>CM035774.1:49182577-50614522 GCA_020466155.1 Pachypeltis micranthus
ACATACGCACAAATCTGCTCCATGTCTGACAGGTTAGGGTCCACAGGGTGTCTAATACTTGTAGTAGCCAGGTTGCCTGGGCTACAAGGGGGAGATGAACTCGGTTTGCCCGGTTCTTTCCGCCCTTGTTTGTTTGGACGAGTAGGTTGCTCATCGTCCGAAGAGGGAGGGGTCGAGCTTGGCGAGCCCGAGGAAGAGGCGCAGGTGGCGTTTTTATTACCTGCTGTTGTTTTATTTGACTTGGTCTTGTTATTTTTACTAATTTGGGGGGGGGGATTAAAGAAGCAGACTGATGTAGTGTATCCTTGTGAGTTCATTTGTTGTGTGTGTTAGTAGTATGAGCGAGAGGTGCTTGAGGCAGTGTCCTGGAAGCTCCCCCTCAGGCATATTGATTCTAGCCCCTTTCGCTGGTCCGTTGAGGGTCAAAGGGAGGCCCCCCACATGCGCCGCAGCTGCCAGTCCGGCCACCCACCAGGACTAAGACGCATGAGGGATTTTTCAGTTGCTGCTCAGAGTCAGCCCTTGGCCACTGGTGATGTGGTGAGTGGGACACACGCTATCAGCCGCCCCAGGAACGCTCAAACCTGGTTTTTCCCCCTCCTCATTCCGAAGGCCGCACCTATATAGGGGATTGCCATAGGTGTTAGTGAGCTACTTCCAGGACTGTCTTTCGCTCATTATGAGTGTCTTAAGTCAATGTGTTCTGCCACGCAAGCCGTTGCAGTGTATTTTGTATCTGGAATATGTCAGTGTCGTGAGCTTTAAGCCCCTTTAAGGCTGGATTTAACGGCCACACAGAGGATACGGCAGAAGAATTCTGTCCCCCTTCCTGCGGAGGGTGTGTTCTGCGATCCCAGCTCAAGGTAGGGGGTTCCCAGTGTGTCATGTATGTGAATGTAGTGTAAGGTGTGTCCCTTTTAGTCCGGCTTATACGAACACGCAGGGAGTATGGCAGTGGAATTCTGGACCCGCAGGGTGAGCACAGTGTGGCGACAGAGTACACTGTGACGCCCAGCCACAGTTAAGCCTCGTTGGATGTAATCCTGTGGGGACCTCATAGAGGTGAGGTTGTCATTCCGGCTGGGCCCACCCGGCTGTCCCTTTTAGTTGGCTCATACGACACGCAGGGAATACGTCAGCGGTATTCTGGACCCCCGACTGCAGGGTGAACCTCCTTGCAGATCTGTTTCTTTATTTCATGACTGTACCTAAACCCTCGACGAGGGTTATATCAGTCATAGAAGTTGCGGTTTCGCTAATATGCAAGAGGCCAGCCCCTGCAGCATCCACCGAACTCAGACCGGTGGAGGTACGGCAGGTATGTGGTCGTTAGCCAGTCTCACCGTAGAGAGCTGTTGCCCGTGTGTTACCGCGCGGAGGTGACCACCTGAGGAATCCCGTACCATCTGGGAGTAGTTCTTAATCTGGTTCCCTACCTGATCTTACTGTTTACTTGGGTGGCAAGTTTCAAAAGGACTGATCAACTATAACCACGTTTCTTAGCCATTACCTTCTTTGCGAACTTTGCAAAATGGTTATAGGCTTCCTTTGTAGCAGTCAAAGCTGCTAAGTTCGTTTGCCCTCTCAACAACCGTCGCTCACTGTTGTAGAAACTACAGTGGAGCAGCACATGGTTTCTTGTTTCCTCCGCACTGGAGGCACAAGACGTGCATAATGGAGAGTCTTTCAGAGAAAGAAGTGGAGCAGCGCATTGAAGTCACCATGTCCCGTGAGGAACTGCTCGTCCAGTGGTCTGGCTCAACCCATTTTCTAGAAAGACGTTCACGGATGTTGGGGAAGAACTCACACGTATCACGTCCCTTTGACGAGGATTCCCATCTCGCTTGCCATTTCTCTAGAGCCCATTCATCGATGGCGGCATGCTTCTGTTCTGTTGTGTGATCCGCACGGAGTTCAGCCCAAAGCGTTTCCCGTTTCACTCTCCACTTGTCAATCATGCACTCAACAGCCAAATCAACTGGTAACTGACCAGTGATCACCTGGAGTGCTTCCGTTGATACAGTCTTGTAGGCCTTGGTGATCCACAGGAGCGCGGCTCTCTGGGATTGGGCCAATACTCTCTTTTGATTGACTGTTAGTTTGCTACCCCAGACAACGGGGCAGTAGCCAATCACACCTAAATAGATGGCCTTATACATGAGGATAGTGTCGTGGTAACACACACCCAAGTGGCCTTAGTAATGGCACGCAGTGAGGCAAACCTTGCAATGGTAGTGCCTTTAAGGGACTGGAGGTGTTGGTTGAAACCCCACCTCTCACCAATATTCACTCCTAAATACTTGACGTGCTTTTCAAGAAGGAGCCTGTGGCCGCCAAAGCGTATTGTGGGTGGATTATTCACTTTCCCCTTCAAGAGGATTAGCTGGGTTTTTTCCTCAGCCACCTGCATCTTGACGTGCTCGCACCATTGGTTGACAGTGCGGAGCACGTGGTGGGTTTTTTCTTCAATTTGGCGGACTGACTCTGCAAAGATCAGCACAGTCAAGTCATCCACATAGGCGTACGGCTCGCAGTCAGTCTCCATGAGTTTCCTGAGAAGACCTTCGAAGAAGGCATTCCAGAGTGCTGGTCCTAGGACCGAGCCCTGTGGGCACCCCTTCTCAATCCTTCTCCGGACGGAGACATGCCTACTTTCGATCGTAGCAGTTCTGCCTGTCAGGTAACTTCTGATGAGCGAGTACAGGTTGCGGGGGATTCCCCTACCTTTGAGTTCATTAAGGAGCGCTGGCCACCAAAGGTTGTCAAACGCTCCTCTGATGTCAATCAGAACTGCTACGACGTACTTAGCCGGTGCCAGCAGGGAAACACGCCGAATCTCGACAATGACATCCTGCGTGGACCTTCCTTTGGTACACCCGTATTGCCTGCCTGTGAGGTTGCGGCCAAAGACTCCTTCGAGGGACTGCAACATCAAGATTTCTAGTGTTTTGCCTAATATGGAAAGAAGGCTGAGTGGTCTCCATGATCGCTGGTCTGACTGATTGCGGTCGCCTCCTTTTGGAAGAGTGACAACGCGCCGCAGACTTCCACTGAGTGGGAACTGTCCGACCTGCAGACAGTCATTAAATAAATTAAGGAGACCGCTGGAGATTGTCCGCTCAGCCTTCCTTAGCATATTGCTTTCTATTTTATCTGGCCCAGGAGATTTGTTGGGCTTTAAGGTCGCAAGAGCCCTGCCGAGGTCGCCTGTTGTCCACAATGGGATGTCGGGCTCGTTCGGAGGGTCCATGATCAGCTCCCTTGCTGCCCTCTGGGCTTCAGTGTCTCGAGCTACTTGGTCATTTGGGAACGCCTTCTCAAGGAGGGTTTTCAGTGAACGTTCGATACTGCAGGCCCAGCCTGACTCATTTTGCATCGCAGCTAAGACCTGCTCTACATTTGCTTTTCCTATGGAGGACTTGTAGTGTCTGCCCCAGGGGTTCTCAGAGCTCTCCGCTTCCACAAAATTTCGCCAGCCTTGCCGTTTGGCTCGTTTGATGGCAGTGGAAGGCCTTCTTCTCTTGGATGAAGGCAGTTCGGAGTGTTGCTCTGGCATCAGGGTCACGAGTGTTTTGGTACATCCTTCTGGCTCTATTTGCACTTTGCTTGAGGGGATTAAGTTCCTCCTTTGATCGCCCTGTGCTTCTGTTGGCCAAGTACAGAGAGCCCAGCAGAGTGCAGTGCTGTGGTAAATGTGTCCACTTTGCTGCCCACCCTTCAGGTGTGGATGCTTGCACTATTAGGTCGGTGTCTCATGCACGCAGTTCACCTTCCAGTACCCCAAAGAATTGCGGCTCAGCATTTTTGTGCGGAATCGCTTTTCACGCTGTCTTTGCAGAGGATGTTATCATCCTAATGGCAAAGTCAGCCAACCATGTGATCGCTCTGGCGTTGCACCTGGTACGACTCGCCAACCCTTCAATTTGAGTAGCAGGTGTAGGACACGGCTGTGACGTCTATACACGACCTTCCTCCCGGGCCATCATAGGTCGCCTCAGTCATGGGGTCGTTGGCAACAACCAAGTTGTACCTGGTGAGCAGCTCTATATACGCCTCGCCCGCCCATCCAGGGTTGGGATCCCCACAATGGTGATCTGGCGTTTGCATCAGCACAGACTACGCAGGTCGTCCTGATAGGCCTGCTAGAGCCCGCTCGAGTGGTTCAAGGCTGCTTGGCAACTGGTGCGCCAAATTGCCTGTAAATGATATTACAACCAGCTCGAAGCCACCGGCTGGATGAGCACAGCGCCAAGTGCTGGCTGTTCAGGTGAGTGAGTGCGAGCATGTCAATGGATCGGCCGATGCAGGCTACTGCTGCCTTGGCTCCCGTTCTTGCTCCAGCCACCACTGCGTGCCTGCGATCCGAGACCAAGAGTTTTGGATCCTATGTAACGCAGTTCCTGTATGGCGAGGACACTGCAGCGTTTCTTGAGTGCATTTTGCAGCAACTCAGCCATAACTGGGCAACTCTTATTTGTGTTGTGCTGAAGGATTCGAACTGTTTTTGACCTATTCATAATCCACTCGTGACTCCTGGAGGGCAATCGCTCGCTGACGAATGGTACAGCGTGCGTCTCGTGTAGAGTGTGCGACCTGTTGGATTTTGCGTTCGACGCAATTGGCACACTTGAGGGGAGCATCACGCTTGCATTCCTTACTCAGATGTGGCAAGGCGCACCAGCCGCACACAACAGGTCTTGTACAGGCCACTGCCAGGTGGCCATAGCGCTGGCATTTGTAGCACTGAGTGGGGGCTTGGTACTTTCGTATGGCGCACCGCTGCCAGGCTATTTGGAGGTGCCTTGCCCCCTCTAGTTTTTTGTACAGGTATGCGAGGCTCTGCCGTGATAAACTCTTGATTACCCTAGCTACTCGTGGGAACATGAATGACGAAAACAAAACATTAGATTTGAGCATTCAGGAGTTTACCCTAGCTGAGGAAGAGAGACTACTATTGAGTCCCTCCTCAGTGATGGAAGAGGAGGTCATGGACTTGTGATGTGACCTTCCAGTTGTAGAAGGAGGTTCAACTGAGGTGGATGGAGTGCAAGGTCACATCCTGTGAGCAGGGGGCTTCTGGGGGTCCCTGTGGCCAGTGTGGGGCCTAGTGCCGTGGCGCTTCCCGATGAGGGGGGGGGGGTACTGGCGCTGGGCCCTCCTCAGGGGCTCCTGAGAACCAGGAGGACAAGGGCTTGAAGCCGCTGACTGAAGGGTCGGATGCAGGGCCGTCAGGCATGCATTCGGAGGACACAAGCTAGGGCGCCATGTAAATTTTACTGGTTCACAGAGGAGCAGGTTTAGAGCTCTCCTGTCAGAGGGTATGAGCGTGGCTGATGCCAGGGCTCTTGCGATGAGAGGAGGACAGACAAAAGAGGTTGAGGGGGGCCAAAAAAGAGAGTGGCCTTCCCCTGGAGACACTCCCGAGGAGAAGAAGAAGGTGAGGCGCTCTTTGGGAGTGAGAGGTGGTGAGGGGCAGTGTGCCCCTACGCCCTGTAGGTTCCACGTCTGCAATCCACCTCGGTGGCTCTGGGCGTTAGAGAGTGCCTAAGGGCGGCCCTGGCCGTCGACCACCGGTCTCGTATTGCTCAGCTGTGTCGGGAGTGAAGCTGGGGGTGTTCCATGAGGACTACCCGGCGGAGCTCCTCACGGCGGAGCAGATAAAGGCAGGGGAGAAGAGCATGGTGAAGGCCGGGTTCACTCTCGACGAGGATGAGGGGCCGCAGCCAGGGTTCACTGGTACCATGTATAGGAGGGGGTGGTAGGCAGTGACCTGCAAGGATGGTGCCAGGCTGAAGGTCTGTGAAGGCAAGGACCTTCCGAGACCAAGGAGGGCCTGCCGAGGTGTGAGGACGAGCCGGATGTGAGGATCCTGGGCTTTCAGGCGAAGCAAAACAGGGCGCTCTGCACATGGTTCTGGAAGGTGCTCTCTCGAGTCCACAAGGAATCAGCGATGCTTCTGGGCCTTCTGATGATAGATGAGCAATCTGCCCAGTCTTTGGAGGCTGAGCCAGCAGTCTTCATAATAAGGTCCTGCTGCGTGGTCCTGGCTGGGGGCCCCGCCCCGTTCGCCTCGGCAGGAATGGTGGCGGCTCCAGGAAACAGCAGTGCTGGGGTCCTGGTGCCCCTCCTCCCCCTCCTGTGACTATGGCTTCAGCAGTGGCTGCGGGTAGGGTGGGGGGCTGGTGGGTCCAGATTTGGCAGGGAGGGCAAAAAGGACGTCAAGGTCCTTCCAGCCCAAACTGCACAGAGACTGCGGGCAAGTTGAGCCATCTCACCTCCCCAGGATGTAAGGTCCCATGGGGGGGGGGGGGGGGTCGGCGTGAGTGACCATGAGCGCCCAGCACATTGGCTTCCTCCAGATCAACCTGCACACGGCCAAAGCAGCTATGGCAGTAATGTGCAGGAGCTTTGTCTAGGGCGGCTGTGATGTGGCTCTACAGCAGGAGCCATGGGCAGACAGCAGGAACCTTAAAGGGATACCTGCTAGTACAGGTAAGTTGGTCTACTGTGGCACGGAAGGCCATCCTAGGGTGGCTGTTTTGGTAAGACACAATTTGCACATTCTAAAAATTCCCAAGTTCTGTCACAGGGATTTGGTGGCGTGGCGGTAATGCTGGAAGCTCAAGACAGTAATGGACTCCGGGGGAGGGCAGTGGTGGCGTCAGCCTACTTCCCAGGTGATGACACTGATGTCCCCCGCTGGCGATGCAGCAGCTGATCCATTACTGCAGAAGGGAAGACCTTCAGTTGATTGTCAGGTGCGACGCCAATGCACATAACATGGCATGAGGCAGCACAAACACAAATGAAAGAGGTGAGTCCCTTCTTGACTACTTACTTGTGTAGGGGGAGCATGCCAACTTTTGTTACGCGCAGGCGGAGGCAGGTGCTGGACATTACGGTCTCAAGTACCTTCTATGCTGGCAGAATAACAGATTGGCATGTCTCTAGGGAAACTTCAATGTCTGACCACTGGATGGTGAGGTTCAGGCTGCAGTTCCCTAAAAGTGTGACAGACATATCGGAACCCCAAGAACATGGATTGGGTTCTGTACAGCTGAGAAATGCAAACTGTCGAAGGTGAGGAAAGGACAACAGGGGAGATCTGCGCAGCTATGGTAGAAGTGTATGAAGAAAGCTGAGAGTTGAAAACTCGAAGATCCAATAGGGAGGTCCCTTGGTGGAACAAGGAACTGGAAAGACTTCGGAAGGAAATGAGGACGCTCAAGAGCAAAGAAGCAGGGTGAGTGGGAGGCGTACAGGGGTTCCCTCACAGTGTACACTACAGCCCTTAGACAGGCAAAAAGGAAATCCGGGAGAGACTTCTACGGGGGCATGACAGACTTGTCTACCATGTCCAAAATCAGAAGATCCTCTCTAGAGAAGAGAGGCCCAAGGGGCAGCAAGGACACCTTGGAGGAGCTACTGGCAGCTCACTTCCTGGGGTCCCATAGCCTGCAGCGGGGAGATAGCCACTACCATCAGCAGAGTGCCAATAGAGGTACCTGTCATGGGCAATCGAGGAACCCGCTTCTAGCTGCTGCCTCCAGGGAAATGTTTACACTTAATAAGGTTAAATGGGCAATTGGTTCATTTAAACCTTACAAGGCGCCAGGTGCGGATGGGATCTTCCCAGCCATGTTGCAGCATGGTAAGGAGGCACAGGGTTCGATACTGGTGAGGTTTTCAGAGCGAGCTATGTCCTTGGGTACGTACCCAGTATGTGGAGGAGGTCCCATTCGGAGTTCCCAGCATGCCTATCAGAGAGGGAGATCCACTGAGACTGCTCTGAAGGAACTGACGACAGTGCTGGAGGATACTGTGTGATCCGGAGAGATGCTTTCTGGATATTGGGGGGGGGGGGCTTTTGACGATACGTCGTATGCCTCAATTACAGCTGCGGCTGGTAGGAAGGGAGTAGATCCTTACTTAATCTCTTGGACCAAGGAGATGCTGAGTAGCAGGGTGGTCTTTTCGGAGTTAGGGGGGGGGCACTCTATGTGGTGCCCCCCAAAGGGTGCCCGCAGGGGGGGGGGGTTGCTCTCCCCTCTCCATTCAGTTACTGGTAGCTGATACCCTTCCCGAGCTGCTGGAGGAGGAGGGCTACAAGGTAATAGGATACGCTATCGCCGATTGTGTTCAAGGTAAACAAGCTCGAAATCCGTTTCCTTACAAAAAGGATAAAGTTGTTTCCAAAAATTTACTCGACTTGGTTCATTCTGACGTCATAGGTTCTTTGGAAGTACCCTGTTATGGTGGAAAGTGTTTTATTCTGACATTTATAGACGATTGTTCTCGCAAAGTCTTCATTTATTTCATGACTCACAAAAGTGAAGTACCAAAAATCTTTGACGAATTTCGAATTCGAGTTGAGAATCAGACTGAAAGAAAAATTAAAGTACTTAGGACTGACATTTGGACGGAGTACTGTAACTCCACAATGGACGACATTTGCAGAGATCATGGCATCACACATCAAAGAACAGTACCATACAGCCTACAGCAAAACTCTGTAGCTGAAAGAATTGGTCGTACGATTTCTGAGAAAATGCGATCTACGATCATCAACTCCAAACTTGAAAGACGAATATGGGCTGAAGCGGCGAATACCGCAGCCTACTTGATCAACAGATCTCCAACCAAGAAAGTTCTAAACTGCACCCCCGAAGAAAAATGGACTAATCGAAAAGTGGACCTGAGCCCCCTAAAAATATTTGGCTGTCGTGCTTACTGTCATATTCCTGACCAAAAACGTCGAAAACTTGATCCAAAAAGCAAGCCTTATGTTTTTGTGGGATACGCTGAGACCAGCAAAACGTATCGTCTAATGGACCCTGACACACACAACATCAAACTGGCTCGTGATGTCAAATTTGACGAGTCAAATGTTTCCTTCCAAGTTGAGGCAGATGTCAGTTATCCAAAGTCTCCTCCATGCTACATTCATCTACCTACAAATATTGATCAGAAACCTGAAAATAAAAAGGATGTAGAAGTCGAAACTGAACCTCCCGAAACGGACGACGACTCTCCTGGATCAAGATTTGACGATGGTGAAACCACCTGTGGATCAAATTCAAGTTCTGATACCGAGATCTACCCCCAACCCTGGGACAGAAATACAGACGATCGAGCTTTCGGACACTGATGAGGACGTCGACGATGATGTGGTAACAATAGAAGATAATCGGAGGTACCCCTTACGTAATAGAATACCTAAAAATTTTGACGATTATGTAATGATGATTAATAGTTTGGAAAATGAACCACTTTCCGTTTCACAAGCTTTGAAAAGTAGTGATGAAGATGAATGGATTAAAGCAATCCAATCTGAATTAAATGCATTTAAAATAAATGATGCTTGGGACATTGTAGATAGACCTAAAAATAAAAATATCATCAAAAATAAATGGATTTTTAAAATCAAACGAGACGGTGACGGAAATATAGTCAAAAATGAAGCCTGACTGGTGGCAAAGGGTTTTAGCCAAAAAATTGGAGAAGATTATACTGAAACTTTTTCTCCTATCATCCGTCACAGCAATTTTAGGAATGTTACTAGCTATGTGTGTCGAACTAGGCCTCGATATCTGTCATCTAGATGTAGATACAGCCTTCCTCAATGGGGAAATAGATGAACAAATTTTCCTGACAATTCCTGAAGGACTAAAAATTCCTAACACAGCTAAAAATAAAGTGTGTTTGCTCAAAAAAGCCATATATGGTCTAAAACAATCTTCTAGACTTTGGTATAAAAAGGCCAATACCACGCTTGTCAAAAATGGTTATTGCCAATCAAAAATTGAACCATGCATTTAAAAAAAAAAAGAATGCAAGCTCGATTTGTGTAGTGGCTTTGTACGTAGACGATTTCTTCGTATTTTATAACAATAAAAATGATTTTGAATTACTAAAAGATCAATTGTTCCAAAAATTTAAAATGAAAGACTTAGCTCCTATCTCCCAGTGTGTAGGGATAAAAATTGACTATGATACAACTAAAAATATGTTGAAATTGAGCCAAGAACTGTATATTGATTTACTCCTTCAAAAATTTGGAATGGTTGATGCCAAATCAGTAAAAACTCCCCTGGAACAAAATACCAGAGTCAGCATTGAGGGAGAATTATACGATGCACTGTATCAACAGCTGATCGGTTCACTTCTGTATTTATCAATTTGCTCGAGACCTGATATCGCTCATAGTGTTTCATATCTCAGTCAATTTAATGCTAACCACATTAAGCAACATTGGCTGGCCTGTAAACGTGTATTAAGATACCTTAAAGCTACAAAACATATGGGTATTGTTTAGGAAAAAACAGGTAGTCCATTAATAGGCTTTGCAGATACAGACTGGGGAAATGATCCTGTTGATAGAAGGTCATACTCAGGATATGTTTTCAACTTAGCAAATGGTCCCATTGTTTGGGAGAGTCAGAAACAAAGATGTGTTTCACTGTCCTCAACAGAGGCTGAATATGTAGCTATTAATGAAGCTGCAAAAGAATGTGTTTACTTGAATGCCTTAATTAAGGAACTTTTTTCTAATTATTCAGGTTCACCTAATCTGTTCAATTTTGATCAACCTACTACACTTTACAATGATAACCAGAGTGCCATAAAACTTTCAGAAAACCCTGTGTTTCATAAAAGATCTAAACACATTCATGTGAAGTATAATTTTATTAGAGACAAAGTAGAGAACTGTTGGGTAAAAATCAAGGATTTGTGTCCAACATGTGTTGTGGAGCCTTACAATGATAACAGGTGTAGTTGTTGCACCTCCTTGCCCTTTTTTTTGTTCCGTCCCCTTCATTCCCGTTCCTTTTTTTGTACACGTTTTTGGATACGATTTTGTTCATTATTAAAATTAAACTTCTGCGGTTATGTACATTTAACTATTGATACCACGACCTCCAACAGGTTATGGGCCCAGTTGTGCGTGATCGTAGTGTTTGTCCTTTGTGTGTGAACGATCGTATCGGTGCATGAAGTCTACGTAACTGTCGTCGCATGATTGCCATGGAAGTTTCGCGAGTTTTAATTGATAAATTGGAAGGCCAATCCAATTGGCTTGATTGGAAGTTCCAAGTCAAAATTCAACTTAATGTTAATGGATGTATGGACGCAGTTGAAGGTAAAACGAAGTCTCCAGCACCCCCTGCAGAAGGCGCCAGTGATAACGATGTTGTGGCCTATGAAAAGCAGGTGACAGTGTACAAGAAGGTCGAATTTACTGCACAAAATATAATTGTTTCGAGTTTGTCTCCTCAGGTAAGACAATTAGTGAATATGTGCAATACCTGTAATGAAATGTGGACCAGATTGCTTGGTGTTTTTGAGCAGAGGTCGGAGCAACGCCAAGACAGACTATTCAATGAGTTTTTCAGTATCAAGGAGAAAGAACCTGGTGATACAGTTGCAAAACACATTGCTAAACTTGAAAAGTTGTGGGTTGAGCTGCAGGATGAGACTTGGAAAGAGGATAAAGTTAAATTACCTAATTCATTGTTCTTGAATCGTGTTTTGAACACGATGCCTGCCGAGTACCATGAGTTTATTAATGCGTGGGAGTCTGTGCCTAAGGAGAATCGTACTCTTGAGAACCTTGGGGAACGTTTGTGCTCAGTGGAGCTGCGTCTAATGGGAAGAGAGCCAGTGTCTAGTTCTTCAGAAGACGCTGCTTATTTGGCTTCAAAGAAGAAGTTGGCACAAGGAAGCCATACTTCCAAGCATGATGATAGGTCTAAGAGTGGTGAGGGGCAGGGTGGAAAGAAATGGGTCCCTAAATGCTATGGGTGCCATGAAATGGGTCATTTTAAGCGAGACTGCAAGAAATCCAAAGAGGACAACCAACAGGAAGGTTCTGCCTTTGTTGGACAATCTGGGGCTAACCAAATCAGGAGGTCAGCTGATGTTTGGATTGCAGATTCTGGTGCAACGCAACATATGACCATGAATCGCCATTGGTTTTCCACTTATGAAGAGTTTTCTCCGGAAAAATATGTTCAGGTAGGAAATGGTGAATCAATGAGGGCACTTGGAAAAGGCATTGTCAAGGTTGAAATGCTAGTTAAAGGTAAAGCAGAGAAAGGTTATCTTAAGGATGTTTGGTTTATCCCTCAAGTGGGTAAGAATTTGTTTTCAATGTCATCAGCCTTGGATAAAGGGTATAATTCAGTAATGAATAAGGATACATGTTCCCTTTTTAAGAATAAAGTGCTGTTTGCGACATCAACACGAACAAATGGGCTCTTCGTCATGGACATGCGAGTGCTACCTCCTACCTCAGCAGAAAGTCATGTTGTGATTAAACATGATTTACAACTTTGGCATGAAAGGTTGGGCCACCAAAATAAGAGTCATGTTCTAAAATTCCTGAAGCTAAATGGAATCGACGTCAGTGGTGATACGAAGAAAGAATTGTGTGATGCCTGCATCGTGGGGAAGATGCATCGTTTCAGCTTTGGAGCACGGAAAGAGAACATCACAAGACCTGGTGACCGGATAAATACTGATGTTTGTGGACCTATGCCAGACGAGTCGCCGAAAGGTAGTCGCTACTTCGTTGTATTTAAGGATGAGTACACCAAGTACAGATCAGTCTTTATCCTTAAGCAGAAGTCTGAAGTTAGTGAAAAACTGAAACAGTTCTTGGCTGAAGCAAAAACAGTAGGTCACATTGTCAAAGAACTACTGAGTGACAATGGTACTGAGTTTGTCAATAAGAGTGTCCAAATGATAACACAGGAGTTTGGACTTCGTCACAGGACCACCATGCCATACACATCAGAGCAGAATGGTGCTGCTGAGCGAGAAAACCGAATACTGGTGGAAGCGGCAAGAACTTGCCTACAGGCTTCTCATCTCCCTGCTATGCTGTGGGCTGAGGCCATCATGGCAGTGGCAATTGTAATCAACCGTACAGGACCATCACCAATATCTGGAGTTTCACCATATGAACTTTGGTATGGTAAGAAGCCTGCTATCAGTCATCTCAAAGTTTTTGGAACAGAATGCTTTGTTCATGTGCCAGGGGAGAAACGGAAGAAGTTTGACAAGAAAGCCAAGCTAGGACATCTAGTTGGATATTGTGGAGACAAGGATGGCTATCGAGTTTGGATTCCAGAAGACCGTGAAGTTGTTGTTTCACGAGATGTTGTCTTCAAAAATGAGAAACAGTCTACAGCAATCTTCGAGCACTACGGCGAAGAAGATGATGTAGCTGAGAAGTCTGAAGGACAGCCAGTTGAAGATGAGAAATCAATGGATGAAGATTCTCCTGATAGTGTTCTACAATGCCAGGTGTATCTAATGATGAGGTTTTCACCCCTAAAAACGATCGTCCTCATCAGAAACTTCGAGATAGACAAAATTTGAAAATACCTGAAAGATATAATGACTATGTATTGGAGGGGAAACAAATCATGGTGCCTGGATCTTCAGAATGTTTTGCAATGATAGCGACAGAATCAGAACCTTCAACCTATTCTGATGCAATAGTTAGTTCCCAGGCTGATCATTGGAAACATGCAATGTTTGAGGAAATTGAAGCTCTCAAGAATAGCCATACTTGGGATTTAGTCCAAAGCCTCCAGACAAGAAAGTGATTGATTGCCGTTGGGTTTATAAAATCAAATACAATGCTGATGGTTCAATAGAGCGTCACAAGGCAAGGCTTGTTGCTAAAGGCTATTTGCAACGTGAAGGTATTGACTTTTATGAAACCTTCAGTCCTACTGCTCGATGGGACACAGTGCGCACTTTGTTGAGTGTTGGTGCTTGTGAGGGACTCCAAATGTTGCAGTATGATATTAAATGTGCCTTTCTGTATGGTGATTTGGATGTTGAGCTTTTTATGAATCAGCCAGTAGGTTACACTGATGGAACAGACAAGGTGTGTCGTCTTCGGAAAAGTATTTATGGACTCTGTCAAGCTCCTAGATGCTGGAACAAGACATTTACAGATTTCCTGAACAAGTGTAACCTAATCCAGAGTGAGAATGATCCCTGCCTCTTCGTCAATTTGAAGAAAACTGTCATGATGACTCTCCATGTTGATGATGGATTGGTAGTGAGCAGGGATGAACAAGATTTGAATACATTTGTTTCAGTTCTTGTAGAGACTTTCAAGGTAAATGTAAGTGAGGCAAAATTTTACCTTGGACTGCAAATTCAAAAGCTGGTAGATGGGTCAATTTTCATCTCCCAAGAGACCTACATAAAAAAAATTCTAGAGAGATTCAGAATGGATGCTGCCAATGCTGCTTCAACGCTGATTGAAAAAGGTGAACTGGACAACATGGTGAGGCCGGATTTAAAAATGAAAGTTCCCTACCGTGAAGCAATTGGATCCATTTTGTATCTCTCTATTGCCTCAAGACCTGACATAAGTTTTGCTGTTGGTTTTCTTTCCCGTAAGATGGATTGCCCTAGTGAGAAGGAATGGGCAATGATAAAGCGTCTCCTAAAGTACATCAAAGGTACTCAGAAATTCGGGATTTTGTATCAGAAAAATGGGAATGATCTTGAAGCATTTTCTGATGCAGATTATGACGGTGACCTAGAAACAAGAAGGTCAACTTCTGGGATTTTGTTCAAGTACGCTGGTGGTCCCATTGCTTGGTCCAGCAAACTCCAGAAGTGTGTATCTATGTCTACTACTGAATCTGAGACTGTAGCTGCGAGTACTGCTGTAGGGGAAGCTGTGTGGATCAGCAGGATTTTGAAAGAAGTCAAGAATGGTACAACCAAAGTGATTTTGAAGGTTGACAACCGGAGCACCATAGACCTTCGGAATCCAGTTTTCCATAGTCGCACGAAGCATATTGACATTCGTAGGAAGTTTATCAGTGAACGTCTGAGCTCAGGTGAAATAGATCTTGAGCATGTTTCTTCAGATGAGCAACAGGCAGATCTACTCACGAAGCCTCTTTCAAAGCAACGTTTTGATTGCTTGCGAAGCCTCATTGGTGTTTGTGAAGTGGGGTTTTCTTGATTTTAGGGGAAGTGTTGGGTAAAAATCAAGGATTTGTGTCCAACATGTGTTGTGGAGCCTTACAATGATAACAGGTGTAGTTGTTGCACCTCCTTGCCCTTTTTTTTTGTTCCGTCCCCTTCATTCCCGTTCCTTTTTTTGTACACGTTTTTGGATACGATTTTGTTCATTATTAAAATTAAACTTCTGCGGTTATGTACATTTAACTATTGATACCACGACCTCCAACAAGAACAATGAGATTGAGTTAAGGTATATGTCAACTCATGATATGCTGGCAGATGTTACAACTGTCTTAGTTTAAAGTAAACATTTGATTAAGTTGATGTAAACATGTACTGCTTTGTGACATCAAGGGAGAATGTTAGAATTATAGTGATGCCACTAAAGCCTCTATCCCTACCTTTCTTTGTCTCCCCTCTCTATTGTGCTCCGTACTACGTCTAACCCATATATTATACAAGATCGTTCTACCACGTTGTGTTTTATTATAAAAACTCACCTCCGCTGTATATTGGCTCTGCCAATAATAATCAGTTGGAAAAGCAATGAAAACAAGTGAATTTATGTAGAGCTAAGGAAAATTGTGTGATATTTTCTTCTAAATAAAGCATTATCAAGTCAAACCTCTCTCCCCCCCCCTTTTTTTAAACATTCTGATTTAGCTCGCATCTGTTGGGGAAAATTCCAGAGTTAAAGTTAACAGTGAACCCTATTTATTATATGTACACTGACACGTTCATATCTGTCAGTGTTGTGCTTCATACTGCACGCATCTCAGTTTTCTATGATGGTACAACGCATTTGGCATGCCCGCACAATCAGCAGTCTTACGCACCAAAGATAGTGCCTTGAAGAGACCTAGGCAGAGTAGTGGGTTGGAGTGTTGAGCGTGGTACAAACATTAATGTGCGTAAAGCTAAAGAAAGGTTGCTGGCTACGAAAATAACTGGTGCAATGCATCACACAACTTTGCTTAGCCGTATGAACATTCACCGGCTTTACTAATTAACCCACTCAATTTTTTACTCAGTTCATTTGAACTTACTAAAAAGCAACTTCACCTTTTAAATGGAACATGCATGTTCCAAAACTTTTTGTGGAGCTCTTTCTTATGCCATGATCATCGTTAAGCACTTGGTACGCGGATGAGTCGTGATACTGTCAACACGATATTTTTTATTCCACTGTTTCAGAATTATTAGGTAAAACTTGTGAGAATAAGTAGTAAGTAAAATTACAGTGATTGGGATTACAGAATTTCTAGAGTCACTCCTAATTATTTTATAACCGTTATTAAACACTCATCATACATACAGTTAATTGGATTATTAATCTGATTTTTGAGAATGTAAAAATCATATGAGCGGGATTATGAGGAAAAAAACTACTCTGAAATCGATTTCTTCTTATGCCCATTCTATTTTCCTCGTTATGGTGATTTTCAGACTCAGTAACAGTTGAAATGTGAAATCCAAAGAAAGCATGTTTTTATTCTGCCACTTACGTAACATTCCTTTGTACTATAGCTAAGGAAAGAAAAAAAAAGAAGAAGGCTTACGTAAGTACTGCCAGAACTAAGTGAAATACGTACCTACATGATTGTGACCTGTAGAACGTGGAAGGAGCCGTATTCAAGTGAACTAAAGAACAGCGAACCTCAGCTTCAGCGAGAGGGCTTTGGAACGGCATTGTGGTGAGACGGAGCCGATGAGCTGCTCTTTGCGAAGAACAATTTAGCGGGAGGGGAATTGTGGGCTCTATGAAATGAATTTACCTCTGGTTGGGAGCAGATTATTTCATCTAATTTGAATTCCTGGAGATGGGGCTACACGATTATATGACAAAAATTCCGCTTTTTACAACATCAGCAGTAGTTTTGAAAGAAGAATATATTTCATAAGTAGCTGCAGGATGCGAATGTATCGATTTAAACTTATTAAAGTTATCGATACTCCTCAGATAATATCTAATGTTGTTTGAATCATAACCTGCATGAACCTACATAGCTGAAAGTTGTGCAGTGAGTAAGCAAAATGACGTACATGACAATAGAGGTAAATTATGAATAAAAGCAATCATTATTTTATTTCAGTTGCTTGCATGATAATGCCTAACATTAGTCGGTGGAACAGTTTGATTGTTTGGTGGGCAAACGGACTTAGCAGCATTGACTGCTACATGGCGCCTTATTAGTTGTTGTCTGCCGCAGACTGATATTTAGGTTTCTTAATTTACAAGTGTGCATCAAATTTACTTTGGAAGGTGCTTATGACTTGGAGTGGAAAGGTTTGATCCCCTGGGGGGTTGTTCGTCGTTCTTAGAGACAGCGGTTCTTGCAGTCAATTACGTGTACCAAGTTTTCTTGCAACTTCAGGCCTCAGGTGACAAGTGAAATCATCAATGAAGTTGGCCCAGTATAGTGACGCGTTGCGGGCTCTCTGAGCTGAACACGAAAGATTATCGATGTATATTTTTAACTTCCAAAAGTTGTATCCTAGCAATTACTAAGACGTGATCAGGAGCAACCACAAAAATGTTCGAACTCAAACTAACGTCGTTTTGTTGTTAAACTCTTTACGTCCCTTGGCTCTACAAAGTTATCAAATCGGCTGAAAAAAAAAACCTATTCGTCGTCCAAACAAACATGGGCGGAAAAAACTCGGCAAACCGCATTCACCCCCCCCCCCCCATCCAAGTAGACTGAGCAACCTGTCTACTACACGTAGTAGACTCCCAGTAGACCCTAATCTGTCGGATATGGTACAGATTTGTGCCTTTGTCCAAATTATCTGCAGCCAGCTGGGGCAAATGAGGGTCAACGCGATGAGACTAATGCGTGATCTTGTCACCCCCCTGAGGGAAACTGTGGTGGCTGACGTGACGGCAGAGCTGAATAGGGCTATTGCCCAGCAGCCTGCGCAGCCAGTGCCACCAGCCCCCCAAGCTCAATAAGCTCTACTGAGCTAGGTGAGTACCCCAGGCTCCTTATGCACTACAGTAGCCGTAATGAACCCTCTTCCCTCCCTCATGGAGCCGAGGCCCAATGGCAGCCTGCCAGAGGTTGCAGGGAGGAAAGGAAACGAATATGACCTCAAATAGCAGGACAAGCAGGCGCTCGAGGGCAAAAATAAAAAGGCTTCTCCCCATAACAAACTCTCGCCTAAAAACACACGACAAAACGTGGTAGTAGTAGGCCTGTGTGTGAGGAAGAAGAGGCTGGTCCCTCCACCCTTTACGCAATGGAAGCACTGATGCGGGGTGTCCCTGCTAAGGACCTCCAAGCACTGACGTCCTGCTCTGATGTCTGAGTGCTAGACATCCACACTGCAGTGGGAGGTGGCGCCGTCATTGTGACCGGAAATGTCCAAGGTGCTTACGAGCCATATTTCCACTAAGAAGGAGTTGTAGCTACAAGCATTAGCCCCCCTAGGTCGCTTCCCACGCCTGCTATTGTGTGACGTGTGGACCGAACTACAAAAAGGACCTGGCCCAACAAGCAATTGAGCCATTTGGCTTGCAGCTGCAGGATGTCAGGCCCCTTTTCACAAAAAAGCGGATCAAACAGAAGGATTGGGTGATCGGGGTGCCACCCATCCTACACAAAAAACTAGAGGGGGCAAGGCACCTCCAAATAGCCAAGCAGCAGTGCGCCATCCGTAAGTACCAAGCCCCCACACAGTGCTACAAATGCCAGTGTTATGGCCACCTAGCAGTAGTCTGCATGACACCTGTGGTGTGTGCCTGGTGCTCCATGTCACATCTGAGCAAGGAGTGTAAGTGTGAGGCTCCCCTCAAGTGCGCTGATTGCGTCGAACCCAAACTACAACAGGTCTCGCACTCTACATGAGACGCACGCAATGAGCAATAGCCCTCCGGGGGTCGCAAGTGGATTATGAATAGGTTAAAAACAGTTCGAATCCTTCAGCACAACACAAATAAGAGTTCCCTGGTTATGGCTGAGTTGCTGCAAAGTCCGTTCAAGAAACGCTGCAGTGTTCTCGCCATACAGGAACCATACATAGGATCCAAAACTCTTGGTCTGGGGTCACAGGCACAAGTGGTGGCTGGAGCAAGAACGGGAGCCAAGGCAGCAGTGGACTGCATTGAGGGGGTGATCAACATGCTCGCACTCACCCACCTGAACTGCCAGCACTTGGCCACTGTGCTCATCCAGCTGGTAGCTTTGAGCTGGTTGTAACATCATGTAAAATTTGGTGCACCAGTAGCCGACTGCCCTAGCAGGACTATCAGTACGAACCTGCATAGTCTGTCCTGATGCAAACGTCAGATGACCATAGTGGGGAACCCCAGACCCTGGATAGGGCGGGCGAGGCTTATATAGAGTTTTAGTTTAACTTGGTTGTTGCCAATGACCCCATGACTGAGGCGACCTATAATGGGCCGGGAGGAAGGTTGTGCATAGATGTCACAGCCGTGTCCCACACCCTGCTGCTGAAATTGCTGGGTTAGAGAGTCGTACCAGGTGCAACCCAGAGCGGTCACATGGTTATTGACTTTGCCATCACAGATGACAACATCCTCTGCAAAGACATGGGTGAAAAGCGATTCCATGCAAAAAATTCTGATTGGCCATAATTATGTAGGGTACTGGAAGATGAACTGCGTGCTGCAGACACCGACCTAATAGAGCATGTTGCCATTCGGGTGCTGAACAGAAGCACAGGGCGATCAAAGTCCCATGGTGGACTGACAAACTTACTCCCCTCAAGCAATGTGTAAATAGAGCCAGAAGAATGTACCAACACACTCGTGACCCTGATACCAGAGCCACACTCAAACTCCCTTTATCCAAGAGAAGAAGGCCTTCAACCGTGCCAACAAACGAGCAAACAGAAGCAGCGAGAGCTCTCAGAACACAGAGGATGTCATTGTCAAAATTCGGCATGTTTCCCTACTGGCACCGGCTAAGTACATTATAGCAGTTTTGATTGACATATGGGGAGCATTTGACAACCTTTAATGAGCTTAAAGGTAGGGTAATCCTTACTCGTCAGAAGTTACCTGACAGACAGAACGGCTATGATCGAATGCAGGCATGTTTCCGTTCAGAGAAAGATTGAGAAGGGGTGCCCACAGGGCTCGGTCCTTGGACCAGCACTCTGGAATGCCTTCTTCGAAGGTCTTCTCAGGAGGCTCATGGAGACTGACTGCGAGCCGTACGCCTATGTGGATGACTTGACTGTGGAGATCTTTGTCGAGTCGGTCCACAAAATCAAAGAAAAAAACCGCCACATGCTCCAAACCGTCACCCAATGGTGTGAGCATGTCAAGATGCAGGTAGCTGAGAAAAAAACCCAGCTAATCCTCTTGAAAGGTAAAGTGAATAATCCACCCTCAATAAGCTTTGGTGGCCACAGGCTCCTTCTTGAAAAGCACGTCAAGTATTTAGGAGTGAATATAGGTGAGAGGTGGGGCTTCAACCAACACCTCTAGTCCCTTAAAGGCTCTAACTACCATTACAAGGTTTGCCTCTCTGGGTACAATGTGCAATTACTAAGGCCACTTGGGGTGTGTGCTACCATGGCACTATCCTCATGTATAAGGCCATATATCTTGGCGTGATTGGCTACTGCCCCATAGTCTGGGGTAGCAACTAACAGTCAATCAAAAGAGAGTATTGGCCTAATCCCTGGCAGCTGCACTCCTGTGGATCACCAAGGCCTACAAGACTGTATCAAAAGAAGCACTCTAGGGGAACACTGGTCAGTTACCAGTTGATTTGGCTGTTGAGTGCATGGTTGACAAGTGGAGAGTGAAACGGGAGCTTCCCCCGCTTTGGGCTGAACTCCGAGCTTCCCCCGCTTTGGGCTGAACTCCGTGCAGATCTCACCACAAAACGAAAACTTGCTGCCATCGATGAATCGGCTCTAGAGAAATGGCAAGCGAGATGGGAATCCTCGTCAGAGTCGTGACACGTATGAGTTCTTCCCCAACATCCGTGAACGTCTTTCAAGAAAATGGGTCGAGTTTAACCACTGGACGAGCCAGTTACTCATGGGACAAGGTAACTTCAATGCAAGGCTCCACTTCTCTTCCCTCAAAGACTCTCTGTCATGAACATCTTGCGCCTCCAGTGCAGAGGATACAAGAAACCACTGTGGTTTCGACAACAGTGAGCGACGGTTGTTGGGAGGGCTAATGAACTTAGCTGCATTGACTGCTATAAAGCTAGCCTTTAACCATTTTGCAGAGTTCACAAAGAAGGTGATAGCTAAGAAATGTGGTCATAGTTGATCTGTCCTTTTCAGACTTGCCAACCAAGTAGATAGTTAGATCAGGTGGGAAACCAGATTAAGGACTCCTCCCAGACGGTACAGGCTTCTTTAGGTGATCACCTCCGCGCGATAACACATCGGCAACAGCTCTCTACCGGGAGTTTGGCTAATGATCAAATACCTGCCGTATGAGTTCTGTGGGTGCTGCAGGGGCTGCCTCTTGCGTGTTAGCGAAACCGCAAATTTCATGGCTGATATAACCCTCGTCAAGGGTTTAGGAACAGTCATCAAACATGGAAACAGACCTGTGTCTGGATGGGCTATTGAGAGCCTTGTCCTGATGAACAGGAGCTAGTTCTAATATGCCGCTATAATGTGTAAATAAATGTTTAAAAAAAAAGATACAGCTTGTATAATGGTACAACAAAATATGATCGAACAGAAAAGAAACAAAATAAACACTTTAATCTTCTGATAAAACACATAAATTAATAAAATAATACAGTGCTTTGGAGACAGTTGTTTGCTTAAATTAACTTCTTCCACCCACGGATAACTCACAGCAGATAAAGTTTTTCTAAGCTTGAGGATGAGGTTGGTGTTGGAGAAAGTGGGTATAAACGATGTCGAAGACTGCAGTCTGTAGTAGGTATGGTTGGCGGTGTTAAAAGAAAGGATAAAACGGTATGTATAAGAGGTATTAAAAAAACACGGCGATGGTAGATACGATGATGATAAAAAAAAGGAAGGTTTCTCCTCTGGTTTGTTTTCGTCGGTGGCGGGCGAGTCTACGGAATCGATGACACTACGAACTACATCCCGTCAGAAATCGTTCAATAATAATAATAATAAACGAAAAAACAAACAAAACATTTGGTTGTATTTGTAAAATTAAAAATAAAATGCTTCCTTCGTTCCTAAGTTGCCACCTTATGTATGGTCCCGTCCGAAATGTGAACAGCCACACCAGTGTCTGGGAACGATTTTTAGAGAAAACGACCGCATCAAATCAGCTCAAACTTGGTATCTAGCCCGCAGGTTACCATGGAACACCAAAATAAGGGTACGAGCAAAATCCACCGATGGTTGACTATAGTTATCGTGATGATGAAAACACCAAATATTTTTTCTCTCAAAAACGGCTGTTATAAACTCCGCTGAAATGTCAATAAAATGTTAAAACTAATTGGTGTAGTATCCAACCTACTTCCTGTAGGGTGAGCGTTTATAAACGCTCATAAGATATAAGGGGGTCACTCAGAAATTCCGGAATTTCTACTACCACTGTTTCCAACGTGATTTCTACTACCAATAACTCTGCAAACGTGATTAAGTACTATCCTCTTCAAAGAACGTTTTTACAGCCTCGTTAATTCTGTGCGTACCAATTGTTCAATAATGGTCGGGGAATGAGTATGAGCAGCACAATAAATTCCGGAACCGTAAGCGCTAACACTTTCTGTTGCCGTGAAGTGTTGTTTGTCCTAGTTCAAATGAACTGAGTGATAAATGATTTGAGTAAGTTGAAGAATCCATGTTCACAAGTGAATTGACGTAGAGCTAAGAAAAGTAGGGTGTTGCAACGCACAAGATATTTTGGAATTGTTTCCCCCATAATTCCAAACTTCGAAATGGATCTTGGTAAAATCCCAGATCAGTGGCCATGGATACATTTGCGTGTAGCATCGGTCCGTGATTCGGAACGTTTACTTGCACATCACTGATACTGGTGAGCTTAACAGTAGCGGTAAGAGTCTAGCCATGTTGTGTCGTATAAGTAAATGCAAACAAAGCGCACGAATGTCACGGAAGGAATATAAACAATGGAGTGCACGCAAAACTGAGTCAATGTGTATTAACAATGGACGTCTAATGCAACAGACATTGACGACCACAAAAATAATAAAAAATATATTGCTAGATTTAGCACAAGAAAGTCCATTAATACTAGACTATTAATAATAATGGAACACGCGCGTTGAACATTCAAACCATAACTGAACTCTTTATTTATTGGTAACCAAGCACTGCAACTTGGCGCTGTTGTCAACGACACGTCAATATATATTGCCAATCACAAAAGTTACTTGAAATATCATTCACCTCTCAAGTTACGTATCCGAATTTTGGGGGGAGATAGGCTGCTTTGATGGCTTCAAATAACTCTGTCTCCTCACATTCAGGACTCTCATACTCGTCATAGATGAAACTGACACTCATACACCAATCCATTACACTTAGCAAGCCTTTTTCTCTGAATCGATGAAACAATGTCGTATTAATTTGCCTATCCAAGGCTGGTCGATTTATTACAAACTAATTCACGTGAAGAGAAATGAACACTAATAAGCCGAGAAGAACCCTATAATAATTAGGACAGTTGCAACGCTAAAATGTAACTACTGGCTGGATTTTTATGAATGAATTTCTATGAAGTAAAAAGGAAAGTTGAGTAATCAACAATTTTTTTCTTTTCTCTTCAGACCTTTAAATTTCAGACCCTACTAAGTTAAAAAAACGCTATTTGGGAAACTAGTCCGTGGACCATGCCATGGCCTCATGGACCATGCCACATCTCAGCAACAAGTGCAAGCATGAGGCCCTCCTTGAATGGCTACTTCAGCCAATGACTGTGAGCCGGTTGTTGTACTATTCTACTGACATTTCAGCACATCAGTGGTTCACAGCCTTCAACCACTCAAGCGTGCTCTTGCTAGTTTATCAGAACGACAGTGCAAAGTTTGTTGGGGATCCCCAACCCTAAATGGGGCAGGCAAGGCGAAGGCGTATCTAGAGCTGCTCACCAAGTACAATTTGGTTGTTGCCAACGACCTCATGACTGAGGCAACCCTGGATGGGCCAGGAGGGTGGGATGGGCTGTGTCTCACACCCTACTGCTCAAAAAGGATGGGTTGGTGAGTTATACTAGGAGCACCTCAGAGCAATCACCCATTATTGACTGATCTCAAATTTTTTGGGTACTGGAAGGTGAACTACATGGCGTAGACCCTAACCTAATAGCGCAAGAAAAGTGGACATAGCAATCAAAGTCCCCTGGTAGACTGATGAATTTAATTCCCTCTAGCCGAGTAAATAGTGCCAGATAGATTTGCCAATGGACACATGACCCTGATGCCACAGCCACTCCAAATGGCGTTCATCCAGGAGAAGAAAGCCTTCCACCGCACCATCAAACAAGCCAAACAGGAAGGCTGGTGGAATTACGTGGAAGAAAGAGCACTGAGAACCCCGGCAGCAAGCATTATAAGTCCTCCATAGGAAAAGCGAACATAGAAGGCAGGTATTAGCTGTGATGCAACGTGTTTCAGGCTGGGCCTAGTGCATCGAAGGATTGCTGGAAACCCACCTATGAAGGCGGTCTCCAGCAATAGATACAGAAGCGCTGAGGGCAGCATTGGGGCTGGTTAGCGCTGAGGGCAGCAATGGGGCTGGTTAGCGCTGAGGGCAGCAATGGACCCTGTCGGGGCCTCCCTTTTCAAGAAGTTGTGCTGCTTGAGTGCTTGAGTGTGTGGTCCTGAAAAGGGCCGACGAAATTATTGTTGTTGTGTGTGTGTGTGTTGGTTGTGTCTGTCGGTTGAGAGTGCGTGAGGTGAAGAGCGGATTTCTCGGGCGTCGTTAGGTCGAAGGGCTCGGTTGAGCAGTAGCTCCTCTCGGTGAGGGATCCGGTTGGATCGTCGCTCCTTCTGTCGTAGACGCGAGATGAGGTTGAGTCGGGTTCTGTTTATCGGTTGAGAGTGTGTGAGGTGAAGAACGGATTTCTCGGGCGTCAGTAGGTCGAAGGGCTCGGTTGAGCAGTAGCTCCTCTCGGTGAGGGATTCGGTTGAATCGTCGCTCCTTCTGTCGTAGACGCGAGAGGAGGGTTGAGTCAGTTTATTCGGTCGAGCAGCGGGCGAGGGACGAGTTCCTCAGGCGTCGAAGCGTCGTTTGAAGGGCTCGGTTGAGCGTAGCTCCTCTCGGTGAGGGATTCGGTTGAATCGTCGCTCCTTCTTCTTCTGACGCGAGAGGGACTCGGTTGTCCCCGCCGGAGCCGCTGAAGGTGGTCGAGAGGATGTGACGGTGCAAGAGTGAAAGGTTGAATGAATAGAATTGAATGTCTGGCTGAGGGTTTTATACCTGCTCCTGGAGGGAGTCGCCTTCTCTGGTTGGCCGCCTGCTATTCCCTCCAGGAGTGGTTTGTGGCTAGCGCCCTCTGTTGGGATGAGGCGACTTTTGTTGTGGAGAGTGGCGGCTGCCACAGACCCTTCAAACACCCCATTGTGGGCAGCTTGCACCTTGCCCAAAAAATCTCCTGGGTCAGATAAGATAGATAGCAATATCCTACAGCAGGTTGATTGGACAATCTCCTGCGGGATCCTTAATTTAATTAATGACTGTGTGCAAGTTGAACAGTTCCCCACTCAGTGGAAGTCTGCACATGTCATCGCTCTTCAAAAGAGAGGTGGCTGCAATCAGTCAGAGCCAGGATCGTGGAGACTGCTTACCCTTCTTTCCCTGTTAGGCAAAACTTGAAGATCTTGATGTTACAGTCCCTCGAAGGAGTTGTTGCGGTTATAATAGCGATATCGCACTATGTGAGTAGGGGAGTAAGTACGAACTTGTGGAAGTTTTACAACCACAAAGAGGGAACTAGGTGGGAGTGAACGTGAGCGGGGGAACCACTTGGTTACAACTCACAGCAGCGAAGTTTCGAGCGAATTGGGGCTTTTGAGGTGCCCAGTCAGCACAAATACCCTGGACAAGCCTCCGCTGAATGAAAGAGTTTGGTTCGTCCTGGTGCATCCACTTCCACTCTTGATGAAGTGCCTGTCCTCAGGTATTCATGAGCACTGCAGTTTCTTGCCATGCACTGCAATGCACCCAACAAAGGGGAACCTAATCTTGAGCATAGCGAGAGAGAATTTTGATTGAAGTTCCAAAAGGGTGCCCATGTTTGTGGTGGGAGTATTGAATTAAGAACTACAAATAAACATTCTCCACACAATGTCTCTGACCTACATATCCTCTGTGGATCGTACGTCCTCATTCCTCTCAGCTGCGACATCCAGGGTTCAGGGAATCGGTCCCTCTCTTGGCGAAACATGATTCTATCAGTAGGGGGAATGGAAGTTTCCCTCCTCCTCAGAGGACATCTGCCCTCAGGTGTTCCAGAAGGGGTAGTTCTGAGCTAAGACGCTGATCGAATGCAAGTGGAACACAGAGTTTTATTCTCAATTACACTCAGGGAAGTGTAATCACCACAAACAGGGAACTGGGTAGGAGTAAACGCGAGCACACAACGAGGCGGCAGGGGAAGTGCTTGGTTTCGAGGGAATCGGGGTATTTGAGGTGCCCACCACCCCACAAATGCCCCAGATGTGCCTCCACTTGATGAATGTGTTTGGTTCGTCCTGGTACAGAGTCTTTGGCCTCAACCTCACAGGCAAACAATATGCGTCTCCTTAAGGAAAGTCCACGCAGGATGTCATTGTTGAAATCTGCAATGTATCCCTGGAAGTTCTGGCTAAGTCCATCGTAGCAGTTATGAATGACATCATGGGAGTGCTCCTCAATGAGATCAAAGGTGGGGGAATCCCCGATAAACTTGTACTTGCTCGTCAGAAATTAACTGACAGATACAACTGCTACGTTCAGAAGCAGGCTTGTCTTCGTCTGGAGAACGATTGAGAAGGGGTACCCACAGGGCTCGATCCTCTGGCCAGCACTGCTTCGAAGGTCTTCTCAGGGGGCTCATGGAAACTGACTGCGAGCCATACACCCATTTGGATGATCTGACTGTGCTGATCTGTGCTTAGTCGATCCGTCAAATCGAGGCAAAAACCCACTATATGCTCAGATCTGTCATGCAATGGTGCGAGCTCAAGCTGGAGGTGGCTGAGGAAAAACCCCTTTACTCCTCTTAAAGGGTAAACTAAGTAGCCAACCCTCAATATGCTTTGGCAGCCACATGCTCCTAGAGAGTTCTTAGGACTGCATATAGATGAGAGGTGGCCCTTTAATCAGCACCATCGTAGGGTTCACCTCACTGTGAGCAACAATCAAGGACACTGGGACCAGTACCATTTCATGAGCTTCATGTACAATGCCATCTGCCTTGGCATGATTGACTACTGCCCCGTTGTCTGGGGTAGCAAACTCACAGTTAGTCAATCACAAAAGAATACTGGCCCAATCTGTGCGCTCCTGTGGACAGTAACCTCTGAAGTGGTCCAAGTGATCACTGGTCAGTTACTAATTGACGTGGCTGTTAAGCGGCGCACGGTGGACCAGTGGAGACTGAAAGGGAAGCATCTCCCACTCTGGGCTGAACTCCGTGTAAACATCCCTATTGAACGAAAACTCGCCACAGTAGATGAGTTGGCACTAAATAAATGCCAGCAAGATGGGAATCCTGGTCAAAGGAACATTACATGAGTAAGGTCTTCCCAACTTTTCTTCTTTCAAAGACTTTCCATCCTGCACATCTGGCGTCTCCAGTGCAGAGGAAACAAGAAACAACGTGCTGATCCACTATTGTTTCTATAGCATTGAGCGATGGCTGTTGGAAGAGCAGTAAAACCTACCAGCATTGACTCCTACTAAGCATGCCTATAACCGTTCCGCCGATTTTGGGAAGAAGGTGATGTTAAAGAAACGTAGTCACAGTTGATCTTTCCTTGTACTCCAACCAAGTATCTATACGATGAGTCTTTACTTTTAATTAATAACGCTTGTTTGTACAAAGGGGCTTTCCAGAAATGCCGGCATTCCAACCACTGCCGTTTCCCGTACTACCATTTCTAAAAGTTTTTACCCGATCTGTGGAAAAGTAATTATTATTATTTTAAAATATCTGGTGCGTAGCAGCACAACCTATGGCAACCCACGTAAATTCGACGACATGCTATATATATATATATATAAGTTATAATAACATCAGTAGAGGAAGCAATAATAAAATATCTGGTGCGTTGCAACACACAACTTTCCTTAGCTCTACGTCAATTCACTTTGTACATGGCTAATTCTATTTAATCAATTCATTTATCACTCAGTTAATTTGAACTTGGTCAAACAACGCTTTACGGCAGCAGAAAGCGGTAGCGCTTACAGTGCCGGAATTTATTGTGCTGCTCGTACTCATAGCAGGACCATTATTGAGCAATTGGTACACAGATAATTAATGAGGCTGTAAACCCGATTTAAAAAAAAAAGGATAGTAATCACTTTTGCAGAGTTACTGGAAAATAACTGTTAGAACTGGTAGTAACCGCAACGACAGTAGTTGAAATTCAGGAATTTCTGGAGTGAGCCCCATGTATCATGAGCGTTTTTAAACACTCGCCCTTTAGGTATTGGATTGGACTACAATACCAATTTTTTTTTTTTAACATTCTACATGAATTCCAGCGGAGTTTATAAGGAAAAAACTGCGCGAAAAACGCTTTTGGTCGAAAATTTTGATAATTTATTGTGCTGCTCTCGTCATTTTCCCACGAATGAGAATTTTATAGTACCATCGCCTGCTTGAGAGCTATCAATATAAAAAATGTAATTAAAATCGTTAGAGCCGTTTTTGAGAAAAAAATTTGGTGTTTTGATCACTATGATGACTATAGTTAACTTTCGGTGGATTTTGCCCATACCCTCATTATTGCGTCCCATGGTAACCTGTAGGCTAGACATCAAGTTTCAGCTGGTTTGGTACGGTGGTTTTCTCTAAAAACTGCGCTAAAATCGATTTCGTCGAAAGTTTTGGTAATTTATTGTGCTGCTCTCGTCATTTTCCCACAAATGGGAATTTTATGGTATAATTGCTGTTGGGCGCACAAGAGGGGGGTTTGAGGATAAAATAAAAGCGAACTCGGTGAGCGTGGTAGAAGACTGTATAGAACTCTTAACACGTAATGTTTACAAAAGGGTAACCGAATAAGAATACGGAAAGTTACACGCCGAAGAAACGGAAGGACAACGTTGTGAGCGCAAACGAGAGTGTAACATGAATGTCCCTTACTGAGTTCCAGAGTTGAGATGTGGGAAGGAGGATAGGGGGAGGGAAGGAGTCAAACCAACGGAATATTTGGGAGGAAAGAGGGGAAAATGCGTAGTTGGGTTGAAAATAGGACTAATCCCTTTGTCGGCATGAAAAGCGTAAGGGGCCCTCAGAAGCCCCTCAGAAGGACGGTCAGGGGCCCCAACCAGGTAACTTCAAGACTGAACGGCTCGCCAATTGACCAAATGGCGAACAATTGCCTTATTGAGAGCTATCAATATAAACAATTTAATCAAAATCGTTAGAGCCGTTTTTGAGAAAAAAATATTTGGTGTTTTGATCACTATGATAACTATAGTTAAATTTCGGTGAATTTTCTTCATACCCTTATTTTGGCGTCCCATGATGACCTGCGGGCGAGATATGAAGTTTGAGCTGATTATTCAGAATGATCATTATTATTATTATTATTAGAATTATCATCAGCGAAGCGCCCCTCTCGGCCGATGTTTCCTCGCTCGGAAAGCCCACGAGCTCGGTGCATTCGTCCTAGCAGTTTACTTGCGTGCATTTCGTTCTCTCTCCGTTCTTTTAATCAGTTGTAATACAGTATAATAAACAGTGATTAAATATTCAAAGCTTTTTTTAAAACGTAAATTTGGAACAACCAAATTTAACTGGCGCAGTACTTGAGGACCTCCAAATTTTGAACATTTCGCTCAATTTTGGACTTAGACGACAACCGACCAATCAATTCAATCGAGTTCGCCGTCCAAGAGAAACCTTCGTTCCCGATCGACGCAAATTTCGCCCAGAACGACACCTGTTCACGGAGCGAAAAAGATTCGAATCACGGAGTTGAGAGTCGAAAGAAAAACGAAGATCAGCCGCCGTCAACCGCTACTACGACGTCTCGCCCGGGGAGAATTCGCAGACCTCCTCGTTATCAAGCCGACTAAGCTATAAGTTCTGGGATGGACACTCGGAACCTTCTCGTCTTGCTGTAAGTCGTTTTTCATCATTTAATTTTTCCGCCGTGTGAGACCATCTTTGTTCGTCGTCGTGCTTAAGGATTGGAAACTGTTTTTCATACCCACCCAGTACCTGGAGTAGCTCATCTTTCCTTGCCATCGAAACGTAAAGATTCTCCGTCGACTACTTATGAAGCAAAATCTATTTTTCATACCTACCTAGTACCTGAGATAGATCTTTCCTTCACCTTCTGCGAGGAACTAAGACCGGCGATTTCAAGAATACAAGAATATCTATTTTTCATACCCACCTAGTACCTGGAGTAGATTTTTCTTTTATTCCCCATCTACACACGAATTAATTTTTAAATCAAGAATCCTATCTATTTTGCATACCCACCTAGTACCTGAAATAGATTTCTCTTCGATTCTCCAATCAAACAACTTTTAATTTTTGAAATCAAGAATATCTAGTTTTCAAACCTACCTAGTACCTGGAATAGATTTTTCTCAGATTCAAATTTCTTCATCCTGAACTCAGAAGCCCTACCTTTCCACCCACCCAGTACCTGGGGTAGCTCTTCTTTGTTTTAATCTTATAATAACTCGTTCGTTTGTGACATCCTACGAACGCGACCTTAGAATATAATTTCTTTACTAATATTTGTGTTTTTTGATTTATTATTGTCTTATTATTCTTTCAAATTTGATCACTGCTAATACTGTTAATATTTCAGAACATTTTACGTAAGCTCGCCGTTAATAGGCTGAGTCAAACAAATAACATTGTCGAGTCAACAACGAAAATTATAAATCCTTCAAAATTCCGAGAATTAAAAGTAACAAGCAAAGAAGGGGTTCTCTTGAAGAATACCTTTACAACCGTACAAGCCGTTTATTAGACTCGAACCTTCCTCCCATTCAGGAAAACCCTTTTACCTCGGTTATGTCGCTAAACGATATTGCTCTTGCCGCTGAGGCAGAGGCCAATCGAATTGCGGCCGAACAAGCTGTCGAAGAATCCAACAGACCAATAACGATACCGGAATGCCTGATCAAAGTTAAAAACTATGAATGTTACTTAGGCATCCTAAATCAGAATGAAGAGGAAACCTTGTTTGAGCTCAAATCACCCCCCAAAGTAGAAAAACTAAATTTTAACGCCTTGGGAAATTCGAATGAGCTTAATTATTATGGAGAAAATTAATTAATATGGAGAAAACTGCATTAGTATGGAGAAAACTGCATTTTCAACGGAACATGGGCACTGGGAATTCACCCGTATGCCCTTTGGGTTGAAAAATGCTCCTCAAACTTTTCAACGCCTAGTTGACAGTGTCCTCCGCGGTTTGCAAAACGAGATAGGTACCGTTTTCATTGACGATGTAATCGTTTTTAGTACAAGTCTCGAGGAACATCTATCTCGTTTAAAACGAGTCTTCGAACGTATTAGAGAGGCCAATCTAAAAATACAAATTGTTAAAACCGAGTTTCTAAAAAGGGAATGTGTCTACTTAGGCCACTTAATCACACCAAATGGAGTCAAACCTAACCCGCAGAAAGTAGAAGCAATTACCAAATATCCGATTCCTACTACCACGAAACAAATTAAAGGGTTTTTGGGACTCCTTGGCTATTATCGAAAATTCATCAAGAATTTTGCACAGGTTACAAAACCCATGACCGCGTGTTTGAAGAAAGGAAGTAATATAAACCCAGACGATCCAGAGTACAGAGAATGCTTTGAAAAATGCGAGACTCTGATGTCAATGAACCTATTCTCCAGTACCCCGATTTCTCGAAACCATTTAATTTAACAACCGATGCGAGCAACGTAGCCATTGGTGCGGTTCTCAGTCAAAATTTTAATGGCGCAGACCTCCCAATAGCCTATGCTAGTAGGCCCCTCAATGATGCTGAAAGGAGAGTTCTCTCCCCTATTGAAAAATAATGCTTAGCCTGTGTCTGGGCTACCCAATACTTTAGGCCTTATCTTTTTGGCAGGAAATTCAGACTATTCGGATCACAAACCCTTGCAGTGGCTATTTTCACTGAAACAGCCCGATTCCAAGTTATTTCGATGGCGATTGAAATTGGAATCATACGATTACGAGATCGTCTACAAAAAGGGATCGGCCAACATGAACGCTGATGCTCTGTCCAGAATAGAGCTTAACGCCACTGAAACTAATGACACTCCCGTAGAAAGCCCTGGAGTTGCCAGTTTAGTAGAATCTGCTCTCAATAGAAATGACCCCCCAGAAGCCCTCCAGGAGATTATGGAAGAATTAAATTCAGCCATTGATGTCCCAACCTCCGAATCTATGATTGTCAACCCAGATGACGATGATAATGATTCCGACTCGCTAAATCCAACCATCCACTCAAGTTATGAAGGTAATACTACAATGCAAATTCCGATTTCTGAAACACCCGTGAACCACGGCAAACATCAAATCATCATTATTGTGGTCAACGATGAAGAAATGAGAACTCCTTGCATTGAAAACATTTTTGACAGGACCAGAGTAACCGTCAAACTAAGATCAAATCACCTTGAAACAGATGTGGTCGATTTTGTCAAAAAATACATCGTACCGAATCGGAAATAGTCTATCTACTTTGTCGATGACATCTATCAAACTTTCAGCCGTATAATGAGCAAAAATTTCAAACATTCAGAAATTCAATTTGTAAAGTATTCATCGAAATTAGAAGACGTAGTCAACTTAGAAACCGCTCGCGAATATATAGAACAGGAACATTTAGGAAAATCCAATCATCGAGGAATCACGGAAACTTACGCTAAACTGAAGAGAAAATATTTTTGGCCCAACATGAAAACCACTGTACAAAATTACATAAATAACTGTGAAATCTGTTTAATGTGCAAGTATGATCGAAGCCCAATTAAGCCTAAACTTAACATTACACCTACCCCGTCAGACCTCTTGAAATAGTGCACATAGATAAATTGTCGCTAGAAAAATCAAAATTCCTGACAATAGTAGATGTATTCTCAAGATACGCCCGAGCCTATCAACCTAAATCCTCTAACAGTATTGATACTGTCGGAAGCCTGATAGAATACTTATCTCATCACGGAGTCCCCAAGATGATTATCTCTGACAACGGTGCCGAACTTAATAGTTCCTTAATTAAAGAACTGCTGGGTACTCACAAAATCAAAATTCATTACATATGTTCTCAGAACCCGAACTCTAATGGAGTAATCGAAAGATTTCACTCCACATTGATTGAACATGTGAGAATTTTATCAAACCGAGATGAATTTAAAAACGAGAGTATTAAGAACAAAGTTAATTACGCTCTAATTGCTTACAACAGTAGTATACATTCTGTAACCAAACTCACACCGTTCGAAATAATCAATGGTCATATAGACAATAACCCGCTCCTAGAAGCCGATTTCGAAAGAACCCTGATGACAGACTTCATTTATAGGCATAGAGACAAAGTAAGATTGATCTACAAAAATGTCCAGGAACGAAATCAAAATTACAAAGAGAATGTAATCGAAAGAGCCAACCAAACCGGAGAAGAAGCTCCTGAACTTCCCGGTGAAGTTTTTGTTCGAACCCATCAAATCCAAGATAAAACCAAAGCTAAATAAACAAGAAACTGATAGAATCAGTAAACCCCAATTGAAAACAGCAAAAATATTTCCAAGACACCATAATACGAAAGAAAAAATTCATTTGTCCAATATCAAACGGCCCAGGAAACAACCCTCTGAAGATGATCCAACTCAACCTAGAATGCCTAGCAATTAGGATGAGCCTGTTGCAGTACCTCTCATCAGGACTAATTCACGGCGCTGATATCGAGGATATCACTCTCAATCTAGGAGTGCTGCCTATCCGACAAGGATCTGCTAAAACCATCAGAGCCTACCACACCATAGCCCATTACTATGACCTTCGGAAAATAATAGACCAAGTTGAATTAGTGAAAAGTCACTTCAATGAAATCTTGAACATCACTGCTCTCGACAGTGAGGTCCGAAATAAAGTCGGTATACAAATTGATCTAACCCAACACTATATAGACCTGATTCATGAGAAAATTTATGATACACTAGTAACCAAAAGAACAAAACGAGGATTGGTTAACGGCCTAGGTTCACTAGTCAAATTCGTGACTGGAAACCTAGATGCAAATGATGCTGAAAGGTACGATACCATTTTGGACTACTTCAAATACAAACAGGAATCCCTTGAGGAACAAATTAAGAACCAGTACTCAATTAACCTCAGTTTGATGAACGAATTTAATAGGACCTTAGAAATTATTAATAAAAATAATGCCGTCATGGTACAGGAAGTCAACCAATTAATGTTAGCAAACTCCCAGGAAACACATGTAAGACAAGTTGAAAACACTCTGAGCCACCATAGAAATCTTTTGCAACTCATATTAGATATAATCCAAGATTTGGAAAATTCGGTGACGTTTTGCAAACTAGGGAAACTTCATCCAAGTATAATAAAACCACACGTTCTGTATGAGGAATTAACAAGGATATCGAAATTTTATGGCCATGATAGTCTGTTGTAATTTAACGGCAACAATTTATGGGAACTACAAGCTCATGTAAAGGTGAAATGTTACATAAGTACGGAAGAAATAGTATATTTCTTAAACATACCTATTGTTAACGCGGAGAAATACGACATTTTTCTCATGCAGCCGGTGCCTACAAAAATTGAGGACCGCTATGTAACAATAATTCCTTCTACTAATTTTGTATTAAAATCCAACGAAGGTACGAAAATCAAACTTTTGAAAAGTTCATGTGAACCTGGTAACCAATACTTTTTGTGTAATGACCATTTAGAGATTAATTCTGATAAAAGATGTGAAGAGGATATTATCATCCAAAAAATCAACGGCAATTGCAACCATATCCAATTAGACTTAACGAACAACTACGTTGAGTTCATTGATAGTGTGAAGCAATACTTGTTGGTTTTTCCCTTTGAAGAGCCTGTAACCATCGTAAATGCCGAAGAAATTGTGGTTAAAAATCTGATAGGAATTTATTTAGTAAAACCAGGCATGAGCAACATCATTTATAGAAACCAAACTCTTGTAACCTCGTTTGCGAAAACCTCGAGTAAGCCATTGTTAATTAAAAACTCAAAGTTAAGCACGAGCATGAGCAACATCATTTATAGAAACCAAACTCTTGTAACCTCGTTTGCGAAAACCTCGAGTAAGCCATTGTTAATTAAAAACTCAAAGTTAAGCACGACTCCTCATAAGAAGCCAAATGTAATGTTAAAACTTCGAAGCTTGAACTTCATTTCAGATCTTAATAATATTCAGTCTGTAACTCCCATCAAGAACTTCGAATTTAGCTGGTACCCTAGCCTATGGACAGTTTTTCTGTACTTAATCATTGTAACATTTGTAATGTTTATTGCTTTCAATTATCATGTACAAAGGAGAAAGGCAAATGTTAGCGAATCATGCTTAATTTTTTTTTTCTTACGGAAAATTCCTCCTTAATTTTCCTCTTGTGGATGGAGGAGTTATATTAACATCAGTAGAGGAAGCAATAATAAAAAACCCTGCAAATTATTACACAATGGTTTATTATTCTCATGAACAGCTTGACCAAGTATTACTGCTCCCCACTACAATGGAACTACGGAAACAAAACGTCTGATGATTTTGCCTCGTCGGGTCGGGGAGGGGAAATGGGAACAGGGGCGCTTCGAGCGAACCCGTGGTGAGTCGAAAGGGGAGTTGAGTGGCGACGTTGTTGGGAGGCGAGTGAAGGAGGATTTTTGTGCGAAAGAACGAATTTTTTAGACCACGTTAAAGGCACAAATGGCCCATACGGCGGACGGACATTGCAAATTTGGAATCTCCATGTCTTGAAACGTAAAGTATCACATTTTGAGGGGGGGTTGTAAAAAAATTTTCGTGACCGAAAACATAGGGTTATTATTCAGAATGATCATTATTATTATTATTATTAGAATTATCATCAGCGAAGCACCCCTCTCGGCCGATGATTCCTCGCTCGGAAAGCCCCCGAGCTCAGTGCATTCGTCCTAGCAGTTTACTTGCGTGCATTTCGTTCTCTCTCTGTTCTTTTAATCAGTTGTAATACAGTATAATAAACAGTGATTAAATATTCAAAGTTTTTTTAAAAACGTAAATTTGGAACAACCAAATTTAACTTATATACGGGCGCTGTATGTTCCTTCAACGTTAGTTAGTTGAGAGTACTCCGTGAGTTTGATGTAAAGCGTTAGAGCCATTTATGAGAAAATTGAAAACCTGATAAATAAATATTCGACTAATCTCGTATTCCAAGCTATCATGGATTATGTCTTCGTTCGACAGATAAATACAGAAATAATTATGGAGAGCAAAATGGATGTATTGGTTGCTAGAAGGCACTCTGTGGGATTGATTAAATACCTTGATGCAGTTACTCGGTAAATTACAGAAATGTTAAAAAAACACTATTTTCGACACATTTTCGTTTTTATCTCTGTTCAACCCCCGGCCTGTCAGTGGAACATTTATTGGGAACAATATATAAGTATGAACTATTTTAAAACATTCCGTAAGTTTGGTGAAAATTGTTGAAGCCATTTTGTCAAAAAGCACAAATAACCTGTTGTGGCTTTTTAGACCTATATCATCGTTCACAGTATTTTGATGGAGAACAAAAATACTGTATTGTCTAGCGTAATATAAGTTGAAATCGTTTAATCGAAATCGTTGGAGCTGTTTTCGAGAAAAATGCGAAAACCCTAGTTTTTGGTGCATATTCTCCCCCATCCCCTTTCCCATCAATGGAAATCGCCCATAATCTTATTTTCGTGTCTACAAAAAATAACGAACCAAACAAAAAGAGAACGAGCTCAATTGGTTCAGCCGTACACCTGCAAGTTGAACTACTGACACAGGTCTCTTTCCTTATCAAATGACTGATAAACCTTTGTTCAAAAATCTTCCGGTAGAGAGCTGTTGCCCAAGTTCTACTGCTTAGAAATCTGGCCAACTCAGCAATCCCATACCATCTGGGAGTTCTTAATCTGGTTTCCGACCTGATCTAACTACGTACTTGGGTGGCAAGTTTCAAAGAACAGATCAACTGTTATCACATTTCTTTGCAACCACCTTTTTCGCAAAATCGGCGAAACGATTATAGGCTTGCTTTGAAGCAGTCAATGCCACTAGGTTTGTCTGCTCTTCCAACAGCCCTCGTTCACTGTAACAGAAACTACAGTAGAGCAGCAAGTGGTTCCTTGTTTCCTCCGCACTGGAGGCACAATACGTGCATGAGGAAGCGGAGAGTCTTTGAGAGAAAAGAAGAGGAGCCGCGCATTGAAGTCACCATGTCCCGTGAGGAACTGGCTCAACCCATTTTCTTGAAAGACATTCATGGATGTTGGGGAAGAACTCATACGTATCACGTCCCTTTGACGAGGATTCGTATCTCGCTTGCCATTTCTCTAGTGCCCATTCGTCGATGGCAGCAAGTTTCTGTTCTGTGGTGAGATCCGCACGGAGATCAGCCCAAAGTGGGGGAAGCTCCCGTTTCACTCTCCACTTGTCAACCATGCACTCAAAGGCCAAATCAACTGGTAACTGACCAGTGTTCCCCTGAGTGCTTCTTTTGATACAGTCTTGTAGGCCTTGGTGATCCACAGGAGGTGCAGCTGCCAGGGATTGGGCCAATACTCTCTTTTGATTGACTGTTAGTTGCTACCCCAGACTATGGGGCAGTATCCAATCACGCCATGATATATGGCCTTATACATGAGGATAGTGCCATGGTAGCACACACCCCAAGTGGCCTTAGTAATTGCACATTACACCCAGAGAGGCAAACCTTGTAATGGTAGTTAGAGCCTTTAAGGGACTAAAGCTGTTGGTTGAAGCCCCACCTCTCACCTATATTCACTCCTAAATACTTGACGTGCTTTTCAAGAAGGAGCCTGTGGCCACCAAAGCTTATTGAGGGTGGATTATTCACTTTACCTTTCAAGAGGATTAGCTGGGTTTTTTTCTCAGCTACCTGCATCTTGACATGCTCACACCATTGGGTGACGGTTTGGAGCATGTGGCGGTTTTTTTCTTTGATTTTGTGGACCGACTCGACAAAGATCTCCACAGTCAAGTCATCCACATAGGCGTACGGCTCGCAATCAGTCTCCTGAGAAGACATTCGAAACCTGGTATTCCAGAGTGCTGGTCCAAGGACCGAGCCCTGTGGGCACCCCTTCTCAATCTTTCTGTGGATGACGACGAGCCTGCATTCGATCGTAGCAGTTCTGTCTGTCAGGTAACTTCTGACGAGCATGTACAGGTTGTGGGGGATTCCCCTACCTTTAAGCTCATTATGGAGCGCTGGCCACCAAAGGTTGTCAAACGCTCCTCTGATGTCTATCAGAACTGCTACGGATACTGTGTGGGAATGAGTCCAGGCCAGCGTGAAACGATAACATTCGCTGCATTGTGCCATGAGCTGTTTCAAGTAGTAGAATTTGCATCACTACATCTACTGTAATTTAATTTTTCCCCATCTTGGCGCAGTCCTACACCTCTGACACCAGTTCTATTCGACTCACGATCGAAAAATACTTAGGAAACGATACTAAAAATGAAGTAATTGCAAAAAAACTAAAAATTTCGAAATTGGCTAATTCGTAAAACCATTCTTTGCCCAAAACAATGGGTTTCGTGCCATTGGATCGCGCAGCAGGTGGGTATAACTAGATTCTATACGGAATTTTTGTAGCTAAGACGATTTTTAAACCACGTTAAAGTCAAAATAAAGCCCTGACGCTGCATTTCAGGTATTCTTACTTTCCTTAGCTCAGCAGTTGTAGAAGAAAAGTTATGTAACGTATAGGTTTGGGCTAAGCCAGAATGACAACATCACCCCTAAGCTGGGCTCTGCTGGATTCCAATTGACGAGGCCCTGTGGCAACACGTCACAGTGACTGTCTCAACACTCTGCAGTTGGTGGCCCAAATTCCACTGCTGTGTTGTGTACACGTCCATAAGAGGCAGACTTAAAGGGACACAATATACACTTCTTCACACAACATACTGTGGAACCCCCCCTTCTTGCATGTGGGACTGCCGAACACACCCCTGACAGGTTGGGGGACGGAATCCCCCTGCTGAAAAGTCGGTGTTAAAGAATTTAAAGCACACAACACTGACATAACTAACATATTCCAGCCACAAATTTCACCAACTTTCGTGGCAGAACATGTTGACTCAAAACACTCATAATGAGGTGAAGACAGTTCTGGGGGTAGCTCACTAACACCTACCAGCGATCCCCCATACGAGAGCAGCCTTTGGAATGAGGAGGGGGAAAACTGGGGTTGAGCGTTCCCGGGTTAGCTGATTACGTTGGCAGAGTTGACAGACGGAGAGTGAAACAGGAGCTCCCCGACTTTGAGGTGAACCCTGTGCACATCTCTCTACTGAACGAAAACTTGCCATCATTAATGAATGGGCACCAGAGATCCTCGTGAAAGGGACAAGACGCGCATGAGTTTTTCCTCAACATGTGTGAACGTCTCAAGGGAAAGTGGATTGCCCCTCTGGTACCGGGAGACTGGCTAACGACCAAATACCTGCCGTACCTCCGCAGGTCTGAGTTCGGTAAATGCTGTAGAGGCCAGCCTCTTGCATATTAGCGAAACCGTAACTTCCATGACTGATATAACCCTCGTAAGGGGTTAAGGAACAGTCATCAAGTAGGGAAACAGACCTGTGTGTGTGTGTATTGTTCTTTAGTATTTATGTATGCTGAATTGAATGGGATGGGTCTCAGAGGTGTGAAACTGCATCAAGCTGTGCAATCATGCTGTCTAAGAGTATAATAAACCGTCGTGTAATAACGATGTGCAACGTTTTTGAAATGTATTCATGGATTTATTGGTGGACTCTTCACGACGCGTGGCTTTCTTTTACAGATTACAGATTCAGAAATTATCCCTTTAGTGATAACTTTTTTCCCGTCATTCGAGTATTTGTAGTCCAACTTCGCTACATTTTGGACGGCGAGGTTTTTATAATTAGTAAGGTGTTGTGATGGCGACGCTGAACACCATGTTGTTTTCTGTTTTTGTTCATAATAAAAAAGCGAGGATGGAATGGGACTCGATGCTTCAAAAGCTCTGACCGATGGAAGGGGCGGCGGATCATCTGGTGCGAGGATCCCTCAGCAGTCGTCAGGCGTTTCTAATGACGCCGTACCCGTCGCTAGCTCTTCCGTCGAATGTTTGGGCGTTGCCGACCCTTCCTACGGGAAATTAAAGACCGATAATCCAAATTCGCTCCACCTTCGGAGTTTACTGGAGGAAACGGTTTTGAGTGGAACATTGTCGCCGACGACGCTGCAGGAACGATTGCCTAATATGAAGCAAGCAACGCGCCCTGACGTAATTTTCCCGTCGACATCAAAGAAGGTGTCGGTTCTGGGAGCTAAACACCGCGTCCACCGGGAAATCCAGGTACGTGGTATGTACGGGCAAATCGTTGAAATTCCTAACTTACTGTCGAAGGGATTAAATGATTTGTTCAAAGTTTTCAGCGGTTTTCACTATTCTCTCCATTTTTGGCATTTCCGAAAAAATCGTTTTGGTTTATTATTCATTCTGAATAATAACCCTATGTTTTCGGTCAGGAAAAATGTTTTACAACCCCCCGCAAAATTTGATACTTTACGTTTCGAGACATGGGGATTCCAAATATGGAATGTCCGTCCGCCGTCCGGGCCGTTTTGTGCCTTTAACGGGGTCTAAAAAATCCGTCCTTTCGCACAAAAATCCCATTTGGTATCTAGTTGAGCCCGCCATCTCGGCAACCCGATCGGACGAAGTCCATGGTTGTTACGGACAAAAAATGGTTAAAAAATTAACAAAACGCAGTATAATCGCAAATACGCCGTGTTTCATATCGTTTTCAAGGTATTTTCACATCCTGGGTCGAATGGAATGACTATCAAGCGTGTACAACTGCGTATAGGGAAATTACAGTAATTATAGTGAGCCAAAGTCAACTAATTGAAAGAAGTCGCGGGAACTTCAGTGAAAGTCAACGTTTCGTCGTTAGTACTCCCTCCTTCCCGTCTCATCAAAACCACCCGCCTATTTGACGTGCAACGTTGTGCCAATTGCCTACAGGTGCTTACGGGTGCCTGGCGCCGAGGGAATATTTAGTTTTCGTAGTTCTTACACCCCAAGTTGTCTATCTAGTTCTTCATTTCTACCTGTTTCTCTTCCTTCACCATTTATCTCTGCCCTACCCTATACCTCAACCCACTTTGTCTTTGTCACATCCTATTTTTCTAAACCCTAATTATTGTACCCTACTATCTCGCTCAACCCATTCGCTTACTTCTATACTACACCTTTAGCAGCTCCCGTCTACCCTTTCTAGCTCCTACTCGTGAGTTTGCTTACACCCTCTTTCGACTCTCCTTCCTACCAGTTTCTCTCCTTTACAGTTTGGTTCGACTCTCATCTTTAATATCATGAGCCCCAATGCCTTATGCCTCTCGCATCCTATTTTTATAAAACTCTAACTCTTGCCCAACCCATTCACTTTCCTAATGCTAGCGAATTCAGCATCCTAGCAGTTTCTATCCATCCCCTCGACTTCCCACACATTATTTCTCATTACACCCTAGACAGCACTAAGTCTTGCTTCCCAAGTTCTAATTCCTGTCCTCTCCTCACTACACTTGGCCCCTTTCCACCACCCCAGTGTGCTTTCCCCTATTAGCACTACCCAAGAGTGCCGCCTTTCTGTATTTGTACCACCCTACTGTGCTTGCCCAACTGTGCCACCCTAGGGTGCCCGTCCATCCACACAACCCCAGTGTGCCTGTCTGTTTGCACCTTCCCAGTGTGCCAGCCCTACTCCACAACCTAGAGGGCCTTGAAGGGATTTGAAATCTGCAATGTCCATCCTCTGGCTGTTGTACGCCTTTAACGTGGTCTAAAAAATTCGTTCTTTCGTACAAAAATGCCAATTGGTACCAATTTGTGTGCCCAGGTACTTGGCAGACCGATCAGACGTAGCTCATGGTTGTTATGGATACAAAAAAGTCAAAAATTAACATAAACGCGATTTTATCACATTTACGCAGTTTGGTATAGTTTTCTAGGTATTCTATAGTATTCTATAGTTTTCTAGGTATTGATGATGGATCGATCGACTGCAGTTTCAGAGCGTATACACTAGACTAAAGTGAAACAGTAATTAAAGTGACCCCAGTCTACTAATTGAAAGAACTCTGCACAATACAGCGAACGTAACCATTTCATTGTTTGTACTCCCTAGGTCTCGTGCACCACCTATCAGCTCGTCTCGCCAATTGCCTACAGGCGCCTTGATTATATCATTTGTGTTGTTCCGTTGTAGACAGGTCATATTTTGTATCGTTTACTGGTCTTTTTCGATGCTGAATCGAATGGGATGGGTATCGGAGGCGTGAGAATAATAAGCTGGTGTTATCTACCAGAGATGTGGTTTTCGATGTAGGGAAAATACCAAACATCCAAGGCAACAAGAGTTGATTTAATTTGTAATTTTACTTTGAATCATTACAAGTGAAACAAGGAGCTCCTTCTAAGATGTAAACAAAAATTAAAGAAAAGAAAGAAAAAGAAAATTAAAGTGTCTGACCGTAATGGTTATCAAGGGAACGAAATCTCGCTAAGCAGGTGTTGGACGCCCCTGATGCACTTTGGGAGACGCGTCGGCAGAATGGCTGGTAGCTAAGTACCAACTGACTCGAAGATGATGACGAGAACGGTTTGATGCAGTCGTGCGATTCGATGTAAACAGGCACGAAGTAAACCAATGGGATACTGATGACCCAGTAAATGTTCAGAAAACAGATGTCGTCGGGATTCTGATGACCCGTATTCGATCTAATGGTAAGAAGAATGGAGATGTGGTCTGGCGAGATTCTGATGACTGCGCAGAGAACAATACTGGCTACGGCTGAGTCACTAGGTGCCGTCAATTCGAAGTGTCTGGTGGGAGAGACAGCGAGTCTCAGCAGGACCCAAGTTGCTGCAGATCGGCGGCTTATCGCGCACAAAGCACACACGAACACTCGTCGACGGAGGCTTATTGCGTAAACAAGATAGATTTCAGCGTGTAAAATGAACAAAACGCTTCGGCGTTGACAGCTGGGGAAGAGAATAAAAAATCGTTGTGTAATAAATTGCTGCGTTTTTCCTAGATTCCTCGACGATTTTTGTTTACCAAATATTTCCACTCCCAAAATGGGTATAAGTAATCCATTTTGTTACCGATTTGCCATTGCTAACAATTAAATGTTCGTTCAAATTTTAATTAATATCCCATCGAGATTTGGCCAATTCCTGAAGATTCATTTTCGATTTTCCGATGGCTGTGAAGCCCATTCTCTACACTTGCAGTTAACTAACTCAAGTTTTAACTCAATTCCCAATCTCGTTTTTCTTGGTAGATTTTTCTTGAAGGACTGGTCTGGTACAAAATGGAGATGAGCTTATTTTGAACATAAGCTCTTTCTAAGTTACATTTGAAGACTAAGGTGCATGTATATAACGGATGTGCTCTCCTTCCTTCCTAACGTTTTTACGTTTACCGAAACACCCCAGAATTATAAAGTAATATGTATCACAACGTGTTTCTCACTCTTACATAAACTTGCTGTTTGGCTTTGTCTGCGTGCAACACGTTTATGGGGACTACAAACTCAAGTATTCGTGCAAACTACCCAGTGTGTTCTCGATCATATTCATTGGAGTAGCTCGAGAGAACGTTTTAAAGCGTTCAAAGAATTGCTTCGTATTTTGGACTGAGACTTTTCATCAGGTTGATTGAAATCCATCCAGTTACCTACGTTCAATGGATCGTCATAGAAATATTTTAGAAAACTGTCTAGTATTCAGGTAGCTAATGCCATCCTGCGAGTTTGGTTTTTATTGCTACAGCCGTTTTGACTAAACTGTAAAAACCCCTGTTTTGCTTCATAGTTTTGCCGGATTATGCTTTCTGGTTGTCAGGAATTGTTATGATAAAATATATATTTGAAAAGAATGTTCGTTACTGATAAGTTGATTTCTTTTCTAGCAAATGGAGGTAGATGAGAAGTCTTCGAAAGGCGAAGGCTTCAAATCATACTACATAACTAAAATAGAAGAGCTCGAGCTAATTGTGGCTGAGAAGAGTCAGAATCTCCGCCGACTTCAGGCTCAGCGTAATGAGCTGAATGCTAAAGGTTACTCTCTAATCATGTTGTAACTGTTGCTTATATCATGGGACTTAATAAATATTGTTGATAATATGGGTAAGTTAAAGGCTGAGGAGTGTAAATAAAAGGCTAGAAGATTTTTATTTATTGGAGTAATGCCAGTTTCGGGAACCTTACTTCATTACTCAGCAGTTTACTAGTATGGAGCAATACTTTGCAAGTTGACGTTGATCTAATACATCCACTTTGTGTTTAGTAGTTATTAGTGGATCACATTAATTAGGACACAATAACAACAATAGTTAATACTGTTGGTGGTTCTGTAGGGATGTTTGAAGAGTAGGGTTCATTGTATCCATACAAGAATCAGCAACGCCAGAGATTCTTCTTACTTTCTTCAATCTGCACATGTAAGTGTAGTAATTACCTAGAACAAGAGTTTGTTTTCATCAGATCTTTGTATTTGCGCCTAGTGGCCTCGTGACCAGTGCTTGCATTTCATGTATCTGTATCTAGTCAGTCTTGTTTGAGAACGGGTTTACTGATTTCCCCCTTCCATTGGGTCGTCATTTTTGTTTGGTTAGTTTTAAGTTCACACAACGTTATTGAATTTTTATGTAGTGATTATGATATATAGCAGCTATGTAAATGACGAGAATGTCGAAATATAACCTTAATTATGAGATACAAGTCCTTACACGACTAAACAACCGCTGATGGAGAAACTGAAGAGTGCTGAAAAGTGCCTGAGACCATCTTCATAATTACTGAGTGCTTCAACTGTGTTGGTCTAATAGTTCGGTAGCTGAGTGGAGGGTCAGTGACACATATATGCACAACAGAGTTGGCTGAGGTCTGGCGTTTATAGCAGATTGTCCTGTGGTACATGGTTCATAGTTATATCAACTCTAAGTGACTTGAATCACATTACTTATACTCTTCTTGCAAGGATTTACATTCAGCATACTTTTTGTTTCTCTTTTGGATAATTAAATTTAGTAGCTCTTTTTTCCTCAATTGTCTAATGTCCAGTGCTCCCTTTGTCGACGGTTCAGGTATTGGAGTCTTGATGCCAGACAGGTTCTGGTATTTACATTCATCTCCCCCCCCCCCCATACTTTTTTTTGTGTGGTGAGGTGTAATGTTATGTTCTATGTTGTAGTTAGAATGCTCCGGGAGGAGCTTCAGCTCCTTCAAGAACAAGGTTCATACGTAGGAGAAGTCGTCAAACCGATGGATAAGAAGAAGGTGCTCGTCAAAGTTCACCCTGAGGGAAAATTTGTGGTTGACATTGACAAAAATATCGATATCAATGATGTTACTCCTAACTCCAGAGTTGCCCTTCGCAATGAGAGCTACACTCTTCATAAAATACTTCCTAATAAAGTAAGTTTTTATTTTGGAATTCTGCAGTATGCAATTAGTTTGTCGTGTTTGTTCTGAGTAGTAGTACAATCATGGCATTGCATTTCTACCACGTCTGAACGCTGAATATCAAGGCTATTGTAGGGTTGTCACAGTGATAAACTCGAAGTTAAGGCCCAAATCGTAGACTTAGAGGGTCTTTGATTTGGGCCTAAACTCTGAGTTCATCACTATGACAGCCCAGTCCTGGCATAGTCTGGATATTCACGTCGCTTGGACTGACCTCAACGATGAAGAGTTGGCTCAATCGTTTGTCAAACCATAAACTGCACTTGACATGCACAAGGCCTATGTATTAGGTTCATTATCAATATTGATAATTTACGGTAATATCCTAAAAGTGCAAGGAAACCTTTAATTTATTTTGGCGTTCGGAGTATTGGTTAGATTGCATCAATTTTCAGGTTTGACTTGACTCCTTAGGAGTTATTAGGCGTTAAAGTGATTGGTTAATTCTGCCGGTAGGTAAATTATTAAAGTTAACTTTCCTGTTAGGTGGGTCTGTCTTCTCTGGCTGGTGTAATACTGTGGGTGAACGCTTTCGATGTAAAGACGTCATCGTCTGACTGTCAAGTCAGTACTGGCAGACATTGATGTCTTTACGTTGAAAGCATTCACCCACAGTATCACACCAGCCATAGAAGAAAGACCTACCTAACAGGAAAGTTAACTTTAATAATTAGTTGTTAGGTGTCCCAAATATATGCATTCGTTCTTCAGGAATTACGTTTTGTTTAGGCTGCTGTAAGCCTTATCCTGTTAAGAGGGGGCTGAGTCCAATATGCACAACTGCTTATAGGAAATTACAGTAATTATAGTGTGCCAAAGTCAGCTAATCTGTAAGAACTGGTGGGAACTACAGCGGAAGTAAACGTTTCGTCGTTAGTACTCCCTCCCTCCCGTCGCATCAAAACCACCCACCTGCTCGACTCGCAACGTCGTGCCAATTACCTACAGGCGCTTAAGGGCGCCCTTAAGCGCCTGGCGCAGGGGGAATATTTAGTTTCCGTAGTTCCATTGTAGTCATGTCAAATTTTGAATGGTTTACTAGTATTTTTCGATGCAAAATCGAATGGGATGGGTCTCGGAGCAGTAATACTAGGTCAAGGTGTTCATGAGAATAATAAACCGTTGTGTAATAATTTGCAGGGTTTTTTGTTTGGTTTTCTGTGGTGTTTGACGGGCGCTGTGCAGCCTCACTTAATTTTCCCTTCCGGTTAAGTGCAGCACATTAATCAATACTCATAAACTAATTTTCAAATGGCCTTTTTCTCTGCACTATTCATGTGTTCAGTTCTGATTTTTGGTAGATCGAAGGTGTAATTCTGAGTAATCATAATTTATACTGCTGAACTGTTTATTGCGGTTTTCGGGAAGAATTTCTTCTACAATAAGGGGCGGGTTGAGTTAAAAAGTTATCTCTTTTTCATTGTGATGGGAAAGTATTACGTATGGAAAGGAAGGTAAAATTGAGATGCATTAAGTTGAATTTATGTTGTTTTGATTCTCCTCTAAACATGGTTCTCCTGCATTTTCTGTTTCGATCAGGAACCTCCTGTCAGTTTCCTCGTTATACTTTGGTTCTGGTTCATTATCCGAAATGACATTGAAATTGGGGTTAGTCGTTTGCCAAGACATAAGGGTATTCAAGTAATTGGGTTAGTTCCGCCAGTAGGTAAATTACTAAAGATAACGTACCTGTTTGGTGAATCCGTTTTCTCTGGTCGAGTGGTTTTTTTTTTGAGGCCAGACACTGAGGGCACTGGAACTTGAAGGAGGCTGCTGGCACTGAACTCGACCAATGTGGGGCATATAAAATGACTTGTACGTGTAAAAACTCAAACATTGGACAAACAGGGCGAAAAATACGGGCACATTATATCTCTTAATAGGAACAAAGACTACTCAAATTTTGCCAAGCACCTTAAGACAACTGGTCACGAACCTACCAAAATACAGGACCCATCACCTTAGTACATAAACAATACAATGAACGAAAACTGAACATATTGGAAAACGTAGAAATCTATAAACAAAAAAACTTGAATTGACATATCATAAATGAACAAATCAACACAAAATGCGTCACCATATTTACACCATTCAAGACACTGCTAACGAAAACAACCAACAGATGGATTTACATACCGCCCTATACAAAAAAGAGTTGGAATTGACAATCAATTGACTATTTATGACGTACTAACCACCCTTACATTCTTTTTCCCTTCACTTCCAACAGATTTCCCTGGAAGTGCAGAACCCTCCTCCCCGCTGTAACATCATTCCGTTAACCTTTCCCTTCCTATATAATGACCATGACCAACTAACTGACTTTAGTACTGGTTTAATGGCCAGACGACGATGTCTTTACATCGAAAGCGCTCACCCACAATATCTCACCAGCCAGAGAAGACGGACACCAAACAGGTATGTTAACTTCAGTAACATAGTACCTCTATTTGTATTTTGATGCGAAGGCCCCCAGACCTATTATTGTTGAGGAACCTATTCATTGGTTGTCCTGGTTGCTTGACATTTTGATTAGGGACATAATCAAGTTTTGTGTTAGGGTTCGTATTTTGATTTGAGTGTATTGCTGGCTAGAGTTTGGGATTTTGATTAGGGTATATTGGTGCCTAGAGTTTAGATTTAGCTTGGAAGTATATTGGGGTCTAAATTGATTTGTCCGTTTTTTGAATTCTGTTGCATTTCGCAGCTGAAGTATCAAAAGTCCTTTGAGGTTTCAGGGGGTTCGTGTTTTTTCGAATGGACCAAGTCTGGTAGTCGTTCGTCTTCCAGGATAGGGCCAGCCCTAATATCCTTGGTTGACGCATCCAAAGTTGACTATCAAGAGGCCCCTTGAGATGAAACTTATGGGTTCTCAAAGCCAATTTTTGGTAATGCTCAATCAAATTATTTTCTTTACTTAAAATCAACATAACTTCTTATATATGCCAGGATTAAATTGAGAATGTTTCAAATGCTTTCGTTTTTGCCTTGTCTTATTGCGATTGGGTTGTGACAAAATGTATAGATCTCTCCTGTCTGTAGCTTTCAATTAGTACGCTTTTAATTTGGTGGAAGTTTTCAAACGAGTAACTTTGAATCAGGTGGCGGTTGGTTCTTGAGTTTTAGACAAAACCGAACGTATAACTTCATGGTCGGGGATTAGTTTGTCAACAAAGTGTTCGAGTAGTGTCTCGCGCATGTAAATGAAAAGTAGCAACGTTTCCGGGTTTCTGTTAAAAATAGGGATCATATCTTAATATTTCCTCCCAAATTCCGGCATCCTACGAGTTTTGGAATGATTAGCCAAAATGGTTTGAGCTTGGTGTAAGGGTACGTCCTAGCGATGAAAGGTAGCGTAAACTTTTTATGACAACGTAAATTATATACTTAATTTGTTGTGTATATAATGCACACAATTATTACGTTGTATATATATATAATTGAGTTAATGTTTCTAAATTGTAAACGATGACAGATATTCGGCCTGATACCAACTTTAGCGGAATTATAAACAGTAAATCTCTCATTTACAGGTGGACCCCCTTGTCTCTTTAATGATGGTCGAAAAAGTCCCAGACTCCACTTACGAAATGGTTGGAGGTTTGGACAAACAGATCAAAGAAATTAAAGAGGTGATTGAACTTCCTGTCAAACATCCAGAGCTCTTTGACGCACTTGGAATTGCTCAGCCAAAAGGCGTTCTTTTGTATGGACCTCCTGGAACAGGTACATAGTGGAGCACGAAATCATTCTACTTTCGAAACATTCTTCGTTTACTCAATTTGATACCGGGTATAATGAAACGGTTATTTATTTTTTGTCAGTGGAAAAATAGGAAATATCATTTCGTTGTTATGATCAAGATGAGAAGCCAAAAAATGAAGCAATGTCTACTAAGTAATCATAGTCCTCACTTAACATGGGTCAGTGATTTTGTCAACTTATTCATAGACGCCATCAAGTCATGATGTAGGAAACAACATGACTTGTACAGCTGGAAATGTAGGGAAGATCGGCAGAACCCTTGAGTGTAACCACACTGTGTAATCATCATGCTCCTTACCAGCCTTTGTAGCAGGATCATTAGATTCGGAAGCTTTGTATTTTTCAATACCTCTTAATTTTCTTCTTGCGTTTATTTTACTTTGTACAAACGAAAACAACTTTATTGTTCGTAATTGTTGAATACGATTGATGATTTGTTAATGTGGATTGTTGGATTTCTTACAGTGATACAGATTTCTTATTGTTGAATATTCTTAAACGTTATAACGAATTTAACATGGAATACAGCCTTTTAACTTTCCTTAGCTACGCTTAGTCTTGGAATTTGGCCATAGGGTGTGGAGTTTGGCAGGGTAAACCTCTGTCTCCTATACTCTTTAATTTTGTAATTGACACTGCGCTGGATAACCTGCCTAAGGAAGTAAGATTTGATCTCACCCAAGACTTAGTCTTCTGACTGTCCTAGTGGTGGGATGTGCACTGTGGCCAGATGGTCTATTGTGCCATCACCCAAGGCTTGCAGGTGGGCGTGTTAGCCATTGTGGATGATGTTACAATCCTCGCAAGTACCAGGCAGGACTTATTCTTACGATTTGTGCAATTCTACCCAATGAAATCTCGAACGTCAAGTTTGTCTTGTGTTTTGTGTAAGGATGGTGGAGACATATTGGTGACGCTGCATCAGGTGTTAACCCCTCCTAAACCCTCGACGAGGGCTATGGTTGTGGTTTCGCTAAGCACCCCACCGAATTCAGACCTACAGAGGTACGGCAGGTATTTGGTCGTTAGCGAGTCTCCCGGTAGACAGCTGTTGCTTGTGTGTTACACTGCAGAGGAGATCACCTTAGGAATCAATTACCATTTGGGATGAGTTCTTGATCTGGCTTCCCACCTGATCTAAGTATTTACTGGGGTGTCAAGATTCAAAAGGACAGATCATCTGTGACCACGTTTCTTAACCTTCACGTTCTTCGCTAACTCTGCCAAATGATTATAGGCTTGCTTGCAGCAGTCGATGCTGCTAAGTTCGTCTGCGTTCCCAACAACTGTCGCTCACTGTTGTAGACTGTAGAGTGGAGCAGCACGTGGTGTCTGGTTTTTTCCACACTGGAGGCGCAAGGCGTGCATGATGGAGAGGAGAGTCTTTGAGAGAAAAGAAGTGGAGGTACGCGTTGAAGTTGCCATGTTCCGTGAGTAACTGGCTCAACCCATATTCTTGAAAGACGTTAACAGGTTTGGGGAAGAACTCATACGTGTCATGTCCCTTAGACAAGGATTCCCATCTCGCTTGCCATTTCTCTAACACTTATTTGGCAAGTTTCCGTTCTGTGGTCAGATCAACGGTAACTGATCAGTGATCACCTGGAGTGCTTCTAGTCATACAGGCTTTTAGTCCTTGGTGATCCACAGGAGTGCAGCTCCCTAGGATTTAGCCAATACTCTCTTTTGAATGATTGTTAGTTTGCTACCCCTGACAACGGAGCAGCAGCCAATCATGCCTAGAGAGATGGCCTTGTACATGAGGATAGTGCCATGGTAACTGTTAATTCAAGGGCTACAAAATTATTGAAAAGGATGAATGAGAGTTTAGTTGCTGATGGCTCACCTGTTGATGGCGAAGATGTGAACAAGAGAGGCCCCACAATATCATACTGGTGATTTGGTTTACTTTCACACCTCTGTAGTTAAGAAGGAAAAACTAAGAAATTCACCAAATTCTGGGCAGGTCCTTCTGTCATAACTAACGTCATTTCGCCTCAAAATGTAGTACTGAAGCTCAGAGGTAAAGTTCACTCATCCAGATTCAACCTTTTGTACCCAAGCCAACCTTGTCCAAGGAGAATACCTCCCGTATTGATTTTGTTGATTTGGTTTGGCGGCACTTCAGGTCTCAGCATCTGATAGCTCTGACATTGGCCTGATTGATGATGAGGAAGAGCCCTCTCCCATCAGCCAACCCTTCTTCCCACGGGAAGACGGAATTTCAGGAGAGGCAAACATCTTCACTCCAACTGCCTGCAGCCAAGCATCTAAGCTAGAGCATGGGAAGCCTAACTACAACCTGAGAGAGCTCCTGAGGATCGATTATAGTGAAGCCCCTCATGCATTATATATAGTGTACAGTTCATTTCCGCTAGGATTTACATGAGTGCTGTTTTCTCTACATATTTTTGTAAACATGCGTGTTTTTTTGAGATTATTTTTATAAACGTTATATTGTGTAAGGGTAAGATAATTTCTGCACCACTAAATTATCAGCTGTACTATTCTCCAGGGGAAATAGGCCGGTGTCACCAACAATCTTCTTCGAGGTACGAGGCGTACCCCCCTCCCCTCCTAACCATCAAGCATTACTATCACCAAGTCCCCCACACAACAAAATTGGGGGACTTGTAGAAAGAGTAAGTTGTTCCTACCACAACAGCCACCCTCTGGCGGCCTTCCTTGCTGCCAAAGACCAACATACTGGCTGGGATCTCCTTGACCTTTGTGCCGTCTGCCCAAGGCTCTTGCATCAAAACGAAGTTGCACTTCCTCCAGGTGAAGCTTTGGCCCATCGCCGCCATTGTCGCCTTTACTGTGTGCAAATTCATCGCCCCCCCCCCCCAACCTTCGTTCCCCAAATCCCTTCCCCAGCGATGTTCGTCTCAGTGTTCACATCCATTGGCGCTGCCTTGATGGCAGTTGAGGGGTCACAAACCACATCCATGACCTCTCCTCCCTCTGGGGAGGCGCTTAACAAAACTTCACTGAGAGACGATTTTTTAGTTTTAAAGATATTTGGGTCTATATGGTTCCCAATAGGGATCTCAAAAGTCCATTGTGACAGGGTCCAGCATGACACAATAAGGCTACTGGATCGAAGAGGTAACGAGGTAACCTGGAGGCTCGATCCCCCTGTGCCACCCACTCTGCGTTGGCACCCATCACGCGGCCCCCTGCCACCATCTGTCCATCTAGCCGTTGGCTCACCAGGGTTCTGCTCAACGTTAACGGCGCTGACCGCACGGGCGATGTGATGCATAAAAAACAGGGGCTGCGTATTAAACGTCCCATGACTACATCGACAGCAGCAGTGAGCCGGTACTCTGCAGAGTCCCGGAGCCAGAACCAGGGACCCTAGTGCACCCTGCTGATCATCCTAGGTTCTCTGTTTGATGCTGGACTGTAGGGCAGTGTAGTCCAGCGTGAGGTCCCGTGGATGGGCAGCCGCGAGAACCTGAAGAGTGAGATTGTAGGTGGTGCGATAGGCTAGGAGAATGGGCAACAGGAGGTCCTTCTGCAGTGTGCACACCTGCCGCTGATCTCGCTCCAAGGGGATTGTTCATGGAGGCACACTCCGTGAACCCCTGAGTTGGTGGCTATGGAAGGTAGGGCTGATACTGAGAGAGGAATGCCTGAGTGACTAGTGCCATATTGGAATCGTGGAGTCCGGGGTAAGTTATCGACGGTGCAGAGGAACTTATAGGTGGATGCTTGTGGGTTCTGGCTCAGTTCGCAAGTGGTGAAGCGATGCCACAATGATCTCTTAGCCCGCTGGATGGTGCGCTTAAACTCCCATCTGGCCACATGGTAGAGGGCAGTTCCTAGGAACCCTCATTCTCTCACAGCACGCCTGCGCCTCCTTGCTCCTCTAAGGGACGTTCTGTGAGCAACCACTATTACGTTGCAGCTAATAGTACAACTTCTCGACGTGCAAAAAGACCATTCTGCGCCAATGCTACAATTGGAAATTTTACCCATGAGAGTGAGTTGAAGTTCACCCAAATTACTGATATTGCATTATTTTTCTCGATTTGACGGAGAAAAATTGTCACATAATTGGCCTGTATGCTAGACAACAAAAAGAAAATGGTGAGTTAGCGATTGATATGAAGAAAATAATTGGTAACATATATCCTGCCTGGCCTTAGTTAACTCATGTCACTTGACTGCTGGTTGTAGTTAGTCTTTACGGATGCTACAAAAAATTCACCCGAAACTCATTGAGTGACGCACATTTAAAAACGTTTGTGCAACTGGCGTAGTAATGTATTTCCCACATGGAAGTTTACTTGTGACTGACTAATAGTGCTGTCAGTGTCACATTATTGTACTGTTGATATGTTTCAGGCAAAACCTTACTCGCCCGTGCTGTGGCTCATCACACTGAGTGCACCTTTATTAGGGTCTCAGGATCTGAGTTGGTGCAGAAGTTCATCGGGGAAGGGTCAAGGATGGTGCGTGAGCTGTTTGTGATGGCCAGGTAGTTTCCCTACTTATATCATCAAGATTTAGAGCCATTTTCACCAAAACTGCCAGAACCCCAATCAAAGTAACGAAGGTTAGGACCTCAGTCAGTGTTTACACGTCAAAGTTTCTCTGTCTCAATTGAGAGGGAGTTAACCCTGAGCGCTTTATTGAGGTTTGCGGGTATATAGCGTATATATTTGCGGGTAGAGTATACAATTAATTGGAAATGAACCTGACAACTCCAGGAACGGGACACGGAAAGCGGCAGAGAGGGAATCAGAGTTGAAAATCGTTAGTGGTCTGTGGCAAATTATTACGAAAATGCACTCACCAAACGGAGAGGAGGAGACGACGATCCCGGCTGGGAGTCCTGCTGCTGGTTCATGCGGTAGAGGGTCGATTGTACAATAATACTTTGCCACCCGATAAGAAATGGTATGTGGGAAACACTCAATAGCAATAAAATAAACTTATTAAAAAAGAAGGACTTCACTTAGTCGAATTTGAGTTAATTCACTCTGAGGGAGCGGGAAACAAAAAGAAAAGGAAGCGGATCGGTTCACACGGGAGCTCGAGAAGTAATAATTCGCCCAAGGGCTCTTTACCTTCACGGTCAACAGGGGGTAGCACCTCCTGGACCTAACTTTGGCCGAAACAGTCAGCCTCCTTTCGAGGCCACCATGTTAGTAAGTTACTGTGGTCTCAATTGAATGCTGTTAGACATTTGGTGAAGGCAGGACTAATGAAGTTAACTCTGTGTCGTAAGGAATTGTGAAAGACGTAACTGTACCTACTGTCAATGCCTCATCAGCTCTCAACAGACCACATTTGGACAAATTATAATTTCTAATAATTATTAGAAGCCAAAGTGGCCGCATTAATATTTGACAAAGGTAAAACTGGTGAGGACAGTGAAGTGCGTGGGTGTGTGTCTGTTGTTGGATTTGTGGGAGAACAGCTCCACGGATTGAGCTGGTTCTTTTTTTTCTAGATACGAAAACAAGGTTATGAGCGATTTCCATCCAGGGGGATGGGGGCAATAATGTACGAAAAAATATGGATTTTCGCATTTTTCTTGAAAACGGCTATAACGATTATATATTATCTTCCACTAGTTAGCACAAAATGTTTCTTCTACTTAAATATCCCCATGAAAATACAGTGAAAAACTAAAATAGTTTTTTACGCCTTATGGCAGAACGGCTTCAACTATTTAACCAAACTCACAGAATGTTTTCAAATAGTTAATACGTATATATATATACTTCTCAACAAATGGTCCTCTGAAAGTTCATTGAGCAGAGACAAAAATGTGTCGAAAATAATTTTTTTTGAACATTTTTGTAATTTCCTTACTAACTGCGTCACTGGATTTGATCAATCTTACAGAGTGTACTCTCAACTAACGAGTCCTGCATTTCATTCTCCATAAATCTTCGCGTAGAAATACGTTGAAAGAAGATGTAGTGCTCGTATATGTGGCAGGTCGTCGAATTTATGGGGATTGCAGAAATTTGTGTGTTGTTATGCACCAGATTAATTTTTCTGCCGATTACATAATTTTTCTCTCTACGAACCAAGGAAATTAATAAAACCCGAATTGAGAGGTTACTACTTCTACTTGCCCAAGCTCAAAGGAAAGGAAAATGACTGTGTGATGTTAGTATGTCTAATAATATTATGTCTAACGTGTGTCTGTGTTCAATGCTAATTCCTCTCTCCAATGCTAAAATAGTTATCAACGCCACAAAAAAAAGTGCGATGTAACAAAGATGCCAGTGTGGTATGTGGTTAACTACGCTTGAACCATGCTAACTGCCCAAATATTTGATCTGACCGAGGTTTGACCATGGCTTGATACTAATTACGGCTTAATCGAAAATTGTAAAATCCATTTTAGCGTACAACAGTGGTTAGGGCTTGTTAGTCAGCATTAACCGAGAATAACCGTTGTGTAAAAAGTTGGTGAAAATGACCCTTAAACACTGCAGAATTGTACATATAATGTTGGTAGTCTATAAAATGAATGCCTACTTTGAACGGTAGAGGGAGTCTGCTACATTGGATCAGATGGCATTGCTAACCTGGCCACACATCTGTAGCTGTTCCTATACAAAACGTTGACAGCAGCTGCACACACGTCTAAGCAGAAGTGTTTCCCCAGGAAATAGAGGCTAGGAAGCAGTCTTGTGCAGCGAAATGTGTGAAACCATGCACTGTTGAAGGACCTTTCTCCCCCTCCCTCTCTCTGAACGGACTCCAAGGCACCATGCTTGCTAGTCCACCGACAGGAGTCTCATACGTTTCTAGAGTAGTACTGTCAACGTTTAACTCAACCTGACCAAGACACAGCTGCATCCATCTGTGCCCCTTGACAGGCATATGCTACACTATAGAGCTAATCAAAATGCAGTAGAATTTTTGAATTTTAACTAAGCGAACACGATACCTACAAAGGGCTTTGCTGTTTTCAGAAGTAATAAATTGTTCCAATTTCAGTTTAGTAAACATTTTTCTTTTGTAACAGCTAGCAAGAAGTTGAAGCCTAGAATTTTTGATATTGTTACAAAGAAACGTTCTTAATGCTTGATTATTTTGCAGGGAACATGCTCCATCAATAATTTTCATGGATGAAATTGATTCAATCGGCTCGTCTCGGATTGAGTCATCAAGTGGTGGCGACTCAGAGGTTCAGAGGACTATGCTTGAGCTCCTCAATCAGCTGGACGGTTTTGAAGCTACTAAGAACATTAAGGTAAAATATTAATCACAATGTTGTAGTTTGTATAGGCGCCAACAATTTGTTCATGACTGCTTACAGTCAATCTGCCTTCATCAAGAGCCTGTCTTGTGCACACCCTCCCTCACTGAAGGTCGTGCTGCAGAGCTGCCTAGGTATCCTGCACTTTGAATGCGCTGCCAAGACACCTTATCTTAATACAGATTAGAAGGATGGCAGTCCTGGCTATTCCTCAAAAGTCAAAGGCCTCCTAAGTATTATCTGGAAACCTTTTCAGGCTTGCAGTCTGGTGGTACAACTCACTCAAGACCCTTGGCAGTTCTAGTAACGGTATCTTGCAACCTTGCAGGGGGTATTTTGGCCCTTCAGTTTCCTTCGATGCATAGAATTAACTTAACTTGATTCAAATTAGGTTTTTGCATTGCACTACGAGGTTCTCTTGGCAATTGCAGGTTATAATGGCTACGAATCGTATTGATATATTGGATCCAGCCCTTCTTCGCCCTGGACGTATTGACAGAAAAATTGAGTTTCCCCCGCCAAACGAAGAAGCTCGTCTGGACATTCTGAGGATTCATTCCAGGAAAATGAACCTCACCCGAGGGATCAACCTTCGGAAGATCGCGGAGCTCATGCCAGGAGCATCTGGTGCGGAAGTCAAGGTAAAATTTCGGTTTTTGCTGCTTTCAGTATATCTGATGAATGATCATGAAAATGCCTGCTTTGTCTTTAGAAGATAAAGTAGCGCCCACATAACCTAGCTAGAAACAGGTTATGAACCATACAAGATCGCATAGGATATAAGGCATAACAGTGATCAAATAATCTCTACGTCAACCTATAATTCGCATTTTCGTTCATGTTCATGCATGTTTGATATTGTTTCGTCGTTATCTGGTAGAGTTATTCTCTTGTGCAAATATTTTTTGTGTCATTCAAAAACCATATTTTCAGCTTGGATCAACATCTCGGGGTTCTTCAAGTAGGTTGAGGTGAAGTAGAAATATCAGGGTTTCTTTTTGCACTACAATATGCAAATATATTTTTTATGCGATTAGCAATGAGAAATTGTCAAGTATTCGTATTGAATACACTAAGCATCCAGCCTAACACCCAAAACCCTCAACATCTTTCAACATTGTTATACTGTCAATTATATTATTTCCCAGTCTGAAACATTAGTGTAATTAATGAGAATAATAGAAAATTAGTGAAGGTATGAGGAGATAAGTGATAGAGAAGGAAGAGAAGTTGCAGGGAGGCTACGAAGTAGAACTGTGGAGACTTGCCTTTCATCAGTGTATACAAACCCAGGCTATTGTGTAGCTTGAACCCAAAACTCGTCGGTAGCCTGTTATTTTCTTAATTATCCACATCAATGGTCAACACAATTGTGAATGCACGGGATGAGCCATCAGTGTTTGTATTGTTTTTCCTGATTTATATTTTGGCGTATAAGCAAGCTTCTCGAGCAGCAAGGACCAATGCATGACGCATGAGTTCGCATCCTTCATCTGGTGGAGATACTGTAGGGGTGCATGGTCTACGACTATGATAAATTTCACTCCCCATAGGTATTGATGAAAGTAACGAACTGCAAACACAATTGTGAGCAGTTCAAGCTTCATTGCTGTGTAATGTTTCTCTGCCTTATTTAAGGCTCGACTTGCAAGACTCAGTGCTCATGGCCTTCATGGATCTGGCTGAGAACACCTCCAATACCAAAGATCTGCATCTGTTATCAAAATAAACTTTTTTGAAAAATCGGGGAAGGCGAGAAAAAGTGGAGTTTATCAGCTTTGGCTTCAAAGTAGTAAACGCAGTTTCTTACTCTGGCATCCAGATAAATGGCACATCCTTTTGATTTATTATGTGTGTGTTTCGTATCGTTTTCAAGGTATTTTTTCATCCTGGGTCAAATGGAATGAGTATCAGACGTGTACAACTACGTATCGTGAAATTATAGTGAGCCAAAGTCAACAAATTGAAAGAACTCGCGGGAACTACAGCGGAAGTCAACGTTTCGTCGTTAGTACTCCCTCCCTTCTCATCATAACCACCCGCCCGCTCGACTAGCAACATCGTGCCAATTGCAAATACGCAATACAGGCGCTTACGGGCGCCGGGGGAATATTTAGTTTTCGTAGTTTCATTGTAGTCGGGCAATGCTTCGTGTGGTTTACTAGTATTTTTCGATGCTGAATCGAATGGGATGGTTCTCAGAGCAGGTCTGTTTCCTTATTTGTTGATTGTACCCAAACCCTCGACGAGGGTTATATCAGTCATGGAAGTCGCAATTTCACTAATATGCAAGAGGCCAACCTCTGTAGCATCCACCAAACTAAGCCCTGCGGAAGGTACGGCAGGTATTTGGTCATTAGCCAGTCTCCCGGTAGAGAGCTGTTGCCTGTGTGTTACCGCATGGAGTTGACCATCTGAGGAATCCCGTACCATTGGGATGAGTTCTTAATCTGGTTTCCCACCTGATCTAACTATGTACTTCAGTAGCAAGTTTCAAAAGGACAGATCAACTATTACCATTTTGGACATACGCACAAATTTGCTCCATATCTGACAGGTTAGGGTCCACAGGGTGTCTAGTACTTGTAGTAGCCAGGTTGCCCAGGCTACTAGGGGGGGGGGGGATGAAGGGGGTTGCCTGGTTCTTTCCGCCCTTGTTTGTTTGGACGACGAGTAGGTTGCTCATTGTCCAAAGAGGGAGGAGTCGAGCTTGGCGAGCCCGAGGAAGAGGTGCAGATGGTTTTTATTACCTGCTGATGTTTTAATTGACTTTGTCATGTTATATTACTAGTTGGGGGGGATTAAAGAAGCAGACTGATGTAATGTACCCTTGTGAGTTCATTTGTTGTGTATGTTAGTGGTGTGAGTGAGAGGTGCTCGAAGCAGGGTCCTGGAAGCTCCCCCTGAGGCATAAGCACTGTAGCAGCAATCCCAGTTATTCAAAGAGGAGCAACGCCGTCTCTCTGTTGCGTAAGAAGTACCTTCTGTCCTGTTCCAGTTGCAGAGGTCGCATTTGCTCGCTCCTAATGGGACAGCTACTCACACTGCAGTTATATTATACAACTATAGTGATAAACCCTTAAAGTTGAAACGGCACAGTAAGATTGGTTACCTTGGGATATAGCTCAACCTCAAAGTAATTTGTGATAATGAACATAAGGGGAATTCTTCTTTTCACTGTGAGAAAGAAGCATTTCTGGGATTCCTCAGTACCCAGGCAGAGGGATTTGAACACAACTGTGATGTTTTTAGCTTCCCTGGCTTCGAAAAACTAGGAGTGACGAATCTAGCAGAGCATTCTATTTCTACTGGCAACCATAAACCTATTCGTACTCGTCAGTGTAGGACTCCTGTTAAGCGGAGAGAAATTATAGATTCCATTGTGCAGGAACTGCTAGCTGACGGAATTATTAGACCAAGCTCCTTGGTAGATGGCGTTTTTGAACATCCAACCCTATAATGACTAATAGGTTGTCTGGTGATGTGGCAACTGTTGCAAGGGCTATCAGAGTGGGTGCACCGGGAAGAGAAATTAAACATTCAGCGTCACCGTAGATGTTCAGGGGTATCCCTGAAATTTCCTGTACTCTGAGCGTAGTGGGTTGTAGCTTTGCATGAGTAACAGCAGATATGTGTACCAATGTGATGTGAGAGCCTGTATCCAGTAAACATGGTCCCTGCTTGACCTAGCAAAACAAAAGGGGATACAAATGCTACTGCAAACTAGCGGTGCGTAGCAACACACAATTTTCCGCCACCCCCGTAAGTTCGAACACGAGCTACACATGCGTGTGCTATATCTTCATTCAACGCATTTCTACAGAAACATTTATGGAGAACAAACTGTAGGGACTAGTTAGCTGAGAGTACTCTGTAAGTTGGATCGAAATCGTTGGAGCTGTTTTTGAGAAAATTCGAATACCCCTAGTTTTTGGTACATTATCGTCCCCGCCCCCCTTCCAATCGGCCAAAATCGCTCGTAACCTTATTTTGGTGTCTACAAAAAATAACAAACAAAACAAAAAAGAACCAGCTCAATTGGATCAGCCATTCTCCCGCAAATCGAACTACAGGCCCACAGGTCCTGTTTCCTTATTTGATGACTGTATCTAAACCCTTGACGAGGGTTATATCAGTCATGGAAGTTGCAGTTTCGCTAATATGCAAGGGGCCGGCCTCTGCAGCATCCACCCAACTCAGACCTGTGAAGGTACAGCAGGTATTTGGTCGTTAGCCAGTCTCCGAGTAGAGAGCCGTTGCCCGTGTGTTACTGCGTGGAGGTGACCACCTGAGGAATCCCGTACCATCGGGGAGGAGTTCATAATCTGGTTGCCAACCTGATCTAACTATGTACTTGAGTGGCAAGCTTCAAAAGGACACATCAACTATGACCACGTTTCTTAGCCATCACCTTCTTCGAGAAATCTGCAAAATGGGTATAGGCTTCCTTTGTAGCAGTCAACGCTGCTAAGTTCGTTTGCCCTACCAACAGCCGTCGCTCACTGTTGTAGAAACTACAGTGGAGCAGCACGTGGTTTCTTGTTTCCTCCACACTGGAGGCTCAAGACGTGCAGAATGGAGAGTCTTTGAGAGAAAAGAAGTGGAGCCCCGCATTAAAGTCATCATGTCCCCTGGACTGGCTCGTCCAGTGGTCTGGCTCAACCCATTTTCTTGAAAGACGTTCACGGATGTTGGGGAAGAACTCATACGCATCACCCTTTGACGTCCCTTTGACGAGGATTCCCATCTCGCTTGCCATTTCTCTAGAGCCGATTCATCAATGGCAGCAAGTTTCTGTTCTGTGGTGAGATCCGCACAGAGTTCAGCCCAAAGCGGGGGAAGCTCCCGTTTCACTCTCCACTTGTCAACCATGCACTCAACGGCCAAATCAACTGGTAACTGACCAGTGTTCCCCTAGAGTGCTTCTTTTGATACAGTCTTGTAGGCCTTGGTGATCCACAGGAGGTGCAGCTGCCAGGGATTGGGCCAATACTCTCTTTTGATTGACTGTTAGATTGCTACCCCAGACTATGGGGCAGTAGCCAATCACGCCAAGATATATGGCCTTATACATGAGGATAGTGCCATGGTAGCACACACCCCAAGTGGCCTTAGTAATTGCACATTACACCCAGAGAGGCAAACCTTGTAATGGTAGTTAGAGCCTTTAAGGGACTAGAGGTGTTGGTTGAAGCCCCACCTCTCACCTATATTCACTCCTAAATACTTGACGTGCTTTTCAAGAAGGAGCCTGTGGCTGCAAAAGCGTATTGAGGGTGGATTATTCAATTTCCCTTGAGGGTGGATTATTCAATTTCCCTTTTCAAGAGGATTAGCTGGGTTTTTTCCTCAGCCACCTGCATCTTGACATGCTCACACCATTGGGTGACACAATTTGGTGGACTGACTCTGCAAAAATCAGCACTGTCAAGTCATCCACATCGGCGTACGGCTCGCAGTCAGTCTTCTGAGTCTCCTGAGAAGACCTTCGAAACCTGGTATTCCAGAGTGCTGGTCCAAGGACTGAGCCCTGTGGGCACCCCTTCTCAATCTTAATGTGGATGACGACATGTGTTCGGTTTGACTTATTGTTTGAATGATTTTGTGGACTGTATTTGAAGTATGATGTTAAAGGGGGTCAGAATCAGAAACAGTTTATTTTTAAATTGGCACATAGGAAGTATGATTCACTCACCAAACTGGCGTCCATGCTGCCTCGTTCCCTGGGCCCAGGGTGACGTCGTATTTTCGCAAGTAACAATCGCCGCACGAATACTAGCATCCACAATGACGTGTGTGGAGACTTGATGCGAGCACCACAAAAAAAATTAATATGAGTCCTTTTTCTAAATGGGAGCGAAACGATCCTGGAACGCACTTCGGTAGCAGGTACATTTGAATGAAGAATGAAAGAAAAATTCGCCAGAGCGCGCAATCACTCTTCCAGTGCCATTTTGATCAAAATAATTGTCGTTGCCAACACGATTTTTTTACAATTATACATACCCCCGACCTTGGAACAACGTTCCAAACAAACAAAATCAAAATTGATCCACTTCTAATTATAGACGAGAAAGGCGGATGATACATATAAGAATTCTTTTTAATATATATATTTTTTTTTTTTCTATTTTTTTTTTTTTCAAAATAAAAAGGGAATTTACTTTTACTTTAATTTACTTTTATTAAAAGGAAAGTAATTTACTTCTATGCATTCTTGAACTGGTTCTCCGATATATTGCCCTGGTGTGTTCACGAAATAATTGAAGGGTGAGTAGGATAAAGGAACATATAGGAAGGAAAATTAAACGATATTCACTCCAAGGGGGCTGTCATGGAGACTTCCGCGTAGGAAGGGAAGCCCTCGGGAAGGTAAGCAAAATCAAAGTTTCTAAATTACGATAACCAACTGTAAGAACACACCTAGGGCTACTGACACTACTTCATTTCTGAGGTATTGGAAGAGGGCAAAGTTTTGTCACAGACCTAGTGATCGAACTCTGCCCCAATTTAACTTCGGCAACTCTGACAATACCGTCCGGACCTGGAAAAACCTTCGACGCCCTACCTAAGCGCCAGCGGCAGGGGGGCAAATTATCGTCCTTTATGACCACTAGTTGATCTACTTGAATGTTGTTAGAAGTTTTTGTCCATTTTCCTCGAATTTGTAGAGTATTCAAATATTCCCTTTTCCATCGCTTCCAATACGACCTTACTATTTTCTGAATTAGTTCCCAGCGTCCAACCAATTGAACATTTTTAGATTCCATATCTGGTAACATTTTAATGGGCTGTTGTAATAAGAAGTGGCCGGGGGTCAGGGCTTCACAATCCGATGCTGATGCACCAAGGGGTATCAAGGGTTCACTGCTGATGGGTATCAAGGGTCTTGAATTTAATATGGATTCGATCTGTACTAAGACGGTGTAAAACTCTTCATAGGTTAGGACTTGGTTACCGATGACTGTAGTGAGGTGCTTCTTACAGCTCTTAATATTGGCCTCCCATATTCCACCCATGTGGGGGCTGTTTCCTGGGAGCAGCTTCCAAGTGATATTTCGGTTGGCAAGGTAACAAAGAGCTTGATCATTATACTCGTCGGAAGATGCAATCTTTGACCATGCTGCCAGCTTACGCTTCGCACCTACGAAATTCGTACCCCCGTCACTGTGCATTTCCGAAACACCTCCTCTGCGTGCAACAAACCGACAAAGAGCTGCAAGGAAACAATCTGTAGTAAGATCGGACGCCAATTCTAGATGTACCGCACGTGTAGAGAGGCAGACAAATAGACAAAGGTACCCATGACAAATTTTGGCATTTCGAATTTTTCCCATGCGGATGTTAAAAGGACCTGCATAGTCGACGCCAGTAGTATAGAATGGTCTTATATCCGTCAGCCGAGCGCTAGGTAATCTGCCCATCAGTGCCTCAGCTGGTTTCGGTCGTGCACGAAAGCATTTAACGCAATGAGTGATCTGGTTACGAATCACTTCCCTTGCGTTAATTATCCAAAACTGAGACTGGATTAAGCAATGCAAATGCAATGCTCCGGGGTGCAGGTAAATTTCATGGTAATAGTCTATGATTAATTTGGTAAGATGGTGTTGTTTCGGTAGTAAAATTGGATGTTTAGCTCCAAACGACATTAAGTTTGCATTCTGCAAACGACCACCAACTCGCACTACACCAGCATGATCAATAAATGGGCTCAACCTTTTTAAATGGCTCTTTATAGCTCTACCTTGTCTAAGAGCTCGAATCTCGAGGGAAAATTCTTCCTCTTGCACAATAGACACCAAACGAATTGTAGCTCTGTGAAGTTCAAGGGCTGATGGTCCACGCCATATTGCCTTAGTTGGTGAACGGAGATAATCGAAATATCTCAGCCAATAAGCCATGAACCTTCTTAGTCGCGAGAAGGAGAATTGTAGCAGCCACACAGACCTTTGGATCTCGAATTAAATCGGAAAACTGCTAGTTCTGAATTCATCGTCCAAAGGAATCCCATGTTCCAGCTGTGATTCAAAATTATACTTTGGCCAGGTTTCCAAAACACCACTGCTTATATTCCAGAAATTGTCAGGGAATCGCGCCACGCGAAGCAATATCACTGGGGTATAGTGATGATGGTACATATTTAAATTGATCAGGATCGATTATTTCCTGGATAATATTGATTCTATTTGCAAAAAAGGTTTTCCATTTGTGTGGGGAAGATCTAACCCATTAGAGGGCGACTAGCGAATCACTCCAAACCATGCATTCCGATATGGAGCAATGGCCCATTAGGATTCTTCTAGAGCTTTCCACAAGCCTCGCAGCAAGCACGAGGGCTAAAAGTTCCAATCTGGGTAACGTAATTTTTCGCATGGGAGCAACTTTGTACAGGGCCAATAATAAGTTTGATTCAACCATTCTATTCATTACTGAACGAGTATAAACCATGGCAGCATAGCCTTTTTCAGATGCATCAGCGAAGGTATGGAATTGTATGTGATCAGCTGCATCAACTTTCATTGAGGGTGACGCGGAAAACTCTGATAGGAGGGAAAGTTCACTTCGAAATTGCTGCCACTTGTCAAAGATATTTTGTGGAGGCGGTTCATCCCAACCAAGGCCAAGATGCCACAATTTTTGGATCAACCATTTTCCAAAAAACGTGACTGGGCATAGGAGAATAGGAGACCAAGCGGATCGAATAACCGAGCCACTTCCAACAGTATCGTACGCTTAGTAATTGTACTGACACAAGGGTGGATATAAAACAAACATGTATCTGCAATTGGGTTCCAACACAGCCCCAGTACTGCAGTGGCTGGATCCAACGTGTTGTGGAAGTTAAAATTCTCCGGAGACATATCTCGATGATCATGAGGCAGATGTTGGAGTAGTTCTGGTCGGTTACTTTTCCATTTGCGTAACTCGAAACCTCCCTTAGCCAACAATTGCGTTAAATTTTTTTGTAATTCCAGGGCGGTATCTAATGAATTGACAGATGGACAGCAATCATCCATAAAGGTGTTCTCCAGTAGCACCTTGGCTGCATCAGGGAATTTTTGACCTTCGTCCTCGACTAATTTATGAAGAGTTCTAATGGCTAAAAACGGCGAAGAAGACATCCCATAAATTACAGTGGTCAACTGAAATTGATCGACCGGCTGCTCCGTGTCAAACCGCCAAAATATTCGTTGGAAATCAAAATCATTTTCATGAACACGAATATTTCTATACATTTGGCGAATGTCTGTTGTGAATACGATGTCATCAATACGAAAGCGGATCAGAATGTCAATGATGTCTGTCTGTAGTTTAGGCCCAACGTGCAACAGCTGATTGAGCGAAACTCCATTATCAGTTTTCATTGAGCAGTCGAACACCACCCGAAAACGGGAGAATTCGTCCCCATCCCGAAAAATACAGTGATGCGGAATATAATACACCGTTCCTCTGGGGGGTTCATTCGCCTTGACCATATGACCTTGCTCCAACAGGTCCTGCATAAACTCATTGTACCTTGAACGAAGTCCAGGTGCCTTATGGAGTCTTCTTTCCAATGAATGGAATCTACGTCGCACAAGGCTATAGCTATCACCAATATCAATATCCCGGTTTAGGAAAGGTAGTCGGACAACGTATCTCTGTCCAACCTTTGAAACAGTGGATACGTAGTGATTTTCACAATCTTTGTCCTCAGGAGACGGTGTAAAAACACGAGGAGGTTCCTCGACCTCCCAAAAACTCCTGACAATGTCACGAATATCAGCATCAACGTTGGCGCAAAGCGAATATATCTGTCTTTTAGCATAGTCAATTTTACCTAGCAGACAGTGACCGAATACAGTGAGTATAACATCCGGAGTGCCCTCTGGTCCTTGGATTGGGCTACCTATAACTAGCCTAGCAAACCACTCACTTCCAAGGAGAATGTCGACGGGGTAATTCGAATAGAACTCACCATCAGCCAGGACCAAATCACGAATATGAGGCCACGAAGTTACATCAACAGACAGTTTGGGACATTGGGCAATACGATCTACCACCAAAGCCTCTATGTTAAAGTACACATTTTCGGTCATGGATTTTATTTTAAATCGAACCGATCCACTAGCTCTCCCAGCATCTGTTTGTCCGAACCCAAAAATACGCGAGTGAGTTTTGTCTGGTTTCCATCCTAGTTTGCTAACACACGCTTCTGTGATAAAGGTACCCTGACTAGCGCAATCAATTAGCGCTCTAACTTGTTTTTTGGTGCCATTTGCGTCAAAAGCTAATATTTTTGCTGTAGCAAGTAACACCACAGACCCCTTTGATGAACCAGAGATGTGAAGACTGGATACAGTGGGAGATGCCTCGTCCTGCCTCGATATGACCGGAATTTCCTTTCGTGAAATTTCCTTCTTAGCTGCAGTGTCTCTTTTAAAACACAGCAGGTCGTGATGGCGAAAACTACAAAAACTGCAAGCCGAAGCACCACAATCTTTAGAAAAATGTTTAGGAGAAAAGCACATCAAACACACTCTTTTTTGTTTGATGGTACGCAGTCGAGTTCCTAAATTCATCTTCAGAAATGTTTTACATCTCGATACACAATGAGAATTCGAACAAACCACACAAACGTCACCTTCATTATGACTGGTTTCAGTGACCAAACTAGTGGTCGAACAAGGCGTTTTAGTAGTTACGGATTGTTTATTAATGGAAGTCGACTGAGGGGGATTTACCGCCTCCAAGATAGTGGCTTCTTTATCCAAAAAGGACAGAAATTCTGTGATAGATGGTAAAACAGCCTCTAATGCCAATTTCTCCCATCGCTCTCTCAGTGGTGCACTTAATTTGAGGCGAAGTAAGAATATGATTGGCACAGACCAGCTTTCCACGTCATGACCTACAGCCCTTAGTGCACCTATGACTTCACCTAAGGTAGTGCGAAAAGGTCTAATTTTACTAGCCTCGCAATTAGACAGAACAGGCATATCAAATAGAGTGGACAGGTATGCATTTGTGAGACGTTCAGTATTATGGTACCTTTGAAGTAAAGTTTCCCAGGCGACGACATAATTCGTACCTGCAAGGGGAATAGACGAAATTACGGAGTAAGCTTCTCCTTTTACTGACGATTTTAGGTACATAAGTTTCTGGATGTCAGATAGATTTTTATTTGCATGAACAGTAGCAATGAATAAATCATGAAATGATTGCCAATCCAGTAAATCACCAGAGAACTCTTTCAGCACGATCCTAGGGAGGGCGATACCAGCGTCCTCAGGATGAGTCCCACTTTGATTTATGGGTGATTCTGGCGTACTCAATCTAGCTGTTCGTTCAGGCAAACAAGATAACGTAATCGCCTTCACATTATAAAAGGCCTTTTCAAATTGCTCGTACGATTCTTTGAGCGTTTCATCTGACAACGGGGGGGTTTGTTTGGATTTTGTTTAGAGTGAAGCGACACTAGCCGGGTCATAACTTCATCATAACTAGAAAAAAGAGCATCAATACCTTCAGTCATTGCGATGAACGTATTTTTCAATCGAACGTCCGTTGGCTTCTTTTCAAATGCGTCTGCAGCCGCGTTTATACGATTCATTTTACCTCCGAGGAACTCAACGCGAAAATTTAAATCGTCAATGAGCGGCATCTTGATTAGGGACAATAAACAATGAAAGGAAAAAATATTGTTCCGCGATAACAAGATTGAGTTGGCAGCCCTGCCCGCTTGTTCGCCACTTCTTTACCTTAATCAAGCGAAGGTAGATCGAACGATGGATCGACAGAAGTGATGCAAGAACGAACGTGAATTCTACTTCCACGCCACAAACGGCGTAAAGATACGAAAAGTAGTGCCTCCAACCAGTCTAAAGAAGCGAGTATTTCGGAGGAAATATATCAAATATCCTTTTCAAAGACCAGTTCAAGAATACAAGCACGAAGAAAGTCCCTTTTGAAAAATAAACTTCTCCTCTAAACATCCGAATCCCGCGAGGACCAATGTTCGGTTTGACTTATTGTTTGCATGATTTTGTGGACTGTATTTGAAGTAGGGTAACGAGTACAGTTATTGGCCCCTTTAAGCAGGTCGGCGTGGATTTAAATCCATATTTGGAGAAGTTAAGGGCAGATAGATCTCAAAATTCGATTTTGTTGCCACCAAGCAACATGCTTTTGGGAAACAAATTGAAAATGTAAAAAACCACCACAGATTTTGGTAGGGGTCAAATTTTTTTCAAATTGTCTCCAGAGTATAGTGATTGGCTCCTAAAAATAGTAATTGGCCCCATTGCCTTGTAGCTATTGGCCCGGGCCAACCACTATGGGGCCAATAACTAAAAGTAAAGGCCTGCTATATTCTTCGTGTTACTTAACAGCTTTTGCAATAGAAGGAACCACAGCTTACGTAACCCACATTTTCCTGAGTAGGTATTCAACAAAACTGAACACAATTCTACAAATAAACCGCTATTTTTATTGGTAAAATTTTAATCTAAAAAACGATTTAATTCTTTCACCTCATAGACGTTTCTTGTCTTGCTGGTCTTTTAGGGTCGTCTATGTGACCCAGAATAGTAGACCAGGGTACATCATCACATCCTCCCGTTCGGGCCATTTCCACAATCTGCCAATCTGAACCATTGAAGAAATAGTGGCCGTGTCTTCGTCGGTGGAAATAATTTTCCCCGGGTATAGCTTCTCGTTGTATTGAAAAGCAACAAATTCGTCGACTTTCTTTTGGATCGGAACCCAAACTTGTTTTGTCGTATCTACTAACTCTTCATCTGACTCCGAGAGCGAGGAGGCATGCGAGAACAATTCAGACTCACTGCTGCTATCCGAGGAAAAAACATCCTGTAACTTAATCTTTTTTGTTTTCTTCAAATCACGTTTCTGCTTTTCCATCTCTTTTTTTTCACTCTTCTGCTTCTTCAACTCTTCTCTTTTCTTTCGCTTGTCATCTAATTCTTCCTTTTTCTTCTTCTTCATTTCTTGTTCTTCTTCGATTTGCCTTTTCCACTTACTACTACTCACGACATAATCGCGACGCTTCACTGGTTTTCTGTTACCCTTTCTTTTAGGCGTTGTGGGCCACATTAAAATGTCTTTCGTTGTAACTTGTGAAGGTGAGGGCGCTCGTGACGATGAAGGTTCATTCAAGATTACATTTTGATTACATTGAGAGCCGGAACTGAATGGTTGATTTAGGAACTCCAAATTTTTTGGCTGCGCCTTTTTTCGACATCCCGTTTGTAACTGCGTCCAGGGCTGACTTCAGGTCATCTTGGGAATATGTATTTTTCCCCTTCTTAGGCATTGTAACTAAAAACAATGAAGCATTTTAGTAATTGGCACCACAGTTATTGTCACACCCAGTAATTGGCCCATACAGCTATTGACCCCTGGGCCAATAGCTGAAAAACAAGCATCTTAGATCAGTAAGACGAAACCAGGGCAATTTTATAAGGAATGTGATCTCTTAAATAACATAAATTCTAAAAACATAAAAATTCAGTGATTGTCCCCGGGGCCAATAACTGAATGTCCATGTTTTTGTGAACAACAATTGGCCCTGCCATGAAATGTAAACAAACAAGAACATTCACAAATTTTCTAATAAAAACTTACAAATATAGTCCTAGTTACGTTATTTTGTAGTCCTTACCTTTGCAAAGTCGGTTTGGACTTGGTTACGAATTTAATAGTGCAAGGAACTCCTTAAGAATTTGGTAAGCCGGCTAATTACTCGCTGTCGGTACACATAAATTTTTCGTTGGTCGCCATCATTGTTTTCCGATCGCAGAAACACAATAGCCAACATGACAAATATTACTGCCGCGAATTTTAAAACCATTCTTCGCTTCTCTTATGGTCTTTAACATCTTGTTTTCGTCATTTTAAACTGAGGGGGCCAATCACTGACCGGGTGCCAATAACTGTACTCGCTACCCTATGATGTTAAAGGGGGTCAGAATCAGAAACAGTTTATTTTTAAATTGGCACATAGGAAGTATGATTCACTCACCAAACTGGCATCCACGCTGCCTCGTTCCCTGGGCCCAGGGTGACGTCGTATTTTTGCAAGTAACAATCGCCGCACGAATACTAGCATCCACAATGACGTGTGTGGAGACTTGATGCGAGCACCACAAAAAAATTAATATGAGTCCTTTTTCTAAATGGGAGCGAAACGATCCTGGAACGCACTTCGGTAGCAGGTACATTTGAATGAAGAATGAAAGAAAAATTCGCCAGAGCGCGCAATCACTCTTCCAGTGCCATTTTGATCAAAATAATTGTCGTTGCCAACACGATTTTTTTACAATTATACAACATGCCTGCATTCGATCGTAGCAGTTCTGTCTGTCAGGTAACTTCTGACGAGCATGTACAGGTTGCGGGGGATTCCCCTACTTTTAAGCTCATTAAGGAGCGCTGGCCACCAAAGGTTGTCAAACGCTCATCTGATGTCAATCAGAACTGCTACGATGTACATAGCCGGTGCTAGCAGGGAAACACGCCGAATTTCGACAATAACATCCTGCGTGGACCTTCATTTGGTACACCCGTATTACCTGCCTGTGAGGTTGCGGCCAAAGACTCCTTTGAGGGACTGCAACATCAAGATTTCTAATGTTTTGCCTAATATGGAAAGAAGGCTGAGTAGTCTCCATGATCGCGGGTCTGACTGATTGCGGTCGTCTTCCTTTTGAAGAGTGACAACGGGCACAGACTTCCACTGAGTGGGGAATTGTCCAACCTGCAGAAAGTCATTAAATAAATTAAGGAGGCCGCTGGAGATTGTCCGCTCAGCCTTCCTTAGCATATTGCTTTCTATTTTATCTGGCCCAGGAGATTTGTTGAGCTTCAAGGTCGCAAGGTTGCATGTTGTCCTCAATGGGATGTCGGGCTCGTTCGGGGGGTTCATGATCAGCTCTCTTGCTTCCTTCTGGTCTTCAGTATATTGAGCTAGTTGGTCGTCAGGGAAAGCCTTCTCAATGAGGGTTTCCAGTGAACTTTCGATGCTGCAGGCCCAGTCTGACTCATTTTACATCACATCTAAGACCTGCTCTACGTTTGAGTTTTTCCTATGGAGGACTTGTAATGTCTGCCCCACGGGTTCTCAGAGCTCTCCGCTTCCACAAAATTCCGCAAGCCTTGCCGTTTGGCTCGCTTGATCGGGTTTGGTGGAAGGCCTCCTTCTCGTAGATGAAGGCAGTTCGTAGTGTGGCTCTGGCATCAGGGTTTGAGTGTGTTGGTACATCCTTCTGGCTCCATTTACACTTTGCTTGAGGGGATTTAGTTCGTCAGTTCACTATGGGACTTTGATCACCCTGTGCTTCTGTTGCCCAAGTGCAGAGAGCCCAGCAGAGTGCAGTGCTGTGGTAAATATGTCCACTTTGCTGTCCACCTCTTCCGGTGTAGCTGCTTGCACTATTAGGTAGGTGTCTCTATCAACGATGGCAAAATCAATAACCATGTGATCACTCTGTGTTGCACCTGGTATGACTCGCCAACCCTGCAATTGAGTAGCAGCGTGTGAGACACGGCTGTGACGTCTATGCACGACCTTACTCCCGGCCCATCATTGGTCGCCTCAGTCATGGAGTCATTGGCAACAACCAAGTTGTACCTGGTGAGCTCGAGTGGTTGAAGGCTGTCGGCAACTGGTGTGCCAAATTGTCTGTAAAATTATGTAACAACCAGCTCAAAGCCCCCAGCTCAGATGAGCACAGCGGCCATGTGCCATATGGCGTGAACACTGCAGCGTTTCTTGAGTGTACTTTGCAGCAACTCAGCCATAACCGGGGAACTATTTTTTGTGTTGTGCTGAAGGATTCAAACTGTTTTTAACCTATTCATAATCCACTCGTGACTTCTTGAGAGCAATCGTTCGCTGACAAATGGTACAGCGTGTGTCTCGTGTAGAGTGTGAGATCTGTTGGCATTTGCGTTCGACACAATTGGCACACTTGAGGGGAGCCTCACGCTTGCATTCCTTGCTCAGATGTGGCAAGGTGCACCAGCCGCACAGAGCAGGTCTTGTACAGGCCACTGCCAGGTGGCCATAACGCTGGCATTTGTAGCACTGAGTGGTGGCTTGGTACTTGCAGATGGCGCACCGCTGCCAGGCTATTTGGAGGTGCCATGTCCCCTCTAGTTTTTCGTGTAGGGGGGGTGACACCCCGATCACTCAATCCTTCTGCCTGCCACGCTTTTTTGTGAAAAGGTGGCCTGACGTCCTGCGGCTGCAAGCCAAACGCAGGGTTGTGCTCAACAACTTGTTGGTCCAGGTGCTCTTTTTGTAGGTCAGTCAGCACGTCGCACAACAGCTGGCGAGGGAAGCGACCCAGGGGGGCTGATGCTTGTAGCTAAAACTCCTTCTTCGTGGAAATATGGCTCGTAAGCGCCTTGCCCAATTCCAAAGTTTCTGTCACGATGACAGCGCCTCGTCCCACTGAGGTGCAAATGTCAAGCACTCGGACGCTTAGTGCTTGGAGGTTCGTAGCCGGGACACCCCGCATCAGTGCTTCCATTGCATCAGGGGGGGAGGGACCAGCCTCTCCTTCCTCACACGTCAACCACTTCCACATTTTGTCTTGGGTTTTTAAAGGGGGAGTTTGGTAAGCGGTGGAGGCTTTTTATTTTTGCCCTTGTTTTGGACGGAGGCGTGGGCAGGGCACTGAGATCCTTGTGCTGTGGGGAGGGGGGGGGCTGGTTGTTCTGCCTGCTGGGCAATTGCCCTACGCAGCTCTTCCCTCACGACAGCCGCCACAGTTTCCCGCAGGGGGGTGGTGGCAGGGGCCGATGTCATTGGGGGGCACTCGCTTTGACAGCCAGCTTCGATATTTTGAAGAGGCAGCTGGTGACGAGGTCACGCATTGATCCCCTCGCGTTGACGACGCCAGCTGGCCTTGGATAATTTGGACATAAGCACAAATCTGTTGAGGGTCAAAGGGAGGCCCCCACATGCGCTGCAGCAGGACTAAGGTTGTTGACCCGACACAGTGCAGGAATGGTGCTAAAAAAATTGACCCTGATTACAAGATGTCTCAGAGAAGGGTTTGGGTTGCTGGCTAGACAAAAGCTTAGTAGAATACTTGTGCTTTCTCATGTCTTTGGGAGAGTGAGGGTTCTCTCCTTACTCTGGACCATTGCTGGGTGTAAGATCTCAGGGTTTGAAGGATCTGGTTTGGTCCTCTGGGTCTCACACTGGAGACAATATGGATCCAATATCCATATCGAATGTCATGCTCAAAGCTCAAGCAGAACTGAGCATTGCATTTGATATGGATCTTGGATTCCCAGTCACTGTGCACAGCGCTAACTCCTTAGGCAAACGTTTCATGCCTGTAGAGCTACCACGTTCTCATCAGGATGTTTTCCTGGATTCGCTCTCTTAGCTAAGGATTTAACCCGTTCGCCATATCGGGTGATACTTTCCTTAGACTTTGGAGTAGCACGCTCTAGTTCCTGCACATACGATAGTTCTGTCCTAATTCCTTGAAATCTGCGGCAGAGGGCAGCTTCCAGCTCATCATGGGTCTGTAATTTTGTCCTGGTTACGCTGCAGGAAACAGTTCTGGTTCATTTTGTGCGCGTGAAATTGCAGTCTGAACCCAAATCCGCTCTGGGAGACAGATACCACTCATTTCTTTTAGAGTTTAGAGCTAGCAATGGCGAGCATGCTCAACTCTCGACCTCTTTGCAAACTTTCACCAGGTCCTTAGGAGACCGACTTCATCACTCCTGGGCACTTTCTCATTGGAGATCACCTCATGGCTGACCCAGAACCTTCCTTACTCAACGTACCTGAAAATCGCCTATGGCGCTGGTAGCTGGTGAAACGCCACATCAAACATCTCTAGAAACGGTGGAAGATTGAATATCTTTCAAATTTGCAGCAAAGATCCCAGCCAGAATTTCCGAGTAGGAGACGTGGTACTTCTAAAGGATGTCAATGTGGCACCCCTCCATTGGCTAACTCTGGCTGGTCACCACTGTATATCCAGGCAGCGATAACCAGGTTCATGTTGCCACTGTTCACTGCAGAACTTCACTCCTGAAACGCCCAGTTGACAAGCTGATACCGCATCGCCCACTGGTCGTCCCAGCCTACGACTCCAAGAAATAAATTGGTACTGTTTACAAACGCAGTCAGAAGCTTATTGCCAGCGCCAACAATCCGATGACTTCGATGCGACGTTGCGTTTTCAGTCTGCTTCTGAGCCAGTTGCCTTTCTACGATTCTCCTACATTTTCTCGCCCCACCGCCACTCGATCTATTTAACAACGACAAACTGATCAGAAGTTTGTTTTATTTTCACGATTTTGATTTGACCACTACTTTATTGTTCTGGCTTAAGTCGTTCTTAATATTTTTGGATTAAATCAATTTATTATAATCCTTCACGCCAGCCCTATGCGTTATTTTTGGTCTACGTTCACTTCACCAGTCACATCTAACATTACGCTACCTAGTCCATTCGAGCTGATTTTCGAGAGGGGACTGTGGTCATCCTGTTCCCCAACATGCTTCACAAAGCTTACTATCTTCTTTGATTTCGATTCCAAGCTCAGCTTTCACAACTTTTTTTACGTGGTTCAGTTCTGATGTGCCAGTCTCTCATCATAGATTTGGGCTAGTTTCATGCTGTCAACTGAACAGACATTTTAAAAGTTTTCGGGTACCCGATTTTTGATATCTACTTCATATAACCCTGTATTCCGAGACCGTTTTCCCCTCAAAATTATCTCATTTCCCACTAAAAATTCACAACTTTCAGTATACGAGATGAATTTACTGTTGGAAACGTTTTTTTGTGCAGACAGAGTGGAAAAAAGATTTTTCATCATATCTGGAACAAACTAGACGTCAGACAACGTTATTTTCCGCTTGAAGCCATTCACTGTAGCCCCTATTACAATGGTACCCTTCCTTACCTATGGCCTTCACAGCGTTACCGTTGGCTGTTCTCACATTATACTCAACTGAAAAATGTTCAAATGAAGTGAAAATTCCTTGGTATGAGTTATATGCCTCATAGCACCACTGTCCACATACTATGAATTTGACTTACTCAGGCAGGAAGCTCGAATGTTTCTGCGTTCAACGTAATTCATTAATTTACTTGTTTTTTGTTTATTCCATTCAGTGACCTTGTGAACAGGTTATTGGCTGGTGATCACTAATATCGCCTTAGTAGGCACATTCTTTGTAGACTTCGATGACTCAGTGAATGATTCAGATTAGGCCTCTCTGTTCCTCTATTAATCTGTCACTATAATGGAGCTGTTGCCTATTGCTCCCAAATGTCTTGTGCATGAGTCTCGATCACACTTGTTGTAGGTGGTTATGTTCTGTTTTTTGTGAAGAAATGCTTCTCTGTCGTCTAAGGTGTATTGTTAGGTCCTGTACTGTGGTGAGGGGCCCACGATGAGTATGCTGACTGTTCCCTGTGCTACTATTTCGATCGCTGTTGAGACAAAACTAATGTATTCCATTAAATCTCTTAATAGAAACAAAGACGACTCAATCTTTGCCAACCACCTCAAGACAACTGGTCACGAACCTACCTTACTACATAAACAATACAAAGAACGAAAACTGTACATATTAAAAAACATGGAAATCTATAAACAAAAATAAACTTCAATGGACACTTCATAAATGAACAAATCAACACAAAATGGGACACCATATTTACACCACTTCAGACACTACACAAACGAAAACAACCAACTGACAGATTTACAGACCACCCCATACAAAAAAACTTAGAATCGACTATCAACAGACTATTTAAGACAGGACATAAGGATAAGGAGGTTCATGAACTTCTTCCTCCCCACCCCTTTCCTGACGCTACACCATCCTGTTAGCCTTTCTCTTTCTATATAATGACCACGACCAGCTTACTGACTTAATGGCCAGACGATGTCATCGAAAGTGCTCGCCCTCTGAATCCCACCAGCCGGAGAAGACGAACTCACCAAACAGACACATTACCTTTAGTAATATACTTATGTGATTACCTACAGCTTCCAAGCAGAAGGATCTCTGTCAACGTGTTTTTTCGGGGGGAAACCCCAGAAATCTCCGGACAATGAACCAGGGTTTGCCCCATGCAGTCCCTGGAATTCAGGGACTTCCCCATTACACAGAATCCAGGTATATATGGAAACTTTTGCCGCCTGTCTTCATTCTTGTTCAAGAGCCCTTTCGTTCGCTGCTGTGCGCTACTTTAACCTCATCAACCCAAGTCTCTTCATTTTTGTTACCTTCGTGTATCCGCCGAGGGAAATGTGTCACATCTCCGACTTCATTCTGAACATTTCCCCGTGATTTCAAGTGTTTTTTGCATTTCCAGTACAGTCCTCCTCACGCTCACCAAGTTTCCTTTTATTCCATTGCTAATTCCCCCCCCCCCTTGTGTGCCAACAGTCTTCCTCTCCATTCTGCCATCAGCTTTTATTTGTGTTATTAATTTTTGCTCCTCGCGATGTTGACTTTCTCATAACTTTCTTCTTTGGTTCGTGTCTACTTTTTTGTATTTCAATTTTCTTCGAATTACAAGTTCTGGTGAAGTTGAAGTATCTCGCATCCCCACATAAAATCTCACAAAACAGCGCTAATTGGTATTTGGTCAACTGCCAAAATTCCTAGGCCAAAACTACTTACTCATTCATCGTTTTGTTATTATAAATATTACCAATCATGTGATTTTCTGTGGTTTCCAGGGCGTCTGTACAGAAGCAGGAATGTATGCCCTCCGGGAAAGACGAATCCACGTAACTCAGGAAGATTTCGAAATGGCTGTAGCCAAAGTAATGCAGAAGGATTCGGAAAAGAATATGTCCATCAAGAAGTTGTGGAAATAAGCACAAGATTGTGCAGCTATCCTTAACATTGGAATTTCGATACGCTGTCCACCTCCTGGCCAGTTAATTATCTATGTAACATTTCTTTCGTGAACAATGCAAATACAGTTTTTCTGTTAAGAAAGTTTTTGCAATTTGTGTCAGGGGTAATCACCAAGACATCTTCTTTACATGAACCATGTCATTTTGGTTTATTATTCATTCACATTATTGTTCATTCTTTTGCCTTTAATGTGGTTCTTTTGCATGAAAATGCCATTTGTGATCCAGTTGTGCATTCATACTCGGCTATCTGATCGGACGAAACCCATGGTTGTTATGGATGAAGAATGGTTTGAATAATTAGCCAAAAACGAAATTTGTAGGGCTGCGATTGGATGGAAAACAGTGAAATCACAGTAAATATAGTTAGGGAAGTTCTGCTACTTGAAGGAACTCGCCGGACAGATATATTAATCATTTCTCTCGTGTCTTCGCCCATTTCCCACACTACCTCCGTCTCACTCCAACCACCAATCAGTTGACTCGTCACCATGTGCCAACTGCCTAACAGTGCCTAGAAAATGTCAGTTTTCGTTAATCTATAGTAGTCATGTCATCTTTCGTATCGTTTACTAGTATTTTTCGATGTTAAATGGTCGTCAGAGGTGTGAGACGGCTTCAACCTGGGCAATGAGAAAATTATCGAAAACATTGAAACATCATTGTTGATGTTTCATGGTGGTATTCCGTCACTGAATGGAATGAGTCTCAGAGGTGTAGGAAACCAATGGATTCCCTGAAAACTCACATGAAAACTGAAATCTTGTGTGATATGGTTTTGGTTGAATTTCTTTATTCTTCTTGAATCGCATCATTTAGTTATTTTTTCGTCCTGGAAATTTTTAGCTTCACAAATATTGTCTTTTGCGTATGAGTTGTCGTTTCCCAGATTGCTGATATAGCCATGTTATATTCTTAATACTCTTCGACGTTGGATTGAATAGGATAGGTCAAGATAACAATAAGCCGTTGTGTAATGATTTGCCGCGTTTATCTGTTGACACATGTCCAAGGAATGCGTGGGACTGCGAGTTTATGACTTGATTCGGTGGGTACGCAAACTTTTTGACTGGTGCAAGCATCACACAACTTTCTGTGACTTGTAAATTCTTTATGCTGTGTGTATGAGTGCTCTGTCTTAGTTCAACACATTTTTACTGTTACGAGAACAAAATGTGGGTACTAGTTGGTCGAACTACCTCTTTATCAAATCATTAGAGCAGTTTTTGGAAGAAATTAGAAGAATGGTAATTTACTACTTGGGTAATCTCATTGTTAACGTATCTTGGCGTATGGGTGTATTCAATGGATGGTCACACAATAGTAACTGGGAACAGAATGTGGGCATAAGTTGTGTTGTGGCTGGCCACCCATTAACTACAAAGGCGCTTTACCATGAAGTCTGGCGACAGAGGAAAAACTTTGGATTGCCCCGCGGCTCATCTTCACAGAGGGTAGCTCATGGCCTGCTCCTGGAGGGGATGTCATGTGGCCAGTGAGAGAGGATTCCACCTTCTGAGAAGGGCCTGTCCTTCAGCTGTTAGAGCAGGGATTTTCCCAACTTCAACCAGCCACCATCTCCAGTGCAAGAGGCTACACTTAGAAGACTGCGTCAGCAGAGACAACGCTCTCATCCTTGCACCTTGCCACCTGAGGAGCTACAACTCAACCGAGTCCTTTGCATCACGCCTTGCCAGCCGGCAGAGAGGGAGCTTGCAAAACTTCGTCGACCCTTTTCCAGGCCACCTCAAAATAGAAGAATATTATAGTAAAAGGGTCATCAGCATCCCAACTATAATAATTTCTCTATCTACCGACATTCCGATCTTCAACCTCTTCGTTTTGCTTTCCAACAGTAAACTTTCGCTCATGCGCGTGCTCCACGCCGGTGTCGTTGCAGTCAAAACATTTATTTAATTTATTTTATCTCCAGCAGTGTGGACTTTTGGTTTAATTTATTATTTAATTTTATTTAGTCCCGTTTGTGAAGGACTCCTTATTTTTAGATGAATTTTCTTTGCCAATATACAACCGTACCATTCACCACTTGTCAGTTTTACTTTAAATTTGCCTCTGCCAGTAACAGTACCCCCCCATCCCTACCCATTAGTTGTTTAGAAAAGTGTGCTCCTCTCGGTCATTTCATCGATGCATAATTTATTAATAACGTTGGTTTGCTCAAAATGTACACATGTGTTAAGTTATTACTTGTAAAGGTTGATCTTAACACTTAATTTGGCAGAAGTTATGAAAATCGTTAAACATCCAAGTCTTTTTCTGTCTCTCATTCTCTTGTTAGCTGTTTATTCACCATTCGTTTTTTATTATTATTAATATAATTAGTATATAGGAGTATATAGATATATTATAGTTTTAGTGATGTATGTGTGCTGTTATTTTGATCGCATGATCGTTTATTAGGTGATGAGTTGTTATAATAGCTATTGAGCTTTCAAAACAGGGATGTTATATGGAGGAGGAGAGAAATATTACGGCACTCGCCCTTCCCACATTTCAGTCAGTTTGTATTAGTATGAATGGAGTTTGTCGGAACAAAAGTGGCTAGCCTCAGGGAGGCGGCAACGATATTAGGCTGATGTTCAGTGATTTTGGTAGTCTAGTTGTTAGCTCTGTCGATTATTTTATTCTGTCAGGGATATCACGAGTTCATATATCCTTCTGTTAGTTTTAAGGCAGTCTCAGAACTTGTTTTGGAGCCACACTATGAAGATCATGTCTAAGGGAGGTATTTGGGGGAGTAGAGAGTGGGGCTGGCTGGCTGACACTTGCCACCCATGTCAACCTGCTGATATTAAAGGTGAATGGATGTTCCTGGTTTGTGTAAGTGAAGTTGAATTATGAGAATGAAAGTAATTTACTTGCATGAATGTAACACCGCTCACTGATATAGACAGAAAGAGCGGGAATATAGCGTTAATGGTTTCTGCTTTCACCCCCCCCCCACCCTCATTCTCATCTTTATGACTCACAGTACTTTCCGCTTAACCAATCATTTCGGTGATTTCATGCCCCCTAAAAAAAAGCTAAAAACTTGAGCTGACATGTGCTTTTTTTCAGGGGGAAACGAAATCACTCAATTTTTTCAAGAAATTCAAATTTTATATTTTACGAGTTTTCAGTGGTTCGGTATCCCTACTAAAAACAAAAAGTGTCTCTCTTCAAATTAAACAACGCACTTATTCCGCCCTATCTAGCACATTATTTTGGATTATTCCTTTCATCTTATAGTCCATTTATTCATGACATACATGCGTTTTCCCGTACTCGTCAAGGCAACACAATGAGTAATTTGCTAGTATGCACACTGGTCCTGGAGATACAGGAACTGCAAGGCCACTTGCTGAACTTCAAGTAAATTGGTAGGTCGGGTATTTGTATGGTGTCATTGTATGGCTCCATGGGATTCCATGAATTTATTTTCAACTAGATTTCCACGCTTTTTGGACTGATGCGTGAGGAAAGCAAATTTCTGAAATCGACATTAATGGGCTATCAGAGCTCGTTTATTGTTGGGCTGTGTGCCGAGGACGTTTTTACTTTCCGCGACCCAAAGGGCGAGGAAAGTACAGTGATCATATCATTAAAAAGTTGGGTATTCTTCAGACGCAAAAAAAAAGTTATGAGCGCTTTCCTTCGATTGGAAAGGGTAGTGGGGGGGGGGGGCAAAAACGTACCAACAACTATGACTTTTCGCTTTTTTCTCGAAAACGGCTCTAACGATTTTCATTAAAATTTCAATTTATCTTCTGCTAATCAGTAAAACATTTTTCTTCTCCATAAACATCTAAAAATATGAAGGGCAAAACGGTTTGAAGAGCATACATTTCGTTTCTTCCTTTTACTTCCCTGAATTAAAGTTGCTCCCGTAGTCTTTTCTGAAGACTTCGCTTCAGCTAAATGATCCATAAACTGCAGTTTTACTTTATTCCTCTTGTACCCTTGACCATCGCTTACATTTATTGTATATTAGATTAGATGTTTAACCTCATCTGTGATATAGTCTATTCTTGTGATACGGTAGTGAAGTGTGCGAAAGGCATGTTTTGGAAAGTTGTGTGATTGCCTCGCGACGACTCTGAATCAGAGCTGCACCCACAAGTCTAATTTATCACTTAACGTCGACGGTGACCAATTAATCGTGTGCTGAGGTCCCGTCGATCGCGCGTTTTGCCGCTCGCTCGTCCCTCGGGATTCTCTTCTCCGCTCACCACAACTCTTCATCATTATCCCTCCACCCCACCCTATCCCGTCATCACACTATTTCACCCCTCCTCACTCCTGTCCATTTCTACCGCTTTATTGCCGCTCCCCGCTCCGGTCCTACGGCTCCTGGCAGTCCGCCTCTTCATCTCCTCCTGTTCCAACCCGCAATCACCTCGTTAAATTCTCCTTCAATTTGCAATCGTTCGCCTCTCAAACCGGCCGTGCGCCACAAACGATTTCTCCCGTCAATTTTAATTTCGCGCTTCGTTCGTACAGTTATTTAATAAGTTGGTACCGCGATCCAGCGACATCAAATGGCGACGGAAGAGGAATCGGAACTTACGTCTTTCAACGTCGGCAACAAAGCCAGCGTCCTTGACAAGTCGACATATGCGCCAAAAAACGTCGACAGCCCATGGACTCAGAAGGAAATGGAAAAAGTTAGTGGCTATCTGTTTTGAATATATTTGTTGTAATTATTGTAGTAAACGCTCAACAAGTCAGTCGATCGCCTTTAAGTAAACAAGTATTACGTCACAAAACCAAAGCAGCGGCATTTAGGAGTCGACTTAGTTTCCAATATTTCTGAGCCACTACTTGTCAGTTGGTTCCTCGATTTCGCTTTAAAATTGTGTTGGAAAGAACTACTTTGAACAACTCCAAACATCAGGAGCTCCATAAACAAACCGTACATTTATGTGCATACACACCTTACACCGAGCTGTGCTCGAGTCCAGTAATCAGCAGAATGAGATAAAAGTGGAAACGAGAAGAGCAGAAGTTAACTTTGGAACAGGGGGTGCTCAAATGGCGAATAAAAATACCTTTTTCATTCGCGGAACAATTCGTGAATAGGAAAACTTGCCAAATAATTCGGTAGTTTACAAATAATTTTCTATTAGGCATTCGAATGACCACAGGACTGGCGGAAGAGTGATGCCAACCTGATGGCATGCTGATCAGACATGACACTTTCGTTGTAACACAACAAACGCAGAAGGCTTAATGGACTTGATGTACCACTGCTCAAACCAAATATAAGAAGACTGCTGGGCAACAGTATGTGAACAATGAGCTAGGTCATCCCCGCAGCGTGCCGCTCGTATCCCCTCACTCCAGCATTATAGGCTCTAGGGAATCTTCCGGTTCCCTCCACATATTTGAGGATTTCCCTCCATTCCTTATTTCGTATATCGTCCATGTCCACAATATGGCCTGCCCCAGCCTCTCTAGTTTGGTTTTGAACCATATTAGCTATTCGCATAGGAAGTGTTCAACTGTTTCTATCTCCCTGCGAGAGCATTGTGCTCCTATGGTAGGGTTGATTCTATGTAGTGTTTTTCATACCGCATAATGGCCAGTTAGCATACCTATGAATCATATTCATTGAGCGTTCTTCCTATTTAAAACCCACCCCGCCTTTCGTTTGTTATAAGGTGTGGTCCCAGTGATCTTCGAGAACTCAAGGCCTCTGTTATTGTGAATGTCGTCCCTGGCTTTGTCCCAGAAGTTTTTGCTGACATCCTTTTTGACAGTCGTTTTAGTGACTGGTGTGCATGGTTCTGGCCCATGAACTTGTGAAGCAGGCATCCACTCTCGTATACCAAGTATAGCCCTTTGTGCCCTGGGATCCATTTCACTGTCAAGGTTTTACCTCTCAGTGTGAGTTCTCTAGCTCTGTTTAGTCTCCTCGCCTAGGAAACTTTTAACTATTAGATTGGCCAGTGTTTTTATTGACAATTAGTTGTCCCTGAATATTATTATTGATTTGTTACTAGTATATTTCATTATCAGTTTATTAATACAACCATCGATTGCCTGAATTTTGCTCTGGAAAACAATGTTCCTTGTGGGTTGCATTCCTCCCATTCCGGTGCTGGGATGAATATCCCCATACCTGGGTTTCCGCGTATTTGATCTTTCCATCCGTCCATGTAGCTTATCATGTCAGAATCGTCTACAACAAATGTTCTGCCTTTTCACATCTCTTTTGAACATATTTCAGTATTAATCTTAGTCTGAATTTGTATGTTGTTTTCATATAATCTATAGGTAGTTTGCTACCACTATGTTGTTGAGTAATTTGGTTCTGATAATCCATGTCCTTTCCAGGTTACCTGTTTTCATTCAACATTTTTTTCGGTCTTTGGATTCCCCTCATTACTTCTGGTTGCACCTCACATCTGAGGGGCAACACTCCCAGTATTGCCGGCAGAATGATAATGGGTGTGCTGTGGAAGGCTTCTGATATGGTAATTGTTATTAGCCTGTCCAGTTTGTGCAAGGCGCAGTTCTCAGTTGCTCCCTGACACCACGTGATTACTCTGTGGACTATTCTTAGTCTGAACACAGCTTGGTGGACCCATTTTGCCATGGGAGGCTTCACACCCCGGGTTTACTCTATTATACTTTTTACTTGACATAGTAGAATCCACCCTTTGTCAGCTTGTCTGTTTACTTGCTTTATTTGCTAAGTTTTCTATGTAGGATGACCCTAGATATTTGACTATTTGTGTGTAGGAACAGTTACATTATCTATATTTAGTGCTGTATTGTCTCGAAGTACGTTCCCTATTGAAAATTAATGTATTTATTTCCCCTTCTGGTATGGTATCGTAGGGATAGGTTTCCAATTTTCTCAAAAATGGCTGTAACGATTTACATCAAACTCACGGAGTACTCTCAACTAACTAGTACCTACATTTTGTTATCCATAAATGTTTCCGTGGAAATGCGTTGAGCGAAGATACAGCGTTCTTATATGTGGTAGGTTGTCGAATTTACGGGGATTGCGGAAAGTTATGAGTTGCCACTCACCAGTTATTTTCTATTCACGTTCATCTTGTGTTTGTTGTTGCCACAAGCTTACTGGGACTGTGTCAGATCCACTGGTTTGCGGGTGCTGGTGTTTGTCGACTTTCTCCGGAGAAAAGATTGATGATTAGGGTCGGATGAACGCACTCCTCTCTCTCAATGTGTTTTATTGGAGCCACATGTCCTGAAGAGCTTGGAGAGGGAATTGTAGCCACCACTCACGCGCTACTCCGAGACGGCTACCCCTGAGATCTAAAAGCCGTATCTCCAAATACAAAGCTTCAGTACGGCCAGCACCTTAGTATGAGGCTTGCAGAGCAAACAAGGCCTCATGGCGCTATAATGTATGTGGATCAGATATATAGAACAAATATGCATCAGATTGGACATGTTTAAGAATGCAGGCAATGGGATGCTATGAGAACGACCTCAACAGAGCGAATTAATCTGGCAAGACTTACAAGCCTCTTCTGGCAGTCCCCTAAAGACTGACATATTTTCTAGTTTAGATGAGAAGGGCAAGCACGGGTAGTTCTATTGTTGCTGCAGCCTTGAACGCTCTCCAAGATTATCGTCAAGTTCTGCGCTTAAGTATTCCATATATATCTCACCAAAATAAAGCCATGTCAAACCTGTTTCTTATCTGAGCCCAGAACTCCCTGCATCCACAACCTGTGCACAGCAACCTCGATTGGACCTTGCTAAGAATATCTAATTATACTTGATATTGTTGAACCATATCAATATTATACTTGATTATGTTGAACCATATCAATATTATACTTGATTATGTTCAACCATCAACTTCATATAATCAACTGCTCAATAGACTCGTCTAAAGGGATCTTTAACTTCTGTTGTGTACAATGGTACTTCAAAACGCGACCCTCGAAGGATGGTAAGGCCACTGTTAGACACAAAACGCCGAACAAGACCCCAAAGACCTTCGTACATGCGGAAATTCCATCTCCGCGATTATTTCTAACGGCGGCAGATTTCCCTGAAGTAGTTTTGCCATCTTTTTACTCTCCTCCTTTTTCAGATTCCTCTCTACCACAAAGAGCTCCTTCCAAACTCATTCACCTACGAACGATCTTCCGATACAGTTTCCCGAGCCTGTTAACGCATATTCCGAGTCGTCCTCTCGTATCGCCCTTTTGTACACAACCTGTACTCGATTCATTGCACATAATACAGGTCCTCCTCACGCTCATATAGTTTCTTTTTTAGTTTTTTTTTTCTTTTTTTTGGCCCTCTCGTGAGCCCAACTGCTACCCTCCAATTTCTTCGTATTTCACTCTTGCATCTGTTCACCTTGATATTCCTAGCAAGGTGCTACATCGTTTCTATAATAATGAAGTTTTTCGCGATACCATCTGCTGGCGAATAGTGATGGCATAGATGGTAGAGGTTCTCGGGCTCAACCCTACGTTTCTTCCGGAAAAATCACGTCCTATTGGTGATACTAAGGCAGAAGGAAGGTTCCCGTATAATTGAAGAAGTTGAGACCCTGCGGTACAATGCATGTACAATAAGACGATCTCATTCTTCAATCATCAAGAAGAGATGATGGCCCTTTTTGTGTTATCTTTCCGTAACGTTTAAGAATGGTTCGTCAGCTCTACTGCCCCTCATCCTGAAAATATTTTGGGGTTTGAATATTCGAGAGCTTCAAGTTTTAAATGTAATACAACACCATGCTATTTCCCAGGGATGCCAAGAGTTTTGCAACTGCTACCATGGTGAACCCTCGGATTGCATGGAAGATGTAGAACCCAGCGGACATTGTAGCAAAGGGAAAGATTCCGTAACTCGTCAAATGGCTTCATTTAGATCTAATCCACCCAAAAGCATATCGGAACTGTCGGAGCACTCGCTAAAACCTCACATAATGCAACAACTTCTGAAGGGTCGGCTCATTTTGTCTAACCCTACACCATCCAGTACCACAGCTGTGACTAGTGTGTGGTTCCTCTTGCACAAGGCTCATTGACACTCCTCTTGCTTCACCCTCTTAGGCGCTCTATTGCCCCTCGCTAGATGTAGGGAAAATTCAGATATTCCTGGCTTAAAACACCTTAACCCTCTGGGGCAGACTCTGCTGGTGATTATTGCCAAAACCAATCACTCTGCGCAGAAGTTCACTCCTGGGGTCAAACATGTAATCACAAGTCTTAACGGAACCCAATTAACAATTTACAAAAGGACGAATCCACGACATGCTGTCTGTGCTTGGTCTTTCCATGGGTTACTTCGAGACCAGCTATTGGAATCTCTCAACACGCCCAATGCTGATGAGGAGTACTCCCCCTTATAGCTTATTCTAAACTAGATCATTTAGCGTGATACTATTGCGACAACTACATTGAATTGGGCAAGACGTGGAGACCATTGAAATTGGGCTTTCACGCTCCTTTTGCAAAGGAAAACCCATGCGTTGAGCGGAGGTTTCATCTATGGACGTTGATGAGCTGCCATTGTCAATAAGTGCATTGGCTTTAGTTTCATTGATGAGAACGTTAACAACTGATTTTGAGACCACAACCTTTGGAAGAACCACAAACAATAGCAGTAGTATTTTCATCAATGGTGGGTACTACTTGTTTCCTTGAAGGGCATACTGATGAATAGTGTTTTATCTTATTACAGTGCGAACATGTGTTTCCCTTAGCAGGACACAAACTACGAGGGTGTTTTACCCTATCACAGAAGTAGTATTTCTTCCTATCATTCGAGACTGCCGAAGGTGTGTAAACAGATGATAAATTTACTTCAAACGCCGAGGGTAAAAAAACTGCGGCTATTTGAAATGGAGTTCAAAATAGGATAGACGCTGGTATACGTGGTGAAATGAAGCTGAACCGTTTCCAAAGCTAGTGCGTGCGTATAGGGTTGATCAAGCCTGAGAGTTATATTTTCTAGCAAACGGCGGCGGATGTCGACTGATGATAGCCCCTTATAAACGAACCCCGTACAGAATCGTCTAGGTTTTCGGCTGATGTTCTAGCCTGAATTGACAGTCTAGGCGAAGCTGATATAACACCCTATAATGTTGACCAATGAATTAATAGGCGCCTTGTGACCTAGTAGCTAACTGGTAGCGGCCTCATATTTGGCTCACAAATCGTTGCAAATATAGGTGCAGCTACACGGTTCATAAGTAAATCAAGTTCACCTTCCTCGGAAAGTGGTCCAGGGATGTTCCGAAAGAAACTTTCGCCAATGCTTCCACTCAACCGGCGCAGTAGCTGAGTTTGGATCCAGTTCGAGACGATTCGGGCGTAGGAGCCAATTCATTCAGAATTTAGTTCAATAAATTGTAATACGGCCGCCTTAATAATTAAGGCTTTATTGAACTAAATTACGAAATACAATAAAATGAATAGAATAGAATTTAGAAACTAACGATATAGCGTTCATTGTGTCTAACAAAATCCAGGAAACGGAGCTGTTTGGAACTTAGCTGTAACAAGCACTAGGACACATCAGGAGAGTATTTTATCCCCTGGAAGGAAATATTGGCTGCTTTCATGCTCGAGGATTGAACAGTGGAGAAAGAAGCAAACCGTTATGTTAATGCAGATGGTGAATGCTCTGTTTATTTGTTACTGCTCGACAAAACTCATTTCGATCGTGTGGGCTGTCATTTTTCTTGAACCTTCAGAGACTTCAACTCTCATTTTAGAACATTCCATCGCTCACCGGGAACGACCTGTGCATTCAATATTCCCCCACTCCTCTCACTCTGTCCTCCCTAAGCGGCTCAAACACAGTTTTGAGTACGATCACGAACGTTTATACTCTTTTCTAATGTAGTTAAAATAAAAAGTCCATTTCGGTTGATTTTGTTACACTGAGAATAATTTTAGTTTATACAATATGCTTCTACTGTTAGTTACGTCACCCAACCTCTCTTGACAGTGCCCGACTGTCGAATATTTACAAGTTTTTGCTTTAGAATCAAATATTACTATTTTTGATTGAAAAATATACGAAAAACCTTCGCACCAAAAATATCAGCCCTCACGTGTATCAATTCTACCATTAAATGGTAGGAGGTTGGCTCAATCTAGTGGAATATTATCCAAACTCCAAAATAGCAACCCTCGAGTGTAGCAATTCCATCTTTAAGTATAAAGAAATAACGAAAATATACTTTTTTATCTGAAAATTGAAAAATACTGCTTGAAAGGAGTGAGCTATACACACGCCATGTCGGCCTGACGAAATAACGATCTCGGTAAAAAACGAGGTTAAAATCAACATTTTTTCCAGTCAATCTCTTATTTTTCTTTGTTTTGTTTGAGCGCGAGTTTTAATCAAACGATCGGTGGGCGTTACTTGAGCAAATTGAAGTTTCTAATTAATAACTTCGAGCGGAATCTGTCTCGTTCTAAATTTTAATTGAGTTGAGTGGAGTGGAGATTTGAGACAGTGGGCGACCTCGTAGGAGACGTGGTCCAGGTCCAGGGACGGTGCTGCTGCTCAACAGAAAGCAAACAATTGGATAACGCCTCGAAAATGAACGTGAGTTCCTAGTATTTGTAACGCCATTCGGCCTTTTACTTTCGGAATGCTGGGCTGTGTAATTTCCAAATATTTAACTTAATACTGAAGATGTCCATCAGCATTATGCTACACAGGTGATAGGCTTACTCAATGCTTGCTAGCATTGAACATTGATAGTGCTCTGTTCTGAAACTGAAAATCGGCAGGTGTGTCAGAGTATTTCCTTGGGTCCCAAATTTCTAAAACTCAATTTCCGAACTCACTAACTTACGTTTGAAGGTTTGCTTCGGACGATAAGCAACCTACTTGTCGTCCAAACAAACAAGGGTGGAAAGAACCGGGCAAACCGCCTTCATCTTCCCCTTCCAACACTAGTAGCCAGAGCAGCCTGGCAACTACAAACAGTAGACACCATGTGGACCCTAATCTGTCGGACATGGAACAGATTTGTGCTTATGTGCAAATTATCCATGGCCAGCTGGCGTAAATGAGGGTCAACGTGACGGGACCAACGCGTGACCTCGTCATCAGCTACCTCTTTGAAATATCGAAGCTGGCTACCAAAGCTAGTGCCCCCCCAACGACATCGCCCCCTGCCACTCCCCCCCTACTGGAAACTGTGGCGGCTGTCGTGAGGGAAGAGCTGCGTAGGGCAGTTGCCCAGCAGGCAGAACCACCAGCCCCCCCCCCTCCACCAGCGCAAGGATCTCCAACGAGCCAGATTAGTACCCCAAGCCCCTCGTATGCAGCAGTAGGAGTTACTGAGCCCTCTTCTCTCCCTCATGGAGCCGAGGCCAAATGGCAGTCTGCCAGGGCCAGGAAGCTCAGAAGGGAGAAGAAAAAGACCCCAATCAATCAGGACGTGCAGGCCAAGGGCAGTGCCCCGCCCACACCTCCGCCCAAAAACAAGGGCAAAAATAAAAAGCCTCCACCGCTTACCAAACTCCCCCTTAAAAAAACCCAAGACAACATGTGGTAGTAGTTAGGCGTACCTGTGAGGAAGGAGAGGCTGGTCCATCCACCCCTGATGCAATGGAAGCGCTGATGCGGGGTGTCCCTGCTACGGACCTCCAAGCACTAAGCGTCCGAGTGCTTGACATTTGCACCTCAGTGGGACGAGGCGCTGTCATCGTGACGGAAACGAGCTGAGTGGAGTGACGATAGATTGCAGTAAAATGTAACACGTCAGCCAATGCCTTGTACAAATAGGAAGTTGACGCAAATTTCACGGATTACAATTCAACGGTCAACAACGTGAACTGGTGAGTTCCACGTGTAAAGGTATCAGAAGCAGTAAAATTGCCTCTGTTGAAAATGTTGGATCAGGACATTACCATCGAGATGCCATACCGGAATTGTGCCATCATCACTCCAACTGCTCGTGAATGGGGAAACGCGACCCGGCAATACGGACAGATGGCGCGATGGAACGAACGTGAGTGGGGAAACCGGGCACTTTCCTGTGATTCAAAATCGAACAACTCACTTATCGCTTTTTGCCCTGTGTTTAATCTGTCAGTTCTTTCCCCAACATACGTTTTTTCGCCACGAAATGAGTGTTTCCAATAAGGATTTCGTAATTTCCGTAATTGATTTATACAAGGAACATAGCTGCTTGTGGATAACGAGTGACCCAGATTTCAGCTCTTCAAAATTCATCCCGGTTGCCAGAAATCGTAATGTAGCAGCGAGCCTCTCATGGGGAGTAATGCACTGTCTCATGACGATGTCTTCTTTTTTAATCATTGGTGTAACCAAATGGAGTAATTGAAAGTAGGCCTCTTCATTCTTTCGCAAGTAATTTCTCCAGTCAGATGGTTCTAACCGCAGCTCTTGAAGTAAATTTACGTGTGTGTGCTGTCTTCTGCTGAGAAACCATTGTTTCACCTACTTCCGTTTGGGTCTTCTTTGTTTGGCGTACAAGCATACAACTGTGGCCAAAAGAAGAGACTCTTCTTCGTCCATCTTGCGGCAAGACGCTTTTCAAACTATCATTAATAAATCAAATGATAATACAGGTAATAGGCAATTTTGATACACCATACACCACTTCCTCCTCAAAAGACAGAACGGCACTGGTGGATTGGAGTGGAGTGGAGCGATCGTGAATGAACCCCACTTTCGACTCTTCTTCCGTCATTCCAATATCGTCTGACTTCGCGCCGCGCCACTCCACTTGGAACGATCGTCAGTGGCCAGCTTTACTCGTATCCAAATTAACGATAGTGCTCTCTTTTTTTCGTGGTTTCATCGTTAGTTCATCTCTGGTAAACACTCCTCTAAAGTAGGGTATTTTTAGCTTTTAGCGTATTTCAACAGCTCGATATTGGATACGGTTTCAAGTACAATCTTTTTCCCTTGACAGCGATAGCTTCCATAGATTGGTTGTGTCTTTGCAATTCTTGTAGCTTTTTAACACACGCCACTTTTGTAGAATTTCAAATTTACGGCGTCAGTATTCTCAATCGGATCGTCAACGTATCGTACAGGTAGGTATTTACAGTTCTAGCTGTTATTGTAAAAGGTGGGTGTCATTAAATTCAGATATTCTGTATTCACACATCGTATTGTGACACTGGTTGAGCGACTCTAGTCAATCGTCGATCGTTACAATTCCAACCCTCATTGTCCAATTGTAAGGCTACTAGGTGTAGATAGTCTTTACTTACGACGTCGATGGGGTTTTTCGGCAATCCTCCTACATTTTTAATAGGTTTGTTCTTGGCATCAAAGGTGTCACGATCAAACACGAGACATTTGTCCTTTAAATACTTTAATCGAACAGCATCTCCATCTTCAGCGTGCTCGCCCAAGTTGCATATTCCCTTCTCAACAACGTCAAGTTTCCTCTTTTTTTCGTTCAACTTTACACACTTGTGTTTTATAGCGTACAGTGATTGTAAATTTACAACATCCTGATGAGCAGATGGATTAGCCACATTAGTCAGACGTTTATTTGTAACATCGTACTTCCCATCTTCGTCAACTTGAAGCATTCTCCTGGTGGACCTCGAGCCACACGTTTTCCCGTTGCTTTACCGAATCGTCCCAACTTGTCCACCGACATTTTCACACTAATTAATTTCTGAATTGACCAAAGTCTTTTATAATACCGGCTTCTCGGAGTTCCTCTAGAATCGCTAGGATTTCGTTGTTGTGGCTGGTGTTTCCAGCACCATTTGAGGCTACTAAAAGTCTCAAACGGTCACAAAGTTCGTTGGGATCGTCCCAGTGGCGATAATCAATGTCGAAGACTCAACTTTCATCGAGAGACCTTTTCTTTTGAAATCCTCTGGTGGGTTGTAGCGCATAGAAACGTCATCATCATGTGGTTCAATCTTTAAAATCATTATTGGTTCTTCAGTATCCAGAACGAATTTTGCCATACTCTGCAATATTTTATTGGTGCCTTCATTGTACTGCTCCGTACAGTCACCACCACGGAGTAATGGACGAATTTTACCGTGAAATGTTGGAATAGAATAAATTTCCTCATTATTTACACTCTTGCTAAACTTAACCAACACTGTAACGTACAACATTAGACCACCCAATCTACCGAGATGTTGAATCAATTTCCTGCATATTTTGTCTTGATATTTTGACAATGCCGAGATAACATCGATAGTTTCACCAACCGCGAACTTTTCGACAATTTTATCGAGCGACACTGTCACTAAACTACCATTAATTGCACTGAATCTCACACAATGTTCAGACGAAAACTGAAGTGGTGATTGAATCAGCTCAGTTTATATAGAGTTGGAGCTGTGGTCACGTTGTGGTAACCTGAGGCGATATTCCGATCCAACTGCGCAATAGACGAGTCGAAACACGTTTAGAGAATTTCTCTAACGCACATTCGTCGATAACGGCAAGTTTTCGTTGTATGGTGTGATTCGACGGAGTTCAGCCCTAAGCTGGGGAAGCTCCCACTTCACTCTCCACAGGTCAACCATGCACTCAACGGCCAAGTAACCCCGTAACTGATCAGTGATCCCCTGGAGTGCTTCTGTTGATACAGTCTTATAGGCCTTGGTGATCCACAGGAGTGCAGCTCTCTGGGATTGGCCCAATGCTCGCTTTCGATTGACTGTTAATTTACTACCCCAGACAACGGAGCAGTAGCCAATCACGCCTAGATAGATAGCCGTGTACATGGTAACACACACTCCAAATGGTCTTATGAATTGTCCACAATAGGGACACCTTGCAATGGTAGTTAGTGCCTTTAAGGAACTGGAGATGTTGGCTGAAACCCCACTTCCCACCTGTATGCAGTCCTACGAACTTAACATGCTTCTCTAGAAGGAGCATGTGGCCGCCAATGGATGTTGAGGTTTGGCTACTTGGTTTGCCCTTTAGGAGGATTAACAGGGGGGTTTCTTCAGCCACCTGCAGCTTGACATACAAGTGCACCTCACTACTTTATATCGTGAAACGCAGTATTTTATTGTCTCTTCTGTCTTCACGACCCATAATCGCTTCTTTTACCTCGTATATTACGTAGAGGGAGAAGGCTAATGCTGTACAATGAGATTTTTCCAACCATTCGACCAACATCAAATGCTTGCTTTAAAGTGATCTTAGTTACCATGTACTCATATTGCACTCACATCAGCAATGGCCGACACCCTCGTGATCGTACCATACAAGTTGCTAAAGAAATCGTAAATCAGAAGTCAAGGTGGTCAAATCGTAAGAGAGCAGCTAGATGGCGAGAGAGGAAAATTCACTTCACCGTATAAACAACCTTTTAACCGACTTCTGGGACACTTCCAATTTGAATTATTTGGATATTAAAAGCGGCGCTATCATGTGATTAATGCGGAGTCTAAAGATGTAGGCCATCAACGACTCAAGGAACATCGCCCACTGAGAGCGGCAAGACGTTTGCGCAGCAAGTTTTTCTATTTACGTGAGTGAAAACGCAATACAGCTACACAGCTAAATAAAATAACTACCACTCTAGCTCCACGATCTGTCTACGCGTATCACCTGCAACGTTGATGATAAACGTTCAAGGGTTATTTCTCAACGTTTCCATGTTATGAGAGCAGCACATCATCAAACATTTCGACGAAAATCGATTTCAGCGTAGTTTTTTCCTTGTAAACTCCACTCACGTGTAATTAGAATCTTTAAAAAGCTCTGTGAGCTGCTCGAATCAAATACCTATACGATGAAGTTTAATAATGTTCATAAGATGTATAGAGTGATTAATGCAAAATGGGAAAGGTGAACTTGAGGGAACGCAAGAATCAACGGGGAAACTGTAGAAGACTGTAATGTTTACACTGAAGTTCACACGCTGTAAAACACTTGAGATCACGGTGAAGAAAGTTCAGAATGAAGTCATTAGGGAACTGAGACACGACACATTTCACTGTGCTGATACAGAACGGTAAATTCGGAAGAGACTCAGGTTAGTCGAACTGACGTAGCGCACGGGGAACGAGAGGGCTGACCAGGCGAGAATGATTCATGGACGGTAAAGCGAATCCATATATATACCTGAAGTCTGTGGGGAAAACCCCGGAACATTGACCAAGGTTTTCGGGGTAAAAACCCTGAACATAGGGGCTAGTCCAGAAATTCCGTAATTTCCACCACTGCCGTTTCACTTACCACCCCTTTCTAAACGCTTTACCCAATAACCCTGGAAAAGTGATTATTACTCTTCTCAAAAAATCGTATTTACAGCCTCATTAATTCTCTATGTATGAATTGCTCAATAACGGTCAGGGTATGAGCACAAGTAACACAATTATTCCGGAACTGTAAGCGCTACCGTTTCCTGCGTGGTGTTTAACCTAGTTCAAATGAAATAAGTGAAGAATAAATTGAGTTAGCAGCAAAAGCCATGATAACCAGTGAATCATGTAGGTGAAGTACTTCAACTATGCTGACATTTTCATGTCTTTACTTGCCCTATAAATTAGAAAACGTAGAGCGTAACGATAAAGGTATGTTTCTCCTTATGGGCCTGGGGGTTTGTTTTCTCCCTTGATGCAGCGGTTTTCGATGCTTGATTGCTCGACGATGAAATTTCCAGGGAGGGGAATACCCGCTGAGCAACATGAAATGTCTGTGTGTTGCGGACTGTACGCAAGCTGATTTCAATCAGGAGAACTAGTCGCTATATCATAAGTTTATTTACAGCCCAAACTGGCCTCCAAGCCGTCCATTTATGGAAACGAACCGTTCAGGGAATTTGTAGTATATGATTGCAGTCATGTTAAACTTTTTTTAGAAGGTTAAAATTATTAAAAAATCGTCGAAATTTGAAAAACGCTTAATTTTTTTACTAGGCACTGGTATGACAAAAATTGGTGCTTCATAGTGGTTTTTCACCTCTGATTTCGTGTTCATCCCACCTCAAAACAAATAAAAAAACATTGTAGTTAGAGGATCCAGGCAGTGTAATTTAATGCTTTACAAAATAGTTTGGAATCCGCAAACAAAACTTCAGGAAAACCGTTGAAGTAAAGAGTCAAACGGCATTCAGACCCGAGTAGGTCACGGCCGCTACCGGTGCGTCGTGTAGTTTCGTTCACTCAATTCAATCAGAGAACCGGTCCGATAGAGACGATCTTTTACTCTGAGCCAGAAATAAAATTTCGTGTCGTTTGAGAGGGGGGCAGATAAATTACGATTTCAATAGATTAGAATCACTGTTTACACTATACATACAAGAAGTATTTAATAGAAATTTACGCTAGCAGAAGTTGTTCACACAATGACCGAATGAAGTGAAGACAGAAAACGTTTACGAATGAAAACTGGGAGAGGGGGGGGCGAGAGAGAGAGGGGGGGAGAGAGAGAGAGAGTGAGAGAGAGATATATTGAATTGATTGATTGAATTCGTTTATTTAATTAACCAGGGGCAGTTAGGGCGATAGAGCACTCTCTTCACCTGTCCCTGGAGGCATTGACCTTTTTATACACTTCTGGCAGTTATGTACATAAAATGATTGAACCTCCACCATAATAAAAAAAACGAAACGTAAACATACAAAACTACGGAAAGATAAAAATAAAAATCTTCTCAATGCACGCACGTTTTTATATTCGCTTTTTACTTTCAAATTTACTTCAAATTGTTCAAATTTGCATATTTCTTTTGGTTATTCACAAGGCACTTGCCTTATAATTCTGCTTCAGAAAACTTGAGGATGTATTTTTAAATGCTCTCATGCTTTGATCTAGTTTGAAGAATCAGGATTATTGTTGTAAATGCGGATGTCAGTGGCTGTGTTTTCTATTGAAAATGTTTGTACAGTGGAGGTAGATCTGTATGAAGCGCCATCGACTGTGATGCCGGTGACGATCCTCCAGAGACGCAAACTTCTCAGTAAGGTACTGTGGTGACCCAGACTTAGGAGCCCTGAACAGCATCGTTACAATATGTAGCTGCAGCTGCTCTTCAATCTTCAGCCACCCAAGCTTGAGGAAGTATGGGGTAACGTGCTCATCACACCTGAGTCGATAAATGCACTACGGGAACTGAATTTTTCAAGTTCACATCCGGATAAGAGTACACCTAGCACCATGGTAAAACATCTTTCATCTCATCACCAACAAGCATCATTCAGGAAGTCCTCTTTTTTGAAGTCCCTCTTCGATCTCACAAGCACATATCGCTTTTGGCTTCCCTTCAGTATATGATTCATGACGCAGTACACAAAATCATGATTAGACAACCAGGGCGTATTGAACTGAACATACGTGACGACCGAGCGAATATCATTCACTGCTGTAGCGCATGTGAGGGCCTCCCTTTGACCCTCAATGGACCAGTGAAAGGGGCTAGAATCAATATGCCTGAGCGGGAGCTTCCAGGACACTGCTTCAAGCACCTATCGCTCATACTACAAACACACACAACAAATGAACTCACAAGGGTACACTACATCAGTCTGCTTCTTTAATCTCCCCCCTCCCCCCATTCGTAAAAACATCATGATAAAGTCAGTTAAAACATTAGCAGGTAAAAAACACTACCTGCGCCTCTTCCTCAGGCTCACCAAGCTTGACCCCTCCCTCTTCGGACGATGGGCAACCTACTCGGCAGGCCTACAAGGGCGGAAAGAACCAGGCAAAGTGCCTTCACCTCCCCCTGGTAAACCTGGTTTCAAGTGGGTTTCAGGAATAGCAAAAATATCGAGAGAGTTGCTACGCAAAATTTCCCTGAATTCATCCACATGAGGCCAGATGAAGCATTTATTTATCGGAAAAAAAAACGAATAGGTGACGTGTTTGATTTCGTTAACATTAATTTATGGGCTGCTGGTAATGGAAACCTTCTGTTGGACATTGGTTGCGGCAACTCATAGTTAGTCATTTTCTTCCGATAATTCACCATTGCAAAGATGCCATATAGAAGCCGGTAGAGACGTTAATGTTCAATACTTTGCTTTCCTTCAAAAATCCATGTTTTTAAATTTAATTTTTGAATACACCGAACATTGTTTTCGCTAGTGACAAAGTATTTAGAATTGAATCTTCTGATAAATACTGTAATTACATGCAACTCTGCTGATCAACAACAGCAAGGACGAAGAAGAAGACAGTAACCACAGGAGGAGGCTAAAATTATATCAGGGAAGGCTGAAAGGCTGACACTGAGGTCGGAAAATGACCGAAGTTGTAGAACGGAAGAAAAAGGAGGTAATGAGTTGGGCTTAGAGAAGACTTAGGAGAATAAACGAAGTTCCATTCTATACCACACCACCACTACACAACTATACAACTCTTTTTTCTACCATTTTCAATGACCATAACACCCAGCACATCCCTTTAAAAAGCAAATATTATCATACCTCATATTAATATCTGCAAAAGTTCACTTAAAGTGGTCAAATGAGCACGTTGAGAGATGAGTGAACTTGATACAACTCTACAGAAGCATGCATTCGATTCAACCTTCGTGCCGCTCCTCAAAGGTTTCCAATATTTCCAAGTTGCATAAAATGTGGCGAATTGAAAATATGAGTGAGTGTGTGTTATTTGAGAACAGACTAATGAATTTTGAATAACGTGAGCTTGGATGGAATTTATCCTAGAAGAAGACAGTAAAACAACGCACCTCAACCATCGAGTTCTATTTTTACTTTCCTTGGCTCTACGAAGTAGAAAGGAAAGTTATGTAATCGGTTGAAAAACAAATTTTGAGTTCTCTTCAGATCTTTACGTTTCAGACCCCCCTGAGCCCGAAAAACACTATTTGGGAAAATGGTCTGTGTGTCTGTTGAAGCCCAGAGGGCAGCAAGGGAGCTGATCATGGACCCTCCAAACGAGCCCGACATCCCATTGTGGACAACAGGCGACCTCGGCAGGGCCCTTGCGACCTTAAAGCCCAACAAATCTCCTCCTAGGACCAGCACTCTGGAATGCCTTCTTCGAAGGTCTTCTCAGGAGACTCATGGAGACTGACTGCGAGCCGTACGCCTATGTGGATGACTTGACTGTGCTGATATTTGCAGAGTCAGTCCGCCAAATTGAAGAAAAAACCCACCACGCGCTCCGCACTGTCACCCAATGGTGCGAGCATGTCAAGATGCAGGTGGCTGAGGAAAAAACCCAGCTAATCCTCTTGAAAGGGAAAGTGAATAATCCACTCACAATACGCTTTGGCGGCCACAGGCTCCTTCTTGAAAAGCATGTCAAGTATTTAGGAGTGAATATAGGTGAGAGGTGGGGTTTCAACGAACACCTCTAGTCCCTTAAAGGCTCTACCATTGCAAGGTTTGCCTCACTAGCAGCAATCAAAAGAGAGTATTGGCCCAATCCCAGAGAGCTGCGCTCCTGTGGATCACCAAGGCCTACAAGACTGTATCAACAGAAGCACTCCAGGTGATCACTGGTCAGTTACCAGTTGATTTGGCTGTTGAGTGCATGGCTGACAAGTGGAGAGTGAAACGGGAGCTTCCCCCGCTTTGGGCTGAACTCCATGCAGATCTCACCACAGTACAGAATCTTGCCACCATCGATGAATGGGCTCTAGAAAAATGGCAAGCGAGATGGGAATCCTCGTCAAAGTGACGTGATACGTATGAGTTCTTCCCCAACATCCGTGAACGTCTTTCAAGAAAATGGGTTGAGCCAGACCACTGGATGAGCCAGTTCCTCACGGAACATGGTGACTTCAATGCGCGGCTCCACTTCTTTTCTCTGAAAGACTCTCCATTATGCACGTCTTGCGCCTCCAGTGCGGAGGAAACAAGAAACCATGTGCTGCTCCACTGCAGTTTCTACAACAGTGAGCGACGGTTGTTGGGAGGGCAAACGAACTTAGCAGCATTGATTGCTACAAAGCAAGCCTACACCCATTTTGCAAAGTTCGTGAAGAAGGTGATGACAAAGAAACGTGGTCATAGTTGATCTGTCCTTTTGAAACTTGCCACCCAATCAATAGTTAGATCAGGTAGGAAACCAGATTAAGAACTCCTCCCAGATGGTACGAGATTCCTCAGGTGGTCACCTCCGCGCGGTCACACGAGGGCAACAGCTCTCTACCGGGAGACTGGGTAACGACCAAATACCTGCTGTACCTCCACAGGTCATAGTTCGGTGGATGCTGCAGGGGCCGGCCTCTTGCATATTAGCGAAACCGCAACTTCTATGACTGATATAACCCTTGTCGAGGGTTTAGGTACAGTCATCAAATAAGGAAACAGACCTGTATGTGTGTCTGTGAACGATTTTTAGAGAGAACCATCGTACCAAATCCACACAAACTGGATATCTCGCCCGCAGGTTACCATGGGACGCCAAAATAAGGGTTTGAACAAAATCCACCGAAAGTTAACTATAGTTATCATAGTGATCAAAACACCAAATTTTTTCTTCTCAAAAATGGCTCTAACGATTTTGATTACATATTTTATATTGATAGGTCTCGTTAAGGCAATTATACCATAAAATTCCCATTCGTGGGAAAATGACGAGAGGAGCACAATAAATTATCAAAATTTTCGACGAAAAGCGTTTTTAGCGCAGTTTTTTCCTTATAAACTCCGCTGGAATTTTTGTAGAATGTTAAAAAACATTGGTATTGTCGCCCAATCCAATACCTAAAGGGTGAGTGTTTAGAAACGCTCATGAGATACATGGGGGTTACTCCAGAAATTCCTGAATTTCAACTACCGCTGTTTCGCTTACTACCAGTTCTTAACGTTTTTACCCAATAACTCTGCAAAAGTAATTACTATCCTTCTTCAAAACATTTGGGTTTACTGCCTCATTAATTATCTGTGTACCAATTGCTCAATAATGGTCCAGGAACGAGTACGAGCAGCACAATAAATTCCGGAACTGTAAGTGCTACCGCTTCGTGTGCCGTAAAGCGTTGTTTGACCAAGTTCAAATTAACTGAGTGATAAATGAATTGATTAAATAGAATTAGCCATGTACAAAGTGAATTGTTGTAGAGCTAAGGAAAGTTGTGTGTTGCAACGCACCAGATATTTTTTTCTTGTCACTTAATGTGATGTTTAAAGATACTTCGTGCTCTTTAAATATGTTTAAAGAGGCTCGACCTAATGAATTACGAGGTTGTTATCTCACTCAGGCTTCAGTAAGCTCATTAAGCACGTCCGTCTGTCAAGTCATTATAGACAAATAGTTAGGCTCTCAAATCCAGATTTAACTGGTTAGGAGATAACGATCCGTGAGTCACAGTTAGACAGAGCTCAACCTTGTTACAATGAGTGAGTGTTTTCCAGTATTTCGCTCTAATAGGCAGCCAAACGTACGATTTGGTCTCCTTGAAAGGAGGGGTGATTGAAAATAATAATTACAAATCAAACACAGTTGTAAGCCAAGTATAGAATTAGTCTATAACGGCGAGTAATCTTGGAATCACCACTTACAGAACAGATGAATTGCTCATACTCGTACCTTGGAGGAAACGATGAACTCCTCGTGGACAGCAGCCGGAGGGTCAATGAAAATGAGATTGAATCGGATCGCTAAAAACAATCGACGCTCACGAGACGTGTTCAGCTTTTTGAATCCTCCTTCTTCCTTAATCTTCGCAGTTGTGTTCCGACGATTGTTCAAGGGTCGGCTATAAACGGTAATCCTATTTAAACTTGAACAATGAACAACCTGGAATCGATATAACTCTCTTAGATTATTCGCTGTTGTAACGTGCAACAGTATTAATGTTGGATATGCACTTTGGGGAAGTACGGTTTGAAATGCTAACATTGTTCTTTCCACTCTTTTCGAGTTTCACACCATTCGATCAACACTCTTAGGTTAATGTTTGCTTTTAAATTTGCTGGAAGTGTCGGAAGAACAGTTTTTACACGTGGAGAGGGAGGGGGGATAATCAAGTGTTGACTTTCGAGTCTGAAAATTCATTTCATGCTTCTGTGCTTTCTAGTAACATTAACAGAAAAGGTTAGTACAACTCGATGTTTAACGAATTTTTTACAAGTAAAAACACTACAATGGAAATGTGGTCACATCTGGCGACTAATATTAGCAGAACTTGAGTGTTACCAATCGCCTCAATCTGGCACGTTCTTAGTATTGTTTAAATTTTTTTAAAATTATTCATGTTTTTTTATCACCTAACTAACCTAAATCTCATTTAGGACGAATTATTTGAAGAAAGTGTGGAGATGGAACGCGCACAACAATAAACAGCGGAGGGGTTCGGTTGAAAACGCATCACTTATGTTTGTTTGATCAACCGATAGTTGCAGTTTCCCAAATATTTAAAAAGGAATCGGACAATTCCTACAAAAAAAACTTGCAGTAATACGCCTCGATTGGTATCAAGAGTTGTCTACATAAGTGGTGGGTCTCCACGCAACATAGTGGAGAGCGTTTGCGGAGCTTTGATTACTCTTTTGTCAGATATTTTAGAAGAATCTTCTACGAGAGACTCGTGTGCCAAAACTATCTGTAATTCAACCCCCGCTTCTAATACCAGTCGCCACGCTGCTGTTTGTCTCAGTACTCGTCAGATGCAGGACACCTCCATCACAGTATTTTTTATGTTACCTAACTTTGTGCTGTTTCATCCAGCAAATACCATCGTTAGTTGCCATCGACAAACAGATCCATTAGGTTTTCCTTTAACTTAGCATTCCGTCCTCACCTAATTTAATCTTTGGCAAACAACGACTTCCATTTTTTTTTTACAACGGTCATATTTCAACTGCTACGCGTTACGAAAAGCCATAAGACGCTTTTTTCAGGAAGGTTTAACACCCTCCTAATACCAACCACATTTACAATGGAACGCTAGCATTTTTGTCGTGTTAACGTATAAACCCGAGCACAGAGTTGGCCAACGGATACAGGTGTTTCACATTTTTTTATTCAAAACGTCCTGTGCTGCTACAAACCAAATTACCTCCTAATACCACGTACGTCAAGCATTAAAAGATATATACATATATATCTTGGTTCAACTATCCATACTTCATCTGCCTACATCTATCTCTCTAAGCTATAAGATCCCATCAAGATAATATTTTATTATAGTAACTTTGGTAACCATAATACGTGCGTAATAATTAGCATACGTATGCACCTCGTTATTGATAACGATAATAATTAATTAACTGTTTAATTGGGGCACACAAAAAATAATTGTCTTTAACTTCCGCTCAGTGGGAATCCGAAAGTTGGCAAAAAAGCAATTAGTTTCTAGATTGAGGATAGTTGAGATGCCCTGGAGAACAGGATCGAGGATCTGATAATATTCAGATAATATTTTATAAAGGTCCCGGATAAAATCATAGAATTATTACGTGATTCGGTCGACCCGCATCTGAAAAGATAGCGATACTACAATGAATAAAACACTCGAGCCCAGACTCAACGAAACCGGACCAAAACTGTAAAAACCAGATATTTGATAGGACATTTTATTGATAGGTTTGTATTGCGCGAGAACGAAAAGCAGCCCCATTTTTGAGCGGTGCCGTCATCACAAAGGGTTCCGTCCGCATGAGTTACACCACATGTAATCACGAAGATGCGCCCACACAATTGAGAGGAAGAACAGCGTCAATAAAATTACCAGAAAATTGAAGAGGCGCAAGGAGCTAATTGGGAGGAATATTGGAGCATTTCCTGTTTCCACAGCGGATGTTCGTTCTAGCGTTCAAACAGCTCCGTATCACTTGGAGGGAAACTCCCATGCCCGACATGAAACTGTTGAAATTGCACTGATACGCTTGGCCAAAATTTCTTAATTTCAATGTTTCAGGTAATCATGTTCCACTTTTACTGTAGCAGTAACTCACTACTCCTTAACGCCACCAAAATACTTTGTGTATTGAAAATGAATAGGATTCATGGCTAGGGCTGAAAACGATGGAAATATTCGTAAACTTGTGGACACTTCTGGCCGGTATTCCCACGTCGATACGTTACTGTTCTTGAGTATATTAAAGATCAATTATTTATGTTCGAATTACCAAGACGGGTTAAATATTCGACCATTTATTATTTCAATAATTAAGTAGCAAATTTGTATTTGACGATTGAATGAAAATGCTCGAATCTGGCAGCAGACTATTTCTACTTGGTAACTAGGATGTAACTACTGGTTGCAGTACGTGTTTCTAACACTTGACGTATTCTTATAGTTGACCCATTCTCTTTCCATGATGAAGCAGTGTGAAGTTCGTAATTATTCAGCATGAGTCATTTAAAGTGAAGGGTATTTTGCGATGGAACTTTATTTTTATTCGAGTAACAATAATTTAGTTTCGTTTCTTCAAAGCTCACGTACATGAAGCGAGAAACTATCGTGAGTATGATTGTACATTGGCAACTTCCGTTTGTTGCCAGGACCTAAAAACTACTTCATCATACTTGGCAGATTTCAAGAGGTGCAGTCGAATCCGATTTGGTTTCCTTCGCGTTCCTTCCCTCATGCAAATGTGGCTCAGGGAGGCGAGCAGTGCCTCCTCTTCAGTCTGTAATCAGCGATGGTTTGCTTCGATTTCTTGCTTTACGCGTAATGGTTTCACGAGGCAAACACACAAATCAACCCTAATTGAAGCGCTCCTGGGAGTTGTCCGTAATGCGTAATACTAAGTCATTTGAATACGCGGCAGCTGAAGCCATCGTATCAAACCCTTCGAAAATAAATTTAGTTTTCGTTCACAACTCTTTTAAGAATCGTCTACCATGTCGAATTAGTGCCGTTCTTTTGTCGAATTCCAAATCCTTATTATTAGTTACTGGAACCTTGTTAGTAATGCCGCTATGTAAAGTGCCTTAGTTTTTCTGTACACGCTTTTTCTAATTTTAGAACTCTAATCTCGGATGACAAAAAAACACTGATATCTTTTGTTGACAGTAAATCAGTAAATATCGAAGTTAAATGGGAGGGTTCAGGGGTTGAGGTATCTGATTTTGGCTTCTTCCATTCTCAATGATTCAGACATGGCAAACATATGTTCGAACGGATTACTATAAAAGGAAGAACACCATTAACACTGACTAGATTAATTAGGACTCATTTACACGATCCCTCGAAGAACAATCCAATGCGTTTAAAAACAGCTCACACAAGTTAATTGAGATCAAAGATGCTTGCGGAAGTAACGTTCTGATTTCGTTAACGTTCACTCAAATTATTTGGAGTTGTCTTTCAAACATTTTCTATAAATTTCGAATTACTGTAATTAGCAAGTTAGGGCCTTGATTGCCTCGCATGTCATTAATCTCTATCGGACACACATCATTTCCAGAATTTTATTTCAATTTTGGCGTAATTATCTAGAGCAATTTGAAAATAAATATCTGGTGCGACATATCACACAACTTTCCATTACCTAACGTGTATTCAGCTATTTCCTTCACTCCAGCAACTATTCAAATCTGAGGCGATGCCTACTCGTAACATCATAGTTTCTCCTTCCCACCTTGTTCTTGTAAAAAAATTGTCTTCGCATCTTCAGCGAACTGAATGGAGGTCGGTTGGTTGAATCCAGTAAGAACCGGACTCAAGTCTTGGCACGATTGGGAGTTGGCCCTAAAGCCGTCAGGTAGCCTACGCTAACCTGTTAACTGAAGAGCAATGCGTGGTTGGCAGGAGGTTATGTACTCATACATAAAATAGCACTGGACAGGTGATCCCATTTGTCGTCAGACAGGTATTGTCATAGGAAAGTAAGTGGTCCGTTCAAAGGCACCAGCGATTTCAAAGTTATTTCGCCAGGTTGTCGAAAAATTTAGTTTTCGTACTGATAGTTTTTTCAGAGTAATTGGTGGTTAGAACTCCATCTTGGCATTACTAAAATATTGTCTAAATTAGTTGTGCAATTGTTAATGCACTCTCCACCTAAGAAAACTACGAAAAAATCCACGTCTCACTTGGTTTGAGTTTTGAAGAATAATTACTAATTAACTAGTAAGGCTAGATGTGGAGTATTCGGAAGACCCATCATCCTTGTGCTCTGGCTATTGATTGCGGATTGTGGGACTTAGGCAGATGTTCTCAATGAACGTGGTTTCTTGTTTCTATCAGAATACAAGAGCTCTCCACATTTTGCATAGTCTTGTCGTGCATAGGAAACGGAAGAGCTGGTGAAGATTGGTGTTATTCTGCAAGTAGAAACGGAAACGGGTTACGACCTGTTTACGTAAGTAGTTTTCACAGAGAGATTTTCCATATCCCCTCGTCAGTCATGAAGATGATCGGCAATGCCCGCCAAATTATCCAAATATGTTTTGATCTACAGCCAGCAAACTGTTATTCATTCAGCAGGGTTAGCCATGTAGCCACAAGGTTTTCAGTGGAGGGTCGGGGTTTAGCTCCTTTCATTCTCAGCTTTTGAGTAAGTACCTACCTAACGATTTTGCAAACCGTCACACGACATGCCAAATGGACCCTTCACATGCCTCAAAATTTCGTAGACCAATTTTGCCATCGTGCATACGAACTAATAATATTACATGTATTGATCACAATCAAAAATCACTCTTGGGACAGTAGTAGTAGCTGAGATAGAGCGATGTAATTTTTGTGTTACACCGATATCTATTCAAACTGTACACTAAGTATTTAAATGGAAGGAGCTAATTATATTTCACGGTGAGTTGACATCACAAAGGTTCACAACGTATCTTTATTCTAATCTTGCTCGCCTGTGTCTCAAGTTCATTCGGCGAGCTGAGAATTCGTTTTATTTGCAGTAAGCTTGTTTGTTTTTTATTTGTATTTCAACACAATGCCCGAGTCAGCAAATGTTGGCAGTAGTACAACAGGCATCGACTGTTCTCCAGCCATCCCTAACACATTTCAGAGCACCCGACTAAACCACTTCTTGTTATCTAAATTATAATATTTCTCTGCAATAAACAAACCGCCGAAATGACGCACCGAAAATCTCGAGCCGCTAGAGAGCTGAACTGAACAAGAAGTGAGTTTGAAAGGTAGATTTGTTAAGTATCAACCGATTCAAGGCCGACGACGCCCTCGTCTCGGAGAATGGAGGAAGAGCCCAGCAAAAGAACGAGTGCCCTTAACTTCGTTCTGTTTTATTGTCCGAATATCTCAACTTTTTATGCACGAGAAAACTTCAGTATCGGGCCCCTCCGCATCTCTTCACCATCGCAGTTAGTAAATTACCTCTCTGAGCGTCGGTTGTGACTTATCGATGTTATCATTTTTTATTTTTAAATTAACTACCCACTCCTTCAAGGCTCAGCAACTGTGATGAAGTGGGTGGAATTTGGCATTGAACCACAGGTGGTGAACGCAAACTCCTATTATTCACATGCAGAAGGTGAAGCTCACATCCATCTCCTTTTCAAGTGAACTGAATACCAATGACCAACCAGAGTAGAATCGACTATCACTTGTCCATTAGACTTAATAATATCAGGAATCGTTTGAATTAATGCACCTCATACTGACGTGCTTAGTATGATAAAAACCTGTAAATTATTACACAACTGTTTATTATTATTTTGCACAGCGTGGTGTAGTCTCACATCTCCGAGACCCGTCACATTCGATTCAGCAACGAATAATACCAGTAAACGATACGAAACATGACCTGATCACAACGGAACGACGAAAGTTACGTATTCCAGGAGCCTGCGGGCGCTTGTAGACAATTGGCACGACGTCTCAATTCGAGTTGACGGGTGGTTGGAGTGAGACGATGAAAGGATCCACCGTACCACTGTACCAAGTACCAATTCAGTGGTTCCACAAGTTCTTTTAAGTCGTAGAATTCGGGTCACTATAATTACTGTAATTTCCCTGTTTCGAGGTTTCACTGAGACACTGTCGTACACCTCTGAGACTCGTTCCATTCGACACAGCATCTAAAAATACGTAAAACATTATACCAAACACGGCGTAATTACGACAAAATTGAGTTTTTGATAATTTGTTTAACCATATTTTGCCAGGACACAGTAATGTTGCAACCTTGATGCTACTTGCCTCCATTCCACGCGCCTCACACACCACCATACAAAGCCGCCTGTCACACCTGCCCCACATGATTCAGCGATTCAAACTGGTTACTAGAGGCACGACAGCGAGCATCCACAGTGTTATAATCCTGGACACCTCAGGCAGTGGAGTCATACAAATGACGTGAAAGTGCCCGTAAGCTCAGAAGCTTACTTCACCCACGCCGAATAGTAGGAGGATCTCAGTGTAGTGACCCGCCTCCTGTCATCCTCCAGTAATTTCCAAGACCCTTTCCGATTTCAGCTGCATTCAGATAGTACGAGTTCTGGATGATACGTTAACTAAACAGTCAAGATCTACCGAACGTTGTAAACTCAGTTTATTGGAAATATTGGAAATAACGGTTAAATATTCTAATAACTCCATTTGTTAATTGCAACCGGTTTCCCCAATTTATCACAAATTATTAACTGTGGAACAAACAGTAATAGGTATGTGGCAAAACAAACAAAAATTACCCTAAACGCACGACACTTGATTGAACATCAAGAGTAAATGTCTACGAACGAGGAAACGTGAATGCAAAGGGTTTGGGCAAGGGGGTATTGAACGCAGAGAGCTGTAGAAGGATTGATTATTGAGTTGTTATTATTATCATTATTGAGTTGAGAGTTGAGTTGATGGGTGAACATATAAATCGTTATAAGGCATACATATCAGGCCTTACAGGTTTACACTTGGAACACGAACTACTACTTTCTATTTCAATTGGAATATAGCAGACGAGGAGGAAATAGAAAACATGCCGAAGAACTCCAGAACCTTCAAAATCTCACCCATGAGGAAGTTCGATATAGGAAATCAGTGAAGACCACGTCGATGTGGTCACTATCACGTCACGTAAAGAGTGAACTAATACTAGCTCCACACTGCTGTTACGGGGAGGGGATTGGGTCAAAGCTGGTCCAGTGCTCTTTAATCTTGGGAATCGTTGTCAGTGAGAAAGTAAGTTGTCTACATCCGATTGACCTTCCTTTATGATGGGGAAAAGAGTTGTGAGAGGTAGAAAAATGCTTCCGGCACGATGTGTTATAACATTACTTGAGCATGTTTTTTCTACAACGCGTGGAATGTACCGTCACTATTTACCTTTTAGTAAATAATAATCAGAGTTATATAGGAACATCCGACTTTCTCACTCCATACTTCCCAACTTCCCCCCACCCCCCGGTTTTCGAATGGCAGTCCTGAGGGGTATACTGGGTCGGGCGGCAGAATGCGGCACGAAATTCGCTACCGGGCTGTCGCCCTGTACTGTCCCCACCCCCATCGCCACCGCCCCCAACGAACCCTTCAATTGAAACTCGTACCAATACGCTGTCAGTTGTCATCGAGTCACAGAGCTACGAAATTCGGCTTCAATCGTTCACTCGTGGTAAGTCGACTTCAATCGTATTCAACTTTGTTCTATAGAAACGCGAAACTACCGTTTCGCTGCCCTACCGTTCTTCGCCCATAAGATAGGAAGAAACGCGCAAAAAGAAAAGACGTTTTTACAAACAGCCCAAGTGAACTTTTTCTTTAGGTTAGTTTGGTGACTTCTAGTTAAAAGTCGCTACAATTATACCTTCAATGGAATCCAGCAGATCCTATCGCATAGACAGTGGAAAGAATTCGCTTTCGTACGCTATGTAACGTTACGCTAAGAGTCGTCTGGGCAGGAGCGGTAGCCCTTCACCCACGCGAGCTCGACACCGGTGATTGAGATTGGGGGCTTGTTCGCGTGTTGACTAGTCGCTTCCTTTCTCCCACACCAATCAGTCGACCGCCCTCCCGCAAAGCCTCGCGCTTTCGAAGCTTTCAACTTCGCACGAAAGGCTCTTCTTGTAGGAGAGTGAACGAGAAAAGGCAACTGGCACCTAGAATCATGTTGCCTTCATCAGCCTCTATTCCTTTTGCAATGCACCACACACACAGCTTTCCTCCATGAACTAAACAAATGCCGTGCGCCATTTTTTGAAAAGGCACATTGCAGGTCAAATAAATTGTTACGATGGTTCGAATGGTTGAAGGATCGTTTGAATTGATAGATCGCAAGTACCGTGGAAGTATACTTGGCGCTGTTAATCATATTACACTCATTGTAAATGACGTTGTAATATGTAACACGGTGTATGTAGCGAGGGTTTTCTGTATGTTGAGTACTGCAGACCAATGAAACACGAAACAAACGGTTTCTTGAGTGACAGAAGAACCGTGGAGTGGTGGGTGATCCTGCTGCCATGCTGAGCTATGGCGTTGGATGGAAATGGAAGTGAAATAAGTAGACGTTGAAAAAAAGGTTGTGGGTGCCTCGGGTTTCTTTGAAATTTCTAAAAAGTCTGCTAACATTCGTGGATAGTAGTTCGTATAGTTGCCAATGGTGTAGCTAGGCAAATATCCATTGATATCTTTAATCTGGCCCGGCTCACTCAATTCTTGAAGAGACTTGCTCTGCATCTGTCGATTGCTTTGTAGCAAGAAAAAAGCGTAATAGTCCTCTTTAGCATAATGCTATTTCCCTTACGCTCACTTGATCGTCAAAAGCTTGTAAGTTAATCATCGTTAATCCTGACTACGCCGTTCTCATGTTCCCACCTTTCCTTGAGTTTTCTTCAGATGTAACTGATGAAAATGTACATGAGAAAGTAGTACGCTGCAATAGTTTTTAAAAAAATAAAAACGCTGCTTTCCAGGGAAATTGGAAATAAGTGTATTCGTGATCGTGAATGAACCACGGAACCATCTGTTCAAAGTGGGTCTCTCAACAGGTTGTAGGACCTGTTGAGCGCCTCTGTAGCAACACTTGGTTCTTGGCGTACGGCATCCGACGAGTGGCCGAGCCAACGCCCAAGTTTCGACGAGAGAAAATTACGATCATTTGAAAAAGGTTAAACTTTTCCATTGAAATCTTAGAGGATTTTGGATAATCACACAATTTTCTTCACCTACCGTCTAGTAAATTTTGGTTGGCAATAACCACTGCACGCTGCTATTGTAATCTTTGGAGTCATGAGCAGTGTCTTATATAAAAGTGAGTTAGGACACTTGTAGAGTTAAGCTGCACGAGACGAAATAATAAAATTGGTTAGGACGATTGCAATGTTATATCAATTTCGACGGTTAGGTCATAAGAAGTGCAGTAATAAGAACTTGCTACGATGATGGCCTAACCGTAGAAAACGATATAACATTCTAACTCAAATTTATTGGAAATAGACGATCGCCCTAAATCAGGTTTATTATTGAAACGGATTTTCACAACTTCGTCGCGATTGATTTATTTGCCACGAGAGGTTTGATAAACCCTGACAAATATAGCGCACAACGGTTATATAGTTGGCCGTTGAGTACTAAGTAGGGTTAAACATACGAAAGAATGAACGTTGATTCAATAGCGAAGAGCGTTACAGAATTTATTGGCTCTTAATATTCTTAGATTTCTGCAAATTATCTGACACACGTCGTTCTCTTGACCTTATGTGTTCATTGTTTTCGCGAAATGTCAGAAAATAATGCCAAAAATTGTGCAGATTTACAATAAACTTTGTTTCGCTTGCAACGAACCAGCTGTATGAATTTAATATATAAGCATCAATCATCCGTTTCACGTCACACTGGAATGACTTGAAATTCGTAGTTTTAACAATTGTTTATAAATTGGTGTAAGTAAATACACACAGACATGTAGATATGTGAAAGACATGTATATGTATTTCAAACCCCGTTCACACCTTGATAGACATATACATATAGACACATGTGTACGTCACTTGTATGAAACGGTTCGATCTAACGAAGTATCATTTATAATACGAGTACCTTGAAAATACTTCCTTTTCATTTTATCTTGGCTGATATATTCATTCCTCCATTCGTATATCCCGGTAAATGTTCTTTGCCCGACCCCTCATTCATACGTGCTCTGAATGAAGTTTCAACTGACATGCATTTTTCTTCTATCCTACCACTGTTTACGGTCCCATTCTCTCCTACACCTTAAAACCTTGTGTGTTCAGACTTGTAATATACTACTTGCGAGGAATGACAGGCATAGGATCAAAAAGGATAGACCCGTAGACCCAAACTTACAGGGGGATGATAACGTTTGTCGGTTTGTATGAACATATGGCTCAGATGAATTGACAGAAAAGCTGCTGCACCTCGTAAATGTTGGGTCTTATCAAACAAGCGAATCGTCTTTCGATTCCTTCGACGAAAAAATATTACAGCCACAGTCGCCCTGATCTGATTTTCTCGTTGTTTTGTTTATGGAGGGTTTGACGCCAAAGCGGGTTATGTTTCTCAGCGCGTAAGGGGGGTTTTCACCCTTAATTCTATTCGACGACGGCCGATGTTGAGGATAATAGTGCTGCGGGAGTGGGAGCAAGTGCTGAGGTTGCCGAATTAAAAAGCCACCGCAAAGAGGAAGAAGAAGATTTAAAAGAAAATAAGGGTATAGGGGGGGGGGAGACTTTAAACAAAAGAGATGGTGACGTGGTGATGGGCGGGGTAAGAGCCATGATTGTTGGAAGGGCTGACGCAGTGGCTGGAGAGGCACCTGCCAAATTCTGTCAAGTAGGCCCTTGTGTATTGACGTAGTCGTCATGGAAACATAAGGCCCGGTAACCAGGTAAGATTTTGAAAGACCTCCCCCCCACCCACACACCCTCCACTGGCTAACTGGCCCTTCCCCCCAAGCAGCAACATGGGCACAGCCCTCCCTCCCTCTCGTCAACACCAATTGACGAAGATTATTACCAATGAATGCTCATGTCCTCATTATATTCGTCCAGGCGAAAAACCCTTTAACCCCCACCCCAGCTACTTATCTCTTTATATCTACCCTTACGCGACTAGCTTCTTCAAGTTTAAATTTTTGCCATCCGTGGTCATTCCTCCACATCCTTCGTTTCTACCTTTACACAAACAACTTGGCAAAGACACATTCATTCTAACTGGAAAATTTAAAGATACTTAAAGAGTGGCACCTACACGAGTTCCCACTATATGAGATGTTTCCACTTCTCTCTGTTCGATATCTCAATTCAGTACCCCGAGATTTCGCTTAAAGCCAATATTAGCATAGATGTAATTCCGATACAATGAGTCCTCTACAATATTGTAATAACACCAGTACGGGTATGTGAGCGAAGTGTAAACGAATAAAATGTTAACGATCTCATAAACGAACACGACACGACTGATGAGTAGTTTTTTTAGTTTCCTTTACAAGGCGCGGTGCTATAATGACTCATCACTCTTGGTGGCGCTCCCCCCCCCCCCCGGGGCTTCTTTTGCCTTGGAGGGCTGGTTGCTGGAACATAGCCTGAAAGAGCACCAAACTCACCAGCTCCTTTCTGGTGATGCATCGTTTCTTTAGCCACATGAGCATTACCTGCTCTCGTTTGAGGATGCCCTCAGACGAGCATCCTTTTGCGGTCAAGCCTTACGGCCCAATTCACAAATAGCCTGGTGAAAGATGGCAATGTCGTCGTCGGGGTGCTGGAGACTGCTCTGAAGAAGAGCTAATTCACCTGGTTGGGTCCAATGTTCCCACACTGTGGTTCAAGAACCACTGCTAAACTGGAGAACTCCAGAGGTAGTCCAACCTCTATCAAGACCGTGATTGCAGGTTTCCACGTAGAGCAGTAGCTAAGACCGCCGTCTTCTCGTTCTCCCTCCACCCCTTGTGTCTCACAATGACTTCAAATTGCAACCGATATGAGTTCCGATCAATGGAAAGCTCTATAAGATGGACGTGTGCGGACTCAGGCGTCGTTTATTGTTGCTGCGATGACCTTAGTGCTTCCCGAAGCCTGTCTAGCATTTCTCTCATACAGTCATTCAGGAATGGTAGCCTAGTGTACTGGTACAACTGGCCTCCTACCGCGAATGCAGTGAAAGGCCGTTCATCGACATAGGTTTGGGCCTGGTGATAGGGACTCCTAGGGTCGATTGTACGCAAATGGCTGAATTGGGCAGCTTCAGCCACTACTTGTTGTACCTTGGGTATGGGGTATTCATCAAAAAGAGTGAATTTGTTAATGGTATTAGAATAGGCAATGACCATCGATTTCTTATGGGTTGTGCTGCGGTTTACCAAGAAATTGTGCTTTCCATGGAAAACAGCTGAGCTTGATTATGCCTAATTTAATAGATTACTGACCTCATCCTCTATGAATTTTGCGTCGTCAGGATTGTGTCTGTGTGATTTGGTACCAATTGGATTTATATTAGGTGCAAGATTAAAGAAAATTCGAATAGGTTCAATAATCGCGTGAGGGAATGTTGAGCTTGCATTAGAGAGAGGCGGGCCTTTTTCCTTATGCGTGGAAATGTGTGTTAATTGTTCTTTAATTATTGGAAAATCACTAAGGGCAGTAATAAAGTTGAAACACGTAATGGAATGGAAGTCAACATACCAGGAAACGAGTTTGACGAATTTGTTGCTGAGAGGAATGCCGGCGTCAGCATCAAAAATAGAGCTATGGGTGTTTCCAATGAAGTCACCGCTCACGACTTGATCTTCGGTGTATCCCAAAATTCCTTCAAGGGGACCCTCTGAAGCTTCCTTAACCTTCTTTTTGATTTCATTGTAAGTTGCCTCTTTGGCCAACCTGCCAAACACACAAATTTCATGGACGTTAACATCCTGTCAAGGGGGGGGGGGCTTAAAATTAGTGGCGAGCGCATTGTGGGGGGAGTACAATTGAAGCGCTCCACAGGTCTGTTTCATAATTAAAATAACTATCGGCGAGCAGTCCACACTCTTCGCTCTCCGGTTGTGCGTATAAAAAATTATTTAAGACAGCATTTGCAATGAATGTTATTCATTGGCTGAAGTAGAATTCAAACGCAAGTGGAAGAAAAATAAGAAAGAAAAGACCAAAATTATAAAGACTCAACGAAACGGATTCAATCACAGAAAACGAAAACTGACTAAGACATCAAACATGGTACCACAACTGAACACAACATACTGTGTAGTTACAGCATTATACACATGGAGCGTTGACATCAAGCACCCACATTTAAAATGTCAAATGGGATGTTACCAGATTTCCTGCAATGGCCAATAATTATGTCAGCACATAAATTTGAAAAGAGTGATAACTTCGTGGACGTGTAAGAATGTTCTAGTAATTGAATTAGAATATGACATAGCCTTTCAAAACTGACGACAGTGATGAGGAGGCCATAGAAACGGTACCACTTTCAGGGAATACGACAAGCTTATTGTGAAGTACAGAAGTGTCATTGATGAAACTCTCGGAGCTACCAGTATTTACTAGGCATTGGGCATTCGTACCATTAATTTTGGCCGTAATAGTTGCTGTAGAGAGCAACATTGGGACAGAGGTGCCAATCATACTTGCCACAAATGTTTTTGAAGTGTCCGACACAGCTGCTGAAGTTTTAGCTTTACTATTTTTCGATAAGCAGACTTTTGGGAAGTGACCAGTCAGCGTTTTTTGTAGCTATTTCGATAGGACAAGCTTGTTCTTCAGGCTCGGCTAGTTGTAAAGTTCTATTTTCTAAAAGCCTTTGACGAATGTGAAGGGACAACAGGCCAGCCATGAAAGCGTCCCTGATATGATCATTTTTGTTTTGTTCTCCAGAAATGGCCTTGAAATCATACTCCTTAGCTATTGATTTAAGGACCGTGATGGATTGAGTTATAGTTTCTGAAGAAAGTTGTTTTTTGGTAGAGAGCAAATAACGAGCACATGTAATGTTTTTCGGTTTGACGTAGAGAGAAGCAAGAGTAACCGATGCAGTTTCGTACGTTGTGCGATCGCTTATGTATTCGACTACATTCGAAGATGGGAAATTAAATAATACCTTCGGCATCTTCTTCCATGTCGGCCTTCTCAACGAAGTTTTCAACTCCGGAACCAATGCGTCCACTCACGCTAAGCCGTAGAACAGTCGGGGTCAGAGTGGAATTTGTGTGGCCGATAGAGTTTGTCCATTTTATTTTATTAAATTGTCATAAATAATACCTCTTGAACATAAGGCATTAATCAAATACAACGTAACTACAAAGTTGAGAAGATAATGAACGAGGGTTAAGCAGTTTACAATGGAACACGTGGGGGGCTAAGGAGAACGCGCACTTAGCAACGGGCTAGTAATAACTCATAATACGACTCCATAAAAAAGAGAAACTACACACAGAAAATGACGATCAAAATTTGTGAAATACGAACGACGAACGGGAAAACTTTTACTTGACAAAACTGACCAACATCTGAATCAACTGTTAGGTAGCAACCGAAAGATGATGATAATAACAGTAGCAACGTCACAAATGAAATATATGAATAACTCTATTAAATAATAATAGAGTCAGTGAATCATGTCAACTTTTGTGTATAAGAGGTCAAGTAAGAGGTTCAGTTCAGTTAGATAATTGTGATGATGATATGGCCTAACCACCGAAACCGGTATACATTTTATTAGAACTCGTGGAAAAGTTAATTCATATCATCTTTTTATCTAAAAATTACCCCATAATTTCTCCGCAGGTGATCTAAGTCGTGAACAGTACTGACTTGAGAAGTTCCTGGTCCTACATATCACGGCGTCAGTACTGACCTTCCTGTCATATTCTACACAACTTCTCATAAGTATAAGATTCGGCTTTTCGACAGTAGCAGCTTAGCAGAATTCGAAAGAGGTTAGGAGTGTACTATTATTATATGATTCAGTTCAGTGGAGAGCCGTTATAATATCTTCTTTCTACTCGATTACCTACTCTTGGAAGGCATGTTTAGTTTGGTGGTTACTTTTGTATTTCCCTGACCATTGAATGACTCAGCCCGATTGATCGCTCACGATGATTGTGCTTTTTGAAGCAATTTTCGTGACGTCATAGTTTGCCGAGTTCGAAAATGATTTGCTTATGGAGCGAGGGTGTCGTTGAACGCAAGTCTTCTGAAACCAATGCTGAATATTCATTGTCCGCTGGGATGCCCCTCAAGGGGGAAATTCGAAACATTTTCTTCTCATTGAGCTCGGAAAAATTGAGGTGGAGACTCTCAATAGACTGACTTGTTTTCTTCCAACGCCATACTCAGATCTATTAGCAGATTAAAGTGGAGAAATCACTGAACTGCTGATGTGCCCTGCTACTTTCACAGATGTATTGAATACTTTACGCATTAAGACCAACCGGAGTTAATAGAGTGGGGAAGGCTATACCCCAACTCAACACTAATTTGTTACCACTGGCGCTAGTAGTAGCTGTGCAAATAGGAATAAATGTTAACAATTGCGAGAAACACATTTGTCACTTTCCCTCTAGACAATAGCCCCTGAGTGTAGGCTTATAAGACACTAGGCTAATTCAGAATTGGTTTAGCTAACAGTCTGAAAGTATTAGTAATCTCCTCTGTGGTGCCCTACAACGCTCATTCATGCACGCTGATCAGAAGAGGTATGTAATTTTACTGGCTGTGTATAATTACTCAAATAACCAACTGTAATAATGAGAGCAGCTACGAACCAGGATGGATTATACAGTGGCTGTATTTATTGGGGCTGTGTAATACCTCTGCAGCTATTCCTGAACCCAGCCCAAACATTTCAAGTGTAATATTTCTGCCAAGTCCCTGCAGATCACTCTACACCATGCAGCGTAAGAAAGAAATAATAGAACGTCAAGTGCGCGAGATAACACAACTGTCCTTAGCCCTCCATAACTTCACTAGTGTTCATGGCACTTTCTACTCATTCTATTTATTTTTCCTAAAATTCATTTGAACTTGGTAAAACATCACTCCGCAGTGGCAGAAAGCAGTAGCAGTTGCAGATCCAGAATTCATTGTGCTGCTCGTACTCATGCCTTGTCCGAAATTGGTACACAGAGAAATGATTAGGCTGTAAACGTATGGGATAAGGATAATTACTCTTAACCAGACTTATCGGTTAAAAATCTTTAGAAATGGTTGTAACTGAAACGGTGGTGGTTGAAATTCCAGAATTTCCGGAGCAGCCCCTCTTCATCGTATGAGCTCTATTAAAGACTGAATTGTATAAGTACTTGGTTGGAGTACCTCCTGAATTTTTCTAAAGATTCTAGTAATATTTGAGCGGCACTTATAAGGATACTATTTTCTCATAATGTTTGGCAATTTTTTGTGCACGTTGGGCGCATGAGAGGGGGAGTTGAAGAAAAAAAAAAGAACTGTATTATATGTGCAATGAGTGTCGATTTGAGTGTGAGTATAAAAGGGGGGACACAAGGGTACGACTCGGAACACGCGTGAATCGGCACATGAAACTACATCGGAAAGAGAGTGCGAGCCGTGTCTGGGCCGAGTGGTGATGGAGGAATGTGTCTGTGAGAGCTCCGGGGGACGAGTGCATCTGGGAAGAGCGTTGTGTGTTGGAGAAGGAGGTATATCGAGGCAGGGAAGGATATTCAAGAAAATACAATAGGGGAAATAAAATATTTAGTATTTTGACACTATGATAACTACAGTTAGTTTTTGGCAGATTTTGCTCATACCCTTATTTTGGCGTTCCGTAATATATATACAGCTCCAATACCCTAAAATTCTCATACGTGTACCAATTTCTTAATAATGGTCAGGGTGTGAGTGGGAGCACCACAATAAGTTCCAGAACTATGAGCGCTATCACTTTCTGCCACAGTGAAGTTACCTTGGGCCAAGTTCGAATTAACTTAGTGAACACTTGATTGCATTAGCAGCAAAAACCAAGATAAACATGGAGTTAACGTCGAGTTTAGGTAAGTTTTGTAGTGCATCGCATCTGTTGTTTTTCAGTAGCTTAAACACATGAATTTATCTTGTTTTCAGAGTGATTTCATTTTGTTGATTGGTGTTTGTTTCAGCTCTATGATACGTCTGAGGTAGTGCCGATGGAGGAGCCTGGAAGGTGTAGCGATAGTGATGGGAAAAGGCGTGGGTCGGGGGGAGGAGGAGGTGGCGTGTTGAGCACCTTGAGGCGGCACCTCCTGCCTACCTTCACCGTTGCCGCTGTTGTTGGTGGAGTCGTCGTTGGCGCCATTCTCAGGTCCATGACAACCTCCAAGTGAGTTTTGGCCTTACAGCTTTACTAATCGTATAGCTAAACCGTGGTTAATTAGAGTAGTATAAACAAGAGAAGTAATTAGTCGTCTAGCATAAGTCTTAGTGATAATGGTTACAGTAATAACGCCTCTTTTAAAAATGTGCCAACATCCTCACAGCTGTGAAAGCTAGATTTCAAATTTCGCTTCAATCCTAGTGACTTCAGTCGTGACTCAGTGTGCAGAAGAGACATGTAAAAATCACATGATGGAATGTATGATCTTTAAAATGAGGGCGTTATTTTTATGAGTCACCACACCAGTCACTAGTATTTCTACAGTATTTCTGTTTTCTCAAGCCCTCCGCATTGTAATAAAGTAATAAAATGAAAACAATACTTCTTAACTGAAAAATATTAAAACTGATACGTTACTTACTACTTGCTACCTTCTAAGGGGGATCGTATAAATAAACAGTCAATTTTCTGTAGATGCAAAAAGGCTGATATAATTAATAAAATAAACTTCTCTCTGATAAAGTTTGCTGGAGGGTTGCAAGACGAAAAACCACCGAGGGGATTCCTTAAACTGCAAAATGAATGAACTCGAAGTAATAATTCATCTTTGCTCTCATATCCTCGAAGCAGAAACCCATGAACTATGTACCGGTGCGATAAAAGCTAGTTCTTCACGAGTTTTTATATATCTCCATACATCAGGCGATCAGATGAAAAATAAAAGGTACTCAAGACGACAAAGTTGAACCTCGTGAGGATCGAGTCTACCACATACAGCGCGGAGCGCCTCCACCTTTACCTTGTCAAGGATCAAGTGGCAGGAACTCCTCCTCCCCCGCATGATCAGACCCAACTCCAACATAGGCGCAGCCTGGAGGAATGCCATCCTTTTAACATGTATGTGGAGTGGAGCTAAATCTAACAAGACCTCCAGTGTTGCTGTAGGGCATGTTCTCATACAGCCTGTAACAGCCAGACATGCCCTACGTTCCAGTTTATTCAACTGCATCTGCACTGTTTTATTTTCCACCCTAGTCCACCAGACCAAGACTCCATAGGTGACTACAAGCCTAACAACCGCAGTATACATCCAACGGATCATCCCAGGCCTTAGCCCCCATGTCTCCCCATAATCAGGCTTTTTCACGTGTGTGGCCCAAGTGAGGTTCTCAACAAGGAAAACTCCCAAGTACTTGTTCTCATGCTGTACCTTCACCACCTTACCGCCCAGCCTGAGTTCCCACAGCGCAAGGCTGAGCCTTCTAGTGAATGGGACCAGGCTCGTTTTGTCTGGATTGACAAACAGTCCTTGCCCATTACACCATCTCTGTAGGGAATTCAGTGCATGCTAATGCATGTGGTGCCCTGAAGCGTCTGATTTTCTTTTACTTTTCACGATGCTGACCGTGAATGGAACAGTGGATTCCTACAAAATAAGTTAATAAATGCGGAAGAAGTGAGGTGCAAACCTTTAGGGGTAGAGACATTGAGTCTCTGGATGGAAATGAAAGAGGTAGTTTGAAACCCTTGTACAGAAAGGCAGCAACCTCAATTTCAGTAAGCCCTAACTTCATTCAATGCAGGGCAGCTTTCACAATCAGCCACTTATGGTTTTAAACATCTTCCTTACGAATCTCACAGTTTCTGAGTTGAATCATTGTGTCAAGACAAGTTATTATTATTTCTAAAGTTAACGTACCTGTTACATCGAAAGCGCTTGCCCACAGTAACTCACAAGCCAGAGGAGACGGACTCACCTAACAGGTACGTTAACTTTAGTAATTTGCCTACTGGCGGATATAACCCAATTTCTTTAATACCTTATTATTATTTCTTAAGCTGTTGTAATAAGTATTAGTTTTTGGAGACTGGACTAAGTGTCGAAGCCCTTAAGTATTTAGTACAGAGGAGTGCTTTCATTCTTTCAGATGGACGCAGAGGGAGGTGATGTACATTCAATTCCCAGGAGAACTGTTCCTTCGGATGCTGAAAGGACTGATTATCCCTTTGTTAGTGGCGTCTGTGACAGCAGCCATCGGCTCACTCGATCTTACTCTGTCTAAGAAGATCGGAGTTCGAGCCATTCTATTTTACATGTCTACCACACTTCTCGCAGTTTTAGAAGGTAAGCACTTACACTATTCTTTAGTATAAAATAAAATCAAAAGGAAAACAATGCAATCCAATTGTAATTTAAAAGTGATGATAATTTCAGTTGGTGGTTGAGTAGCAATTGTAGACACATCCAAATGGTTCGTTCCTTTCTTGAGAGCCTTCTTTTTAAGTAGAGGAAATATTTGCCTCTTCAAAAGCATTACTAGTTATCAGCACTGTGATGAATATGAGGAGTAAGTGGGGCAGGAATAATTGTCTAAGGTCATTGCTTCAACGTCCAAGAACGCGTTAGGAGAAAGCAATGCTGGCTAAGCCAATATCATGGGGCATTAATGTGCTTTAATGTACAATTTGCTGCTCACTCTCTAAATAATTCTTCAGTCTGTATGTCGTTTTGATCCCCTTAAGCTTTTGCATTAAACACGAATAAGATATCATGGGAAACTGTTGATTTTAACACGATTACTATACTGGGAAGTCTAATGGGACATAAAGTACAGTTACCCACCAATAGCAATAGGTTGGGCAAAGAATGCAGTGATATAGTTATTTTCAAATTTTCTATGTTTGGTGAGTGTGATTGTGTAGCTCTCTCTCTTATTTATTTGTATCCTCTCCTGGGTCTGTGAGTGCTAGAGAAACGTTCCACTTCGCATTTAAGACTTTTCTTTCACCAATTTACATCCTTCAGTTCATTGAGGCCACCAGAGAATGTTAATTGCGGTAGTCATAATAAGCTTTGCTAATATGTGAGAGGCGCCTAATACTCAGATGGAATCAGTTGACTTCCTTCTTATTATAGTTTTTGAATCACAGTTAAATCGAGTGGAACACCAGATAAAGCTTTAAAGTATGATACAAGATTCCATAGTGTCACATCGCCTTGTGGTTACACATAGGCTACAGTTTTCTGTTGGGAGACTGGCTAAATGGTATTACCTGCCATAACTTCACAGTTTTGAGTTCGATGAATGCTGATCGAGTTTTTGTGCTCTCACGTGTTCATGCTCTGACTGATGTAACCCTCTTGATGGATCGCAAAATTCCTGTCTGAGGGTTCGGGAGGGTCAATATGAGGAGAAAACACACCTGAACTGGAATAGGCATTGCTTTGTGCATCCCCTTCATAGAGCAGAAACCATCCTACCACAATTTTAGCGAAGCGTAGCAGCTCATATTTCATCTCCACTGCCCATCACAAGATGCTACTCAACTCTTAGCTTCAGACCTGATGTAGTGGCCATCAGATACATGTGTACTGAGGTAGTTGCTTTTGAAGAGCTGCTGACTCAGGCAAAAATTACGGCAATCGCGCTGGAGCTTCGATCCACAATCCTCGACTTACGTCGAGAATTATGAATCAACTGTCTTATCCACTAGACCACGATCGCCCCGGTCTTTAATTGGAGTCAGTCAGCACATCTCCCCCCTCGTCTTTTAGCCGCTGCTCCTGGAGCGGACTCTTTTAAGGTACAAATTTATGAGAGTTGAGCGAATCCCCGGAAAATCCGATCTTTGATTCGAGAAACGAGGGGGCTACAAGGAAAGTCTTTTTCTTTCACTTAGTAGTAGGCGCGTCGCCCATTTTATTTCCCTTTGCGCTGGAACTTTCACAGTGCCAGCGAATCCCAGACCCGAGAACTCGTCTCATTATTTCTCTCTTAATTTTTTAAATTTTCTCTCTGGGCCTCTTCATTTTCTTGGAATGAAGAAGTTTCGACCACTAGTTGGGCGCCAATTGTACTGAGGTAGTTTGGAGAGGCTTTGAAGAGCTGCTGACTCAGGCAAAAATTACGGCAATTGCATGTGCACACAGTAATATCGTTTGGTGGCATCGTTGGTCAGAAAATGTTGGCAGCAGATCATTTTTCCTAGTATTAATGTCTCATTTATCACATTCGATGCAAACATCGTACTCGTATACACAATGGATATGGTTTGTCTTGATTTCGATAATTACCTATTCCAAAAATAGTATCAAATTGTGGGTGAAAAACAAAATTGACTGCGTATTAGATTGTTGACTGTAGTATCTGGTGAACATACTTTGAACCAGAGCGACGTTCATCAGTGGTGCAAAATGTGCTCTGAGGGCCAAGATGTGAATGACGGAGAGTGTGCCCGAGACCATCAACAACTGACAAAAACATTGTAACTTCGAGAAAGTGATATTGGCTCGTCCCACTAGATGTTTACTGTCCTTAGTCTAGGAGATAGGAAGGAAATTAATTTAATCAGCTGAAATCAATATATCAAGTTTTCTTCCGAGCTTCAAGTTTCAAGGGCTCCTGAGTTTAAAAAACTCCATTTGGGAAAATGGTCCGAGTGTGCGTCTGTGAACACAATTAGGAGAAACCCAATCTTAGAAAATGTGTAATATAGCGTACGAAACACCATGGGTCGCCAAAATAAGGATATGAGCAAAATCAAATCAAAACTAACTATAGTTATCGTTGTTATCAAAAAACGAAATATTTTCTCAAAGCCTGGATGACTTTGATTAAATTTTGTATACAGACCGCTAAAAATACCACAACACAATAAATTACCAAAAATATGGAAGAGATTTTAGCGTGGTTGTTTCTTTAGAAATCCCGCTCTATGATATTAGTATTCTCGTCCAATCAACCACCTGGCTGTATAATAACGTTCATAACATTATTAACAGCAACCCGGAAATTCTGAAATTCAAACCACCGCCGTTTCACTTACTACCATTTCTCATAGATTTCTGATGATTCCAAAATTATAAATACGATATTTTTTTAGAAAACATCAAGTTGGCTGCCTCATGAATCACCTATGCGCTGATAATTCAATAATGTTCCTAGCCTAAGTAGGAACAACTCAATAAATTATGGAACCTTAATTGCTACCTGTTTTATTCTTGACTATCCGGGAAATAAAACACAATAACTGATGCGAACATAACCTTTTATTCTACTCGGGACAAGAAAAAGCAACAACGAACCCCTGCGGCTAAAAATAGAATGCGTGACCTCGATTTGCAGGGGCAGGATGCAACCCGCGACGCATCCCCCTCTTATGCGTAATATACAACATTTCCCCCCTAAAAATTATCAAGTAAAAACTAAAAATAACTAAATAACAGCTTTCGCGTACATTTATTTAAATGAATAAATGCTTATACAAATAAACATACATTCCTCTTTCTTAAGATGAGACAATCTCTTAATATAGTTTATGATAAGTTTAATGTCCATATCTTTCAATGGGCTTCACCTTTCGCTTAGGTCTAGGGGTTTTGTTAATTGTAGGCTGTGCCTCTAATCGTAATGGGGAACCGTTAGGGGTACTTTCAGATTTTGGGATGTGAAAAGATTCATCAAAACCTAAAAATGGTTCTGATACGTTTATTTCCTCTAAAGACATATCTACAACTTGACAATCCTTACTGGTATCGACAGCCTTCTCAAAGACTAAATCACTAATAGGTGACGTCCCCTCCGTATTTATGGAAGTATCGTTGGTAAAAATTTGATTGATATGTCTCTTCCATTCTAGGTCATTTGTTGTTTTAATCAAATAGAGTTGAGGACCTAAAATTTTTGATACAAACCCTTTTTCCCATTTTTGTACACCTCGGTAATCCCTAGCTAACACTTTATCACCGACTTTTAACACTACACTTCTTTTACCACCACTCTTCTGTTGATTGAATTGGCAATCCTGGACGATATTTTCAGTATAAGGAATCATCTGACTGAACACATTTCGAATTTCTCTACCTAATAGAAGTTTTGCTGGTGAACTTTGTGTTGTAGAATGTTCAATACTACGATAAAATAGTAGAAATTCATGCATCACTCTGTTCGGATTTCCCTGGGGGTTTTTCTTCAAACCATTTTTCATAATTTTAACGGCCGATTCGGCCTCTCCATTTGTTTGAGGATGGTACGGCGCTCCAATATGATGATTTATCCCCAAGTCCATTAGAAATTTGGTAAATTCCGCGCTCGTGAAGCATGGAGCACCATCTGACGTAATTGAACGGGGAAGACCGAATCGACTAAAACATTCCGTCAATTTATCTATTACTCCTTCCACAGATGGCGATGCAACTTGAAAACATTCTATCCACTTGGAACATGAATCCATTACTACAAAAAAGAATTTTTGATTACATGAAAAATGGTCAATATGTAAACGAGTCCATGGCTTAGCTGGCCATGGCCATGGATTTAACAGTGATTTAGGCGGCTCTGCACGAAATTTATAACAAATTTCGCAATTTCGGTTCACGTCTTCGATATTTTTGTCTAAACATGGCCACCAGAAAAATGAACGGGCTAAGCCCTTCATTTTAGTAATGCCAAGGTGAGTACTGTGCAAAATGTTTAAAATTCCCTTTTGCAATTTGACTGGTATTATTACCCTGTAACCCCACATTATACATCCGTGTTCAATGGTGAGTTGTTCTTTCCTAGTCCAAAATGGAAATAAACTATCCTCTCTAGAAATACTATGAGGCCACACACCCGAATGGATGTGGGAGTATACTTTTGCTAATAAGGGATCCTTAGCCGTCTCACCACGAATTTTTTTCCAATTTAGACGTGACGGGCAATTTTCATTAATATAATGTAAATAGTTTACAGAAGATAGTATATCTTTTGGAGACTTTCCGGGAATTTGCACTCGTGAAAGGAAATCTGCGATGTTTGTTTCTGAACGTGTGAATTTTACATCAAAATTGTAAGTGGAAAGTAAATAGGCCCATCTTTGTAAGCGGTTCGCCGCATACACCGGAATACCCTTTTTGTTCCCTAAAATATGCATTAGTGGTTTGGAATCCGTTACTAAGGTAAACTTGTGGGCATACAAGTAATGTTTAAAGTAATCCACTCCATGATAAATTGCTAGAGCTTCTCTATCAATTTGAGCATAAGCCTTCTCGGCACTTGACAGTACTCTTGAAGAATAAGCGATCGGCTTTTCTGTTTTATCCGGAAACACATGACATAAAATAGCAGAAACTGCTACAGAAGAAGCGTCTACCCATAATTTGATAGGCAATTTTGGGTTATAATGAGTAAGAACGGGCTTACTGGACAGAATTTGTTTTACTTTTTTAAAAGCTTCTTGGCACTCTTTTGACCAATGTCAAGGAGTGTTTTTCTTCAATAATGAGTACATAGGTTTCAATAACTCTCCTGATTTCGGAATGAATTTTATATAGAAGGTAACTGTGCCCAAAAATGATTTCAGTAACGTTACATTTGTGGGAGGCGGGGCTTCTTTGATCGCTCTGACGTGTTTGTCAGTAGGATGTAGACCACCACCATCGATTTCATGACCTAAATATAAAATTTTCTTGAGACCAAAAGAGCATTTACTCATTTTGATTTTCAACCCGTTTTGTTCCAAAATTGTCATAACTTGTCGGAGACGAGAATTATGTTCTGCTTGATTTGAACCTGATACTACTAAATCGTCTAGAAAACATTCCACTCCTTTCATATCTCTAAACATACTATCCATGATACGCTGAAATTCTGCAGGTGCGGATGAAATTCCATAGCACAAACGTGTTACTGAAAATAAACCCTTGGATGTATTGAATACTACCAATTTCCTTGACTCTTCATCCAACAACAATTGTTGATATGCTTCACGCAAATCAATTTTTGAAAAAATTTTAGCTTCTCCTAATTTAGCATAAATATGATCGATTCTCGGTAGGGGATATTCTGTACCCTGAAGCACTTTGTTTAATGTAACCTTAAAATCGCCGCAAATGCGAACTGTCCCATCTGGTTTAAGAACCGGCACAATGGGTGTCGCCCAACTACTATTATCAATAGGCTTCAGGACCCCAATCGAAACTAAACGGTCTAATTCGTTTTCGACCTTTGATTTTATTGCAATTGGCAACGTACGTGCTTTGCAAAATATCGGCTGTGTACCTTCTGGGATTTGTAAATGGACTTTACTTTTATTATATGTTCCTAACCCAGGGTTAAATACTTTTGGAAATTTTTCCAGAATTTGTTTAATTTCAGGAGTACATTTTAATTCGGATAAATTATTAAGTGGTTCAATTTTCTTAGATTGAACATCTAAATTTAAGATTTGCATTCCTTGGCGTCCAATGAGTGGCGGACCTCCGTTATCCACCACCAAAAATGGAATTTGGATCAATTTATCATTATATTCTATTTGAGCTGATACACTACCTATAGGTTTAATCACATTTCCGATATAATCCGCCATAACCTTCGATACTTGAATTAATTTCAAACTCTTAAAATTGTCTAGATAAAATTGCTTAGAAATAACATTATTATAACTTCCTGTGTCGATTTCGAAAAATCGTTCCTTCTTATTAATAAACAATTTCATGGTAAATGGAGGCAATTTCGATTTCTTAGCATCTCTAGCTGAATCATTAAATTCATTATTTTTATCAATTAAATGAAAAAAAGTATCACTTAGCTCAACTTGATCATCATCTGTATCGGAACTTATTTCCTGTAGGTATTTATTTGACTTTCGTTTTTTACATACATTTGCCAAATGACCTTCAGTTTTACAAATATTACAGATGTAATTTTTGTACTTACAGTGACTAGAGTGATGATTGTTGCGTCCACAGTGGACACACTTACTATTACCAGAACTAGCAGGCTGTTTACTGTAATATCTGTCTTTTGTACCTGAGTTTGAAGAATTACTAGTATGAGTTTTTTTTTTATTTTGGGCGCGAACGTAGTGGATTTCCTCAGGCTCCGTCTTGATTGATTCTATTTGCTGTGATCGTTTGTTCCTTTCCGCTAGAGATGTTTCCTTCGAAACTGCCAAGGCCACCATGTCTGTGAAAGTAAGGGTGTCAACTGATGCGTCCTCTTCGAAAAGTCTGTCCTGGGTAGGACCTTTCTCGTACCCAGACACGAAAATGTCTCGAAGCAGAACTTTAATTTCCGTTCCGAACTTGCAATCTGCAGCAAGTGTGCGTACCCTTGCCGACCATTCCCTGGCGCTTTCTTGGGGATGTTTGCTAGCTGTATAAAATTCATACCTTGCCGCAAAATACGCCGTTGTTTTCGAGAAATGTGTATCCAGGGTATCGATTAAGGTATCGTACGAGCTGTTCTCGATTGAGTCTGGAACGAGTAGGCTATCCAAAAGTTTGTAAGTGGATTCCGCCAATGTTGTAATCAGCGTCGCCTTCTTCAAATCCCCATCGGTCACTTTGAGTTTTTCCCGAATAAAAGTGTTCGTTAGCTTTGATTTAAACACTGCATAATCGTTGTTAGTGTGGTCAAAATAAAGTTGACCGGCGAAATTCGTCGAAGTTCCCATCTTGCGCACGTGTTAACCGGTAGGTCCCGATCGTCCTCGGCTGCCGGTGGATCTCCCGTGACGAATCACTAATTTATACACTAACTTACGCGTTAAAACCACTGTTTACCGAATATCCTCGTCGCCACTGTTTTATTCTTGACTATCCGGGAAATAAAACACAATAACTGATGCGAACATAACCTTTTATTCTACTCGGGACAAGAAAAAGCAACAACGAACCCCTGCGGCTAAAAATAGAATGCGTGACCTCGATTTGCAGGGGCAGGATGCAACCCGCGACGCATCCCCCTCTTATGCGTAATATACAACACTACCACTTTCAAGTTGTTGTAAACTGAATGAAAAACAGATTTTATTATTTGCTTGAGTGATATTTACTCATGATTTGAGCACGAGGCAGGCCTATAATTACTGTAATTTACTACTGTAATTACTGTATTTATTACTGTTTATTTACACTATTTACGATCTATGCGCATTGGTACATTACATTCCCAATTGGATTGCCATGCAGAAAGCTGAATTTGTTTTTCAGCATATACAAAAACGTTTACTTTCATAGTGGCTTATTGAACAATTACTCGATTAAATGTAACATTTGTTGCTCCAGGCATCATTTTGGTACTGTTAATCAGGCCAGGATCCAGAGTGGGGGAAGTGTCCCGTACACAGAATCCAGGGGCAATTATGTCTCGTCCTGTCACTACTGCAGACACACTCCTCGATTTAGTCAGGTAATTGTTTACAGGTTCATCACTTTTACTATCCTTATCCTTTAAAGAAAAATTCTGTGGTTTGCTAAAAAAGGTGTTTATCTACTTTCTTCAAATTTCAAAGCCCTCTGTCATGCACCATCTCTGAAAAGAGGACATCAAATATACATACAAGAAGGGGATGATAGCCTTGTGGACATGGGGCTTAGAATACAGAATGGCCAGCTGGCTGTGTGAAGACATTTTGAGACCAATTGTTTTGACCAGGGTAGACTTGAAAGAATTGTGGAGGCTGGTTTTATTTGTAACACGAACTTGTAATTTGAAGAGTTGGGAGATCACAACAAGACTAGAGCACGTACATGTACAATGAAGAAGTGACGTGAGCCTCACTTATCACAACTATTTGAGAAGTCGTTAGTGCTTGGCCAGGTTTGGGGGGTACTCAACACTGTGGAAGGGGTTGAAAAACGGATTCTAGCAGATTGGCTAGTTAACTGAGGAAGGCTTTCCAAAAGGGGCGACGGCGTTTTATTCGTAGATTTAGCACGGAGGATGGTTGAGGCAGTGGAGGGGCGATAGGAGGGTCTGTGAAACCTGGAATTATGAAGGCTCGTTTGTTAGTAGCCCTATTATGATTGTCAGCATTGACATTTGAAACCTATTGTACTGGACAGACGAGTAGGAGTGGTAATCCTAGAGATGGGAATTTTCGAGGGGTCTACGTAAACTACTCGTAATTGGGGAACTACTCAAGGATTACTCTCAGGTACAGAGATTAGAAAGTCTTTCGTGTCGTATGCTGTCAAGACTGGAAGGCCAACATGTCCCACTGGCCAACGTATTTGAGGCTTGCTTAAAACACCGATTATCAACTATTGTTCAACTGCATGTTGGCACAGAGCTACCATCAGAGAGAACTGTAGCAGCTTAGCCAAAGTAGGAAGCCTACCAATAGCGAGGGTGATAAAAACCACACCTACCAGTACAATGGAGAAAACCTTTGGCCTCTAGACATATTTGTCATGACAGATGATATGAAGATTGCATACTGGCATGGGGCTGTATTCAGGAACTTGGAAACCTTAGCAAAGTTTGGCATGATCGCTTATATGATGCCCTTGAATGAGTTGTTTACAAATTATTAAGTGCAACTAGAATGAGACTTATGGAACAATGAAATCCGCCAGTTGCTGCCTCTGAGTGGTATCAACAACTATGTTAATGGATATAAAACCTGTAGGGTCCCTCTCCAACAGTTTTTCAAGCGTAGATTCATAGTATTATCGTTGAGGCTGCTATGATGCACGGTATACCAATAAACTATCAACATTATGGCTGACGCTGAGAAACTACTGAATTACGTCAAAACTGGTGATGGAGTGTGGCTCAACATTTTGGCCAGCTCTAGTATAGTTAACGTTAACTGAACTCCTGGGCAAAAAGAGATCACTGGAAATGAGTGGTTATGGCCAAACTCTGTTCATATACTGTGCTTATAAGGCCAATCCTCATCGTGGATCACTGGCGTCAATAGTCAAAAAGACAGAGAGAATCTGCCAGGACCATGCATCAGACTGTCTGGAATGCTGCGGGAGTGAGGCGCTCCAAACGATTTATCTCAGGACCTATACACGGGATAAAAACTAGCCTTCTGATGATGGATACGAAGGACTTAAGAACAGGTAGTGGGAATCATCAGTGGGAGACAGTCAAAGTTCAAATGGTTCACAAAGAAGCTGATAAATTGATGTAAGACCTTTCTGCCATCAATCGCTGCTTCCTTACTTTATATTTGACCTTCATATAACCAAGAAATTGTTAAGATTTAGAGAGAACTCATTCTAATCAGACTTCTGCATATTTCAGGAACCTGTTTCCACCAAATCTAGTTCAGAGCGCCCTCAGTCAAGTGAGTTCTCATTTGTCTTACTTTCTCGATTTACACTGCCCAGAGCATGACAACTTGTAGTTTCAGCCCTGTTTATATCAAATTAGAATATGAGACTTTAGTTTAGAGTATTGAGACGCACAGGAAGACTAATCAAAATAAGAGATACGAGACAATAGAATTTGAACTGGTGGGGCACTTCTTGCTCACAGAGAAGACTTAGTGCCAGCACATTATACTGTTAAGACTGAAATCACCAGCGAAAAAAAGTGAAAACAAACTTCCAGTAACGAAATAAAATTATCAGCAACTATAAGTTTGCAAAACCAATATAGCCATTGCCAGAGTCAATACACCATGAGCGAGAGGAGGAGGGGAGGGAGGACAAAACGCATTTACAGTTCTCTGTACGATGCCTCTTAGGAGCAATACGCTAGGTTTCACAATTCTATAGGGGCACTTCTATCCCAGGACATTGAGCGAACTTCCAGATCATGCTCACAACTGTCAGAATACTAGTATTAGGCTTGGTAGTGTAATAAGGCCTAGCACTACGCTATGTACGTATTCATCCAGTTAAGTGCAGCCTGTGAACATTAGGTTTTGCATTAAACCTTCATGTCGCAAGAAGTGATCAGCCATTCAAGCAGAGAGCAGCAGATGTCTACTTTCAGTCAGTGAGGTACGACGTTCGAGCGATTCAATGCTTATTCTAAATTGTTCGGCAGAATAATAATAATAATTGTCGGGGTTCCCTTTTGGTTTATTATTCATTCTGAATAATAACCCTATGTTTTCGGTCACGAAAAATTTTTTACAACTCCCCCTCAAAATTTGGTACTTTACGTTTCAAGACATGGAGATTCCAAATTTGCAATGTCCGTCCGCCGTCCGGGCCGTTTAGTGCCTTTAACGTGGTCTAAAAAATTCGTTCTTTCGCCCAAAAATCTGATTTGGTACCTAGTTGTGCCCGCCATCTCGGCAATCTGATTGGACGAAGCCCGTGGTTGTAATGGGCAAAAAACGGTTAAAAAAATTAACAAAATGCAGTACAAAGCGGGAGCTACAGCGTTTCGTCGTTTGAATTCCCTCCAGCCCCGCCCGTCTCTTTCAAAAAGCAACCGCTCTCGAGGCTCGCTTCCCTCCCAACGACGCCGCCACCTCAACTCCCCTTTCGCTTCGAGCGCCCCCGTTCCAATTTCCCCGACGTTTTGGTTTTAATACGATTCAATTTTTTTAGATTCTTTCGTTTCATTCTCATTTTGGTTTTTTTCATAGATTTTTGGTTAAATTTTGATATTAATATTTAGCGTGCGTGTTTTCATATTAAAATTCAGTTTTTTCTAGATACTTTCGTTTTTTTTTTTGTTTATTTTAATATTACGATTCAGTTCTTTTCGACCTTTTTTTGGGTTTCATTATGATAATTTTTCGATGCTGAATCGAACAGGATGGGTCTCGGAGCATTAATGCTAGGTCAAGCTGATTATCTGAATAATAAACCGTAGTGTAATAATTTGCAGGGTTTTTTAAATTGCGTGGTCTTAAAAATGGCCGACGAAATTTAAATAGGATGAATTTAATTTATTTAGGCTCTGTCTCTGCTGGTTGGCAAGGTGCAAGACGAAGGATTCCATGAGCCGAGGGACTCGGTTAAGTCGTGTTCCTCAGGCGTTGGCTCGAAGGGCTCAGTTTTTTGCTCAGTTGAGCAGTAGCTCCGCCCAGCGAGGGACTCAGATGAGTCGTGGCTCCTGCTTCGTGGGCTGTTTGTGGTGGGAACGCTCTCCAGACAGACGAAGACAGGCCGTTTTATATGTTTCGTCGGAAGGGGGAGTCCTGTCTCATTGGCCACGTGCTATCCCCTCCAGGAGACTTGTGTGGTTAACGCCCTCTGTCAGGATGAGACAGACTTTGCGACGAGGCGTCTTTTGAAGAAGGGTGGCCTCCTGCCACAATATAAAAAATAACATAACAGACCATTATTCAGTAATCTAAGAATCCCATGATTCTGTTATAGAATGCTGTGGTGGACGTGGTAACTGTCCCCTCTAATCACTATTCAACTGTAGGCTGGGCACCATGTGTCTTGGTTGCCTGATAACAGTTTTCCGCACTACAGCAAAGTCTGTAAAGAGAAGTCTGTGAAGTAATAGGTAATTTATTTAAGTAGAGCTTGGTATCCAATTTCACCGAAAGAGACATTACCTCATAAAGAAAAGTATTTACTCCCACGGTATTGGTATACCAACCTTTAGTTCTTTAGTGAGGTGATGTTGGGCACAGTTAACCATGTATACAATGCCCCAAATATATTCACTATAAATCCTTTTGATTCACCCGAGGAAAATATTGAGCAGTAATACGATATTTATTAAATACAAGATACAAATGATTTAAAAGAGATCTTTTGATATTTTCTCCATGGGATGCACTACCTCTGCTGGAGTTTCATTCATTTCCTCAGACTGGAGCACCTGAATCTGTTCTTCGATTGCAGGTGTCACATTCCTGTTGACACCACCAGTTTTAAATCAGCTACACAATCAACAGTAATTGCATATGCTATTACAACAGTAAGATATAGCTAAAAGATTTAGAACTACATGGAAACGTTCCAATCTTTTTAAAACTTTGCGGTTATGAGCAGAGCCATAATTTTAATAAGTGAAACCAGCAGCTCAATAACTAAATATATCTAAAGAACGTTTTAGACTTGGAACCTAATACTTAGACGATTTAGAGGAATACTATTAGGGAAAGAATAATGAAGGAGGTCCAATTCACAAGTGGGGAAACAAGGTGAAGGTGAAAGCTTCATGTCCTTCTACTGGGAAAAACGTGAGATGCTCCAAATCTCTGCCCCATGTTATCCAGTTACCAATGGTGATTGTCAGATATCGTAAAAAGTCTCAGAGATGATCGAACGCGAAGATTATGCAGGGCATTATCAGCTGCCTAATCCAGCTTGTCTGACATAGTTAAGTGGTGTGAATCTGAAGAAATGGTACATAAAAAATAGAGAAAAAGTTCTATGGAAAGCATTTCTAAGGTCTTTCCAAAGAAGAAAGTCTGCGATACTCATATAAGATTTTGTGGCATGTTTCTCTCAAGGATTTCCACTATCGACAGTGAGTGCTGCATGCGTAGGAAACAGTCACTTCCTGCACACGAAATTTTGCAAATCTATGAGGAGTTATCGACATTGTTACGGGTATGATTGGATTAAGCAGTGACCAGGAATAAGGAGCTGTTCCTTCCAGGCAGACTAAATTGGCCAAAGGACAGGGGGAGGGGGAGGTGCGTGGCAATGATCGGAGAGGTTACAGATCAGTGATAGCGCTGCACGATGGACACCTTCCGCACTACTTTGCTCTTCCGTTCATCTATTTTCTACTTGGGCTATATACTTATTTGGTGGATCTGACCTTAATACACGATTTTATTGGAAGGAAGCATTATTGATTGAGTGACGCCTGAATCTATCCAATTACAACACTATTTCTGAAACAATAACTGATACAGCATAGCGTTTCTCGTAGTTGATAATGCATGGGAGTTTACCAATTATTGATGTTCATTTTCGCTCTGTTAATGGTCATGCGAGTAATTCTCCTCAGAGTTAATTTTTTGAGTAGAGAGACTTCCTTGAGATCCAAACGAGTCCAGCTCCTGTAACTCAGGCATCCGCACCAGTGTCAGGAATGGCCAAGCACTGTGTAGAAGTTCCTCTGGACGAAATTAGTACTACAGAGCATGAACCCATTCTGTAAATGTGTGTTATATCCACCGTTTTTCAACATTTTCAAACTTCCCAGAGTAACCTCATAACTGATATTAGTGAGCCTAATGGAGTGCCTTCTAACAACCTATACCCACACTTTGTTCAACACTGTTTCTGTATACGTCATGATGGCTCAGAGAATAAGATTTGTCAAGCTAAATTTTCGCTTTTCCGGTTTTCTCAAAAACGGCTCCAACGATTTTGATAAAACTTGCTGATTTTTCACAGAGATGTTTGTATGTAAGAAAAGTTGGGTAGTGGTTAGTAGAAGATAATTTGGTATATGACCGAAAATGGCACATTTATGTAACGGGCTCATGCTTGGAAGTACTAGTATCGTCCACAGGAACTTTTACACAGTGCTTGGCCATTCCTGCATAGCTGGAATTGGACTCCTTAAGGATCTCAAGTTCAACTCAAGAGGTTTACTGAAAGTTGGTATAGCCCCTAATGACTGCTAATGGCTCGAAAATGAACATCATTGGAAACTCCCATGCTTTATCAATTATTAGAAACAGGAGAAAATTCATCCCGAATTACCACTGTAAAACATGTAGCATACCATTGAGTGTCACATTACATCAATTTGATGTACAAATAATTGAAGTTATACTTTTGAATGGATGCTTGTGGCTCTTCCAAATTCTCAATGAAGTAGAATTTGCGTTCTCCTTTCGAGGTTTCTCCTTCTTTCATAGATGTATGAACAATGTCGTCATCTTCAGGTCTCCAGGCAACATTATCACATTTGTCCTCATCCATAACAAGGCAGTCATCATTTTGCATTTGCACCAAATTTCCAAGAATTCCAAGGCCTTGCCTCCCTCTGAACTTCTCTTTTACATCGTCACCCAGCATGCCGCAGAGAACATCAATATAAGCAGCCTGGATGCTATTCTTATCCTTCACAGTCCTCAACTGTCAACACATTTAATACATCTAAATTTGTAATGCAATAGTTAAGTCTTAAACATGGAAATATGGCGGCCCAAGTTCTTTAAGCAGCACTAATGACAAAATGACTTCTGTAGCATCTGCTATCACATTCAGAAGACTAAGGGTCAATGTAATTTGCAGGCCTGCATGAAGGTCGAATAAGTCAAACCCTCGAATAACTTCCTATGACTCGTTCATCAATTTCTTTGACAGCTGGCTAGCACTAGGCGTCAGTCATTTGCATTTGATAATCCCGCTATTTCCACTCACTGAATATCGTTGACTGACAGCTGCCAAATCGACGTTTTAACTGGAGAATTGATAAACCAGCCCTAAATCTCCACTCAGTGGTTCCCATAAAAAAACTTATTGCAAATCAAACCTACGCTCGTTTGCATAATTTAATCAGATAACTTCATTCTGGCTCAGTCAGCAATAAGGACCAGAAGATTAACTCATTAGCCCATTTAGTTTTACTTTCCTTAACCCAAAAGGCAAGGAACGCATTAGGATTGAACAAAACCCTAACTTCAGATATAACACAGGCCTTGGAGACTTTTTGGATGTGCAAGAAGACCAAAGTGGGTCTCCGAGGCCCAATCCCCACCTTCTTTTGGAACAAAATCCGTTTAGCAGGTTTCACAATGTAGAGAAACACATTGAGAACCAGTAGCTCAACAGGTCTGGGATCTTTATTCCATCTGCTGGGCGAAATACGATCAGGCCCCGCTGATGTGGAGTAGTAAGGTTTAATGAAGGCCAACGGTTCCTTAGTAGGAGTAGGAAGCATTACATACACTTTCCAGAGGTTTTTTTTTCCTTTTCCAAGGGCATACGGGACAAAGTACCTTGGTCACTGCGGCCCTTTCTTAGTAGAAGGCATCGTGCATACCCACCCCCCTTAGGAAGCCGAGTATGTCCTTCACCGCACATTCTGCTACGATTTGGGATTCAATAGACCCTTGAGCAAAGTATTCAATGCGTTTGACTGCCAAGGCAGGGCATTCACATTGGATGTTCTCTGCCATCTCGTCCTCCTCAACAGTGCAGACCTATGCAATCCCCCCTCACCTCAGCATACCCAGGTGTCACCATTGATAGCCGTATTAACCCATGGTGCCCTGCCGGCAATGGCTTGTTCAATCAATACGAGGCATATCCACAAAGTAAGTGTACTCGATTTTTTTAGGGATCAAAAAAATTTATTAAAACAAACAAAAAATACGTGCTTACGTAGGTATACATTTAAGCTATTTTTCTACGTAGTCGCCATTTCTCTCGATGCAGGTAGTTAGGCGGGGGATCAATTTTTTTATGCCTGCCTCGTAGAAATCTGCCGCCACCTCCTTCGTCCACTTGTCGACCTCCCTCTTCACCTCCTCGTCGGTTGAAAATGTTTTCCACCCATGTGCGTCTTTAGAGAAGTGAAAAGATGATAGTCTGAAGGCGCCAGGTCGGGGGAATAAGGGGGGTGGTCTAAAACATCCCATCCAAAAGAGTCCAACAGTTCCTTCGTGAAGTTGGCCGTGTGAGGTCGGGCATTGTCATGGAGCAAGCAAACGCCCTTCGTCAGAAGACCCCTCCTTCGATTTTGAATGGCTCTTCTCAATTTTTTCAGGGTCTCACAATACCTTGCCGCGTTTATGGTCTTTTCCTCTGAGGCAAATAATCGATCAGTATGATGCCTTTGTGGTCCCAAAACACTGATGCCATGATTTTTCCCCCAGAAATTGTGGTTTTGAACTTTTTGGCTGAGGGTGAAGTGGTGTGACGCCACTGTTCGGACTGTCTCTTGGTTTCTGGAGTATAGTGTGCAACCCAAGTCTCATCTCCAGTAACAATACACTTGAGGAAATCATCACCCTCCAGTTCATACCGTTCCAAAATCTCTTTAGAGGTCTGCACTCGATTCAACTTGTGTTGTTCAGTCAGTTGTTTTGGACCCATCTTGCACACAGTTTATGAAATCCGAGGGTTTCTGTTATTGTTTCGTGCAGCAAAGATCTGGATATTTCAGGAAACTTCGTAGAAATTTCGTCCAGAGTCAATCTGCGATCGTCACAGACCGCATTCGCAATCTTTTCCACAAGTTTTTCAGTCACAATCGACGGTCTCCCACTCCTCAATTCGTCATGCACATTCGTGCGACCGTTCTTAAACTCCCTACACCACTTGTACACACTCGTACGATTTTTGTGTCCTTCACCATAAATTGCCTTTACCTCATTGAAAATTTCAATCGGGGATTTCTCCTTAACAACGAGGTACCGGATGACCGCGCAGATTTCGCACTTGGCGGCAGAGTTGATCGAGAAATGCTCCTGAGACCACAGTTTTCAACGTACTGACCTCATTTTGGTCTTGTTTCGGAGGGGAGGAGTCACGCTACGCGACAGTGTGCCCGACATAGCAAAAAAAATTCCCTACGGCCTACGGGAGCTTCACTACACTTACTTTGTGGATATGCCTCGTACATCATGGCAGTGTGGATAAGGTCCGGACCTACACCTTCTACGCGGTGTCACTCTACCTCCCTCCACATTCCATTGACCGAGCACCCATGTTTGGCAATCTTCAGGATGTATTGGTGGTGCTTGCTCCTACTCCAATTGTGACGTAAACGCCCACCTGCCCCTCCAGGAATCCTCCTATACCAAAGATCATGGCCTGGAGGTGTTAGCCTTGATAAATGCATGGAATCTAACGCAGGTCGGAACACCTCTCATGCCAACATTCACAGTCAAGGATCATTGATGATGCCATCGAGGTGATAGTAGCAGCAAATTACAACGGCACTCACCTCGTGGTGTCAGCAGCCCACACTATCTCACAAACCAGTGCACCCTGGTGGATGGCGGATATCCAAACTTGCAGCGAGTGGTCCAAGCATCTTCACCATGTGGCTGCGAGGGCAGCTCTGTGTTGTCAGGAGGCCCACCTATTGGTGTATTGCCTTCCGAGGAATGATCTCAAATCATGACTTGTACATGAGTATCAACACTTGCCGCCAATCCTAAAGCAACGCGTCACTAATATATATAACAGCTGCCTCAAGCTGGGCTACTTTCCATGAATTTTCAAGTGAGCTATGGTAGTCTTCTTACTTCAACAGTCATCTTAGACTTCTTCAAATGGTTTGAGAAGGTATTATTGTCCTCCCTTCACCACTACGTTCACTCCCAGTTCCATAAACCAATTCAGTTGCATGTGGCAGCGTGGGATTGGGATTGAAGACATCATAAGCTATCTCCAGGTAACTGCAGCGGCCAGCCACCATCAGATAGTCATGGCAGCCTTCCTTGACATCAGGAGGCCCTGAGAGGGCTGAGCTGGGGACCACACTGCTGTGGGTGGTTCTCATCGACCTTCTCCTCCACAACCATGGCTACCCTTATCGCATGTGTCAATGACATTGCGGTGATTATCGAGGCAAATACTTTTGGGACGGCCAAACTGCTGGTGCAGTGGGTCGCCCGGCTAATTGTGGGTTGGTGCTGTCACCCAACCTCTCATCTGACCCTCCCGGGATCCCTGGGCAGGGGCCTCTCTGCATGCCAGACGCAAGTATTACCTGGCAGTCTTTGTACTGATTGTTACATATGTCGCATCACACGATGGATGCTCCCCTCTATACGTGATGGACAGTGTTCACGCACACTCCAGTGGGACATGCTGTTGGCAGTGCTTCCGGTGTATCGTACCACCTCCCATTTGGCCCTGCAGGTTATTTCTGGCACTCCTCCACTGGACCTGGCAGCAGTGTGAACACACATCAAGAAACGTGCACCTATACAGACCAGCAGCTTGAACTCTAATAGTCCGGTTTGGGGTAAGCCTGAAGTCCTATTTGGCCAAATGTGTTTCCTTCTTCCTTTACTTTATAGAGTTGGTGACACTCCTGCACTTACTATTGAGCAAATGAAAGAACAAACGAAATTTTAAGGACCTCTTTAGTTAACTAAAGTTAACGTACCTGTTAGGTGAGTCCATCTCCTCTGGCTGATGAGCGCTCAGTACTGACTTAACAGCCAGACGATGATGTGTTTACATCGAAAGTGCTCACCCACAGTATCTCACCAGCCAGAGGAGGCAGACTCAGCAAACAGGTACGTTAACTTTAGTAACTTACGTACTGATGGTACTAACCCAATCAATTTAATACCTCTTTAGTTAGTCTTCCAATTCGAGTTTCTTGCCTCCTTTTATTCTGCTGCAGTGTTTTGATTTTCTTCAAATACTTCATAACAGAGTCTCTCTGTAAAAAAATTTTGATTAATAGGCTCGAAGTCTGAAGACTTAGTCCATTACAACTATACTTTTGAAAGTTTACTCTGAAATTTATTACTAAGAGTAACAAAAGACAATACGCAGCTTGGTTAATTTTTTGGTGATGGTAGGAGAGGAAAGATATAAGGCTGCCACTGCAAAACACATCAACCTAGTACTAAGAAGAAAGTTGGCTACTTATTCTTATTCTGTTCTTTATAATTATAGTTATCACGGTAATAGAAACACTAATTGCGTTGAGTGGCGTTTTAGTTACTGGATGACCTAACTGCCGAAATCGATATAATATTGTAACTCAAATTTAGTGAGTATAGACAATCATTCTTACTCCATGTTATTATCAAAGTGGGTTTCCACAACTTGTCCGTGAGTGATTTAGTTCATACATACACATCCATGAAAAAATGACGAGAGAAGCACAATTACTAGTAAACAAAAATAAGTTTTGGGGCTTGGTTTCCTAAGCAATCCACTCTAATATTACACAAGAGTCCTCACAAAAATATTGTGGCTATTCCAATAAGCTACCTACACCTTGACAGTTAAATAACAATTATACAATAATTAGGGACAACCTACAATATTACAGAATTCAAACTACTGTTGCCTGTATGACGAACTTTTCTCACCGTGTTTTCCCATCAATTCTACAACAGTGGATCATCACCTTGGCTGTCTCAGAAATTACTTCTCCACTGGTTTCTCATAAAAGGTTGTGACAGGGCGACCCTAAAAATTCTGGAAAGTTTTACCCTACCAGTTTTTACATAAAACTTCTAGTTAATTTCTACCAGGTTTGTCTAGTCCTTAAAAACGTAAACAGATACATTACAGAGGTAATGTATGAATGAGGTGCAGAGGAAGTTGCACAATGAGTAGCGCCCAATATTTACATACATAGAAACACTGCCGAGAATTCTCTTCCGTGTGAGCATCACTGCTCGTTTTCTTGGCTTCTAAGCCATATTAATCAATCTCCAGGCTGAATTTTCTCACAGCCTGGTTCAGTTACATTAGTGCGGCCATTTCGTCATCATCAAAGCAGTACGTCTTTGTATGTGTTCCACATTCCAGCTAAGGCAGGTCGTCATATCCCACTTCGTATGTTGTTCCTTACTGTGGCACCTCTTCGCCTTAATACTGTAACTAACGGTTCTGAAAACTATAACTTCATGGGATTCTCAGGAACACAGAAGATCTGTAAACTATAACTAGTTGTTAACGAAACAGACAAAAAAAACGAGCCTTCACATTCTTCCTTTTCCACTCGTAAGTATTAATTATCTCTGTTACATAAACTTTCATCTTTGACAGTGTTACACCACAAGAACGAAGAAAATGTTAAGGCTCCCACAAAGTGGTTTCACGCTCTTTTCTTGTAGCGTGACTGATCCTTTGGAACTCTCCTTTAAATTTTCTCATTTCTCGCCTATTTCCTTCAGTACGTCTCCACTGAATCGAAGTCTGATTTCAGTTATCCTACAAGTTAAATTGTATTTCACGCACTCATGCAGTCAGATATGTACTTTTCCTTTCTTTTACCATATTTAATTCCTTCAACAGTGCTTTTCTACCAAAACAATATATTTCCTTCTAACTGTAATGAGGAGGTTACTTTATTTTGTTTCACTTAATCTTCATTTTCTTCATCAATCCAATTCAAGTAGGTCGCCTGTGAAATCATCATAGCCGACTCGTCAATAAAGGATTCTCATGATTAAATAATCTTAGGGTAGTAATAATATAAAACCTCTACCTTAGCGGTTCTTGATTTTTTTAATGGAGCTTCAAGGCATGCCATGATGATATAACTTCAGCTTTACTTCAAAGTTGAATAATTTGTAATAGTTATTTTAGGAAGACGGGCAGAGGGGAGGTTCTCCCTGCGGATCCATATATGTACATGAGCGAGTTAAAGCACGAACTCAGAACAGTTTAGTGCATTGATTCGCGTGGTGGGACCTTTCAGTTCACTAATGTAGCAGGAACCATACAATGCCCTTAAGTGATGAAATTGTCAACCTTTTATTTCTTTTCCCCTGTTTACTTCTATGAAGAACTTTACGAAGGTAACTAAATAAAATAGTTAAAATAATTAATGAACTACACTAAAGAATAATTTAGTGAGAAAACTGTCACATGTATCGTGCCTAGAACAGATATGCTTTGTGTCTGGTTCCTGAATAGTAACAATTCACCTCTGGTGATAATGTAGCAGTTGCGTTCACCAGATCTTTCAACTCTTGTATTCTTTCAACCTGCAACAATATGACGCAATGCTTATTGAGAGTGATGCAACATTATTATGTTATAATGGTAATTGTAAGTCTAGGGATGGACATAACGGTACAAGCTCGTAATGTTATAAAAGTGTCTCAGTTAGCTCATTAACCAGATGATTTTGTCAAATCTTCTGCCAATCATACCAAATTTGGATGGCTGGCCTTAAGACAAAACCAATCTAATACTGGACTCAAGCAATTTTCGTCCTGCAATAGAGATAACCAGCCCATTCGCTGCGCCAATTGTGGTGGAAACCATGTTGCCAGCTTCAGGCAGTGTCAATAGTGCATGGACGCTCAAATTCGTAGGCTCGCTGCCACCACAGTTCATTACGATTGAGGCAACAAAATTCCTTTTTTCAAGTCTATCAAGTACCTAGGGGTTTATTTGGATAAATGACTATCCTTTGGAGACCACATTAAGGAGGTCAACAAAAAAGCCCTTGGGAAACTTGGCAGATATTATAACCTTCTAAAATCACTCATTGAGCACACCACTGAAACTCCTCATCTACAAAACCATTATCAGACCCAGAGTGACGTACACATGTCCTGTCTGGCACACAGCAGCATCCACTCATATACACAAGCTACAAGTAACAAATGCCTCTGGATCGCCACAAACAGCCCCTTCCGCACAAACACATCATGACTACACGAACTCCTCAACATGGAACACATATCAGATCACACCACACAATCATACACAGACAAACTTACTGCACATCCCAACCCACTAGTAAGAGACCTCAACACCCTTAGGAGACCTCAATGGAGGAGCGCAAGGCGAAGGTGGCGGATGTGAGCCACTCTTGTAAATATTGTACATGATCTGTGTGAATGGTTGAATGAAGTGTGATAGTGTGTAAATGTTTAGTTGTAAGCAAAACTAACCTAAGATTCTAGGTTTTCGCCATTAAAGTTTCCTAGTTATAGTATTATGTTTCATATCTAATAATTTCAGGAATGAGACCCACATACCCAGTATGTATACGCAAGAGAGGCAGCCATATGCTGATATTGTTAACTAGCTATAATATGTAATTTAATTATTATTATTAAATGTAAATATTACGATAATAAACTATTTAGATTAGGATCGTGGTCTAGTGTTTAAGACATTGGTTCATAATTCTCGGCAATAGTCGGGAATTGTGGAACAAAGCTCCGCGCTGTTAAGGTAACGATATATATGACGCGGTGGAGAATGATTGTGAACGGAAACTCATTTAATGTCCATCTTTTTACAAGGAAGAAAGGTTCAGAACAATATGGGAGTTAGGGCAAAAGCCAATGCCTCCCAGAATCAGCATTATCAGCTGATTTAATTATAGTAATAATTGAGCTATGAATTAAGCTTATTATGTTAATGCAAATATAAGAAACATTATTTGTTAATAATTACATGATTTATTTAATTATATAACGCGCGATTTGCCGTAATTTTTGCCTGAGTCAGCAGCTCTTCAAAAGCATCTCCAAACTACCTCAGTACATCTTCATGACTTCTTTAATCATTTCAAGGATAGCAGAGTACATTGTAGGGGTAGTTTGGTTTCAACCACAACAAGGAGAAACAGTAATAATAATCTTCCAGCTGCATAGAAGTCTTTGTGAAGTGAACAATGGCACTAATTTAGCATAGTTATAGAAGAAATGGGAGCTGGCTAAACAACTGTCTACCTGAGCTAGTATTTCCCCTCATACTTATTTAGTCACCTCTTCTCATTTGCACATGACATAATAGTAACAACCACTAGCACCATTGTGCCTCCTCATACAGTTTCAAGCGCCAGGTTGAATCTGGTGTTCAGGAGCATCTTCTCACTATATTGGTGGCATCCCTTGCCTTAAGTTAGGGCGCCATTGAAAAAATCACCTTGTTATCAAAAGTGGAATTTATACTAACCCTCACTGCTAGTTGCATCCCTTCAAGTTTGCATTCAGTACTGACTCACAACTCCCATTCTCATTATCAGCAACAATGAACCCCATGCATATCCATAATAATATTGATTCTGGTTTGCACAAACAATGGCTGACCTTACGATGTAGACTTATTATTTTCAGAAAACCCTGCAAATTATTACACAACGGTTTATTATTCAGATAATCAGCTTGACCTAGCATTAATGCTCCGAGACCCATCCTGTTCGATTCAGCATCGAAAAATTATCATAATGAAACCCAAAAAAAGGTCGAAAAGAACTGAATCGTAATATTAAAATAAACAAGTATCTAGAAAAAACTGAATTTTAATATGAAAACACGCACGCTAAATATTAATATCAAAATTTAACCAAAAATCTATGAAAAAAACCAAAATGAGAATGAAACGAAAGAATCTAAAAAAATTGAATCGTATTAAAACCAAAACGTCGGGGAAATTGGAACGGGGGCGCTCGAAGCGAAAGGCGAAAGGGGAGTTGAGGTGGCGGCGTCGTTGGGAGGGAAGCGAGCCTCGAGAGCGGTTGCTTTTTTAAAGAGACGGGCGGGGCTGGAGGGAATTCAAACGACGAAACGCTGTAGCTCCCGCTTTGTACTGCGTTTTGTTAATTTTTTTAACCGTTTTTTGCCCATTACAACCATGGGCTTCGTCCGATCGGATTGCCGAGATGGCGGGCACAACTAGATACCAAATCGGATTTTTGGGTGAAAGAACGAATTTTTTAGACCACGTTAAAGGCACAAAACGGCCCGGACAGCGGACGGGGAACGGACATTGCAAATTCGGAATCTCCATGTCTTGAAACGTAAAGTATCAAATTTTGAGGGGGGGTCGTGACCGAAAACAGGGTTATTATTCAGAATGAATAATAAACAAAACGATTCGGTAAACGCTCAAGGTTTATAACTTTACGTTTCAAGCTTATACTACTAATTGAGAGGATAGTTATCAGTTACTACTCGGAGGAGAAAAGTATTTATGTGGCCAAGTTATGAGAGTGATCAAAAGATAGATGTGAAACGAAACCTTCTGTGCTTGTTATATAACAAATTTTGTCAATGCACATTTTGAACATGGGATAAATTCTTGTGTGCCTTGCCACGTCCTCATTCACAAAAATGTGTCAATTGTGCACCTTGGTAACCTCAGTATAAAAGAACATACAGAAAACTCGGTTTTAGAAACAACTTTTCGAAAAAAAGGAAACCCTTCACAACCAGAAAAACTAAGGGCATTAATCTCACTTTATCTTCCAAGGCCATATCCTGAGGATCGACAAATTCGTTTTCATTTATCCTTTCTTCCTCCTCAAGGGGCTGATGGTTATCAAGTGCTTGATAGTTAGGAATGGGCCCAGTGATTGTGACTGAGTCACAAGATGAATCTGATGATACTTCCATCCTGCCAAAAACGTTATTATTATCAAAAAATAAGAAAAATGAGCTTATCCATTATCGAATACAATGTTTGATGACATATGTGGTATGTATCTGGGTATAGTAAGTATTAAAAAAAGTCTTACCATATGTCTACCACATTTGCATTACCCTTAACTTTGTGGAATCAGTACATCCGTTCAGAGACCATGCTTGAAGTAAACATGGTATATGAGACATCAGATTTCTAATAGATTATTGACAAGCAGTACAACTTTAGGTACTCCATTTTATTTGCCAAATCCATAATAGGTATTTGACGAAGTAAACCAGGGTACTTTAGTAGCTAACTCTTTCGAGTAGAAAAATAGTTCACTGACTTGACTAATTACTTCTTTTAGTTAATCACCATTTGTTACCAAATTATTAGTGGAAGTCTACCACCCATGCAAAGAGAAGCAGCTATTTAGCACTGCTAAACTTGAAATCCACAATGAAAACGTTTCCAGTCAGGTGGCAGCTTATTGGAGGAACAGGTGAAGTCAGCAGAGTGACGCTCTAACAGAACACCCAGATCAGCCATTCCTTATTTATGCTAATTCTGAGAGCAATTTTTCTATAAAGTTTAACGTATGTGAGTATAGATGAACTCACTAGATAATGTATATCCCTTTAGATTCTTCATCTTTGTGCTAGAACAATGATTACATACATCAAGACTTATTAGCCTCCTGATCGTCAACATCCAAAAACTAGCCCTCAGGTTAGTTTTGGGTGCAAGTAGTCCAAAGAACCTTAGCTAGCAAACATAATCACTAAGAGGTTACAAAGTACAGTTGAGGACCAACACGGAGAAATTCGACTCCATCGTAGAGCCACATCTCAAGGATGCCTCCAGCCAGAACTCGAGACTCCAAGCCTACACCAAAATCCACGACCCCTATGTTGTAACCTTGATAGGATGGACAGAGAGCTCATATTATTGACCTTGTACCATTGAGCTACAGTGACAGTGATGTACACAATGTAAGGTACAGACAAGCCAATCAGTTTTCTCGCACTGGGAGGAAACTGGCCAACACAATTGTTTCGGGGGGGGGGGGGGGGGTTAGTACAGAAATCAGTTTGTAGCTTTGTATTCCCCACCCCCCATTGGTTAGTAACAGACAGTTTGGGTATGGATATCTCAGTGGAAGGTTGAGAAGGTGGTTGAAGGTAGGGGCTTTGTTCCATTTACTGGGTGAAATACCAGCAGGCCAGCTGATGAGTAGTTGTGATGATATAATTAACTCCAATGTGTGAACATAGTAATAACCAAGACACAATTTGGATTGTTGACTTTCAGATGAAATTTGGTTGATGTTGAGTTTGAGTATTATTACTATTATTGTTTTGTTGGTTTATGAAAGACAGCATCTGAAAAGTCGTTGTTATCAACTTGCCCTGGGACTGGAATTTGGTACGTTACCAAGTGTTAATGAGGTCAGGACAGGGGGACATAACAAGGGCTGAGGATTCCACAGTGGATGTGGTGGTCGCCACACACTCTTAAAAGATCGCATGAGCATCTGCTAATAGGAGTCCTATACACCTGTAGGTGTTACCCTCAACCACCACTAAGAGCTTGGTGATGGCGAGGGCCACCATTGTGGCTAAGACATGGCAGCACCCCTTCAGGTTGACACACAGCTTACTTCGTCCAAGTTTGACGTTGTAGTGATTCCGATCCTCATATTTTCGATGTTAATGCCTTTCTGAATCAATTGCGACAAACCCTGAGGATACCCACAGGTACGTTTCAATCTCTCCAACGCTAAAGTCACACATGGATTCTGTTATTCTAGTAATACCAAGTGACCAGTACAGCATGCACAGTTGTTGTACATTGATGGATTCCTTAACGCCCATTCATACATGGTACAGCATCACTTTTTTAGGATGATTTGCCTACAATTCTCAAGTTTATTTCATTGTCACATACACTAGTTGCTGCTCCATTTTCTGTCATCTTGCTGCAGTCATATCGTTACTATTTATCACCAATTCCACGTACTGGAAGTATTTAACACGGGGTGGAGTAATATTATTGATAACCAGATTTATTTCCATGTGGGGCCAAGTTGTGATGCGTTTTTATGCCTATTCTACTTCTAATATCTATTCTACTTTCCTTGGCTCTACGTAGTAGAAAAGAAAGTTATATAATTGAATGAAGGTGAAAGTTCGAGTTTCCTTCAGATCTTTACGTTTCAAGGGCTACTGAGTCCGAAAAACACCATTGGGCAAATGGTTTGTGTGTGTGAGACTGTGAACCCGATTGAGAGAAAATGGCTGAACCAAATCATCTGAAATTTTCTATTTAGTCTGCAGGTCACTATGGGACGCCAAAATAAGGGTATGAGGGGAATCTGCGTAAAATTAAGTATAGTTATCATACTGATCACAACACTAAATAAATTATTCCCCTAAAAGCGGCATAACGATTTTGATTCAGTTTTATAGACAGTAACAAATACCGCGACAGTACCATACAATTCTTATATGTGATGAAAATTACTAGAGGAGCACAATAATTTCGAATAAAATTGATTTTAACGGTTATTTAACGGTCGGATTTGGAACAGATTTGTGCCTATGTCCAGGTTATCCACGGCCAGTTTGCACGAATGAGAGTCAACCCGACGGGACCAATGCATGATCTTGTCACGCACTGCCTCTTCAACATTTCGAAGCTGGCCATCAAAGCAAGTGCCCCCACGATGACATTGCCCCTAGCCACTACCCCACTGTGGGGAACCGTCGTGAGGGCAATTTCCCAGCAGCCTGCTCAGCCATTGCCACCAGCCCGTCAAGCTCAAGAAGCTCTACTGAGCCAGTTGAGCACCCAGGGCCCCTCATGAACAGCAGTAACCTAACGGCAACCTGCCCGGGCTAGACACGAAGGGAGAAAAAGACCCCGAAAAAGCAGGATGTGCTGACCGAGCGCAACACCCTGCCCACGCCTCCACCCAAAAATATTGGCGAAAATAAAAATAAATAGGCTCCTTTCCTTAACAAACTCCCCCCTAAAAACTCATGACAAAACGTGGTAGTAGTAAGGCCTATGTGTGAGGAAGGAGAGGCTGGTCCTTCCACCCCTGATGCAATGGTAGCGCTGGGTGTCCCTGCTAAGTACCTCCAAGCGCTGGGTGTCCCTGCCAAGTACCTCCAAGCACAAAGCGTCCGAGTGCTTGACATCTGCACCACAGTGGGAGGTGGTGCCTACATCATGATGGAAACTCTGGAAATGGCCAAGGCGCCTATGAGCCATATTTCCATTAAGAAAGAGTTGCTACATGCATCGGCCCCCCTAGTTTGCTTCCCACACCTACAAACAAGTCCTGAGCACAACCCTGAGTTAAGCTTGCAGCAGCAGGACGTCAGGCCCCTTTTCCAAAAAAAAAAGCGGGGCAGACAGAAGGACTAGGTGATTAGGTTGTCACCCAGCCTACACAAATAACGAGAGGCAAGGCACCTCCAAATAGCCTGGCAACGGTTACGCTATCCGCAAGTAGCCCCCATACAGTGCTACAAATGCCAGCATTATGGCCACCTGGCAGTAGCCTGCACTAGACCTGTGGTGTGCGCCATGCCACATCTCTGCAAGGAGTGCAAGCGTGAAGCTCCCCTCAAGTGTGCCAATTGCGTCGAATGTAAATTACGACAGCATCGACCTCACACTTTACATGAGACGCATGCTGTACCATTCGTCAGCGAACAATTGCCCTCCAGGAGTCACGAGTGGATTATGAATTTAAAACAGTTCGAATCCTTCAGCACAACACAAATGAGAGTTCCCTGGTTATGGCTAAGTTGCTGCACTCTACATGAGACGCACGCTGTACCATTCGTCAGTGAGCCATGCCCTCTACGAGTCATGAGTGAATTATGAATAAGCTAATAATCCAAGCTGGTGGCTTTTAGCTGGTTGTTCGGGTGGACTGTGGTAGGACTATCAGGACAACACTGTATAGTCTGCACTGATGCAAACAGCAGATCACCATTGTGGGGATTCATGACCCTGGATGGAGCGGGTGAGGTATCCCAAGGTATAATTGTTCACTAAGTACAACTTGGTTGTTGCCGACGACCCCATGGCTGAGGGGACCTATGATGAGTTGTGAGATAGGTTGTGTGTAGACGTCACCGCTGTATCCCCCACCCTGCTACACAAATTGCTGGGTTGGAGAGTCGTACCAGGTGCAACACAGAGCGATCACATGGTTATTGACTTTGCTATTGCAAATGACAACATCCTCTGCGAAGGCAGGCGTGAAAAGCGATTGCGCACAAAAAATCATCACATCATTAGAACAAAGAAACGGAAACAGAATATCTGACCGTGATGTCGGTGGGTGACGATGTGCAGAATTGTCGTTGTTGAGTTGATCGTCCTTCTGGCTCTTGGTTCGTCTGGTATAAGGAAGTAGAGCAGCTCTGACTTAACAACCACGGATCTGGGTTATGGGATACTGAGGACCCAAATGTTAATTATTGGACACACAATTTCGGTTTTTATCATTTCTTGTTCAGCTCTCATTTTCTTGTACCACTTTCGATTTTCCTTGTTCACACAAAGCATTTTCCCATACTAATTGGGCCTTCTCCCCGCAGTTCTTGCAGTTAGAGTACGCGTATTTTCACTGTATGCTCCTCAACAGTTTCAGGTTCGGCAAAGGTTAATATGGCCACTTTGGCTTCTGACAATAATTTTGTCAAATCTGGATTGTTAGGGTTGGGCATCAACGGCCCATTTACATTAACATCACTTGTTTATGGGACGGAATCTTGAACAGACGTCCAATTTCCTTACTTGACAAAACCTCATTAGTCCACTACCTTCTCGATATGGCTTAATCGCAGCATAATTGTGGCTATCCTAATTGCATCGCACAGTGATCTCAGCTAGTGTGGCGGGTACGAAACAGACTAGCCTTTATTTACTTATCTAGCCGTGATCAGTTGGATCACGATCAGTGCTGTTTTGGTGAAAACTGCCATAAGTACTCTGTTCAGGAGCACACTTCACAGTAACTCTTCGCACTCGCTTAAACTTCGTAATGCCAATCAATTTAGAATTCTGTTCTGGCTTCATGATGACTAAACTAATTAATGTGATTACCGATTTTATCACAAAAGGTTGATGTATAGATTACGATGTATTAATTTAAATAGAGTACTTTAACGTTATTAGGCACCTGAGGTTATTGCCTCAGGTAAATAGTACTTCCTTTCTAACTCGTTGTGTAGCATGTCATTATGAGACGAAAGGACAAAGACTAGGCCTTTGAAAAAGCTCCATCTTATATAGGAGGCTTGGTTGTTCGGATTCAGTGACAACGAAGTCAAGAGATAAGAGCTGAAGACTCAAATACGTAAGCTAATTGTAAGAAATGAAACATGTGAATGGAAATTTCAAACTCACTTCACGCTCGTGAGAAAGAATTTGCCCGATTGTTAAAAAAAAAAAAGTGTCACGGAGCTCGCCGGATAATATACAAAACTTCACTTTCTCTGAAATAACACAACTAATTCTGAAATTCGAGACTTCTTTTGGTAACTCCCACTATGATTACACCTAGTCCAAATTACGCTGTACTTTATCTATTACTTTCGCATGACTTTAAAAGTTATTAACATTTAGTAGGGATTGACAGCGCGATGGGTTGTCACGGGTACTGGTAACATATTTGAAAGTACCAGTATTTTTCCGGGAAATTTACGAAGAAAATTAAGCTAATTAGCTTAATCTGATGTGAGGGTCCAGATCTGATTTTGTTAATTCCTTAAATGCATCCCAATGCCATCAGCCAAGCCGAGAAGCAGGTGTCAAATCGTTAAAACTGTATTGTGTGACAACATTATAAAACAATTATTACGATTAGTAAAGTTAACGTACCTGTTCGGCGAGTCCGTCTTCTCTGACTGGTGAGATCCAGAGAAGACGGACTCACCAAACAGGTACATTAACTTTAGTAATTTACCAACTGGTGGAATTAACCCAACTACTTGAATATCTTAGTACGATTGTTTGAGCTTAATTTCCTTTCAAAACTGCTATTGGTCGTCAAAGTCAATTGTTACAATAGTCAGGGAATATTTTGGTATTTACTTCTGCACTGTTCTCTAAAACTTATTTGCTGAGTTTTCACAATTTTGTAGCTTCACTAAACAAATGTACTTTTATACTATTCTGCTTCTAACCATTAGATTTTAATGGTTTTTATTCATTTACAGTATCGGACTGTGATTATACCTCCAAACGAGTACAATGCAACAAACAATGGTAAGCTTTTATTTGTTAGTTTATTTGACAGATGTGTTGGTTAAAATTAAAAAAAGTTGCATTGGTAACAAAGTTATCTGCCATCGAATAAAATCTCCCTCGGCAAACCAATTTCAATCATAAAACGGAGTTAAGACGATTGCCTATTTTCACAAAATTCGAGTCAAAATGCTATACCGATTGACATTATCAATGAGAAGAACGCAACTTACTATTATCGATATAACATGGTAACTCAAATTAAGTGGAAATAAACAATCGTCATAACCCCGTTTGGGTGAAACAAAGAACACAGATTTTTCTGAGTGTCATAATCGAATAGTAACTCGATTACTCTCTCTTATTGATAAGAGAGCACGCATCTTCAGTTGTTATCAAGAACTGGCTTAATAAACTTGTGTCTGAACATAACGTGTACAATACATACGGTTGGATCCCAGAATAGTGGACGCGGGTACATTTGTCCGGTTCTTCGGTTCGCGATTCGGAACGTTTACTAGCGTCACTGATACTGGTGCTAGTTACAAGTTGCATCACTGGCTTCTTTCAAGCGCTAGTATTCTTCAAATTCTTAAATCGTTTGACTAACCGTTGAACTATGGAATCATCTCGCGAATCCCACCCTTCGGCAAATTTCCGTTGTAACCGAAATATCTTCCTTCAGTGGTCGAGTTGCCGCCACCGTGTGCGCCTTTCTGCACGTTGTGTTCGTTACGTATCCAATTTTTTTTCGCGCCCGCCCGTCCTACTTTAGAGCTTTCCCCACTGCCCTCTACGCGTTTATTTTTTTCATCTTTTTCGACCAGCCATGGATAGGCGAATTAGTACGAAATTGATTCATCAATTAAGAGAATAAGGCCCGAGGACTCTTGTGGATTGGTGTATTAGTTTCGGTTTTATCTCTGACAAATATGAGTGTCCTGAATGTGGTGGATGGATGAAATTATGTGAAAAGGCTGGTTCCACAGATGTGTTTGAATGGAGATGTAGATTGGGCGGCCACAACTCCAAGCGATCTATTCGGAAGGGGTCGTGGTTCAGCCTGAGTAAACTGAGTATGTGTGACATCATGCTTGTCACCCTTAATTGGGTAATGAGATTACCGGCAGACATGTGTGCGATGGATTTGGATGTTTCGAAGAACACCGTGACTGATTGGATGAGTTTTTGTAGAGAAGTATGCATGATTGATGTTACTAGTTCTCAGTGTATGATTGGGGGTCACGGTGTCGTCGTAGAAATGGATACCTCAAAGTTCGGACACGTAATTATAGTGGTGAGTGATTTTTATTTACTTTTGTGGTCGTCAATGCGTGTTCTGTTGCACTACGCAAGTGATATTTATAATTGTTGTGGTCATTAATGTCTGGGGTGAAACAAAGAATATGGACCGACTGCTTGATAACGCTACGACTGCATGTATCGATTGGTTGCTTGATAATGCTACGACTGCATGTATCGATATGCGTCCGTTAGTTATCTCATATTTATTTCATATACCCATTCTTAATTTCATTGAATTAACTCCTTTTCATAGTGTTTGTACATTTAAAATAATTATATAACGGAGTATTACATAATGAACATTAAATAATTGGCGTAATCGTACAGCTGTCGTTATTTCTAATTTCAAACATGGCACCAGAGCCTATGATGTCGGGCATATCGATAACCTGACCTCAGTCGTGATATATCGATATATTGCCTTATCAGAGGGAGCGGTCCCTATTCTTTGCGTTTACCAATGTCTGTAGCATTAGGTGCCCACTGTTTGTCCACTTGGCTCAGTTTTGCGCGATTTCCATTGTTTACATTCTACCTGTTTCTTTCGCGCGCTTTGTTTACATTCACTTATACGACAAAACTTCGCTCAACTCTGACCGCTACGTGACGCTAGTAAACGTTCCGAATCGCGAATCGAAGTTCCACACAAATGTACCCGCGTCACCTATTCTGGGATTTTACCCAAAACCTCTAACTGCCTAATCCGCTGTCATTTGACGGAAATGTTGGTGAAAACTTCACCGAGTGCAAGAAGCAATTTGAGATCTATGCCATTACGTCTTGGTTAAGTTCCAAGAGTAAAGAAGTGCAGTGTGCAGTCCTTCTGCACCTTATAGATCAAGAGACTCAAACCCGTTATGACACTTTTGAAGTAACTGATGACCAAGCAAAGGAACCCAAAGAAATTCTCAGGCTCTTCGAAACCTATTGCAAACCCAAACAAAATGAGACTGTGGCTCGCTACATGTTTTTCACTCATCAGCAAAAGCAAGGTGAGTTGTTTGATGACTACGTGACAGAATTGAAGAGATTAAGTAATTCATGTGGTTTCGAAAATTAGAAGAACAGTTTGATCAAAGATCATATCATGACTGGAATTTTAGACCATAATCTACGGGAACGCTTGCTCAGAGAGGAAAATCTGAACTTAGAAAAGTGTGTGAACTTATGCAGAACTAGTGAACAGGCAGAACAACAAATGAAAACGATCCAGGATCCAAATTCAAACAAGGGTGTTGATTATATTAAAACTCATCAGATCATGAAACGGATCACGATGTGGATTGCAACATGCTTTTCGTGAATATCCAGCCTTCAACGAAATCTGCTCACAGTGCCAGCTGAAAGTTCATTTTGCGGAATTGTGCCAATGAAAACTACAGAAAGCAATACAATACCTGAAATGCAGTACTAAGAGAGAAGTCAAGAAGAAAATGGAAGGTAGTACACACCATGAACAGAAGCAAATGCACACCATGGAAAAGGAGTTAGATGATGAAGAAGACGCTACTAATTATTTTCTTGGAAAGATAAACAATAATGGCAGTAAGTAAAAACTAATACCTGATAAAGAACATTGGTTTGTAACAGCTTATATCCGTAATCATCCTTTAAAATTTAGACTTGGCACTGGTGCAGATTCGGATGTTCTACCGTACCACCATTTTGTTAAACTAGGCTTGAATGAAGAAAAACTAAGTCTGAGTGGTTTGAACTTGAATGATTGTAATGGAGGACCCATTGAAGTCTTAGGAACGCTGAATACCCCTTGCCTCATCAACAATCAAACGCATAATATTAAATTTGTGGTAGCTAAAGTACCCAATCATAAACAGCACCCAGTTTTAGGATGAGAAACTCTAGAAAGACTGAACCCAGTCAAAAGAGTGAATACAATAAACTTTGACAATTGCCCATCCAGCAAAAAGTATCCTTTCATAAAAAACTATACAAAAGTGTTTTCATATAAATTAGGTCTAATGAAGAATGCTGAGTATGATATTAAATCGAAACCTAATTACACTGGTAAAATTGAGCCATGTCAAAAAGTACCCTTCAAATTATTGAATCCACTTAAACAAGAGTTGAACAAAATGGAGCGTGGCGGTGTGATAAAAAAAATTACCGAGCCTACTGAATTTGTCAGTTTATTAGTCATTACAAAACGACGGGATAACAAGTTGAGAATTTTTCTGGACCCTCAACATTTGAAAATATAAGTTTTCAAATAGGTAAAGCAACAATGTTCTCCACCTTAGATGCTGATAGGGCTTTTTGGCAAATTAAATATTCTGATAATAGCAGCAAATACACCACTTTCAATTCACCATTTGGTAGATATTGTTTCTTAAGAATGCCTTTTAGTTTATGTTCAAGCTCAGAAATTTTCAATAAACGTTTTAAAGATATTTTTGGAGATATTAAAGGCACAGCTATTTTTATGGATGAACTAATAGTATTTTCAGAAGATGAGAAACAGCATAAGCAAGTATTAAAGAAAGTTTCAGGTGGGGCATCTGAATTCGAAGTAACAAGCCTTTATAAACATTAAGAGAGCTTTATCCGACCCACCAGTTTTGCAATTTTTTGATATTTCGAAACCAGTTACACTCTCAGTCAATTCTTCCCAAAATGGAGTGGGAGCTGTATTAATGCAAAATAATCTGCCAAGTGCATATGCCTCTCAGGCATTTAATGAAACTCAGAAGCGTTGGGCACAAATTGAAAAAGAGTGCTACGCTATAGTATTTGCCTGTGAAAAATTCAATCACAAATATATTTATGGGTCCCAGGATATAAGGGTGGACAGTGATCACAAACCTTTGAAATTCATTTTCAATAAACCACTAAATCAACGCCCCGAGACTTCAGCGTATGCTTTTACGGTTACAGCCGTATAATCTGAACATTCAGTTCAAATCTGGCAAGGAACTATTGCTTGCAGATCCTCTATCTAGAAATTTTGACACAAAGTCGTGCAATAATGATGAGTTTATCAAGGATATAGAACTCTTTGTTTCAAACATTGTAAACATGTCTTCTCACATGTCATCAAACCTCCTAGAATAATTTATAGACACGATGAAAAAATACTAACTTTGAAACATTTTGTGCTCAATGGATGGCCTCCAAATAAATCAATGGTACCGGATGGGATCAAACGCATAATGATATGTTGTTTAAAAATAGTTGTGTAATTGTTCCCACCTCTCTCTGCAAAGAAATGTTGAATAGAATTCATTACAACCATTTAGGCATGAATAAATGTAAGCAACGTGCTAGGGAAGTAATGTTTTGGTCGAATATGAGCAAACATATTGAGGATTTACTCTCAACTTGTGATATCTGTCAAAAATACCAACGAGATAACCAAAAAGTGCCCCTTAAGCCTAAAGATATACCATTGGCAGCTTTTGAAATAATGGCCACGGATTTATTTTCCTACAAAAATAAAACATACCTAACTGTCATAGATTATTTCAGTAAGTTTGTTGAGATTGGAATTCTATATCCGGATGCCTCTAGTGAAAAACCCATAATTCAATTAAAATCTACATTCCCCAGGCATGGGATTCCGAAAGTATTGTACTCTGATGGTGGTCCTCAATATTCTTCAGCCAAACTCATAATTTGTTGTGTTGACCACAAGACTTTCAGCGCCCTTATTTTGTGCAGTACAATGGAATGGTATAACGTGCTGTTCAAACAATTAAAAAACTTTTGCTCAGGGCTAATGAAAACCACAGAGATCCTTATTTAGCCCTTTTAGAACTGAGAAATACACCAATATCTGAAAATTTACCATCTCCTACTGAGTTGTTATTTGGTAGAAAATTGAATGGTCTGTTACCAAATAAAAGTGACTTTTTCAAAGATGATGTAAATCTCAAAATAAGATAAAAACTAAAAGAAAGACAGAAAATTCAACAACATTAATTCAACCATCACGCAAGACAATTGAATGACCTAATACCGGGAAAAAATGTTTTTTTTAAAGGCAAAACGACTAATGTTATGACTGCAGCAAAAATCATAAAAGCTTGTGATCGACCTAGATTATACTAAATTGAAACTGAAACAGGAACAACTATTGAGCGTAACTGTAAAGATTTGTTCAACCGTTCACAGAATGATATTGAACAAGGCGAAAGGAATTATTCAACCTATCATGACCGATCGAATTCCACACCACAACCAATCGTTTCTACAGAAAATTATTCAAAAATTGACAGTTCAGTGAAACCTCAAACTAAATCAGGGAGAACAATAAAAACCCTGCAAATTATTACACAATGGTTTATTATTCTCATGAACAGCTTGACCAAGTATTACTGCTCCCCCATCCCATTCGATTCAGCATCGAATACTAGTAAACCATACGAAACATGACCTGACTACAATGGAACTACGGAAACAAAACGTCTGATGATTTTGTCCCGTCAGGTCGGAGAAATTGGAATGGGGGCGCTTCGAGCGAACCCGTTGTGAGTCGAAAGGGGAGTTGAGTGGCGGCGTTGTTGGGAGGCGAGCGAGCGCGGGTGGTTTTTTAATGAGACGGACGGAGAGGGAGGGAGTACAAACGACGAAACGTTGACTTCCTCTGCAGTTCCCGCGTTGTACTGCGTTTCGTTAATTTTTTTAACCGTTTTTTGCCCATAACAATCATGGGCTTCGTCCGATCGGATTGCCGAGATGGCGGGCACAACTAGAAAGCAAATGGGATTTTTGTGTGAAAGAACGAAATTTTTAGACCACGTTAAAGGCACAAAACAGCCCGGACGGGGGACGGACATCGCAAATTTGGAATCTCCATGTCTTGAAACGTAAAGTATCCGTAAATACTATTATCAAAATTTAACCAAAAATCTATGAAAAAAACCAAAATGAGAATGAAACGAAAGAATCTAAAAAAATTGAATCGTATTAAAACCAAAACGTCGGGGAAATTGGAACGGGGGCGCTCGAAGCGAAAGGGGAGTTGAGGTGGCGGCGTCGTTGGGAGGGAAGCGAGCCTCGAGAGCGGTTGCTTTTTTAAAGAGACGGGCGGGGCTGGAGGGAATTCAAACGACGAAACGCTGTAGCTCCCGCGTTGTACTGCGTGTTTCGTTAATTTTTTAACCGTTTTTTGCCCATAACAACCACGGGCTTCGTCCGATCGGATTGTCGAGATGGCAGGCACAACTAGATACCAAATCGGATTTTTGGGCGAAAGAACGAATTTTTTAGACCACGTTAAAGGCACAAAACGGCCCGGACGGGGGACGGACATTGCAAATTTGGAATCTCCATGTCTTGAAACGTAAAGTATCAAATTTTGAGGGGGGGTTGTAAAAAAGTTTTCGTGACCGAAAACATAGGGTTATTATTCAGAATGAATAATAAACCAAAACCCCTTACTATTTAAAAGATTATGCATACTAACAACAACAAACAAGTTTAAACCCCGAAATAGATATCATTCTGTAATAATTTTATTAGGTATCATAGATATTTGCAATATGTGAAATTAGTAACTTTTTGTTAATGTCTTTTATACTAATATTTAAAAAAAAGGGAGATGTCATAATCAAATAGTAAATCGAATATCTCGATGTATTGATAAGAGAGCATGCATTTTCATTTGTTTCAAGAACTGGCTTAATAAACTCGTGTCCGAACATAACGTGTATAATATATACAAGTTGTGTAGGCGTAATAAGAGGGAGATTTAATAATAAAAGGGGCTGCATTTGAAGAAATCCCTTCTCCCAACTTCCATTAAACTGCACCTCGCTCCTCCAGGAGAGAAGCTGAGTGCAGTCGTCTACCACCTTCAGCTTTCGCTGGTTGTCATTAGCAAATTCCCCCGTTTCACCCCGTATAAGCTCAGTCCATACTTGGGATATTTTCCTCGTGTTACCCCGCACATCTTTCTGTAATATACAATTGTTCACCAAAGATTACATAAAGTTTTTTAAAAACTAAATCTCTGGAATAAAGAACATAACTGGCGCAGTCTTGGGGACCTACAAGAATTCGGAAGAAATTCCCACTGGATTTCGGAAGAAATTCCTACTAGATTTCGGAAGAAATTCCTACTAGATTTCGGAAGAAATTCCTACAAGAATTCGTAAGAATCTCCCAAAGGAAAAATCTTGAAGACCATATTCCACATAAAGTTGACTCAGAAATCGCAAACTAAGTTCTTGAGCAACTGGGAAAGATTCGACGATTTCCAAGAAGAGGCCATATTCGAATAAAGAAAAAGACGATAACAAGCTGACAAGAGACGGAAGCATCTATCCCCGACACCAGACCAAAAGCCGACGACACTGCCCGGGAACAGAGGATTTCTCGTTACACAACGCCGACCGACTTCAGACGACCCATGTTTCGTTCATCCGTGGTGCCAGTGGTGTTTGTCCTTTAATTTATTTAGCTTAGACAGACATTTCAAACCGTGATCGGGATTGAAGGCATCTCCATGGGTACTTGGTGTTCTAGTCTACCTTTTTATTTTCGACCGACGTTCAAACCGGGATCGGAATTGAGGGCATATCATTTTCCGTGGGTACCTGCGTTCGTGTCAAATTTTTAATCGATTGTCTGTTTCAAACCACCTAGTAACTGGCAGACAAATCGATAAATTGTATCGAACACCTATTTCAAACCACCTAGTAACTGTTAGGTAATTCGAACAATATTGAGAAGAGTGAGCAACAGAAGTATTGAAGGAGTAAAGTATTGAAAGGAGTTAGTGACTTATTTGTTTTGTTTTATCGACTACCTATTTCAAACCACCTAGTAACTAGTTGGTAGATTCGAAAAACATTTTATTTTTGTGACAGAAGATTTATTAAACTGCCTATTTCATACCACCTAGTAACTGGTAGGCAGAAATTGAGAAAGAGAAAGAGTTGAGAGAATAATTGTTAAAGACGAGAAAGTTTTATGAGATGTATAGGAAATTGTAAAGACGTTAATTAAAGTTGAAGAGAAGAATTGTGTTTCTATTTCCGAGGAGAAATAATCAAAGTAAAATAAAAGGGCAAAAGAGACAAGAACTAAATTTGTACAAACCAGACGTGAATAAAAATAAAAATTAACCAAAGAAGATCTATTGGCGTGAAAATTAAAAGTGAAATAAAAACCTTCAAAAGTAAATAATCGTAAGAAGTAGAAGGTAACTGTAAATAAGTTTTAAACTGCTTTTGCTTTTACTATTGTTCATTATTGTTATCTATTATTGGTGTAATTTCTATTTGTGTATTTCTTTACTTGATCTGTTCAATTCACTACAGCTAACACTCACACAGTAATTAAAAAGGGTGAATAAAAAGCAAGTCAAAATTCCAAAGGAAAGGAAAATTAGAGGATCCCTCGGGAATTATTTGTACAGTAAACTCCTTAAATTGGATATTCTACATCTTATTCCCGAAGAAGAAGAATAAAATGAGTTTGAACGATATTGCTGCTGCCGCTACCGCTCAGTTGGAAAGCGAGCAAATTACCCAACAAACTGACGCGAACCTCGAAGCAGAGGAACACGTCAGAAGATTTGTCCAAAATCTTGTACAAGAACAATTACATGCTCAATTAACTTCGCTACCACAAATGAGAATTAGAAATCAAATGCCAGAATTTAAAACTAAACGTGCAGACATGATCCCAGTGTTCACAGGAACTCCTGAGACACTTAGTAGATTTTTAGGAACATACTCTGTGCTATTCTATCGAAGATTCAAGGGCCTGCAGCTGAGCTGCTACAGTCAAAATCGTTCCCTAATTTCCAGTCAATACGAGAGACGCTGTTAGAAACTTACAAAGATAAGAAAGACGTTTTTACTCTATGTCACGAACTTACATCAGTTCGCCACAAGGAACACGAAACACCTTTTGCCTTTCACCAGAGAATATTAAAAATACTGAACTTAATAGTAGCTTGGATCCAGAACCACAAATCACCAAAGGAGCAAAAGACACTTATCGAACATTACAATGAGTTAGCTCTCAGAACACTATTACTACACATTCGCGATCCTATAGGAAGAGAACTACGGTCTAGGCAACCTAGATCGATAGGTGAAGCTCTAAAATGAATTACTAATGACTATCAAACGAGTAATCCAGTTAGAAATCAAAATATTCAAAAACCACAACCGCGAACACAAAACACTCAACCATTTCGTGGAAACTCAAGACCTTTCAACAAACCACACATACCGTGGAACAACATGAGATTCCCACCTCCTAACAACAATTGGCATAACAAGTTTACGCAAAACGCACCGAGGTCGCAAACATTTCAACAAACAAACAAAACTCACGACACTAACTACAAACAAATTCCTCCAAACACAACACATAAAACATCGACTAACGCACAATATGCATAATAAACAACCATCGGGATTCTATCACCCGAAACAAACGCCAATGTCCTGGCAAACCACTAATCCGAATTTTAATAACATACAAGAGGAAGAAGACCTCGAAACAAATTGCCCGAATTGCATTGACCAACAGGATCATTTTTTAGAAAAAAACGCAGACAATGAAAAATTCCCCGTGATCAACGACCTGCTTCATTTGAACACTCTTAAACATCCCTTGCCGTACATCGTTCATCCCGAATCAAATATCAGAATATTAATTGACACTGGAAGTACATCTAGTTTCATAAACCCAGTTTGTATACAAAAATACTTTCCAGGTAAATCGCAGAAAGACCGTTTTAAAGTTCAAACTGCTCATGGAGTTTCTGAAGGAAACTCTAGCGCACGAATTCCTTGCGGTAATCTTTTTAAAACTCCCAATCTAAATCTAAAATTCAAGTCATTTAAATTCCACAAATATTTCGGAATGCTAATTGGAATGGATAACTTAAAAATCCTAAACGCCCAGATAGACCTAGTAATAATAAATTGGTCACTCCAAAGACAGAAATTCAATTGAAATATTTGGAATTAGAAAACGCAGAACCTCTAAAACCTATAACCAAAAATAAAATTATAACAATCCCACCCCGCACTTGCGCACAAATTAAATTACCGGTGAACTTGGAAAAAGGAGAAGGAATAATCTCCTACACGAAACAGCAGAATATTGAAATTCCTGAATGTTTAGTAAAAGCAGATAATTACGAATGTTACGTAGGAGTAATAAACAGTGGTGAAAAGGAAGAACAGTTAGTTGCGAATTCTGCATTACAAGTGGAACCTTTTCAACCAGCGCCCGAAACTGAATTTAACAACTTAAATTATTATGATCTGAAAAACTATCGTTTTGACATGAAAAACATACGAACCGATTATATGAACGCTGAAGAAAAGGAAGCCATACAGAAACTTGTATTTTCATACAAAGACCTATTTCATATAGAAGGGAACAAACTGTCACACACACACAAAGTTCCACACCACATTCGTACCAGAGACGAAACTCCCGTATACACCCGCAATTATAAAATACCAGAAATTTACAAACCCGAAGTCAAAATGAAGTCGAGGAAATGAAACAACAAAATATTATCAGAGATAGTGCAAGCCCGTGGAATAGTCCCGTCATTTTGATTCCTAAGAAAATAGACGCTTCAGGCCAACAAAAATTCAGACTAGTCATTGATTTTCGCGGACTAAACGCCAAAACGATCGATGACAAATACCCGCTACCTAATGAAATATAATAGTTCATACCTTTATACAAGGTTTTATTAAACGAAAATTACAACGTACCGAATTTGGCAGGAGAGGAACCGAACAATGAGAAAAGCGAGTAACTAAGGAAGATCCTACTTGGATACATAACAACGAGTCAGATGATTTCATGGTTGCATAATCACCACAATCACCCCTCTCTAGAAATCCGTCAAATAGTCTTTTAAATAAGCTGGAGGATGTCTTGAACGAGTTGGTCTCTCGGACGAGGTACTAGTAGGTGTGTTAGGCAACTCCGTCCGAGTCGGAGGGACCTCTTCAATTCTAGTTTCGACTTCAGCAGGTGTACTCACGGGTGAATTTTCTTGTACTTCTTCCGAACCCTCTGGATATTGCTCAACCAGTGCAGGTTCTCCTCTCGGTGCAAGTTATCGAATTGAAACTGTTGTTTCTCTCCCATCAGGTAGACGTACATGTGCGTACTCTGGATTTGATTCAAAAGTAACTCAACTTCTTCCACCATTGGATCGTATTTGCTTTGTCGGACGTGCTTTTTCATAAGTACTGGTCTGCTTTCCGTCAGCCATGATGGCATTGAAACTCCATTACTTGTTCTCCGTTTGTGAGTGAACATCCTTTCGTGTGGCGTTGTATTTGTTGCAGTGCACAATAAAGATCGTATGGAATGAAGTGCGATATCCAAGACGTCTTCCCAAACTTCAGTTTTCATATCCCTGGATTTTAAAGCAAGCATGACGGTCTTCCAAATGATTCCGTTGAATCTTTCTGCCTGGCCATTTCCTAGAGGGTTGTATGGTGTAGTCCGGCTGGTGGCGATATTATGAGACGTCAGATAAGCTTTTAGTTCCGCAGACATGAAAGATGCACCCCTATCCGTATGTACATAAGCAGGAGTACCAAAGATTCTGAAAAGATACGTCAGGTGTTTTATGACAGAAGCAGTCGATACATCTGTGCAAGGAAACGCAAAAGAAAATCTCGAATATTCGTCTACCACAGTCAAAATATATTGATTTCGTGATTTAGATGGGAGAGGTCCTTTGAAATCAATATTGAGGCGTTCGAACGGAGATGTGGCTTTGATGAGGTTTCCTTGATGTGAATAGTATCGTGGTTTCACTTCAGCGCAAACCGTGCACGCATTAGTAATATTTCTGATTTCGTCTAGAGTGTAAGCAATATTTTCGTCTCGAATCCAGTGGTACATACGTGTTATCCCAGGATGACACAGAGAATCGTGCAGGCTTTTGAGGTTGGGCTTGGTATCTTTCATGGATGCACTTATTCTTGAGAGTGCATCTGCTGGCGCGTTTTTGTCACCAGGTCGATAGACAATGTCAAACTTGAAGCACGATAGTTCCAATCGCCATCTCATTATTTTCTCATTCTTTATTTTGCTGTTATGATTCTGATTGAACATGAAAGACACAGAGCGTTGGTCAGTCACTATTTGAAATGGGCGCCCTATCAGGTAATGTCTCCAATATCGCAATGACTCTACTATGGCATAGGCTTCTTCTTCAATGGCGGCATGTTGTAACTCAGATTTGTTCAAAGTTCTTGAGAAAAAGGCGATTGGTCCACCAAATTGGCTCAAGGTGGCTGCGATGGCAAAATCTGATGCGTCGGTTTCTACTTGGAATGGTACATCATCTTGAATAGCAGCTATGGAGGCGCATGCTATGTCCTTCTTAAGAGAGTTAAAAGCTGTAGACGAGTCTTTTGAAAGGGGAAAATCTCCTTTTGATATAAGTGGTCTTATTTTTTCTGAGAAACGTGGAATCCATCGGCTGTAGTAGGAAAACATACCTAACGCTCTCTGTAGTGATGGCTTATCCTTTGGAACTGGCATGTCCAGGAGGGGTTTCAAGCGCTGAGGATCAGGTTTGATGGCTCCATTCGATATAATATAGCCAAGTAGGCTGACAGTAGTTATGGAAAACTTGCACTTTTCCTTGTTTAGTGTTAAGTTATACTTAGTGACAGCGTCCATGAATCTTTGGAGGTTCTTGTCGTGATCTTCTTGATTTTTCCCACAAATAGTCACGTCATCCAGGTAGGGATAAGTACCTTCGAGTTTCTCATCATAGACGATTGCATCTATCACCCTCTGGAAGCAGGCAACTCCGTTAGTCACTCCAAACGGAACACGCTGGAACTGAAAAAGTTTACCTGAGGCTTCGAAGGCAGTATAGGGTCTCTCAGACTTCAAGATCGGAATTTGATGGTAGGCGCTCTTTAAATCGATTACACTAAAGACTTGGTTAGCCGAGACCTTTGAGATTATTTCTTCAATCCTTGGCAAAGGGTAAGCATCGAGAAAAGTAAATTTGTTAATTGTTTGCGAGAAGTCTATCACTATCTTGGTTTTGTGCCTCTCATCCCTGACGACGAAAGCTTGGGAACGCCACGGTGAGTTGCTTGGTTCAATAATTCCTTCCTGAACGAGCTTCTCAATTTCAGATTCCATGTCGGTGTGCAGTGAGGAGTTAGCCATAGATATTCGTCCACTGTATGGTAAGGTTCTAGCTCTGATTCTTGGGACTAAAGAATGGTTTACGAATGACAAAGAACTACACGTATCTATCAAACCGCGTAATTCCATCCCCTTGATAAAAAGGTCTATAGTAGCTTTCTGTAGGCTCCCTGGGCTAGCAGCTGATGTGACGGTAGCCACTGTAGTCTCTGCAGAAGCAGATGTTTGTAGATCGGACTTGGAATGTTTGGATTTACAAACCTTTTGGAAATGCCCTTCTTTAGAACACGATATGCAAGTCGCGTCTTTGGCCGGGCACGAGAATCTTGGGTGTCTAGACCCGCCACAGAAAAAGCACCGTTCAGGTGTCTCGAAATGAACCAGGAAATTATCGAATGTCTTCTTCCAATGAGTCCGTTTCTTGTCAGAAGATTTAGCCGATGGCTCGACGTTGAAGCTTTCAGGTTTCAAGTATTTATCCATTATAAGATGTCAAGTTGGATGGATGATTTAAAACATTTTTAATTTTCGTTTAATAAATTGAAATATAATAGTTCATACCTTTATACAAGGTTTTATTAAACGAAAAATACAACGTACCGAATTTAGCAGGAGAGGAACCGAACAATGAGAAAAGCGAGTAACTAAGGAAGATCCTACTTGGATACATAACAACGAGTCATATTTCATGGAGTTGCATAATCACCACACCTAACATCTCATATCTCCTGGATAAACTAGGAAAATGCATTCATCAAATTTCTATGCACCCTGACAGCGTAGAAAAAACAGCATTCTCTACGGAAAACGGACATTACGAATTCCTTCGCATGCCCTTTGGCTTGAAAATTCCCCTCTTACTTTCCAGCGTCTAATTGACAATGTTCTCAGAGGACTGCAAAATGAAGTTTGCACAGTCTTCATGGATGACGTAATAGTCTTTAGTACCAGCTTACAAGAACATATACTAAGACTGAGACAAGTTTTCGACCGCTTGAGAGAAGCCAATTTAAAAATTCAACTTGACAAAACAGAATTTTTAAAGAAAGAATGCCTGTATTTAGGCCATATTATAACCGCTGAAGGCGTAAAACCCAATCCTCAGAAAATCTAAGCAATCTTGAAGTACCCTATTCCTTCCACTCCAAAACAAATTAAACAATTTCTAGGATTAATTGGATATTACCGAAGATTCATTTCAAATTTCGCGCAAATAACAAAACCCTTGACACAATGCCTTAAAAAGGGAGCAAACATTGACACCAATAATGAAGATTATCGAAAATGTTTCGAAAAATGCAAAACTCTTTTGTGCAATGAACCCATTCTGCAATACCCAGATTTTTCACGACCATTTAATCTGACCACCGACGCTAGTAACGTTGCGATTGACGCTGTTCTTAGCCAACATTCGAACAAAGGTGATCTACTCGTACCCATAGCCTATGCTAGCAGAACCCTAAACGACCACGAGAGAAACCTTTCTACCATAGAAAAGGAATGTCTAGCGGTAGTTTGGGCTACCCAATATTTCAGACCGTATCTGTTTGGCATTTTCCCAAATAGTGTTTTTCGGACTCAGGAGGGTCTGAAACGTAAAGATCTGAAGAAAACTCAAAATTTTTTTCTCAGCCGATTACATAACTTTCCTTTCTACTTTGTAGAGCCAAGGAAAGTAAAACGGTTCAGCTAATAAGAATGCCGATGCTCTTTCCAGAGTAGAAATAAACGTCAATGAAACAACTAATATAAATCCAGATTTGCCTGAAATAAACCTAGAAAGTACAGATAAAGTAGTAAACGATGTTGAATCACCTGAACACGAAATTTTTTCAATACCGTCGCGATCCCTTATTGTCAATGTAGATGAAGATCCACAAGATTTAGAATCACTCACACCTACAATTCACCCTACAATTCACTCTAATTATGAAGGAAACGATTGTTCGACGATCCCAATAAATGATGGTCCAATCAATCACATCATGAACCAAATATTCATCTCAACAACCAAAATGAACCCGGAAAAACCGAAAGTAGTGAAACCTTTTCAAAACAGAACGCGCATTATCGTAGAATTTGCAGAAAACGATTTAGAGAAAAATATTGTTCAATTCGTCAAAGAGTTCGTAAAACCTAATACTAGATACGGCTTGTATTTTAGAAATGATATTTACGAACAATTCAGTAAAAGAATTTCCAAAAATTTCAAATCTACCGATCTTAATTTAGTTAAATTTAACCAAAACCTTGATGTTGAAGAAGATCAAGACAGGCTAGAAATAATCAAAACTTACCACTGAGGTAAAACAAATCATAGAGGAATCGACGAAACATACAGCAAACTCAAAGACAGTTATTATTGGCCTAATTTGAAAGAATCCATCAGAACTTTCATAAACCAGTGTGATATTTGCCAAACGCGCAAATATGACAGAGTTCCTTTAAAACCAAAATTTAATATTACGCCAACTCCACTAAGACCGTTCGAAATCCTTCATTTCGATAAAATAACTTTGGACGGTAGCAAATTTCTAACTTTGCTCGATAAATTTTCCCGTTATGCTCAAGTGTACAATGTGAAGAGTGGAAACGCTAACGAAGTTGTCAAAAATCTTTTGCGATACTTTTCTCATCACGGTATACCGCATATGATTGTCATGGACAACGGAGCTGAATTAAACAGCACATTAGTAAAAGAACTGTTAACCCTCCACAAAATTGATATACACTTCAAATGTTCACAACACCCAGACTCAAATGGACCTGTAGAAAGATTTCATTCTACACTAGTAGAACATATGCACATATTGAAGAATAGAGATGAATTCAAAGCCGATTCAATCTCTAACAAAGTTACATACGCATTATTGGCATACAATACTACTCGACACAGTGCCACTAACATGACACCGTATGAAATCATAAACGGACACATTAAAGACAACACCATGTTCGATATCAATTTAGACCATTTACTAACGAGTAACTTCGTTACTCAACACAAGGAAAAAATGGCTAAAGTATATTCGGTTTTAAAAACCAATGAGATCGAAAGAAAAAATAAAATTATCTCGAAACTCAATGAAAATAGAGAAGATATAAATGATATACCTCCTGAAGTCTACATCAAAAACAAACAGCTTCAAAACAAAACTAAAAACAAATACAAGAAGGAAATAATAACTTCTGTGGATCCAACGCTCAAAACTGCTACTATTTTACCTACACATCAAAACACGAAGGCTAAAATACATTTGAGCAACGTCAAAAGACCTAAAAAGACACTTACAATATTTTCAACGGCTTGGAACGAAAACCTCGATCCACGCGAACCGTTAATTACAAAGTTTGATTTAACGTTGACCCGAGGAAATATTCTCACGCTAAAAGAGCGAAGTTGGCTTAACGATATGGTAATCAATTTTTATTTCGAGCTTATCAACCAGAGAAGCTCCGAGTGTAAAGATCTTCCGAGTGCGCATTGCTTCAGCAGTTTCTTATTCACATCGCTGAACGCAGGCGGATATGACAGAGTAAAATCGTACACTCGACGTCTGAACATATTTACAGCCGACCTAATACTTTTCCCCGTCTTCAAGTCGTCTCACTGGAGATTAGTAGTAGCCGACACGCGTTGCAAAACCTTATCCTATTATGACTCGCTCGGACTCGATGGAAATGATATTTGGCAGAAGCTGTTAAATTATCTTTCTAAAGAGCATAGTCAGAAGAAGGGAGAACAAACTCCGATGACTGCGGAGTATTCGTATGTCAATTTGCGAAATTAATAAGTTCCAATAAAAAATTATCGTTTTCTCCTTCTAGTATCTCAGAACTGCGAGAAACAATGAAAAATGAAATTTTGTTAGGCAAACTAATTTAGAATCGTTCTAAACTTACAACTTACAGGTTCCTAACAGGAGCATACGCCGCAGATATCATAAACATTACACACAATTCTGGATTACTTCCAATCCAGATGGGGCCAAGCAAGATCATCCGTTCATACCACACGATCGCACATTACTACGATTTAACGTCCATAATTAACAGGACGAATTTAATTAAATTCCATTTTCAGGAAGTCGTAGAAACGATCAAACTAGATAAAGATTTGTCAAATAATTTCAAAATTCAAACGGAATCGATTAAATACAAATTAGAGTCTATTTACGAGAGAATCTCAGATTCTCTGGCGAAGAAAAGAATTAAAAGAGGATTAGTTAATGGCTTAGGTTCACTTGTCAAATTCGTAACTGGCAATCTTGATGCAAATGATGCAGAGAAATACGATGCTATTCTCAGTCATCTCAAAGCTAAAAGCGAAGAAATTGAAGACCAAGTTAAAAGACACTACACTGTGAACCACCTACTAATGGACAAATTTAACGAGACGTTAAACATTATAAATGAAAATAATTTTATTATTGTAAAAGAAATTAAAGACTTGAAAGTCGCAAGTAGTGAAAACATACAGAACAGACGAACTTGTGGGAAGTTCAAACACATATTAAAGTAAAATGTTACGTTAGCTCAGAAGAAATTGTATATTTTCTTGATGTTCCTATTGTTGAAGGAAATTATGATCTATTCTTTTTACAGCCTATTCCTACGTCTTATCTTGATGAATATGTAACAGTGATTCCGACTAGCAAATATGTTCTTAAATCAAAATTTAGTTCAGATGTCTAAACTGTTGAAACATGCTTGTGAATATGGTAACAAGTTTCACTTGTGTAACAATCTATTAGAAGTCAACTCTGCTAATGATTGTGAGAAAGAAATATTATTCAACAATTCTAACAGCAAATGTACTTTCACTAAATTGGATATTAAGAATAATTACGTAGAATTCATAGAAAAAGTCAACCAACATATTTTAGTATTCACTTCGGAAGACGTACTGAAGATTGTTTCAGAACATAACGTAGAATTCAGACGCCTCAAAGGAATTTATTTGCTCAGGCCAAGTATAAGCCAGGTGATGTACAGAAATAGAACGTTAACTTCTGTACTCAGTAAGACTTTTGGCCAACCATTGCTAACTACGAATGTACAATTAACTTCCCAGATTACTCAAGAACCGGTAGAAGTAATGAAATTACGAACCCTTGAGTCACTGTCTTCCCCTGTTCACTTTTCTGTACCTATTTCTAATACAAATTACCAATTGTACATCCCCAGTATCTGGACTGTAGCACTGTACATCTCCTTAACAGTTTTCATAGCTTACGTCTACGCAAAGTATAGTAAACATAACAGAAAAAATATAACCACTCCGGCCTAACCGAAAATTTAATTCCCTAACTTTTCCTCTTGACGAGGGAGGAGTTATGTAGGCGTAATAAGAGGGAGATTTAATAATAAAAGGGGCTGCATTTGCAGAAATCCCTTCTCCCAACTTCCATCAAACTGCACCTCGCTCCTCCAGGAGAGAAGCTGAGTGCAGTCGTCTACCACCTTCAGCTTTCGCTGGTTGTCATTAGCGAATTCCCCCGTTTCACCCCGTATAAGCTCAGTCCATACTTGGGATATTTTCCACGTGTTACCTCGCACATCTTTCTGTAATATACAATCTTACAATTGTTAACCAAAGATTAAATAAAGTTCTTTAAAAACTAAATCTCTGGAATAAAGAACATAACTTACATTTATTACATTGACAACATTAGAATCTTATGATCGGAATTTATACGTGACAAACTCCACTAAAATTGCTCTTGTATATTCGATCATTGAATGCTTGAATGCTTCTTGAATATTTGATAATTGATTGTGCTGCTCTCATGATTTTCCCACTGTGGTGTCCCCACACAACTTTCTTAATCAATTCTGAATAAAATATACACTCAGAGTGGAGGAGCTTCAAGGAAGAGTGAGAGAACTTTCCCTCACCCCTAAGGCCAAGGGAGGAACAAAGGGCCTCACTCTCTCCTTGAACTGGAAGGGGTCAAAATGAACCCCATAAAACTGCCGCACCTGAAAGAATTTCATTCAGAGTCCGTGTTCAGCTAGGAACAAATAAGAGCTACTTACCTCTGCGCACCAGTGTCAAGTTTTGATTGGTTCATTTCCTCTTTACGGAAGTCCAGTTAGCGAGCGGCAGATTCTTCTTCACCAGGGAACTGAACTGGCTGGGTGGAAACTCAATCAGGCCTTTTTTGACACCCAGCTGAACCTATTATGTCGAATAATGTTTTGGCACTCGCAAGGTTTGTGGAGGTGGAAGCTAACTTCATCCGTATGGAGTCAGAACACCCACCAAATGAAAATTGTATATTACCTTTTTTTGGAGACGTAGGAGGGAGGGTCTATGCATACTGGCCGCTTAAATTCCTGCTTCAGCTTTATCCAATAATTACTGCTGCCACGCATCCTGAGTACCATCAGGTGTAGAGGAGACCTGTCAGCATGGTTTAGGAAGGGGGTACTTAACCATTGGAAAAAATCCAAGAAATAGTGGAGGCCAGCATGACGACAGGTAAATGTTGATGGTCTTCCTGAATGTGAATAATGCTTTCAACTTCGCACAATAGAAAGATGCAGTGGAGGCGCCGAAGGGCACTTTTAGGGTACCTGAATACTTACCTGGGTAAAGAGAAGCTATTTGAACGAATGTACATTTATGTATGCGACAGCCCAGGGTTGGTACAGGAGGGATATCACTACGGGGCCTATCCAGGGATCGATCCATGGGCCAACTCTGGGGAATATGGCGTACAGTGGCCTGTTTCGTCTCGAGACATGACACGAGATCTAGGTGGGGTACGAGTATTTCCTCTCCAGGGTGGAAGTATCTTCTCTAGCCCTTTCCCTGCAGTATCCAGCATGCACAAGGGTCTGCAAGGCGACCGTAAGAAATTAGTTAGACATTTTTGAACCCCAATTTAGAATCAATTTGTTCGAACATTGACGACCCCTAGCTTCTCTCGGAGTAGGAAGAATCTAACACTTCCAAAAGGCTTCATGAGTATGTCGGCAATTTGGTCCACTGAGTCCACCTCCTCAATATCTAGTTCCCCATTTTCACTTGCTCTCTGACGAAAAAATGACGAATGTGAATGTGCTTGGTTCGACGGTGAAACTGTGGATTATGAGCGAGGTTGATGGTCGATTTGTTATCCACTTGTAGCACAGGGCGGCCTTCCACGTGGTCCATATCTTTCAACACTCGTTTCAACTGGCTTCAACTATTTCAGCACCTGTTGTTGAGCGGCGTGTAGTGATGTCGCCTTCATGATCGGAATCACTGTAACAGGCCAAAGATTTATCACCAACAGTGTATTTTAAACCGAATCTCATCGTTCCCTTCAAGTAACGAAAAATGCGTTTTACTTTCACCCGATTCTTCCATGTAGGGGTATCCAATGTTCTTGACACGACACTGACATCAAACGCAATACCTTGGCGAGCTCCTATCATCAAATACATAAGAGCTCCTACAGCTTGCCGATAGGGAAAAGAGGTTTCTGTCTCTTGTATTTCCCCTTCTATTGTTGTGTTATCTGGTTTGGAATCGCTTGAGATAATTTCTTCCCCATCCTTTACCCAATGGGTGAAATGCGCCAGACGAGTGTTCGCCTACCGGCACATTGTGCTCTCTAACGAGCGTAGCGATATGTCCCCTTCAAGGAGGGGGCATCAAGGCTGCTCCGGTGTTAGTGGGAGGGGCTGTGGGACAGTCTCTCCTGATCAGTGGGTGGTGGGGGTGGTCGCCACATCTCTAGACTGCGTCTGCGGTTTGCCCACGCCTGCGCAAAAGCAGTGAGTCTTTTCAATGCTGCCCTGCTGCCGCAGAGCAGTGGGGCCTCTCCAGCCAAGGGGAGCCGGGCTCGCTGGCGTATGTCCTGGTAGAGGGCGCAGGAAAATAGAACATGGTGAGCGTCCTCCCCGGCCCCTGAGCCGCATGGGCACTCGTTGAAATCTCGCCGTCTGAAGAACTGGAGACGTACGTTAAATGCGCCATGGCTGGAGAGGAGCTGTGTGACGGCAAAGGATGGGTGCCACCAGTTCATGTGCACTCGCTGCCGCACCGATGGGATGATGGCGTGCAGGTGGCGAGCTGTGGGGCCTGCGTCCCACCGTGCTTGCCACAAATCCAAGACTCCCTCAAGACCTATGAGGGTTTGTCGCTGGTGTGAGGCTTCCTGCTGAATCATCGGCATCAGGGAAGTCAGCGCTCTTCTGTAATTGTTCAATGTTCCCCGCTTAATGGAGGACTGCAAGACGGCGAGGTCGAGCAGCAGATCCAGTGGGGGTGCACCCGCAAGCACTTGCAGAGCGAGGTGGGAGGTGGTGCGGTACGCCGGCAATACAGCCAGGAGAATGTCTCGCTGGATGGTGTGTGCTGTTTGCCGGTCCCGTTGTGACGGGGCAATCTACCAGGCTGCTGCAGCGTACCGCACCATTGGCAGGAAGAGTGCCCTATAATAGAGCATGCGAGTGTGGGCTGAGGCCCCCCACGTAGGACCTGAAATGGAGGGAACTTGGGCCGTGAGTTGTCCACATTTGGTTCTTAGGAGTGCCAGGTGCTTGGTCGGACTACCTTTAGGGTAGAAGATGACTCCCAAATATTTGGCCACGGCGCTCATTGCCACACTCATACCTGGGGCCAGTGCCACTGGGGAGGGATTGAGGGATAAGGAGGAGCGCAGGACGATCAGCTGCGTTTTTGCGGGCGACAGCTGGAGGCGCTTCTTGTGGCAGAAGTTCATAATCAGTCTGGTCGCCCGCTGTAAGTGCAGTCTTGCGACCCCTGGGCTGTTTGCCCCTACGATGACCATTATGTCGTCGACATACGCAATTGGGGTATGACCAGCAGCGTGCAAGAGGTGGAGCAGCGGATCAAGTAGTACTGCCCACATAATTGTGGAGAGTACAGCCCCCTGGGGGCAGCCAGCTGTAACGTTCATGCTGGCCCGCCGACAACCAGATCCTGTGGGGGCAATCCTCTCATTGAAGAAACTCACTAAGAGTTGAAAGAGGTTGGGTGGGAGTGAGAGGGCGCGCAGGGAACTCAGGACAGCTGGCCACCACACAGCATCGAAAGCTCCCCGAATATCAAAGAACGCTGCAAGTACGATTCGGTGAGGGTTCTTATGGGCTGTTCTGCGAAGACAGTGGATGGCATCTTCGGCGCTACGCTCTGGAATGCCTCCGTACTGATGGTTATGTAGGGTGGGTAGGATGGTGCCACGCAGGGACGCCAAGATTAGTCTCTCAAACCATTTTGCCTCTGTGGGTAGTAGACTGACCAGCCTTAAGGCACAAGGCGTTTGGCTACCCGTGAGCCTGTCCTTCGGGAAGAAGACGATGCTGGCTGATTTGAGTAGTCGTGGGAAGTACCCGAGGGTTAAGCATGCATTGAACAGGTCAGTGAACCACTGTGTTACCGAGCTGGGAGCATGCCTGTACGCCACTGCGTATGTGGCTGTGGGTCCCGGAGCTTTATGAGGGGCTAGCGAATGGAGTGCAAACTTCACCTCGTCGTGGGTCCACAAAGGGAGGGGCACTCCTGAGTAGGGGAGGGGAGCAGTAGTCCTGGTCTCTGTGTCTGCCTCGTCATCGAGGGTCAAGTCATCCTGGGGGAAAGCTGTGGCCAGTAGAGCTAGATTGGCGTCACGAACAGATGCTGACTCAGGGATGCTGCGAAGTAGGGCTGTTGGGGGACACGGAGCAATCGTGCGAACCAGTTTATAGGGTGAGGCCCAAGGATTATGGCTAAGCTCATCGGTGGTGTAGCGCCGCCATGATGCCCGCTTCGCCTGGCGTATGACGCGCTTTAATTCGCGGCGGGCAGCTCGGTGCAACAGAAGATGCGGCTGTTGGTGCTCCGGAGCTGTTCTTGAAGCTGCACGGCGAAGGCGTTTCACCCATTCTGAGCACAGTTGCACTTCTTCACACCACCAAGGGGCACATGCCTTGCGGGGGAGGGCAGAAGAGGGAACCGCCTTTCTGGTACAGTTCTTGATGAGGGTGGTCAGAGCGTTTAGGTCGCGATCCAACTCTTCTCTTGTTGGGTTGACTGTGTTGAGGGATGGGCGGATGTCCTGGAGGCAGCGAGTAATGCGGTTGGTGAACTCGTTCCAATTGGCTCGTGCAAACTGCAGCCGAGAATGCCGTGGCTCCCGGGAGACGGATGCCCGAGCAGTGTACCTGAGCGACCAGGCAAGCAAAGTGTGATCAGCCCCCTCCACCTCCCTCTGATCCCATTCGTGAATTGCCATAGTGGGCGAGGTGATGAATCTCGTCTATGAAGGAGGAGCCTTGCGGACCGAAGAAGGTGGGGCGATCGGGCAGGCCTAATGGAGAGAGATTGCAAGCGTTGACCAGTGCCGCCACTTCCAATCCCCGTGAATTAGCTCGAGAGGCTTCCCAAAGGGGATGGTGAGCATTTAAGTCACCCGCCATTATAACAGTGGCAGGCCTCAGGGTCGTTAGGACGCGCTGCAACTGCTCCAGAATGGGCGTGATATCAACTGGGTGCGGTGGGAGGTAGAGGGAGACTGCGTAAAAAATGTGTGCCCACTCCACTCGAACTACTGTGATGTGTGTGGAGGACAGGGCGGGGATGTAGAGGGCCGATATGGAGCCAGGATGATCGCTAATAGTTGTGGTTGATGGGATAGTTGTGCTGGCGGATAGGTGACATATGGCGCTGGGAATGTTATACGTCCGGTGCGCGCTTTATATGGTTCTTGGACGTAGAGAAGGTGGTATGGAGTGCTAGGAGCTAATTGCTGTAACATGCAGTGAGGTAGGTATCGCTTGCCTGTATTGAGGCTCCCTACCTGTAGCATGGGCCTAGGGTTGTGCAGGTTCATGGTCCATGCCTGTGTCCTCCTCCTCCTGGGGTAGTGAGCTTTGTTGTGGGTACTCGGGTTGGGTGGTTGGGGGTGAAGGTCCAGTAGGAGTGTCGGGCCCCTTACCATAATCGATCTGGCGGATCGTAGCCCGTAGTGCTGCCAAGTAGCTAGGACATGTGTCCGCTGTGGCCGCATGGGTCGCTAGTCGCTTAGATCGTGTGCAATTCACGCATTGAGGGGTGCCCGAGTTGGTGCACGTGTCCGTTGAGTGATTCTGGGCGCATTGACCACAAATCAGTTTGGCAGTGCACTTAGCCTGGCTGTGGCCGAAGCCCTGGCATTGATGACACCGCACGAGGGACACGTGATCACGTATGGGTAGGATCAGCCAGCCCAGGCGAAGCTTGGCCTGCTTAAGAAGCCGCATGCGAAGAATCTGGGAGACTTCAAGAACCCATGAGGTGTGCGGTTGCCCCCTTCGTCCTGTGCAGTAAAGGGGCCATGGCTCTGAGTTACCATCGATTAGGAAGGGATTGTCCTGGACCAGATCCCGGGTTGGTTCGTCTGCAGAGAGGGAGGCGGGGACGCCTCGGAGGAGCATGCGCGGCAGTTTGGTCGCTACAGTGGTTGCTGTGACGCCTTCCACATCCTGCGCCAGGGTAAGTAGTCTCGCTGCGTCTGCCGGAGATTCAACGTCAAGTGCCACTCCTGAGCCAGTGTTTCTAGAGCATTTAATTTTAATGCTACCAAGGTCAGCTCCCGCGATGGCACTATACCAAGCAGTGGAGTTTTGGTCTGCGTTTGTAGGGCGTATTATTATAGTTGCCACACCACCCTCACGAGGGATTGGCCCACCTCTGGTAGCGAGCCACTGACGAATTTCTCCTTTGGTTGATTGAACTGTGGGGATGGGTTTGGGAGGAGACTTGGGGGTGCTGGTGGTGGGATTCCGTGGGCAAGAGGGTACTCCTGGGGCTGAAGGCGCGGCGGGAGCTGGCATCCTACGCCCTCGCTTCCTCGATCGTTTCGCGGGTCTCCACTCTACTGAGGGCGTCGGGGCAGGGAGGCCCACATCAGGCTCAGCCGTAGGTGGGAGAGCAGGTGCTCGCATGATCGGCTCCAGTGAGGTTGCCGCTGTCGGTTGATGAGGGGGTAAAACACATGCCTCCACTACACGCAAGCGCTCTATGACCGGGGCTATTGCATCGGTCATGGCTGATTTGAGGGTTGCCATTAGGTGGTGTGGCATGGGGGTGGGCGAGATTGATGCAGCTGGCTTAGGGGAGCGCTCAATATCTGAGGCAGTGGAGGAGGTTCCGGTGGCATTGGTCAGCATTCCACCGAGGTGTTCGGCTAGGCATACCATGGCATCTAGGTGATCAGTGAGGGATCCTAAAATTTGGACTGTTCGTTGGCGGTTGACTAGCGCTGTGAGGACTCTATCTCTAAGGAGTTGGGTTGCCTCCAGCGTACCCACGACACTTGGTGGGGGGTCCAATCCAATAGACTCCAATGCTGTGGGATCAAGGGGCGGAACGGGAACGTCAGGCTGAATCGCCCTGATGTCTGAAGAGCCAACGACTACGCGTCCTGAAGAAGAGGACTGGATAGACTGTACCCTCCGTCGGGAAGCCGCACGCCGAAAAGACCCGGACACCAACGACGCCCCGAGCCCAACGGCCGCCATCCTGTGGTGAAGAAGGAAGGAGAGGTGAAAGGGGAAGGGTAAAACGGGTGAGGAAGGAATTTGGAACACCCGAGTGACTAACGGAGGCAGGGGGCGTCAACCCCGTTCACCCCCATCCTTTACCATTGGTGTTGCGCCAGTGCGGCAATTCTCTATACTGAATTTTTCAAGCAACTTCCTCAAGTAAGTGCTTTGACTTACAGTAACCACACCATACCCCTGCTCAATCTCAAATCCAAGGAAGAAAGATGCTGGTTTAGTCGTTATTTTAAACTCTCGATTCAAATCATTCACAAATGTATTCAAATCCTCTTCTAATTTTGACGCTACAAACCCATCATCGATATACCACCATGATTTTTGTGAATTCTGATTATTGAACGAATAAGCAAGGGTCAGCATCACTTTGTTTGAACCCAATTTTGAACAAATATGGTGCAAATCTCTGATTCCAGCAACGGGGAACTGGAACTTGTTTCAGCCCATACAGACTTCGATTCAATTTACATACTCGCTTAGAAACATCACTGTAACCTTCAGGTTGTTTTATGATAATTTCTTCTTTCAAATCACCATACAAGAATGCTGTTGGAACATCAAACTGCAACAAGTGCACATTTTAACTAGCTGCTACACTAAGCAAAGCAACTCGTGAAAAAGTTTGTTCATAATCGACGCCTTGTTTTTGTGAGAAACTGCGTACTACTAACCTTGCTTCGAAACTTTCAACCGTACTATCTGGGTTCATTTTAACTTTGTATACCCATTTGGTTGGTATGGCTCTCTTTCCTGCAGGTAGTTCAGTAAGTGACCAAGTATTATTGGCATTTAAAGAATCAATTTCATTTAGCATCGCACGTTTCCAATTTTCTTTGTTTTTCACTTTTTACTTTCCGCTACCCGAAGGGAAGGAAAGTATAGTAATCGGCCCAAAAAAAAAATTTGAGTTTTCTTCAGATCTTTACGTTTCAGACCCTACTGAGTCTAAAAAACCTAATTTCGTCGCGTGGTCCGTGTGTATGTGTGTGTGTGTGTGTGTGTGTGTGTGTGTGTGTGTGTGTCTGTAGTTCGATTTGCTGGAGAACGGCTCATCCGATTGAGCTGGTTCTTTTTTTATTTTGTTCGTTATTTTTGTAGACACCAAAATAAGGTTATGGACGATTTCGGCCGATGGGAAGGGGGGGGGACGAAAATGTACCAAAAACTAGGGTTTTTCGCATTTTTCTCGAAAACGGCTCTAACGATTTTGATTAAACTTTCAAATTATCTTCTCCTAATCAATACCTAACTTTTCTTCTCTATACATATCTCCATGAAAATACGGTGAACGGAGATAATGACCTATGAAGCAAAAATAGGTTTTTAAGCTTGTTGGCAAAATGACTTCAACGATTATCATCAAACTCTCAGGATATTTTCGAATAGATAATACCTACATATTGTTCTCAATAAATGTTCCTCTGAAAGTCCATTGAGCAGAGATAAAAATGAAAATGTGATGAAAATAACAGTTTTCGAACATTTCCGAAAGTTCCAGGGTAATTTTTCACCAGATGTGATAAATCCTAATGAAGTGTCTTTTAGTCACCCATACCAACATTTTGTTCTCCATAACTATTTCTGTATATATATGTTGCACGGAGATATAAGCCACGTTAACTCAGAAAAGGAGATTTGTCGAATATTAATTTATCGGTATTCGTATTTTCTCAAAAACGGCTCCAACGATTTCGATAAAACTTTCGGAGTGCTCTCAGCTAACTAGTCCCTACATTTTGTTCCGTATAAATGTTCCTGTAAAAATGCGTTGAACGAAGATATAGCGCCCGCATGTGTAGGTGGTGTTCGAACTTAAAGGGGTGGCGGAAAGTAGTGTGTTGCTACGCACCAGATATTTTTACGTTTGCAGTGAGCGTCTTGTTTTTTATTTGAATGTCTTACACATAGAAGATTTTGAAAAGACGAATGTTGCCCACTCCATTGTGCAGGTCTTGGTGGTCTTCCATCAGCTATCCAGTATCCGCAAATTTGAATCTTATGATTATTCTTTCCCCAATAATTTTAGATAATTTTTTTGAGCGAAGTATTATTATTGGAATTGAAAATATTATTGGTTCTAGTAGTCACCACATCTTCATCATGTTGTTCTACATTTTTGAGTTCAGAGCTCTTTCGTGAGCGCATAATTCAGAAGTCAAGTTTTCAATTGTTCTCTCAGTCCAACTGGACTTGAATGAAAAATAGTCGTTTAGCAAAGTTTCAAGTATTTTTCACATGAGGAACATATCAGGAGGCCTACATGTACAATTGTTGTTTCTAAGTTTTACTTCTTCTTTGAGTTGATTCCACAAATTTTTAAGTTTAGACAACAGTGTGAGCATATCTTAATTTTCATCATGCTTATAACTAAAAAAATTGTGTACATAAATCAAAAGACTTATCAGCAGTCCCGCCAAAGAGTCAGTGAAGCTCTTGTCATGCGTCATATCCTTTGAAAAACGCATAATTTTCTGAATGTTTTCATCGCCGAAATTATTCATTATGACAACCATCGCGATACTGTTCGCAGTGGCAAATTTTTGCTTTTCCGTTTCGTAGGCAGCCAGCTCCGTAACAGTCGCTTCATGCAATGGCGAGGTAGGCTCATTCAAGGTTCCTTTAACAACCTCGAATGCATTTGACAGACCTTGCAATAATGTAGTCATTTTGAATTTCCAACTTGTCCAATTCACTTTCCCGTTCAGGTAGCCCACTTTCACCTTTGCTAAATCCATAGTCAATGTTCACTTCAATCACTATCAATAATCAATAATTCCCTAATTCAATAATTGTTCCTTGTTCACTATTCACGTAATCTGGGTCCATAACCAGTAGAAAAATTATTACAGACAAGAAACACATTTCAGTCACAATAAAAAACCAAGAGCATTTCGTTTTTCATTAATAAATAAATTCAATATGCTGCCATACTTCAAAAAATCCAGCTGAAACGAAGCAGCCACAACCTGGCTGTTTTTCAGCCAGGATTCAAAACAGAATAATTTAATGTAGACGCATACTTCAACAGGCGACAGTAAGCTTGGATACCCCTTGACTTTTGGAATGAGGACCACCATCTCACACCTTAACCCCAGTCGACGTCGTTACCACCATCAAACTTCCCCCATTCTGAATACGTGACCCGAGCCTGTGGTTCAATGAAGTCGAATCCACGTTCCAAACTAACCGGATCACGAGCGACACAACTAATTACAACCACATAGCCAGCTCATTGGGCGCCAAGACCATGATGGAAGTAGCGGATGCCAGTCCCATCAGCTAGCTGCCCTGTCACTAGGGGAATGCAAGTATCAACTCCATGCTGCATTCCCTAATCTCAGGCGTTTTTTTCCGACACTCACCTGAGTTTCTGACACCAATCTGTTTTGTCAGCATTTTTCCTCTGTTTTCATTTTACTACTTTCTTGCTATCAACTATTTTTAATAGGCGCAGTCATTGATCGACAATGTACATCGTCCATTTGAATCCAAAAGTAATTATATAAAATAAGCGATTCCACAGATATATCTGGACTCGTTCCCCGCTGCCCGGCTAATTGTCTCCACATCGTGCTGCCACATCTCTATAACAAGCCTCACTCAAGAGTTGGGCTGAGGCATCCCCCACTCAAGGGTCGACTAGCCTCCCCCAGAGCCTCTCTAAACACCCTTCACTTCCCCCACAGTAGCATAGAAGGGCATGGTCAGCTCCCTGGCAGTTAGCTGCCTGATACCTTTATTCCAGACATTTTAAGGATCTCAGCACATCCCCCTAGGTTGGGCCCTTCAGCTGACCCAACCAATCCTTACCAAGCCCCAAGAGAGCAGTAGCCTTAGCTTCCATCTTAACAATGGCTCTCCTTTACTCTCTCTTATTAGCCTTTGTCTGGAAGACTTCATTTTCACCCATACCCTTTTGTTTTTGCTGAAGGTCCCACTTTAGAGCTACCACCTGCACAGTGGTTGCACTGTCAACATCCCTAATCTGAGATCACTAATGGCCTCCTGGAGCTTATCAGCCAACCTTTGCGGGTCTGCAGACTGGTCTGAACTCAATCAGAACATCGCCCTTAGCAGTTCTCTTAATAGCCCTGACCTTTGCCCCAGCCTCTTCTGGGCTGATAACAGCCCGCACATGCCTGAGAGCTTTGTTGAATGTGGTCACTGGCTTGATAACCATGACATCAGTGAACCTCCTTATCTTCGCCCATCTGGGATGGGGGCTGCCACTGTCACCCATCTGGCCCTTTCTTCCTCTGATTGAAGTGAGGTACGCTGATCAGCCACCTGCATATGTGATGCTACACTATGTTCTTCTGCAGAGTATGCTCCTTCCAACGCATTTTCTGCAGCGTCCAGAGCCTGTTAGACCTCAATTTTGAAATTTTGCAGGCTTTTCTCCACCTCAATTACCTGGGAAAGGGTTGGGCATGCCTGCACCCTAGCCTCATCTCTGTAAGCCACCAATTCTTTTGCTTCCAGCTGCAGGTTGGAATGATCAAGTAAATCATTCATAGGTGGCCATTCTCCTGCGTGGGATTTCGCCTAACTCCTGGCAGCAATCACCCTTTGTAAGGAAAAACCCCTGTGCTGACAAGCATGGTTACTATGAAGTCGCCATTATTATGCCTGTTTAATTCAACATGCAACTTTATGTGGAACAATAATTATATTGTTTTGCATTGGTAAGAAAAATCATATCGTATATAATTAATCAGTTTTACACTACATTGGCATGGAGCACATCATGCCTAACATGGTTACTGCTAACCTTCTGGGGTGAAACGTGAAATATTGTTGGATGAGTAATGTACGCGCTTTCAAAACACGCTCATGATTTTTCTTGCCCAGGCTCGGGCCTTTCGTCGGTAGCCGCTTCCCGCTCTCCCCCCTTTTTCATTAGCTCGCCGTTTGCTTCTCAATCTCATTGAGTTCCTTCCCTTCCCTTACGCGTCTTCGCACAATTTTACCCTTCATAACCCGAAACGACCAGGTCACCCGGCGTTTTTATCTAAAATTATATAATTTTTCAATTCTCGTGTGCGATCCAAGTTGTATGTGCCATCATCTACTGTCGTCGCTTCGTCACCTGCACTAGTAAGTACTGGGCCCAGGAAAACGCCATCGTCATCGGTGAGTCAGTCTTTAATGCACATTTTGGATCGAACACGTAAACAAGCAATACAGTCCACTTTTACCTCATCACAGAATCAACGCATCAGTTAGACGTCTTCCTAACTGAGAATTCGTTTATTTGTACCGAACAGAAATTTGGTCCACTTTGGCCCGGATCTCAATAAATCCATTTATTACCATTTTTCCTATTCCCAAACCGCCTTCATTTCCCTCAATTTTTCCATATTTGCCGTCAATTCAATTCTTCTTTACGGCTTTCGAAGACAATGGCAACTCCAGATGAGGCCAAGCGCTCAATTCGACAGCTGCGGCGAAAAAGGGAGATTGCGTTCGCAGAACTTAATGCAACCTTCGATCTAATTGGCAACGTTGAACCGGGTAATACCGAGAATTTCCTAGCTCGATGTGAATCGCTGAGCTCTTTACGAGCCGAGTTTCGATCTCTCCAGTTGGAAATCGTCGAGTTAAATGAAGATGTAGTTCCGGCCGATCAACTTCCGGTAGAAACTGTCTCCAAATCATTTGACGAAATGTATTTTAAGATAAAGGGGCTAGAAAAATCGCTTACTCGAATAATGGATGTAGCTCGAGCAACACACGCCGGTGAAACATCGAGCGCAAATAATTCTACCCTCTCTATAGACAACCGCAATTATTCATTGAAGCTTACCTCGAATAATCATTCCTACGTGGAATGGCGACATGAATGCCTTTAATAATGTTTTCTCATTGTACAATTCGATGGTACATGAAGCTGATTACCCTCTTACTGCTAAGCTAACTTATTTACGATCCTTTCTTACTGGTACACCTTTATCCATGATAGAACACCTTCCGATATCGGATGCAAACTACAATATAGCCTATAATACCATAAAAGATAAGTACGCTTCATTACGGACTCTAGCTACTCATTATCTGAAGAAACTCTTTGAGTTTTCTCCTATTTCAGGTGACTCAGTAGAAGAGTTGCAATCCTTCTTAGCTGTTTTTAAATCGAATATGGAGGCCTTTACAAATCTCAAGTTAGAAGATCCTTACGATTTTATTATGTTTACTTGGGCGATGCGATGCCTACCCTCTAGGATACGTGTTATTCGGTTATTTGTTATTTGTTATTGTGGTACTTTCGGTTTGTACTCCTTTTTCTTCAGTTCTAGTATTACCAGCACCATAGTTGATCATACATTGACAGATATTTTCTCTGTACTTTCACTGCAGATGTTAAACAATGGGAGTTTATGGGTGAATATTCAGGAACTTCTAACGTCCTCGGTCTCATCGTATTTTCCATTGCTCAGGGAATTGCAATTGCCAAAATGGGTGAACTTGGAAAGCCCTTGCAACACTTTTACACTTCCCTTGGAGAAGCCATGATGCTTATCACCAACTGGGTAATTTGGTGAGTTCAATTAACATTTTCTGGTAATGCTGTAGCCATTCCTTATTTTATCACTGCATCAAACTGAATAGCTTTGTACGATGGAGTTTATCGGCCTGATGTTTGCTTAGCTGCTCTAGCAGAAAATAAAACTGTAAATTACTCTCAATTATTGTGCGAATTCCCATGAATAATCGTAGAATTGTACTTGAAACTTGTTCTGAAATTAGTGTTTAATTTTCTTACGCTTACGTAATTATATAGTTTATAAAAACACCTGAACTGCTACAGAATTGTACCGCACTACAACCTGCCCTATGAATTCGACATATGATTGACACGAAGCAGTAGCTCATAACCCTCAAAACATGTTGTTTTGGTTTAGTTTAGTTGTTATCTCTGTTAAAGAAACTGCCAGAGGAACATACATGGTGAATGTTCGAAATTTGTTTAAAATTTGCGGTTCGTAGAGTTTGTTGTTGTTTTTATTTTTTACTGTTAACTGCAACTTTATTTACCGCCTGCGGAATTCGCCCATTTTTCCGCGGATCTAGAATGTTCGGGATCTCGACATCACGAGGCGACTCCAGCATTTATTACTAATCACCTGCTCGCGCTGTGCGCGGCCATATTCCATTCCGTATTTTACTCATTACCGTTTTTTCGTTTGTTTGAAACGCCTCATCCGTTTAGTTCGTAAATTACCGTTGTGGTTTGAGTCAAACGCGTATCGGAGTTCGCGTTCGGTCGGCGGAATCCGCGACCGGTTCACGAAATTACGAACATTCGTGGTACCTGGAACTTTATGTACCGTGGAAATCCCAGTACGTCAGTGCCACAACCCTTTGTAAATAAATACAGTCCACTTTACATTATCGAGTTCCGGAAGTTTCGTTTTATTTATCCCCCAAAATTAAACATTTGGTTCCGTCCGATCCGGATTTTGGCAACGCGCCTGTGTGATTCCTACGCGTCGTGCAATCACGAGTGTTCACAACTCTTTACTCTTTATGTGCAAACGTCAGTGGCTTAGTATTGGCTTTCTATCATTTATTCTCTTTGTATCATTCCTCGATTGTACCATCCTCTTTGTTCACTGTCTTAACCTTGACTTTACGTAGAAATGCCTAAAAGAGGAACCAGTGGTAACGACCAGCCCCGTGCTAGTATGAGTGGTGTGGCTGATCGGGATTTCATACGAATAAAACGCATGCTGAAGACCCACGGTGACGAACTCCAACGAATTCATCAGCAAGGTGCTACGGCACTGGGGTCGGAAGCCGACCGTACTCTTTTCCGTGCTATGTTTACGAAGGTGGAGGAGACTTTCGGGAAATTTCAAACCAAGTGGGAGGAAGCTATACAATATTGTGAGGATAGTGAAGAAATGCTGGAATTCCCCTCAGCGGAGGAGCAGGATTATTACGTGAGTATAAAAAGAACATATTACGATATTAAAGGCTTTCATATTGCCCTTACAGAGCAAATGAACATTATCGCCAATAATGCTCCCCGAGGAACTTTGAACTTCAACCAATCTGTGGGTGGTTCCTCACGAGCTGTTTGCCCAAAATACTCATTAAGGAGTTCGATGGCGACATGACCAACTGGCCAACGTTCAAACAACTCTTTACAGCTCTAATCAGAGATGAACCCTCTCTGTCTGACGCTGAGAGATTCCATTATCTCGTCAGCTACCTACGAGGCCCTGCCTATGACACCATCCGCCACATTGCAGTTGTTGGTGAAAATTTCCATCAAGCCTGGAGGGCCTTACTCCGGACTTATGATGACCCCCGCAAGTTGGCTTGCCTGTATTTAGACCGCTTTCTCAGTTACAAGCCACAGCCAGGTGAACCCACAGCTGCTTCATTGCAAAAATATCTGTCACACGTTATGGAGAGTGTGTCTTCCTTCAGGAATTTGGACATACCTGATTTATCGGACTACCTGCTATGTGAGCTGGCTCTTCGCAACTTAGATCCTTACACACGGCGTGATTTTGAAATGTCTATGGCTGGCACTCCATTTCCAAGCTTTTTGGACCTCCAAGACTTTGTGCAAATACGCCACTGAGTTCTTCAGATTTCTCCTGGGATTCCCAGTGTCAAATCGGACTCCCGGGATTCCTTTAAAACTCCCAAACCACTTACCAGTTTACCAAATCTTCCCCGAAGCCGGCATTGATGGCCAGGAGGTCTGACTCGAACCAATCTTCTGACACACCCAGGACATGCTACATTTGCAGAGATGATCATGAGATCTTGAAATGCCCTCGTTTCCTTCACTCTTCTCCCGCTGAGCGAGTCAATTTATTGAGACGCTTCAATGGCTGCCGAAACTGTCTCAATCCAGCTCACAAGACCAAGGATTGTACATCCACTACAACGTGCCAGGAGTGCAATAAGCATCATCATACCCTGTTACATCTTCCCACAACTGCTGACAACACCGAATCAACCCCTCCGGCGGATTCAGGCTTTGCCGGCACCAATACCCATACCAAGTCTGGGGTACTCCTTAGCACAGTTATTGCCTGCTTACTGGACGTAAATGGGAGACCCCTGGAATTCTGGGGAATCCTGGATGCTGGTTCTCACTTTTCATTCCTGACTGAGGCATGTGCAAGGCGTCTGAGGAAGTCCTCTCGGCCATTTCAAGGAGCCATAGCAGGAGTGAATCAATCACCAGTTCAACAGGTCAAGGGGCAAGTTTCAGCATCCTTCCTCAACCCTATCACCTCTCAGTCTTTGACCACAGAAGCTATCATCGTGCCTTCCATAACTCCACCATTACCTCAACTGCCGCTGGTTTCCAGCAAGTGGGAGGATTATCGCACGTATGACTTGAGTGATCCCAACTTCACTCAGCCAGGTCCGATCTCGTTCCTCATAGGGGCCGATTTGTATCCTGATGTGGTAATACGAGCTCCCATCACGATTTATGAAGATGGACCCCGCCTCATACCAACAATTTTTGGATATAGCATCATGGGTCGTTTTACTGATTCCCAGGCTAATGTTCCAAGCTCTTCCGTTTCTCTCATGACTGTTACCAACAGCTCGAGATTGGTCGAGAGATTTTGGGAATTGGAGGAACCCGACTTTCCTAAACCAGTTCCACCTGAAGAGAACCAATTTGAGCAGCATTGTCTCACCACCCTTTACCGGGGGGAGGATGGCAGGTATGTGGTATCCTTACCATTCAATCCCTCCCCACCAGCCCTGATTCCAAACACTCATAGGGTGATTAACTGCTCCTTAGCCCTGGAGTCTAGACAGGCGAAGAATGAGGAGCTTCGACTGGCGTATGCAGCTCACATGAAGGAGTACCTGACACTGGGGCACATGAGCCTGGCCATGAATCCTCCCCGCTATCTCATCCCACATCATGCGGTTTTCAAGATTGAGGATAGGCGGCGTAAGATGCGAGTCGTCTATGATGCTAGTTTCCCAACAGCGACTGGTAGCAATAATGAACAACTGTTAACTGGACCTAAGCTGCAATCAGATATCGCCACCATACTCTTGAATTTTCGTCGCGATACTTATATGTTTCGGTGGGACATTGTGAAAATGTTCCGGCAAATATGGATGAACCCCACTGAAAGTTGCTATAAACAGATAGTGTGGAGAGATACGCCTGATGAACCCATACGATTTTTTGAGTTGAATACTATGTCTTTCGAAATGTCCTCCTCTCCCTACTTGGCCCAGAGAGTGTTGCGTCAACATGCCACCAATTTTAGGGATCAGCACCCAGAAGCTGCAGCCATCATCTTAACGAATCCTTACATTGATGATCTAGTGGGTGGGAGTGATAGCCCAGAACATCTTACACATCTAGGGGCCCAACTAGTGAACTTACTGGGTGGGGCAGGATTTGAGTTGGGAAAGTGGAGCTCCAACCTCTCCTCATTCCTGCAGCTGGAGAAATTGTATTCCTCCCGTGCACTCCATCCGGAAGTGGCTACGTCTCTGTCTACAGAGGGATTCCTTGATGTCTTCGACGGGTTCATTTCAAGACGAGGGCTTCCCGCTGAGATGCTCTCTGATGGTGGAACTAACTTTCGAGGCGCAGATAGGTATCTCCAGGAGATACGTGAGTTTTTCCGCCAGAGAGAGACTCACTCCCGACTGGTAGACAACACTACTCCCCTCAACTTAAAGAGGAATTTCAACCCTCCTTCATCATTACACTTCGGCGGAGGATGGGAGGTAGCTATCCGGATGGTGAAGGATCTCCTTCATACGACCTTTGGCAACCATCATTTTACCCTATTGGAACTTATGACGGCCTTTACGAAGATCGAGGGTATCCCCAGTTCTCAGCCGATTCAAGCCATATCCAGCAGCCAAAACGTCATGGACCCATTAACCCCTGGACATTTTCTCATCGGCCAGCCCATCAACATGCTACCTGAGCCTAACATTGGCGACATTCAGGTGGGGCGCCTGACCCGCTGGCAGTTGATCCGAGAACGGGTACAGTTTTTTTGGCATCTGTGGTCTAACCTTAACACCCTTAACAGCAGAACAAGTTGGACGTGAAGGCTCCCAACATGAAGACTGGGGACTTGGTGCTGCTGAGAGACGACCAGACGCCCCCAGCCCAGTGGGACTGGAGAAGAATCCAGAAAGTCCATCCAGGCCCTGACACTGCGCGAGTGGTAACGGTGAAGACGGCTACCGGTCATTACAAGAGACCAGCTGTGAAGATGGTGCCACTGACCTTGGAGGACCTACACGCCGACCCAACTATCCAAGAGCCGCACTCCCCCCGAGTGTGTTCAAAATTTGTTTAAAATTTGCGGTTCGTGGAGTTTGTTGTTGTTTTTCTTTTTTACTGTTAACTGCAACTTTATTTACCGCCTGCGGAATTCGCCCATTTTTCCATGTTCGGGATATCGACATCACGAGGCGACTCCAGCATTTATTACTAATCACCTGCTCGCGCTGTGCGCGGCCATATTCCATTCCGTATTTTACTCATTACCGTTTTTTCGTTTGTTTGAAACGCCTCATCCGTTTAGTTCGTAAATTACCGTTGTGGTTTGAGTCAAACGCGTATCGGAGTTCGCGTTCGGTTGGCGGAATCCGCGACCGGTTCACGAAATTACGAACATTCGTGGTACCTGGAACTTTATGTACCGTGGAAATCCCAGTACGTCAGTGCCACAACCCTTTGTAAATAAATACAGTCCACTTTACATTACCGAGTTCGTTTTATTTATCCCCCAAAATTAAACAGTGAATAATTTAGAATTGTTGACTAGTTGAAGATGCCTATGAGTTTGATTTTGATTTAAATCGTTAATGCTGTATTACCTAAGTAAAAAAAACATCTTAGCTTTCTTCTTCTATTACCTTTATTTTCCTGCTCTCTGTTTGCCCCATTTTTTGTATTTGCATGAGTTGTGCAGCACTTCAAGAATGTGATTTTTAGCGAGTTAGTGCCACAGAGTAGGAATCAACCATACCAACTGTAAGTTCATGTTATACCGTTTTGTTAATTCATTGCATACTCGTAGATTTCGCATAATTTAGTTCTCGATTTAGTTTATGATAATTAAGTTTCTGATATTTCGGTTTTTTAAATCTATTGTAGGCCATGATAATGAAGGATAATTTAAACCTTGAAACATTGCCAATGAATATGTGTCATCACTGACTGAACCCCAACAAACGTATCCATTCATTATTCAACACCAAAAAAGTATATACATTGTTAACTTCCACGAAAAGATAAGACAATGCTCAGTTGAACTCAACAACCAGAATATTAGTTTTAATAAACTAACAAGCATATCCATGGCAAAAACATTATGACTTCCATATCAACGAAAGCCTCTTCATTATCCCCAACATCACTCCCTTCTTTTTCATTGAATGGGAAAATGCATCTGCGTGCACTACCATTCTCTTCTTTTTAGTCATAGCAATTTGGAAAACAATAACCATGAGCTGTTTGAACAGTGTATACAGACCCATCGAGAGAGATAGCAACCTCAGACAGTATCCCACTTACATTTAGGCCCATACCACCACACCTGTTGTCCCACTGTAAATATTGGAGAGTATGCTTAAACATTTTAGCAAAGCTTGGCTGATGAAATTCGCTTGCACCATTGTTCTCTCACTGAGTCATGGGTTTGAACAGGCCCATTTCTTCAGATCAGCCACAAAGGCTAATGCTTGAGTTTTTACAGGCAAACCCCCACACAAGAGGTGTACAGGCAGTTTGAGCTCCTTCCCATGGTCAGAGCCGCGCGTTCCTTACTATGAAGGACTCTGTAGTCTTGACTGTAGGAGTGAGAGGGTTCTAGCTATCTCAAACTGAGCAACTCCCATTGTCTGACACAGCAAGGCTATTTTGCTTTCCCTAGACACCTGCTGAAATATTCAAATTTCATTTCCTTTCTGTTCTGGCGCATAAAACTAAGGGTAGCCACGAAGACGACGTAAACGGGGTAGAAGGACGGCCATGCGGAGAGAGGTCAACCGATATAATACCTTCAACCCAACGTGCGACGCCGCTCCCCAGCCATTCCGATCCGAGCTCCGTGCGACGATAAAACCCTTTAGCACCCCTTTTTATTATTCACCTTTTTCGAGGTGAGTGACACTGAAGTTTCCTTGTATCCCTCGTGTACAACTCCCCATTCTCCACGAGAGTTGGCATCGCTTCTGGATCCCAGTACTCCAACTCATTCAAGACTTCCTTGGACTTCTTCCCGGTCAGATTTTTCCGATTTTATAATTTGGCCCATACGGCATATAATCATCACTTGTACCAGTGTTCTACAGTTTCATTTGTGCCTAATACAAGAGCAGTTAAACACATGTTAAACTGAGAAAGTCGGCGTTTACGCTTATTAACCCCTTTTTGCTGCACCTTGCAGCCCCCTTGAAAAATGAAGCACAGCTGTGTCTTCAGCTGATCCTCCTCTGACTCGTGGCCATGCTTTGCGTGCAACCGATCGAGTGACTCGGCAAAATTCTCTGATTGTCTCCTTGTTGTGTTGCTTCATCTATCTTCTATATATGATTTTCATGTATCATAGTTCATTTTCTCTCTCACAATGTCACAATCACATTAAGCAATGCATAATTTGATTGCAACTGACTGGTCAGTATTCCATTTGAGTGCTAATACATCAATTTTTTAATACATCAAATGTCTTACGTTTTTTTTACTCTTATTTCATTTTAATTTATGAAAAGGTTATGTTTTTTACTTTCATTTCATTTCAGTATCTCTCCGTTGGGTGTTTTTTTCTTGGTAATATCGAAGATGTTGGAAGCTGAGAGCTTTGCCGTGATGGTGGGCCAACTTGGAATGTATTTCATGACTGTCTTGATTGGCTTGCTTTTACATGGGTTCTTCGTAGTACCGCTCATTTTCTTTGTCTGCACGAGAGAAGTACCCATTAAGTTCATTGCCAGCATGGGACAGGCCATTATAACAGCTTTTGCTACGGGCTCAAGGTAAGTGAGCACTTGGCTAACATCTTTGAACAAGATTTCTCTTCTACAGCAATGAGCATCCACCTTACTAGATACATAATGGATTGGTTTATTATTCATTCTGAATAATAACCCTATGTTTTCGGTCACGAAAACTTTTTTACAACCCCCCCTCAAAATTTGATACTTTACGTTTCAAGACATGGAGATTCCAAATTTGCGATGTCCGTCTCCCGTCTGGGCCGTTTTGTGCCTTTAACGTGGTCTAAAAATTTCGTCCTTTCGCACAAAAATCCCATTTGGTATCTAGTTGTGCCCGTTATCTTGGCAATCCGATCGGACGAAGCCCGTGGTTGTTATGGACAAAATATCTGGTGCGTTGCAACACACAACTTTCCTTAGCTCTAAAACAATTCACTTTGTACATGGCTAATTCTATTTAATCAATTCATTTATCACTCAGTTAATTTGAACTTGGTCAAACAACGCTTTACGACAGCATGAAGCGGCAGCGATTACAGTTAAAGAATTTATTGTGCTGCTCGTACTCATTGCAGGACCATTATTGAGCAAATGGTACCCAGAAAATTAATGAGGCTGTAAACACGGATTTTTTGAAGGAGGATAGTAATCACTTTTGCAGAGTTATTGGGTAATAACTGTTAGAACTGGCGAAACGGCGGTAGTTGAAATTCAGGAATTTCTGGAGTGAGCCCCATGTATCTCATGAGGCTTAAATACTCACCCTATAGGTATTGGATTGGACTACAGTACCAATTTTCTTTAACATTCTACTAACATTCCAGCGGAGTTTAAAAGGAAAAAACCACGGCAAAAACGCTTTTCGTCGAAAATTTTGATAATTTATTGTGCTGCTCTCGTCATTTTCCCACAAATGGGAATTTTATCGTATAATTATCTTATTAAGAGCTATCTATATAAAAAATTTAATCAAAATCGTTAGAGCGGTTTTTTAGAAAAAAAATTTGGTGTTTTGATCACTATGATAACTATAGTTAACTTTCGGTGGATTTTGCCCAAACCCTTATTTTTGCGTCCCATGGTAACCTGTAGGCTGGACATCAAGTTTCAGTTGATTTGGTACGGTTGTTTTCTCTAAAAACCGCGCTAAAATCGATTTCGTCGAAAATTTTGATAATTTATTGTGCTGCTCTCGTCATTTTTCCACAAATGGGAATTTTATGGTATAATTGTCTCATTGAGAGCTATCAATATAAAAAATTTAATCAAAATCGTTATAGCCATTTTTGAGAAAAAAAATATTTGGTGTTTTGATCACTATGATAACTATAGTTCAATTTCGGTGGATTTTGTTCATACCCTTATTTTGGCGTCCCATAGTGACTTCCGGGCTAGATATCAAGTTTGAGCTGATTTGGTACGGTGGTTTTCTCTAAAAATTGTTCACAGACCCACAGACCATTTTCCCAAATAGTGTTTTTCGGGCTCAGGAGGGTCTGAAACGTAAAGATCTGAAGAAAACGCCAAATTTTTTTTTCAGCCGATTACATAACTTTCCTTTCTACTTCGTAGAGCCAAGGAAAGTAAAAATGGTTTAAAAAAATTAACAAAACGCAGTATAATCGGAAATACGTCGTGTTTCGTATAGTTTTCAAAGTATTTTTACATTGTGGGTCGAATGGAATGAGTATCAGACGTGTACAATTGCGTATAGTGAAATTGTAGTAATTATAGTGAGCCAAAGTGAACTAATTGAAAGAACTCGCGGGAACTATAGCGGAAGTAAACGTTTCGTCGTTAGTACTCCCTCCCTCGAGTCTCATCAAAACTACCCACCCGCTCAGCTCAAACGTCGTGCCAATTGCCAATTGCCTACAGGCGCTTACGGGGGAATATTTAGTTTCTGTAGTTCCATTGTAGTCAGGTCATGTTTCGTATGGGTTACTAGTATTTTTCGATGCTGAATCGAATGGGATGGGTCTCGGAGCAGTAATACTTGGTCAAGATAATAATAAACCTATAATAGGCCAGTTGATGAGAATAATAAACCATTGTATAATAATTTGCAGGGTTTTTTAATGCTCTTCCTTCTATTTCTCGACCTCCCTCCCCTTCATGATTAGGTATTAACGAATTTTGACTTATGACCATAAAATGAAAAACAGGAAATTAAACAAACAACAAATCTGTAGAAATGAACACTTTTTGAAAATATCTAAAGCTTAACATTGTTCAAAGGATGGTCAACCCAATATTAACGGAAAACAAAAGTTGGAAATTGAAGTCGTAATTTCAACTTATTTCACCGTGTTACACCATCTTTTTAACGTATAAAAACAGTAAGAAAGTTTCCTCTCACTTAAATGATGAAAAGATGTCAGTGGATTGAGTTAATGAGGGTCAGAGATCGTTTTCAGTCCATGGTTGATTTTTGTGTACGAAAATTCGTATATGCTTAGTTGTATATGAGAATATTGAAAACGTGAACCTGTGTTCATCTTCTGAAGAAATAGTTAGCTTTATGCAACTCGTGATTTGTCGTTTGGTGCATATTTAGATTTAGGTGAGTAAATTGTTCGCACTGCATAGGGAAGGAATAAGTATAACATAAGAATCCACATAAAAAAGTAGGATAGGGGAACGAACATCTGAGTTGATTCCGAAGGTTAATCTTTTTTAAACAGTTTCTGGGATATAAATAGACATTTACGTCAACACGCCACATGAAGGGGAATTTCTTCTGACTCATAATAACTAAAAAGCTCTTACGAGCAAGTGCTGGAGAATAGAGGACATATTTTAAAACACTGCAAGTTCCAGGATCCTATAAAAGCGAAGAAATAATCTGCTAAAGAAAGTAATCTCAAAATTGGAAAAGTGTGCAAGGAAAATTAAACTGGGCTCAACTAACAGTTATCACCAGCGTTTCAATAATGTACAAATTTGTATTAAGTGTATAATTTTTAATGTCAATAGTCACCTATTTATCTGAATTTCCAGCTCAGCTACTCTATCAGTGTCCATGGGCTGCTTAGAAGAGAAACTTGGAATTGATACTCGAGTAACAAGATTCGTGATGCCAATCGGAGCAACAATCAACATGGACGGTACAGCTCTCTATGAGGCAGTAGCTGTAATCTTCATATCCCAAGTTCGCCAAATGTCTCTCTCCATCAGCCAGATATTTGCTATCAGGTGCTTGTCCAGAATAAATGGCTACTGTAATTTTTATTCTTCCTAGAATTCAAGAACTGTGTTACAACATAGGATAGGGGTCTTCCACCCCTTTCATTACATAGTAACTCATGAATGACGTTGATTACTGAGTGGTCAAGATGACTAAAGTTTGGCTGCCAACTGAAGACTTGAGGGGGTTTTGATATTTCCTAGAATTAAGACTTGGGGTGTTGATGGGTGGAGTCATAATTCGAGCCTTGATGGGAGCTTTGGGTTGCATGTGTAATGCTCCTTTTAGCTGTCACCAACGTAATGCTCTGGCCTGACTGGAGGGTAAATAAATGAAACAATTCGGTGAGACGCGAAGGAAAATTAGTGTAAAGGTAAGTACAGGTGCTTGGAGACATGAATGAGAACTGTAGGAGACTTGGAACACTTGTTGTATTGTGCAAACTATAGAAAGGCAGCCTGCTTCCTTCGAGTGACAAATAGAGCCTCAATTTTGGTGGAAGGTTTAACGAAGTCCAAGTTCAATGACGAAACGCAAACTGATCTTTTATTCGGAACCTTGATAAGAAGAAGACACTAAGTAACTAGGAACACCAACTGTTGCCTCGTTACACTTCTTCCTTTCTTCCTTTGAAAGCTCTTCATGTCTTTCACAGTTGGTCAGCATGCTTATTTTTGTCAGTTCTTTTTATCAGGACACGATAAGAAAGTCTCCCAGTTCTCTGATGACCTCTCTTGCCTTTTAACCTTTCTTTCTTTCTCATCTTATACCCTCACTCTTGTCCTTTCTTCAAATTCGTTGTATCTGGTACTCTTATCCTTGTGTGATGCTTGCTTAGGAACAGCATTTTTCACGGTAAATACTACGTCTGGTTTCAAAAGATCTAACTGGGAACGCAAACGTTTACCCAGTAGTAATTTAGCTGGGGAACGAAGTGTAGTTGAGTGAGGTGTGTTTCGATACGAGAACAAAACTTTGTTTCGCCTGGTTTGCCAATTGTATCCAGATAAAATTCAGGATCGCATTCGTTGCTTGAAGGTTCTCATGGCCCTTCTCTGCCAATCCATTTGATACAGTGCTGTCTGTATGTGACATATGTTGTTTCATTTAGAAACATGTTTGAACTCACATGCAGTGAACTGGGCTCCGTTGTCAGTCACGAGCGTTCTTGGCACTCCATATCTTGCGTGAAGGTCACGCAAAGTATTTATGGTTATCTTCGAACAATGCCTTATGCTAATTTAGTGACTCCAATAGATGATTCTTTGGGGTCTGTCAAACTGCATAACCACGCTCCAGGTGGTGTAGGTAATTGGAATTTCAAATACCAGATAGAGGAGGTTACAATGATAGGGTAAAATGTTTGGGTAGACATTGACTGACACGATCTTTTTCTTCATACAACCTGGCATTGCCAATGTGCAGTCGGGACCACAGTTTGGCTGGAATGTTCCATGAATGGACATGCAGTTTTAAGTCTCTATGCCAGTTACTTTGTAAAAGAGTACAATTCTTAACATGCTGCTCTACACTCTTGTCGATTTTGACAAGAGTTTTCTCAAACACGAAGGAATTACTATCCTTCCTCTCCAAAGAAAAATGCCTTCCTCCAAAGACAACTCTTCTTTTTTTTTTAAAACGCCCACACTCTGTCATTTAGCTGCTTTTCGTCAGTCCACCCATTTTGCACAAAGTGGCTAATTGTTTTAGGGTGTAATCTTCTTCAGTTCTGTGCTTCAAGTCGTGTTTATTGCTACCTGCTATCCCAGACCGGTGGGGAGATGGTTGTACCTCGGCTTACCATTCATTTATTTTCTTGCCCATCCTCATCCAGTAATTTCGGTCACCCCTTTTCTTATCTTTGACTGCAAGGACGCTTTCGCCTTAGCCGTGACACACCTTCCGGCGTGCCTGGGAACAGCAGGCTCCCCTGGCATCAGTCATGTCTCTTGGCATGCCGAGGCTGGAGCTCGTAGCAGAGCCAGGTTTTAGGTTGGCTGAGACGGAGATTCTGATTCTTTTGCTTAGTTTTGTTTGTTTATTCCATTACTAGGGCAGGGTTTCTGCTCCTACTCCTGGCATCCTACTAAAGGAATCTGAAGAGCCATTGTTTTCCCCCACATACGTATTCAATCTTATAAATGCACATGTTTAACAATAAACCAGCCAATTTGGAATCATTTTAGGAATTTCTAAGTGTTTCCCAAATATACAAGTTAAAGATCAGTGATCGATACGTAAGACTAACTTCTTTCAGAAGAAATACTGATAGAATTTGCTTTCTGTAAACACTAGTGCCAGGGCTTCCTGGTCGATAGAAGTTCTGTCCCATCAGGATATTTATGTGCCATCACTCTACCCGGGCCCCATATAGTTGTTCACTTGCATGTGCAGACACTAGTAAAGGAAGTGTACCCTAAATATTCACCAATGTTTTTGATGACGACAATTCTGGTTTTTAAATCCGGGAAGACACGGTCATGGTTGGATGTCCACATCCATCTATTCCACTACATCTGAGTCTCCTATCACTATAATATGATCAGCTTATAATATAATAATCTGAGTGTGGGACGCCTGTCAACCTTTTGTCCATCACTTTCTGGAAAAATGCTGGAGAAAAATGTGTACCAAAGGGCAACCTCTATATCGAAAATATCCTTTTGATGTTACGATCACTAAGTATTTTTGTGAACATTCGGATACCTGTACCTGTGAATTTGCGTCCTTTAAATCGATTTTTGAATACCCCTTTGCCTCCCTAGACTTGTCCATAATTTCCACGAATGTCGGTTTAAATTAATCACAGGATTGACAGGCTTCTTAAAATTGGCGCAAAGACACACTTCTATCGGGCTACAGTGTAACAACCAGTGACAACCCATTCCAGTGGAGAAGCTGTTGTGTCTATTGGTTCCATTACTCTTCCTCTCTGAATATGAGTCAGCTCATCTTCAACCTCCCGTTTCAAAGCAAACGGAACAGGACGAGGTTTGAACATTTTTGGTGTAGCTTCTTCCTTTAGGTGCACTAGGAACTCCACTGAATTGGGTTTCATGTTCCTCTCTACTCTCTTCGAACAATGCCTTATGCTAATTTAGTTACTCCAATAGATGATTCTTTGAGTCAATCGGGTCTGTCCAACTGCATAACCAGGCTCCAGGTGGTGTAGGTAATTTGAATTTCAAATACCAGATAGAGGAGGTTACAATGATAGAGTAAAATGTTTGCCAAAAGCAGGGATGACTAGTGCTGGTGACCCCATTCTCAACTACGTTTTCCCCCTATTACAGTTTGACTTGCTCAACTCCATTTACAAGAATATCAAGCATTGCTTCCCCCCTGTTTATTGTGTAGCTGCTCTCCTGTTCTGAGTGCGATTTGCACTCAGACTTGACACTCTTTCTTCCTGTGGTGCTTAAGATTTTAGTCAACGCCTCACTTGTGTTTCAATACTGGGTCTGAACTGGTGATATCACAGCATTAGTGTCACCATTGTCATTTGACTATGAAGACCAATCCCTAAGTTTGTGTTGCTTTGCTACCTCCTGGAGTAACAAAGCTGCCTGTACCACTCGTTCCAGTGTTGTTTCGTTCGCTGTATATTGTCTGATCAGTTCCATTCATTGTTAATATCCATAATAATCTAATCTTGAGTATAGTCCTCTTAACACGGTCCATACTGACGAAGTGTCACTATAGAACGGGTTTCTTTAAAGTAGTGCTGCAAGGGTTCTCCTTCTCGTCTGACACTCAATCCCTTTGGGAAGCAAAGCTCCACTAATTGAAATCAACCTGCTGAAAATGCTCTACTAACATTTTAAATACTGGGGCTCCAACAGAGCTTATCAAAAGAAGTGTTCAAACGTCATCATTTTTTGGTTGGCACAATTGTTAAATCGATTTCGACGGTTAGGTTATCATCAGTAACAAACATGAACTGACGGACTGATGAAGACGGACTCACCTAACAGGTACGTTAACTTTAGAAACATGAACTGAATTTCGTGTGTGCTCTCTGTTCGTTCTCCTGGCCAACACCTTCCAAACTCCTTTCATTTGCTTCCTTCTTTTTTAACAATCACTCTCGATTCGGCTTACTATGTATTTGGTTCTTGTGCCTTGCACTGACATCTTTTCAAGTTGTCATAATAAATCAATTAATCTCACATATTGATGAAGAATCATGACTTGTGGCTAAAAAGTGGTTTTCGCTTATTGGAACACTAAGTGATAGTGAGGATACAATATGTTTAATAAACTGTTCTGAGAAAGAACGTATATCACTGTGTATCACTGTTCTTTTCTTTAGAAGCTCACATAGGGGTTAAACTTTAATTTCTTCGTCAGAGCACTAAAGCTATAGCGCTCGTCTTTGTAACGAAATACGCCGTGTCTAACTTACCGAATTTACAGCATTACTTCGACAATGGCAAGTATTGGAGCAGCTTCGATTCCTCAGGCAGGACTCGTTACAATGGTCATGGTACTTGATACAGTGGGCCTTCCAGCTGAAGATGTCTCTCTCATATTTGCAGTCGATTGGTTGCTGTAAGTAGTTCCATCATATGTACCAACTTAGGCCAACAACAGCGTTTGTTGTTTTTCAGAATAATGTGCTGGACTTGATCTTCAATGCTAAATGCAAACATATTGGCCCTGCTGGGATATGAACCTCCCATTGGGCGATGCTGTGTGCTATCCTGATTAGTTCATATAGTTGTAATACCTCTAGTAAGGAATTGAATGCAGGAAGTAGAGAATTTGAAGTGCTTATGGATTCCTCTACATTAGAGGAATTGGAATTGCAATTTCAGTTACTACCAACTTTAAACTGACACTAAATAAATAAAAACACGCTGCAATTGATTACACAACACTTTATTATTCTCTTGCACAGCGTGATTGGGCCCATCCTTTTTCATCTAACGTCGAAAAACATTAAGAATATAACATGGGTAGATCAACAATCTGGAAAACTACTACTCCTATGCATCGAAAAATACTACTTCTCTCTTTTCGGGATCGTCCTCTCGCGACCTTCGAAACTCGTCCTATTCGACTAAGCATTAAAAAATACCAAGGAACGATACCTAACACGACGTAAATCCAATGAAACTGCCAAAGTTTGGTAATTTTTTTGCGCACAACAACCATGGGCTTAGTACAATCGAATTAACGAGCGGGTTGGCTTAACTAGATACTTTTTGTGCAACAAAACGAGTTAGCTTGGCTTGTATACACAGTCTATTTTGATTCGGTTGATACTTGAATATAGATGCAAGATTAATTGAGTTGGTGTACAGAAGCAGGAATATATCTTCGACCAGACGAATATATATTACCAGTTACCAAAATGAAACCACCATATTCCCCAAAAAAACACTTGGACCAACATGACGAACACTTAAATTGCCCATGTAAGGCCACCAAACTGGATGGAACTTTTTCCTTCGAAAACAAACCCTTCACTGTCAGGATAAAACAAAAGGGCCTGAATGGTTTAATTGAACTGAACTTGAAGAGTAATAGATTGAAAAGGAAAGGAAAGGGTGTGACATGAATAATTAGGGCGGAAGCGGTTTAAGATCTCCTTTCCGCCTGTACCGCTATCTGCCGAGAGACGCGAGCACTAAACGGTAAACTGCAACCCGTCATTCTGTCATTCATCGTTCGTCTGCCGTCTTGTTCACCGGAAAATATTTCTTCCGAAAAAAACTTCACCAATTCCCGTACCGTTCGAGGCTCACCCCCCCGAAGTTCTGAAGATTTTGCCGATCGCTCAATTGCCACGTTTATTTATTTTTGCTGAATTTAGAGAAGTTTTCCTTTTATTTCGCCTTACTACTTTTTTTTTCCGTCACTTAGTTTATTTGTACGATCCCCTGAGTGGTTTAGTTTTAGTTTCAACTGCGTATATATATATATTTTTCTTTTCTCCCGTTATATAGTTTTTTTTTGTTTAATACAAGTTGAAGTTCTTTTGCATATTTCTTTTCATTTTTTTTCTTTTGTGCTCCTGATATTATTTATTTATTTGTGGACGTGGGTTCATCCCCACGTGAGTGATTTAGGTTTGAAATCGTACAAATAAATTATGGCGCTAACGTAATCTTTCTGGTCTGTTGAGGATTCGTTTACTTAAATTTGTTCAAGTTCAATATTGACGATTGTTTATTGTGCATTGGCGATTTCGTTTCTTAATGGCTACCGAAGATATTTCTAAGCTCTCATCTCGAAGGCTAGAACTTATTGCCGAGAGAGAGGAATTGTTTGCTGTTGTTCAAGCAATTTTTGATAAATCCCAAGCGATGAATGTGGGTAATGTTATTAAGTTCCGTAGTCAATTTGATCGCTTAAGTGTTCTCGAACAGAAATACGATGCATTAAATGCTCGAATGCGCAGTTACAATGTTGTAGTTACCGATAAGAAATTGGCTATTGAGATTACTAAACCATATTTGAGTGCGGTGGAGTTGATCGATTCGGCTCGCAATGATTATCTTTCTCTGATCAAACAAGTTCCAAGTGTTGAAAATCCTCTAGTACAATCTGGTCCTTGTACCCCTCGTCTAGCCAACTTCCGCGCATATCTCTTCCTTCCTTTTCAGGCAAAAGGGTGGAAGATTGGGTAGAGTTCATTTCTCTGTTTGAATCACTAGTTCACTCCGATCCATCGCTATCAGCCGTTAAGAAGTTTCATTATTTACGAACCCGATTGACCGACGACGCTCTTGCAGTTATTTCCGATTACAAATTAAACGAGGAAAGTTATCCTTTAGCTTTAGAAGCTTTAAAGCAACGTTATCAAAATAAAAGGAAATTGGCCACGTATTTTGCAAACAAAATTTTAGAATTTCAACCACTTCGCAACTCTTCGTATTCTGAAATTCAGAGATTTATTACCACCCACCAAAATAACTGGAATTCGCTCAGCTCGCTCAATCTGACTGACGAATTAGATTTCGTGAAAATGCAATTGGCTTTAAACCATTTAGACGTTGAGACAAGGCGAGCCTTTGAAAAAGAACATTCGTCAACTACAGTGCCAACTTATAAAAATTTAATAGATTTCGTCATTGAAGTTAGTCGTAGGGAGGAGCTGTTGACAGTAGAAAATAGGTCCTCCACTGCATCTGAATCCAAAAGATCCGGCTCTAAAAGTGACTCAAATAAACATGAGTCTACATTCAAGAAAGGTTCAAAGCAGAGTGACATATTCCCAGTCTATCAGATTTCATACGGAAATCAACTTGGTAAGGCTGATAGGAAACGACAGGAACGTGATAGCTCCACACAATCGACTCCTGCTAAAAGCGATGTATCCTCTCCTCCCTTGCAGTGTTGGAATTGTGGTGGATCACACGTATTTTCCAAATGTGGCGAGCCAAGGAAAAGGTTTTGTTACCGATGCGGCGAACCAGGGTACATCATATCATCATGTCCCAAGTGCAGTGCGTTAAACGAGAACGGGAGCAGATGATTGGGGTTCAATTTGCTCCCATACCTAGCACTGACCCTGCCTCTGTTTCAGCCATCTCTGTACCGTCTATTGCTAATTATATAGTAATTCCCGAACGTCCAGCAGTCTCGTCGAGTGTCCCTGCAAGAGGGTTGTCTCCACCAGTTACCGTGCCAGCTGCCGTATCGTCGTCCCGTTTGTCTTCAACCTCTGCTACTGATTCCGTTTCGTCCGAGAAATTATTGCCTGTGGTTCCGCCTCCGCATATGCTTCCATGTATCCACAATATTGCTGACTTTTCATCTCTCACAACTGATGATGTGTTCTGTTCAGTAACGTCATCATTAAATTCCGAACATTTCCGCCAATGGATACTTCTTTTGTCGTTCTCGTCCGAGCCAACCGGTTCTTCAGGAAATCGGTTTGTTACCGTGCCTTCACTCTACGACACTGGCTCCAGTTTGTCGTTTATAGGGATTCTGGGCTTACACTCCTCGGAATAAATACAGAGTGTCGTGACCAACTCACCATACAACGAGGCGTACCGCGAATCGAACCGTTTGTCGCACATATGGCAAATGGGAGTCGTGTAACCATCTTTGATGCCTACACTTTAAAATTTGTTTTGGGATTTAAAGAAATGGAATTTCGGTTCTTTTACTTGAGCACGTTATCATTTCCTGTTGTATTGGGTCTTGACTTCATTCAAGAAATGGGTATCGTCGCTGATGCATCTCAAAACATTTGGTTTTATTCTGAAAAGCCTGATCAGATATTCCCGTTTCCCGATTCCTCATTGTTCAGGTCTTGCTTTCGGAATTCGAATGACCAGCTGCCAACAAATTCTTCATCCCAGCAAATGAGCTGTGGGATTACCGGATTAGCACCCTCTCAGCGCGTCGTGTTGAATGAGATTGTTGCTAAAGGGTTATCGTTGATGGGGGGAACCCTGGACTCACTTCCAAAATATCCCATAAAATTGATGTTGGGTCTGCGCAGCCCATCAAACAACGAGCTTACACATACTCGCCAAAGGTATTTACCGAAATGTATAGTGAGCTCGATAAAATGTTGGACCAAGGGATAGTCGAACCTAGTCATGCAGCATGGGCTTCACCTGTTGTGATAGTTCGTAAAGGCGAGTCATATAGATTTTGTATCGACTTTAGAAAAATTAATAGCATAACAAAAAAGGATTCGTACCCTCTCCCAAACATCAACCATTTGCTGGACAGTTTGCGTCACGCTGCCTTCCTTTCGAAAATTGACCTGAAGAAGGCGTTTTTGCAAGTACCTTTAGAAGATGAAGCTAGCAGAGATTTGACATCATTTATTGTTCCTGGGCGAGGCTTGTTCCGTTTTAGAACCATGCCCTTTGGCTTAACTAATGCTCCAGTCACCTTTCAACGTCTAGCGGATTCAGTATTTCTTGATTTGTACCCCCAAGTAATTGTTTTCTTAGACGATATTTTAATTTGTACTGCTGACTTTCCAAGCCATTGCACACTGTTAGAGGAAGTTTTTCGTAGATTGGGGGATACTGGATTAAAAGTAAATCCTGAGAAGTGCGAATTCGGATGTACCGAGGTTTGCTACCTGGGGTACCGAGTTAACATCGAGGGAATTAGTGTGGATCCTAGTAAGGTTGAAGCAGTCACTTCCTATCCCCCTCCTAGAAATATTACTGAACTTAGACGATTCCTCGGGATGTCTGGTTGGTACAGACGCTTCATCCCTGGATTTTCGACTACTGTGGCACCACTTACCGCTTTGCTGAAGAAAGGCAAACCTTGGGCATGGTCTGACGCTCAGGTTGCCGCATTTGAGGCTTTAAAGTTGGCGTTGTCATCTGCACCAGTTCTTGCACGTCCCAATTTTGAGCTCCCATTTATTTTACAGACTGATGCCAGTCAGTACGGTCTAGGAGCAGCCTTGATACAAATACAAGAAGGTAGTGAAAAGGTAATCACTTACTGTTCCAAGACTCTATCAGCCGCTGAACGTAACTACTCGGTGACTGAGAAAGAATGTTTGGCCGTAAATTATGGCATAGAAAAAATAGGCAATATCTTGAAGGCAGTGAGTTCACAGTGATCACTGACCATTCATCTCTCAAGTGGCTTTTGCAACTTAAAAACCCAACAGGTCGCCTAGCAAGATGGACTCTCCGGCTCCAACCATACAACTTTAGCGTACAGTATAGAAAAGGGAAGCTGAACTGTGTTGCTGATGCTCTATCTCGTATCGTGCCCCAAGCTGGTGTAGGTTTGCTTAGTGTATGTACTAATGAGGTCCCTACTACCTCCAACACTAGGGATGAATGGTATGACCGGAAGGTTTATAGGGTTCGTACCAACCCTGATGATCATCCAGATTGGAAATTGGAGGGAGATAATTTATTTTATTATCGTAAGGCATTTTTAAAAGGGGAGCTTGAAGATGCCAGTGAAGACTGGAAACTTGTTGTTCCGTGGAACCTACGGTCTCGGGTCCTGAAAGAGTGCCATGATGACCCACAATCCGGGCATTTGGGCATCGCCAAAACCCACTGGCGAGTAGGCCGGCTTTACTACTGGCCAGGCTTATATCAGGACATTCTTCGTTACGTGCGTCGATGTGATACATGTCAGCGTGTTAAAGCTCCGAACTCTGCACCTCGTGGACTTATGTACCCCCGCTATCTCACTTCACCATGGGAGATCGTGTCTGCTGACTTAATGGGCCCATTTCCTCGCAGCTCTTCTGGAAATAAATACCTTCTCGTGTTCGAGGATGTTTTCACTAAATGGATTGAACTCATTCCCATTCGCAGTGCTACATCCAGTGTTTTGCTTTCTAAGTTTCGCTCGACGATTTTGAATCGTTTTGGAACACCCTCCACACTAATAACAGACAATGGGTCTAATTTTGTGAGTACTGCTGTTCGCTCTCTTGCTGAAACATTGGGCATCAAACATCAAACTACACCACTGTACCACTGTCAGGCAAACCCTACTGAGCGAGCAAATAGAAATATCCGACAATTGATTGTATCTTACCTTGACCAAGACAAACATTCTCAATGGGACCGCTATCTGGGAGAGCTTCAATTCGCCCTAAATACTCCCGTTCACAGCTCCACCAAATATACGCCTGCTTTCCTCAACTTTGGACGCGAGCTTGACCCTCAGCACTCACATCGGAAAACATTAACTTATACAGATCCTCCTGCTCCTGAGAGTGAACCTAGGACAGATGAGTGGGCGCTCCGGATGCAGAAAATAGGGGAACTCTACCATCTTGTTGAACGCCACCTCCTAAAATCCAGCTCAAGCCAAAGTCATCGCTACAACTTACGCCGTAGAAAGGACAATTTCAAAGTGGGTGACTTAGTGCTGCGTCGTTCCTTCAACTTGTCGTCAGCTGAAGATCGCCGTGCAGCGAAATTGTACCACAAATTTCAAGGTCCCTTCAAAGTCACATTTGTTAGTCCCGGTGGAACATGCCAACTTGCAACTTTTGATGGTAAAAGTGCTGGCACCTGGCATCCCTCGAAGTTGAAGGAGTACGTTCGTCCTTCAACCGCTGGGGAGGGGTGTGTGACATGAATAATTAGGGCGGAAGCGGTTTAAGATCTCCTTTCCGCCTGTACCGCTATCTGCCGAGAGACGCGAGCACTAAACGGTAAACTGCAACCCGTCATTCTGTCATTCATCGTTCGTCTGCCGTCTTGTTCACCGGAAAATATTTCTTCCGAAAAAAACTTCACCAATTCCCGTACCGTTCGAGGCTCACCCCCCCGAAGTTCTGAAGATTTTGCCGATCGCTCAATTGCCACGTTTATTTATTTTTGCTGAATTTAGAGAAGTTTTCCTTTTATTTCGCCTTACTATTTTTTTTTTTTTTTTCGTCACTTAGTTTATTTGTACGATCCCCTGAGTGGTTTAGTTTTAGTTTCAACTGCGTATATATATATTTTTTTCTTTTCTCCCGTTATATAGTTTTTTTTTGTTTAATACAAGTTGAAGTTCTTTTGCATATTTCTTTTCATTTTTTTTTTCTTTTGTGCTCCTGATATTATTTATTTATTTGTGGACGTGGGTTCATCCCCACGTGAGTGATTTAGGTTTGAAATCGTACAAGGGCTAGGATGGAGCAGGAGTGAGTCAGGGAAGATGGCGTCACAAAGAAAGTGACAGCATGAAGTAGTTGGGTACCTTCTGCGCGGCAGAACAGATACAAAATTGAGTTTTTGTACGAAAAAAGTATTTTTTTAGACCACGTTGAAGGCAAGATACTGACAGATATTGCAAATGTGGAATCTCAAAAACATAGGCGTATTATTCAGAATAAATAACATACCAATACTACTTCATGTGCTCGCATTTGTTCAGGTTCTCTTACTCATGCTGCTTACTCATTATTGCACAGTCGATGTACGGGAAATCCATGACACTGTCAATATGATTTTTTGAGAAGGGCCATGTACTGTTTTGGAATTATCAGGGTAAAAACTGTCAGAAATGGTAGTAAGTGAAACGGCAGTGGTTGTAATTCCGGAATTTCTGGGATCGCTCCTAATTGGTTTATTATTCATTATGAATAATAACCCTATGTTTTCGGTCAAGAAAATTTTTTTACAACCCCCCCTCAAAATTTGATACTTTACGTTTCAAGACTTGGAGATTCCAAATTCGCGATGTCTGTCCGCCGTCCGGGCCATTTTGTGCCTTTAACATGGTCTAAAAAATTCGTTCTTTCGCACAAAAATCCGATTTGGTATCTAGTTGTGCCCGCCATCTCGGCAATCCGATCGGACGAAGCCCGTGGTTGTAATGGGCAAAACATGGTTAAATAAATTAACGAAACACAGTACAACGCGGGAACTACAGCGGAAGTCAATGTTTCGTCGTTTGAAGTCCCTCCCTCCCTGCCGTCTCAATAAAAAACAACCCGCCTCGTCGCCTCGCAATGCTGCTGGGCGGGCGGCTCAACTCCCCTTTCGCCTTGCAACGGGTTCGCTCGAAGCGCCCCCGTTCCAATTTCCCCGACCCGACAGTGCAAAATCATCAGACGTTTTGTTTCAGTAGTTCCATTGTAGCCAGGACATGTTTCGTATGGTTTACTAGTATTTGATGCTGAATTGAATGGGATGGGGGAGCACTAATACTAGGTCAAGCTGTTCATGAGAATAATAAACCATTGTGTAATAATTTGCAGGGTTTTTTTCTGAGAGAGCTATTTACATTTGAGTAGAAATTATAAGAGAAAAACTGCACACCAAGTTTATTTTCTTCAATATTCATGGTAATTTATTGTGCTGATCTCGTAATTTTCTCACAAATGAGAATTTTGTTGTAATGTATTATTTAGAGCTGCCCATTACTGTCTTTGACAAATATGACAGGTGCGACGCATCACGCAACTTTCTCTACATAAACTCACTGGTTTTCATGGCTTCAATGAAAACCCAATGGTTGCTACTTATTCAATTTATTTTTCGCCCAGTTCATTTGAACTAACACCGCTTCATGATGGTGGAAAGTAGTAGTACTTACAGTTCCAGAATTTATTGTGCTGCTCGTACTCATGCTCTGACAATTAATGAGCAATTGGTACACAGAGAATTGATGAGGCTATAGACACGAATTTTTCTGAAGGATAATAACCACTTTTCCAGAGTTATCCAGTAAAAACTTTTGGTTTGGAAATGGTGAAACAGCGGCGATCGAAATTCCGGAATTGGTGGAATAGTCCTTGTCGTTCAGTCATATAAAAGATTGACGATTTACTCGTTTATTATTCCAGGCTAAATGCGAACACAAATGAGTAAGACATATTGTTTTCAGCCCCTATTTATAGTGCATGAAGGCAGTGCCTTCATAATATTTAATAGGCGTTCCAAGGCCACCAAGTCTACACAAATCAAATCAAGTATTACAATCTCCTCTTTTTTCTACCTTGGCTTTCCTTGGCTCTATAAAGTAGAAAGGAAAGTTATGTAATCGGCTGAAAAAACGATTTGAAGTTCTCTTCAGACCTTTACATTTCAGACCCTACTAGTCCGAAAAACACTATTTGGGAAAATGGTCTGTCTGTGTGTGTGTCCAAATGTTATCTGACAGCTGAGATCTTGCGCTAACTTGGCAAGACAAGAAGCATGGATCTTCGTATGGAGGGGTCAGAAGTTCACGGAGTAGAGACAGGTAACATCAGGGATGCAGCATCGATTGTGTCCAGGTGTTTTGTGTGGTGCAAGAAAAGTGCAAAGGGGATGCGTCGACTGGGTGTGTCAGCAGGCGTTCCCCGCAATATCACCACCCGTGTGTTGCCCAGGTCGTACCATAACTGGTGGTTGATCTATCATGGAACATCCTCTTATCCTTCTTGCGAGGCCCCTCTAAATAGCCTGGCAACGGTGTGCCATCTGCAAGTACCAAGAACCCACACGGAGCCACAAATGGCCACCCGTAGTAGTCTGCACAAGACCAGTGGAGTGCGCCTGGTGCGCCATGCTACATCTTAGCAAGGAGTGCTAGGGTGAGGCTCCCCTCAATTGTGCCAGTTGCATCGATCGCAAGCTACAACAGGACTCAACTCTTCACGAGTGAGCTCATCCAAGCTGGTGGCTTTGAGCTGATTGTAATATCATTTTACAGGCAATTCGGCGCACCAGTTGCCAACAGCCTTCAACCACTCAAGGGAGCTCTAGCTGGGCTGTGCATAATATGTGCAGATGCAAACGCCAGATCACTATTGTGGGGATCCCCGACCATGGATGGGGTGGGTGAGGCTATATAGAATTTCTCACCATATACAACTTGGTTGTTGCAACAATCCCATGACTGAGGTGACCTATGATGGGCTGGAAGGAAGTCGTCATCACAGCCATGCCTCACACCCTTCTACGCACATTGCTGGGTTGGCGAGGCGTACCAGCTGCAATGCAGAGCGATCACATGGTTATTGACTTTGCCACCTCTGCAAAGACACGCGTGAAAAGCGAGTCTGCACAAAAAATGCTGACTGGCCACAATTCTCTAGGGTACTGGTAGGTGAACTGTGTGCAGCAGACATCAACCACACACTCGAAGAGGTGGACAGCAAAGTGGACATACTTACCACATTACGGCACTCTGCTGGGCTCTCTGTACTTCGACAAAAGAATCACAGGTCGAGCATAGTCCCATGGTGGACTGACGACCTTAATCAACGATAGCTCACCTCAGCAGGGCCCTTGCGCCCTTAAAGCTCAACAAATCTCCGGGGCCAGATAATATAGAAAGCAATATGCTTAGGAAGGTTGACCAGACAATCTCCAGCGGCCTCCTTAATTTATGTAATGACCCCACTCTGTGGACATCTGTGCATAACAGAGAGAACTGCTATCATCGAATGCAGGCATGTCTCAGTCCAGAGAAAGATTGAGAAGGAGTGCCCACATGGCTCAGTCCTTGGACCAGACCAGCACTCTGGAATGCCTTCTTCGAAGGTCTTCTCAGGAGGCTCATGGAGACTGACTGCGAGCCGTACGCCTATGTGGATGACTTGACTGTGCTGATCTTTGCAGAGTCAGTCCGCCAAATTGAAGAAAAACCCCACCACGTGCTCCGCACCGTCACCCAATGGTGCGAGCATGTCAAGATGCAGGTGGCTGAGGAAAAAAACCGGCTAATCCTTTTGAAAGGATAAGTGAATAACCAACCCTCAATACGCGTTGGCAGCCATAGGCTCCTCCTTGAAAAGCTCGTCAAGTATTTAGGAATGAATATAGGCGTGAGGTGGGGCTTCAGCCAACACCACCAGTCCCTTAAAAGCACTACCATTACAAGTTTTGCCTCACTGCGTGCCATTACTAAGGCCACTTGAGGTGTGTGTTACCATGACACTATTCTCATGTACAAGGCTAGTGGCTAGGAGTGTTCACTAGTTCGGAGAGTTAGCGTGGAAAATAAATTTCTAACTCCGATTATGAAATTAACAATGAGAGATTATAATTGATAAAATATAATAGAATTTAACGAAATTGTTGACATTAAAATGCGTCGTCTTGGTACAAAATTCACCGAATTTAATTGAAAATAAATGAAATAGTCCGAGTTAGAAAAAAAGGAAGTAAGCAAACGATAGTTCTTCTAGAACAAAGAAACGGGAATAGAATTTTTGACCGTGATGTTGGTGGGTGACGATGTGCAGAATTGTCGTTGTTGAGTTGATCGTCCTTCTGGCTCTTGGTTTCGTCTGGTGCATGTGAGGATACTGCTGACCCAACAATGGCAGAGACGTTCATGAAGAGGGGACATTAGGCGGCGAGTTTAGACTTGGGGAGGTGGACAGGGATGCAACCTGCTTGTTCCACAATGCACAAACAAGTCCAATGTCTAAATAGTTCACCTCACCTTTCCTCAACAAGATCCCGCCTTTGGTGTAAACATCAATGCGTGCAATTATACCATAAAATTCCCATTTGTGGGAAAATGACAAGAGCAGCACAATAAATTGTCAAAATTTTCTATGAAAATCGGTTTTTGCATGGTTTTTTTTCCTTATAAACTCTGCTGAAATGTTACTAGAATGTTTAAGAAAAAAGAATATATATATATATATGGTGCGTTGCAACAAACACTTTCCTTAGCTCTACGAACTTAGCTTTACAAACTGATTGAAATAAAAATATTGGATTATTTGCTAGAGTGAATAAAAACTCATGGGTGCACGTGGGTTTAAGGAAAGTCGTGTGTGGGCCAAAACTGTGAAGAAGTGTGGACTAGATCTGAAAAAACTAAGCTTTTTTTTCATCTGAATACATCCCTTTCCTTTTTACTTCGTAGAGCTAAGGAAAGTATAAAAGATACTCAAAGAAACCACAGTACATAGAAGTTGAGCTGTTTCTTTGCTTGCTACATAGCTCACCATGAACCTTAATGTGCCTCCCGAAAAACAAATTAAATAAATAAAGACTGAAGAAATGGAGAGGGCACCACCAGACTACTCTACACGAGCTCTAGGGAAAGGATGAGTGGAAGTTTCACCAAAAAAACGCCCACCAGCTAAGATGTAAACCAAGAAACAGGATGGTGATGATGATGGTGGTGGTGGTGGGGGGGGGGACGAGCTTGTTAATCCACCCAGATTGTCAACCCCTTCAAAACTAGTCAACTTTAAGAGTAAGTATGTTCAAACTGGGAATAGCTTTTGCCGCAACTTTAGTTTTGTGTTGGCAACTTTCTGAAGATCATCACCTTAAGGATGGAGCCTTAAACTCATGCAACCAGGTTACCCCCATCTGCATACTTTCCTGAGACAGCAGCTTCAAGAGTTCTCAACTTGTCTTACAAAGATCAGCTTTAAGACATAACATTAGTAAAGTATAATCAATTTATCATCTGCCTCATTTTTTATTTTTTCAGGGACCGGTTCCGGACCACTGTCAATGTTCTGGGAGATGCATTAGGGGCTGGTATCGTTCAGCATCTTAGTAAGAAAGAATTGGGCAAAGCTTAAGAACAGAAGGTAATCACTAGGTGAAACCAGATTACAGACGATAACAATGAAACATACTAAAGTAAGTCGTAAATAAAGCGGGATAAATAACTGGGTAACTACCAATATTAAACCAATTGCTGGGCCTGTAAAATGCAAACTTTTCAAATTCGCCAAATTTGCATTTAGTGGAATATCCATAAAATGTCTGAGAAATTAAAACGACAGAAGTATCTGATATGTGATGAGGTTCTGATCATATTATCGTGATGGTAAAACTGTTGTGGAACCTGATGTCTATTCCTCCTTCTGAGGAGGCTAAATATAAATCTCATTTTATGGTGTGCATCAGAATCAAGAGCAAATATTACTACTTAGCTGCGCTATTTACGTGTATATATGTATATATATCAGCAATTTTTAGAAGGTCGCTTCAAACCTTCTCTCATTCACCATGTCTTCAATTCACAGGACAATAAGATGCATGCGCTTTTGCGCTTTTTGATCATTGTTGCTTTACTTTAGGTTTAGATCGTATTTTAGGTCGTCCTTAGGTACTTCATCATCTAAAAAATTAGCCGCAATTTTGTTTTAAAGTCAATAAGGTTTCTTTGAAGTATTTATTCGAGAGATAAAATTTGTGTTTTTTTATTTAACTCCCAGTGTCTTAGGATTCTAACGAGTGGTTATTTTAGTAATAACAGTTCGCTTTTATTGTTTGTCAATTGACACCATCTACTAACTTAAATTGTTTTACAGGGGAGAATTGAATAAGTACCATAAATTTATGCTTGGGGCTCATTTGTTACAATTTCATACCATCTTGAATTCAAGACTAACCACCCAATCACCATGTCCGTAAGCAAGAAAATTTATTTGAGTAAAGTCGATCAGTTTTCAAATAATATTACAAGATACATTAATTCATTACGATAATGTATTGAAACCAACCTTCCTGGTGTTGTCAAATAAGTACCCACAAGTAAATGCCTGAACATTCTGTTCTAACTGTCAGACATTGTGGTCTGTTAGGTATTGACACAGTCACTAGCGCTCAATTCAATTCTGCCTCCTCCTAATGCTGCTTCGTTTGTTCATGCTAATTTGTCAATTACACTCGAAATAACCTGAGGACGCTGTTAGAGAGTTAGAATATTTTTACAATCCTGGTGAACACCTGAACGATCCTCTTAGGTGGACAATGTACCCTACCATAATTTATTGTGAAACTCGGTTGAAATTGTTATTAAATTGAGTAGAAAATGTGGAGAAAACGTAACAACTTTTCCACTGCTACAATTATTGAACAGCTGCTATTAATGATTGGTTTCTGACCACGAAATGTCATGGCATTTCTGTCTAACAGAATAACTAACACGTTAACGAGAGCAAAATGGACCTTGTTCTATGGAAACGTTTGTTCAAACAGAACAGAGCAACTAGTCTGCATTGTTTATTCTGGATTTGTTAGTTGCCAGAAACTTGATGTTATTGTCAGAGGGTACTTAACTATCTTCAGCACAACGCTAACAATATGCATTCACATAAATTCAGCTTACGTACGTATTTAACATCCACCGAGATGTGTTTTGTTAGCGATTTTGATTTTCCATTTTCTTACTTATTTCAAATCATTTTCTACTGGTCCATACTAGAGATGAAAATCGTTTATCAGGTATAGGGCACCTAAAAAACGAATGTGTCCCCCCCCCCCAAACTATGCCTTGTGTTAACTTCCAGTTACCATTTATTGAAATGATTTCGAACAATATTGTACAGAACAATTTTATGGTGGGCAGTGACGGACCAGTTTGAACTATGCTTAAAACAGTGGTTTGATACAAAAAGGCTCTGCTCTACCTCTTCTGTATTTACAATAACCTGTAAACTGTAGGGTAAGTTTGAATATAGGAAAATAGTTTGTGTATGAACTCCATGCTTGATGTATTACTCAGTAAATTGCCGTGGAAACGTTTTTCGACTAGGGGAGCTCTGTGAACACATAAGTAGTAGGATCTACATTCTACAATTCATTCTAAGTGCTTCCGTATACTTAAAAACTAAATCTCTTTGCTAATAGTTGAACTTCCTGCACATAAATTCTACTTTCTGTTGGTATGCATCTTCTTTTCAACAAATCCCTGACTTTTTCCTGTACCACTGCTGCCCTTGACCATCTGTTCTGAACGAAGCATTTTTTTCTCTGTTATTTGCTCTTAACTCATTTCTACTCATCCGATTATCCAAGTAATCAGCATAAGAAATCCCATGGAAGAACATGATTCTAGTTACCCCTTGCAGCATGATCTCATCAAATGTTCAAACAGTAACGAAACTCATATTGCTTAAACACTTTCCGAGTGACTTTAACAACCACTGCCAAAAACTATTGTATGGTATTTGCATATTTGATAGTTTTGAAAGTCATCTAACTTAGATGAAAAAGAAATCGAAGTGCTTAAAAAATACCCCAAGTCAAACAATCAGTAAGGTTGAGTTGTTATTAGTTATAAAAGTGTACAATCCTGTAACCATGTAACTGAGTACTTCCTGTTTATTGCTTTTAATGTAGTACATGCTACAGATTGTGCCGATTGAAGCCAGATTGGCGTTGTAAGTGTGCATTTATTATAATAAACGTTCTGTGCATCCCAGTGTGTTTGTATCCTATTTCTGTCTATAAGTCGTATGATTGGTTCTCTACCACTAAGATATTACATAGTATTCCACGGTTAAGTATTTTTCGTACTTTATTGTTTTAGCAAAATGAAGCTATTGCAATTGCTTAAAGAAATATATGCTGGAAAATATAAATGTTCGTAAAATGTGCAGAAATCCAGTGCACAACTTTATAAAGACTGTGTAGAGTTCAAAACAAGCTTGCCCATGTGTCAATCCTCTCTCAATGTGTATCGTAGTTAAATCTTATTTCATACAATTTATAAGAAACTGGTAGAACTTAATTTGAAGCCACACTAGGGCCTCTAGGGGATATGTTCGTGATAAGAGAATCCCCGAGAAACCTTGAATGATTTTTACTTTCCGCTACCCTGAAGGGAGAGGAAAGTATAGTAATCGTGTCAAGAAAAAAAATTTGGTTTTTCTTCAGATCTTTACATTTTGAGGCCTACTGAGTCTAAAAAACCTAATTTCCGCGCGTGGTCCGTGTGTGCGTGTCTTGAAAAGCACGTCAAGTATTTAGGAGTGAATACAAGTGAGAGGTGGGGTTTCAACCAGCATCTCCAGTCCCTCAAAGGCACTACCATTGCAAGGTTTGCCTCACTGCGTGCAATTACAAAGGCCACTTGGGGTGTGTGATACCATGACACTATCCTCATGTATAAGGCCATCTGTCTAGGCGTGATTGGCTACTGCCCCATTGTCTGGGGTGGCAAACTAACAGTCAATCAAAAGAGAGTATTGGCCCAATCCCAGAGAGTTGTGCTCCTGTGGATCACCAAGGCCTACAAGACTGTATCAATAGAAGCACTCCAGGTGATCACTGGTCAGTTACCAGTTGACTCGGCCGTTGAGTGCATGGTTGACAAGTGGAGAGTGAAACGGGAGCTTCCCCCGCTTTGAGCTGAACTCCGTGCGGATCTCACCACAGAACAGAAACTTGCTGCCATTGACGATTGGGCTCTAGAGAAATGGCAAGCGAGATGGGAATCCTCATCAAAGGGACATTATACGTACGAGTTCTTCCCCAAAATCCGTGAACGTCTTTCAAGAAAATGGGTTGAGCCAGACCACGGGACGATCCAGTTCCTCACGGGACATGGTGACTTCTTTTCTCTGAAAGACCTCATGCACGTCTTGTGCCTCCGGTGCGGAGGAAACAAGAAACCACGTGCTGCTCCACTGTAGTTTCTACGACAGTGAGCGACGGTTGTTGAGAGAGCAAACGAACTTAGCGGCATCGACTGCTACAAACCAAGCCTATAACCATTTTGCAAGGTTTGCGAAGAAGGTGATGGCTTAGAAACGTGGTCACTCCTCCCTGATGGTACGGGATTCCTCAGGTGGTCACCTCCACCGGGAGACTGGCTAACGACCAAATACCTGCTATACCTCCACCGGTCTGAGTTTGGTGGATGCTGCAGAGGCCGGTCTCTTGCATATTAGCGAAACCGCAACTTCCATGACTGTGTATCGCCTGACTCCCTTTAAAGGCAAGCCGTAGATCGTGGTCTAGTGGTTAAGACAGTCGATTCATAGTTCTTGACGTAGGTCGAGGATTGTGGATCGAGCTCCGGCGCGATTGCCGTAATTTTTGCCTGAGTCAGCGGATCCCCAAAACGTCTCCAAACCCCCCTCGTAACATTGGTGGCAGCGATATACGAACAAGTCCACGCTCCTTCATTCCAAGAAAAAGAAGAGCACCTGAGAGAAAAAATTAAGAAATTAAGAGAGAAAATAATGAGACGAGTTCTCGGGTCCGAGATTCCCTGACGCTGTGAAAGTTCCAGCGGAGAGAAAAATGGTGACGCGCCTACTACAATGTGAATGAAAAAGTAAGCGCCCTTTCCTTGTCGCCCTCTCGTTCCCCGAATCTTTGATCGGATTTTCCGGGGATTCGCTCAACTCTCAAAAATCCGTTCATTAAAAGTCGTCCGCTCTAGAAGCAGCGGCTAACGGTGAGGGGGGAGATGTACCGCCTGACTCCCTTTAAAGGCAAGCGGTTGATCATGGTCTAGTGGTTAAGACAGTCGATTCATAATTCTCGATGTAGGTCGAGGATTGTGGATCGAGCTCCGGCGTGATTGCCGTAATTTTTGCCTGAGTCAGCGGATCCCCAAAACGTCTCCAAACCCCCCTCGTAACAACTGATATAACCCTCGTCGAGGGTTTAGGTACAGTCATAAAATAAGGAAATAGACCTGTGTGCGTGTCTGTAGTTCGATTAGCAGGAGAACGGCTGATCTGATTGAGCTGGTTCTTTTTTGTTTTGTTTGTTATTTTTTGTTGACACCAAAATAAGGTTATGGACGATTTCAGCCGATGGGAAGGGGGGGGGACGAAAATGTACCAAAAACTAGGGTTTTTCGCATTTATCTCGAAAACGGCTCTAACGATTTTGATTAAACTTTCCAATTACCTTCTGCTAATCAATACCTAACTTTTCTTTTGTATACATATCTCCATGAAAATGCGGTGAACGGAGATATAAGCCTATGAAGCAAAAATAGGTTTTTTACACAATTCGGCAAAACGACTTCAGCGATTTTCACCAAACTCACAGGTTGTTTTCAAATAGTTAATATCTACGTATTGTTTAAAATAAACGTTCCTCTGACCGTCCATTGAACGAAGATAAAAATCAAAATGTGTCGAAAATAACGTTTTTTCGACCATTTCCGTAAATTCTGGGGTAACTGTTCCACCAGATGTAATCAATCTTACAGAGTGTCTTTTAATCACCCATACCCACATTTCGTTCTCCGTAACTATTTCTGTATATAAATATATGTTGAACGGAAATATAAGCCAAGTTAACTCAGAAAAGAAGATTTGTCGAATAATAATTTATCGGTATTCCAATTTTCTCAGAAACGGCTCAAACGATTTCGATCAAACTTACGGAGTACTCGCAGCTAACTAGTTCCTACATTTTGTTCTATATAAATATTTCTGTAGAAATGCGTTGAACGAAGATATAGCACCCGTATATGTAGCTGGTTTTCGAACTTACGGGGGTGGCGGAAAGTTGTGTGTTGCTACGCACCGCTCGTTGGTTTAGGTACATCTTCTTCAAGGATGAACTCTTGAAGGGGGATGACTCTTGCAAAACATACCTGGCATTCCCTAAGAAGCTGTACGATATAAGGACTGGTACAATAGAACTTAGGGTTGCAGTGCTCATCCCAAAAAGGGACAGAGTTTTTAAATATCTGGTGCGTAGCAACACACAACTCGATATATGTCATTCGGGATAGGCACTCTTTTTCTCCTTGTCTGCTGGAGCCGTTGATAAATTTTCTGGCCACATCTAGGAGGTATCACTTTTCGGGGAACTAGAGAGCTCTGGTAACGACTTGTAAATATTAGTGGATCTACAGAAAGATTTTACAGGGCAGCATACGTGAGAGACTACTTAGTGAACTATTAATGAACGAATTTAAGATAGCTCAGGACAAGGCTCTGAAGGTATGAATGGACCCTGACGAGTTTTATAACAATGTCCAGATTTCATTTTTCTCAGAGATGTTAGAACTCTCCTATTAGAGATACCTGCATGTCTCCATTTCAGACTCCTCTTAGTCGATCAAATAATTTTAAAGAAAGAAAATATAAATTCAACCTCAGGCTCTCTTGGAGTGCCCTTCCTCAACTGCGATGCAAAACCGTTTTCTGTTTTCCTTCTTGACTGCCTCGAAAGGCGCTTCGACTACAGGGTAGCTCTTCATGAGAGTCACTATTGTTTCTGTAAGTGATACAGATCTGTAGTAATTTTTACAGCCTGATGCAGAGGAAGCTCTAGTCCAAACTCCCCTTGCTTTGCAGACCTACGAATCTTGGTAGGATAATTTGAATAGCTATAGTACATAACATGAGTACTGACTTAACGACCAGATGATGTCTTTGCATTGAAAGCGCTCGCCCACAGTATCTCACCTAACAGGTACGTTAACTTTAGTACATAACATAGCTAATCACCATAACTGGAAAGTGTTTGAGCTCACCAAATAAAGTTATAGTGTTCCCACGAAGAAAGTTCATCATCTCTGATATATTTGTTTATGACGAATAAAAGTCCTCACTGAAGCTTGTGTTTCATCCAGTAGCTAACAGAGCAACGGTTGATGAGCAAATGCAATTACAACGCTATTTCAAGTTTCGTTTAGAGCCTTGATTAGCATATTGATTGAATTGAGAGAAATTAGCACCGAGCTACAGTGTATGGTTGAGCGTAGAAAAGTGGTGCAACAAGAAGTAAGATACTTGTTAGTCGTGTACTTATTTGAGTGAGAGTCTTAGTTGGACTATTCCTTTTCTTTGAGAATAAGAAATAAGTATATGTTCCTTGTATTTCACCATACAGTAACTTCATGTAGTGGTTGATAACATTTCAGCTGCTCTTTGCAAAGTAAGATTAGAAAAAGATTGGAAATATAAGGGAGGTAAACTGTCTTTTTCAAATCATTTAACTGAGATGGGGCGCTGTGATTTGAATGATGGACAACAGATTGGATTTCTTCATTTTTGAAATAAATGAAAATGCAAAAGAAATGTAGTGGAAAATTTCGAAGTTTTCAAAAGTAATAAATCCTGGGTCATGGCTAGAGGCATCCTTGCGATGTGGCCAATACCTTACAGCCAAGTTTCTCTAAGCAGCCTTATTATATTCGGAAAGTTGCCGAAGCACTACTGAAGCAGGCATTAAGCCCAGTAAGCGTTTCGAGTTTGTGGCTCTGTTGATGGATGAGGCCCTGGTAGTGTCCTGACTTCCCCTTCTCTTTGGTACGTGTGGACTGGGTAGCAGGACTGGGTTACTGACACTTTCAAGCAAGTAACTAATGATAGCGCTCCTATTTGGCATATTACAATTATATTTTGAGTAAGGAACACTGAAAAGAAGGGTGTTGCATGTAACTTGATTAAGCAGATTTATTGTACATCCATACAATTCCTACATTAAAACTCCGAAAGTGCTATTTTGACAGGCTGAGCTCAGTAGCGTTGAAGATGCCAAACTCTTGATAGATCTTCTCTCAGTGAGAGCAACACCAGAGTCTCAAAGGAGATGCACAGATGAGTCATTAATGAAGAAAGTGGAAGAGTACCTTGTATCTGTAGGCAAAGATGATGAATCCTCGGCTCAACTTTTAACGCTAGCCCATCCTTTTGCCCTTCTTCAAGGATTCCACGAAGTATACAGAAGGTATGAATTTAAATAAATACGAGCTCTTGATTAATACCAAAATGCTACTAAGTACAGGTAGTAAAGTATTCTTTGTGGTACTTCTATTACGTACAGTTGTCTCGTCTCAGTGATGGAAAAATACAACTTCAGGGGAGAGAAGGCCTTTCAACCAACCGCTTCTCACATATTCACCAGAGGTACCCATACCAAGTTATTAACAATACGTCCAAGAACTAACAGCACTGTAGAAAGGTTAATTTGTGACGAACTTACATTTGTAAACTGTATAACGTTTATGTTCAATGTTTTAGTTTACACATTGTTTGGACAGGTGGCTTAGTACTGCGAATTAAACGCCTTGATTCAGCTAATGATCTTTTCACTATTGTAATGGAAAGCCCACAGATGATGGGAATGTTTGTTTGCAGCTTCCTATCCCAGTCTCATAATCCCTTTGGATAGGGACAGTTTGGGAGTGCAACAGTTCAGTAGAAGGTCCTCTGATGTATAGGAAGATCATCAGATCCTCAGATCCACCAGCAGATCATCAGTCTTACAGTGTTTATTGCAAACTACTGCCAGTGGTGTATAGACACAGTACCTATGTGCCTTGTGCTCGAGGACTGGGGAGCATATTGTAGTTTTGAACATTTTTTTTTTCCTTGAAAACGGTGGATGCAGGTGATACCCCTATTGCAGCCACAAACAGGCCTATTGTAAGGGCGTCCATGATCTGAAGATCATGGCCCCCTGCACCACAGCACTGGTCTCACTTACACACCTATCCCCCCATTTGCCAACCTCCCTTCGTAGATGGCTCCTGGTAGTCCCAACAAATGGCTCCGGGCCAATAAGGGCTTGTGCCAATCCCTTCTTAGCCAACCTATCAGCCCATTCGTTTCCCTCTATACCCCGATGCCCTGGCACCCAACACAGTGTTACACTGTTGTCCTCGGCCAGGGCATTCAGTCCAGTCAGACACTCCCACACCTGCCGGGATGTACGACAGTATGAGGCTAATGCCTTGAGGGTGGCCTGACTGTCCACGATGTAGATTCTCTGCCACTTCAGTCCCCTCTGCAGCAGCCACTGCACACAGACCATGACTGCAGCCCCCTCTGCCTGGAATACCGTGGCCAGCGACCCCAATGGATCGTCGCTCTGATCCTCGGCCCAAAGATGCCTGCCCCTGCAAGGCCACCCTGCACCAAGCCATCAGTGTAGTATACCAGGGCCCCAGCTTCGAAAGCGGGAACTCCCCCTTCCCACCTGGATCACTCATGAATGAGTATCCGAGAGGGTAACACGAAGTTGAACCTCGCAGGCATTGAGTCTATCACATGCAGTTCGGGCCCCTCCACCTTCACCTTGTCAAGGATCAAGTGGCAGGAACTCCTCCTCCCACGCATAATCAGACCCAACTCCAACATACGCACAGCCTGGAGGAACGCCATCCTTCTAACATGTATGTGGAGTGGAGCTAAATCTAGCAAGACCTCCAGTGCAGCCATAGGGCATGTCATACAGCCTGTAATGGCCAGACACGCCCTACGCTGCAGTTTATTTAGCTGCAATTGCACTGTTTTGTTTTCCACCCTAGTCCACCAGACCAGGGCTCCATAGGTGACTACAGGCCTAACAACCGCAATGTACAGCCACCGGATCATCCCAGGCCTCAGCCCCCATGTCTTCCCCACCATTCTCTGAGCTGCCCACATCACCACCGACACCCGCTGTAAGGCTTTTTTCAAGTGTGTGGCCCAAGTTAGCTTCCCATCAAGGAAAACTCCCAACTGAACTTGATCTCATGCTGAATCTTCACTTCCTTGCCACCCAGCCTGAGTTCCCCCAGCGTAACCTTCTGGTGAATGGGACCAGGCTCGTTTTGTCTGGATTGACAAACAGTCCTTGCCCATTGCACCATCTCTGTAGGGTATTCAGTGCATGCTGCATGCATTCACTGATCACACTCGCGAATTTACCCCTGTTTATAATTACCAGTTCGTCCGCGTATCCTATTACCTTGTAGCCCTCCTCTTCCAGCAGCTCGAGAAGGGTATCAGTAACCAGAGGAGAGGGGAGAGCACCCCCCCCCCTGGGGCCCCCTGCTACTCAGCATCTCCTTGGTCCAAGAGATTAGGTAAGGATCTACTCCCTTCCTACCAGCCGCAACCGTAATTGAGGCATACGACGTATTGTCGAAAGCCCCCCCCCCCAATATCCAGAAAGCAGTACAGCGCAGTCTCTCCGGATCTCAGAGTACCCTCCACCACTGTCGCCAGTTCCATCAGAGCAGTCTCAGTGGATCTCCCCCTCTGATAGGCATGCTGGGAACTCCGAATGGGGTTCTGAGTAAGATAGTACTCCTTTATTGATAGGCACACTATCTTCTCCATTGTTTTCAACAGAAAGGACATGAGACTGATGGGGCGGTAGCCTTTAGCCAGGGCCAAGGAGGCACCCGGCTTTGGTATAAAGACTACCTTCACCTTCCTCCACATAGTGGGTATGTACCCAAGGACATAGCTCGCCCTGAAAAGCCTCACCAGTATTGGACCCAGAGCCTCCCTACCATGCTGCAACATGGCTGGGAAGATCCCATCCGAAGCTGGCGCCTTGTAAGGTTTAAATGAACCAATTGCCTATTTAACCTTATTAAGTGTGAACATTTCCCTGTAGGCAGCGGGTTCCTTGATTGTTCATGACAGGTACCTCCATTGGCAAGTTTTGAACATACTCCAACCCATTGTTTTGGGCAGTAGTACCAAACTTCATCCCCCATATGGTGCTGGCCAATTCCTTACCTATTTTCTCATGTGACATGTTATGGACCTCTTCCACCTGCTCTTCAGTGCCTTGGCGTACGCTGTATTAGTCAGCATGGTGTCTGGCATTTCATCGTTGTGTATATGTACAGGTAGCGTCAGCTCCCTTCCAAAAACGAGGCTAGCTCGTGAGAATCTATTGGCTGCATGGTCAGCTGCTCGGTAGGCCAGAAGAACCCATGATAGATGCCTGTCCCAGTCTTCCTACTTGTCCTTCACCATCTTGGCAAGCATGTAAATAAGTGTTCGGTTAAACCACTCAGCTGGACCATTACTCTGAGGGTGCATTAGTGTCGTTCTGGTCTTGTGAATCAGCAAGAGTTAACACATTTCTTTGAAAACTTTCGACTAAAATGAGGTGCCTTGGTCTGCATGGAGTTCTTGAGGTACGCTAAACCTTGTAATTACGTGCAGGTCAAGGACTGCAAATGACTCAGGCTATTTCATTAACACATCCACTAGCACAATGATGTGTGTGTTCCCTCGTTGAGTCTTGGACAAAGGCCCTACTGCATCAACAAACAGACGGTCAAACGGAATACCAGAGACCACGTCCAGATTTCCCCCATTTTTCGCACACTTCACATGCTTTGCAGGCTAACTTAACGTCTTTTGTCATGCCAGTCCAATATTTCCTCTTCCTCGGAGCTGCAAGCATTCTGCGACCTCCAAAGTGCCCCAGTCTATGTGCCTGCAAGACGGCCACACTCTGAAAGCATTTGGGTACAATTATCTGTTCAACCATCGTATGCCCGCTAGCACTTTCATTTTGTCGCCCCAGTAATCCATCTTTTAGCTGCAACGTCGCCACGGTTGCCCATAAGTTCTTCTCTCCTTTACCGTACTTAGCTACTTCTTGCCACTGTTGTCATACTCCCTCCTGTACCCATTGGTACACCAGCTTCAGTACTGGGTCGTCCTTTTGAGCTCTTATTCAGTCTTTTTCAATAGGTAGCGTCCTGGTAAGTATTACTGCGACATCTTCTTCTGTGTACTTCTGTTCCTAGGGCAGACAGTATCCACAATTTACTTCTGCACACAGTCTCCTCGATAGTCTGTCAGCATTGAGATGATCTTTATCTGGTCGGTGCTCAACTCGAAAATTAAATGGTGCGATACCTTCCAACCATCTAGCTAGTTGACCATCCAGTTCCTTGAAATTACGAAGCCATCTCAATGAAGCATTATCAGTTCTCACAACAAAAAGTTCACCACTTTCCAGGCCAAATGCCTTGAAGTGCTTAAGAGCTTGCACCAGACTAAAAAGCTCTTTACACGTTGTACAGTAATTTCGCTCTGCTGTCTTGAGACACTGGCTGTAGTAAGCGATCACTCTCTCTTCCCCGCTCTATACTTGGGAAAGTACAGCACCTATAGCAACATCTGGATCATCTGTGCCCAAAATGAACGGTACACGAGGGTCAACATGTGTGCAAGGACTGGTGGCATAGAGAGGGCTCTTTTAATGTTATCAAAAGCTTCTTGTGAATGTTGAGTCCAGCAAAACTTCCCTTTCTGGTCCTTTAGTGCATATAACCTACAGGCTCACTAAGCGAAATTTGAAACAAAAGTCCAATAATAAGAGCATAAGCCCAGGAAAGACCTTAGTTGTTTCTGATCTTCTGGCGCTGGCCAGGTCACTACTTTTTCAACCTTCACTGGGTCAGCAGCAACACCCTTCTCTGAAATGACATATCCAAGGTAATTGACTTCCCGTACAAAGAGTTGGCACCTCTTAGCATTTAATTTGACGTTTGCTTCCCGCAGCACCTGAAAGACGATGTGGAGCCACATCCACTGGTTATCAAAGGTGGCTGTATCAATGAGTACATTGTCGTGATATGCCTTCACCCTACCTTGGCGAATCAACTCCTGCAGGACTTTGCTCATAGCTCGTTGAAAAGTTGCAGGAGCATTGCACAAACCAAATGGCATGGCCAAAAACTGCCACAGACCCCAGGGCTTACAAAACGCAGCTTTTTCTTGGTCTTCTTTTTTTCTAAAGTTAACGTACCTGTTAGGTGAGTCCGTCTCCTCTGGCTTGTGAGTTACTGTGGGCAATCAGGGGGCAGTCAGTACTGACTTAACGGCCAGACGATGATGTCTTTACATCGAAAGCGCTTGCCCACAGTAACTCACAAGCCAGAGGAGACGGACTCACCTAACAGGTACGTTAACTTTAGTAATTTGCCTACTGGCGGATATAACCCAATTTCCTTAATACCTTCTTTTTTTCTTTGTCCTTTGTCCAAAATTTACCAGTAACCACTTTGAAGGTCGAAGGATGAAAACCAGCTGCTACCTGAAGATGAGATCTTCCATTCTAGTAAGAGGATGGGAATCCTTTTTTGTTATGTCATTCAACTGACAATAATCAATGCAAAAGCGAGTACTGCTGTCCTCCTCTTTCAACAGTACAACAGGGCTTGCCTAAGGGCTGGTAGATGACTCAATGATCCCGTTTCGCTCTATTTCAGTCGCAAGCTTGTCCACTTCCTCCACCCTACAGGGTGAAATTCGGCGAGGAGCCTGTCTAGTGAGATGACAGCCGCCTATGTCAATGGTGTGGGAGACTCCTTCAATCCGGCCCAAATCTTTAACAGTCTCAGCAAAAACATCGGAAAACTTAATGAGTAGCTCCTTTACCTTTTCCTGATGTTCAGGCTGTAATTTACTTGTAGCTCTCTCAAGTAAATCGTGCAGATGTGATGGGAATTCATTCTTATTACTTTCCCCATATTTTTCATCTCTTTCTGCTTGCAGTTCTTCAAACCTCTGCATTCCTAAAGTTAACGTACCTGTTAGGTGAGTCCGTCTCCTCTGGCTTGTGAGTTACTGTGGGCAAGCGCTTTCGATGTAAAGACATCATCGTCTGGCCGTTAAGTCAGTACTGACTGCCCCCTGATTGCCCACAGTAACTCACAAGCCAGAGGAGACGGACTCACCTAACAGGTACGTTAACTTTAGTAATTTGCCTACTGGCGGATATAACCCAATTTCCTTAATACCTTCTTTTTTTCTTTGTCCTTTGTCCAAAATTTACCAGTAACCACTTTGAAGGTCGAAGGATGAAAACCAGCTGCTACCTGAAGATGAGATCTTCCATTCTAGTAAGAGGATGGGAATCCTTTTTTGTTATGTCATTCAACTGACAATAATCAATGCAAAAGCGAGTACTGCTGTCCTCCTCTTTCAACAGTACAACAGGGCTTGCCTAAGGGCTGGTAGATGACTCAATGATCCCGTTTCGCTCTATTTCAGTCGCAAGCTTCTATTTCTTCTTTAATACTCTGCATTCCTTTCATGTCGGGTCTCTCTTGAAGCATTTCTTCTTGTACCATTGTACTGACGGACTCCTACTAAAGGCACCAGGTGATCGTGGTCTAGTGGTTAAGACATTGTTCATAATTCTCGACGTAAGTCTTATTCACTAGACCACGATCACCCGGTGCCTTTCAAAGGAGTCAGTCAGCACATCTCCCCCCTCGTCTTTAGCCGCTGCTCCTGGAGCGGACTCTTTTAAGGAAAGAATTTATGAGAGTTGAGCGAATCCCTGGAAAATCCGATCTTTGATTCGAGAAACGAGGGGGCTACAAGGAAAGTCTTTTCTTTCACATTGTAGTAGGCGTGTTGCCCATTTTATTTCCCTTCGCACTGGAACTTTCACAGCGTCAGCGAATCCCAGACCCGAGAACTCGTCTCATTATTTTCTCTCTTAATTTTTTCTCTCAGGCCCTCTTCTTTTTCTTGGAATGAAAGAGCGTGGACTTGTTGATTAACTGACTGACTCCTATTAAAGGCACCGAGTGATCGTTAACATCCACAGTATCAGATGCTTTAACCCATTGGCCTCCCACAATCACACCCCATTCTGCCGCATCAATTAGACATTTTTGAGCTGCTAGAAAATCCAAACCTAATATGCATGACTCTTGAACCTCAGCAATCAACACAGTATAGGTGTGGAACTCCACCTGACATTCCCTTCTCTTCAAACGTTCGGTATTAACAATGGTTCTAGCAGCTCCTGTATCGACGATCATCCCACATGAAATACCGTTCACTTTCCCAGCAAGCACAAGCACAAGTGAGCCGATAAAGAACAATTTGTTTGTTCTGATCTAAAACAGAATTTTGAACACCAAATTCATCAGCTCATTGCATCTTGGAGACTTTTTTAACAGTCATGCTGTTCCCCTTCAACCTGACTGTTTCTCGTTTGCCACAGGCTGTTTTCCCCGACAAAGCGGACAGGATCTGAAGAAATGATCCGATGATTGCAAATTTAGGACAGTCGTTTTTGCTGATTTTTTCTTTTCGTAACCACCTTGTACACTTTATCAGTTGGGGGATCGTCGATCGCAACATGCTGAATAGGTGCTGCAGGCACAGCCAGTTGGGCCACTGCTTCCAACTTCAATGCAGAAAGTAAGACATCTCGCACGTTGTCAGGCCATTGGAATATCAGCTTTTGACACAGACCATGATCCTCCAAGCCTCGAACAAACTGTAGCCCCATCATGTGGTCACTGGACTCATCCTGGTGTGGCCAAGCCTTTCTACCCATATCTAGCATGACCTGATGAAAAACTGCAATGTCTTCTCCAGCTCTCTGCCACCAGCTGTGCAACAATGCCAGGTTCATTTGAGTCTGCCCAGCAGTCCCATACTTGCTATCCAGAGCATTGACTAAGTTGGGATAACTAAGGGGGACTACAACAACCACCAGCACAGTTAATGCTAGCCCTTGCAGTGCTTGCTGGGCACTTCCACTTGTTTCGGCTAGCTATGATTTCAAATTGCCAAAAGTACACAGGCCAATCGACAGACCCATCAAATGGTGTAGGTTTCCATTCACACAGTACTGTCCCATTGCCAGGATCATCTTGGGACGTGTTGGTATGTAGACTAACCTCCACTGATTGTTCAGATCTGAAAATGTATTGAATACCTCTTACAGCCTCAGCAATCTGGTCACTTATTTCTCTACGTAACTTCTCACGTATGGCTCTGATGTTGAGTACATTTTCTCACTTATTTGCTGCTCTCCCCTTTGAACTCCCCCTCTCACACTCCTTCACCTCTTCCTTTGTCACATCCCCTGGAGCAGTATATCTCATTACTATTACCCCAATGTGGTTGCTACCCATGCAAGGTGTAGTGTTGGCACGTTCTCTTCTCTCAAGAACACTGAGGCATACCGAGTTAATGGCTCTGCCACTTGTGTTTCTACCAAGTGGATTAACCAGTGCTATGATACCTTCTTCGTGGGGAATGCATCCACAAGTCTCCAAGTCCTAAATGATTTTAAAACCGCTGGAAATTATTACACAATGGTTTATTCTCTTGCACAGCTTGATGTAGTCTTACCCCCGAGACTCATCCCACTCGATCCAGCAGAGAAAAATACCAGTAAACGATACAAAATGTGACCTTACTACTACAAAACTACGAAAACTAAATATTCCAGGGGCCCATAGATACCTGTAGGCAGTTGGCACGACGTGAAGAGTCGAGCTGACGGGTAGTTTTAATGAAACAGGAGGAGTGTGTACAAACGGTGAGACGATTACTTTCACTGCATTGTCCCGCCAGTTCTTTCAATTTGTCGACTCACTATAATTACTGTGATTTCACTGTTTTTAGTCTAGACGCAGTCGTCCACTTCTGAGACTCGTTCCATTCGACTCAACATTGAAAAGCGCGCCCATGGGTTCCATGTTACGTGTCGAGCTGCAGGTGGTCTTAATGATACGGGAGGGAGGGAGTACAAACGATGAAACGATTACTTTCGCTGCAGTTCTTGTCCCGCGAGTTCCTGCAATTAGACTTTGGCTCACCATAATTACTGATTTCACTATTTTGCGTCTAGACACAGTCGTAAACCTCTCAAAATTACTTCATTCGACCCAGCATCTAAAATATCTAGAAAACTATAGGTACCGAACACTGCGCATTTGCGATTAAACTGCCAAAACCCCGTTTTTGTTAATTTTTTAACCCACTTTTTGCCCTAACTACCATGAGCTTCGTCCGATCGGATTTACGAGCAAGCGGGCACAACTAGATACCAAATGGGATTTTCGTATGAAAGAACGGGTTTTTTAGACAACAAGATTATGTTATTGGTGCGAATTGTATCAAAGTATAATTGCACGATCCGGTGAACACGTTCGGCTTTAGGGGTCGCTTTCTGCTCTCTAGAAGAGATGAGGTGTCATAATCGAATAGTAAATCGATTATCTCTCTTATTGATAAGAGAGCACACATCTTCAGTTGTTATCAAGAACTGGCTTAATAAACTTGTGTCTGAGCATAACGTGTACAATATATACATTTATTACATGGCGATGCGGACATATTGGTGAAATTCAGTTACTCGGGTGTCCAGTTTTACAATGCAAAACCTCTAACCGCCTAATCCGCTGTCATTTGACGGAAATGTTGGTGAACACTTCACCGAGTGGAAGAAGCAATTTGAGATCTATGCCATTACGTCTTGGTTAAGTTCCAAGAGTAAAGAAGTGCAGTGTGCAGTCCTTCTGCATGTTATTGATCAAGAGGCTCAAACCCGTTATGACACTTTTGAAGTAACTGATGACCAAGCAAAGGAACCCAAAAAAATTCTCAAGCTCTTCGAAACCTATTGCAAACCCAAACAAAATGAGACTGTGGCTCGCTCCATGTTTTTCACTCGTCAGCAACAGCAAGGTGAGTCGTTTGATGACTACATAACAGAATTGAAGAGATTAAGTAATTCATGAGGTTTCGAAAATTAGAAGAACAGTTTGATCAAAGATCATATCATGACTGGAATTTTAGACCATAATCTACGGGAACGCTTGCTCAGAGAGGAAAATCTGAACTTAGAAAAGTGTGTGAACTTATGCAGAACTTGTGAACGGGCAGAACAACCAATGAAAACGATCTAGGATCCAAATCCAAACAAGGGTGTTGATTATATTAAAACTCATCGGATCATGAAAAAGTGCGCTCGATGTGGATTGCAACATGCTTTTCGTGAGTATCCAGCTTTCAACGAAATCTGCTCACACTGCCAGCTGAAAGTTCATTTTGCGGAAATGTGCCGACGAAAACTACAGAAAGCAATAGAATACCCAAAATGCAGTACTAAGAGAGAAGTCAAGAAGAAAATGGAAGGTAGTACACACCATGAACAGAAGCAAGTGCGCACCATGGAAAAGGAGTTAGATGATGAAGAAGACGCTATTAATTATTTTCTTGGAACGCTAAACAATAATAGCAGAAAGTCAAAAATAATACCTGATAAAGAACGTTGGTTTGTAACAGCTTATATCCGTAATCATCCTTTAAAATTTAGACTTGACACTGGTGCAGATTCGGATGTTCTACCGTGCCACCATTTTGTTAAACTAGGCTTGAATGAAGAAAAACTAAGTCTGAGTGGTTTGAACTTGAATGATTGTAATGGAGGACCCATTGAAGTCTTAGGAACGCTCAATACCCCTTACTTAACCAAAAATCAAACGCATAATATTAAATTTGTGGTAGCTAAAGTACCCAATCATAAACAGCACCCAGTTTTAGGATGAGAAACTCTAGAAAGACTGAACCTAGTCAAAAGAGTGAATACAATAAACTTTTACAATTGCCCATCTAGCAAAAAGTATCCTTTCATAAAAAACTATACAAAAGTGTTTTCATATAAATTAGGTCTAATGAAGAATGCTGAGTATGATATTAAATCGAAACCTAATTACACTGGTAAAATTGAGCCGTGTCAAAAAGTACCCTTCAAATTATCGAATCCACTTAAACAAGAGTTGAATGAAATGGACGTGGCGGTGTGATAAAAAAAATTACCGAGCCTACTAAATTCGTCAGTTCATTAGTCATTACAAAACGACGGGATAACAAGTTGAGAATTTGTCTGGACCCTCAACATTTGAATATAAACGTAATGAGGCAGCATTTCGAAATGGATACTTTTGAAAATATAAGTTTTCAAATAGGTAAAGCAACAATGTTCTCCACCTTAGATGCTGATAGGGCTTTTTGGCAAATTAAATATTCTGATAATAGCAGCAAATACACCACTTTCAATTCTCCATTTGGTAGATATTGTTTCTTAAGAATGCCTTTTGGTTTATGTTCAAGCTCAGAAATTTTCAATAAATGTTTTAAACATATTTTTGGAGATATTAAAGGCACAGCTATTTTTATGGATGAACTAATAGTATTTTCAGAAGATGAGGAACAGCATAAGCAAGTATTAAAGAAAGTTTTAGATGGGGCATCTGAATTCGAAGTAACTTTGAATTTATCAAAATGCAAATGTGGGATTGCAAAACTAAAATTTTTGGGTCACAAATTTTCGGCAAAGGACTAGAACCTGATAAGCTTCAAGGCATTTTGTCTATGCGTACCCCAAAAAATGTTAGTGAATTGCAATCTTTGTTGGGCATGATTACATATGTCTCAAAATTTATACCAAATTTAAGTACTATTACTGAACCTCAAAGAATTTGACTTTTAAAAAATGTCGCTTGGCAATGGTTCCATGATCAAGAACAAGCCTTTATAAACATTAAGAGAGCTTTATCCGACCCACCAGTTTTGCAATTTTTTGATATTTCGAAACCAGTTACACTCTCAGTCAATTCTTCCCAAAATGGAGTGGGAGCTGTATTAATGCAGAATAATCTGCCAAGTGCATATGCCTCTCAGGCATTTAATGAAACTCAGAAGCGTTGGGCACAAATTGAAAAAGAGTGCTACGCTATAGTATTTGCCTGTGAAAAATTCAATCACAAATATATTTATGGGTCCCAGGATATAAGGGTGGACAGTGATCACAAACCTTTGAAATTCATTTTCAATAAACCACTAAATCAATGCCCCCCGAGACTTCAGCGTATGCTTTTACGGTTACAGCCGTATAATCTGAACATTCAGTACAAATCTGGCAAGGAACTATTGCTTGCAGATCCTCTACCTAGAAATTTTGACACAAAGTCGTGCAATAATGATGAGTTTATCAAGGATATAGAACTCTTTGTTTCAAACATTGTAAACATGTCTTCTCACATGTCATCAAACCTCCTAGAACAATTTATAGAACAAACTAGACACGATGAAAAAATGCTAACTTTGAAACATTTTGTGCTAAATGGATGGCCCCCAAATAAATCAATGGTACCGGATGGGATCAAACGCATAATGATATGTTGTTTAAAAATAGTTGTGTAATTATTCCCACCTCTCTCTGCAAAGAAATGTTGAATAGAATTCATTACAAGCATTTAGGCATGAATAAATGTAAGCAACGTGCTAGGGAAGTAATGTTTTGATCGAATATGAGCAAACATATTGAGGATTTACTCTCAACTTGTGATATTTGTCAAAAATACCAACGAGATAACCAAAAAGCGCCCCTTAAGCCTAAAGATATACCATTGGCAGCTTTTGAAATAATGGCCACAGATTTATTTTCCTACAAAAATAAAACATATCAAATTGTCATTGATTATTTCAGTAAGTTTGTTGAGATTGGAATTCTATATCCGGATGATGCCTCTAGTGAAAAACCCATAATTCAATTAAAATCTATATTCCCCAGGCATGGGATTCCGAAAGTATTGTACTCTGATGGTGGTCCTCAATACTCTTCGGCCAAATTCAAACAATTTGTTAGTGAGTGGGGAATTGACCACAAGACTTTCAGCGCCCTTATTTTGTGCAGTACAATGGAATGGTATAGCGTGCTGTTCAAACAATTAAAAAACTTTTGCTAAAGGCTGATGAAAACCAGAGAGATCCTTATTTAGCCCTTTTAGAACTGAGAAATACACCAATATCTGAAAATTTACCATCTCCTACTGAGTTGTTATTCGGTAGAAAATTGAATGGTCTGTTACCAAATAAAAATGACTGTTTCAAAGATGATGTAAATCGCAAAATAAGACAAAAACTGAAAGAAAGACAGCAAAGTCAACAACATTATTTCAACCATCACGCAAGACAGTTGAATGACCTAATACCGGGACAAAATGTTTTCTTTAAAGACTAAACAACTAATGTTATGGCTCCAGCAAAAATCATAAAAGCTTGTGATCGACCTAGATCATACCAAATTTAAACAGGAATTGGGGATTGAGCGTAACCGTGAAGATTTGTTCAACCATTCACAGAATGATAATGAACAAGGTGAAAGGAATTATTCAACCAATCATAACCGATCGAATTCCACACCACAACCAATCGTTTCTACAGAAAATTATTCAAAAATCGACAGTTCAGTAAAACCTCAAACTAAGGCAGGGAGAACAATAAAAACCCCTTACTATTTAAAAGATTATGCATACTTACAACAACAAAAATGTTTAAAACCCGAAATAGATATAATTTCAAGATATTGCAATATGTGAAATTAGTTAGTAACTTTTTATCAATGTCTTTATTACCACAATTTTGTAAAAAAAAGGGAGATGTCATAATCGAATAGTAAATTGATTATCTTGTTGTATTGATAAGAGAGCATGCATCTTCAGTTGTTATCAGGAACTCTCTTAATAAACTTGTGTCTGAACATATTGTATATTTTAATGTTAATTAGGATGACAGATAAAGTGATGATAAATGCACGCGTAGAATAGAACTGGATAATAATCAGGTTATGAAAAGGGTTACATCACGGTAGGTGGATCATATAACGCTTGAAGAGCGCTCTGTTGGGGTGTATATACAACAGAACATAACCTGTACAATATATACATTTATTACAATGAGGCACTACAAATGCAGTCAGAAGTCGATTGGAGCCTGTATAAAACGGTTGTTCAAGACTGATACTTTTTTTCAATTTCCTAAAGGTATTTGGCGATAAGTTGAACACCTGCTGGCTACAGGCGTCCCTAGCTGCTGTCTTGCAGGACTAAAGCACTAGAAATTCAGGCGAGTCTCGATTGGAGCCTATCTGAGACAGTAGTTCAAGGCCGATATTATTATTGACATTCCCAAAGGTATTTGACAATATGGTAAACACCTTTTGACTTTAGGGATCGTGTACTGCTCTCTAGCAGAGATATGGCACTAGAAATGCAGTCGCAAGTCAGCTAGAGTCTATCTTAAATGGTAGTTCAATGCCGATATTATTATTCAATTTCCACAAGGAGTTTGACAATCAGGAGAACATCTTTGGACTTTAGGGGTCGCTTACTGCTCTCTAGCAGAGATGAAGCACTAAAAATGTGCCCCACACAGATATGAGGAAGCAATAAGTTCGGCTGACTCAGTGGACCAAGGCTGTGGGAAAGAAATCCTTATGTCTTGAAAAAAATGAAACTTGGACTCTGGTTACTCCACCTGACAACAAGAGAATAGTGCCTGTGAAATGGATTTATAAGGTGAAATCTGATGGTACGTTCAAGGCTCAGCTTGTGGATGTTGGTTTTTGCCAATCAGTTAGAGTTAATCACCAGTGGCAGGTATGGGGGCACTGAAAACAATGCTCTCTGTTGCTTGCCACTATGGCTGGCGTATAGAACAAATGGACGTAGAAACTGCTATTTGAAATGGGAAACTTCAGTCTGAAGTATACGTAGACCAACCCAAAGGTTTCAACTTGGACAAAAATAAGGCCTACCTTCTCCACAAATCCTTGTATGGACTCTGGGAGAGCCCCCGAGCCTGGTACGACTGATTCAAGGAATTTATGATTAACCTTTCATTAAAGAGATCTGATTATGATTGTTGCCTATACTCCAAACAAGTGCGTGGTATCTTCATTGGAGTAATTCTCTATGTTGACGATCTTCTAATCAGCCCTGATGCTTTAGTGATTGCAGAAACGAAAGAGAACTTGAAACAGGGCTTCCATATGAAAGTCATGGGTTTGATTACTAACTACCTTGGCATCTCAGTCACATATGATGTGTCAAGGCGATCAAACCGAGTACACCACCTCACTTGCAGAAAGGTATCAGATAAAAAATATGCGCCATTATAACACACCCATGGAAAAAAACCTGAAACTTTTGCCAGCAGATACACTAATTACTGATGATAGATTCAGGAGCCTTACTGGTGCTTTACTGTTTGTAAATACTGCAACTCGGCCAGATGTGGTATTTGCAGTAAATTATTTGAGCAGATTTCACGCATATGCTTCTGCCACACATTTCAAATATGCTGTGCGTTATTTGCAAATGCAATTTACACTCCACCAAGGACGTTGGATGGTAAATCCACTGAAGCCATTGAAGGTTGGGCAGACGCAGACTGGGCTTCGGAATCAACCGGGGGAATTTTAATCCGTGTGTTTGGGAATCCAGTGCTTTGGATTTCAAGAAAACAAAAGATTGCCGCCTGGGCTTCATCTTATGCTGAATTAATTGCACTTGCAGACACAGTTTCAGAGCTACTTCCTGTGAAGGGAATTATTGCAGAACTATCAGTTGTTAAACTCTGGGGTGCAGTGAAAATTCTTGAGAATAATAGTGGGGCTTGGGGTCTTGCAAGGTCTGGCAGATTCAGCAAAAACGCTAAGCACTTAGAAGTGGCATATCATTTTGTTTCTGATTATGTAAAGCAAGGAGTCTTAATTGCAGTAAAAGTTGATTCTAAGGTGCAAGTTGCTGATATCTTAACTAAAGCTATAAATACTGAGCAGTTTAAACTTTTGAAGGGAAAACCATCCACCTTATAGTACTTCAACTGATTCTGTATGTTTTTGTTTCTCAAGGTATGTTTACATTGGAATCTTTGCGATATTTGTACATTAAAAAAAAATTTGATGAGGTATGTTGGGAGGGTAAAGGATATAGGTAGGGGATCGTTCTGCGCAAAACAGCTGAAGCACGTGAAGAACATGTTTATGATTGACTGATGCAGAACTAACTCGTTAATGAGGAAGAATAAACGCTACTTCGTTGTATTCGTTCGTTATTTCTAAAAGTAACGACTCTTAGTACCACTTCGTCTGTCTTAGTTGTGGCTGGCCATGCCAATGGCCTACTTTCATTGCTTCTGTGTGAGGCTCAGACGTAATGGATAGAGATTTCGTACCCCTTTTCGCAAGGCAGTTTGTCGTCTCATTAACCTCATGACGAGTATATGAGTCAGTATACAAATAAGGGAAAGTCTATTGTGGGCACTGAGTCGTTTGAGCGCCTTTAGACATTTCCATGTCAGCCTAGATCTTTAGGTGTAGGCTGAGATGGCCTGTAAGGCAGTCTGGCTATCCAAGAATATGTACATATCTTCTTACCATTGACTCCTTTTGCCAGCATCTCTTGTGTGCAGATATTTATGGCAAGAATTTCTGCTTGATATATTGTGGTATCCTCTTCCAGTAGCTTAGCAAGACTAATGTTGGGGCATACGATGCCTAGGCCAGCCCTCTTATTACAGAACCGTCAGTATACCATAGTATGTGGAAATGGCTCCCACCGCTCCCATGAGTAGTGGATGCAGAAGCTGCATGGCAACTGAAAATTCTTCCACTCTGGTAGCAAGGAGTCTACCTCTTCTATTATGAACTGTTTCACAGTTCCTCAGAGGTTAGCCTTTGCCCTGGAAGAAATAGTACAGGTCTCAAAAGCCTTACTGCTGTATGCAGTTTTTTGAATGAATATATTGAGAGGTGAGATATTCCACATAACTTCTATTGCAGCAGTGGGGCAAGTGTTCATGGCCCCTGTGGTTGCAAAAAACTTGCGAGTTCTCTGATTGTGCAAGTCCTTAGCTCTACGTCAATTCACTTTCTATATGGCTTCGTCTACTTAATCAAGTCATTTGAACAACACTTCACGGTAGCAAAAAGCGGTAGCGCTTACAGTTTCGGAGTTTATTGTGCTGCTCATACTCTTTCCAGAACCATTACTAAGCAATTGGTACACAGATAATTAATGAGGCTGTAAACACAAACTTTTTGAAGAAGGATAGTAATTACTTTTGCAGAGTTATTGGGTAAAAACTTTTAGAACTGGTAGTAAGCGAAACGGCAGTAGTTGAAATTCAGGAATTTCTGGAGTGAGTCCCATGTATCTCATGAGCTTTTTTAAACACTCTCCCTATAGGTATTGGATTGGATTACAATACCATTTTTTTTTCATACATTCAAGTTAAAAGTGTAAAGACTTAGGGGGACTTTTTAAAAAGAATTTATTTTCACTTTTACAAATACTTTGCAAAATACGACAGAGGGGGACGCGAAGTTGACAGCAAGACGTCTTAATGAGAACACACCGAGCTGAGCTCGAGTGGGGATACTTATAGTGTTTTACTGCCGACGCAGCGGCTTGACATCTTAGTAATCATTATTATTGCTGTGTATGCTAGTTGGAATAACATAAGTTTCATACATTCTAGTAACATTTTAGCGGAGTTTATAAGGAAAAAACCGCGCTAAAAACGCTTTTCGTCGAATATTTTGATAATTTACTGTGCTGCTCTCGTCATTTTCTCATGAATGGGAGTTTTATGGTATAATTGCCTTATTGAGAGCTATCAATATAAAAAATTTAATCAAAATCGTTCGAGGTGTTTTTGAGAAAAAAGATTTTGTGTTATGATCCCTATGATAACTATAGTTAGCTTTCAGTGGATTTTGCCCATACCCTTATTTTTGCGCCCCATGGTAACCTGTAGGGTACACATCAAGTTTCAGGTGATTCGTTAAGGTTGTTTTCTCTAAAAACCGTGCTAAATTCGATTTCGTCGAAAGTTTTGGTAATTTATTGTGCTGCTCTCGTCATTTTCCCAGAAATGAGAATTTATGGTATAGTTGCCATATTGGGAGCTATCAATATAGAAAATTTAATCAAAATTAATCTAAATAGTTAGAGCCGTTTTTGAGAAAACAAATATTTGGTGTTTTGACCACTATGATAACTATAGTTAAATTTTGGTGGATTTTGTTCATACCCTTAGTTTGGCGTCCCATGGTAACCTGCGGGCGAGATATCAAGTTTCAGCTGATTTGGTACGGTGGTTTTCTCTAAAAATAGTTCACAGACACACAGACCATTTTCCCAAATAGTGTTTTTCGGACTCAGGAAGGTCTGAAACGTAAAGATCTGAAGAAAACTCAACACTTTTTTTTCATCCGATTACATAACTTCCCTTTCTACTTTGTAGAGCCAAGGTTTATGGGACTTACCACTAACTGCCCAATGGCGTGTAGCATTCCATCATATGGTATATCCCCTTGTGGGAATCCATCATTTTTGGAGTGAAGCACCATGATTCACTGCACACCGTCTTGCATTCCCACATGTGTAGAGAATATTCAACATGAGAGTTGCTTTTCCTGTCTCACCCCAAGATATTTTACTTCTGTCGCCAGCTGAAGTCTAGCTCCTCACATAGTGGGTGGCACTATTTCCAGGGTTATTCGTTTAGTACATTACCAGTTTTTCTTCTGCTTCTGCCATCTTTGCAGAGTGTACTTGTTATAGCTAAATAATCTCTGTGCTGCAGCTGCCCTACCTTCTTACCTACTCTGATCGTTAATTTACGTATGCGATTGTTTTCAAAAGCAAGTCTAGATGGCCGTCTGCAAATAGCGCAGCCTGGCACTTTGCACAGGTCACAGTCAGCCCAATTGGGTTTCAAAGCACCTTCTCGTATCTCACGCAGAGAATTGAACAAAGTAAGCCACTTTTTTTTTTTTTACTTTAACTAGATTATTAACAAGTGCTCTCCGAATATGGCGCTTATAGCTAACAAAAGTAAAATGTCCCATGTATGAAAGAGTGGAACTTCTAATGAAATGAATAATTCATTTAAACTAACGGCGTCCTTGTGTGTTACAATGTTGTGCATTGTCTCTGTGCATGTGTAATTTAGAAATACGACTTAACCCCGAATAAATCAACTCAGTTATTTGCGTAATAGAACTGAACTGCACTTTAATAGTTGTCTCAAATTCTTCCATGACTCTGGTCACATGGTGCAAGCACATAATAATTGTGGTGTCCCCACACAACTTTCTAAATCAATTCTCAATAAAACGTACACTCAGCGCACAGAAGTAGGAAGCTCAAGAGAATTTTCCCTCACCCCTGAGGCCATAGTCTTGAAGATAACTTTGAGTCTGTCTAGTCCTGTGGGATCTTCTGACCTCTGGTGTGGTCGGCGCCGATGCTGGCAATTCTGTTGAAGGGTCATAGGTTCTGGTAGTTGAAGGCGAATGAGTCGCTGATCGAGTTTGGTTACTGTCAGTAGGAATGAGCTAATTGGTGTTGGTTGACTCATCTCCGTCTCAACATATCAACATATCGAAATGTGGAGTCATCCCCTGTTGGAGCCAGATGCTTCAGGGAGACAGTAGTTTGTTTCCCATCTGAGCGGCGAATGAAGGCATATTCAGCATTTGCTTCAAGGAGGTCCACCTCTTCCACTAGTGGACTGTACTTTGAATTTCTTGCCTGAATTTTCAGTAGAATTTTTCAAGGGTTTGTTAGCCACGAAAGAATGGCTATTCCATCAGTCGAACGGCGAGCATGTGTAAACATTCGATTGTGAGGAGTGCAATTGATCGAGGTGCACAAGAGTGAACGGATAGCGTGGAGAAATTCTGGCAAGACCTGTTCCCAGTGCGACGTGTCTAATCCTTTGTTCTTCATGGCTAAGGACATAGATTTCCACAAAATACCATTGTAATGCTCAACTAATCCATTACCTTCAGGATGATAAGGGGTACTTGAACTGGTGGCGATTCCTTGAGTATGAAGGTAGTCAGATCTTTTAAAGAAATGAAGTCCCCCTCCCCTGTCTGAATGGATATAGGTCGGAGTTCCAAAGATTGTGAACAAATTATACAGGTGCTTCACAGTTGCCAAAGTCATATCCCTGCAAGGGTATGCATATGAGAATCTGGAATATTCATCTAGGATTATCAATATGTATTGGTTATGCTTACTTGAGGGGACTGGACCTTTAAAATCCGCGTTCAACCTTTCGAAAGGGCGTGCTTTTATCAGATGATTGTTGACTGGCTTATAGAAGTGGGGGTTTAGTGCTGCACAGACCACACAGGCGGTGGTGATTCGTTTGACATCATCCAGAGAGAATGGCAAATTCTTGAACTTGATACAGTGGTACATCTGAGTGACCCTGGGATGACAAAGGGATCGGTGGATATCTAGAAAGTTCTTGTTGCTTGTAGCTTCACAAACTCTGGATAGAGTATCTGCCACTTGATTTAGTCTTCCAGATTGGTAGGATGCCACAGTTGAAGCAGGATAATTCGAGCCTCCATCGATGAATTTTGTCATTTTTTATTTTGCTTGAGTGCTTTAGATCGAAAATAAAAGAAGAGCTTCCTGATCTGTAACCAATTTGAAATGCCAATTGGTCAAGAAGAACTTTCACTTAATCAAGCACTCGATGATGGTGGTGGGGCTTCTTTTTCAATAGCTGGATAGCCTTTCTCACTCCCACTCAAGGTTCTTGAGAAGAAAGCTAATGGTCTTAGGTCTTACATTTTGAGTCATGCAGTCATTGCCATTGATCAGTCATTTGCCTGATGCATTTGTCTGAACAACTGAACTGAGTGAAGTAGGGCCAATAGCAACAAGATGGGCCTTTGCAATATCCTTCTTGAGGATTTCAAAGGCATGAAGTGCTTCAGCTGCCAAACGGAATGATTTAGAATCTGGGAACCCACTATGAGTTGTAAGCAAACATACCTACTATTCTTTGAAGGGATGCTTTGTCACATGGTGGTGGAAGATCCAGCAGGGGCTGCGGGCGATCAAAGTTGGCATGATTGATCCATTGTTGATGAGGTATCCTTGAAGTTTTATAGTGTTAGAAAAGTACACTTTTGTTCATTCAGCCGTGGATTGTACTCCTTGGCCAGGTTCATGAACTGTTTGAGATTATCATCGTGCTCTTTCTTTGTTCGACCACCAATTGTGACGTCAATATAGCTTCGGACTCCCTCGAGCTACTCGTTGTCAATTAACCTGTCCATGAACTCTTGAACTGCAGACACCCCATTAGTTCCTCCAAATGGGAGCCCAGTGTGCTGGTACAACTGCCCTCCTGCCTCGAATGCAGTGAAAGGTCATTCATCAACACAGATTTGGACCTGGTGATGGGCACTTCTAAGGTCGATTGTACTGAAATGGCTGTATTGGGCAGTTTCAGCCACTACTTGTTCTACGTTAGGTATGGAGTATGCATCCAAAAGAGTGAATTTGTTATTGGAATAGTCAATGACCATCCGTTTCTTATGGGTTGCACTGCGGGTTGCCAAGACCTGTGCCCTCCATGGAGAACAGCTGAGCTCGATTATGCCATTTTTATAGATAATTGACCTCATCCTCTATGAATTTTGCGTTGTCAGGGTTGTTCCTGCGTGATTTGGTCACAATTGGCTTTTCATTAGGAGCAAGATTGGAAATTTTCGAATAGGTTCAAAAATCGCATGAGGGAATTTTGAGCTTGCAATAGATAGAGGCGAGTTACAGCCGCCAAAATTAACATCCAGTCGCAAATGTGACTTGAGAATATCATCGCCCATAACTATGTCAGCACATAGATTTGAAAGGTCTGATAACTTTGTAGACATGATGTTCTAGTAATTGAAGGTTGGCTATGACATAGCCTTTCCAAACTGATAACAGTGATGTGGAGTCCATAGAAACGGTACCACTTTCAGAGAATACGACACATTATCGTGACGGAGAAAAGAGTCTTTGATCCCCCGGACTCCCGGAGCTACCAGTATCTACTAGGCACTGGGAATTCATACCATTAATTTTGGCCGTACCAGTTGCTTTAGAGAGCAATGATGGGACAGAGGTGCCAATCATACTTGCCACAAATGTTTTTGAAATGTCGCTGTACTCTTTTTCGATAAGCAGACTTTTGGGAAGTGACTCACCTTATTACGGATTGAGCATATTACATTTTATGCAGGACAAGATGTATGGCGATGGAAGGACGGACTACCACCAAAGAAGTTCGAATTTTTTTTGCTCAGACTTGGTAGCGTTGCACTAATTATCAAAGGTGTCAGGCATTGGTTTGTTTCGAATTTATGACTCAGCGTTTTTTGTAGCTGATCGATAGAATGAGCTTGTTCTTTAGCCTTGACTAGTTGTAAAGTTATATTTTCCAAAAGCCTCTGACGAATGTGAGGAGACAAGAGGCCTGCTATGGAAGCAACCTGATATGATCGTGTTTGTGTTCTCACCCAACAATGAGATTTCTCCAACTCCAAAAACACATTTTACCACATTGATACAAATCCCATGACTACTCAACTGAGTGAGTAGGGTACGTAAATGATACATATGCTCCTTCGGTGAAGGTGAAGTAATAAGAGAATCATCCAGGTAGACATACAGAAAAGTTAAATCCTAGAGAATAGAATGGATTTAGCCCTGGAACGACTGAGAAGCATTCTTCAATCCAAAAGGCATACGTACAAACTCAAATCGTCCAAAAGGAGTTACTACGGCTGTCTTGGGTATGTCATTGTCAGCTACTGGTACGTGATGATAGGCACAGACTGAGTCAACCTTTAAAACCGTATTTTTATGAGCTAGTTGTGAGTTAAAATCCTGTACACAAGGTAGAGGGTATACATGAGGAATGGTAACTGCGTTTAGATCCCTATAGTCTCTGGAGGTCCCCCATGTGTCATTTTTTTCCGACCATATGAAGGGGGCTGGTCCATGGACTCTGAAGGTCTGGGGGGGCCTTTGGTTTAGATGATGTGGGCAAACTTACAATGGGGATTACAAAAACGGAGGCTTTCCTGTAGCCAGTGTGAAAAAGTACGGAGGAGCAGCAAAGCATATTCATGACCAGGATCATTGACTTGGACTGTGGAGTGGTCAGGAACTTCTGCTTTGGAAGCTGGATGCCACAAGCGAATAGATGAATCAATTAGGCGCTTTTTTTCAAATCAATGAGTAGCCCAAATTCTCCCAAAAAGTCAGCACCAATGATGGGGTGCTTAACATCTGCAATAATGAATGGCCATCTAAACTGTTGACGCAAGCTCATGTTCAAAGTGAGAAGTTGTTTACCAAATGTTGGAATCTGTGCACCAACATTAGCTGCGAATAGTTGATGTTGAGACAAATATAGTCAGTCTTCAGGCGTTGGTGGAATGACAGACATATCAGCATCTAAATCCAAAAGGTACTGTAAGCGCAACAAAGGAAATTGTTTGTCGTCGAGGAAGACGCGCTGAGTTTGAGAACCAAGTCTGCGTAGTGCGGCGATCGCGTCTGCACCGGTCAGCGTTGCTGCGGACCCATTTCCAGCACTGAGCCCCCCTTCGCCCGCTTTATTCATTCTACGCGAAATCTCCGGAGACGACCGTTCGGCTCTCGCCATTTTCCCCCTTTTTTCAACACGCGTTTTCTAACATTCTTCGTCCAAGACGACCGACGAGTTTTGGTGGCCACCATTGTGAATCAGTTTTTCGCCGTTCACCAGCTTTCATCAGGAAACATTTCCTGCAGGTACATTTCCGTCGTAGTGTTACTCGCGTATTGGACAAACCTTTGGGCCAAGCCCCGGTTAGTGGATCCATGATCCAATTAAACTTCTGTTTATATTTTTTATTTGTTCAAGTTTCGCTTTTAGTTGTATATATTTTCTCGAAGAGTAATTTTCCGTTTTTTTGTTTCATTACAGTCAAAGATTCAATTTTGTATTAATTTCTTTCGCCTTTTAGTTAACGCAAGGAGATCAACAATTAGGTCTTATTCTGTACGAGCCCTAAGTTGACTCCACATTAATGGTCCTCGCGTTCCCGGATTTATTGAACCCTAATTAACTCACGGATTGTCAAAGGAAGTGTAATTCAGTGCATAGGCTATTTACAGTATTATAATATTTTTCGCTTAACATTAATGTTTGTCGTGTTTATTATTTATTAGAGCTAACTTCTGAAGCTGTGCCCCTGCAGGTTTAGGATTTTCTTACATAACTTCTGTTTCCCTGAATCCATCCTGCTAGTTTGTCGAAATGGAATTGGACAAAAAGGTTGTCGCAGTGATTCACAAACTGTCGTCAATATCTAACAGTATTCAAGCTGTCACGTACACTGGGCGGGATTCTTTAAAGGAAAAGAGTTCGCCCGCTACAAAAACGGCAATGTTTAAGGGTATGATGAAGGAGATCAAATCCCATTATGAGGATTACAAAACTATGTGGAACATTCTCATTGATCTTCATGTTGAGCGTGGTTCAATTGACAAATTTCCTTCTGCGATGGAAAGGGAAATTAAAGAATCTTGTGATAGGTATTATTATGAAGCACTATCAATTCAAGAAGAATTAATGTTATTCTCCGCCGCTTCCACCAAAGCTGCTGATGAATCAATCAACCCTCATTCAATGCTTAACACGACTGTTATTCGCCGTGGTTACCCTACAGAAAATTTACCTAAATTTGATGGTAATTTGGACAACTGGCCGTTTTTCCGGGATACATTTGTCGCTTTGGTTCATAGAAACGACAGTATTCCCGTTATGGAAAAATACAGTGCGCTTTTGTCTAAATTAGAAGGCACAGCGCTTACTTTACTGAAAGGAGTACCCATCCTTGAAGATAATTATCAGCAAGTTTGGGACTTGCTCAATCGTCATTACGATAACAAACGCATTTTGGGTGGGAACTACCTGAGAAAGGTTGTCGAATTTAAACCAATTACAAATGCGACGCTCCCTAATCTTCGTTCCTACATTTCCAACGTTTGTGAAAATGTTACGGCCTTCAATATGCTTTCAATTCCTTCGTCCACTGACTTTATTCTTTTCTATCTCGCCTTGCGAGGCTTAGACCCATCTACTCGGCACGCCTTTGAACGCCGCAATGTAGATGTTGAATTTCCAACATTTCAATCACTCTTTGACTTTGTTGAGGGTGAATGCACAGCGTTGACTTTAAGCAGTGGAGGAGTTAATTTGCCAAATAAGCCGGCTTCATCCCATCATCAGTTTAGACGACCATCTAGAAATGATTCCATCCCTAAGAATGCGCTCTATTCATCCTCTGCACCTTGTTCTTCGGGTAATAAAAATAATTCTGGTGTTAAAGGAAATGTGACAGGTGGAAGGTGTCCAGCATGCCTTAAACCATCCCCAAACATACACTTTATCAGTGTGAATTATTTCGAACTTCATCTCCACGAGATAAATTCAATCTTCTCCGAAATTGGTGGGGCTGTAAAAACTGCTTGTCAGCTCTACACTCAATAACAGATTGCCCATCAGAGAAGTCATGTCGGCACTGCCAGGCTAGACACCACTCATGGTTATGTTTTAATGGTGGAAATACCAAAGAAACATCGAGCTCTAAAGAGGCTTCTCCTTCTTCATCTCAACCAGCTGCTGGTGAGGTGTCACTCCTTGGCAGTTTGGCAGTGGAAGAATTATCCTGGGGACAGCTATCTGTCGAATAAAGGATGTCAACGGCGTTCACCAATATATCCGTGTGCTGATTGACGCAGGTAGCATGCTATCGTTCATAACTATAGCATGTGCTCGCCACCTGGGTTTCAACTTATCTGATTTCCAAGGCTCAATCAGTGGAATAGGACAAACGCCACTCCTAGGAGCTGAAGGAACTTTGGACTGCTGTATAAGTCCTTGTCATGATAGCACAGTACAATTGCACACCACTGCCGTTGTACTGAAGGAGATTACAGGGAATCATCCTCAAGTAAATATCTCGTACAAGCTTCGCCACTTGTACAACAAATTCTCTTTGGCAGATAGAGAATTTTGGAGGTCCGCCCCCATTGACTTCTTGATTGGTGCTGATCTCTTTTATGACATACTTGAGGGTAAGCCACTTCATGTAGCTCCAAACATCCCCAAGGTAACTCCCACAATTTTTGGATATGTTGTCGGAGGGAGATTCAAACGACCAATAGCACAGTCAGCTGCAAATACATGCCTTCTCTCCCAACATGACAATCTTTCCGAACTCATTAATAAATTTTGGGCTATTGAAGAAGTGGCTGAAACAAGGCTGGTTTCATCTAACGACATGTACTGTGAACAGCATTTTGCAGAAACACATTCACGAACCCCAGTGGAAGGTACATTGTGGCCTTGCCATTCAGCGCACCTCCTCCAAATCTCACCAGTTCTAGGCACATAGCCATTACCAGATTTAAAACGCTTGAGCAAAAACTGTCGAGAAATCCCAATTTGAAATCTGCCTACTGCGACTTTATGCATGAATACCTTGACCTGCATCACATGTCACTCTCCAAGGGTGTGGCAGCATACACTATCCCTCATCATGCTGTGTTCAAGACCAATGAAGAGCATCTCAAACTGAGGGTGGTTTTTGATGCATCTTGTAAAACATCACTTGGTAGCTTGAATGATTACTTGCATGCTGGGCCAACACTTCAAAATGACATTTGTACGATTATTTTAAGATTTCGCCGCCATTTCGTAGTGTTTACTGCTGATATTATCAAAATGTTTCGGCAGACATTACTCCGTCTTGAAGACAGGAAATATCAGCAAATAGTATGGAGGTTTGAACCTGAAGAACAAGTTCAGTGCTATGAGCTGAATACTATCACGTATGGTATGAAACCAGCACCGTATCTTGCCATCCGCACACTACATCAGTTGGTTAAAGACGAGGGCAATTCCTATCCAGCTGCAGCTCAGGTTCTATTGTCAGACACATATGTCGATGATATAGCGAGTGGGTCAGATAGTGTGCAAGGAGCAATTAAACTAAAAAATGAGCACATCTGCTTACTACAGCTGGGTGGGTTTGAGCTTAGCAAATGGGCATCCAACCACCCTGATTTATTGAGCCATGATGCAGGACAGCAACATCCCCTGAGTCTATCTCTTGATGACCATCGAACAATCAAAATTTTGGGATTACAGTGGGATCCTCTCAATGATTCATTCAGCTACAAAATCAATGCACCATCTTCAACCCTCACAAAACGGTCGATCTTATCGGCTATTGCCAGAATCTTTGATCCACTTGGATACATCTCTCCAGTAGTTTGCCTGGCAAAGATTATTCTACAAAGATGCTGGTTGGCTAAAATAGAATGGGATCAATTAGTTCCAGATGAAATAGCAGCTGACTGGCGTAAGTTAATTAAAGAGTTGCCTCTGCTGGGTGGGTTTCAGATTCCCCGTCTCATTAACACTCAAACTACTGGCAATATCAGTGTACTTGGGTTTTGCGATGCCTCACAGTCTGCATACAGTGCTTGCATTTACCTTCGTACGGATGGTCTCAAGGGCCCTTCAATCCATTTACTCAAAGCAAACACGAAGTTGGCTCCAGTTAAACCCCTTACAATTCCTCGATTGGAACTTTGTGCATCTCTGCTTCTTTGTAGGCTGTTCAAATCACTTCACGAATATCTTGATCTTCTGAATGTGTCTAAGTATTTCTGGTTTTCAGACTCCACCGTAACCTTAGGTTGGATAAAAACAGAACCCATACAGCTAAAAACCTTCGTGGCGCATCGAGTTGTGGAAATTACTAAAACCACTAATATTGGTGACTGGCATCACGTTGTCTCCTCTCAGAATCCAGCGGATTGTTCATCTCGTGGTTTACTTCCAGGAGAATTTATCACCCATTCTCTTTGGACAAGTGGCCCCAGTTGGCTGTTAAAACCAATAGTTGATTGGCCAATTATTGGCATCCCTCTCATAGCCACTGATGCTCTTCCTGACACCAAATCACTTAGTACTTGCCTTGTTGCTCAACCTGTCTCTTGTCCTATCATCACATGGATAAATAGGTTTTCTTCGTTTGGGAAACTATGCCGTGTCATGGCCTACTTGTTGAGATTTATAAAAACGGTACGGAGGAAACAGAATGATCACAGTCCATTACGAGTGTGTCAACAGCATTCACTTCAGGAGCTCCTATGCAACATACCCCAATTTCTGCATCTGAATATCAGTCAGCAATTGACACCCTCATTAAAGTCATCCAAAGACACCATTTTCCCGAGATGAAAAATCCAGACAGAGCCCTAAGGTCTGTTCAACTGGCTCGTCTGCATCCCTTCACTGACCAGTGTGGAGTTGTCAGGGTGGGTGGTAGACTTAAAAATGCCCCAATTCCAGAGAGTATCAAGCACCCCATCTTGCTACCTGGATCCAGCCACTTTACACGATTATTGATAGACCATCACCACCGAATCTACCTTCATATAGGTGCTCACGCTCTTCAAGCTATTCTCCAGGCCAGGTACTGGATACTATCGGCAAGAAGAGTGATCAGACAAAGAGTTTTTCGTTGTTCAACTTGCTACAAACTGCTAAAAAAACCTCAACCGCCACTCATGGGAAACTTACCCGCAGCAAGATTCTCTGAAGGCAAGGCATTTATGAAGGTTGGCTGTGACTTTGCTGGTCCATATCTTATCAGAGACTCTTTACGCCGGAAGTCCCCAGTTTCAAAGGCATACTTATGCCTTTTCGTTTGTTTGGCTACAAAGGCCTATCATCTTGAACTAGTATCGAGTCTCTCTACTTCTGCCTTCCTTTCCACTCTAGACCGTTTTATTGCCAGACGTGGACTACCAAGCAGCATTCATTCAGACTGTGGTACTAATTTTGTTGGCGCCAATCGTGAGCTCAAGGAACTCTGGCTCTGGATCAACAAACAAAATACAAGGGATTCCATCACCCATCACCTCACTCCCCGAGGAATCAAGTGGTCTTTTATTCCCCCAAGAGCGCCTGCAATGGGTGGTCTATGGGAATCAGGAATCCGGCTATCAAAGGGAATTCTCCAACGAGTTACTACTGATACTGCCTTCACATATGAAGAACTTTCCACGCTATTCTGTAGAATTGAGGCAGTCCTCAACAGCCGCCCAATAAGCTCGTTATCTTCAGACCCCGATAGCTATGAGACTCTGACACCAGGGCACTTCCTCATAGGTGGCCCACTAATCGCAAGACAAGAGGAATCGTTGCTGGAGGTACCTACCAACAGGCTTTCACGTTGGCAGTTAGTCCAACAACGAGTGCAGCATTTCTGGAAGAGGTGGAGAACGGACTATCTGCACCAGCTGCAACAGAGAGGGAAATGGACCAAGAAGGTTCCCAATTTAGAAGAGGGAGAGCTAGTCATTCTTAAAGAACCTACTGATCCACCTACCAACTGGACTCTTGCCAGAGTAAATAGATTATTCCCAGGTAGTGATGGAATAATCAGGGTTGTTGAGCTACGAACTGCTCATGGAATCTTCACACGACCTGTCCACAAGCTGGTATCCCTCAAACCTATAACCGATCCTGACCTAGCCTAAACAGTGTTTACGATGACTTCCACATGTTTCAAATAGTCTTATTCTGTTATTTTGTACTAGAAAATTTTATGTAAAATTTGGTGGGTGGTATGTAAGCGCAACAAAGGAAATTGTTTGTCGTCGAGGAAGACGCGCTGAGTTTGAGAACCAAGTCTGCGTAGTGCGGCGATCGCGTCTGCACCGGTCAGCGTTGCTGCGGACCCATTTCCAGCACTGAGCCCCCCTTCGCCCGCTTTATTCATTCTACGCGAAATCTCCGGAGACGACCGTTCGGCTCTCGCCATTTTCCCCCTTTTTCAACACGCGTTTTCTAACATTCTTCGTCCAAGACGACCGACGAGTTTTGGTGGCCACCATTGTGAATCAGTTTTTCGCCGTTCACCAGCTTTCATCAGGAAACATTTCCTGCAGGTACATTTCCGTCGTAGTGTTACTCGCGTATTGGACAAACCTTTGGGCCAAGCCCCGGTTAGTGGATCCATGATCCAATTAAACTTCTGTTTATATTTTTTATTTGTTCAAGTTTCGCTTTTAGTTGTATATATTTTCTCGAAGAGTAATTTTCCGTTTTTTTTGTTTCATTACAGTCAAAGATTCAATTTTGTATTAATTTCTTTCGCCTTTTAGTTAACGCAAGGAGATCAACAATTAGGTCTTATTCTGTACGAGCCCTAAGTTGACTCCACAGGTACTTTGAATTAGTGAGACGATCAAACACAAATAAGGGACTGGAGTAATGTGTGCCTGTTTTCCCCCCTGTTGCAACCAAGGAGGGGGCAGTTAGTTTTCTGATTTAGAGTCCTTAGTTGTCTGTTTGGGCCAGAACGAACGTGGGAGAAAGCATTTTCGTGCCTTACTACCGTATTGCCAGTGATAACGACACACGTTAGGTTTGCCATTGTCAGGATTACTTGAACGACCTCGGGCATGATCTTTCCGTCCAACTGAACGAGAACGGTTTGTCTGTTGCGTTAAAGATACTCTAGAAGTAGTCAGTTGGGCAATTTGTGATTCTTTACGGTCAAGATGTGTGCTAGAGGTATTGGGAGTGCGTAGAGCTTGAATACTGTACTGTGTAGGAGCTAATTCAAGGCTTTATCTGCCATTAAAGCCATATTATCCAGCGGCTCACCAGAAGGTGCCAATATTGATTCGTACATAGACTGATAAGCGCTGGAGGAACATAGCCGAAGAACGCATTTCCCAGAGTAACTGCGAGGGATTTCTATCCCCAAGGTCTAATTCAGTGAGTAGGGTATTGTGGGTGTTCAGATCCTCCGATGTGCACCAACATTCCAGATCTCAAGTATAAACTCAGCTATTTTTTTGAGGATTTCATATGCAAGTCATTACTTCACATAAGTGTCACAAGATGGATACATGTAGTTATTAGTCCAATTTTTTGTCTATTACTGGTTTTCAAGCGTATGCTCTGTTGTTCGCTTTTTTTAGTGTATTAGAGCGCTTCTTTTGGTTTTTTTGTATTCCGTAGTATTGTAAGGGATTCCTAGGCAAAAGTATAAAAATAGGTTGAGAACTCTAATAAACACAAGATGTGGATGATTATATTAAACACATTTTGAATAAGAAACTTGTCACTGTGTGTAGCCAGTGACAAACGTGAAAGTCTTGAGGAACAAACCATCAAAGAAAGGAAACAATTGTTGTACTGATAAGTAATACCATGGAAATAACTAAATCCATCCCTATCATGACTTCAAGAGACAATTGCGAAATTAGTAAGAATGAACGTGATAATATGTAGGTCAATTTGACCATATCCCCCATGCCAGTTGAGAAGTCTTGGAAAAATCAAAATCATTAATACTAGAGCATAGATTATTGGAAAATTGAAGTACCCTGTGAGTAAACAAATATAAACGGTTAAATGGACCTAAGCATTGAGTGATATGGGAGTTGGATCGGGTTGTCCCAGCACACCAGACTCCATCAGTACACTCGTTCCACTCTGCACATTTTCGAATCAACATTGCCAATAATAGCCAGTTGCGAATAATGCGTCTTGCACAACTAACTGCACAGTATCACTAATGGTGGGATGTCAAAAAAGAGGAAATTAAACATTGACGCAAAACAGGAGCCACAATGACAAATTTAGAAAAATGTTGAACTATTTTCTACTTTTCTAAAAAGAAATTTGATTTTATGAATTCACTCATGCCCCTAAACGTACTTACATGAATATCCATCACTGAAGAAGGTATTTGATGCTTTCCCTTCAAACTCCCTAAAAGGTTGATTGCATCATTTGATCCTGACATTGAAACGTTCATATCGGGCTACTAAGTTGAAGATCAACTTGCATGAAATAATGCACCATTTAGTTAAAGGAATTCCCTCCAAAAACAATGTGAAGAGCTCCAGCTGAACTTTTTCACGGGAGAAAATTACCTAATATTCTGAGTAATATATATAATCTTCTGACTGTACTCCCAGTAGTGGGGTGTGCACCGCGGCCTTATGACCTATTGTGCCAGTCCTAGTGTCTTACAGGTCTATGCCTAGCTTCCTATGGAAAGCCAGGTAGTTCCTGAAGGAGTCCTCGTTGGTATCCATCCTGGGAGAAGTGGTGCCAAAGACCAAAAATCGCTCCCTCTCAAGTCTCCGGCACTGGGCCAGAACATGGTAGGGAGTTTCTTCATCCGTGCCACACCACCTGCATAGAGGGGATTCGGCTATACCCATAACATACATGTGTTTGTTCATTCTGCAGTGTCCTGTTATGATCCCAACAACCTGCCTTAAGTCCTTCCTCTCCATCCTCAGAAGGGTGTCTCTTGTCTCACCTGTTTGCTCTGAGACAAATCGTTTGGAGTGTCTTACTCCTGCAGCGTTCCAGATTGTCTGATGCAGTCTTCTGGCATGTTCTTTCACAGTCCTTTTAACTAGTGACAGAGAAATCCCGCAATGGGGCAGTGGCCCAATAGGTACTGTGGACGAACCACGTCTGGCCAGATGGTCCGCCCTCTCATTTCCAATGATCCCACTATGTCCTGGAATCCAATACACATTAACTCTATTTGCACTAGCTAGGGAGTTAAGCCACATCCTGCACTCTCGCACCAGTTTTGACGTCGTGCAGTAGTTCAGTAGCGCTTTACACTACGCTTGACTATCGGTCAATATATTGATAGTTCTGTTGCTATAGCCTCTTTCATGCATTTGGATTGCCCCGGCAATAATAGCATAAATCTCTGCTTGAAAAACTGATGGAGTGGAGCCTAGGGCAATATAAGTCCCACTCCCTCCAGAGCCACTTACCCACACCCCGGATCCTGTCCCCTCTGGGGTCTTTGATCCATCTGTGTAGATGTTGACGCCACTGGGAGGCTGAAACTGGCGGCTATCGCTGTTCCATGGACCTCCATGGCTGAACATTATATTTCCTCTCGAGCTCATACATGGGCACAATTGCATCTGTGATCATGCTGAGCTCCCCGAAGGTCTCCAAGTCCCTAAATATAGCCAGGTGTCCATTAGTCGCCTGAGGCACCTTAGCTATTCCGAGCTTAGTGAGTCTGTAAGCCACCTTCATCGCCTCTGCTTTGACATAAATGTCCAGAGGAAGAAGATCGAACAGTTTCTCCATGGTGACAGTGGGTGTAGTCTTCATCACCCCCGCTATGAGTAGGCAACCCAGCCTTTGTACTTTGGCTAGACTGCTGCCATTCACTCCAATGGCAGCTCTATGCCACCACACGATTGACCCATATGAGATTATTGGTCTCACTATGGCTTCGTAAAACCAGCAGGCCATTCTGGGCTTTACACCCCATGTCCTCCCGCACATTCTCTGACACGTCCAAAGGGCCGTTGTCGCCTTCTTGGTCACGTATCTGATGTGGTTGTTCCAGACTAATTTCCGATCCAGAATCACACCCAGATATTTGACTTGCTCGCTGAGCTGAATTTCTTTGCCCATCACTAACTGCGGCCTCAGTCCTGACAGTTGCCTGAGCCTTGTGAACGGCACGATGACCGTCTTGGCTGGGTTGATGGATAACCCCATCTCCCCACACCATAGGCACACCATCCGCAAGGCCGCCCCCATCAGGTCCGACAACACGCTTTGCACCCTGCCCCGAATGAGCACAACCACATCATCAGCGTATCCTTGGGCGTAAAACCCCGCCGCATTTAGTCTCCCCAGTAGGGAGTCAATCACTAGGTTCCAGAGGAGCGGAGATAGGACCCCTCCCTGAGGGCATCCCCTCACAGTCCTCGCCCTGATTGTGCAGTTTCCTAGCGTAGTCTGGATCTCTCTGCTTTCCAATACAGCGATGATCCACTTTATTGCATTGCTGTGTACATTGAATTTCATCAGCGCCCTTTCAATGCTACATATGGAGGTATTGTCAAAGGCCCCTTCTATGTCCAGAAAGGCCCCTAAGGCAATCTCCCTATTACCCATTGACTCTTCTAGTTTCCTCACTAGTGCATGGAGCGCAGAGTCACATGATCTCCCTGCGCGGTAGGCATGTTGGCCATCTGCCAGGGGGGTCAGTCTCAAACATCCGTCTCTCAAGTACTTGTCGAGGATTTTCTCCACTGTCTTGAGCTGGAAAGATGTGAGGCATATTGGTCGGAAGGACTTGGCTTCCTCGTATGAGTCCCTGCCAGGTTTCGGTATAAAGGTTACTCGAACCTTCCTCCAGCCCTGAGGTACGTAACCATGCGCTACACTGCCCCTAAATAGCCTTAAGAGGCTGGGTAGGATGCGCTCTATCCCTTTCTGTAAGAGAATCGGGTAAATACCATCCGGTCCAGGCGACTTGAATGGTTTAAACGAGTTTACTGCCCAGCGTACGGCGTCTCGGGTTATAATTGCCCTGGCGAGTTCCCAGTCCGGCGTTCCTGTCCGCCTCATGGCAATCCCCGCGTCTGCCAATAACCCAGGGTCAGTTCTACAACCAGGAAAGTGTGTGTTCAGCAGAGCGGTTAGTGTATGGTGACAGTCCAAGGTGTCACCATCCGGCCCCCTAATAGAGCCTACCGCCTGATGCATGTTCCCTTTCGAGAGCACCTTGCTGAGCCTTGCTCCCGTTCGGGTATCGTGAATTTCCTGGCAAAACCTTCTCCACGCCTCTCGTTTTGCCTTTCGTAATTCGTTGTTGTACTCAGTTAGGGATCGCTTGTATGGTTCCCACTCTCCTGTTCTTTTGGCTCTGTTAAAGAGTCTTCTGGTTCTGGTTCTTAGTGTTCCCAGTTGATTGCTCCACCAGGGTACGCATCTATTGCTGTCCGCCTTTGTGGTTTGCCTGCAGTTGTTTTCAAATGAAGACCTAATTGCCTGTGTCAGTGCTGTATTCAGTAACTCGATCTCCAACGGACGTGTGGCATTGTCAGGGCAACTTCTCAGGGCATCCCTGAGGCTGTCCCCATACTTCTGCCAGTCCGTGTTTCTCGGGTTCCTGAACCTAATGGCTTCTGTCCTTGCCATTTCTAGATTGAATCTAATATACCTATGATCAGATCCCGAGAATTCTGAGGAGACATGCCAGTTGGAAACATTAATCCCCCCAGAGAGTTTTAGAGCTAGGGTTAGGTCGATAACCTCCTCCCTCCTCCAAAAACAATGTGAAGAGCTCCAGCTGAACTTTTTCACGGGAGAAAATTACCTAATATTCTGAGTAACCAAGCATAAAACCAAGCATGTGGAAAGAAATGGAGCGAAAACTGTGGAAACCAGAGTTACAGGATAATAGTACATGTTCGAGCCTGGTTTGTTGTGGGACGGTGTCGTTTCGATCAGTGTCTGATCCTGTCCTTCTCTCCTGCCTAAACACCTTTTTCATTCGTGTTCCAAATGCTGCTCGATCACCTCCTGTTCCCCTGTTTTTCTCCCCTTTTGAGGACTTTTTTGTCTGTCGGAAAACCCTACCCAGTATACTGGTCTGGAAATCTGCCTCCAATTAACCATTACAACGTGGCTCGGCATCATAATAGGCTGGACGAGGAAGACATCGAGCTGGGGCTCCGCCGTCAACGAACCGCCGCCATAGGAAAAAGGTAGGACCTTCATTTCTTTCCTTAAACCTCCTTACACTCCTCGAAAACCACCTGAATCAGCGACATATGTCAATTGAAATACAGTCCGCTTCGAACAGTACACGAACGGAATGTGTGAAATCGTGGATGATGTTTGGGTAAAAAACAAAAACATTGTACATTAAATTGTGGATTCGATTGCGCTGCGGTTCATGTTTAGGATGGATAGAAAAGACGTATATGTCGAGTTCGTTTTTCTATTTCATATTCTCTTCTCTTCAATGTACAACTCTGTAACAGCTTACCCAATGGGGCTCTCAAAACACTTGGGAAATGATTTTTGTAAATAAAACCGTGAAGTAATGATGGACATTGTTCATCATACTCATTAGTCCATCATTGGGAGCAGTTCTTTATAGTTAAATATGCTGTTGCTGCAGGAGCCAGAAGTGACAGGAACTAGTGATACAGAAGAAGCAAAATCGAATTGGGAGCAACTGTGGGAGGAGTTTTTTAATCGATACCCTTACCACTATATGAGCCTCACACGTTTATCACAAGAATTGCATGAAGCTCGGAAGTAACGATTTAATGTTATGCAATTTATTAAAAATATTACTTATTTATGGACTAGTTCAGTAACTAACTGATTATTCATTGATTAATTTATTATAGTTATTATTATTGTTACAAAAAGTGAAGATATTATCACGTTGGTTTTTTTTGGAAGAGATTTCCCCCTTCTATGATTGGTGTGAGAACAGGTCAGGCTGGTGCCAGGTATTGATTTGTTTATTTAAATCAGCAAAGTCTATTATATTTGTTAGTGCGGACTGTATAAATTGGACTTACCCAGTCGAAATCTGGAAGTCGCGAAACCTCGTCTGTCGTGCTGTCGAAGGGGGAAGGAGAAGTAGGAAAGGAGAAAAGAGAATAGGAGAGAAGGAAGAAAAACAGCTTAGACGAAACTAACCAACCGGAAACCAACTAAAAACCGGACTGGGCTGAAACTATATAGCGATGCGCGAATACAAGACTGAGAGAGAGAGTCGTACAGGTTTCCGCCTCGCCAGGTTACACCGCACGCGACATCAACGGCTTCCAATGCACATGCAGACTCTCTCTATTGACCTAACTAGAAACAACATTGGAGGGTATGTCCTCACGCATTGCAGCTCTGTGCCCACCTAGTCTAGTATTCCCAGAACAGCGCAAACATTCCCCCCACCCTAAAGGGCTGTCCAGCCTTTAGACCCTATCCCTTTGTTTTATTTGGGGCGGTGTAGAAAGAACTTATAACAATATGAACATGAACTGAAACAAACCAACAGCAACAACAGTAACAATGAACAGAACTAAAAGGTAGTGTGAGGTTTGGGTTATTGAGTGGGTAAAATACACTATTTTACCACAAGGCGAGTCAAAATACGAGGGCCAACTCGCACTCTTGTCACTCGAATTGCACCGTCACGAGAGGGAAACACCTCTTCCACTATCCCTAGTGGCTAGGTAAGTGGAGGGGTATTCTCTTGCATGACCACCACTACTGTGCCTGGTGTGATCGCTGGAGTTTCTTCGCCCCATTTGGGCCGTTGTTGAAGGTTGTGGAGATACTCCTGATTCCAACGTCGCCAAGAGTGCTGAACAATTGGATCCATACGCTGGTAATGTTCCAAATGGTTCAAGGGCTGGTCACTCACATCCTTAGCTGGTAAGCAGTCCAAGGTGGACCCCAGAGTCATAAAGTGAACTGGTGTGAGGCCTTAGGTGCGGCAGGGTCGTCAGAGAGAACACAGAGCAGTCTGCTGTTCAACAGAGCCTCGATTTGTACCAGTGCCGTGGCCATCTCCTCGTAGGTCAGTACTTGGGTCCCTATGATTTTGGACAAGTGGGTCTTGATGCTCTTCACATTTGCTTCCCACATGTGCTGATAAACAACAGCAAGGACGAAGAAGAAGAAGTGTAACCACAGGAGGAGGCTACAATCATATCAGGGAAGGCTGAAAGGCTGATACGCGGACGAAAAATGATCAAGGTTGCTGAACGGAATAAAAAAGGAGGTCATGAGTTGGGGAGGGGAAGGAAAACCCATGGGAAAATTTTCCGATTTGTGAGGCATTCGTGATCAAGCCATAGGAGAATAAACGAAGTTCTGCCAAGTTTACCTATTCGTCACCAAACCACCACTACACACACACCACCGAAGCGTGGGGCAGCTGGGGGGTTCAGTCGCCATTCCATCCCGCGCTGGGTCAACTCCTCTTCAATTGCTGAGGAGAAAGTCGGGCTGGCCGTAAATGAATATGGCTCCTTGAGATAGGTGCGAGCTCCAATGAAGTTGGTACCCTGATAGGAATACATCACAGCCCACGGCCTACGTTGGGGCAAAAATCTCTTGGAGGTTGCCTGGAAGCAAGGTGTTGAGAGATCCGAAGCAAGCTCCAAATGCACAGCCTTGGTAGACAAACAAATGAAAAGGCACAAGTACGCCTTTTGTGTTCGTCCCCCCCGTCTACGTGCAATTGATATGCTGAAGGGCCCAGCATAGTCCACTCCACAGTTTGTGAAGGCTTTAGCTTCCTGAAAGCGCGCGGCTGGCAGTGGAGCCATCCTGGGATAAGTAGGGGTTGGCTTCACACGAAAACAAACATTGCACAGATGCACACGTCGTCTGACCAGATTCCGAGCAGATAGGATCCAATATTTCATCCTCAGAAGCAACATTAGCAAGTATGGTCCCGTGTGTAGATTATCCTTGTGAACTGGATCAACAAGGAGTTCCATATAACGGCCCTGTTTCGGTAGAAGAATCGGATGCATCCGATCATGTGGAAGATTAGAGTTCTGGAGGCGACCCCCACCCTAATGAGTCCGTTTTCAAGAAATAATGATAAGCGGTAAAGGGCTGGCGCATAAGTTTTCTTTGTGGTAATGGCAAGGTGGCCTGATTTAGTGATTCCAGGGTTTCGGGGAAATATATCTTTAGCACATGAGCCAGCCAAATATGTTCTGCACGTTGCAATTCGGCGATTTGTAGTGCTTTGCCTCTGTATCCCGAGGACTGAGGAGACCAACGGAATACCCAAGCAGTGACCCGATGAAGGCGATGCAAAGCGGACACGCGTTCTAACAAGGAGGTCAATACAGTTTACTGGTGTAGATGTCTTATGGGCGACAACTCTATCTTCTTCAGCAAGAGAACCCCCAGGGAGTTCAGAAAGTGGAGTGAGGGGCCAGCAATTCTCTGCGTCTTGTAGCCAGGGAGGTCCAGAGAACCAAAGAGAATTATCCATCATGACTTGGACCCTGGTCCCGCGACTGAGTAAGTCCGCAGGATTTGTTTCAGTTCGAATGTGCCACCAACACTTGGGTTCCACAATGCTCTGTTTTGAAGCGACTCGATTGGAAACAAAGTATATCACTTGTGTAAGAGCAATTGACTCTTGCTCTTGACTCGCTAAAGGGAAGTGTTCAGATTAGTTCTGGAAGCGAACTTTAACGTAAATGGGTCCGGGAGGAATGTCGCGCATAGACCTCACAGCCATGTCTCACACCCTCCTACTCAAATTGCAGGGTTGGCGAGTCCTTCCAGGTGCAACGCAGAGCGAGCACATGGTTATTGACTTAGCCATCGTCGACAACATCCTCTGCAAAAATGCTGACTGGCCACAATTTTCTTGGGTACCGGAAGGTGAACTGCGTGCTGCAGACACCAACCTAATAGTACAAGCTGCCACACCCGACGAGATGGACTGCAAAGTGGACTTATGTACCACAGCACTGCACTCTGCTGGGCCCTCTGTACAGGTATGTTTCCTTATTTGATGACTGTACCTAAACCCTCGACGAGGGTTATATCAGTCAGTGGGCCCTCTGTACGTGGGCAATCGAAGCACAGGGCGATCAAAGTCCCATAGTGAACTGCCGAACTTAATCCCCTCAAGCAAACTGTAAATAGAGCCAGAAGGATGTACCAACACACTGGTGACGATGATGCCAAAGCCAACCTCCGAACTGCTTTCATCCAAGAGAAGAATGGCTTCCATCAGGCCATCAAACGAGCCAAATGGCAAGACTGGCGAAATTTTATGGACACAGAGAGCTCTGGGCCAGACATTACAAATCCTCCATAGGAAAAGCAAACTTAGAGCAGGTCTAAGCTGCAATGCAAAATGAGTCAGCCTGGAGCATCGAAAGCTCACCCTCGTTGAGAAGGCGTTCCCTGACGACCAAGTAGGTCAGATACTAAAGGCCAGAGGGCAACAAGGGAGCTGATCATGGACCCTCCGACCGAGCCTGACATGTCATTGTGGACAACAGGCAACCTCGGCAGGGCCCAAGCGACCTTAAAGCCCAAGAAATCTCCTGGGCCAGATAGAATAGAAACGCTTTTCACGCGTGTCTTTGCAGAGGATGATGTTGTCATCTGCGATGGTAAAGTCAATAACCATGTGATCACTCAGCGTTGCACCTGGTAAGACTTGCCAACCCTGCAGTTTGAGTAGCAGGGTGTGAGACACGGCTGTGACGTCTATGCACGACATTCCTCCTGGCCCATCATAGGTCGCCTCAGTCATGGGGTCGTTGGCAACAACCAAGTTGTATCTGGTGAGCAACTCTATATACGACTCGTCCGCCCCATCCAGGGTTGGGGATCCCCACAATGGTGATCTGGCGTTTGCATCAGCACAGACTATGCAGGGTCGTCCTGTTAGGCCTGCCAGAGCCTGCTCGAGTGGTTGAAGGCTGTTGGCAACTGGTGTGCCAAATTGCATGTAAAATGATATAACAACTAGCTCAAAGTCGCCAGCTCGTATGAGCTCAGCAGCCAAGTGCTGGCTGTTCAGGTGGGTGACTGCAAGTATGTCGATGGATGAGTCAATGCAGGCCACTGCTGCCTTGACTCCTGTTCTTGCTCCAGCCACCACTCGTTCCTGCGATCCCAGACCAAGAGTTTTCGATTCTATGTATGGTTCCTGAATGGGGAGAATGCGCGTTAATGCGAGCGTTTCTTGAGTGCACTTTGCAGCAACTCAGCCATAACCGAGGAACTCTTATTAGTGTTATGCTGAAGGATTCGAACTGTTTTTAACCTGTTCATAATCCACTCGTGACTCCCGGAGGGCAATTGGTCGCTAACGAATGGTACAGTGTGCGACTCGTGTAGAGTGCGAGACCTGTTGTAATTTGCGTTGGACGCAATTGGCACACTTCCATTACTTGTCCAGATGTGGCAAGGTGCACCAGGCACACACAACAGGTCTCGTGCAGGCCACTGCCAGGTGGCCATAACGCTGGCATTTGTAGGACCAGGCCAGGTCCTCTTTTTGTAGGTCAGTCCGTACGTCGCACAATAGCAGGCGTCGGAAGCAACCCAGGGGGGCTGATGCTTGTAGCTTCAACTCCTTCATGGGAATATGGCTCGTAAGCGCCTTGGCCGTTTCCAGAGTTTCCATCACGATAACGGCGCCACCTTCCACTGTGGTGCAGATATCAAGCACTTGGACGCTTAGTGCTTGGAGGTCCGTAGCAGGGACACTCCGCATCAGCACTTCCATTGCATCAGGGGACGAGGGACCAGCCTCTCCTTCCTCACACCTAGGACTAACTACTACCACGTTTTGTCGTGGGTTTTTAGGAGGGAGTTTGTTAAGAAGTGGAGGCTTTTTATTTTCATTTTTGCCCTTGTTTTTGGGTGGAGGCGTGGGTAGGGTGCTGCCCTCGGCCTGCACGTCCTGCTTTGTTGGGGCCTTTTTCTTTTTTTCGCCTGCGCTTCCTAGCCCTGGCAGGCTGCCAGTCGGCCTCGGCTTCATGACAGAGGGAGTACGGCTCAGTAGCGGCTACTGCTTAATATGAATGGTTTGGGGTATCCTTCTGGGTCAGAAGAGCTCCTCGAGCTTGGGGGACTCGTTGCACAGGCCGCTGGGCAATTGCACTCCACCGCTCCACCCTCACAACAGCCGCCACACTTTCCCTCAATGGGGTAATGGCAGGGAGCAATGTTGATGGGGGGGGGGGGCACTTACTTTGATGACCATCTTTGATATTTCTAAGAGGCAGTGGGTGACGAGGTCACGCATTGGTCCCGTCGCGTTGACCCTCATTCGTGCCAGCTGGCCATGAATAATTTGGACATAGGCACAAATCTGTTCCATGTCTGACAGATTAGGGTCCACTTGGTGTCTACTGCTTGTAGTAGCTAGGTTGCCCGGGCTACTAGTGGGGAAAGGGAAGTGAAGGCGCTTTGCCTGGTTCTTTCCGCCCTTGTTTGTTTGGACGATGAGTAGGTTGCTCATCGTCCGAAGAGGGAGGGGTCGAGCTTGGCGAGCCCGGGGAAAGGACGCAAGTGGCGTTTTTATTACCTGCTTAAGTGTTAACTGACTTTATCGTGTTGTTTTTGTTATAGGATGGTTTCGGGCGTCTCTCAATAATCAACACTTCCTTCCAAATATATCCGTGTAATAGGGTCGGTTCCACAGGATTGTCTAAGCCCACAGGTACAGAGATAGAGAGAGGAGCGAAGTGGTGCCGCAGGAGTCCGGAAGAGGAATAACCCCCCCTCAACCCTGTCCTTCAGCAGTTTTCTTCCTGTTCAGATTTAATCGGAGCTGCTTATGAACAACTCTGCCTGATAGAAGCGGCACCGGTGTACCAGATCATGGGTTAATCAGATTGTGCCCGTAACATTTTTACTAATTGAGGGGGGGGGGGAGAGATTAAAGAAGCAGACTGATGTAGTGTACCCTTGCGAGTTCATTTGTTGTGTGTGTTAGTGGTATGAGCGAGAGTTGTTCGAAGCAGTGTCCTGAAAGCTCCCCCTCAGGTATAAAGATAATAGCCCCTTGCGCTGGTCCATTCAGGGTCAAAGGGAGGCCCCCACATGCGCTGCAGCTGTCAGTCCCAGCCTCCCACCGGGACTAAGACGCATGAGGGATCTTTAGCTGCTCTTCAGAGTTAGCCCTCAGCCACTGGTGATGTGGTGAGCGGGACACACGCTATCAACCGCCCCAGGATGCTCAAACCTGGTTTTTCCCCCTCCTCATTCCAATGGCCGCACTTATATAGGAGATTGCTCATAGGTGTTAGTAAGCGACTTCAAGAACTGTCTTTCGCTCATTATGAGTGATTTAAGTCAATGTGTTCTACCACGTGAGACGTTACAGTGTTGTTGGTATCTAGAATATGTTGTGTATGTCAGTGTCGTGAGTTTTAAGCCCCTCTAAGGCTGGCTTTTATGGCCACACAGAGGATACGGCTGGAGAATTCTATCCCCCTTCCTGCGGGGGTGTGTCATGGAAGTGAAAGAAGTGTAAGTTGTGTCCCTTAAAGTCTGGCTCATAACGACACTCAGGAAGTACGACAGTGGAATTCTGGACCCCCGACTGCAGGGTGAACTGACACACACAGGTCTGTTTCCTTATTTGATGACTGTACCTAAACCCTCGACGATGGTTATATCAGTCATGGAAGTTGCGGTTTCGCTAATATGCAAGAGGCTGGCCTCTGCAGCATCCACCGAACTCAGACCTGCGGAGGTACGGCAGGTATTTGGTCGTTAGCCAGTCTCCTGGTAGAGAGCTGTTGCCTGTGTGTGACTGCGCAGGAAGGTGACCACCTGAGGAATCTCCTACAGGTGGGAGGAATTCTTAATCTGGTTTCCCTCCTGATCTGGTTTCTTCTATGTACTTGAGTGGTAAGTTTCAAAAGGATAGATCAACTATGACTACGTTTCATAGCCATCACCTTCTTCGCGAACTCTGCCAAATGGTTATAGCCTTGCTTTGTAGCAGTCAATGCTGCTAAGTTCGTTTGCCCTCCCAACAACCGTCGCTCACTTTCGTAGAAACTACAGTGGAGCAGCACGTGGTTTTTTGTTTCCTCGGCACTAGAGGCTCAAGATGTGCATGAGGGAGAGTCTTTCAAAGAAAAGAAGTGGAGCCGCGCATTGAAGTCACCATGTCCCGTGAGGAACTGGCTCGTCCAGTGGTCTGGCTCAACCCATTTTCTTGAAAGACGTTTACAGATGTTGGGGAAGAACTCATACGTATCACGTCCCTATGACGAGGATTCCCATCTCGCTTGCCATTTCTCTAGAGCCCATTCGTCAATGGTGGCAAGTTTCCGTTCTGTGGTGAGATCCGCACAGCGTTCAGCCCAAAGCGGGGGAAGCTCTCGTTTCACTCTTCACTTGTCAACCATGCACTCAACGGCCAAATCAACTGGTAACTGACCAGTGATCACCTGGAGTGCTTCTATTGATACAGTCATGTAGGCCTTGGTGATCTACAGGAGCGCAGCTCTCTGGGATTGGGCCAATACTCTCTTTTGGTTGACTGTTAGTTTGCTACCCCACACAACGGGGTAGTAGCCACGATAGTGTCATGGTTACACACACCCCAAGTGGCCGTTGTAATTGCACGCAGTGAGGCAAACCTTGCAATGGTAGTGCCTTTGAGGGACTGGAGGTTTTGGTTGAAACCCCACCTTTCACCTATATTCACTCCTAAATACTTGAAATGCTTTTCAAGAAAAAGCCTGTGGCCGCCAAGGCGTATTGTGGGTGGATTATTCACTTTGCCTTTCAAGAGGATTAGCTGGGTTTTTTCGTCAGCCACCTGCATCTTGACATGCTCTCACCATTGGGTGACGGTGCGGAGTATGGGGTGGCGTTTTTCTTCGATTTGGCGGACTGACTGCAAACATCAACACAGTCAAGTCTCCATGAGTCTCCTGAGAAGACCTTCGAAGAAGGCATTCCAGAGTGCTGGTCCAAGGACTGAGCCCTGTGGGCACCCCTTCTCAATCTTTCTCTGAACGGAGACATGTCTGCATTCGATCGTAGCAGTTCTGTCCGTCAGGTAACTTCTGACAAGCGAGTATAGGTTGCGGGGGATTCCCCTACCTTTAAGCTCATTAAGGAGCGCTGGCCACCAAAGGTTGTCAAACGCTCCTGTGATGTCAATCAGAACTGCTACGACGTACTTAGCCGGTGGCAGCAGGGAAACACGCCGAATTCCGACTATGACGTCCTGCGTGGACCTTCCTTTGGTACACCTGTATTGCCGGCCTGTGAGGTTGCGACCAAAGACTCCTTCGAGGGACTGCAACATCAAGATTTCTAATGTTTTACCTAATATGGAAAAAAGGCTGAGCAGTCTCCATGATCGCAGGTCTGACTGATTGCAGTCACCTCCCTTATAAAGAGCTTTTCGCTTGTCTTAATCGTGGCTGGTGATGCTAATGGGGCGCTGTGTTCCTGTATCTCCCATCGAGCCACCAGTCGATTCAGGTGAGTCTTGGTCATACCCACGTAGGGTTCAGGCCCAATGGGTAGGGACTCTGTACCCCTTTTCGCAAGGCAGTCAGCCTTCTCGTTGCCCTCATGCCCCCTATGAGGCGGCACCCGAATGAGGGTGAGCCTGTTATGGGCGCCGAACTGCTTGAGCGCATGAAGGCATTCCCATGCCAGCTTGGATCTAAAACTGTAGCCTGCAATAGCCTTTAAGGCGAGAATATGTATGTCCGCTCGTATATCCGAATATGTATATCTCGGCGAGGTCCGAGAATATGTATATCCGCTTGCCCTTGAGTCCTTTAGTCAAGATAGTTGGGATTTTCGCTTGAAATATCGCCGCATGCACCTTATCCAATATCAAGTGGTGCGGCGCCTTTGTCACCCCCCCCCCCCCATATCAAGACCAATTCCAGCTTATGAGCCCCCTGAAGGTCCCACATCACAGAAGAAGCGCTTTCTATTGCCCTCCTCACGTCTGTTGCCAATTGAACCTTCCATCTAGGGAGACTCCCAGGTATTTCACTTTCTGCAGGATCATCACCACCTTCCCTCAGAGCAGGAGTTCTCGCATTATGATATTGCGATTCTTGGTTAATGAGACCAGGTTGGTTTTGTCTGGATATGTCTGCTACACCAACTTGGTACAGTATTCATAACAAACTGCATCCGCTTGCCAATCACGCTCGCGAATTTTCTTCTCATAATTATTACCAAGTCATCCACGTATGCTATTTCCCTGCAGCATTACACCTCCAACAACTCCTGGAGCGTATCTGCAACTAGCAACTAGAGCAAGAGGGAGAGTACTCCCCCCTCAATGGTCTTGAAGGTTTTAAAAGAGCTTATTGCCCATTTTACTTTATTGAGCGTCAACATTTCTCTGGAGGCTTCTGACAGGTGTGCCCCTCATCCTTTGGTTCCTGAGGGCTGCTCAGTCGGCACTGCATGCAGAGAGATCCTGGAAAATGAACCGCTATCAGTTACTTCAGCGTCTCTCCACTGCTCCCAGTATATGCTCCACCAGCCTTTTGTATCAGGCCTGTAATTGGCCTTCCTTGTCAAGAACCTTCTAGACCCTGGCCTTGGTTGATACGTCCTCCATGCCTTCCCAGAAGCGTTGCTATTAGCCCTCCTCAGAGCCTTGTTATATTCTGAGAGGGATGCCCAGTAGGCATCCCAATCACCAGCTGCTATCTTCACCCTATTAAAGAGAATCCTCTTTTTTACCCGGAGTCTACCTAGGTACTTGTTCCACCATGGAACATCCCTATTTGACTCGTGGGTTTTCAACTCTCAGCTTGCCTCATGGGCCTCCTTTATAGCTGCATTAATCCTGACCATTGCCTGCTCGACCTCCGAAGCAGTTCGCACCTCACAGCTGAATCCTTCCAAAATCAATGAAAGGGTGCAGCTGAACAGAGCCCAGTCTTTGGGGGGGGTTCCAGTAGGTCCTCTGATCCCTGTTTGGAAAATGTAGCCGGAACATCTGACCATCCTGTGATCTGACATTGATGTCTCATTGAACCGCCTGACTCCCTTTAAAGGCAACCGGTTGATCGTGGTCTAGTGGATAAGACAGTTGATTCATAAATCTCGACGTAGGTCGAGTATTGTGGATCGAGCTCCGGCGCAATTGCCGTAATTTTTGCCTGAGTCAGCGGATCCCCAAAAACGTCTCCAAACCCCCCTCGTAACATCATCATAGACATGCCAGTCCACTATCGAACTGGCATAGAATTGACTGGATATAGTTATGCCCAACACCTCTCGTGCTCTTCGAGTAACAAAAGTAGGTGAGTCCCCCCTATTGATCACCACCATTCTACTATTAAGTATTTAGGCCCTTGTCGTACCCCCCATGTCCCTTCCCCCTCCCCACTTCAGCCCAGACTCCACAGGCACCCCCACCACCCATAGCCCCTTTCCTTCGGGACCCTGGGAGGAGGAGGAGATGCAAAGACCCAGTGACTGGGCCACCAGGGCAGACCCCAACTGCTGTTTGCCTGCGAGACCTCCGCAGTGAGGAATGGTTCAGGGCCCCCACACTCAGACCCAGTTCCCTTTTCACCTGTGTCCTGGAGCGTGGTTCCCACCCCTTCCATCTCCTTGTTTAATCTCCGGTCTTCTCCTGGGGCTGGGGTTTGGAGCATCTTCCACCAAGCCTAGCTTCCTCACCTTGGTCATGATGGAGACTGTTGGATCAGTCGCCAGGACAGCTACCGATTCTTGGTCTTTATACAGACCAGCACCACAGACACCCCTTTATCAGTCTGTGACAGGATATTCCTACACCTCGTCGTGAGCCCCCAGTTCTGCTTCGCTAGGAAGCCGAGGAACCTCTCACCCAGTTCACTGGAGCAGCCTGGTAGCACTGCTACCAGTCTCCTAGGCTTTGGCAGTTTCTTCCCTTCTACCGTCTTTAGCCTAGTTTCTTCCCAGGAGGATGCAGTGGCTAGAAACTCCTTTAGGTACTGAGCCATTTCCCCGTCCTTACAGATCACCGCAAATCAGCTGCAACTCTTAGCGGTCGCGGTGAACCTGTGTTCCAGAATCGATTCCTCGTTAAGAGAAAACATTGCGTCCACATGCTGCTCTCAACTGCCTCTATCTGCTCGGCTGCTCTCATGGAGAACTCTCAGCATCACCCCAGCTGCCACCAAGCTGAAAGAAGCTGGTGGGACTTTGTCCCCCCCTCAGAGGACCACCTCACCCTCTTACGCTCCTCTGAGGTGCTTCTAGCAGAGGGATGCTCTCTCTTCTGTCCCTCTATGACCTCTCCTACCTGTTCCATGGCCATAGCTAGGACCCAAGCCCCCTCCACGCTCTTCCCCTGTGCCAGGGGCTTGTAGAAGTGGCGCTTCTGTAGCCTGTCCATCTTCACAAAGCCACATATTTTTCCCCTGGATAACGAGCCCCTTGAGCCTGCTTCCCAGAATGTAAAGCCCCCCCCCTCCTAAATCCCCTAGCGAGATGGTCCCAGCCTCCGCATCCACCGGCGTTGCCTTGGCGGCAGTTCAGAGGTCACAAACCACAATCATTACCTCTCCTCCCTCTGAGGAGGGGCTTAACAAAAGCCTCTCCTCCTCAATTAGGGGCAAATTTTCTATCTGGTTGATTTCAGATTCCATACGATTCCTATGAGCAGCCAGGGAATTTCAAAGTATCGTGACAGAGCCCCACATGGCACGATAAGGCTGCTTACTCAGGGAGGTCGCCTGGTATCCCTGAGGCTCCATCATCGACATAGATCCCCTAGCCACGGTTTGCTTGACAGCATAGGGTTGGGGACGCATACGAAAAAAAAGATAAATAAATATTAAACTAGTTTCCTTGTGGCCTCCAAAGGCGGTGGATGCGATAATAGGGGATGATGAGAGTGGGGGCGTGAGGGATGACGCACCCTCTCGCTGCTGTCTGTCGGTCCATCTAACCATAGCTCGACGTTATCAGGACCTACCTGCGTTAAGGTTTGAGGCCAGGGTTGCTACGAAGAGGCTCAGAGCCCACTAGGGGCTAATTATCGCATGACGAAGAGTGATTATAATGGATGATGGTAGTTTCATTTGATTTAGAGGCACCATCATGAGGAGGAACTGCCAGAACAAACACAGGTTTGGTTACACATTTTAATATGGTTTGAATTTCATAGTAGGCTCTACGCATAGCAGATCTTTCGTTGCCCTCTTCTTCAGTCGGAAAGCCCTTCAGCATCTGCAGACATTATAGCGAGTCCATCCTCATACCTACTATAATATTTTTCAAGGGACGGGTACATACCCTCAAACATGGGTATACGTAACCTCCCATTTCGCCTTTTTCGCACATGCCGAAATTCTATAAACTTCTGGTTTCGCAGAAGTCATTATAGCAATCCAATCATAATAGCAGTCAATCTTAACTTTCAAGCCATGCCCACAGGCTCCCAGAAGATGATACGTTAACAACTTTTTTGCAGGGAGAAAGAAGTTGCTGAGGCCCGAATGAAGGATATCATGGACAAGATACGACAGAACAAAGCAGAGTTAGATCAAGCAATGTGGGTTAGGAAGGCTGAAATAGGAGATAAAGTCAGTGGCAATGGGCGTATTATTGTGTCTGAATTGGAAAAAACGGCGTTGGATACCCAAATGGTTAGAAACGTCGTATTTCATTTATTTCATTATATTTAGGTAATCGTCAGATCAGGTATGATATAAATTCTTTTTCGCGAGACTGAAGTAGGTACCAGTTAACAGAGTAAGTAGTAAAGTGTATTCAACTAGTCAATCCCCTATAAATTGTTCTCCATAAATATGTCTCAGACAATCCGTTGAACTGAGGTAACGACCAAAATGCACCAAAAAAAGGGGTTTCCCTCAATATTTCCTCAGTAATTGCATACCTGACTTTGATCAATATGACGGGATGTTGTCCAGCAACCAATGGCGTAAAGGCCCACGTCATGTCTGGCATACAGGTATGCTTCAGAGGAGATACACCTCATTGCAGTTGCTGAGAACAATGCCTTATCATCTGGAAGATTGTTTGTATACATTCTTCCCTCCCATACTGCAGCAGCCTTTAAAGCCCTGAGCTGGAAGCCTGAATACAGTCAACTTGTTAAGCACATGCAACTTCACTCTCCAAAGCCCATCCAATTTCTGGAAGCCCTGTGGAAATAATGTCCAGTAATGATGAACTAACTAGTGATTCCACTCAGCACTCCTGACAACCTCTCGATACATCTTGGACTACCACACCCCTTTCTGTATTTCCATCCAATGACATCTCATTTCCCTCTCCATCTCGTTGCTGCCTATTGATGTTTACAGCTTTTAAGGATGATAGTGAAGCTAGCAGGTGGCAGGTATGCAGAGCTGTTGAGTGCGTGAAAGTTGGTAGTTTCTAAAAATAATAAACTTGCTTGCCGCTTGGCAAGCAGGAAAATAAATGCTACCAAGAAGAGATGATCTTCCTTTCTCTGTCTACCTGCACCTATTGTGTCAGGTTCCTGTCAGATGGGGGTGGAAACTGAGATGCCCAGCAAATGTATCCCCGAGTAGTGGGCTTACTGGGGTCCTTCCAAATCTCAGAGAAAACAGTAAGTACAAGCTGTCGGTATCTGGGATGACGAAAAGCCATAAGTGCTGCCTAAAGATGGGTGGACCAGCAACCATCCTGGTCTTAAGGGTTGTTTGGCCCAAATATGGTAACACAGGGATGCACAGCCTGTGGCCTTGCGCCAGTGCATCATGAGTTAGGGCCTTGTGGGGGCTGCCTCTGTAAGGCAAGGAAGGGCAAGGCCTGAAAAAAGCTGGAAAATGTAAAGACACGCATGAAAAACTATTCTGCACCAAAAATGCTGACTGGCCACAATTCTGTAGGGTACTGGAAGGTGAACTGCGTGCTGCAGACATCAACCTAATAGTGCAAGCTAGCTACCCCACCTGAAGAGGGGGACCGCAAAGTGGACATATTTACCACAGCACTGCACTCTGCTGGGCTCTCTGTACTTGGGCAACAGAAGCACAGGGCGATCAAAGTCCCATGGTGGACTGAGGAACGTAATCCCCGCAAGCAAAGTGTAAATTGAGCCAGAAGGATGTACCAAAACACTCGTGACCCTGATGCCAGAGCCACACTCTGAACTGCCTTCATTCAAGTGACGAGCCAAACGGCAATGCTGGCGAAATTATGTGGAAGCGGAGAGCTCTGAGATCCCTGGGGTAGACATTACATGTCCTCCATAGGGAAAGAAAACATTGAGCAGGTCTTAGCTGCGATGCAAAATGAGTCAGGCTGGGCCTGCAGCATCGAAAGTTCACTGGAAACCCTCGTTGAGACGGCGTTCCTTGATGACCAAGTAGCCCGAGACACTGAAGCCCAAAGGGCAGCAAGGGAGCTGATCATGGACCCTCCGAATGAGCCCAACATCCCATTGTAGACGGCAGGCGACCTCGGCAGGGCCATTGCGACCTTAAAGCCCAACAAATCTCCTGGGCCAGATAAAATAGAAAGCAATATGCTAAGGAAGGCTGAGCGGACAATCTATAGTTCCCCACTCAGTGGAAGTCTGCGCGTGTTGTCACTCTTCAGAAGGGAAGCGACCGCACTCAGTCAGACCCGTGATCGTGGAGATCGCTCAGCCTTCTTTCCATATTAGGCAAAACACTAGAAATCTTGATGTTGCAGTCCCTCGAAGGAGTCTTTGGCCGCAACCTCACAGGCAGGCAATATGGGTGTACCAAAGGAAGGTCCACGCAGGATGTCATTGTCGAAATTTGGCGTGTTTCCCTGCTGGCTGAGTACGTCGTAGCAGTTCTGATTGACACCAAAGGAGCATTTGACAACCTTTGGTGGCCAGCGCTCTTCAATGAGCTTAAGGGTAGGGGAATCACCCGCAACCTATACTTACTCGTCAGAAGTTACCTGACAGAGAGAACTGCTATGATCGAATGCAGACATGTCTCCGTTCAGAGAAAGATTGAGAAGGGGTGCCCACAGGGCTCAGTTCTTGGACCAGCACTCTGGAATGCCTTCTTCGAACGTTTTATCAGGAGACTCATGGCGTCTGACTGCGTGCCATACGCCTATGTGGATGACTTGACTGTGCTGATGTTTGCAGAGTCAGTCCGCCAAATCGAAGAAAAAACCCACCACGTGCTCCGCACTGTCACCCAATGATGCAAGCAAGTCAAGATGCTGGTGGCTAAGGAAAAAACCCAGCTAATCCTCTTGAAAGGCAAAGTGAGTAATCCATCCACAACATGCTTTGGCGGCCACATGCTCCTTCTTGAAAAGCACGTCAAGTATTAAGGAGTGATTACAGGTGAGAGGTGGAGCACTACCATTGCAAGGTTTGCCTCACTGCGTGCCATTACTTAGGCCACTTGGGGTGTGTGTTACCATGACACTATACTCATGTATAAGGCCATCTATCTAGGCGTGATTGGCTACTACCCCGTTGTGTGGAGTAGCAAACTAACAGTCAATCAAAAGAGAGTATTGGCCCAATCCCAGAGAGCTGCGCTCCTGTGGATCACCAAGGCCTACAAGACTGTATCAATAGAAGCACTCCAGGTGATCACTGGTCAGTTACACGTTGATTTGGCCGTGGAGTGCATGGTTGACAAGTGAAGAGTGAAACGGGAGCTTCCCCCGCTTTGGGCTGAACTCTGTGCGGATCTCACCACAGAACAGAAACTTGACACCATTGACGAATGGGCTCTAGAGAAATGGCAAGCGAGATGGGAACCCTCGTTATAGGGATGTGATACGTACGAGCTCTTCCCCAACATCCATGAACGTCTTTCAAGAAAATGGGTTGAGCCAGACCACTGGACGAGCCAGTTCCTCACGGGACATGGTGACTTCAATGCGCAGCTCCACTTCTTTTCTCTGAAAGACTCTCCCTCATGCACGTCTTGTGCCTCCAGTGCGGAGGAAACAAGAAAAGACGTGCTGCTCCACTGTAGTTTCTATAACAGTGAGCGACGGTTGTTGGTAGGGCAAACGAACTTAGCAGCATTGACTGCTACAAAGCAAGGCTATAACCATTTTGCAGAGTTCGCGAAGAAGGTGATGTCTAAGAAACGTGGTCATAGTTGATCTGTCCTTTTGAAACTTACCACTCAAGTACATCAGATCAGGTGGGAAACCAGATTAAGAATTCCTCCCACCTGTAGGGGATTCCTCAGGTGGTCACCTCCGCGCGGTAACACACGGGCAACAGCTCTCTGCCGGGAGACTGGCTAACGACCACATACCTGCCGTACCTCCACAGGTCTGAGTTCGGTGGATGCTGCAGAGGCCTCTTGCATATCAGCGAAACTGCAACTTCCATGACTGATATAACCCTCGTCGAGGGTTTGGGTACAGTCATCAAATAAGGAACCTGTATGTGTGTCTGTGAACAATTTTTAGAGAAAACCACTGTACCAAATCAGCTTAAACTTGATATTTCCCCCGCAGGTTACCATGGGACACCAAAATATGGGTATGAACAAAATCCACCGAAATTTAACTATAGTTATTATTGTCATCAAAACACCAAATATTTTTTTTCTCAAAAACAGCTCTAACGATTTTGATTACATTTTTTATATTGATAACTCCCAATAAGGCAACTATTCCATAAAATTCACATTTGTTGGCTTTATTGGGTCTTGCCGACGTACGCCCACCATCTTTGTACCAGATGACCGGCCCCATTTTCTGTTCACTTTTTGCATCGCCCTTCAGGCAATTTCGCTTTCGTACCCTTGTTTTGATAAACGAACGTTTTTGAATTTCAACCGAGTGTTGCAATATTTCATTGCCGCATTAAAAACTCAAACAGGTTATGAGCCCAGGCATATAACGCATGTTTACGCAGTTGCAAGCGAAAATCACGAGATTGGACCGGCACGAGAAAGAACGCAAGTGCGCCAGCGCCATTTGGTCTCGAGAACCATTCCAACGACAAAAAGTGTGTTTCTGGGAAATCGTGTGTGACCTCATCGAAAAGTGAAAAGGTAATTCGTGAGTGTTTTGGACAATATCACGTGGCGCAACGAAGTGAAAAATCGTCTGTGTTCTGGACTACAATGCACGACACGAGTGCTGCCTCGAGTCATCGGTGTTTCGGACGATAACCCATGATTGGAAATGAAAACAATGCGTTCGATTGGTCTGGTGCGCATTGGGGCATTGGGGCGTGAAAATTATGACACCTGGAAAATGCAAATGCGCGCCATTTTGGTGAAAAACGACGCTTGGGGTTACGTCAGTGGTGCCACCGTCAAGCTTGAACCAGCAGTCAGTAACGCGAACGCAGCCGATATTGCAGATTTGGTAACCAAGGGTGAAAAGGCCATGTCTGACCTGATCCTGTCAATCGGCCCCACTCAACTGAAATTGGTTAAAAAACTGCAGAGCATAGCGCGAGATTTGGCAGAAACTCGAAGAAACGTTCCAGTCAAAATGGCCAGCTCGTAAGACCACGTTACTGAAGAGTCTTACTCTTCAAAAGATGAGTGAAGGTGACGGACGTACGCGAAAATCTCAGCAACTATTTTGACTATATCGACAAGTTGGCTGACATGGACATGAACGTCGATCCGAGCCTACTCGCAATCTTGATGTTGTACAGTCTGCCGCCCAGTTTTGAAAATTCCTGGATCGCTATTGAGAGCTGTGACGACTTGCCAACGCCTGAGAACCTTCGTGTACAAATCGTTGAGGAGAGTGATGCACGAAACTCGGTTTCCTCATCGACGTCAGATCAAGGCGCTATGTTCGCTAAACGAAAGAGCCCGTCGAAGAAAAGCAACATGACCAAATGGAATAACAGCAACTCCAATAGTAAGAGTGAGCCTGAAAGGGGACCTTTCCCTTTCAAGTGCGGGAAATGTGGCATCAAAGGTCACAAGGCAGCAGACTGTAAGGTCAAAGTCAACAAGGGCAAGTCGGGTAATCTTTCAGTGCTGGCAGTCGAGGAAAGAGATCGTAGATCAGTACGGGCAAATTAGGCTGGTTGCGAAACGTAGGGACAACCTCTATTTCGTCGAGAACATCGCCCCAGAGGGATGCAAATCGCCTCGAAGGTGGACAGCGGAGGAACAATGGCTCAGCTCTGGCATCATCGGATGGGCCATGTCAACTTCCGTGACCTTGCAGCAGCAGTGAAGAATTGCCACATCCGTAGCATAGATCGGGACGACAAAATCGAGGACTTGACCTATGACGTGTGTGAGAGGAAAAATGACCCGCCAATCTTTTCCTAAGGAATCCGACCGGTACTATGGAAAGCTGGAGCTTGTCCATACTGACGTTTGAAGCCCCATGTGAGTCGCGTCAAACGCCAGGTCCAGGTACATCGTGATGATGAACGTGATGTTCACGGATGATTGCACGAGGTGGACAGTGGTCAGATTCCTGAAGGCGAAGAGTGAGGCCTTGTCAGCATTCCAGGAATACAAGGCTTCGGCTGAGAAGATGCACGGATAGAAGATAAAATATCTCTAATCTGACAATGTACGTGAATATGTCAACCGGGCATTCGACTAGTAGCTGAAGTCCGAGGGCATCCAGCGCAGGCTCACCACTCTGTACACCCCAGAGCAGAACGGCGTCGCCAAGCGGAAGAATCAGACCCTCGTCGAGGCAGCCCGATGTTTACTCCTGCAGTCCGGGTTACTGTCAAACTTCTGGGTCGAGGCGATAAACACCGCTAACTACCTGAGGAACAGATGTCCCACGAAGAAGTTGGAGGGGAAGACTCCTTTTGAGGCTTGGAACAACTGGACTCCAGCGGCGCACTATCTTCGGGACTGCGGGTGCAAGGTGTTTGCCTCGAGAGAACGCCAAACAAGGACAAATTCAGCCCACGTTCGAGAGAAGGGATTCTCGTCAGATATTCGGAACAGTCGAAGGGCTATCGAGGGTGGATTCCAAAAACCAGGAAAACCGAGGTCACGAGAGACATCACCTTCAGAGAGGATCTGAGAGCACCTGAATGTGAGATCGAGGAATTCCTTCCTCCCTCCAACAGTTCAGGGGAAGATCTCTCGAAATCGACGGAGGACTTGATTGAGGCAGACGAAGAGATCCAACCGGGTCAGGAGAGACAAAACGAAGTGAACGAGCTGTATTCCCCCCTCAGAGGCTTTTCACCCGTTGATCGTCATTCACTGGAGCTCGATGATCGTCTTGGTTTGACGTCACAGAAGCCAGGATGACTCCAAGGAAAAGCTGTTGGTCGAGGGGAAGTGTTGGCTACATTGGGTCTTGCTGATGTACACCCACCATGACTGAAACTTGATGTCTAGTCTACGGGTTACCCTGGGACGCAAAAATAAGGGTATGGGCAAAATCCACCGAAAGTTAACTATAGTTATCATAGTGATCAAAACACACCAATTTTTTTTCTCAAAAACGGCTATAACGATTCTGATTACATTTTTTATATTGAAAGCTCTCAATAAGGCAATTATACTATAAAATTCACATTTGTGGGAAAATGACGAGAGCAGCACAATAAATTATCAAAATCGTTTTTAGCGCGGTTTTTTCCTTATAAACTCCGCTGGAATGTTAGTAGAATGTTTAAAAAAAATTGGTATCATAGTCCAATCCAATACCTATAGGGTGAATGTTTAAAACCCCTCATGAGATACATGCGGCTCACTCCAGAAATTCCTGAATTTCAACTACCGCCGTTTCGCTTACTACCAGTTCTAAAAGTTTTTACCCAATAACTCTGCAAAAGTAATTACTATCCTTCAAAAAATTCGTGTTTACACCCTCATTAATTATCTGTGTACCAATTTCTCAATAGTGGTACGAATGAGTACGAGCAGCACAATATATTTCGGAACTGTAAGCGCAGCTGCTTCTTGCTGCTGTAAAGTGTTGTTTGACCAAGTTCAAATAAACTGAGTGGTAAATGAATTGATTAAGTGGACAAAGTCATATAGAAAGTGAATTGACGTAGAGCTATGGAAAGTTGTATGTTGCAATGCACCAGATATTTAGGATTATAAAAGCCTTCCATTTCCTGTCACTAACCAGTCTCCGTCAACCTTTGCTGCACGTTACCTGTTGTCACGATAACTCTATAATCTTATTATTTTTCAAATATTGCTCTACTTTAAACTATAAAGCACTTCTTCGATACCTACCTAACATATTGGCACATGGCTTCAAGCAGTATAACACTGTCTCAATAGAATACCTGTCAAGTGTGTTTTTTAAGAGGAATATTTTTATTCTAGTCTTTGAACGAAGAATATGAAAAACAGATGAGCGAAGCAGAATACATGCACAGACGCTATCAAGAATACTCTTCGAAATTCAACAGCCATTTCAAGGAAATCACTCATCAATTGATCGTAATTGTTCTTGATATTTTGCAACGTTTTGAAGAGGGGTGATGAAAATGATTAACTTTCACTACTACAGTACAGTAACCCACAACAATCGACTGGAACACTGAAGTAGAATTTGTACCATAGGATGTTCATGTTAAATTGAGGTGAATTTCAGTCCATAAAATTCAAGTCAAGCCGCTCTTTCAAAGGTCAGAAACAGAATGAATTTATTTTAATACATCTGAGATGGGGGCAAAGGGTGATTCACTGCCGAGAAGTTAGATTGTAGTGAGGTGGATCAAAGCTAGTGGCCTGGTTAGGGGGAGGGATGAAACCAGTTAGTTATTTTCCCAAATAGCGTTGCAGTTCCTCTGTGATTTTTACATTGACGGAACAGTGTTTGATAATCTGGGATGTCTAGATCGTTTCCAGTGCTCAGAAGCATGACAATCAATGACAGCATCAAGATCTCAAAGAGCAAACAGAGTAGCCACTCTGGTCATTTTAAATGCAGACGTACAGGTCAACAAATATTGTCGCTGTATAGCACGAGTGAACACCTCACTAATTTTTAGTTTCCACAACCCAAAATCGGTAGGAAGTTAAACAAAGTAGAGTTTTCTTTAGATATTTACGTTTTGGGGCCTACTGAATCTAAAAAAAACCTAATTTCGGAGCGTGGTCCGTCTGTGTGTGTGATCCTTGTCCAGGGTTCAGGAACAGTCACCAAATAAGGAAACAGACCTGTGTGAGTCTCTAGTTCGGTTTGCGAACCGATTAAGCTGGTTAGTTTTTGGTTTATTATTCATTCTGAATAATAACCCTATGTTTTCGGTCACGAAAAATTTTTTACAACCCCCCCTCAAAATTTGATACTTTACGTTTCAAGGCATAGAGATTCCAAATTTGCAATGTCCGTCCGCCGTCCCCCATCCCCCATCCGGGCCGTTTTGTGCCTTTAACGGGTTCTAAAAAATTCGTTCTTTCGCCCAAAAGTCCGATTTGGTATCTTGTTGTGCCCGCCATCTCGGCAATCCAATCGGACGAAGCCCGTGGTTGTAATGGGCAAAAAAGGTTAAAAAAATTGACGAAACGCAGTACAATGCGGGAGCTACAGCGTCCCTCCCGTCTGAATAAAAAACAGCCGGTCCTCGCCTTGCGGGCGGCTAAACTCCCCTTTCGCCTTTCGCTTCAAGCGCCCCCGTTCCTATTTCCCCAACGTTTTGGTTTTAATACGATTCAATTTTTTTAGATTCTTTCGTATCATTCTCATTTTGGTTTTTTCATAGATTTTTGGTTAAATTTTGATATTAGTATTTAGCGTGTATGTTTTCATATTAAAATTCAGTTTTTTCTAGATACTTTTTTTTGTTTATTTTAATATTACGATTCAGTTCTTTTCGACCTTTTTTTGGGTTTCATTATGATATTTTTCGATCCTGAATCGAACAGGATGGGTCTCGGAGCATTAATGCTAGGTCAAACTGATTATCCGAATAATAAACCGTTGTGTAATAATTTGCAGGGTTTTTTCTGGTCGTGATTCTTTGCAGACGCGAAAATACGGTTATGGGCGGTTTCGATACATGGTAATAGAGGACGAAAATGTACCAAAAAATATGCGGGCGCTATATCTTAGTTCAACTCATTTCCAAAAAACCTTATTAGAGAACAATGTGTAGAGACTGGTTAGCTAAGAATACTCTGTAAGTTTGATCGAAATGCCGTTTTTCAGAAAATTGGAATGCCGATAAATTAATATTCGACAAATCTCCTATTCTGAGTTGATTTGGCTTATATCTCCGATCAACATATATGTTGCAGCCGAGTCAGGATGATTCGGGTGATCTCCTTCACTTATCTCGCCGTCCTCGAATTCCCGATGCATGACAAAGACACAATTGAAGAAACTAGTTTTAATGACAACTGAAGAATTAGATTTTAAAGTGAAATTGGTAAACGGAAAAGTAGCGCGTCAAGATGACGAAGCTCCCTGTCCGGACTCATGCTGTAAACTGCCCTGGGGTTGGAGAGGGTGTACCCTTCCCCCTCCGTCCGACAGGGTGCGACGCAAGAAGATCACACTGATAATCTTGACGTTGGTAGGGAGGCGAACTGCTACACAGCCATCCTGAGGAAAGTCATCCTCGACAGCAGCAACTAGAACAGCTCAACAGAAATGGGTGCGGTCAGCAGTTCTCACCAAAAACCACTAAGGGCCCTACCAAGCGAATGCACAAAGGCAAAGAGCAAATCAAGCTCAAACTCTGGGGAAGGATGTGGAGACAACCACAACCCAGAATACTCTGATCAAATTGACTGAACGCGCACACTCCTGCTGGCCTGTCAGATCACTGGGCAAAACCAACCATCGTCATACATGACTGCACAAAAACATGCTCACAACAGACGTAGGCAGCACTGGATGCTATGGATGAGGATATGCTGTGTTCCAAAGAACAAAAGCATCACTTACTGAGGCAGCCCCAATGAGTGCACATACTGCTCGAAGAAAACCCATCCTGAGCAACTGCTTGAGTTAACCCCATACTGAGCAAACACTTGAGACTGACACCATGCCTACGCAAAACATCCTGTTCGAGACTCCCCACCATAACTGCATCCCAAGCATCCTAACACTGTCTGACTTTGTGAGGTTAAGATTAAAGCATTCACTGTGTGATCATTCTTGACAGCTCAACCCTAGGTGCATAAAAGTCAACTCAAATAAGAAACATAAGCAGCCAACATAAAAGCGGCATGTAATGCGCATGAAGAGAAACGTGAATGCAGGAACTTTAAAGAGTAATAATTATTCACAATTGTCTGCCTCGTCTTCACTGACAATCAGTGATGGGCCACCTGTTGAATCAGGCACTCGTCGTACTCGATGGTGTGCATACTTGTAGGTACGACGCCTGTCAATAGATACTTTCTGTTGAATGACTGGTGATCTTCGTATTTCGCGCGTTCATAATGTATCGATGTCTGTATTAATTGATCGACCAAGTTCCTATCATCTTAAAGTAATGGATAGTTTGTTCCTAAACTTTTTCTAGACTATTCGTTTTTCTCGACATGTGCGCACCACCGGTTCTTAACTCTGTTTCGTTCGTTTTCATTCAATAAAACTCTTAAATTTAATACTCTGCGTAATTTCACTTAAATTCAGCAGGTTACGGGCCGAGGCTCGTTCAACTGCGCTCGCCCTCGGTTTTCGTTTGGTTTCTGAGTGAAGTGAATCGTTTTCGAACTTCCAACGCCGATTCCGTCGTCGTTGCGCCCGGTATTCGTGGTTTTTACGTGGTTACTGAGTTCGTCCATCTCCGAAAATGGAATTTGCCAAAGGTATCAAACCACTTCAGGGTGCAAAGGATTGGCCGTTTTGGAAGGACAGAGTTATGGACATTCTCGAACTGTTCAACGCCGTCGATATAGTAAAGGGAACTCGACAAAAACCCGTCCTTTCTGACAACCCTACTAAAGCAGAACGAGAGCAGCTCGATGCCTTCAACAAAGCTACTTCTCAAGCTAATCTCCCAATGTGTAAGTGACGATTTACATCAACGAATTTCTGGTAGGTTATCAGCTAAGGAGGCTTGGGATATACTGGTATCTCAGTTCGATAATAAGGCGGAAGACCAACTGTTTCGTCAGTGTCTTGACTTTTTTAACACGGAATGGGACGAATCAGAGGATGCCCCATCAGTACTTACCCGTGTTAAAAATCAATATCGTGAATTTGCAGCCGGATTAAAAACTCGTAAAGTGGAAACTGTTGATGAGCTTCTCGAGTTGTTATTCGTCTTCAAGGTTCTCCACATACTCCCAAAGAGGTTTGAATCGTTCAAATCTAGCTACCTCCTCATGAAAGCTAACGAAACGAAGAAAATAGAGGATATCTCGTCGGCTCTAATTCTTCATGAGAGAAACATTAACCCCCCGTCAAAGTCAAGTGATATTCTTTACGCAAAGGACAAAGTGGGCCATAAAATTGATTCCAGGGGTAATCTAAGCAAACCACGCTCTGCTACCACGACTTGCAAATATTGTTCGGGCAAGGGACACTGGCTCCGGGAGTGTGTCAAGTGGAAAGCTGATGGAAGGCCACCGTATCCAGCTCGTGCCAATTATCCTGACAAAACTCAACAAAACGGAAGTAGAGGTGAACCCAGCTCAAACACGGTTGAGCCAAATTCGGAAATTGCCCTGATCTCGATAAGCAGTGACGTTAACACCGCAACCACAAATGACACATGGTGGGTTGACAATGAGGCAGCTCACCACATCACCTCGAATTTGAACTGGTTCACGGCTTATGAACCCTTCCCTGAAAATTCAAATGCGTCAGTAAAAGCAGTGGGAAAAGAGGTAATCAAAGCCCTCGGCAGTGGGACTATCGAAGTCGTCAACTGCACTGGTGGTAAGCTGAACAAATTCACTCTAAATGACGTCTGGTATGTTCCTGAAATTTCACGGAATCTTGTATCAGTTCTGGCCGCTCATGACCGCAACCCAGGGAGCAAGTCTGAGTCACATGACTTAGAATGCAATTTCAGTATCAACGATCTGGTTGTTTTCACTGGTACCCGAAGTCAAGGTGGAACACTGTATCGAGCTTCGTTTCATGCTGTTCAACCATCAGTGGTATGTGCCAATGTCTCTGAGGACAATCAAACTCTCAAACTCTACCACCATCGCTGGGGTCATATGGATAAACGTTACATACGTTCAAAACTCGAATCTGAACTTGGTATCAAGGTCCCCACTGACAAAGAAATCTGTGAGCCATGTCAGTACGGAAAAACTCATCGCCTGCCATTCGGCACTCGAGCGCCAGCATCAGTCCCTGGTGAGCTAGTGTCAGGTGATGTCTGTGGACCATTTGATCCATCGTTTGGCGGTCGTCGTTATCTAATTGTCATAAAAGACCACTTTACAAAATACCGGTATACTTTCGTTTCTCGTGAAAAATCGGCCGTAAAGGATGCACTGCGTGAAGTACTTGCCAAGGCTAAACCCCTTGGACATAAAGTAAAAGAATTCCTACGCGATAATGGAAGCGAATTCGATAATGACGAAGTTCGGTCCATTCTCAGAGAATATGGAGTTAACCAGCGTTTAACTGCTCTGTATAAACCAGAGCAAAATGGGGCTGTTGAACGTGAAAATCGTTCAATTGTTGAAATGGCTCGAACGTTCAAATATGCAAACCCCGATGCAAACTTCCCAGCAGCAATTTGGGCTGAACTCGTCACGACAGCAGCATGCATTCTCAATCGTGTTGGAAAGTCGTCAGTTGCCAACAAATCGCCTCACGAACTATGGCCCGGTCACAAGCCTCGCATTAAGCATCTGCACATCCTGGTTCTGGGCTCTCTTCCCAGGAGCACGTCCATGCTACCAGGCGCGACCACAGGCTGTGGATAGTGGAACGACCACGGCACTGCCCTAGGGCTTGCTGTGACCAGCCGCGAATAAGGTCGGCGTGCTGACCTTATCAGTCAGCACGCGGACCGAATAAGCAGCCGCGAACAAGGACAAAACCCAATCCACGGTGGAACAGCGTACGCCAAGGATGCGTGGCCAAGGGGGAGCTTGGTCTCTAGTATGCGGACTCTGGGCACCGGGCGACCCCCAGTTTCAAGTAGCCTTCCTGAGGCATGCGGGGCTCTGTCTCAGGCGACCGTTTGTTTCCCTAGCTGCTCGTGGGACCTATATGGATACCAAAAGAAATAATAATGAAAACCAAAAGGAAGAAATCGCCTCAAAGATTGAAGAGGATCTGCTGCGTTCCACGCCAGACCTCGACGATCAGATGGTCGTTGATGAAAATACAACGACATCTGGAGAGGCCATTGCCTCACCGCAACCAGGAGCATTGTCTCCAGTAAGTATGGAGGGTCTCCTTGTGGACCCTATAGCCCTACCTTTGGTGGAGGGCACCCCCTCGCTACTGGCCCGGGAGCCGGGGGGCCAGGCGGCCGAAGGCTGCGTGGCCTCCAGGGCACCAGCGGTGGGTCACCGCACAGGGGCTGGTGAAGGTGGGAAGGAAGAGGGTGTACGTGAGACCTCTGGAGCACGACCTGACGGTGCTAAGATGGGAGGTGCATGGAAGAAGCGGTACCACCACTTCATTAGGCGAGGGCTTGCACCAGAAGAGGCCTTGAAGGCCTCCGCCATGACCGTCAGAGAGAATAGGAAGCGACCCAGACCCTCGACTGGATCAACTCCACAGAGCCAAAAGGGCGGGGATCAGAAGAGGAGGGTAGCGCCTCAAGACAGATCTCCTAAACAACCCAAGCAGAGGGCCACCCATCCGCAGAACAGACCGAGCTACAGGGATGTAGCGGAGGGGGTGAGGATTGGTGTGGTACACCAAAACTACCCAGGCACTCTGCTTACGGATGCGCAGCTGGATAGTCTGGAACAGCGTATCATGGACAATGTCCTGTCAGCTGCGGGGGACGATGTCTGGCCAGCATTTCAGGCTGCGGTACGCAGGTCTGGCTGGCTCCTGTTACACTGTCTGGACAGGGGCACTGCCGAATGGCTAAGGGCCATTGCCGCAGGCGCCGGGTTGCTCGGGGACATCCCTCTCAGAATTGTTGAGGGGGATGAAATCCCGGGGCACCAGGTGGCGGTGGGGCACTTCCCCAATGCGAGAGAGGTCGACAGTGACCTCATACTCCGGTTGCTACATAACCAGAACAGGGGTATGAATACCCAGTTCTGGCGTGTCATCCGAAGGGAGGAGGAAAAGGACACAACGGTCCTGGCCTTCTCAGTAGATGAGGCGTCAGCCGCCGCCATAAGGGCACTGCCGAGGCAGCGAGCCAATTATAGGTTTGGGGCTGTCAGCCTCAGGCTGTCCCGGATGAGGGATGGCAGGAGAGAGGCAGAGGAGGGGATGGGTGCAGACCGGGAGGAAGGGCCAAGTACCTCAGGCAGCGTGCCCCTGGTCGGGTGCTCAGAATCTGTCCCTGCAACGGTGGCGCCAAGAGACACGCAGGAGCAAGGGGCATCTGGCCCCATAGGAGTTGCGGGCCCCTCAGGATTGGCGCAGACCACGGCACAGAGGCCAAGCCTCATCACCAATCCCCCTCGTCGCAGGACTACTCAACAGGAGCCTTCAGACAGGGGCAACGAGGAGCAAGGCTCCAGCACTCCGGCCTCTGCCACTGTGCGACCTCCCCGGCGCCCCTCCGAAGGCCAAAGACCGGAGGTGGGGTCGTCTGGGCGGGGAAGCGCGGGCAGGGGTGGGGGGCGGCACTCTCCGACGACTCGTCAACAGCAGTAGGGAGGTCGCTCTTCTTACAACAGGCCGTCAAGGCCTGGTAAGAAGGGTGGCCCACGCTCCGCCTCCTTCAGGTCAACCTGCATCGTTCCCAGGCAGCCACGGCCGTTCTCAGCAGGAACTTTGATAGGAGGAGGTGTGATGCGGCCCTCGTCCAGGAACCCTGGGCCTGGGATAAGAAGATCCGTGGCCTGCCAACACAGACAGGTAAGGTAGTGTACGATAAAAGTAATGATCGATGCCGTGCGGCAATTGTGATTAATCGAAATGTAAATTACACTGTCATGCCTAACTTTATCTCTAGAGATGTTGCAGCTATAATGTTAAGGGAGAACTCGCCAGAGGGAGCGGTCAAGACGGTGTTGGCATCTGCCTATTTCCCCCATGATGCGAACTCCCCACCGGAAGAGGTCCGAAGATTGGTAAGTTATTGCAAAAATCACCAACTTCAACTCATAATTGGCTGCGACGCAAACGCTCATAACGTTGTCTGGGGGAGCAAGAACACTAATTTAAGAGGAGAGTGCCTCCTGGACTATCTTGCAGGGCAAGAACTGGAGATCCTTAATAGTGGAAGCGCCCCCACTTTCGTAACAAGGATAAGGGAAGAGGTACTTGACCTCACCATCTCCAGTCGTTTCATAGCCAGCAGAATACAAGGCTGGCAGGTGCTGGACGAGCCATCACTATCAGATCATAGGATCATCTCGTTCGGCCTGGGTTTTGGCACGCAGGTACTTGAAACCTATCGCATACCCAAGAATACAGACTGGCCACTTTACCAAACCCAACTCCACACAGAGCTGGGAGGTATGGACAGGGAGATCCACACGGTGGAAGAACTGGACACTATGGCCAGTCTTATGCAAGGGGCGATCATTCGCTCCTACGAAGACAACTGCCCTTCCCGTGCCCGCAGGACCAATGGTGAGGCCCGCTGGTGGAGCGAGGAGCTGTGGAAGCTAAGGTCTTCAACGAGGAGGCTCTTCAACAGGTCCAAAAGAACAGGGGATTGGGAGGCCTACCGACAATCCCTTACAAGTTATAGCAAGGCCATCAGAAGAGCAAAGAGGAAGTCCTGGAGGGACTTCTGCAGTGGTGTAGCAAGTGTCTCTGAAGCCTCCAGGCTGCAGAGAGCCCTCTCCATGGACAAACCTCAGGAACTAGGCCTCATAAGAAGAATGGGCGGAACTTTCACGGAAGATGCCAAGGGGACCCTGGAGGTGTTGGTTAATACCCACTTTCCAGGGTGTACACTTGTTGAGGAAGGGGCTTTTGCCCCACCCCGGGAGCCAGGCAGGGAACGTCCGCACCCGCGTAGGCTCCTAGGGTATGCGAACCGCATCTTCTCCCCTGAAAGGGTTAAATGGGCAATAAATACCTTCAAACCCTACAAGTCCCCCGGGGGGGACAGGGTCTTCCCGGCCTTGCTTCAGCAGGGCCTGGGGACCCTTCTACCCCTCCTGGTGAGAACTTTCAGAGCCAGCTTTCTGCTGGCCCATGTGCCCTACTCATGGAGAAGGATCAGGCTTGTGTTTCTGCCTAAGGCAGGCAGTGACTCCTCGACTGCAAAATCACAGAGACCCATAAGCCTCTCCTCTTTTCTCCTGAAGGCAATGGAAAAGATCATAGATCTGGTCTTCAAGGACACACTTGAGACCGTACCCCTCTCGAAGGCACAGCACGGCTACCTGAGGGGCAGGTCGGCTGAGACTGCGCTCATGGAGCTGGTCTCACTGATCGATGAGGCTCTTCAGACGAGAGAGGTGGCGTTGTGCTGCTTCATGGACGTGGGGGGTGCTTTCGATAACACCTCCTTCAGCTCCATAGAGGCAATAGCAGCGCAAAGGGGTATAGAACCCCAGGTCGTGAAATGGACTATGTCCATGCTAAGGTGTAGGGAAATCACGGCCAGTTTAGGGGAAGACAGCGTCACAGTGGTTCCCACAAGAGGCTGCCCTCAAGGGGGGGTACTTTCTCCCTCCTGTGGCTACTGGTGGCTGACGAGCTGCTGGAAACACTGCAGCTTGAAGGCTACGAAGTGGTCGCATACGCGGATGACCTTGCAGTTCTGGTAAGAGGCAAATTTGCCTCCACAGTGTCTGAAAGGATGCAAGGAGCTATAGATATCATCCAAGGATGGTGTGACAAGGAGGGATTGCATATAAACCCAACCAAGACCACCATGGTTTCATTCACCAAGCGAAGAAACCTAAATATAGTATCACCCACCATGCAAGGAGCAAGGCTCCATATAAGTACAGAGGTGAGATACCTCGGGGTGATACTGGATAAGCAGCTCACTTGGAATTCACATGAGAGATATGCGCTGCACAAGGCAACTGCAGCCCTGTGGGCATGCAGGAGGCTGTGCAGCAAATCATGGGGCATTACTCCAAAAATGATGGAGTGGCTCTATAAGGGGATAATAAGACCCCGCGTCACCTACGCCTCCACGGTGTGGTGGAAGGTAACATGCCGGCTAGCAGCTCAAGGGAAACTCCAAAAACTGCAGCGACAGGCATGTCTAGCTATTACAGGGGCAATGAATACGTGCCCTACTGCTGCAATGGAAGTCCTTTTAGACATCTCACCTCTCCATATACATGTTCAGAGGACTGCTTACCTGGGAGCAGTAAGGCTTTTGCAGACAGGGAACATCTCCACCAGGGTTAAGGCAAGCCTCCAAAGAACAACCAGACAGTTCAAACTGGAAGAGGCTGTGGTCCTTGCTACCGACGTTATGTCAGAGCGAAAGAACTTTCGGCTGCCATTCAGGGTAAGTATCCACTCGCGGGAACGATGGGAGCAGGAGACGTTCCGGACCGAGGTGGGTGCCCTGCGGTGGTATACCGATGGCTCAGTCATGGGAGGCAGAGCTGGACTGGGCATTGTTGGCCCAACTACAGTCTGGCTAAGCCGCTGGGAGAGTACGCCACGATATTCCAAGCTGAAATCCTAGCTATAAAGATCTGCGCGGAAGAGATCCTGTCTAAGGGACTCAAGGGCAAGCGGATCTACATATTCTCTGACAGCCAGGCCGCATTAAAGGCCATCGCGGCCTATAGTTTTAGGTCCAGACTGGCATGGGAATGCCTTCATGCACTCAAGCAGCTCGGCGCCCACAATAGGCTTTCCCTTATCTGGGTGCCGGCTCACAAGGGGCATGAGGGCAATGAAAAGGCTGACCACCTTGCGAAGAAGGGCACAGAAGCCCTACCCATTGGGCCTGAACCTCACGTAGGTATGACCAAAAGTCACCTGAACCGTTTGGTGGCTCAATGGGAGACACAGGAAAATAGCGCCCATTGGCATCGCCAGCCACGACTTAGACAATCAAAAAGGCTTGTTACGCCTTCTGGTCAAAGGGCAAAGGCGATGCTGACACTCTCTAGGAGGGACTTGAGGGTCTTGATCAGCTTCCTCACCGGACACTGCCCACTCAGGTATCACCTCAACAAGATGGGCATCTCAGAGGCGGTGGAATGTAGACTCTGTGGTGAGGAGGACGAGACGGCGGAGCACATCCTATGTGAGTGCCCTGCCTTAGCAGCGAAACGCTTTGGATTCTTTGCCCAGGGGATTATTGAGCCCCACATCATAGCAGAAGCTGCGGTGAAGGACATACTCGGCTTCATAAAGGGGGCGGGTATGTACAACGCCTTTTACTAAGGAAGGGCTAGAGTCACAATAGGCCCACACGTGGCCGCAGTGACAAAGGGACTTGTCCCGATGCCCTCGGGGGAAAAAAAAAAAAGCATCTGCACATTGTCAGCTCAAAATGTTTTGTCCATCAACCTGCACAGAAAAGACGAAAGATGGACAAGAAGGCAATTGTTGGATATCTCGTGGGATATGATGGTGACGAAAGATATCGTGTTTATGTTCCTGAGAAAAGAAATGTCATTGTCTCACGTGACATAGTCTTTCTTGAAAGATTAGATAATTGTGATACACAATTACGAAAAACACCAGAAGAATCACCAACCGAAAAAGGGGTTCTTGACATGCCTACTACTACCCCAGATCCAATCGAAGATTTGGATAGCCTGAGCAGCAGCTCTGATTCAGAGTCTGATGATGACACCTTCAAATTTCCCCCGAAGGTCCTCAAGACAGAAAAAGCCGCCAACTCATCTTGAAGACTATATAACCTCAGACTTTGAAGAAGTGTTTCTAACTGAAGATGTCCCATTAACCTTCAGTGAGGCAGTCATTGGAACAAATAATCCTGAATGGAAAGATGCCATGGACACGGAAATGAACTCGATGTACCAAAATAATGCATGGGAGTTAGTTGGGCTTCCTCCGGGAAAGAAATCGATTGACTGCAAGTGGGTATATCGACTCAAGCGCAATCCAGATGGAAGTATTGATAAATACCGAGCGAGGCTAGTCATAAAGGGTTGTGCTCAACGACCTGGTGTGGATTATGGTGATACTTTCAGTCCTGTTGCTCGATTGGAAGTTATACGAACTGTCCTTTCCATTGCTGCAGTGAAAAAGATGGCACTTCGACAGTTTGACGTATTGGCTGCATTTCTCTATGGTGATGTCATTGAAGTGATCTATATGAAGCAGCCTGAGGGGTATGCTAATGGCAAAAATAATGTGTGTCGTCTCAAAAGAAGTCTTTATGGACTTGAACAGGCTCCTCGTTGCTGGAACCAAAAATTCGACGAGTTCATAGTTAGTTTGGGGTTTCAACAGAGTAAGGAGGACCCTTGTGTCTACCTACGTCATACTAAAATTGGGAAAACGATTGTAGCTCTCTACGTCGATGATGGGCTTATTGCTTCAACAAGTCAGAAAGAATTAGACTCATTCATTGAAGAACTACGCTCCCAATACAAAATCGTAGCCAAAGAAGCGTCGTATTTATTTGGACTTGAAATTTCCCAAAAGGACGGAAACATAATGGTTAGCCAATCAGCATACATCAGAAAAATTCTCAGCCGATTCAACATGGAAGGATGTAATCCGGTCCTCACTCCCATGGAAAAACTCACTGCACACACTTCAGGGAAAGCAACTGAGTTCACATACAGATCAGCAGTTGGTGCCTTATTATACGTCACTCGTGGCACTCGCTACGACATCGCCTTCAGTGTTGGTGTACTCTCATGGCGGCTAGAGAATTTTACAGATGAAGATGTGGTTAGGGTGAAGCGTGTCATCCGTTATTTATCTGGGACTATAGATCTAGAACTGGTATACCACTGTGAGCCAGAAACATCAGAACTTGAGTGCTACAGCGATGCCGATTTTGCTGGATGTCCTGATACAATGCGTTCCACCAGTAGTATAGTCGTTAAATTTGCAGACGCAGCTATAACCTGGATAAGTCGTAGACAGAAATTGGTAGCTGATTCCACTTGTGAAGCAGAGACAGTTGCCGCGAATCTGGGATCTAAGGAAATCATCTGGATTTCCAGACTTTTCAAAGAACTTATTGGATTGTCTTCTCCGTACAAAACATATACAGCGAAAATATTTGTTCATTCGTGACAGGATTAAGATGGGAATGCTGATCGTTAAACATATTGGGACTGATCATCAACTAGCAGATATTCTAACGAAGCCAACAACTCGACCTCAACTTCAAGCTCTACGCAGAGCCCTTGGTTTGTCCTAGAATACTCAGATCAGGGAAAGTGTTGAAAATGACTGGTGATCTTCGTATTTCGCGCGTTCATAATGTATCGATGTCTGTATTAATTGATCGACCAAGTTCCTATCATCTTAAAGTAATGGATAGTTTGTTCCTAACCTTTTTCTAGACTATTCGTTTTTCTCGACATGTGCGCACCACCGGTTCTTAACTCTGTTTCGTTCGTTTTCATTCAATAAAACTCTAAAATTTAATACTCTGCGTAATTTCACTTAAAATCAGCACTTTCAACAAAACTAAATCACCAATGGCCAAAGGAACCACTTAGGCCTTACCTTTATCAAACCTGGCTTCACTGTATTCCGCACCTTTCTCCATTTCCCGACTAGCCTGTGCTCTCATCTGCTCCAATGGTACGTGTGGATCACCACTGGGACATCCTCTCCTGCAGTGACTATCTGCTGCCAAGATTTACCTTCCTCGGACTCTGCAACTGTCAACATGTCTTTCAAAACCCTCATTTGCCTCTCTACTTGCCCAGTGGCACGACTTGTCGAAATAGGTAAACAGAAAAGTAGCCCGTCAAGATGGCGGAGCTCCCCGTCCGGACTCTTGCCGTAAACTGTCCTGGCGTTGTACCCTTCCCCCTCAGTCCGACAGGGTGCGACGCAAGAAGATCACACTGATAATCTTGACATACGTAGGGAGGCGAACTGCTACATATACATACAGAAATAATTATACAGAACGAAATGTGGGTATGGGTGGCTGAAAGACACTGTAAGATTGATCACATCCGGTACAGTACTTACTCTGAAATTTACGAAAATGTTCGAAAAAACGTTATATTCAACAATTTTCATTTTTATCTCTGTTCAATATACTGTCAGAGGAACATTTATTCAGAACAATATATAAGTATTAACTATTTGGGTACGTTCTGAGAGTTTGGTGAAAATCGTTGAAGCCATTTTGCCATTTGATTTTTTTTTTTTGCTTCATAGGCCTATATCTCCGTTCACCATATTTTCATATGAATAGCGAAGAAAAGTTTTGTACTGACTAGTAAAAGATAATTTGAAAGTTTGATCAAAAGCCATCAAGTTTAATCAAAAATGCGAAAAACCCATTTTTTGGTTTATTATTCATTTTGAATAATAACCCTATGTTTTTGGTCACGAAAAATTTTTTACAACCCCCCCTCAAAATTTGATACTTTGCGTTTCAAAGACATGGGGATTCCAAATCTACAATGTCCGTCCGCCGTCCGGGCCGTTTTGTGCCTTTAACATGGTCTAAAAAATTCGTTCTTTCGCACAAAAATCCCATTTGGGATATAGTTGTGCCCGCCATCTCGGCAATCCGATTGGACGAAGCCCATGGTTGTTATGGGCAAAAAATGATTACAAATATTAACGAAACGCAGTATAATCGCAAATAAGCCGTGTTTCGTATCGTTTTCAAGGCCCGCTCGATTTGCAACGCCCTTTGGACTCGCACAGTCTGCCAATTGCCGAGCGAGGGTTCACTGGAAGCCCCCGTCCCAATGTCCCTGACGCCCACCAAGGCCACTTCCTCCGCACACCCCTCCATCGGATCATAAATGCCAACCAGCCCTAACCGGGGGAACATTTAGTTTCCGTTCCATTGTAGTCACGTCATGTTTCGTGTGGTTTACGAGTATTGGATCCTGAATCGAATGGGATGTGTCTCGGAGCAGTAATACAAGGTCAAGCTGTTCATGAGAATAATAAACCATTGTGTAATAATTTGCAGGGTTTTTCGTACATTGCATCTTTGTAGCGCTCAATGCTGCTAAGTTCATGTGCTGTCCGAACAACCGTCACTCACTGTCGTAGAAACTGCAGTGGAGCAGCAAGTGGTTTCTTGTTTCCTTCGCACTGGAGGCACCAAGACGTACATGACGGAGTCTTTGAGAGATAAGTGGTGGAGCCGCGCATTAAAGTCACTATGTCCCGTGAGAAACTGGCACGTCTAGTGGTCTGGCTCAACTCATTTTCTTGTTAAAAGACGTTCACAGATGTCGTGGAAGAACTCATACGTATTCCCATCTCGCTTGCCATTTCGCTAGCGCCCATTCGTCAATGGTGGCAAGTTTCTGTTCTGTGGAGAGATCCACACGGAGTTCAGCCCAAAGCGAGGGAAGCTCCCGTTTCACTCTCCACTTGTCAACCATGCACTCAACAGCCAAATCAACTGGTAACTGACCAGTGATCACCTGGTGTGCTTCTGTTGATACAGCCTTGTAGGCCTTGGTGATCCACAGAAGCCCAGCTCTCTGGGATTGGGCCAATACTCTCTTTTGATTGACTGTTAGTTTTGGCTACCCCAGACAACGGGGCAGTGGCCAATCACGCCTAGATAAATGGCCTAATACATGAGGATAGTGTCATGGTAACACACACCCCAAGTGGCCTTTGTAATTGCACGCAGTGAGGCAAACCTTGCAATGGTAGTGCCTTTGAGGGACTGGACTGGGGACTGGGTTGAAACCCCACCTCTCACCTATATTCACTCCTAAATACTTGACGTGCTTTTCAAGAAGGAGCATGTGGCCGCCAAAGCATGTTGTAGATGTATTATTCATTTTGCCTTTCAAGAGGATTAGCTGGGTTTTTTCCTCAGCCACCAGCATCTTGACATGCTCGCATCATTGGGTGATGGTGCGGAGCACATGGTGGCGTTTTTCCTCGATTTGGCGGACTGACTCTGCAAACATCAGCACAGTCATGTCATCCACATAGGCGTATGACTCGCAGTCAGTCTCCCTGAGCCTCCTGAGAAGACCTTCGAAGAAGGAATTCCAGAGTGCTGGTCCAAGGACTGAGCCCTGTGGGCACCACTTCTCAGTCTCCTTGAACACGATACGTAACGCGGCTTATTTGCGATTATACTGCGTTTTTTTAATTTTTCAACCATTTTTTGTCCATAATAACCGTGGGCTTCGTCCGATCGGAGTGCCGTCGCGGTGGGCACAACTAAATACCAAATGGGATTTTTGTGCAAAAGAATGTTTTTTAAGATCACGTTAAAGGCCCAAAAACGCGGCCTACAGTGGACGGACATCAAGTATCAGATTTTGAGGGGGGTTGAAAAAAATGTTTCCTTGCCAAACATTGGGTTATTATTCAGAATGAATAATAAACCAAAAGGGGAAGGCTGGATGAGAAAAAAAACAGTAAGGAAAATAATTCGAGATTAAAGAGGTTTATATTAAAATTAGGAATACTGCTGAGAAAATGTATATACAAAGAAGGCTTAGCAAAGAAAATTAAAAAAAAAAGATTTGGTTTTCGTTGGGGTCCTTGATGAGGTGTTGCTGAAAATACGGTGAATGTGGCGACGTGATGTGTAGATGAAAATTGGAAGGATCTTACCGGTGTTGGGAAGCAACAGAGATGATACCAGGAGGAAAAGATGAGATGAAGCAAAAGGGGGTTGGTTCGAATGTGGCTATAACTGCAGAGGTAGAAACGCACTGATCGCATGAGCAGCTCAGTGGGCGGAGGGAAGTTGGTGGGTTGATGCCAGTTTTGGTGTGTCTTGATGGGTATTAGATGGACAACGTTTTCAAGGCCACGTTTGTTTGCTGCTCCTTTCTGTTGTTAGCCAAAGGAGCAGCGGAGCCCGTGAATGAGGTGAACGCGTTCCAATATTAAACATACGCTTTTTGGCAAAGCAGGTTCAACGATTTTCAACAAACTCACAGGATTTTTTCGAATAGTTATTGTTCTCAATAAATGTTAATGTAGTGTCCATTGGCTTTTCGAACATTTTCGTGAATTCCGGCGTAGCTGCTTCACCAGCTTTGATCAATGTTACTGAGTATCTCCTAGCCACCCATACCTACATTTTGCTCTCCGTAATTATTTCTATATATATTAGTAGAACGGAGATATAAGCCAAGTTAACTCAGAAAAGATTGGTAGAATATTAATTTATCGGTTTTCCGTTTTGATCAAACTGCAAAAAACGATTTCGATCAAACTTACAGAGTGCTCTCAGCTAACCAGTGCCTATATTTTGTTCTCTATAAATGTTCCTGTAGAAATGCGTTGAACGAAGATATAGCGCCCATATATGTAAAACGTCGTTGAATTTTTTCAGTTACGTTTTCGAGTGTTCCAGACTCGTTTGTTAGGATGACGTATTTCGGTGTAATGTCTAAAGGAAATTTCCTTAGAGCGACTATCTATGGGTGTGTACTCTTCTGAACCTTTTCTGTCTAGGGCTACGTAAGCACCATGTACCACCAAATATTGCTGCTGCCATCAACTGAATTGTACAGACTGTATACAACGCGTGATTGTATGGAATTGGATACTGGGCAGAGGTCTGAAGACGAATTTTTCCGACTCCAGAATAAACATTTCAAACAGAGTAAGTTAAATAGACGTCACAATTTGAATAATTCGCTAATTCTAAAAGCAACGCATTGAGGAACGAAACTGATCGTACAGCTACACGCAACACGCAGAGTTTTTGTTCTTCACAGAATGAAAGGTTTTGAGCAAATGCCGCCACTCCCATAACCCCAGCACTCGCATGTGGTTCACACTGCTTCTCGTATAATTTGTGGGTCTGGTGATCACGAGAACTTCATTTTCAGTGCTTGGTTTGTAATCAACATGGCTGAAATAAGTCGTTCTTCTTTATTTTGATTGACTATTACGGAAACAAGATTGTGAGTAGTTTCAGCAAACGGTAAGGGGGAAGCGTTTTTTACAAATCTTCCAAACAATAGAAACGTAACAAGTAGCCTGACAAACTGGCTAGTGGTCTTCCTCAGGCGAACATCAAATATGAACTCTTTATTAGATTTTGTTTTATTTTAGCCGCTTTCTCCCAATTCCAGAGTCGAATCTTGACTATTTCTATTGAAAGTTTTGCGGCATTTGCATTTGTTTGTTTGGTCTGTTCCCTGATGGATTCTTTTGACTCGCTCCCAATATTTCCATGCACGAATAGCATAATCGGTGAACACTTAACCAATAAGAAAGGAGACAAACCATTTTATGACATAGAACAAAGCCACATGCAAAGAGTGGTACCTTTGCTTCCCAGTTTGATCAGTGGCATAGTGGCAGTAGATCAAAACGTAGCTAAATGTTTGGTGAATATCTGCTTTAGTCGCTCAACTACACCAGCTGAACTCCATCAGCGTTAGAATGTTGATGCCCAGCTCTATGTACAATCCTAAACTCATATTCGTGTAGCGGTTCTAACCACCTCACCAGCTGGCCCGCAGTTAACCATTCCACTGCTGCATCATCAGTTTAATAATCTGTGATAATGATGAGTAGTTAATCAGTTTGATTAACAACGGATTCGTGGAAATGGGCCCCCCAGTTACTTTTAGTAAATTACACATCAGTATTTTCCTTCCTGAGACCTCTGCTGTAGCAGACCATGGCATGCCATAGGCCATCCAATCTCAGTGACTGCTGAGATATGCCCAACAACGCTAGCCTCATTCAGTTTTCTGGATCAGTTAGTTGAACCCTTGTAGTGCTCCTTTTGTTGTCATCATCTTCGACTTGGTCTCCAGGTCTGGTACGAGGTGACATTGTTCTAGTAAAGGTTTTTGAAGTCATTTCCAATAGCAGTTAATCTCGAGCTGGGCTCCAAATGTGAGAATCAACAAGTAACAAACTAGAAAGCAGTTTAACCCCGACTAGTTGTTTTTGTTACATTACAAATGGGAAACGACCTTTACAGAAGTTGGTAACTTGACCACAGAGTAGCAATCTTCGACAGATCCATGAGCCTGTTGAGTAAACATCGAATACGCTGACCAGGAGCGACTTACTACAGTTTCAACTGCATGCTTCGCAACACATGTAAATAGTAGCCAACTTTAATAGCCAAGAACATGAAACCCCCTCCTGTTTGATAGGATTTAAGCCCTCGCAAGACTACGAGGCATATCCACAAAGTAAGTGTACTGAAGCTCCCGTAGGCCGTAGGGAATTTTTTTTGCTATGTTGGGCACACTGTCATGTAGCGTGACTCCTTCCCTCCGAAACAAGACCAAAATGAGGTCAGTACGTTGAAAACTGTGGTCTCAGGAGCATTTCTCGTGAAAGATGTCGATCGACTCTGCCGCCAAGTGTGAAATCCGGGCGGTCATCCGGCACCTCGTTGTTAAGGAGAAATCCCCGATTGAAATTTTTAATGAGGTAAAGGCAATTTATGGTGAAGGACACATGAATCGTACGAGTGTGTACAAGTGGTGTAGGAAGTTTAAGAACGGTCGTACGAATGTGCATGACGAATTGAGGAGTGGGAGACCGTTGATTGTGACTGACAAACTTGTGGAAAAGATTGAGAATGCGGTCCGTGATGATCGCAGATTGACTCTGGACGAAATTTCTACGAAGTTTCCTGAAATATCCAGATCTCTGCTGCACGAAACAATAACAAAAACCCTCGGATTTCATAAACTGTGTGCAAGATGGGTCCCAAAACAACTGACTGAACAACACAACTTGAATCGAGTGCAGACCTCTAAAGAGATTTTGGAACAGTATGAACTGGAGGGTGATGATTTCCTCAAGTGTATTGTTACTGGAGATGAGACTTGGTTTGCACACTATACTCCAGAAACCAAGAGACAGTCTGAACAGTGGCGTCACACCACTTCACCCTCAGCCAAAAAGTTCAAAACCACAATTTCTGGGAAAAAAAATCATGGCATCAGTGTTTTGGGACCACAAAGGCATCATACTGATCGATTATTTGCCTCAGGGGGAGACCATAAACGCGGCAAGGTATTGTGAGACCCTGAAAAAATTGAGAAGAGCCATTCAAAATCGAAGGAGGGGTCTTTTGACGAAGGGCGTTTGCTTGCTCCATGACAATGCCCGACCTCACACGGCCAACTTCACGAAGGAACTGTTGGACTCTTTTGGATGGGATGTTTTAGACCACCCCCCTTAGGCCCCCGACCTGGCGCCTTCAGACTATCATCTTTTCACTTCTCTAAAGACGCACATGGGTGGAAAAAAATTTTCAACCGACGAGGAGGTGAAGAGGGGAGGTCGACAAGTGGACGAAGGAGGTGGCGGCTGATTTCTACGAGGCAGGCATAACAAAATTGATCCCCCGCCTAACTACCTGCATCGAGAGAAATGGCGACTACGTAGAAAAATAGCTTAAATGTATACCTACGTAAGCACGTATTTTTTTTTTGTTTTAATAAATTTTTTGATCCCTAAAAAAATCGAGTACACTTACTTTGTGGATATGCCTCGTAGATCCATTTGTTTATTCCTTCTCACTTACCGCCTTCAAAGAAAACTGATTATTCTGATATTTTATTATTCTCATTCGATCATCTAAAACTTATGTAAACTTTCTTTTCAATAAAAGGCACTATGTTAAAGACATTCGTTTATTTAAATCTAACACCTCCTTCTATTGAGCCAAGCCTCTCATAGCTGCTGCAGCGACACGAGGAAAAATCTCTGGCAACATCCTCACAATTTTTCCCATGCCTTGAGAATCCTTTCGAGTTCACTTGAAAAGAAAATCTGTTTTGAAATATCAGGCGCGAAGCATCATACAATCTTTCTACCCTACTGAATCAACCGTCGAGCTGTCAACTGTTGCTGTTGTTGGGATTAAATACCTATCCAAAATAATTACTGTTGCTTCGCTTTAGCTATACTCTCACAATCATGCTCAAAACCAAGAGAACGCCGGGACAAGACCTGTAACCTTTCTTCAAGAAACATTAACAATAGTTCATATAACGCTTGTAAGGATATAATAACACATAAGTTATAACATCATAACAAATAATTTGTTATGAACAATAGAAGAAACCTCCAAACCAAGTTCATTATATAGCTGTTGATTATATTTTCTATAATCAATACTTCATGACGTTGTAGATGGCTACTCATTGGAGAGTAGGATTTGACTGGTGTTTAAATTAATTCAGATGTCAGTTAAGTGTGAAACTTGAGGTTGTTCATGATAGTGGGAGTGAGAATACTGTTGCTCTTGTACTCCACAAATATTTAATACTGCCTGCAATTTTTAGGAGGACGAAATACCAAAAAGGAGTGCTTGTCTTGTGACTCAACTGGACACTGCTGAAATAACAATGAAGAAATTTAGTACGAGTTTACTTTTTAATATTTCTTTATAAATTACTTGAACGACATTTCAAGAGGAGTCACCAAGAAAACATAATTAAATTAATAGTAAAGTAAACGATATTGTTGGCAATAAGTGTTTCATTAGAAGACAGTAATTGTAGATTTGTTTTTGTTGTGGTTATCGTAGCTATTTCAGGTTGATTAAACTGTATTCCCTGAATCCAACTCAATGGGTTTGAAGTCGTTTGAACCAAAACCTGGCTCTGAAGTCGTCTGAGCAGGTGAGGAAGGCAGCAGAATGAGGGCTGTGAATGATTTGTCGTACTGGCCCATTATGTCCTGAAAAGGAATAAGACCAGTCCTGATAATAAGAGCATACTGGCCAGAAAATAACGTTTTTTGCTACGTTCCGAACGCCACTGATATCGTTGAAGAACCAATTACGAGTTCCTTACGCCTTTGCCTAAATCGTACAGAACAATCTTTAGAAAAAATATCTGGTGCGTAGCAACACACAACTTTCCGCCACCCCTTTAAGTTAGAACACCAGCTACATAGTCGGGCGCTATATCTTCGTTCAACGCATTTCTACAGAAACATTTATAGAGAACAAAATGTAGGGACTAGTTAGCTGAGAGCACTCCGAAAGTTTGATCGAAATCGTTGGAGCCGTTTTTGAGAAAATACGAATACCGATAAATTAATATTCGACAAATCTCCTTTTCTGAGTTAACGTGGCTTATATCTCCGTTCAACATATATATACAGAAATAGTTATGGAAAACAAAATGTTGGTATGGGTGACTAAAAGACACTTCATTAGAATTTATCACATCTGGTGAAAAAATTACCCTGGAACTTTCGGAAATGTTCGAAAAAACGTTATTTTCAACACATTTTCATTTTTATCTCTGCTCAATGGACTTTCAGAGGAACATTTATTGAGAACAATATGTAGGTATTAACTATTCGAAAATATCCTGAGAGTTTGATGATAATCGTTGAAGTCATTTTGCCAAAAAGCTTAAAAAACCTATTTTTGCTTCATAGGTCATTATCTCCGTTCACCGTATTTTCATGGAGATATGTATAGAGAAGAAAAGTTAGGTATTGATTAGGAGAAGATAATTTGAAAGTTTAATCAAAATCGTTAGAGCCGTTTTCGAGAAAAATGCGAAAAACCCTAGTTTTTGGTACATTTTCGTCCCCCACCCCCTTCCCATCGGCCGAAATCGTCCATAACCTTATTTTGGTGTCTACAAAAAATAACGAACAAAACAAAAAAAGAACCAGCTCAATCGGATCAGCCGTTCTCCCGCAAATCGAACTACAGACACACACATACACACACACATACACACACACATACACACACACATACACACACACGGACCACGCGCCGAAATTAGGTTTTTTAGACTCAGTAGGGTCTGAAACGTAAAGATCTGAAGAAAACTCAAATTTTTTTTTTTGGGCCGATTACTATACTTTCCTTCCCTTCGAGTAGCGGAAAGTAAAAAGTAGTACATTTCTCCTTGCATAAAAAAATCAAGAAAACGTTGAGTGAGAACACTCGGTTTTTTAATGGCTTTTTTTTAACTTGAAAAAGTGAATGATCAAGGTAGTATATCATCTTCACAGTATTGTCTTCTTTCAGAACTGTAAGTAACCAATTAGCACCTTGATATTTAATGTGGCTCGCATTGTGCCCATTTCATTCTACTCCATCTACTCGTATGTGCTGTACCTAGCACCTCGTGATGTGCTGTGTATATCAGAATGTAATCCACTCACACGATCTTGTGTTACCTAACAACGAAATTTCGGACTTGGGTCTCCCGTGACATAGTTGCAACGTATAAGACACATTTTCATAAATGCCCATGACGCATTAAGGTTTTTAAACTAAACTGAAATACTGTACTACTGGGCAATTTTTTATTCGCTTTGAAGACAGTTGTTTCTGATCTTCAATAAAGATTTTTAATTAAAATTATAACTATTTAATCAAAAATATAGAATGAAAATGTTCTACATCAAAATATATTGTACGGTGGAAGATGGCACAAATTGTTAAGCGCACTCTCAAAACTCTGGCTCACATTCCCCTCTCTTCCTTAAAGATATTATCCATTGACCCTACCTAGTTTGGCAAAGGCTTAATCACCTCCTCATTCCCACTCTGCTTTAACATTACAGACTGTATGTACTTAGTAGTCAGTTTTTAATAACCTGAAATCATTCTCCAAGTGAATTTATTTTAAAGAAATACATGTTTCAACATAAGCTGTCAGAGTTTCATTGTGTGGTCTGCAGACCTGTATGGGTCTGGCACAATATACCAAAACTGAAAAATAATGAGTAAAATCAATGGTTAAAAAAACAAAAACGATTCATTGATGGTTGGGGGTTTCCCTTTGATGCGAAGCCAGGGGGCGATCTTTGTACTTCCTGACCGAAAAGAGAGGAGAATAATAGGTCCTCAGAACGTTTGTATAAATTTCCAGAAGGCAGAACAATAGAGTTCATATAGAATAATACTGATTTTTCGGTTATCAACCAGATGAAAGAGCCTATCTGAGATAAATAAAAATTAACCATTTCTTGAGACATCAATCAATGATGAACTTCTTTCGTGAGTTCACCTTGATTAGTTTATTATTTCCATTGCTCAGTGTCTGTGAAGATGTGTTCAATAAAGAAGCGAGCAGTTTTTTAATCAGATTCACAGTAACAAAGTGAAAATTAACCAGGTGGAAGAATATACAAATGAACGATCAAGGGGGGGGGGGGGGGGTAAAAGTAAAGCTTAGTGTGTGATTTGCGTGAGAGTTTTTCAGAATCCTTCAACGGTTTCGCTTGAATTGTGCCATAATTCGCTTGAATTGTGCCATAATAATTAATTTTTTTCAAGAAGAGCACTGCTTCTCAATGTTGCATGAAAACTCATACAAAAATTATTAATAAAAATTCGTTAGAAGCGTCTTAGAATGCTCGAAGGACAAGCAAAGCTCCTGTTACTGCTGAAAGTCTCATAAAGCCACATGTTATCGATATTGAATCTTACACACTAGAAAAAAAGGCAGTAGGCCTTGCGTCTTCACTACCATACACAAAGAATACTGGGTAGTTGAATACTAAATGCCGTGAATCTCACATCCAACATAGTTCATTTTCTCTCCCAATAGATGCACTGTGTGGAATCAGCGATCTTACAGGCACTCGTTAATTATAAAAATTCCAACACTGCCCCCAAAACACCAAATAAAAGGATATTATTAATTTTGGAAATTGATGACGCGTGCTTGCATTGCATATTTGGCACACATGTTCTCCAAAATGAAAGAAGTAAGCATTTCACTGCAAGGGAAAAGTTCATCAATGGTCAGTGCAATAACAAAGATCGAGATTTCAAGAAGTAAATCGATTTTTGGGAAGAAGGAAAGTCGATTTTTTCCGTTTTCTTGGTGATTTTTTGAAAGGCGAGATATTCAAATAATTTGATTTGTCAAGTATGCAAACATCTCTGATGTTTGACGTCATTCATAAAGCATTATTTCCTAACACTTCAAGTTAAAAGACTGCAAGATTATCACCAGTTTGTAGTCAAAAAGCTGGAAAAGCTATCGTCGAAAGAAAATGTGTAGAGGATAAAATCAGCTACCTCGAAATCAACCACCAATAAGGACAGTTGCGCACATTTTTGGATCTACTTGGAATACAATAAAAATGTACCCCCAGGTCAAACAAGAAAGCAGGTCTGTTTCCTTATTTGATGACTGTACCTAAACCTTCGACGAGGGTTATATCAGTCATGGAAGTTGTGATTTCGTTAATATGCAAGAAGCCGGCCTCTGCAGCATCCACCGAACTCAGACCTGCGAAGGTACGGCAGGTATTTGATCGTTAGCCAGTCTCCCGGTAGAGAGCTGTTCCCCCTGTGTTACCGCACGGAGGTGACCACCAGAGGAATCCCGTACTGTAGGGGAGGAGTTCTTAATCTGGTTTCCCACCTGATTTAACTATGTACTTGAGTGGCAAGTTTCAAATGGACAGATCAACTATGACCACGTTTCTTAGCCATCACCTTCTTTGCGAACTCTGCAAAATGGTTGTACTGGCACGTCCAGTGGTCTGGCTCAACCCATTTTCTTGAAAGACGTTCATGGATGATGGGGAAGAACTCGTACGTATCACGTCCCTTTGACGAGGATTCCCATCTCGCTTGCCATTTCCCTAAAGCCCATTCGTCCATGGCGGCAAGTCTCTGTTCTGTGGTGAGATCTGCACGGAGTTCAGCGGGGGAAGCTCCCGTTTCACTCTCCACTTGTCAACCATGCACTCAACGGCCAAATCAACTGGTAACTGACCAGTGATCGCCTGGAGTGCTTCTGTTGATACAGTCTTGTAGGCCTTGGTGATCCACAGGCACACAGCTCTTTGGAGTTGTGCCAATATTGTTTAGTTAGTTTACCTAACCTAAGTGGTTGATTAACTGTTAGTTAGCTATCAGACTACGGGGCAGCAGCCAATCTCACGCCTTGATACAGTGCCTTGTATATGACGATAGTGTCATGGTAACTTACACCCCTAAGTGGCCTTATTAATTGCTCACAGTGAGGCAATTGGGTAATGGTGTGGAACTGATGGTGGGGGGGGGGAGGCCATTATTTGTCGAAACAACTCTATAAAGAACAGCACAGTCAGGTCATCCACAAGGCACACAGCTTGCATTCAGTCTCCATGAGCATTCTGAGAAGACCTTTGAAGAAAGAGTTCCACAGTATTGGTCCAAGGACTGTGCCCGATGGGCACCCCTTCTCAATGTTTCTCTGGAAGGATGTCTGGATTTGATCGTAGCAATTCTGTCAGGTAACGTCTGGTGAGCAAGTACAGGTTGCGGGGGATCCCATTACGTTTAAGCTCATGGAGAAATGTTGGCCACCAAAGGTTGTCAAACGCTCCCTGGATTTCAATCATAATAGCTTTGACATAATTAGCCAGTGCCAGATTGGAAACATTGCAAATTTCGACAATGACATCCTGTGGGGACCTTCCTTTGGTACACCAGTATCGCTTGCCAGTGAAGTTGTAGTCAAAGACTCCTTTGAAGGATTGCAACATCAAGATTTCTGATGTTTTGCATAATATGGAAAGGAGGCTGAGCGGTCTCCATGATCGCAGGTCTGACTGATCGCAGTAGCCTCCCTTTTGATGAGTGACAACACGCATAGACCTCCACTGAGTGGGCCGCTGGAAATTGTCCACTCCCCCTACCATTGCATATTGCTTTCTATTCTATCCAGCCCAGGAAATTTATTGGGCTTTGAGGTCGCAAACGCCCTGCTGAGGTTGCCTGTTGTCCACAATGGGATGTAGGGCTCGTTCAGAGGGTCCATGATCAGCTCCCTTGCTGCCCTTGTTTCCTGTGAACTTTCGATGCCACAGGCCCCGACTGGCTCATTTATCACAGCTAAGACCTGCACTACGTTTGCTTTTGGTATGAACAACTTGTAATGCTTTCCCCAGGGGTCCTCACTCTTCACTTCCACAAACTTCCTTCAGCGTTGCTGGTTGGATCGCTTGATGGCGCAGTGAAAAGCCTTCTTCTCATGGATGAAGGCAATTTGGAGCGTGGCTCTGGCATCAGGGTTATGAGTCTGTTGTTGATGAGTTCTTTCTGGCTCTATTTACACTCTGCTTGAGGAGATAAGTTCGTCAATCCACCATGGGACTTTGATCATGATTGGAGTGAGCAGTGCTGTAGTACGAATGTTCACTTAGCTGTCCACCTCTTCAGGTGTGGCAGCTATCACTATTAGGCAAGTGTGGTGAGTTGGCATTTTTCGTGCGGAATCGCTTTTCGCGCATGTATCCGCAGAGAATGCTGTCATCTGCAATGACAAGTCAATGACCTTATGATCGCTCTGTGTTGCATCTGGTACAACTCGCCAACGCAGCCATTTGAGTAGTTGGGTGTGCTCAAATTGCTGGGTTGGTATGTACAATGTATGACACAGGTATGCAAGTCTACAAGTACAAGTAAGCATCGACAGGTATAGTTTTAGCCCTCTCCAACTACAATTCTTATCCTACTAAGATATCAGCACCCAGACATCTAACTGAAGACCCTAGAACAATCAGTGAAACAGCAATATTCGTTAAACATTAACCAAATTAAATAAAGTAGCTGATTAATTAATTTGAATGGAAAAATCATTTCAAAATGTACTGATGCGTTCAAATTAAGTCGGCAAAGGTAATATTCCTTACCAAGAGACAGAAGTTGTCGGCGCGAAGCATTCCTCGCATTCCAGGCACATAAAGATGTGGTTGCTTCGTCGGGAAACAGTACAAAGTCTTCTGTGTGGTTAAAGACGGCCTGAGTTCGATGTTCTTGTTTGCCTGCATAGTTGAATAACATGTAAATGGGTATGCTTTGAGGGACTTTGGAAGGCTTCTATGTAACAATGCAGCAGACAATAAATTCTTTATTTTCAAAAATGAGATATCTTTAAATTTAGTGGCTTGATAGTGAGCAGATATCATGTGTGTACTATAAGCACATGAAGTCTACCTAGTAGTCAGCTGTACGCTCTCTCTCTCTCTCTCAGAGAATAAAGGAGTTCAAAGTCCGGCTAATCTCGACCTATGTGGGAAACCATGGAAACCAAAGAAGAGAACAGTAAAGAGCCTGGCTATATTTGACGTAGAATAATGAAAACATATCATAGGACAAAAGCATGGTTGTCAATTCAAATGAGAAGCTGGTGCTCCTATAAGCATGTGCTGCACATAACGGAACACATAGTATGCACGAACTGGAAGTCCACAATCACCCGAGCATGAAAGGTATCACACTTTGAGAAGAACTAGCTGGAATAAGCCATTTCCACAGAATGTAAATGATGGGAATGCTGATGGATATCAATGATGTTGGCAATCGAGGACATAGGCAAGTTACGCTGAGCAATCCTAGCATAAGACCATGGGATGCCACCAAACAGAAAATGGCTAGTTTTGGTTTATTATTCATTCTGAATAATAACCCTATGTTTTCGGTCACAAAAAATGTTTTACAACCCCCCCTCAAAATTTGATACTTCCAAGTAGAGATTCCAAATTTGCAATGCCCGTCCACCGTCTGGGCCGTTTTGTGCCTTTAACGTGGTCTAAAAAATTCGTTCTTTTGCACAAAAATCCGATTTTATATCTAGTTGTGCCCGCCATTTTGGCAATCCGATCGGACGAAGCCCGTGGTTGTAATGGGCAAAAAATGGTTAAAAAAATTAACGAAACGCAGTACAACGCGGGAACTACAGCGTCCCTCCCTCCCTCCTGTCTCACGAAATCGCTCGCCTGCTCAACTGGCAACGCCGACCCCTCGCCTCGCAACGCAACGCTCGCCCGCTCGCTCTACTCGTTGGAAGCCCCCCCCCCGATTTGTCCCTTTATCGTCCGATTGCCTTGTTCTCGTCTTCACCTCCACGAATGAACTTTTGAATACGAAACTTTTCATTATTCGTTTATTTATTTAATAGTTTGTTCGTTTCATTTTTTTTGGTTTTAATACGATTCAATTTTTTTAGATTCTTTCGTTTCATTCCCATTTTGGTTTTTTTCATAGATTTTTGGTTACATTTTGATATTAGTATTTAGCGTGCATGTTTTCATATTAAAATTCAGTTTTTTCTAGATACATTCGTTTTTTTTGTTCATTTTAATATTACGATTCAGTTCTTTCCGACCTTTTTTTGGGTTTCATTTGATATTTTTCGATGCTGAATCGAACAGGATGGGTCTCGGAGCATTAATGCTAGGTCAAGCTGTTTATCCGAATAATAAACCGTTGTGTAATAATTTGCAGGGTTTTGTTTCCACCTCATCTTCTGTCAGAAGTGCTAGGATAAAAGATCAAAGGAAAGAGTCAAAAGCGTCACTGTGAAAAAAATATCTGGTGCGTTGCAACACACAACTTTCCTTAGCTCTACGTCAATTCATTTTGTAAATGGCCTTTGAACTTGGTCAAAAAACACGTCACTGCAGCGGGAAACGGTAGCGCCTACAGTTCTGGAATTCATTGTGCTGCTTGTACTCATTCCAGGACCTTTATTGAGCAATTCGTACACAGATAATTAATGAGGCTGCAAACACGAATTTTTTGAAGAAGGATACTAATTACTTTTGCTGAGCTATTGGGTAATAACTGTTAGAACTGGTAGTAAGCGAAACGGCAGTAGTTGAAATTCAGGAATTTCTGGAGTGAGCCCCATGTATCTCATGAGCGTTTTTAAACACTCACCCTTTAGGTATTGAATTGGACTACAATACCAATTTTTTTTAACACTCTACTAACATTCCAGCGGAAGTTACAAGAAAAAAATCGCACTAAAAACGCTTTTCGTCGAAAATTATGATAATTTATTGTGCTGCTCTCGTCATTTTCCCACGAATGGGAATTTTATGGTATAATTCCCTTATTGACAGCTATCAATACAAAAAATTTAATCAAAATCGTTAGAGCTGTTTTTGAGAAAAAAAATTGGTGTTTTGATCACTATGATGACTATAGTTAACTTTCGATGGATTTTGCTCATACCCTCATTTTGGCCTCCTATGATAACCTGCGGGCTAGATATCAAGTTTGAGGTGATTTGGCCCGCCTGTTTTCTCTGAAATCCACTCTAAAATCGATTACGTCAAACATTTTGGTAATTTATTGTGCCGCTCTCGTCATTTTCCCACGGATGGTTATTTCATGGTATAATTGCTTCATTTAGAGCTATCAATACAAAAAGTTTAATCAAAATCGTTAGAGCTGTTTTTGAGAAAAAAAAATGGTGTTTTGATCACTATGATGACTATAGTTAACTTTCGATGGATTTTGCTCATACCCTCATTTTGGCCTCCTATGATAACCTGCGGGCTAGATATCAAGTTATCCATTACTGCAGAAGGGAAGACCTTCAGTTGATTGTCGGGTGCGACGCCAATGCACATAACATGGCATGGGGCAGCACAGACACAAATGAAAGAGGTGAGTCCCTTCTTGATTACTTACTGTGCAATGAAATGGTGGTGGTTAATAGAGGGAGCACGCCAACTTTTGTTACACGCAGGCGGAGGGAGGCTGGAAATTACGGTCTCAAGTACCTTCTATGTCAGCAGAATAACAGATTGGCATGTCTCTGGGGAAACTTCAATGTCTGACCACCGGATGGTGAGGTTCAGGCTGCAGATTCCTAATAGTGTGACGGAGACATATCGGAACCTCAAGAACACGGATTGGGTTCTGTACAGCAGTGTGTTGCCCTCCAGTTTGGAGAGCTACAGCTGTGAAATGCAAACTGTCGAAGGTGTAGAAAGGGCGACAGGGGAGATCTGCGCAGCTATGGTAGAGGCGTATGAGGAGAGCTGCGAGTTGAAAACCCGAAGATCTAATAGGGAGGTTCCTTGGTGGAACAAGGAACTGGAAACGCTTCGGAAAGAAACGAGGAGGCTCTTTAACAGAGCAAAAAAGAAGGGTGAGTGGGACACATATAGAGGTTCCCTCACAGTGTACAATAAAGCCCTTAGACAGGCAAAAAGGAAATCCTGGAGAGACTTCTGTGGGGGCAAGAAAGACTTGTCTACCATGTCCAAGGTACAGAAGATCCTCTCTAGAGAAGAGAGGCCGCAAATCGGTTTTCTCCTAAAGGCAGGGGGAACATACACAAGGGGCAGCAAGGAGACCTTGGAGGAGCTACTGACAGCTCACTTCCCAGGGTCTCAAAGCCTGCAGTGGGGAGATAGCCACCACCATCAGCTGAGCGCCGATGGAGGTACCTGTCATGGGCAATCAAGGAACCCACTGCTAGCTGCAGCCTCCAGAGAAATGTTCACACTTAATAAGGTTAAATGGGCTATTGGTTCATTTAAACCTTACAAGGCGCCAGGTGCGGATGGGATCTTCCCAGCCATGTTGCAGCATGGTAGGGAGGCTCTGGGTCCGATACTGGTGAGGCTTTTCAGGGCGAGCTATGTCCTTGGGTACATACCCACTATGTGGAGGAAGGTGAAGGTGGTCTTTATACCAAAGCCGGGTGGCTCCTCGGCCCTGGCTAAGGGCTACCGCCCCATCAGTCTCATGTCCTTCGTGTTGAAAACAATAGAGAAGATAGTGTGCCTATCAATAAAGGAGTACTATCTTACTCAGAACCCCATTTGGAGTTCCCAGCATGCCTATCAGAGGGGGAGATCCACTGAGACTGCTCTGAAGGAACTGGCAACAGTGCTGGAGGATACTCTGAGATCCAGAGAGATTGCACTGTGCTGCTTTCTGGATATTGGGGTGGCTTTCGACAATACGTCGTATGCCTCAATTACGTCTGCGGCTGGTGGGAAGGGAGTGGATCCTTACCTAATCTCTTGGACCAACGAGATGCTGAGTAGCAGGGTGGTCTTCTCGGTGTTGGGGGGGGGGGGGGACACTCGCTGTGGTGCCCACCAGGGGATGACCCCGGGGGGAGGGGGGTGCTCTCCCCTCTCCACTGGTTACTGATAGTTGATACCCTTCTCGAGCTGCTGGAGGAGGAGGGCTACAAGGTAATAGGATACGCGGATGACCTGGTAATTATAGTCAGGGGTAAATTCGCGAGTGTAATCAGTGAATGCATGCAGCATGCACTGAATACCCTACAGACATGGTGCAATGGTCAAGGACTGTGTGTCAATCCAGACAAAACGAGCCTGATCCCATTCACCAGAAGGCGCAGCCTTACGCTGCGGGAACTCAGGCTGGGTGGCAAGGTGGTGAAGATCCAGCATGAGATCAAGTACTTGGGAGTCTTTCTTGATGGAAAGCTCTCTTGGGCCACACACGTGAAAAAAGCCTTACAGCGGGCGTTGGTGGTGATGTGGTCAGCTCAAAGTATGGTGGGGAAGACATGGGGGCTGAGGCCTGGGATGATCCGGTGGTTGTACAGGTCTGTTTCTTTATTTGATGACTGTACCTAAACCCTCGACGAGGGTTATATCAGTCATACGGTGGTTGTACACTGCAGTTGTTAGGCCTGTAGTCACCTATGGAGCCCTGGTCAGGTGGACTAGGGTGGAAAACAAAACAGTGCAGTTGCAGCTAAATAAACTGCAGTGTAGGGCGTGTCTAGCCATTACAGGCTGTATGACAACATGCCCTACGGCTGCACTGGAGGTCTTGCTAGATTTAGCTCCACTCCACATACATGTTAAGAGGATGGCGTTCCTCCAGGTGCGCGTATGTTGGAGTTGGGTCTGATCATGCGGGGGAGGAGGAGTTCCTGCCACTTGATCCTTGACAAGGTGAAGGTGGGGGGGCCTGAACTGCATGTGGTAGACTCAATGCCTGCGAGGTTCAACTTCGCACTACCCTTTCGGATACTCATTCATGAGCGATCCTGGTGGGTAGGGGGAGCTCCCGCTTTCGAAGCTGGGGCCCTGGTATACTACACTGATGGCTCGGTGCAGGGTGGCCTTGCAGGGGCAGGCATCTTTGGGCCGAGGATCAGAGCAGCGATCCCATTGGGGTCGCTGGCCACAGTGTTCCAGGCAGAGGTGGCTGTGGTGACAGTCTGTGTGCAGCGGCTGCTGCAGAGGGGACTGAAGCGGCAGAGAATCTACATCATGGTGGACAGTCAGGCCACTCTCAAGGCCTTAGCCACAGCAGGTGTGGGAGTGTCTGACTGGACTGAAGGCCCTGGCAGAGGACAATAGTGTAACACTGTGTTGGGTGCCAGGGCATCAGGGTATAGAGGGAAAAGAACGGGCTGATAGGTTGGCTAAGAAGGGATCAGTGCAGATCCTTATTGGCCCTGAGCCTTTGTTGGGACTACCAGGAGCCACCTACGTAGAGAGGTAGGCAAATAGGAGGACAGGTGCAGGGCTGCTCATTGGCAGGGGCTGCCCGGCCTTAGACAGTCAAAACTCTTCATCCGGCTCTCCAGAGAGAGGTCCAAGGAGGTGCTTGCACTGGGGAGGAAGGATATGAGGATCATATGTGGCCTGTTCACAGGTCACTGTCCGGTGAGGTACCACCTTGCAAATATTGGCAAGTGCGAGGTTCAGGTATGCAGGTTCTGCGAGGTAGGGCTAGAGACGGCAGAGCACGTGCTGTGCGTATGCGATGGACTCGCGGCATCGTTCTGTGTTTGGGAGGCCCTTTCTTCAGCCCGAAGAGGTGGCAAATGCAGAACTTGCGGATATCCTCCGCTTTGTGCGGGGTTGGTCGGGGCGCATAGGTGACGTCACACCAAGTGAGACTAGTGTCGTGGGGCCTGGGGGTGGTGCAGGTGGGCCATGATCCGAGTATCATGGACGCCCTTACAATAGGCCCGTTTGTGGCTGCAGTGAGGGTATTGCCTGCATCCACCGTTTCAAAAAAAAAAAAATCAAGTTTGAGGTGATTTGGTTTTCTCTGAAATCCACTCTAAAATCGACTACGTCAAACATTTTGGTAATTTATTGTGCCGCTCTCGTCATTTTCCCACGGATGGTTATTTCATGGTATAATTGCTTCATTTAGAGCTATCAATACAAAAAGTTTAATCAAAATCGTTAGAGCCGTTTTTGAGGAAAAAAATATTTGGTGTTTTGATCACTATGATAAGTATAGTTAAATTTCGGTGGATTGTGTTCATACCCTTATTTTGGCGTGCCATGGGAGCCTGCGGGCGAGATATCAAGTTTCAGCTGATTTGGTACGGTGGTTTTCTCTAAAAATCGTTCACAGACACACATACACACACACACACAGACCATCAAGCTGCTCTCGTCATTTTCCCACGAATGGGAATTTTATGGTATAGTTGCCATTGTGGGAGCTACGAATATAAAAAATGTAATCAAAATCGTTAGAGCCGTTTTTGAGAAAAAAAATTTGGTGTTTTGATCACTATGATAACTATAGTTAACTTTCGGTGGATTTTGTTCAAACCCTTATTTTGGCGTGCCATGGGAGCCTGCGGGCGAGATATCAAGTTTCAGCTGATTTGGTACGGTGGTTTTCTCTAAAAATCGTACACAGACACACAGACCATTTTCCCAAACAGTGTTTTTCGGACTCAGGAGGGTCTGAAACGTAAAGATCTGAAGAAAACTCAAAAAAAAATTTTCAGCCGATTACATAACTTTTCTTTCTACTTTGTAGAGCCAAGGAAAGTAAAAATGGAAACCTAGAGGGTAGCAAACAAACCCTACATGAGAAAATTGTTGTTTTAAGTAATTTGAAGGCTTAAAGTACTAACATTCCGAAATGTTAGAAGTAGAAATAAACGCCTTCGTTGTATTCAGAAAGAGCCCATCATTAATTAGCGTTTTGTTACGAACCTTCGTCACTTAACAAATTGAACCTTCTACGTGATTGAAGCTTTCTACAGCGTCTATGATATAACAACACCTGTACATCATTGTAATCTGTGTTAGGCAGTTGAAAATGTTGTGCTGCCTCAAATGCTCTCTGTAATTTGATTCATAGCTGCAATTAATATTTAGGGAAAGCGTAACGTGTTGTATTTCATTCAGCAATTGTGCTGACAGGCGATCACCCTGCAATCAGAGGACCAGAAAACCGCTGACATATTCCCTGCGTGTTCGTATGAGCCGGACTTAAAGGGAGTAGCAGTTGAAAAATCCCTCATGAGTCTTAGTGTTTAGGTCTCTTGAAATGCAGCTGTGCCTGGTTATAGAGATGGTTGGTAAGACGAAAGAGAGGAGACAGCAATTGGCAGGTTTAATATTTATTTAATGTATGTAAACAGAAGGGCTGAGTGGTAGCTATTGTTGCGTAAGGAAGGCGTACAAACACACTGTATATTGGTAGAGCTGATGAAACTGATAGTAGAAATTAAGTGGCAGTGGCAGGTGACTATAGTTAAATATAAATGTAAATTTAATGGGGTGAATGGTCGTCCTCACATGGGTGGTTCAGTGGGGTAGATAACTGAACTACACAGTAGGGTGGGAACAATGTGATGGAGCTTCATGTTCAATGGAAATATCAGAAATCCACGGAAAATCGTTCACGCGTATAAAATGCTTGGGAGACAAACAACACAACACTTGGTAGACAACAAAAAATCACAACTGGCGCGGAGCTCGTCTCAATCGGTTGGTTATCTCGACGAGCAGCTCGGCAATCTCAGGTGAATCGGTGGAAGGAACGGAGTGAGGAGTGCAAGTAGGGGGTGGCAGTCCTCCTCCTATCCACCTAACTCGAACGTCGAAACATTCGGCGTTAGTACGGTGGGTGGCTGGACTGGCAGCTACGGCGCATGTGGGGGCGTCCATTTGACCCTCAATGGGCCAGCGAAAGGTCCATATAGTCCATACTCCCTGACAATATGCCTGAGGGAGAGCTTCCAGGACACTGCTTCGAGCATCTCTCACTCATATCACCAACTCACACAACAAATGAACTCACAAGGGTACACTACATCAGTCTGTTTCTTTAATCCCCCTTCCCCTCCAAATTAGTTAAACCCACATGACAAAGTCAGTTAAAACATCAGCATGTAATAAAAACGGCACCTGCGCCTCTTCCTCGGGCGACAGGACCAATGCGGGACCTCGTCACCAGCTGCCTCTTCGAAATATCGCGGGATGTCCCTGCTACAGACCTCCAAGCACTAAGCGTCCGAGTGCTTGACATACGCACCGCAGTAGGAGGTAGCGCCCTCATCGTGACAGAAACTCCGGAAATGGCCGAGGCCCTTACGAGCCATATTGCCACGAAGAAGGAGTTGAAGCTACAAGCATCAGCCCCCCTGGGTCGCTTCCCACTCCTGCTATTGTGCGAAATTTTGATGCTGCAGTCGTTCGAAGGAGTCTTTGGTCGCAACCTAACAGTCAGGCAATACGGGTGTACCAAAGGAAGATCCACCCAGGATGTCATTGTCTGAATTCGACATGTTTCCCAGCTGGCACCAGCTAAGTACGTGGTAGCAGTTCTGATTGACATCAGGGGAGCGTTTGTGCCACACCTTTTGAGGCCAGCGCTCCTGAATGAGCTTGAAGGTGGGGGAATCCCCGCAACTTGTATTCGCTAGAAGTTACCTGACAGACAGACCTGCTACGATCAAATGCAGGCATGTCTCTGTCTAGAGAAAGATAGAGAAGGGGTAACCACAGGGCTCAGTCCTTGGACCAGCACTCTGGAATGCCTCCGCACCGTCAGCAAATGATGCGAGCATGTCAAGATGCTGGTGGCTGAGGAAAAAACCCAGCTAATCCTCTTGAAAGGCAAAGTGAATAATACATCTACAACATGCTTTGGCAGCCACATGCTCCTTCTTGAAAAGCACGTCAAGTATTTAGGAGTGAATATAGGTGAGAGGTGGGGTTTCAACCAATACCTCCAGTCCCTCAAAGGCACTACCATTGCAAGGTTTGCCTCACTGCGTGCAATTACAAAGGCCACTTGGGGTGTGTTACCATGACACTATCCTCGTGTATTAGGCCATTTATCTAGGCGTGATTGGCCACTGCCCCGTTGTCTGGGGTAGCCAAAACTAACAGTCAATCAAAAGAGAGTATTGGCCCAATCCCAGAGAGCTGCGCTCCTGTGGATCACCAAGGCCTACAAGACTGTATCAACAGAAGCACTCCAGGTGATCACTGGTTAGTTACCAGTTGATTTGGCCGTTGAGTGCATTGGGTGGACAAGTAGAGTGAAATGGGAGCTCCGTGCGGATCTCACCACAGAACAGAAGCTTGCCTCCATTGACGAATGGGCATTAGAGAAATGGCAAGCGAGATGGGAATCCTCGTCAAAAGGACGTGACACGTATGAGTTCTTCCCCAACATCCGTCAACGTCTATCTGGAAAATGGGTTGAGCCAGACCACTGGACAAACCAGTTCCTCACAGGGCATGGCGACTCCAATTCACTTCTTTTCTCTCAAAGACTCCATCATGCACGTCTGCAATGTCTGTCCGCCGTCAGGGCCGTTTTATGCCTTTGGTGGTCTAAAAAGTCCGTTCTTTCGCACAAATATCCCATTTGGTATCTAGTTGTGCCTGCCATCTCGGCAATTCTATCGGACGAAGCCCATGGTTGTTATGGACATAAAATGGTTCACAAAAATTAACAAAATGCAGTATAATCGCGAATACGCTGTGTTTTGTATAGTTTTCAAGGTATTTTTACACCTGGGTCGAACTGCGTATAGTGAAATTACAGTAATTAAAGTGAGCCAAAGACTACTAATTGAAAGAACTCTCGGGAACTACTGCAGAAGTCTACGTTTCATTGTTAGTACTCCCTCCCTCCCGTCTCATGAAAACCATCCACCCGCTTGACTCACAACGTCGTGCCAATTGCCTACAGGCGCTTTTGCAGGCGCCTGGGGAATATTTAGTTTTCGAAGTTCCATTGTAGTCAGGTCATGTTTCGTATGGTTTACTAGCATTTTTCGATGCTGAATCGAATGGGATGGGTCTCGGAGCAGTAATAATAGGTCAAGCTGTTCATGACAATAATAAACCGTTGTGTAATAATTTGCAGAGTTTATTTGTCGGCATTGTCTAACGGAATTTATCGATATCGACAACATATGTCAAGGGTGTTATACGCAACTATAAAAGAAGCGCACAATATGGGGTGTGGCCTGGCAGTCGACGTCAGTAACTGTTGTAGTTGCTGGGTGCAAGTTTACCAGGTACACATTTGTGCATGAAATGTGGGAACTAGCTCCTGAATCCAAATACCAGGAACCCCTTTTTTTGGTACTCACAAGCCATGCGTTTCTCACACTTTTCAGTATTGTTCGGAACAGCATTATTTGATTTCCTCCTATCACCGTTATTTTTGTAACGAGAATGCGACCTTTTTGAATCTTTAGGATTGGAACTGTGAGTAACAATTTTGCGCAACATGTGCCAGCATAAAGATTCTATAAGTAGTTTACATTTCCCGCTGTGCGGTGAATTTAAAACTGAACCAGATAGATAGGCACCCTTTTATGATTGTTGCTATCACAACAGTAACCATTTTCGTTTCTCGTTGTTATCAACAGCTGTTTTGCGTGTTAACAATCTCCCACCACACTATCGGGTTTCTGTTTGCTTTCCACTACTTAATGTACAACTGTATTGAAGATGGTTTTGCATGAAACATTGCTACTCTAGAATGGATTGTGAAGCTTATTGCTTCATGAAGTGCATTGGTTGGTTGTACTGTAAAGAACACATTCTTCTAGCCAGCTGTTCAAGAGCTACCTCTTGGATTGTACTATATGTGTGGATGAGCATCACATGTGTGAAGAATGAGGGGAAGAACCTTTCAAATTAAATCCTCACACAGGTTTCTAACTCTGCCAGATCTCTTTTACCCCTTCTGTCTTCTGTCACATTACTTGCTTATGATCAGTTGCTCTCTGCCTTCAGGGGGTCGTAACACCTCTTCAAGGTATCCACACTATCTCGGCTTTCGCAACATTTACCCTTCAGATATGATGATCCTTTACTTTCCCAATTGGTTTCCATTCCTTCAATCAGCAAATCCACTCAAATTAAAAGAGAAGTTACTCCAGACTTCGTGTCATCAAATTTGCTTGCCTAAGCTTGTTGACTAAGGTGGAACTGAGCTGGTTCTGTAACATGTGCAGATACATTTGGGTTCAATTGCAGTTACAATGTGCTTCCAAACCTGGCACAATGGTACAGCTCAATCAGTCAACGACAGAATGATTTCCACAATTCCAATATCAGCTTACATTGTTATTTCCAGGAGTTTTTGCCCATGTTTTTTCAACCCTACTTCTGATACAAAAAGTACAATTTCAGAAATAGAAGGACATAAACATTAGTCGTATCAAGATCAACCATCATTGAGTATCTTTAATTTGCTTTTATACGCGTTGATGTCTATCCTCACAATATGAAATGTGTGAATCAACAATCACTTACCAGTTGTGCCAGCTCCAGTGTAAGCTATGAGGCATCTGCTAGTTGTAAGCTCCCACAGTTTGACAAGAGAGTCTTTTCCAGACGATAACAAGTACTGAAAAAAGGCTGAGCATCAAATGCCAAGTGATAACCAATGGCACTAATCTTCATAAGTGATAAAATTACTTTTCCATTGCGAGTGAAAGTAACAGAGCAGACTTCCGCACCATCATGAGCTCTGTAGAAAGTGTTAACACATCTGTTGCTTACTCCATCCCAAATTTTGATGCTTCCATCTTTACTAGATGACGCATAGTACTTTCCTCCTTGCGTATACCTGAAAATGTTAATCTAAACTCAGTGGGAGTTCACACTGACTGTTGGACGACAACAAATGCTAATTGTGTGAAACTGGTAGCTTGGATATAGAGATGTTCAACATCTTCTAGTCATGTAGCGTTGTAGGTCACTAACGTTTCCCAACAATAACTATGATCAAGCCAACGACTCTATTGTTTACAACTATCTAAGAGATGCGTTTCTCTGTAGCTATGATCATAAATCATTAGTCGTATTTTGGAGCGAGCCAGAGATCCTTGTTACAAGCAAAAACGAAGGAACGAGATTATTTTGAGACAATAATTTGACAATTTGGTTGTTATTTTCTTCTACTTTGAACATGGTTTCAGTGTTCACACAACTGCAAAACACAAATTGTATTGCACTTAATAACTAACATGATTTTAGACTTTGAACATTGATTGATTTTCGAACAATTTCCTTGGGGTTTGGGTGACCTAACTTAAATCGTGAAGTCAATCCAATGTATTGTGCACAAATAGTGCAATGGATCTTTGTTGTATATTGAGGTTCCTTAAAATCGCTGGGATGTAAGTCGTCAATACCTTCAACAAAAGAGGTGGTGTGGATGGGGGGACCTCAATATACATAAAAATTCATAGCAAAGATTGGGTTGACCATTTGTGATTTAGGTTGGACTCCCAAGCCATCAGGAAAATGCAACTATTTGAAAATCGAGTAGAGATGTAAGCTCCCCAACTAGGAAATTAATTGTATATGACTTCAGTACAATGGATACGAGTGCCAAATGGTTAATGAGAGACCCCTGTGAAATCCAATTAAGATCCAGGCAGGTGAGGAATAGGATTGCGTGCTATGACATCCTACTCATCATTGTCCTTGATAGTATCACGAGACGTATGGAAGAGAGGAAATGTAGAATCCAGTGGTGATTAAGATAGGGACTAGATGACCTTGACTTCTTGGACAATCTCTCCTAAAGCAGAGCTTTAGAGACTACCAAGACAAGCAAACTGGATGTTCTGATCCTGTGTGAAACGACCTAGGCAAAACAAAATAAATGACAACAAACAAGTGATCACAAGGCCCACTGATAGCACTGAATAATACTGTCGAACTGATTTGACTTTCTGCAAACCAAAGGATAAGGAAAATATTGCAATCTTGTCAAAAAAATATCTGGAGCGCAGCAACATACAACTAAGCACAACTGTAAGGAACTGGCTCAACCCACTTCCTCCTAAGACGTTCTTGGGATTGGAGAAAAACTCAAATGTGCCCATCTCACTTGCCATTCCTCTAATGCCCATTCATCGATGGCGGCAAGTGTTCGTTTTTTTCAATGGAGAGATCCACACAGAGTTCAGCCCAGAGTGGGGGAAGCTCCTATCCGTTTCACTCTCCATTTGTCAACCATGCACTGAATAGCCAAATCTAGTAATTGACTAGTGATTATGTGGAGTGCTTCCGTCAATACTGTGTTAGAGGCCTTGGTGATCCACAGGAGAGCAGCGCAGCTCTCTCAGATGGAGCCAATACTTTCTTTTGATTGACTGTAGCCAATCATGCCTAGATAGATGGCCTTGTACATAAAAATAGTACCTCGGTAAAACAGTCCCAGTGAGGCAAACTTTCCAATGGTTGTGCCTTTGAGGGACTGGAGGTGTTGATTGAAGCCCCAACTCTCACCTATATTCACTCCTAGGTTAATTGCTTGACTTGAAGATGAGCCTGCGGCGACCAACATCTATTGTCAGTTGGCTATTTAGTTTTCCCTTAAGAGGGTTTACTGGGGTTTTCCTCAACCAACTGAAGCTTGAGCTCGCACCATCGAGTGACATTTTGAAGCACATGGTGAGTTTTTGCTCGGTTCAACAGATTTTCCGTGCACAGTTCAGCCATCAGATCATCAGCATAGGCATATGGCTTGCAATCAGTCTCCCTAAGCCTCCTCAGAAGACCTTCGAAGAAGGGGTTCCAGAGCGCTGATCCGAGAACCCGTCCCTGAGGCACCCCTTCTCAATTGTTACCCGGACGAAAACTTGCCAGTTTCTTATCGCAGCGGTTGGATCTGTCAGGTAACTTCTGACAAGCGAGTACAGGTTGCGGGGGATTCCCCTACCTTTGAGCTCATTAAGGAGCGCTGGCCACCAAAGGTTGTCAAATGCTCCCCTGATGTCAATGAGAACTGCTACGACGTACTTAGCCGATGCCAGCAGGGAAACATGCCGAATTCCGACAATGACATCCTGTGTGGACCTTCCGTTGGTACACCCATATTGCCTGCCAGTGAGGTTGTGGCCAAATACTCATTCGAGGGACTGCAACATCAAGATTTCTAATGTTTTGCCTAATATGGAAAGAAGGCTGAGCGGTCTCCATGTTCGCGGGTCTGCCTGATTGCAGTCACCTCCCTTTTGATGACAACACACACAGAATTCCACTGAGTCGGAAACTGTCCAATCTGCAGTCTGCAGACAGTCATTAAATAAATTAAGGAGGCTGCTGGAGATTGACGCACCACTCTATCAAGGCTTATCAGCCTTCGAATGGTCAACCTCCCAAAAACCAAATTTGTGAGCAAGTACATCCAAAGGAGGCGCTGCTTCTACTGCAGTTTCAGGGGAGCCTTGGCAACTTTCTGAAGATAACCCACAGCTTCTGGCTGAGGAGGTTGCACATACGTAAACACACACACGCGGAACATGCATTGAAATCAGGTTTTTGGAGTCAGTAGGCCTCAAAACGTAAAGATCTGAAGAAAACGGAACTTTATTTTTTGTCATAATTACAATACTTTCTTCACCTTTTTGGGTAGTGGAAAGTTATAGGGAAAAAGCTTAACTCCCTCCATCAGTGCAAATACAAAGCGATTTTCTAAATCATAGGACAAAGAAGATATATAATCAACCACCCACAAGGGAATTTTTTTCTAGCATTTTTTTACTGGAAACATTCTAATCTAATAAGACGAATTAGACTACACCCCTCCATTCTAAATAAAGCCTAGGCTCCAACTGACAAATAAGTTCCTAGCAGTCGCACATTTTCTCAATTTTGTTTTTCAAATACTTTGAACAGTTATGGAAAATCGCTGCCCACCGTAGTAATTTCGATTAACTACTCAAGATCAACCCTTGACTGGGGATTCCACATAATGCAGTACCCACAAGCAATTTATTACGAACGCAGCTGTAATGAAGAACTGAACAAGGGCAACCCAAGTGTGTTGTGAACACTGCCACTTATAAACACAAAGTCCGTGCATAAGTTTTGATTTACTTTACCATAGATGGATTTCCCTTCTATGGATTTCGAAAAACATATTTATTAATTAAAATACAAAAATTATTAAACATCAACTGCTAGAAACACATACTTAACGCATGTTATTGTGTCACTATGCTGGTGACAAGGAACACTGCAGACGTAGCATTGAGCTGTATTGAAGTCGTATACTCTAATCACAGAGTGCAGTGTCCCAACCAACAGAAAATCGCCTGTTGGGTGGAAGGAAATGCATTTGATCCCATGGGAGTCCTGAAAGGAAAAGTATATTAAAGGTGGCATAAATGTTGATAAGAAAGCAAATACTACAGCTTTTAGCAAATAATTACATAAACTCGTACAACAATTATCTCTCCTCCCACAACCCTTGAAGTGGAATAGGACAGCTCATAAGCTCCCACAAGTACTACCACGCCACTGAAACAACTACATTAACTCATGATCGCTGGAGTGAAGCTACCTACTTCCCAATCCCTTGGCAGTGAAGTAACATGTACGCATCATGGAAAGAAAATTATAATAACCCGTGACTGTCTCACTCACTGATATTTTTTGCTTTGGCTGATGCAGAGGGATTCAGCTTTAGCTGCACTTCACGAAGCGATGAAATACCGCATATCTCAATTTGACCAAGAAGAAACATCTGATCACATCAATTCATACAGTACCATACTAAAACATCAGAATGTAAACCCAGACTCCAACATCAAAGAGTCCAAAGAGGCATATGGCATATGTGAGTTCTATCAGTCGCTTATGAACCTCATGGGGGTTGCAGTTTCAGTAGTATATGAGAGCAATGGCTCTCACTCTGCATCCAATGAATCAATACCCGCGGATGAACGATAGCTTTTCATGTAGCCAGTGTGTTGTCTGTTTGTGGACAAAATTGTCCACAATGAACTCCAGTCCTACGTAGACTTGCACGGAGTGCTGAATGAGCGGCAGTCTGCCTACCGAGCCTCCTACAGCACTAAGGAGTCACGAGTGGATTATGATATAGGTTAAAAGCAGTTCGAATCCTTCAGAACAACACAAATAGGAGTTCCCTGGTTATGGCTGAGTTGCTGCAAAGTGCACTCAAGAAACGCTGCAGTGTTCTCGCCATACAGGAACCATACATAGGATCAAAAACTCCTGGTCTGGGGTCGCAGGCGCGAGTGGTGGCTGGAGCAAGAGTGGAGCCAAGGCAGCAGTGGCCTGCATTGACCCATCCATTGACATGCTCGCACTCACCAACCTGAACAGCCAGCACATGGCCGCTGTGCTCATCCGAGCAGGTGGCTTTGAGCTGGTTGTAATATCATTGTTGGTGTTTGAGCTGGTTGGTCGTTTGCAACAAGCAAGTTGTACCTGGTGAGCAACTCTATATACGCCTCGCCCGCCCCACAATGGTGGTCTGGCATTTGTAGCAGCACAGACTATGCAGGGCCGTCCTGATAGGCCTGCTAGAGCCCGCTCGAGTGGTTGAAGGCTGTTGGCAACTGCTGTGCCAAATTGCCTGTAAAATGATACTACAACCAGCTCAAAGCCACCAGCACGAATTAGCACAGGGCCAAGTGCTGGCTGCTCAGGTGAGTGAGTGCGAGCATGTCAACGGACGGGTCAATGCAGGCCACTGCTGCCTTGGCTCCCGTTCTTGCTCCAGCCACCACTCGTGCCTGGGATCCCAGACCAAGAGTTTTGGATCTTATGTATGGTTCCTGTATGGCGAGAACACTGCAGTGTTTCTTGAGCGCATTTTGCAGCAACTTAGCCATAACCGGGGAACTCTTATTTGTGTTGTGCTGAAGGATTCAAACTTTTTTTAACCTATTCATAATCCACTCGTGACTCCTGGAGGGCAATTGCTCAATGCTGAATGGTACAATGTGCGTCTCGTGTTGAGTGCGAGACCTAATGGCATTTGCATTCGACGCAATTGGCACACTTGAGGGGAGCCTCATGCTTGCATTCCTTGCCCAGATGTGGCAAGGCACACTAGACGCACACAACAGGTCTCGTGCAGGCTACTGCCAGGTGGCCATAGCACGGGGATTTGTAGCACTGTGTGGTGGCTTGGTACTTGCAGATGGCACACCTTTGCCAGGCTATTTGGAGGTGCCTTGCCCCCCCCGTAGTTTTTTGTGTAGGCTGGGTGACACCTCAATCACCCAATGTTTCTGCCTGCCACGCTTTTTCGCGAAAAGGGGCCTGACATCCTGCGGCTGCAAGCCTAACGCAGGGTTGTGTTAAACTACTTGTTAGGCCAAGTCCTCTTTTTGTAGGTCGGTCCACACGTCGCACAATAGCAGGCTGATGCTTGTAGCTTCAACTCCTTCTTCGTGGAACTGTGGCTCGTAAACGCCTTGGCCATTTCTGTCACAATGACGGCGCCCCCTACCATGCGGTGTGGATGTCTAGCACTCGGACGCTTAGTGCTTGGAGGTCCGTAGCAGGGACACCCTGCATCAGCGCTTCCATTGCATCAGGGGTGGAGGGACCAGGCTCTCCTTCCTCACACGTACGCCTAACCACTACCACGTTTTGTCGTGGGTTTTTAGGGGGGAGTTTGTTAAGTGGTGGAGGCTTCTTATTTTTGCCCTTGTTTTTGGGCGGAGACGTAGGCGGGGCGCTGTCCTTGGCCTGCATGTCCTGCTTAGTTGGGGCCTTTTTCTTTTTTCCTCTGCGTTTCCTGGCCCTGGCAGACTGCCATTCAGCCTCAGCTCCATGAGGGAGGGAAGAGGGCTCAGTAGCAGCTACTGCTACATACGAGGGGCCTGGGGTACTAATTTCGCTCGTTGGAGCTCCTTGATCCTGGGGGGCTGGCGGCACTGGCTGCTGGGCAATTGCCCTTCGCAGCTCTTCCCTCACGACAGCCACCACAGTTTCCCGTAGGGAAAGTACTAGCAGGGGGTGATGTCGTTGAGGGGGCACTTGATTTGATAGCCAGCTTCGATATTTCGAAGAGGCAGCTGGTGACGAGGTCCCGCATTGGTCCCGTCGCGTTAACCCTCATCCGTGCCAGCTGGCTGTGGATAATTTTGACATATGCGCACATCTGCTCCATATCCGACTGGTTAGGGTCCACAAGGGTGTCTAGTACTTGTAGTAGCCAGGTTGCCCGGGCTACTAGGGGGGGAAGGGGGAGATGAAGGCGGTTTGCCTGGTTCTTTCCGCCCTTTTTTGTTTGGACGACGAGTAGGTTGCTCATCGTCCGAAGAGGGAGGGGTCAAGCTTCACGAGCCTGAGGAAGAGGCGCAGGTGGCGTTTTTATTACATGCTGATGTTTTAACTGACTTTGTCATGTCAGGAGAATTCTGTCCCGCTTCCTGCGGGGGGTGTGTTCTGCGATCCCAGCTCAAGGTAGGGGGTTCCCAGTGTGTCATGTATGTGGAAGAAGTGTAAGTTGTGTCCCTTTTAGTCTGGCCGATACGAACATGCAGGGAGTACGGCAGTGGAATTTTGGACCCCCAACTGCAGGATGAGCACAGTGTGGCGACAGAGTACACTGTGACGCCCAGCCACAGTTAAGCCTCGTTGGATGTAATCCTGCGGGTGAGGTTGTCATTCCGGCTGGGCCCACCCGGCTATACCCGGGAATACGTCAGCGGTATTCTGGACCCCCTGCACCATTCCTACACCTGAAAGCCTTCCTACAGGTCTGTTTTATTCTCATATTGATCGTTGCTGAACACTCAAGACAGGAATCTTGCGACCTATCATCAGTCAATTGGTTGTACAAACCTCAGTCAATCATTTGAGGTTATACAAACTTCTCTGCACCATCCATCTAGTGAAGAATGTAGACACTTATGAACATTCCCAGAATAGAACTGAACATAGTTAAATTACAAGACAACAGTACATACTAACACTAAACATAACTTTGTGGACTTACGGTGATAGTTTTATAAGCTTTTTTCACTGAAGCTTTGGCAAAATCAAATACTTTAATTGTGGCATCACGGGATCCTGAGGCAAGAATAGGCTCCCTAGGGTGAAAATCAAGTGCCGTGACTTCTTCAAGATGATCATACAGGGTTCGAATGACAGGATGACCTTGACTGTCAGTTGTGCTTTCCATTGCATCACTCAATGACTTAGCCAACATTCGATCAACGTCCAGAATCTGTATGATATAGAATTTTTTTAATGTTCTTGAAGGAATAGAGATTTACTTAAGCCTGAGGTTTACTGTCAATAGTTTGATAATACACGAATCTTGTATAAAAAAAACCCTGACACACACTTCTTAGTTGGGCTGCTCCATTTCTTCAGCCCAACTGTTTTACAGTGGATCGGGCAGGAGTAGTCTTTTTTAAAACTCCTATCTCCAATCAAGGTCAATCCACATCTCGACTACTTAGTACAATGAGAAGCGCATTTTAGGAAATTTGTTGTATTGTTACGGGGGGGGGAAGGAAATTTGGATGTGCTTTTGAAGAGCTACTGACTCAGGCAAAAATTACGGCAATTGCGCCGGAGATTCGATCCACAACCCTCAACTTACGTCAACTTCAATGGGAGTCAGTCAGCACATCTCCCCCCTCGTCTGTTAACCGCTACTCCTGGAGCGGACTCTTTTAAGGAAAGAATTTACGAGAGTTGAGCGAATCCCCGGAAAATCCGATCTTTGATTCGAGAAACGAGAGGGCTACAAGGAAAGTCTTCTTTCTTTCGCATTGTAGTAGGCGCGTCGCCCATTTTACCCTTCGCGCTGGAACTTTCACAGTGTCAGCGAATCCCGGACCCGAGAACTCGTCTCATTATTTTCTCTCTTAATTTTTTAATTTTTCTCTGGGGCCTCTTCTTTTTCTTGGAAAGAAGAAATTCGACCACTAGTTGGGCGCCATTGTTACGGGGGGGAAGGAAATTTGGAGATGCTTTTGAAGAGCTACTGACTCAGGCAAAAATTACGGCAATCGCGCCGGAGATTCGATCCACAACCCTCAACTTACGTCGAGAATTATGAATCGACCGTCTTACCGCAAGACCACGATGAACCGCTTGCCTTCAATGGGAGTCAGTCAGCACATCATGACTGTGTTATCCACCTTAAGAGCTAGGGGCCGATTTTCACTTGTTGCAGGGACCGATTTATATTAGTTAGTTATTAGAAAACAGTATGTCCCACAGGTCCTTCAATTTACAAATTTCTGGGGTTGTGGAGAAGCACAGGACTCTAAGTGTATAACTTAAAATACAGAGGATATTTTGGAATACCAACCCCAAAATATTGGCAAAACGATCATGCAAGGTTTGTTCGAAATGTATCTGACCTCCGTTCATATGTTTGCACAGGGAGATCTGGCGACCTCTGGAGGATACGAACATCGCCAGCAACTCCTAACTTTCTCGCAAGTAGCCCGAGGTGCTGATAAAACGCTTTAGATCCTGTGCAGCATGAGCTTGTTTACAACTTTTCTGCGTTCGTCACAAATCGTTTATTGCTAAAAACTGCACAATGAACCAAAAAGCGAATTCGCATAAAATTTTGTTCTTTAATCTCAGTAAAAGTTGTGCAGAACCTATCAAAATGTTGCAAAAGGCCTATATAGACGGTTGTATGGGTAAAATACAAATAAGAGAGTGATGTGGGCAGTTCAAAAGGGACATCTGTTGTTGAGAGTGATACTGTTTCTAGTCAACCATCGAAAGGAACATCAACGGATATTGTCTAGCGCGTGAGTTCACACTGGTGAATTTTAACCCACAATTTGGGTATGACTGAATGTGTACAAAATGCATCCAGAAACTGCTCTCAGACCAGCAAAAGAACCTTCGATTAGAAATCGCTCAGGACAATCTGGAAACGATCAATGATGAAAAATGAAAAGGTAATTACTGGTGATGAATCATGGGTTTATGGTTACGATCCTGAAACAAAACAACACTCTTCGCAGTGGAAGCGTCTACCCGTGCCTTGATCGAAAAAGGCTCGTCAAAATCGAAGTAATATCAAGTCCATGTTGCTTGTTTTTTGTTTATTGTGAGATCGTTGTGCACCACGAATATGCTGCTAAAGACCACACAATCAACAAGGATTGTGTGCGTTAATGTTCTTGGGAACCAGTGATTGGCTCCTTCATTGAGACAACGCTCAAACGCATGCATCGAATGTTGTGAAGCTCCACCAGCCTCCATACTATCCAGGTATAGCGCTCTGCGGCTTTTGGCTGTTTCCTCGATTGAAAATGCCACTTAAGGGACATCAATTCGACGATAAAGAGATAGTTAAAACTAATGCAACGAATGCACTAAAGGCAATTCCGAAGATTGACTTCCTAGAGTGCTTTAATAAACATCGATATCATCGTCTTATTCAATCAAACGGCGGAGTACCGCCTGGACGACGAAGACTACAAAGAAATTGAGATAGGTAGGATGCTTACAGAACAGACCTCTTAATTTAGAAATCATAACAAATCAAAACCCTGCAAATTATTACACAATGGTTTATTATTCTCTTGAACAGCTTGACGGAGTCTCACAGCTCCGAGATCGATCACATGCGATCCAGCATCGAAAAATACCAGTAAACCACACGAACACGAACATGACGTGACTAAAACAGAACGACGAAAACAAGACTCCAGGCGCTCATAAGCGCAATTGGCACGATGTGGTGAGTCGAGCGGGCAGGTGGTTTTGATGAGACGAGAAGAAGGAAGTACAAAAGACGAAACGATTAGTTTCGCAGTAGCTATTGTTCCGTGAGTTCTTTCAATTAGTAGACTTTGGCTCACTATAATTACTGTAATTTCACTATACGTAGTTGTACACGTCTGATACTCATTCCATTCGACCCAGAATCTGAAAATACCTTGAAAACGATACTAAACACGGCGTATTTGCGATAAAACTGCCAATATTGCTTTTTTGTTAATTTTTATAACGGTTATTTGCCCATAACAACCATGGGCTTTGTCTGATCGGATTGCTGAGTAGGCGGGCACAACTAGATGCCAAATGAGATTTTTGTGAGAAAGAATGAAGAATGTTAAACGCACAAAACTGCCTGGACGGCGAATGGACATTGCAAATTTAGAATCCCTATGTCTTCAGTCTTCAAACGTTAAGTATCAAATTTTGAGAGGGGGGGTTGTAAAAAAATGTTGCTGACCGAAAACAGGGTTATTATTCAGAATGAATAACAAACCAAAACAAATTGTACTCGACGCTACCACTAACATATACTATCCAAGGTTTAGCACCATCAAACTCCACAGAGCCCTGGAACTCTGAAGACAACTTAGCATGTTCATCAATAATTCTTATGGTGACCCCCCTCAGGTTACCCTCATTTCATTTACACACACTGAACCTCCTGCCTAGCTATTCAAGCCTGTCTATCGTCATTACCTCCAGTTTTTCAGTTCATCATGGGACTATCAGGTGGCTTGGCGACTTAACTTGAGCTCCAAATATATAAAAATAGACATAAGTTCGGAGGCTATGCTGAAGCACTCGACTGTCAGAGATTTGCTTCAGTAGGACTAACAGTTTACTCAATACTTTCAATGAATGAATTTTTGGCTGATGGCAATTATTGACTATTCGAGTCTACCTGACTCTGTTTACATGCCCTTTTTTACTTTTGGTTTATTATTCATTCTGAATAATAACCCTATGTTTTCGGTCACGAAAGATTTTTTACAATCCCCCCCTCAAAATTTGATACTTTACGTTTCAAGACATGGGGATTCCAAATCTGCAATGTCCGTCCGCTGTCCGGGCCGTTTTGTACCTTTAACGTGGTCTAAAAAATTCGTTCTTTCGCACAAAAATCACATTTGGTATCTAGTTGTGCCCGCCATCTCAGCAATCCGATCGGACGAAGAACATGGTTGTTATGGACAAAAAATGGTTTAAAAAATTAACAATACGCAGTATAATCGCAAATACGCCATGTTTCGTATCATTTTCAAGGTATTTTTACATCCTGGGTCGAATGGAATAAGTATCAGACGTGTACAACTGCGTATAGGGAAATTACAGTAATTATTAGCGTCTACTAATTGAAAGAACTCGCGGGAACTACATCGGAAGTCAACGTTTCGTCGTTAGTACTCCATCCCGTCTCATTAAAACCACCCACCCGCTCGCCTCGCAACATGCCATTTGCCGAGGGTTCGCTCGGTTCGAGGTTCCCTGTCCCAATTTCCCCGACTCTTTTTGCCCGACGGGGCGGAGGAAGGTTAGGGCCACTTCCTCCACACACCCGTGACATACTACATACGTTTACGGGTGCCTGGGGAATATTTAGTTTCCGTAGTTCCATTGTAGTCAGGTCATGTTTCGTATGGTTTACTAGTATTTTTCGATGCTGAATCAAATGGGATGGGTCTCGGAGCAGTAATACTAGGTCAAGCTGTTCATGAGAATAATAAACCATTGTGTAATAATTTTTTACATTGAATGTTGACAGCAACAGTTTCATTGGAATGCATTGTATCCAGTTGCCTATTTCTTAAAAACACTTCTCACTTCCAAGTCCAGGTCACTCCTTCAAATATTGCAAGTAGGTTCCTCTTATCAATACCAAACGCCCACAGCCCAATATCAAAGCAAAGATAACTGAAATCCTTAGAAGTTTGTTGTGAGTGAAGTTAGTCCTGTTACTCCGAAGTACCTTTGAGGATAAATTCACAGTTCTTGCGACAACTCCCAATTTTAAATGCAGCACATACTTTGATTGACGCATCAGCGCTTCCAGTAGCAATAAGCTGTCCATCAAGGCTAAAGGCCCCTGTTCTACAGGCCCCTTTGTGAGAAGTCACATAAACTGTTTCATAGAGCGCTGGCTCTGGTGCTGTTATGTCTACGTCTGTCTCGTACTCCAAATCTGAAAAAATAGCGCACAGCAGTGCTATGACATTCTCCTTTATTACAAGTACAGTACAGAGGGGAGAAGGAATACTAAAATTTTTGATAAAGCGATAATATTTCATATTCTGACGGCACAGGCTGGGGGGAGGGGGTGTGCTATGTCAATAAATATCTGGCAGAGCGATTTCCCGCCCGTACTGCAGCAGCCAATAAAGCCCTGTGCCAGAAGCTCGAGTATAGGCAGCTTGTGAAGGTTCAAACCTCTGGGAATAGTGCCTGGGCTCCAGGGTCTCCTGTTGCAGACGTGGGTCAGCAGCCCCCAGATAGCTGGCTAGACCTTGCAGCCTCAGTATCCTTGTCCCTTTTGAGGAATGATATTCTGAGGCTTGCTGAGCAGGTGAGTAGAGTGAAAGGTTATGAGAACCCTCACCTGCAGAGTCTAGCTAGGAGGGCTGTCTTGGTGCTTCTGTGGAAGAGGTTGCAGATTATCTGCACCGTATTTTCCCAAGAGTTGAGGACCAGTGTGGGGGCGCAGAACTGAGACTTCTCGAATTTGCCCCCTGCAAGTGGTCGTAGGGCAGCTAAAAGGCTGAGGCTGGAGGAGCACCAGCGGGTTCAGAAGTTATGGAGAAAGTATCTGGGTAGAGTTTTGGCTGAGGTGCTGAGGTTTTTGAACACTTTCGTGGATTAGATCGATGTTATAGTGGATTGTAGCAACTTATACTCCCATTTGGTTCCCCCCAATTATTTCTGTACCTACCTGTAGGACCTGTATACGCCATGATAGCACAGAAAAAGAGAATTATCAAATCGTTAACTGTTTTTCCAATTTTCTCAAAAATGGCTTTAACGATTTCAATCAAACTTGGAGAGGACTCTCACTTATGGTGGCTGGGAGCACTCATGAGAGGCTCCCAAAACTCCACAAACTCTAGTAGGTCGTAGAATTTAAGGGGATTGTGGAAAGTTGTGTGCTGCTATGCACCAGATATTTATTATTCCTTTATGTAGATGCTTCAAAATGTTGTAAAACTGATTGCTGCAACATAACGTTTTAATTCTTGTAAAGTGAAGAGAATAAATTATTACAGAAGCAAACCAATCAACTATCATGTAACACACATTAGATCAGTTGACAGAGCAATAAAATTTGATGTACGTACAGGATACAGAGAGCTTCATTGCACTCAATTAAATTATTGTGTGATGATTACCTAATCCAGGACCAACAAGAATTTCTTGAATAGGATTAAGACCAGGCGTGGGCTCTTTCTTGTGTCGCTCAGGTTCGTGTTGAAGGCCAATAGTCACCAAATGGAGGAGCCGATCAGAAGGTGGGCAAGGCGGATCAGCTAACGCAATTGCTGTCAGCTGCACTGCCAATTGTTGATGACCATCGTAGAATAGCTGGCTAAAGCAGAAATAATGTAACTTCAACATGCTTTATAACTACAATTAAACTCAGAATCAGAGGTAAGAAACAATATTTATTCCACATTAATTGTTTTTTTCCAGTTCTACGCATCTGAATGGGTCAGATGAAGATAATTCCAATTGGACTATCAATGATGATCACATCTCTAGGAAATGGTCATTTTTAGTGCAGCTCAACATGCTAACTGGCCATCACAACAGTAGAAGGAAAGTGATTTAGTTAAAACTTCCGATGTTAGATATTTTCTTTTTACATATTAGGATTATATCCAACGAGGCTTAACTGTGGCAGTTCGTCACAGTGTCACCACACTGTTCTCTCCTTGCAGTTGGGGGTCCAGAATTCTCTGTTGTCCTCCCTGTGTACAAGTATGAGTCAGACTTAAAGGGACACAATTTATGCTTCTTCCACATACAAGAGACACTGTGAACCCCCTACCTTGATCTGGTGTTTTGACTTGATTCACACAGAGCTAAGGGAACGAAGAACAATAACACGTCTTACGTGGAGTTCGACTCGTATAATACTTAAACAAACTTAAAACACATAATTGTAAAACAGATGGGAACAGATCGAATGTTGATATGATATTAAGAGTGAAGAAGGCCGGGCACACCCCCCGCAGGCAGGGGGGACAGACTCACCCCCAGTCAGGAAGACAGTCCTGGAAGTAGCTCACTAACACCTATATGTGATACCCTATGTAGGTGCGGCCTTAGGAATAAGGAGGAAAAACTGTGTTTGAGCGTTCCCAGGGCAGCTGATAGTACGTGTCCCATTCACCACATCACCATTGGCTGAAGGCTGAATCTGAGCAGCAGCCAAAAAAAAGTCCAGTGGGTGGCTGGACTGGTAGCTGCATCGTGTGTGGGGGCCTCCCTTTGACCCTCAATGGACCAGCAAATTGAGTTAGAATCAATACGTCTGAAGGGGGAGCTCCCAGGGCACTACTTCGAGCACCTCTTGCTCATACCACAAACACGCACAACAATTGAACTCATACATCAGTGAGCTCAAACAGGTACACTACATCAGTCCGCTTTTCTACTACGGGAAACCAGTAACCAGGAAAGAGCTTGCGTGGGGGGAATTTCCCAGCTGCCTGCACAGCCATCACCAGCAGCCCCTCAAGCTCAAGAAGCTCTACCGAGCCAAGTCGGTACCCCAGGCCCCTGAAATGGCAGCTTGCCAGGGCAAGGAAGTGCAGGGGAAAAACGATTTTTTTAAAAAGCAGTACGTGCAGACCAAGGGCAGTGTGCCTACACCCCAAAACAAGGCACTGCCAATCAAAAAAAAAAAATAAACATACACAACACATATAAGAGTTCCCTGGTTAAGCCTGAGTTGCTGCAAAGTGCACTAGAAAACCCTGCAGCATTCTCGCCATACAAGAACCGTACATAGGTTCCAAAACCCTCGTGGCTGGAGTAAGAACAGGAGCCAAGCCAGAAGTGGCCTGCACTGACCCGTCCATGGACATGCTGGGACTCAACCACCTGAGCAGCCACCACTTGGCTGCTGTGCTCATCTAAGCTGGTGACTTTGAGCTGGTTGTAATATTGCTTTACAGGCAATTCGGCGCGCATTGTCTGTGCCGATGCAGATGCCAGATCATCATTGTGAGGATTCTCAATCTTAGATGGGGCGGGCGAGACGAACTTAGAGTTGACCCCATGACTGAGGCGACCTATGATGAGCCAGGAAGAAGGTCGTGCGTAGACGTCACAGTCATGTCTCACACCCTACTACTCAAATTGCTGTGTTGGCGAGTTGCACCAGGTGCAACACAGAGTGATCACACAGTTATTGACTTTGCCATTCCAGATGACAACATTCTATACACAGACAAACGAGAAAAGCGATTCCGCACAAAAAACCAGGCCACTATACAGACACTGACCTAATAGTGCAGGGTGCCAAAGTAGACATACTTACTATATCACTGCACTCTGCTGGGCTCTCTGTACATGGGCAACAGAAGCACAGAGCGATCAAAGTCCTACGGTGGACTGAACAATCCCCTCAAGCAGAGCGCTCACATCCTGCAGTTGAAAAACAATATTTGGAATGGGTAGGAGTTGGATTGCTCCGTTCTCTCTACCTTGCACTGCAGAGGCAGTGGCGCTAACCTATAATGCACACACACAAAACTGCAGGCTGTGCATTCCTGCGGTACCATGTTTGGGTCAACCAACAGCGGTGTTTTCCTAGCAACAGGTTTTTCCCTCACGTCAAGTGGAGTCCGCTGGCGGTGGAGTGACGTGGGCCACTTGTTCAATGGAAAAAGAATGCAACCATTTTCCCAGAGAGCAGAGGATATACCCCACTGGCATCTTCCGCCGGCTTAAGACACTGGTGTGCTTCAGGTGGTGTCATGACGCTTGATGAGATGGAAAACACAGTGGGAATGAGTGAAACTGGCAGCTTTCTAAACAGTCACAGAAAAACATTATCACACTGCGTTGTACATCACTCTCCATCTGATGTAATTACCAGATGGTATGAGATTCCTCAGGTGGGCTCTCCATCATGCATGTCTTGCGCCTTCAGTGTGGAGGAAACAAGAAACCACATGCTGCTTCACTGTAGAAGCAAAGAAACACAGTCACAGTAGATCTGTTCCATTGAAACTTGTCACCCAAGTAAATAGTTAGATCAGGTGGGAACCCAGATTAAGAACTCCACAATGGTACAAGGTTCCTCAGGTAGGTTCCACCTCTACCAGGAGACTGGCAAACCACCAAATACCTGCCATACCTATGTAGGTCTGACTTCGGTGGATGACACAGGGACCAGGACCAGCCTCTTGCCTATTAGCATCTTCCATGACTCATACAACCCTCGTCAAGGGTTTAGGAACAGTCTGTTAATAAGGAAACAGACCTGTGGAGGCCTGCCTTGATTTAAAATATTAGAATTAGAACTCCTCCTTATCAATGATTGCTGCATTGATAATTTATTGCCAGCTATATCAGTAGGCAGTGTGCCACTTACCTACTCACTATTAAAAGCAGTAAGTTTTCATGTCTATTCAATCTACTCACTCATCCCATATCCTCATAATGTGAGTATACATAGAAATGATTACAGACAGACAAATAAAATTGGTATATTGATTGGCGCCTCATCTCGAGTTAAATGAGTCAAATCAAATTGGTGTGGTAACATTCGCGAGAAAACGACAGGAGTAGCGCATTAAATGATCGAAAATACCGACAAAAAGCGATTCTAATGCACGGTTATTCTCGTAAATGATTACGTTTGACCTCGTAAATCCATCAAGTGCGGTACTGGCATTCTCACGAAAATCGTATTGGTAGTCATATCGGACGTACACAAAAGTGTAATGACGGTTATAGAATTTTTACGAACGACCGACGAAATTCCGGAATTTAACCACTGGCGTTCCATAAATTACATATACAGTGGTCACTATGTAAACGTCTTGACATCAAGTGGGGGCAACCGCATCAATTCCCGAACGTTACACTATCTAGAGCGTATAAGCTGATAGGTTCGACCTGGCTCCAGTAAACTTGTCAAATATGCAGTGGATTAATAACAGGAGAGATCAAAATCGTTGGATGCACGTGGGGCTGAGACAAACTGTGATGTGTTGCGTAAGGTATTGCCAATTCAGACGACAGAGGAATGCAGTATCGAGACCGTGACGTCGTTAGTTTCGGTTACAACACGTGCCTGAAAGTGAGGAGCGGAAAGTTTAATTCCAAATTTTAATGACTACTTGAATTTTGGATGAAAATGGGGCCAATACCACTAGTAGATATTAGTAACCGAAGTTCCACGCAAATGTACCCGCGGCAACACCTGTTCTGGGATTTTACTATTTCGATGCGAAGATTTTGAAGTTACGGCCCAGAAATCGCAAGTTTACCAATGAACGCTTAAGAGCTAATGATGACATCCCCCGTATGTACGATTATGGAACGTACGATGATTTGAGCACAGCGTACGTTCCACTACTTCAATTGATCCCCGACAATTAGTCCAGGCAAAATGAACTGACGCTTCACCTGATCATAAGCCGATAGAGAAGTTCTCTTCTTTTGACAATATTTTTATCTTCAACTTCCTTGTCGGTTTCCTTCATTTCTACAGCTCTATATATCCATAGACAACAATGACAACAATGAAAATATAGACCGGAGAGAGAGAGAGACTGCAGGGCATCAGCCAAAGCCGAGGGAACAGTGACCTTAGTCGTGGCCACATATGGGCCCATTTCCCATCACCCAAGTTAAATAAGGGATCCGGCTTTGGCTCCTAGAATGGGTACCGGAATCTTCCGGTCCCCTCTACAAATTTGAGGATACTCCTCCATTCATTGCGTCGTATATCATCCCAATCTATGGTTCGTCCTCCTAGTCTTTCTATTCTGGTTCTAAACCATATTGGGCATTCGCGTATGAAGTGTTCAACCGTTTCTATTTCCCCACAGGAGCATTCACCCCTAATTGCTGGGTTATACCTGTGTAATGTGTTCCGGACTGCATAGTGTCCAGTTAACATGCCTATTAATCTTCTTAATTGTATTCTATTTAGTTTTAGGGCCCATTCCGTCTTTATTTTGTTGTAACTCGTGGTCCCTGTGCGCTTGGAGAATTCCAGACCTCTGTTATTGTCTATGTCATTGTTAACTTTACTCCATAGGGTATTATTTATGGCCTTCTTGACTGTTGCCATCGTAACCGCCGTATAGGGTTCTGGTCCATAGAAGTGATCGGTCGACCCCTCTTTGGCCAGTATGTCCGCTCTTTCATTCCCACTGTATCCTTTGTGTCCCGGAATCCATTTCACCGTCAAGGTATTTCCCCTGAGTACAAGTTCTTTCCCCTTGTTATTTGTGTCCTCAACTAGTAGGCTCCTAACTATTGGATTGGCCAGCGTTTTTATTGTCGATTGGTTGTCTGTATAAATTGTTATTGTCTTATTGCTGGTGTTCACTGTGATCAGTTTGTCAATACAGTGGTTGATTGCTAAAAGTTCACTCTGGAAGACCGTTGTTTTGGTGCCTAGAGATCTGGATTCTTTCCAGTCTATTGCTGGGATGTATATACCCAAGCCCGTGTTTCCATGTATTTGGTCCTTCGATCCGTCTGTGTAACATATTATATCTGAGTCATCCTCTACATGTGTTCTGTTCTCCCAAATGTCTTTTGGACATATTTCCGTATTAATGTGCGTCTGAAGTTTGTATATTGTTTTTCTATCGTCTATCGGGTGGTTTGCCGTTTCTATGGAGTGAGACAGGTCGTTCCCGATAGTTCCATGTCCTCTCCAGTTGACTGGTGTCCACTCGTTATTTTTCTTTAATCTAAGGACGCCCCTCATTGCTTCTTGTAGAACTTCCCATCTGAGGGGCAGTACGCCCAGTATCACCGCCAGGACGATGGTCGGTGTACTGTGAAAGGCACCTGACATAGTCATCATAATTGTTCTATCTAGTTTGTTAAGGGAGCAATTCTTGGTTGCTCCCTGCCACCAAACAATTGCTCCATGCACTATTCTTGGTCTCAACACCGCTTGATGGATCCATTTGGCCATCCTTGGGTTCACTCCCCATGTCTTGCCTATGATACCTTTTATTTGGTGTAATAAGGTCCTGCTTTTTTCCGTCACTGTGTTGATATGTTCTTTCCATCTAAGTCTCCTGTCTAGGATTACTCCTAAGTATTTGACTTTGTCGACTGTAGGGACTCTAGTATTTCCTATTGTCATTGTTATGTTATTAGTGTCTGTACGTTTCCTGCTAAATATTACTGTGTTCGTTTTTTCTAAATTTATGGATAATCCCCTTGCTTGGCACCAGCTCATTATAGTCTCTATTGCGCCACCGACCGTGGAACATGCTTTATGTGGGTCCCGATGTGGTACCAGGATAACCCCGTCGTCTGCAAAGAATTGACAGTAAAAGCCTGCATTATTTATTGCCCTAATTAATTCATCAATTACTAAACACCAGAATAGTGGTGAAAGGCAGCCACCTTGTGGTGTTCCCCTTGTCGTATGGTACTGTAATTGTACATTTCCTGCCGTGCAAACCACTTCCCTATTATTTAGGAGTGATGTGCACCATTCCACGACTGTCTCATTTACTCCTATTGTTCTTAAAGCTCTCGTGATTGCCGTGAAATGTATGTTGTCGAAGGCTCCCTGAATGTCAAAGAAGCAGCCGGCAACAAATTCTTTATTCTTTATTATTTTTTCCTCTATTCTATTGATCAGGTTATGCAATGCTCCCTCCGTGGATTTTCCTACGCTATATGCATACTGTTCCCTGTGTAGAGGCGATGTGGGCATTACATCGTCTCTGATATGCCTATCAATTATTTTCTCAATTATTTTGATGAATATACTGCATAAGTTTATCGCTCTGAAGTCCTTAGCTTTTGGGGTTCCACTTTTTCCCGGTTTCGGGAGGAATATGACGTTTGCCCTTCTAAGGGCCTTCGGTATATACCTTAGTCGTACTATATTTTTTAGATTGTGGTATATTCTATCTCTTAATATGTTTCCGCATTTTTGAACTAATGCTGGGAACAGTCCATCCGGCCCTCCTTAAAGCTCACGACACTGACATACACAACATATTCCAGATACAAAATACACTGCAACGGCTTGCGTAGCAGAACACATTAACATAAAACACTCATAATGAGCGAAAGACAGTCCTGGAAGTAGCTCACTAACACCTTTGAGCGATCCCCTATATAGGTGCGGCCTTCGGAATGAGGAGGGGGAAAAACCAGGTTTGAGCGTTCCTGGGGCGGCTGATAGCGTGTGCCCCGCTCACCACATCACCGGTGGCCGAGGGCTGACTCTGAGCAGCAGCCGAAAAATCCCTCATGCGTCTTAGTCCCGGTGGGTGGCCGGACTGGCAGCTGCGGCGCATGTGGGGGCCTCCCTTTGACCCTCAACGGACCAGCGAAAGGGGCTAGAATCAATATGCCTGAGGGGGAGCTTCCAGGACACTGCCTCGAGCACCTCTCGCTCATACCACTAACACACACAACAAATGAACTCACAAGGATACACTACACCAGTCCGCTTCTTTAATCACCCCCAAATAAGTAAAAAACATGACAAAGTCAACTAAATCTTCAGCAGGTAATAAAACGCCACCTGCGCCTCTTCCTCGGCTCGCCAAGCTCGACCCCTCCCTCCTCGGACGATGAGCAACCTACTCGTCGTCCAACCAAACAAGGGCGGAAAGAACCGGGCAAACCGCGTCCATCTCCCCCTTCTCCCCCTAGTAGCCCGGGCAACCTGGCTACTACAAGCACTCGGCATTCTGTTGACCCTAATCTGTCGGACATGGAGCAAATTTGCGCTTATGTCCAAATCATCCACGGCCAACTGGCACGGATGAGGGCCAACGCGACAGGACCCATGCGGGACCTCGTAACTAGCTGCCTCTTCGAAATTTCGAAGCTGGCAATCAAAGCTAATGCCCCCCCAACGACATCGCCCCCTGCCACTCCGCCCCTGCGGGAAACTGTGGCGGCTGTTGTGAGGGAAGAGCTGCGTAGGGCAATTGCCCAGCAGCCAGTGCCACCAGCCCCCCAAACTCGAGGAGCAACGACGAGCCAGGGTGGGACCCCCGGCCCCTCCTACGCGGCGAAAGCCGCTACTGCGCCTTCCTCCCCTCATGGAGCTGAGGCGGAATGGCAGCCTGCCAGGGCCAGGAAGCGCAGAGGGAAGCAGCAACAGGCCCCAACTAAGCAGGAAGTGCAGGCCGAGGGCAGCGCCCCGCCTACGGCTCCGCCCAAAAACAAGGGCAAAAATAAAAAGAAAAACAAAAATAAAAAGCCTCCACCGCTTGCCAAACTCCCCCCTAAAAACCCACGACAAAACGTGGTAGTGGTTAGGCGGACATGTGAGGAAGGAGAGGCTGGTCCCTCCAACCCTGACGCAATGGAAGCGCTTATGCGGGGTGTCCCTGCTACGGACCTCCAAGCTTTAAGCGTCCGAGTGCTAGACATCCGCACCGCAGTAGGAGGTGGCGCCGTCATTGTGACGGAAACGCCAGAAATGGCCAAGGCGCTCACGAGCCACATTTCCACGAAAAAGGAGTTGAAGCTCCAAGCGTCAGCCCCCTTGGGTCGTTTCCCACGCCTGCTGCTGTGCGACGTGCGGACCGACCTTCAAAAAGAGGACTTGGCCCAACAAGTTGTTGAGCACAACCCTGCGTTAGGCTTGCAGCCGCAGGATGTCAGGCCTCTCTTCACTAAAAAGCGTGGAAGACAGAAGGATTGGGTGATTGAGGTATCACCCAGCCTATACAAAAAACTAGAGGGGGCAAGGCACCTCCAAATAGCCTGGCAGCGGTGCGCCATACGAAAGTACCAAGCCCCCACTCAGTGCTACAAATGCCAGCGCTATGGCCACCTGGCAGTGGCCTGTACAAGACCTGTTGTGTGCGCCTGGTGCGCCTTGCCACATCTGAGTAAGGAATGCAAGCGCGATGCTCCCCTCAAGTGTGCCAATTGCGTCGAACGCAAAATCCAACAGGTCGCACACTCTACACGAGACGCACGCTGTACGATTCGTCAGCGAGCGATAGCCCTCCAGGAGTCACGAGTGGATTATGAATAGGTCAAAAACAGTTCGAATCCTTCAGCACAACACAAATAAGAGTTGCCCAGTTATGGCTGAGTTGCTGCAAAATGCACTCAAGAAACGCTGCAGTGTTCTCGCCATTCAGGAACCGTACATAGGATCCAAAACTCTTGGTCTGGGATCGCAGGCACGAGTGGTGGCTGGAGCAAGAACGAGGGCGAAGGCAGCAGTAGCCTGCATTGACCCGTCCATTGACATGCTCGCACTCACTCACCTGAACAGCCAGCACTTGGCCGCTGTGCTCATCCGAGCCGGTGGCTTTGAGCTGGTTGTAATATCATTTACAGGCAATTTGGCGCACCAGTTGCCACCAGCCTTGAACCACTCGGCGGGCTCTAGCAGGCCTATCAGGACGACCCCTGCATAGTCTGTGCTGGCGCAAACGCCAGATCACCATTGTGGGGATCCCCAACCCTGGATGGGGCGGGCGAGGCGTATATACAGCTGCTCACCAGGTACAACTTGATTGTTGCCAACGACCCCATGACTGAGGCGACTCTACGATGGTCCGGGAGGAAGGTCGGGTGTATAGATGTCACAGCCGTGTCTCACACCCTGCTACTCAAATTGCAGGGTTGGCGAGTCGCCAGGTGCAACGCAGAGCGATCACATGGTTATTGACTTTGCCATCACGGATGACAACATCCTCTGCAAACACGGCGTGAAAAGCGATTCCGCACAAAAATGCCGACTGGCCACAATTCTGTAGGGTACTGGAAGGTGAACTGCGTGCCGCGGACACCGACCTAATAGCGCAAGCATCCACACCTGAAGAGGTGGACAGCAAAGTGGACATATTTACCACAGCACTGCACTCTGCTGGGCTCTCTGTACTTGGCCAACAGAAACACAGGGCGATCAAAGTCCCATGGTGGACTGAGGAACTTAATCCCCTCAAGCAAAGTGCAAATAGAGCCAGAAGGATGTGCCGAAACACTCGTGACCCTGATGCCAGAGCAGCACTCCGAACTGCCTTCATCCAAGAGAAGAAGGCCTTCCACCGCGCCATCAAACGAGCCAAACGGGCAAGGCTGGCGAAACTTTGTGGAAGTGGAGAGCTCTGAGAACCCCTGGGGCAGACACTACAAGTCCTCCATAGGAAAAGCAAATGTAGAGCAGGTCTTAGCTGCGATGCAAAATGAGTCAGGCTGGGCCTGCAGCATCGAACGTTCACTGGAAACCCTCCTTGAGAAGGCGTTCCCAGATGACCAAGTAGCTCGAGACACTGAAGCCCAGAGGGCAGCAAGAGGAGCTGATCATGGACCCTCGAACAGGCCCGACATCCCACTGTGGACAACAGGCGACCTCGGCAGGGCCCTTGCGACCTTGAAGCCCAACAAATCTCCTGGGCCAGATAAAATAGAGAGCAATATGCTGGAAGGCTGAGCGGACAATCTCCAGCGGTCTCCTTCTTAATTTATTTAATGACTGTCTGCAGGTCGGACAGTTCCCCACTCAGTGGAAGTCTGCGCGTGTTGTCACTCTTCAAAGGGAGGCGACCGCAATCAGTCAGACCCGCGATCATGGAGACCACTCAGCCTTCTTTCCATATTAGGCAAAACACTAGAAATCTTGATGTTGCAGTCCCTCGAAGGAGTCTTTGGCCGCAACCTCACAGGCAGGCAATACGGGTGTACCAAAGGAAGGTCCACGCAGGATGTCATTGTAGAGATTCGGCGTGTTTCCTACTGGCACCGGCTAAGTACGTCGTAGCAGTTCTGACTGACATCAGAGGAGCGTTTGACAACGTTGGGTGGCCATCGCTCCATAATGAGCTTAAAGAGAGGGGAATCCCGCTCAAGCTGTAGTCACACGTCAGAAGTTACCTGACAGACAGAACTGCTACGATCGAAAGTAGGCATGTTCCCGTCCGGAGAAAGATTGAGAAGGGTGCCCACAGGGCTCGGTCCTAGGACCAGCACTCTGGAATGCCTTCTTCGAAGGTCTTCTCAGGAAACTCATGGAGACTGACTGCGAGCCGTACGCCTATGTGGATGACTTGACTGTGCTGATCTTTGCAGAGTCAGTCCGCCAAATTGAAGAAAAACCCACCACGTGCTCCGCACCATCACCCAATAGTGCGAGCATGTCAAGATGCAGGTGGCTGAGGAAAAAACCCAGCTAATCCTCTTGAAGGGGAAAGTGAATAATCCACCCACAATACGCTTTGGCGGCCACAGGCTCCTTCTTGAAAAGCACGTCAAGTATTTAGGAGTGAATATAGGTGAGAGGTGGGGTTTCAACCAATACCTCCAGTCCTAAAGGCACTACCATTGCAAGGTTTGCCTCACTGCGTGCCATTAGCAAGGCCACTTGGGGTGTGTGTTACCACGACACCATCCTCATGTATAAGGCCATCTATTTAGGTGTGATTGGCTACTGCCCCGTTGTCTGGGGTAGCAAACTAACAGTCAATCAAAAGAGAGTATTGGCCCAATCCCAGAGAGCTGCGCTCCTGTGGATCACCAAGGCCTACAAGACTGTATCAACGGAAGCACTCCAGGTGATCACTGGTCAGTTACCAGTTGATTTGGCTGTCGAGTGCATGATTGACAGGTGGAGAGTGAAACAGGAGCTTCCCCGCTTTGGGCTGAACTCCGTGCGGATCTCACCACAGAACAGAAACTTGCCGCCATCGATGAATGGGCTCTAGAGAAATGGCAAGCGAGATGGGAATCCTCGTCAAAGGACGTGATACGTATGAGTTTTTCCCAACATCCGTGAACGTCTTTCTAGAAAATGGGTTGAGCCAGACCACTGGACGAGTCAGTTCCTCACGGGACATGGTGACTTCAATGCGCGGCTCCACTTCTTTCCCTGAAAGACTCTCCATTATGCACGTCTTGTGCCTCCAGTGCGAGAGAAACAAGAAACCATGTGCTGCTCCACTGTAGTTTCTACAACAGTGAGCGACGGTTGTTAGTAGGGGCAACCGAACTTAGCAGCATTGACTGCTACAAAGGAAGCCTATAACCATTTTGCAAAGTTCGCAAAGAAGGTGATGGCTAAGAAACGTGGTTATAGTTGATCTGTCCTTTTGAAACTTGCCACCCAAGTAAAAAGTAAGATCAGGTAGGAAACCAGATTATGAAATACTCCCAGATGGTACGGGATTCCTCAGGTGGTCAACCTCCGCGCGGTAACACACGGGCAACAGCTCTCTACGGTGAGACTGGCTAAGACCAAATACCTGCCGTACCTCCACAGGTCTGAGTTCGGTGGATGCTGCAGGGGCCGGCCTCTTGCATATTAGCGAAACCGCAACTTCTATGACTGATATAATCCTCGTCGAGGGTTTAGGTACAGTCGCCAAATAAAGAAACAGACCTGTGCAGTCAGGAAAGTGAATTTGCATTAGATATTTTAAACTGTTTTCGAGGTTTTCAGTATATGTACCGTCTTGGCGTATCAGTGTACTTATGCTCATATTTTTGTGCTTCGTAGTGCTACCTATAATTTTCATTGCTCTAGATGTCTCCGTTATGTTGTTTATGTCTGTGCAGAACGCTTTCCAGCATTCTCTCTTTTGTTTACGTAATTCTTTTTTATATTCGTTTTTTAGTGTTTTGTACTCTCTCCACTCCTCCTCTGTGCTATCCCTGTTCACTCGTTTGTGTAGTCTTCTGGTGTTCTGTCTAAGTATTTGTAGACTATGTTTCCACCACTTTTTGTGTTTGCCTTTTATGTATGAGCGTTTGCATGATTTGTGATATGCCTTAGTTAGTATTTCCGTTATGTTAAATAGTTCTGTTTCAGTTTGTTCTCTTGTAGTGCTTCTTGAACTATAGGTGTGGTTATCGATAATTTCTGATACATGGTTTCCTATTTCGTTTCTATATTTCTCCCAGTCTGTGTGTTTGGGATTTCTGTATGCTAGTTTTATCCGATTTGGTTCCAGATTCATTTCATATGTGATCAATCTGTGATCCGATAGTATAGATCCGATTTCTACTTTCCAATTTCTTATATATTCATGCATTTTACTATTGGTTAGTGTTAGGTCTATACAGGATTGACCTCCTCGCGCTTGATATGTGAGTATCTCCCTATTTTCTATCTGTAGGTTGTTAGTCATACATGTTGCCAACAATCTACCTCTTTGATCCTCGGTGTTACCTCCCCACATACTTGAGTGTGCGTTGGAGTCGTTGCTATTAACAGTCCGGCGCCGTCTCTGTTGGCTTGTTCTGCTACTGTTGTAATCAGCAAGCTCAGTTCTTCTGGGTGTTGGTGTACCTCAGCATAGTGGGAGACTAGGATGATCTTGTTTCTTTTTCCTTTTGCGTCCTCCGTTGTAAGTCTGACCGTCGTGGTGTCTTTGGAGCAGAGTTCCGTGATCATCAGTGGAGTATACACCCTGTGGATCAGGATACACGCTCTGCAATTATTGTAATTCGGATTTATCAACGTATAGTTACCAAAGTTTAGTCCTTTAATTGAACCTTTGTAGTTTAATGGCTCTGTAATAAGGAAAATACCTACTTGTTCGTTGGCACACATATTAGTTATGTCTGCGGTTGCTCCATGTGAGTGGTTCAGGTTGATTTGTGCTATTTTCATTTTTTTTTTTTTTTTTTTTTCGTGACTTAACTACTGGTATTACCCCTCACTCTTGCCCTCCTCACTCCTAGGCTTTGGTGGGGGTTCTTTGTCATCTTTGAGGGGTGATTCCCCCATCACTGTCACCAGTGATTCGTCGGTGATCACACCCTCCTCCTCCTGCTCCTCCTCGATTCTCAATGCTCCCAGTATTTCTTGGTCACTGGTGCCGTCACTCTCTGCAGTGGTCTTACCCTCTATTTTCGGTGTGACTTTCTCGTCTACTCTTTAGTCTTAGGCTCTGGGTGTAGTTTTGGGATCTATTACTTTCTTTGTCAGGAAGGGAACTCAAAGCAGTCGTCCCATATATCTGCCATATTGCCCCACTTCCTGCCTTTTTATGTACACTGGGGACAAGCAAAGACCTATGCAAAGGTGTCGCTTCTCCTCTATCACTTTGCATCCTCTTCAGGTATGGAGAATTCAAGTATGTGGCATTTCCTTTTGCTTCAATTTTACTAGCTCCCATTCTTTTAATTTAAGATTGAGGTTTTTATTGAACAGTGTAACTGTATCATAAAACTCCTCTCTTGTTTCAGTTATGCCAATGGCACTACCGCATACTGTGGACCTCTTGGGCATGTCCTCGTATTTCATAGCCGACCATCCTTGTTGGGTGATAGCGTCGGCTACGAGGTTCAATACCCACTGAACAGCCTCATCCGAATGTACAGTAATGCTGAACCACCTTTGGTCGCTCAGCAGCCCCGAATTCACAAAGCTTATGACTACGTTTTCGTTAGCTGGATCCTTCATTTTTCGGATCGTCTCTTTTTTAATGAGGTTTCTGACTTGGTTGGTTTCCTCGTCAGTCCACTTCTCACCGTCGTTTTTCTTGATTACCAATCTGCAATCTGGTGCAGTTTTCTGGCGTTTACCGCAATATAGACCGGAACGCTCGCGAGGGCGAGAGATAAAGAAGCGTGTACTTATATCAATCGTGAAGAAGAGTGCAGAGGAACAATGACCGAAGCCGTGGCCACACCAGGCCCTTTTCCCATCAACCAAAAAATATCTGGTGCGTAGCAACACCCAACTTTCCGCCACCCTTGTAAGTTCGAACACCAGCTACATGTGCGGGCGCTATGCTTATATTTCAACATTAAAAAAATGGAGGGACTAGTTAGTTGAGAGTTCTTCGTATGTTAGATCGAAATCCCTAGAGCTGTTTTTGAGAAAATTGGTATACCGATAAATTAATATTCGACAAATCTCCTTTTTTGAGTTAACTTGGCCTATATCTTCGTTCCACATATAAATATATGTAAGTTTCCTTAGTACCTACCACTCCAATAATATTGTTTGTAATCATATGGTTCATTTGTGATATTATTTTGTGTTATAATACTTTAATGTTTGTCAAGCGATGTTAGTTGGAGTTATTTTGGATTACATCCCTTTAGCTTTCGATGTTATGAACAATCGATTATGTAGGACTTCCGTTCTATCGAATTGTGGTATATCTATTGTGAGTGACATGATAAGAAGTTAGTTACTCTGTGATAAGAACGTGATTAATATAAGAAGCTCTCGCGGTATACTGATCTTCGTTTTTGAGTTTTCGTTGATCAAACGATACATCTTTCGAGTGAGTGTTCATTTTCAAGATCCTATAAGAAACGTATGTATATAAGTTACGTATTCGTACCCCAAATCACCCCCTTTGCCATGAACTGCTGACGCCACTTTCTATTTAATATAAAAGCCCTCGCCTTCAGATGAGAGTCAGTCAGTCTTGCCATCAGCTCCGCGTCAACGACATCCGTGCCGTGTACCTTCCCGTAAATTCTATATTGTTCTGTCAATTGCAATAAAGTGTTTTTTAAAAAGCTCAACTTCACGGACCATTCTTCAACTGGCGCAGTCGGAAAGAGGACGTTAATTCTACCATCGCGACCTATAATGCGTCCAACCAACGCTTCATTCAGTGTCCAGTGAAGGATTATCTCTCAAAATTTCTCCAGGATTGACTCCTTGCAGCATGCTCCAGCAACTGTAAGTAAATTCGCGGCAGCACTTATTTCCAACGGCAAACTTTCATCTTTTTCGAGCCTTCAACATTACTTCGCGCATCGACAGGCAACGAGAGCAACTTTTTTAACTTCTTGACGAATCTCAGCAATCTTTCTTATTTTTAAAGAAGTCATTGTGTGTACCTTTTTACGACTCGTGAGTGAGGGAATATCAACTCGAGCTAAACTAGGGAAACAACTTCGAAATCGACTATTATCTATTTACGACTCGTGATCGAGCGCATATCGACTCGAGCGAAATAAGGTATAGTTTTAGGTGCCAACTTGTCACAAGAACCATTGAGCAAGGGCATATTGACGTGGACGTACTGAAAGTTTGGGCAAATTATTTTTATTAGGCCAAATAGGAGCCTCTTCTTCGCTGAGAAAAACAAGCGGCAACACCGCATATTTATCGTCTCGCCTTGCTTCTTGCGTTTATTTTTTCTCTCGCCGGAGAAGTCTCGAGCCAGACCGGCTTATCTCTTTTGCGTGGCCCGAAGAAAATTTTTCTATCATCATACTACTACAGAAGCACGCTCTTTAAATCGCGCATAACGACTCGATCGTATCAACGAAGCTCGAACTTCTACTTCTTTGCCTTCATCCTACTTTTTTACATCAATCTCATTTTGTTTTCATTTTTGTAATAGTGATACACGGTAGACTCTTTCAAAATTCCTAAACAATTTAAGCGGTATGTCACGGATAGGATTGCAAATAGGCTAGGCATCCTACACCGAGACACCCCTTCTGACTTCCGATTCAGAAGACATAAAACATATTAAACATGGACCCTCAATCGAACACAGAATCAATTGACCCTCGTATCGCACAACTTACACAGATGCTCGAAACTACCCGACAAGTAATTTCGGAGCAAGAGCAACAAATAGGTACACAGGAAGCTAGACTATCTGAGACCACCACGGCACTAAATTTGATCCAAATCGGTCAACGACCGGATGGACAAACCAACCGATCCGATTTTCCTCCACTAAAAGGAGAACATCTAGACATAATCCCCATCTTTATGGGACAGATCGAAGCGTTACACGACTTCTTGGAGGTAACCCAACGTCTGCATGATCGCTGTCGAAACTAACGACGGAAAAGGGATATGAGGCTCTTACACATACACAACAAACCACGAACTCGACCGATAATACATAGAACTTTACTATAAAACGTAAACGAAAGATTAATTTAGATAAGTTAAGTAACACGACACGGAGTTTGAGTTTTTAAAAACTGTTTATTTACAATCACACGACACGGGGATGTTGACGGTAGCAACTACGGATCAAGACTAACTGATGAGGCGCTGAAGGCGCTCCCTTTTATAGGTTACTATGTGCTGACATAAGCAGTCTTGTATATGAAAAGGTTATGTGGGATGCGTTATACATAACTCCTCCCGCCTGAGATAAAATTTGGGGTTACAAATTTTTTGTGTCATGGGGGTGCAAGATTGAAACAGTTGATACAGTTTGATAGCACATCACAACATTAATAGTGTAAGCATAATAATATAATATAAAATAGTATAAATTAATACAGGACGTCTTCAAGGTAATACAAAGGTATTATAAAGGTGGTAATATAAAATGGTAATATAAGTGACACAAAATATTTTTCAATATTTTCAAAGTATTTTTCAAGCAGCGTGTGGGTCTACATGGGAAGTGCGTAAGAAGATGCGGTATTGTTTTACAACGTAAAATGTGAGGATTATGCCGTTTATGGTCCATAAACTGGGTGTGACAAGTTGTGATACGGTGAATTGTTTTTGGATTTTTGAAATTGGATTGGAAGGGATCATCATTAGGTCGGGGTTGCGGAGTTGGAGTTCGTTTATTGGTGTATGCCAAATTTTGGGGGCGTCAATGTTAATAATGAACGGGGTCCCATACGAATGATGGTGCGATGCAAATAATGTCTGATTGCGGTAACGGATTTCGTTGCCAGATGGTTTGATCAGAAATATCCCTTGTAGGGTTCGCGATTCGTTATCGCGAAAGGGAAGACTAATAGGTATTGGTTGATGTCTGGTAGAAGGGAAACGTAATTCTGTGGAATGAGTAATTTAGTGCGATCACAATTTTGTGTGGAACTGGACTCAAAAAAGGTTTTTTCACAGGGTGGAATTTGGTTGTTGACTAAATGGCCAGGGCAGAGGAAATAGGTCATGCTAGAGGGACAATTTTCCAGAAGGGAACGAGTATGTTTGCTATTGCGAAGGAAGTATCGCGTCGAAGGGAGGACCGTCGTGTAGTCGTCATCTAAGTGTGTGGGGAGTGAGGCGAGTGTGTATAAGTCATATTGTTCGTTGTTCAAGAGAGGTATGAAAAAGAAATAGACGAGTTCATCTGTACCTATCGTACACTGTACGCTGATATGTTGGTGCAGTTCGAAAAGGTCAGGTCCTGAGTGGGTTGGAATGCGTGAACCGTAAAAGTTGGTTAGTTTGTCGAGTTCTTTGCTTAGGGAGTGGGAGTCCAAAATACTTGGATGGAGTTTTCCCAGTTCGCAGAAGACAAGAGACGTATCGATGTCTTGTGTTACATCGAGCAGTATATTTGCGGAAAATTGATAATGTTCTAGTAAATCGTTGATGGCTTGAATGTGAGTGTGTTCTCCTACGAGGAGTCCATGTAAGTATTGAATTTCTTTTTCGAGTTGATGGTTATTGTGATTAATTGCCTGAATGGTTTGATTAAGGTGATTGGCAAATTCCTGATTTACTGAGTATTGGGCGTCTATTTGTGTTTGTAACGATTCTTGGTCTGATTGGAGATGGTGGATAATTCGGTCGTATTTGAGACCGTCTTCCGCGTCGAGATTCCCAGTAACGAATTTCATTACTGAGCCAAGACCATTGACTAGGCCTCTCTTGGATCTGGTAAGGGTTTGTGGGTTCGATAACCTCAGATTTTGAATTTTGGATTGTATTATGGTCAACGTATGGTTGATGGTCGTCGTCAACATGTCTGTTCTTGACTTATAATTTGTATCCGTCCCTACGAGTTCTGTTAATAATTTATTGTAGTTCGCTTGTAAGTTATCTACATTTTTGTTCAGGAGGTTGAAGTCGTAGTAATGTGTCAGCGTATGGTAGCCTTCCACGAGCCTTGCGGGTTTGAGTTTGATTGCAAGGAGTCCGGGGTTAGTCGTGAGGTGTGCAGTCATCGCCAGTGTCGGTAGTAAGAACAGTCTGAAAGTGTAACGTTCATCGTAAGATACCGTTTAGAATTTCCAAACACATTTTATCCCTAAGGGAAGGAATTTGATCGGGTTTGATAGAATTTAGGTCTTCGTTTACTGAGGATAATTTAGCGAATTGACACATGAACACTCCACAGTCATCGGAGTTTTGTTGTTGGGGAATCGGGGTCATATGAGTGGTCGTCCAATTTTCGGAATCTAGTAGGGCTCCTTTTTTGTTCAAGAACTCATATGCCAAGTAAGATTGAACATTATTGATGACGTGAGAAGGGGCGGTGAGGGAAATGTTCTGTAATTTGAATTCTGACAGCGAGTCCTGGTAATTTATTTGTTTCAATTTCGGCCGGATTACTATGAGGGTCCAGTGATTGTTAAAGTGTATGGGGATTATTACTATGTCTTTACTAAAAATGTCTGAGTGTCTGGTGAAATGTTCGGATTTCAACATTTCAAATAAGAAAGAGTTGAAACAGAAGCTAGACGGCAGTTTGTTGTTATTTCTGCTGCGTTGGTCAATAAGTTCCATGTAGAAATTTACGACCATGTCATCTAGCCATTCGCCAGGACACAATGTTAGCAGGTTTTTACGTAGCATTTTTAATCCGAATTTATGTGCTAAAACTTCGGATTCGTTGCGTGAACGATCCCAAGCATTTTGCACTTGTGTTGTGTAATATTTTCGTGGGGCCTTTATGTTTGAGATGTGTATTTTCGGTTGTGTGTTATGATGTCGTGGTATTATAAGGGCTGTTTTTTGCGTTGGATTTATGTCTATGATTTCTTCTTTATTGTATCGGGGTTTTGATTTAGATTGTCTCTGTACAGTTTTCACGAATACTTCCGCTGGTAGGTCGGGTATGTCTTTTCTGGTTTCGTTTGTTTTGTCGACTGTCTTGTGTTTGTACTCTTCGAAAGTGGTTGCCAAGTTTTCGTATAGAGTTTTCACTTTTTGTTTGTGTTGTTCGACATAGTTGTTTATTACCTGTCTATCTAAGTCTATTTCTGTTACTGTTTTGTTGTTGATATGTCCGTACAGAATTTCAAAAGGTGACAGCTTGGATACCGAGTGAATGGAATTATTATAGGCAATAAGTGCGTAGTTAACCTTTGTCCTGGTGGTCGTGTTTTTGAATTCGGGTCTGTTTGTTAGTAGTCGGATATGTTCTATTAGTGTTGAGTGAAAGCGTTCAATCACTCCATTGGATTCCGGGTGCTGTGATGAGATGTAATGGATGGTTTACTTTGTGTAACGCCATGAGATCTTTCACTAGCGATCCCTGAAATTCTGCTCCATTGTCGGAGACGATAGTGATGGGTGTACCGTGATGCGCAAAGAACTTAACCAAGGCGTTGACGATTTCTACGCTAGTTGATGAATTTAGAGGGTAGGCTTGTGCGTAACGTGAGAACGTGCCTATGATAGTGAGGAATTTTGAACTGTCTATGGTGAATTTGTCTATGTGGAGAAGTTCTAGTGGTCGCGAAGCTGTCGGAGTTACGTTTAGTTTTGGTTTGAGGGGGGATCTCTCATATTTGCACTTTAGGCAAAGTTCACAATTGTTAATTACTTTCTGTATCTCTGTTTTTTGGTTGGGCCAGTAAAATACTCGTTTTAACCGTTCGTACGTTTCATCTATTCCACGATGATTAGTACTGCCAGAGTGATATTGAGAGATCAGTTTGAATTGATCTTCTGGCCTGGTAATGTCGGTTAGTAGCTTGGTGAATCTAGTGATTTTGATTTCGGAGTGAGTGAAGTAAGTTGTAAGGGTTCTAACAAAGTGTGGGTAGAGTTCGTCTGGTAGGAAGATTCCATACGGTTTTTTTGGGTGGATAAATTCCTTGGTAAAGTCGATGATTTCGTTTTCTAAGTTTGTTACCGTAAAATGGACAGTAATGCGGTTCTTATTGAATATTTTCTCTATTTTGGGGTTCTCGGCTTTAGGTAATGGTAATTTAGAAATGTGGGCTATAATTTGGTTGTTATGTGTGTTGATTGTGTGATAGGAATTGTAATAACGGTGTTACCGAGAAAGTTGGAATGTACTGTATGGTTGGATAGGTCGGTGAATGTAGAAGCGCTGTCTAGGGTATCGGTGGGGAAAATAGAAGGATCCTCTCCCTCCCCGGGATCGAATTGCGCGGAGACGGTGCCAGAGCGAATTCGAGGTGGATTCGGTTCAGACTGTAAGGTCAAGAGAGGGATTGACGTGGAAACAGAAGTGTCGGGATGGAGTTTGATGCGTGAAAGGGCGTCGGCGTTGGTTTTTAACGCACCCTTTTTGTAAACGACTGTAAAATCGTAAGCTTGTAGCTTGGTTTTCCATGAAAAAAGGCGAGAGCTCGGTTCCTTACGGGAATAGAGCCATTGCAGTGGTTTGTGGTCCGAATAGACGGTGAACTTCCGGCCGTAAAGGTAAGGGCGGAAATAGCCTATGGCCCAGACGATGGCCAATAGTTCGCGCTCTATGGTAGAGTATTTCTGTTCGAAATCGTTCAAAGTCCTACTCGCATAGGCGATTGGCTTGTCAGCGCCGTTATGCGGTTGGCTAAGTACGGCTCCCAAGCCACATTACTAGCATCGGATGTGAGGTGGAAAGGTTTTTGGAAGTCAGGATAGGCAAGGACGGGTTCATTGGTAAGGATGGACTTACACGTTTCGAAACAGGTTTGGTAATCGGGGTTGCGGATATCGATAGCGGATCCTTTCTTTAAACATTGCGTCAGAGGTTTGGTCAACTGCGTGAAATTCGGGATGAATTTGCGGTAGTAACCGAGAAGACCAAGGAAGGATTTTATTGCTTTGGTGGTGGAGGGGACGGGGTATTGTAGTATGGCAGAAATTTTAGCGGGATTTGGTTTCACGCCATCAGGTGGGATAATATGTCCCAGGTAAGCAACCTCGCGTCGAAGAAACTCGGATTTGTCCAGGTTAATCTTCAGGTTGGCGTCGCGTAAACGTTTGAATACATTCTCGAGGCGTATAATGTGTTCCTGGAGACTGGTACTATATATAATTATATCATCCAGGTACACACAACATTGTTCGTTTGCGATACCTCTAAGAACGTTATCCATTAACCGTTGGAACGTCGATGGTGCGTTCTTAAGTCCGAAAGGTACCCTGGTCCATTCGAGATGACGTGTGGGAGTGCTGAAGGCAGTTTTGGCAATGCTATCCGGATGCACTGGCAATTGGTGAAAAGACTGCCGTAAGTCCAAGACCGTGAAATAGTTACATCGGCCTAGTTTGTCGAGGAGTTCCGAAATTTGAGGGAGAGGATATTTGTCGTCTATCGTTTTCTCGTTGAGTCTACGATAGTCGACCACAGTGCGAAATTTCGGTGTACCACTGTTGTCCAATTTCTTGAGTACAATCCAGAGCGGAGCATTCCACGGGCTGGAACTGTTGCGGACAATACCCTGTTTGAGGAGATCTTCCATTTGTCGGTCGAGCTCAGCTCGATGGACTTCCGGAAAGCGGTAGTTTTTGGTGTAAGCCGGGATCTCGTCAGTGGTGTGGATGAAATGTTGGACTTAGTCCGTGAAACCAAGGGGGGTGTCTTCCTGGTACACGATGTCGGAAAATTTAAGCTCGTTCTTCCTCGTTTAGGTGAGAGAGACTCAGTTTGTCAAGGACATGGGGACGTTTTTGATGAGATGTGGTTATGGAATTATAATTAGGAGGGTGGACGGGAGTATCAAAATCTGGAGTGAAAGGTTCAGCGGTTATAAGTTGCGGGGTAAATTGGAAGGGGAGATCACTAGTATTTGTCGCAAAAGTATGAGCGTATGAATTATGTACTCGAACAAGGCATTCGGGTATTTCTATGGTGCCAATTTTAGAGTAGGGGATGATCGCATCTCCTTCCTGTACGTTCGTGATGGGGACTTTAATTTGTTGTATATGACGGGCGTCTATAGTATGGACTTCGTTGGTTTCGAGATTTAAGTAAAGGAGAGGTAGAGAAATGGTGGGGGTGAAAAGGAGGTTGTTTTCGAGGTCAATAGAAGCGTTGAGCAGTTTCAGATTGTCGAGGCCCAATAGGATGTCGAACTTTGAATGGAAGTTAAAAATATTAAATTTTAAATTTTGGGACGATTTGTCAAAGTCAAAAGGGATCAATGTCGCAAATTCAGTGGAGGACATACCGTGAACAGTCTTAACAGTAAATGGATTTTTAATTAAATTGCCGGGGAAATAACGTTGCGCAATGGAAGGGTTAACGAAACTTGAAGAGCTCCCAGTATCCAATAAAATTTTGAGGTTAAATTTAGGGTAACGGATGAAAGGTAGCTCGCTAAGTTTCCGATCGAGGTTCATTAAGTCGCAGGGTGTTGGGGTGTGTCCGAGTCTAAAAAATTAGGCTCAGGGTTGGTCGGTGAGTTGGTCGGATCGACATCAGGGTGAGTTAGCTCAGAGGGGGCGTCGGATGGCATTGGTTCCTCAGAAATGTCTGGCTCGTAATTGTCAAGGTATTCGGCATATGCAGGATATTCCGAAAAGTCGTCTCCCAAGTTGTGGAAATTTGGGTTGGACGTCTGCCAAGACATAGGTGCCCAGGGGCGTGAACCGTTAGGATTCGGCCAGTCCGAATTTTGCCGGGTCTGGTGATTCCGTGGCTGTTGGGCATAGCGAGGTGGTTGGTTCAGCCTGGCGCTCGTTGGTCTGCGGAAAGGGTTAGCAGGCTGTGTAGGGGTTTTGGTATGGGGAGTCTGTTGTTGAGCCGGTATTCGTTGTGGAGGCCGCGGCCTAGAGGGGGGTTGAGGTTGGTGTGGAGGTTGAGGTTGGTATGGAGGTTGAGGATGGTATGGGTACCAAGATTGAGACCGAGGGGGTGAAGTCGGAAATTTTTGGCGAAGAGGCAGGGTTCTGTAATTAACAGAGGACGATTGAATATTTAGTTCGTTCGTCATCCATCCTAAAGCGACGTTTAGGTCCGAGGGACAACGTGTCCGAAGCATGGAACCCATAGGATCGCGTACATACTGAAGAAACACACGAAGTGCGAGGGACTCGCTGTGTTGTATAAGAATGGTGGGGTAAGGGTCATTATGAGTCTGGAGGTACGCAATTATTTTTTGAAGGGCCGTTTTCACTCGAGTGTGATATGCGAACGGGGATTCACCGTCGTGGTGGCGGAGTCTGACAAGATCGATAGTGAGAGAAAATATATCTCGCTGGTCGGAGTAAGCGTTTAGGAGAGCGGATTTTAATTGGGAGAAGGTTGTGATCGAAATAGAATGAAGGGTAGTGGAAGCAAGGGGTCGAATTTTCGCTTTGATTCCGGCGAGGAAATCCACGCCGCATGGTCCCAGAACTGGAGGAAAAGTCGCTGGGAGATGTCGAGGAAATGGGGTAAGGTCTCGGGGTCGCCTGAGAATTCCGGGATGATGGAAAGATGCTCCCTGCCAAGGACCGGCGGTAGGCGAGCATCGTCGTCGGCTCGACGGAGTGTGGGCGGACCCGGAGTAGCAGGGGCTTGTATGCGTAGAGCAGCGACTTGCTCGTTGAGCAACCGAAAGTGGTTGTCCCTATCGCGGACAACTTGCTCAGCATTTTCTAAAGAATGTTGAAGCTGTTGTTCCCGAACGGAGCGTTCGGCATCCAGGGACTGCCGTAACCTGTGTTCGAAGTCGGACAAGGCGGCGGCGTTTTCCTCGGGGTTCATTTCGGAAGGTCGAGAACGAGAGGGACCGAGTCGGGCAAACGCGGTGTGGAGGAAAGGTTTGTTAGATTTCGGAATGGTGAAAGGAGTTGTCGCAGGAAAAGTACGGGGTGAATAGTGTGAAAATTACGGAAAATTACGAAAATCGTGAAAATTTACGGAAATGAAATGGCAGAAAAGAAGCAAAAGCACAAATCGAAATAAAAGTACAAATGAAGACTAATAAGCTAAAATCAAGCACAAATTAAGACTAATAAGCTAAAATAGGAAATAGGATTAAATTGACGGAAAGAAAAATAAAGTCAAAAAGAAAATAGAATTAATCGAGGTTCGTCGTCGTCGGAGCGGCGAAGGTTGAGATAAAAGATCGCGACGGGCGTGAGCGCGAAGAAGAGATAATAATAAGTCGTTTGAACAAGGTAATATGAGACGGTTGGTATACGGACAACCGCTCAATTCTAGGAACGTACTTCGATGAAGAAATCGCACGTGCCGATGCAGCGAAAAAATATGTCGTTCGAGCTAGGACGAGACGGCTGGTATTCGGACAACCGTTCGAACGCGTAGCGATGAAGAAAGAGAGAAAAAAAAAATGAGATAAAATCGGTCGGTATGCCGACAACCTTGAAGTATAAAGTAGAATGGTTCTTTGACCAAAATGTAAAAGATTTAAAAAGAATCGGTTGATATTCGGGCAACCATATGAAACGAATCACTGGAGCGAATGCGAAATGTGTAAAGTTGATAATAAAATATTGACCAGTGACTTGAAGTGAAAAGCCTGACGTTGGTGTTCAATATGTACTCACAGGTAGGTAGGCCAGACCATATCGTGAGGAGCAGCTTGTCCGTAGATTCAAAAATGTACGTGCGCGTAATCCGTAAAAAGTCACTTGTCACTTGAAGTAGGTTCGAAGATCGCGGGCTATCGTATTACAGCGATTAACACACGCGAAAGTCCTACCGACTGCGCCAGTTAAGTAACATGACACGGAGTTTGAGTTTTTAAAAACTGTTTATTTACAATCACACGACACGGGGATGTTGACGGTAGCAACTACGGATCAAGACTAACTGATGAGGCGCTGAAGGCGCTCCCTTTTATAGGTTACTATGTGCTGACATAAGCAGTCTTGTATATGAAAAGGTTATGTGGGATGCGTTATACATAACTGATATAAAAGGCAAAACCGTACTTGACTTGACAACACTTTTCAAATTTTACACGTGCCTGAACAGAATGGACGAAAATTTAATAAGACCCCTTTATACTCCTCCTTAATCACAAAATCCAGACAGCGCCACCAACTTGAACAAAACTAGCCTACAACACGTAACAGGCGGATAACCAAAGTAATATATACTGACATTCTCAACATACTCCCACCTGAGGAGTATAACGACTCAAGTACCTTTACATCAAACATTGTAGTTACATTACTTACTAGATTCGAGCAAGATCACAGCTTGAAACAAAAGCTACATCCGATAGCTACTTAATCGAGCAAAATCACAACTTGAAACAAAGGCTACATCCGATAGCTACTAAATAAGACCACTATTCAATAAACAAGGAAAGTAAAAATTCTGTAAAATAAGTTCCACATCATTAGGAAAAACATTAGGTTCATCTGCAGATTACCCAGGAGAATTATAATTTTCAGAGTTCAAAACTGGAGTTTGTTGTTCGTTTAGGTCATCAGAACTGTCAGGAAAAATTTCCAAAGGAAAGAACTGCTGTACTGCACGTGTCAGCTGAACATTAGCTGTTCTCAGTTTTACTGTGCGACATTCTGTGATAACAGCAAGTGGCCACTCTACATTGGCATAGTTCTCATTGGCTTTTCTACATTGGAGCCAATGAGAACTATTTCTCCAACCATTGGGCTTCTCTTGTTGTTGAAGCCTCCCACCGTAAGATGTAACTGACCCAAATATTCACTCCTAAAACGATTATGAAGTTCATTTTTCAATTGAAGTCTTCTCCGTAGTTTCCTCTTCATAGAAATCGCATCCACTGCATCAAGGTCTCCATTTGTAGAGATTTATTGAAGGAACATCTGAGGCATAATTGGGATTGGATCATTGGGATCTTCTGATACATAGGTGATTGGTCTCCTATTCACATATGTAGCACACTCATAGACCAACTCCTCATAGGGAAGAGAGGCACGGCCCAGGATTATCCTCAGGGAAACCTTAAGGACACCCACCAAACTCTCCCAATAACCACCCCACCATGCAGCTCTGGGTGGATTGAACCGCCAATCTATACAGTCAATGGCTCCTTCAGCTACAACTTGATCCTAGTCAACACCTTGTAGAGCACTATTGGCACCGTGAAAGTGGCGACCATTATCCAAATAAACAGTGCTCGGTCTTCCTCATAGAGCAACAAAGCGCCGAAAAGCCAATATAAAAGATTCAGTTGACTGAGAAGAAACCACCTCAAAATGAAGAGCTCTGTACGCTGCACATGTGAATGTACAAATCCACACCTTTTCACCATTGGAAAGGTATAGAGGTCCAGCTAAGTCAGTACCTATTACCTCAAACACATTAGCATCCGGCACTCTATTTTCGGGTAAGGGTGGACTCTCAACTTCTAGGCACTTGGCTCAGAAACGCTGACACACAGTACAATCAGCAGTCATTTTCTTGACAATTTGCCTGCCTCTAAGGACCCAGAATCGCTCTCGTAAAAGGTTGAGAAAATTCTGACCCACTACATGACCATTCCTCTTGTGGGCTTTCATTATCAATTTGGCCACTACTTCATGATTTCAAGGTAGAATAATCAGAGAACGGAAATCTTCACTGTCCTTCCTTGCCCAAATTCTAGTCCTAAGGCGTATGAGTCCATGCTAGCCAACCCGAGGTTTCAGCTTCTTCAAAGCCTTGTCACTAACACCTTCAAAGGACTCATCCTGTATTATACGCAGAATTAATCTCTCAGCTCGATCAATCTCGGATACACTAAGTGTATTTTCAGTTAGTTTTTGTTCAGTGTACTTATTTAACAAAAATCGTAACATCCAGCATGCAACATTTATAATTCTGGAACAACTAGAAAACTTGTTGAATAGGGCAGTGGTCAGCCCTATTATAGTGGGTGTGGTCGTTTTCCTCCTTTTTTGTTGAATTTCATTCTCATCAGGAGCACTTCCAGACAAAGACCACTCTGAGGGAGGACTCAGGAGCCATTCTTGTCCCTCTCACCATCTAGATTTGCATAGTGCCACTGGGTTGCATCCTCTACTAGCAAGATCAACTGGATTTGGGATACCAGCAACATGGTACCAATCCTCTTGACGAGTGAGCTTGCGTATTTCTTTCACCCGGTTGAAGACAAATACTCCCCAAGGCTCTTCACGACGAATCCAGCTCAATGTTGTGGTGGAATCACTCCAAAAATAGCAATCCATTGGGCCAATTTCGTTCAAAATGCTCGATGCCAATCTAGCACCAGTGGTAGCCGCTAGTAACTCCGATCGTGGGATCGTCACTTTTTTTACATGTGACACTCGTGACTTGGCTACTATCAGGGCCGGTTTATCAATGTCATTTGCTAGCTTGACTAAAGGTTGACTAAGCAAAATCGTTCGTTAACTCCCGAAGACGCGTTCATCAACTCACTTTGACACCGCGTTAGCGCTAGCTGTTAGTTATGTTTTAACTCGTCTCTTCGTTCGTTAGTTATCGGATAACGAACCGTTATCGGCAGCCATTTTCGGTCGTGTTTCGCTAGCCTCGTGGCATAACTGAAACAAGAGAGGAGTTTTATGACACAGTTACACTGTTCAATAAAAACCTCAATCTCAAATTAAAAGAATGGGAGTTAGTAAAATTCGAGGCAAAAGGAAATGCCACATACTTTGAATTCTCCATACCAGAAGAGGATGTAAAAGTAATAGAGGAGAAGCGACACCTTTGCATAGGTCTTTGCTTGTCCCCTGTGTACATAAAAGGCAGGAAATGGGGCAACATGGCAGATATATGGGACGACTGCTTTGAGTTCCCTTCACTGACAAAGAAAGAATCAATAGATCCCAAAACCACACCAGAGCAACCTAAGACTAAAAGAGTAGACGAGAAAGTCACACCAAGAATAGAGGGTAAGACCACTGCAGAGAGTGACGGCACCAGTGACCAAGAATACTGGGAGCATTGAGAATCGAGGAGGAGCAGGAAGAGGAGGGTGTGATCACCGACGAATCACTGGTGACAGTGATGGGGGAATCACCTCTCAATGACGATAAAGAACCCCCACCAAAGCCTAGGAGTGAGGAGGGCAAGAGTGAGGGGTAAAAACCAGAAGTTAAGTTACGACAAAAAAAAAAAAAAGTGAAAATAGCACAAATCAACCTGAACCACTCACATGGAGCAACCGCAGACATAACTAATATGTGTGCCAACGAACAAGTAGGTATTTTCCTTATTACAGAGCCATTAAACTACAAAGGTTCAATCAAAGGACTAAACTTTGGTAACTATACGTTGATAAACCCGAATTACAATAATTGTAGAGCGTGTATCCTGATCCACAGGGTGTATACTCCACTGATGATCACGGAACTCTGCTCCAAAGACACCACGACGGTCAGACTTACAACGGAGGACACAAAAGGAAAAAGAATCAAGATCATCCTAGTCTCCCACTATGCTGAGGCACATCAACACCCAGAAGAACTGAGCTCTCTGGTTACAACAGTAGCAGAACAAGCCAACAGAGACGGCGCCGGACTGTTAATAGCAACGGACTCCAACGCACACTCAAGTATGTGGGGAGGTAACACCGAAGATCAAAGAGGTAGATTGTTGGCAACATGTATTATGACTAACAACCTACAGATAGAAAATAGGGGAGATACTCCTACATATCAAGCGCGAGGAGGTCAATCCTGTATAGACCTAACACTAACCAATAGTAAAATGCATGCATATATAAGAAATTAGAAAGTAGAAATCGGATCTATACTATCGGATCACAGATTGATCACATATGAAATAAATCTGGAACCAAATCGGATAAAACTAGCATACAGAAATCCCAAACACACAGACTGGGTGAAATATAGTAACGAAATAGGAAACCATGCACCAGAAATTATCGATAACCACACTCACAGTTCAACAAGTACTACAAGAGAACAAACTGAAACGGAACTATTTAACATAACAGAAATACTAACTAAGGCATATCACAAATCATGCAAACGTTCATACATAAAGGGCAAACACAAAAAGTGGTGGAAACATAGCCTACAAATACTTAGACAGAACACCAGAAGACTACACAAACGATTGAACAGGGACAGCACAGAGGAGGAGTGGAGAGAGTACAAAACACTAAAAAACGATTATAAAAAAGAATTACGTAAACAGAAGAGAGAATGCTGGAAAGCGTTCTGTACAGACATAAACAACATAACGGAGACATCCAGAGCAATGAAAATTATAGGCAGCACAACGAAGTACAAAAATATGAGTATAAGTACACTGATACGCCAAGACGGTACATATACTGAAAACCTCGAAAACAGTTTAAAATATCTAATGCAAACTCATTTTCCTGACTGCACAGTAAGTGACAGCCCAGCAGAGCTTAGCTATGAGCAGGAAACTGAACCAGTAGCGTACGAGGACAACCAATTGGCATTTTTCAATAAAGAAAGTTTCGACTGGGCGACAGACTCCATGCCCCCATATAAAAAAGGAGGGCCAGATGGACTGTTCCCAGCATTAGTTCAAAAATGCGGAAACATATTAAGAGACAGAATATACCACAATCTAAAAAACATAGTACGACTAAGGTATATACCGAAGGCCCTTAGAAGGGCAAACGTCATATTCCTCCCGAAACCGGGAAAAAGTGGAACCCCAAAAGCTAAGGACTTCAGGGCGATAAACTTATGCAGTATATATATCAAAATAATTGAGAAAATAATTGATAGGCATATCAGAGACGATGTAATGCCCACATCGCCTCTACACAGGGAACAGTATGCATATAGCGTAGGAAAATCCACGGAGGGAGCATTGCATAACCTGATCAATAGAATAGAGGAAAAAATAATAAAAAATAAAGAATTTGTTGCCGGCTGCTTCTTCGACATTCAAGGAGCCTTCGACAACATACATTTCACGGCAATCAGAACAATACGAGTACGAGCACGAGAGCATTAAGAACAATAGGAGTAAACGAGACAGTCGTGGAATGGTGCACATCACTCCTAAATAATAGGGAAGTGGTTTGCACGGCAGGAAATGTACAATTACAGTACCACACGACAAGGGGAACACCACAAGGTGGTTGCCTCTCACCACTATTCTGGTGTTTAGTAATTGATGAATTAATTAGGGCAATAAATACTGCAGGTTTTTACTGTCAATTTTTTGCAGACGACGGGGTTATCCTGGTACCACATCGGGACCCACATAAAGCATGTTCCACGGTCGGTGGCGCAATAGAGACTATAATGAGCTGGTGCCAAGCAAGGGGATTATCCATAAATTTGGAAAAAACGAACACAGTAATATTTAGCAGGAAACGTACAGACACTAATAACATAACAATGACAATAGGAAATACTAGAGTCCCTACCGTCGACAAAGTCAAATACTTAGGAGTAATCCTAGATAGGAGACTTAGATGGAAAGAACATGATGTTGAGAACTTCATATTGTTGCACTCCATCGTTACTGCATTGTTGATTGGCATTGGTTGCATGTGTTTATGTGTAAATAATTAAAAAAGCGATTCTCATTCTTGATACCAAACTGAGCGGTACATTTTCTACCTTTAAGCTTTCTTAATTCCATAACAATATTAACACATTGACGGAAAAAAGCAGGACCTTATTACACCAAATAAAAGGCATCATAGGTAAGACATGGGGAGTGAACCCAAGGATGGCCAAATGGATCCATCAAGCGGTGCTGAGACCAAGAATAGTGCATGGAGCAATTGTTTGGTGGCAGGGAGCAACCAAGAATTGCTCCCTTAACAAATTAGATAGAACAATAATGATGACTATGTCAGGTGCCTGGAACTTTCACGGAAGATGCCAGGGGGACCCTGGAGGTGTTGGTTAATACCCACTTTCCAGGGTGTACCCTTGTTGAGGAAGGAGCTTTTGCCCCACCCCGGGAGCCCGGCAGGGAACGTCCGCACCCGCGTAGGCTCCTAGGGTATGCGAACCGCATCTTCTCCCCTGAAAGGGTTAAATGGGCAATAAATACCTTCAAACCCTACAAGTCCCCCGGGGGGGATGGGGTCTTCCCGGCCTTGCTTCAGCAGGGTCTGGGGACCCTTCTACCCCTCCTGGTGAGAACTTTCAGAGCCAGCTTTCTGCTGGCCCATGTGCCCTACTCATGGAGAAGGATCAGGCTTGTGTTTCTGCCTAAGGCAGGCAGTGACTCCTCGACTGCAAAATCACAGAGACCCATAAGCCTCTCCTCTTTTCTCCTGAAGGCAATGGAAAAGATCATAGATCTGGTCTTCAAGGACACACTTGAGACCGTACCCCTCTCGAAGGCACAGCACGGCTACCTGAGGGGCAGGTCGGCTGAGACTGCGCTCATGGAGCTGGTCTCACTGATCGATGAGGCTCTTCAGACGAGAGAGGTGGCATTGTGCTGCTTCATGGACGTGGGGGGTGCTTTCGATAACACCTCCTTCAGCTCCATAGAGGCAATAGCAGCGCAAAGGGGTATAGAACCCCAGGTCGTGAAATGGACTATGTCCATGCTAAGGTGTAGGGAAATCACGGCCAGTTTAGGGAAGACAGCGTCACAGTGGTTCCCACAAGAGGCTGCCCTCAAGGGGAGTACTTTCTCCTCCTGTGGCTACTGGTGGCTGACGAGCTGCTGGAAACACTGCAGCTTGAAGGCTACGAAGTGGTCGCATACGCGGATGACCTTGCAGTTCTGGTAAGAGACAAATTTGCCTCCACAGTGTCTGAAAGGATGCAAGGAGCTATAGATATCATCCAAGGATGGTGTGACAAGGAGGGATTGCATATAAACCCAACCAAGACCACCATGGTTTCATTCACCAAGCGAAGAAACCTAAATATAGTATCACCCACCATGCAAGGAGCAAGGCTCCATATAAGTACAGAGGTGAAATACCTCGGGGTGATACTGGATAAGCAGCTCACTTGGAATTCACATGTGAGATATGCGCTGCACAAGGCAACTGCAGCCCTGTGGGCATGCAGGAGGCTGTGCAGCAAATCATGGGGCATTACTCCAAAAATGATGGAGTGGCTCTATAAGGGGATAATAAGACCCCGCGTCACCTACGCCTCCACGGTGTGGTGGAAGGTAACATGCCGGCTAGCAGCTCAAGGGAAACTCCAAAAACTGCAGCGACAGGCATGTCTAGCTATTACAGGGGCAATGAATACGTGCCCTACTGCTGCAATGGAAGTCCTTTTAGACATCTCACCTCTCCATATACATGTTCAGAGGACTGCTTACCTGGGAGCAGCAAGGCTTTTGCAGACAGGGAACATCTCCACCAGGGTTAAGGCAAGCCTCCAAAGAACAACTAGACAGTTCAAACTGGAAGAGGCTGTGGTCCTTGCTACCGACGTTATGTCAGAGCGAAAAAACTTTCAGCTGCCATTCAGGGTAAGTATCCACTCGCGGGAACGATGGGAGCAGGAGACGTTCCGGACCGAGGTGGGTGCCCTGCGGTGGTATACCGATGGTTCAGTCATGGGAGGCAGAGCTGGACTGGGCATTGTTGGGCCCAACTACAGTCTGGCTAAGCCGCTGGGAGAGTACGCCACGATATTCCAAGCTGAAATCCTAGCTATAAAGATCTGCGCGGAAGAGATCCTGTCTAAGGGACTCAAGGGCAAGCGGATCTACATATTCTCTGACAGCCAGGCCGCATTAAAGGCCATCGCGGCCTATAGTTTTAGGTCCAGACTGGCATGGGAATGCCTTCATGCACTCAAGCAGCTCGGCGCCCACAATAGGCTTTCCCTTATCTGGGTGCCGGCTCACAAGGGGCATGAGGGCAATGAAAAGGCTGACCACCTTGCGAAGAAGGGCACAGAAGCCCTACCCATTGGGCCTGAACCTCACGTAGGTATGACCAAAAGTCACCTGAACCGTTTGGTGGCTCAATGGGAGACACAGGAAAATAGCGCCCATTGGCATCGCCAGCCACGACTTAGACAATCAAAAAGGCTTGTTACGCCTTCTGGTCAAAGGGCAAAGGCGATGCTGACACTCTCTAGGAGGGACTTGAGGGTCTTGATCAGCTTCCTCACCGGACACTGCCCACTCAGGTATCACCTCAACAAGATGGGCATCTCAGAGGCGGTGGAATGTAGACTCTGTGGTGAGGAGGACGAGACGGCGGAGCACATCCTATGTGAGTGCCCTGCCTTAGCAGCGAAACGCTTTGGATTCTTTGCCCAGGGGATTATTGAGCCCCACATCATAGCAGAAGCTGCGGTGAAGGACATACTCGGCTTCATAAAGGGGGCGGGTATGTACAACGCCTTTTACTAAGGAAGGGCTAGAGTCACAATAGGCCCACACGTGGCCGCAGTGACAAAGGGACTTGTCCCGATGCCCTCAGGAAAAAAAAAAAAAATGTCAGGTGCCTTTCACAGCACACCGACCATTGTCCTGGCGGTGATACTGGGCGTACTGCCCCTCAGATGGGAAGTTCTACAAGAAGCAATGAGGGGCGTCCTCAGACTAAAGAAAAATGACGAGTGGACACAGGTCAACTGGAGAGGACATGGAACTATCGGGAACGACCTGTTTCACTCCATAGAAACGGCAAACTACCCGATAGACGATAGAAAAACAATATACAAACTTCAGACGCACATTAATACGGAAATATGTCCAAAAGACATTTGGGAGAACAGAACACATGTAGAGGATGACTCAGATATAATATGTTACACAGACGGATCGAAGGACCAAATACATGGTAACACGGGCTTGGGTATATACATCCCTGCAATAGATTGGAAAGAATCCAGATCTCTAGGCACCAAAACAACGGTCTTCCAGAGTGAACTGTTAGCAATCAACCACTGTATTGACAAACTGATCACATTGAACACCAGCAATAAGACAATAACAATTTACACAGACAACCAATCGTCAATAAAAACGCTGGCCAATCCAATAGTTAGGAGCCTACTAGTTGAGGACACGAATAACAAGGGGAAAGAACTTGTACTCAGGGAAATACCTTGACGGTGAAATGGATTCCGGGACACAAAGGATACAGTGGGAATGAAAGAGCGGACATACTGGCCAAAGAGGGTCGACCGATCACTTCTATGGACCAGAACCCTATACGGCGGTTACGATGGCAACAGTCAAGAAGGCCATAAATAATACCCTATGGAGTAAAGTTAACAATGACATAGACAATAATAGAGGTCTTGAATTCTCCAAGCGCACAGGGACCACGAGTTACAACAAAATAAAGACGGAATGGGCCCTAAAACTAAATAGAATACAATTAAGAAGATTAATAGGCATGTTAACTGGACACTATGCAGTCCGGAACACATTACATAGGTATAACCCAGCAATTAGGGGTGAATGCTCCTGTGGGGAAATAGAAACGGTTGAACACTTCATATGCGAATGCCCAATATGGTTTAGAACCAGAATAGAAAGACTAGGAGGACGAACCATAGATTGGGATGATATACGACGCAATGAATGGAGGAGTATCCTCAAATTTGTAGAGGGGACCGGAAGATTCCGGTACCCATTCTAGGAGCCAAAGCCGGATCCCTTATACAACTTGGGTGATGGGAAATGGGCCCATATGTGGCCACGACTAATGTCACTGTTCCCTCGGCTTTGGCTGATGCCCTGCAGTCTCTCTCTCTCGCTAGCCTCGTTCTGTTTTCGTTTGCGCTTTCGCGATATTCTTTTCTATTGGGTTTTCGTCACCTAAATTTTATTAACAATGGAGTTCGACTACGATCTGTCTGACTCTGATTTCTCCGACGAAGAGGTATACGCGTTTCTTGAGTGGGAGAGAAGGCCGTACCAGGTCCGTCCGAGAATCGAATATTTTGACACACTCGACGACGTAGATTTTCATTGTAGGTTCCGGTTGTCGAAAGAAAACGGTGTTTGTACTTTCGCTAATTCGAACGCGAATAGAATCGAAAAGCAAACGCAATTACGCCTATTACGTAACTCCTCTTAACGCTCAGGTTCTACGGTCTCGGTAAGTACAGACCTAATATTTTATCGACCTACCACGTTACTTATGTGCATGATATAACTTACGTCAAGTTCGAAAAGTAATTAAGAGCTTTCATCGAATGTTTACGTTTCAATTCTATTAGTCCAAATGTCTGGGTTCGACTAATCACGAGTTCTCTAGTCCCCTCTTACGTTCAGCGCAATGCACTAATAATGCAGCATAATGCAATGGTGTTCACAATGTGTACGTATAAACTGATGAAGAAGAACGTCGAGGAACCTATAGTTATACCTAATTACGTTATGTCATTGTTTGAGTAACCAATAATGAGTCACGTTTGACGAGACTATGCCAAGACGATTATGTTGTGGGAAGTTGTTTTGATTCTTTTGGAATTAGCTGTTTGAATGCCGTAAATTGGTTGTTGCTGATTATGATTGAAATTCTATTTCATACCTTATTGGATTCCCAACACGAATTTGACGTGAACGATGGCGGGGATAATTACGCGTTTTGACCACAATGAAAAATATAATTATGTGTACCCGTCTAATGTGGGTGTGGGATCGTGAATATCAAGCGTGAGTTGACTGGGTTCAGTCATTCTCCCTCAATCGTGTCAACAATCGCACACACCATGTTCTGAAATGGGGGCTTTGAAAAAGTTTGAAACGTAAATATCTGAAGAAAACTCAATCAAATTGTCTTTGTTGCCAATCACGTAGCTCTCATCCTGCTTTAATGAGGCTGTATAAAGAAAATGGGCATTACAATTCAATGCGATTATTCGTATACATTTTAGAATTATGTGGTAGTAGAGCACGTAAATAACCATTTTTGTTTTCTCTTTGCAGGTTCGATGCTAATAGCTGTAGGCGACTTTTGTGGCGTTAGTAAAACTCCTGGCTCCCTCATTGGGAAACTAGTTTCCCAGACCACTGTTTATTTGCCCCTACTTTCTTAAAGACGATACTCGGAGAAGAAAAAAGCCCAAAGAGCGTTTTATCACTGGGCTAGAATGGCACTGGCCACTGGTGTTATCGACTGTACACACGTGAAAATGTAAATTTGAGTGAAACACACCGCACATTTGGTGTTGAGAAGCATCATGTATCGTTTTTCAAATTTTTTAAAGTTGCTTGGTGTATGATTAATTTTGAATAATACACGTGACGTTTTCTGAAGGAACATTTTTTTACTTATGCTTGCCCCACTCACGACGGAAAGTTATAAAATCGACGGAAAAAATCACGACAAACACTTAACAAAAATAATCACGACAAACACTTAACAAAAATAATCACAATACGAAAAATGAGCTACACGAGAAGTAGAGGAGTAAGGAAAGAAAAGAATGAGAAGTAAGAAGATAAGAAAGAATAGGAAAAAGAGAAAAGTATCAAGTGAGATCACAAATATATTATTTAACAATTCTGCAACTGATATTTTGGGTATTCGAGTGACAATGTCAAATAATGAAATCGACAGACGGCAAATGAAGGTGGCCCAATGGTACCAACTCTCCAACGCATTGTTTTGGAGGAAAACTCGCCAAGTCGCCTCTTCGTTCGAGGGATTCTCGTTTGAGCATAGTGGCAGCCCTTTTTCCCTGCGTTAAAACTCTCGCTAGCTAACTATTAGTCAATTGCCAATTGATAAACACGATCCGAGCTCGAGAATTTTTTCACTCCATGATTATCGTTAACAGATCGCTACCTAATCAACGTTTTAACTAAAGAGTTGATAAACCGGCCCTCAATCTAACAAACACATGTTTCTCCACTTCCACTCGTAAAAAGGAAACAGCAAAAGCCTTCTGACTTGGGTAACAGAAAGTATGTAAAGTAATGTTATTGGGACTCTGTGATGTCCTAACCCATCGAGGAATTTCTACCTCATTTAAGGCAGGTACCTCTGCTATCTACCGAAGAAATGCCCTCTTACTTTCTTCTTTCAATGGGCTATCCCATGTACCTCCATCGAGCCAACTTTCTTGGATTATTAATCTTGGTATTACAGTAGCGGTCGAAAAAATACCAATTGGATCAAATATTTTCTGTGACGCTGATAGGACGGTTCTCCTGGTGACTTCATTTTCATCAAAATTCTCACGTTTTGGAGGGTTGAGTCTTGAAACAGCCCATTTTCGATCCCAGAGAACACCGAGGACTGGGGTGTGTGTGCTACTAGCTAATGTTGGGTCCGACCACTCCCACCCTCTGAGATCGAAGCAGGCCTCCTGAAATATTTGTTTGGCCTTCTTAATAAATTGTTCCATCTCCACAGGGCTATCGACTGAGGTGACACAGTTATCGCCATGAACACTGCGGTGAAGTTTGGCAATTGCATTTAAATCATATGGAACAGTCTCAACTTCAACTCTTTGTTGACACCTGTTCAAGTGGTGGTCAATTACTGCCTCAAGCAGGAATGGGCTGTATACTGCAATAATTAATTATTGAATGATTACTTTTATATTGATACTTGATTTTATTAGTAGATGGCTTTGAAGAGGTCTTGTTCTAGAGGATCGACGGAGAAGCATGGGTGTTCTGACACCTTCTGGAGAGTTCTTGGTTGGTGTTTGTGTCTTTTCAAAGGCATCTGGATTGACGTATTCTACTGACTGACTGCGCCTTGGGAGAGAAGATCTATGGGCTACTGTGGGGCTGCCAATCTCAGGCGACCAGGTTCGCCATTTCTTGTGAAGGAACAGGCTCTTTGACTGTTTGGTTGGAATTTGTATCAACTGCCATTGGTTTGTTGCTGAACATCACATTGGTCGCAGGAACATGATCTTGTAATCCAACTTCTGTCCTTAATAGCTGATTTATATGGCGTTTGAGCACGTAGCCATGGTCCAGCTCCACAAGATAATGAAGACGACCTAATTTTTCTACTACTGTTCCAAACTTCCATTTTTGTGAGCCACTGTAGTTTCTCGACTGAACACGATCACCCACCCTGAATGATCTGGAAACCTCCTGCTGAGTTCTGGAACATTTGTTCGCAAATGTCGGCTTCATTAGATCTAAGGTTGTTCTTAATTTTCGCCCTGCGTGCAATTCTGCAGGAGTAATACCGTTTTCCAAAGGGGTAGTGTGATGTTTCAGAAGGAAACGCGCAGTTTCTCAGCCAGGGATCCAGATTCATTTTGCATACCTTTAAGTTTTTGTTTTTAGGGTTTGGACTGCCTGTTCTGCAGATCCATTTGTGGCAGGAAAGTTAGGAGCAATGAACCTCTGTTTAATTCCGTGTTGCACACAATATTTAATGAATTCTTCTGATTTAAATATTGCGGCATTATCACTGTTCAACTGTTCAGGTAGTCCTTGACGAGAGAATATTTCTTCCAGTGCTAAGAGAGTTGATTTGGATGTTGGGGCTTGGCTCACGATTTTAACTTCCAACCACCTCGCCAGCGCATCAGCCACAATTAAGAAGTACTGATGCTCGAACAGAACAACAGCATAATCCATATGGATGCGAATCCATGGTTTTTGAGGAGTTTCCCCACGTGTGAATTGGCACCTTATTTGGGTTGTTCTTCACCATGGAACAAGGTAGACAACTTCGGACCGTGCTTTCAATATCATTATCAATTCCTTTCCAGAAGCAGTAGGACCTCGCCAGAATTTTCATCTTCACGATACTTACATGAGTAGAGTGAAGTTCTTGGAGGACTCTCGCCTGCAATTTTTGAAGAATCACTACTCTATTACCTCTCAGTATTACACCTTCGTGGATGCTGTATTTAGGATCTGTAATGTTTCCATTAAACAGTTCCTCTTTCAGTGTGCTTAATTCTGGATCATTGTTTGTAGATTTCCGCAATTCCTCGGTGGTGACTGGCATTGCTTGGGTTAAGAATTTTATTTGCAGCTCATTCAGTTTATAGTCCTCATTCAGGAACTCATAATCGACTTTCTTGATTTTGATTGGTTGTCTTGACAAATAATCAACACTTTGATGCAATATTGAGGGGGGCTGTTCAATGTTATAGTCAAATCCACTTAGATAGTGGGCATATCTTAGTAATCGAGATGCTGACAGTACTGGTAATGGTTTTTCCGGTGAAAAGATTTGTTGAATAGGTTTGTTGTCAACAATAAGGGTGACATGGCGTCCAAACAAGTATTGATGCAGGCGTTTGATACTCCAATATACAGCAGTAGCCTCTCTATCTAACTGGCTGTAATTCTTTTCAGCAGCCGTGAGTGACCTAGATGTAAAAAGGATTGGCCGCTCTACCCTTTCAATGAGGTGCGACAGTACAGCTGCTAGGCCATGAGGACTAGCATCTGTTGCCAACGTCATGGGTTTTGACGGATCATAGGGAATCAGTATGCGTTCACTAGGACTTATTCCACTTGAAATCAACATTTTTTTTAGTTAATTCATATAACGGATGCATCAGCTCCGTAGCATTGGGAATAAATTTGAAATAATAATTAGCCAGTGATGTCATGGGGTTCCGGTGTGTGGATCAGTGCCTTGATTTTATCATTTCGTTTGTGAAGGCCCCTTTCTGATATAACATGCCCCAGGTAGGATGTTTCTCTCGTAAAAAACTTGCATCTATCCTTATTCAAATGTATGTTGAATTTTTGTAATCTTTCTAAACAAGTATCCAATCTGGTGGCACCTTCATCCATTGTCGATCCTTGAACCAATAAATCATCAAAATAAGCAATGACTCCATCTAAATCATGCGTGATTTGATCGATTATTTTATGGAAATCATTTGGAGCAGTACGGAGACCAAAAAATAAACTCTTCATTCAGTAAGTTCCTCTGTGGGTGGAGGTGGCAGCAATTTTGGAACTAGGCTCATCAAGTTCAACATGAAGGAATGCCTTATAAATGTCGAGTTTACAGAAGTAACTGCAATTTTTCATTTTATGGAACATTCCTTCGGTCTTAGGAATTGAGTACCTAGATTTTCGGAGATATGGATTAACTGTTATTTTGAAGCCAGCCACAGTGTCACTTGACCATTAGGTTTTGGTATGGGTACTAACGGGGTTCCCCATTCTGAGGTTTCGATGTGCCTGTTCTATTTACTTCTGGGTTTGAATTTGAGTGATTAGAATTGAAAGTGAGGCTTTGTATCTTGGATGCTTCGATAGTTAGGGCCATGTTTAGAGCGTCTTGGAAGGATATGTCTGTTTGCTGTAATATTCTTTCCCTTATTTCTCGATCATTCACACCTCTTATAGGTTGTGCTCTTAGTAGAAGATTAATTATGGCACGTTGACAATTAGTATCCCTTAAATTCGCAAGCCTTACTCAATTCTTTCAAGGACGCTACGAAGTTTGAAATAGGTTCTGAGGAAGTCTGAGTTCTTGAAAAAAAGTAGTGTTGTTCCGCCAGTGTATTCTTTTTGGGATCAAGATGATCAGATAACATTTTGATGAGTTCTTCATAAGTTTTAGTGGCAGGGATATCGGGGGAAGTGAGGCTAGCCAAATTTTATAGTGTTTTGCTCAATTGAATTTATGAGAACTTGTGCATTGGCCTTGTTGCTTTCATTATTCTGATCTAACCCTTTCAACCCGAAAAAATTATCTAATCTTTGACAGTAAAGACTAAAAGATTCTGCCGTTTCATCGAATGTTGAAACATTCTTTCGAAGTATTTCCGTAATTGACGAATTACCGGCGATTGTAGTAGAAAGATTCTGCACTAACCCGTTGAGTGCTCTAACGAGTTGTGCCATATTCGCGGCTTCCGTTGAACCGGTTGCGGTCATTATTCCTGTCTTCTTTCACCTCCGTCGCCAATTTGTACTGGGATAATTAATTATTGAATGATTACTTTTATATTAATACTTGATTTTATTAGTAGATGGCTTTGAAGGGGTCACATTTTTCTATTGCGTAATGGTGAGAAAAAAAACCTTGGTACCACGACACATGGATATGCAATGTCCCTTAGAGCAAACCAAACAACACACTTCTCTATTGCAACGGCGCTTTCCATGATAAGCAGCTAGACACCTGAAACATGCTTTTTTAGATCTTAACTGCTTATACTTATCATCAGCAGACATCTCCCAGGCCTTAAAACAAAATTCACTGGAATGGTCAAGGCCACTACAAAAAATACATTTAAGAGACAATTGACCTGCAGACTCAAAGCTCACGAAAATAGCAGCAGTTGCCACTTTATGGTTCTCAATAGGCTTTTTAAAGTTAGGGTTTGAACTACGGGGATCTTTGGTAGCTTTAAACGTACTTCTAGAAGCACAAACCCACTTCTCACTCTCCCATCTTCACCGACCATCGTCCCCTACAATGGCTATTCTCCCATAAGTAACCCAGAGTTCGCAACTGGTTGGTTGAAAAACGAAGTTACAAGCCTTCGACTTCGAAATAGTGTACAAAAAAGGTGCACTTAACACCAACGTGGACGCTCTATCTAGGATCAAAATTGAAGACCTCAATACGCTGGATATGACGAAAGAACTGTCAAACACCTTAAATTAACAACTCGACCTCAGCCCGAACATGGTCAAAGGTATAGCCGAATTAGTTGTTGTCAATGTCGATTCCGACAGGGAATCTGAACACGATAGAATGACCACCCAATCGGACACAACAGAACTTTAAAATCACGCAGTACACTCCAACTATTTAGGCAACACCATTGCCACAGTCCCCGTCAGGGATCAACCAGTAAACATCTGCGTCAATCAAATAATTCTAAGCATCACCAGTCAATCTGCTACTCAGACCCCTGGTATATCAAAACTGTTCGGAAATAGAACTAGAATTCTGGTCAATATAGATGAATTCAAATTCGATATCTATTTCAAAATGGATGCGTACGATGAATTCGTAAATGTCATTACCACGCACTTCGAGCATTCAGAAATCAAAATCACAGAATACTCCACTTTACTGACGGACATCCAAGACGAAACCAAACAGGCCAACATCATTTCCACATACCACTACGGCAACACCAACCACCGAGCAATCGAGGAAACATATGAAAAGCTTAAACGAGAATACTATTGGCCTAACCTGAAAATTTCCATTCAAAAATACATCAATAACTGTAAGAATTGTCTCAAATGCAAATATGAACGTTCTCCTCTTAAACCCAAGCACAAAATTACACCGACTGCCTCACGGCCGCTTGAATCTACGTGTCGATAAATTCTCAACAGAAAGCACCAAGTTCGTTACCATAACAGATACCTTTTCATGATATGCACAAGCCTATCCAATGACCTCGTCTTCGAGCGTCGAAATCGTGAATGAAATTCTTTTCCCACCACAGACTATCGATCAGCATAGTTACTGACAATGGCGCGGAATTCCAGAGCTCTCTTGTGAAAGAACTCTTGGCTCCACACAAGGTCGACATCCATTTCATTTCCTCACGACATCCGGAATCAAATGGCATCATTGAACGATTCCATTCGACACTCATTGAGCACGTTAGGTTAATTAACACCCAAACTGAATTTAAAGGAACAACCACACGCACAAAATCAACTACGCTATAATAGCATACAACAATTCGATTCATTCTGTAACAAAAATCACCCCTTTTGAACTACTCTATGGACACATTAACAACCATCCTGCAATTGAAATCGACTTAGACAAAATAATTGCTCACCACTATCTTAGCAAACACAAGACCAAGGTCAAAGCTCTACGAGCACACGACTGATAAGTTGAGGCAATGCAAAGATAAGGTTATCAAAACCAAAAATTCTGGAATATTTGATCCTCCTGAAATACCTTCTGAAGCCTTTTAAAGATTTGTAAAGACTGTGCAACGGGAGAGCAAGTCCAAAGTCAAATTCAATAAAGAGGAAGTCAAAACAGTTGATCCAGTCCTTAAAACAGCCATTATACAACCTCGTCATCATAACACATGAGAGAAAATCCATCTCTCCAACGTCAAACCTCCTCGTAAATTCTTCGCTACAAAAGTACAGAACGCCTGGAACGATACATTACCACTAAGGGATGTACTCACTCACAAATACGGCCAACTCAATTACGTTGAAGCCAGTATTGGATCATGGTAAAAGTAAAGACACAACGCGACTGAAATGAGGATTTATTAATAGAAAAGCCCAGCTAACGAGAGAGAAAAACTACATATGGCGATGACCAACCGAATAACAAGAAGAACCCAAAAGGGGTGGGGGGGGAGGACCCAAGGCCTGATTAGATTCTAGGAACAGTAATGAGATGCTAATGAGGATTATCCTCAACCTGATAGAATTCAACAGCCAGGACACTGGGTAGATGACATGATAGTCAACTTTTATATGGAACTAGTCGACGAAAGGAGTCGTTCTGACAAAACACTCCCTTCGACGTTCGGTTTCAATTCATTCCTGTATCCACTTCTCAAGGCTGATGGTTACGATCATGTTCGAAATTTCACTCGACAATCGGATATCTTTGTCAAAGATATCGTGATAATACCCATCTACGACAATAACCATTGGAGATTGACAGCTGTTGACAACAGGAAGAAACGTCTCGTCTACTTGGACTCCTTGTCAGAATGTAAGATACAAGAGAAAACCGCAACTCGCGATGCAGTTAATGTTCTAGAAAACATACAATCGTGCCTTGCTTTCAAATACCTGAAAAGAGAGCTATTCTTCTAGACTCCGAAAACTGGGAAACAATTCACCTGCGAACTGTTCTACAACAAGACAATTTGGATGACTGTGGCATTTTCATGTGCCAATTCGCGAAATTGATATCTAGAGACGATAAATTGACCTTCTCTCAGAGCGACATCACTCGCCTTCGCAAACAGATGTGCTCAGAAATTCTCAAAGGATCTTTGTATCAATAATACGTTTACACTCTTGTTACAGATTCCCACTCGTGCTCACCTTCACAGTACTCCAAACTCAAGCGTCACTAACAACCTCACAATTAAACATCATAAACTTAACAACTAATCCTGGACTCCTTGCTATTCAAACAAAACCCGCTCGGATTATAGAAGGATACCATACCATCACTCACTTCTACAATCTCAGTACGTTAACCTCACAACTCCATTCCCTAGACACACACTACAAACAGGTACTGAACACTATCATTTTTTTTTTTTTTTTTTATCGTTCGCGGGTTGGTGGCAAAAGTGCCATCTCCCTTCGTGCAGCCCAATACATATAACTTTCTTTCTTCCATCTTGGAACACATCTGAACACTATCATTCACACAGACTCAAACAAGACATACCTCCGACGTACAGACTTACTATCTACTTCTATTAATCATACTTTCAGCCTGATTCCGAAATTTAAAAATAGAAACACCAATGAGAACTAAACGTCGATATACCAGAGGATTTATTGATGGCTTAGGATCTCTCGTCAAGTTTGGAACCGGAAACCTAGATGCAAAGGACGATGAACGATACACTAAAATTCTCAACCACCTGACACCCAATCAAGAAACACTACAAACCCAAATCGATTCCCAGCACTCGATCAACACAGCATTCACCCTAAATTTCAACGACAATGAACACAATCAATCACAACAACCTACAATTGCAACAAGAATTAAAATCCCTTAAGGAATTTAATCCTGGAGAAAACACCCATATCAGAGCAACCAATGATCTTTTGGAACACTATCAGATCACCCTAAATTTACTTCTTAACATAATCCAAGATGTAGAAACATCTCTCACATTCTGTGAAATAGGTAAATTACACCCCAGCATAATAATCGCGCATTCATTACAAACGGAACTATCTCGACTATCCGAATTCTATGGCCCCCGACTCTTAGACTTTACTAGAAAGGATTTGTTCGAAATACAGACACACATAAGAGTCCAATGCTTTGTTGGTACTACAGAGATAGACATTCCTCAAGTCGACCCTAGAGCTTACGACTTCTACTACTTGGAACCCATTTCAACCAAGTCAGAGTCGGAATATGTCACTATCATCCCCACAATTCGTCATCTTCTCAAACTTGGGAATTTAACATAAAAGTCCGTGGATTTAGCTATTAAAAAGATTTTATTGGGGAAAAACACATGGCACAGAAATCGCGACGTAAACATTTCGCACAACATCGAAACAGCAAATCGATAGCATATATCGATACATCGAATTACCATATCGAATACAAAAGATCGACTACTCACATCGACATAAAGTTGCCTCCAATATTTAAAACCATTGTTAATTCACAAATATCTAACACACCCCCCCCCCCATGAATTAACATTGTACAGACAATTTATACGTAAAAATTAACCAAGCCTATTCTCTCTGAACGTCAAAAACTTTAAAAATGTGGAACATTTTACATAAGACCATCACTCTTAGTCTCTAACCAATCCATAATTTTCAATCATCACCCTGAACTTATCAGCAGATAAAGGCTTAGTAAACAGACTGCCAACATTTTATCAGTAGAGAAATACTCAATCTTTGTAGTTTTTGTTCTCAACGCGTTCCCTAATAAAGTGATACTTTATGTCTATATGTTTGGAACGCTGACTGGTTATGGCATTCTTAGCTAATTGAATCGCTCCCTGATTATCGCAGAACATAATGTAAGGTTCCTTTGCCAAATTTCCCTCTAATTCCCTCATTAGGACTCTCAACCACAACACTTCTTGACTCGTGATTGACAGTGCGGAGTATTCCGCTTTGACAGTTGATAAAGCAATAGTTGGTTGCTTTTTGGAAAACCATGAAATTAACCCGCCCATGTACTTGAAACATGAACCTGTTGTTGAATGCCTATTGTTTACTTCATTTCCCCAGTCCGAGTCACTATAAGATAACTGTTTACACAGAGCAGTGAACTATTTCTTTTCATGAGATCTTTTATTTACGTTCTTTCATTCAACTCCCAATCGTTGCAACTTTATCGCGAGTCGAGGTTGAAGTGCAGTGTCTCACCTGAGAGAAGACAAGAGCAAAGTGCAACATCTTACCTGAAGAAGGGGGACCACACCCCCTCCACTCCATTGTGAAGACGCAGCTTTGTTTTTCATTCCTGTTTCATCGTTCGCCGCTTCATAGCCGGTTTTTCTACTCAACTATTTTCTCTTTTGTGCACCACGTTTTGTCTCGAGGATTCCAGATTCCTCGTTTCCATAAAGTTGGACACGTATACATGCTCGTTGGAACTTCGCGTCGTACGACATCGAGAACGTCAGACTGAGCCGACAATTCAACTTAAATCGCCAGGTAAGGCGAGAATTTCTATTTGCGCATCACGCCTTCATCTCGTCCAACTCAGTATTTTATCAGTGCGTGTTATTTTAAATTGTTGCTCGCCTTGTTACAAATATTAAAATGCTTGTCTGGGACGTATCGAGAATTTAACTCCCGTTTCAGGTTAACGCATAAACATTTGGTAGCAGAGCGTGGTTCCCTTTTCAAGCGTGAGCAGCAAACAGTCGCATTTTATTCATTCACGCGTACTTTGTTCAGTGTTTCCGCAATTTCGCGTTCTCTCGTTTTTAGGTTTTCTTTATTATTTCAAAGAAGTCCCGCAATTGCATTTTAATTCAAGTCCTTTCAACTTTTCCCATCTTACACATTCCTTTGTTTAAGCCTTCACTACACCTCACAAATGCCGAGTGACAGTGAACCTTCTGACAAAAAGGGGAAGGGTGCTCCAAGTGAGGGTGCAGGGACTTCTTCCAGAACTCAAGAAAGCCCTCCTGTAAAATCCAAGGATCTAAGGCACGAAAGAATGATTGGTGCAGCAAAAAATGTGCGTTGGATATTAGAACAGGGCAGAACAGCGTTGACAAATCCTGACACAGTTCTAAAATTCAAGGGTGCTTATAGAACTATAGATAAATATTATAATAAGTATGAATCCTTGTACGAGGAAGTTTCTGGAACAGTGCGTGATTTTCCAGAGAAAGGCGGTTCACGACTTTTCAGGGAAGTAGAAGGTTGGTATTTTGAAATACAGTCTACTTACGAGAAAATTCTTGCAAAAGAAACTGAGTTAGCAAAGGCAGATGTATCACAGGTACCAATGAGCAACATCACTACCACTACTGTGGATGCCAGCTCTCATTTACCTGTCATCCACTTGCCTAAGTTCGATGGTAACATATTAAATAGGCCCACTTATCGCGACGATTTCGTGGCCATTGTACATGATGAAAAGTCATTACCAACTATTAAAAAATTTCATTATTTGGTGTCTAGTGTAAGTGGGCCAGCAGCCAATCTCATTTCTGGGTTCAAGAGAGAGGAGAAAAATTATGAACTCGCATGGAAGGCTCTTTGCAAGGCCTATCAAAATGATAGACTCCTTGCAAGCTCTTACTTGAATCAGGTATTAGACTTCAAGCCCATCCAAGGGAAGCCCTCTATTGACAACTTGAAACATTATATTTCTAATGTGGTAGATAATGTTGAGTCCTTCCTAAAGCTGTCTATTGACGACGAAAAAGACTTTCTCTTGTTTCATCTAGCCATTAGGTCACTTGATCATGTCACAAGAGAGCAATTTGAGCTGGCTTCACAGGTTAGGTTCACAGACTTGACCAAATTCATTCGGGAAAGGCTTATTGCTATGCAACTTGCAGGTAGTTTATATGCCACCACATCATATTCGTCTTCTAACGACATCAAAGGAAAACCGAGTCACTGGAAGTCCAATGCTTTGATTTCAGGTGCAGATAAATCACATTCTCGAAGAACTGATGATCTCTCTTGCAAGATTTGTGCAAAAGAGTCTCATCAAGTAAAAAACTGTGTGAAATTTCTCAAAAGTACTGTTGAACAATGCTACCAGTATTTAAGAGGTTGGAAGGGCTGTCTGAACTGTCTGTCATATGCGCACAACTTAAGTGGGTGCACATCCAAGTACACTTGCAGACACTGTCCTGAGCGACATCATTCCCTTCTACACAAGGAATTAGATACACATTCCACCCGAACTAGTGAGGATTGTACTCTCATTCCCAGTTCATCGCAGCCTCCACAGGCATCAACATCACTGAATTCTGTGACGTTGTCTCCATCGACTACTACTGTCTTAGGGACGGCATTCGCCGAGATAAGGGACTCTCGTGGAATTTATCAAAAAATTCGCCTGGTGACTGTGGGAGTCCACACAGTTTCATGACTTTGGCATGCCTTCGCAGGCTCAATTTACCCACAACCAAATTTCCACGTACAATTTCAGGCATTGGTAACACTCCTTTCGCTGACGCTAAGAGTCAGGTAGCTTGCCACTTGCGGACATGGAAATATTGGTTTGAATACCAGGGCTGTTATCGTGAAGAATATCACAACCTTTCTTCCAAATGCCTCTCTCCCCCCAGAACTGTACTCTCAGTACCTTGGGTTTGAACTTGCTGATCCAACCTTTTGGAAATCCTCACATGTAGATTTCTTACTTGGTGCAGAATTATTCAGCAGCATTTGGACAGGCCAAATGACTGAAGTTAGGGAAGGTTGTCCGAAACTCTTCTCTTCAATTTTTGGTCAAATAGTGATGGTCATAACGATCCCCAATCCCCAGAAGGCATTACCTCTCTGTTCACTCTCTCAAATCATGATCTACATCAGGAGCTGCAACGCTTCTGGCATTTGGAAGAACCCGCTTCCAAGGTCAGTGCACACCCTGATGATGTGAAATGTGAAGAGCATTTTCTGAAAACCCATTCACGCCTGCCTAATGGTCAATACATGGTGCGCCTTCCATTCAAATGTCCAGTGCCGTCTCTTGATGATTCAACCTTTGCTGCAACGAAGCGATTTTACAACCTGGAGTCTAAACTCAGGAAAGATAACACCCTGAAGATGCAGTACCATTCCTTCATGCAGGAATATATAAATCTTGATCACACTGAAGTAGCACTGTCACGTTCTCTCTATGTAATACCTCACCATGCTGTTGTGAAGTGTGATCGAGATCAATCAAAATTGAGAGTAGTTTTTGACGGAAGTGCTAAAACTAAAAATGGTTCACTTAATGACTATCTTATGATCGGATCCAAACTTCATAATGATATCCGAGACATATTGCTAAACTTCAGAGCTCACAAAACAGCTTTTATCACAGACATTGTGAAAATGTTTCGTGGAATTTTAGTGCATCCTGATGACAGGGTGTATCAACACATTTACTGGCGTTTTGATCAGTCTGAGCCTCTTCAAACTTGCCAGCTTAATACTGTAACCTATGGCCTAGCTTCTTTCCCTTATCAGGCTAATCGAGTTATGCGACAACTCAGTATTGATCATGAGCACAAATTCCTAAGGCAGCCAAGGCTCTGCTTACAGATTTATACGTGGATGACTGGGCCACTGGAGCAGACTCAGTAGACCAAGCTCTGGAACTTCAGCAACAGATCATCGGCCTAATGAACGCTGGCAACTTTGCCTTGAGCAAGTGGGCAAGTAACAGTGAAGAGATTTTGAACGCTGTTCGAGCGTCTGTCAATGAACCCATTCCAGTATTCCATGAGAGCACACCGAATCTCAAAATTTTAGGGTTGCAATGGGACCCAAAGCAGGATTGCTTTTCATACAGTGTATCTGAGCGTACATCAACTTACACAAAACGTGGTATCCTTTCACTTGTTGCCAAGGTCTATGATCCCCTTTGGGTTTTTGGCACCAGCAGTGATGCTCATGAAATGTTTTATCCAAGAAATTTGGAAACAAAAGTTAGGTTGGGACCAAGTACTCCCCAGTGCCATGAGATCAGAATGGGACTCGTATCGACAGTTCCACCTACTATCTGAGATTCAAATTCCTCGATTTGTAGATACCACTGCAATCTACATGTATCAAGTTCTGGCGTTTTGTGATGCTTCAGAAAAGGGATATTGTGCTGCCATCTACCTGCGTGTGACCAGAAATGACATAGTTAGTGTTCACTTACTGACAGCCAGGACCCATCTAGCAACTCTCAAAACAATAAGTGTCCCTCGTTTAGAGTTGATGGGAGCGCTTCTGTTAGCCAGATTGTACAACACTCAGTCGCTGAAGCTTTCTTGCCACGCCTAGCTGGCCAGAAGGTTGAGCCTGTATTTTTTACTGACTCATCAGTGACCCTGGGATGGATCAACACAGAGCCCTTCCTGCTGCAAACTTTTGTAGCTAATCGAGTCACAGAAATTTCACAACTAACTAGCATCAAGGCATGGCGTCATATTAACTCCCATGACAACCCAGCTGACTGTGGTTCACGTGGCATCAAACCCGAAGAGCTTCTTTGTCATTCATTGTGGTGGAATGGGCCTGACTGGCTTCTTCAGCCCCAACAGAACTGGCCTCGACCATCATTCAGTATCTTGTCAGATCTACCTGAAGTTAAAGAGAAGTACGCCTCTCTAGTTTCCACCATTGATACTGAACCCTTCCTGATGTGGATTACTCGCTTCTCAGATTTCCATCAGCTGCTCCGGGTTGTAGCCGTACTTCTTCGTGGCATCTACAACTATCAGAACAAGGGCACTAACTGTGAAAGAGGTCCTCTTCTCCCCAAACACATAAAAGCTAGTCTGAACTGTTGTGTTCGCTTGAACCAAACTCATTACTTTCTTAATGGAGACAGGCAGAACCATCAACTTATGAAGAAAAAGTGGGGTAATTTGATGCCATTCCTTGATAGCAATGAGGTCTGGAGAGTTGGAGGGAGATTAAAAAATTCTGCATTGAGTTACGACCACAAACACCCAATACTATTACCAGCACAATCTCACTTTGTCAATATATTAGTTGACTGTTTCCACAAGGAATACGCACATGCAGGACCCACGTTACTCCAATCTATTATCCAAACCAGATTTTGGGTTTCAGGTATACGTCGTGTGATAAGAAGGCAGCTCAGAAAATGTATACGCTGCATTAAACAAGCTGCCCAATCACCCACTCCAGTTATGGCAGATCTACCTTCATTTCGAGTCCAAGGTAAACGCACCTTCAGCCATGTTGGAATTGACTTTGCCGGTCCATTCTTCATGCGGGAGTCCTTACGAAGAAAGGCCCAGGTCTCGAAAATTTATTTATGTCTCTTTGTGTGCATGGAGACTAAGGCTCTCCATCTTGAACCAGTTACCAGTTTGACAACTGAGGGGTTCCTTGCATCATTTGATAGGTTTCTTTCTAGAAGAGGGTTACCTGAGAATGTATATTCAGACTCAGGAACCAATTTCATTGGTGCTGCCAACAAACTGAAGGAACTCTACAAATGGTTCATTGACAAATCAATGCACGAGCACATTACACGATTCGCTACTCGAAAAGAGATCACCTGGCATTTCAATCCTCCGTATGCTCCACATTTTGGGGGTCTGTGGGAGGCAGGAGTACGTTCTGTGAAGCGACTCATGCGCACGTTCGCTTCAGATACACCAATGACGTATGAAGAATTTACAAGGGTTGTAGAGGTTTTCCCAGGATCTGACGGTGTTGTTCGGGTGGTCACCATCCGGACGTCTAAGGCAACCTACCAACGGCCTGTAGTGCAGCTGGTTCCTCTCCTTTCCCAAACTTCCACTACCCATGAATCCTAAAATTTTCAGTTCTTCCTTATTTTCTTTCAAATTTTGGTGGGCAGACTGTTTACACAGAGCAGTGAACTATTTCTTTTCATGAGATCTTTTATTTACGTTCTTTCATTCAACTCCCAATCGTTGCAACTTTATCGCGAGTCGAGGTTGAAGTGCAGTGTCTCACCTGAGAGAAGACAAGAGCAAAGTGCAACATCTTACCTGAAGAAGGGGGACCTCACCCCCTCCACTCCATTGTGAAGACGCAGCTTTGTTTTTCATTCCTGTTTCATCGTTCGCCGCTTCATAGCCGGTTTTTCTACTCAACTATTTTCTCTTTTGTGCACCACGTTTTGTCTCGAGGATTCCAGATTCCTCGTTTCCATAAAGTTGGACACGTATAAATGCTCGTTGGAACTTCGTGTCGTACGACATCGAGAACGTCAGACTGAGCCGACAATTCAACTTAAATCGCCAGGTAAGGGGAGAATTTCTATTTGCGCATCACGCCTTCATCTCGTCCAACTCAGCATTTTATCAGTGCGTGTTATTTTAAATTGTTGCTCGCCTTGTTACAAATATTAAAATGCTTGTCTGGGACGTATCGAGAATTTAACTCCCGTTTCTGGTTAACGCATAAACAATAACAAAGCATGGTTTCCAGATTTATCAAATTTCAATTTAAAATCCTTTGTGCCTTGAAGGTAACAGAATATCCTCTTAACAGTTAACCAATGCTTAACCTTAGGATTTTTGTTGAATCTACTAAGAAACCCTACTGCTTGAGCTATATCAGGTCTGCTGATCTGAGACAAATACAAAAGACTCCCTATCCCTTCTTGGTAAGGGGTACCTCCAGGTTCACTCCAGCATCCATTGGGGTCTTCACTGGCCTGCACTCCTCCATTCGAAATTTCTTCAAAATATTTTCGGTGTAAGTCTCCTAGTCAATAGTTAGACTTCCATTTTTCCTCAAAATGTGCATTCCTAGGCAATTTTTTAGGGTGCCAAGGTCCTTGATGCGAAGTTGAGCTTCCAACTTCCTCTTGATTTCGTTTCCAAGGTTCTCATTTGACGACAAGATCAAGAGATCGTCGACGTAGACAGCTATAATGATAGTTCCCTTGTCAGATCGTCTCAAATATACACAGGGGTCTCCATCTGATTGCTTGAGTCCAAAATTCTTGAGGATATCGTGTAGCTTACGATTCCAGCATCGTCCACTCTGTTTAAGGCCATAAACAGTTTTTTTAAGCCTCCAAACTTGTCCCGTTTTCGGTGGTACAATCTCCGAACCCTGAGGTGGCTCTACATATATCTCCTCATCCAAGTTCCAATGTAGATAGGCTGCCGTGACGTCCATGTGAGTAATATGCAGGTCATATTTCACTGCCAGAGCCAGCAGGTAACATATAGACGTGTACTTTACCACTGAAAAAAAAGTCTCGTAGTAGTCAATACCTTCCTTCTAACTGCATCCTTTTATTACCAGTTGAGCTTTGAATCTGGTCCCCTCTTCAGACGATTTAGTCTTGTAAACCCATTTTCCTTTTAGAGTTTTCTTATCACGAGGCAAATCTGACCACTCGAACGACTCATTTATAACAAGAGATTGCATCTCATCCTCCATAGCTGACTTCCATTCCGAACTATGCAAACTCGAAATAGCCTCATCGTATGTAACAGGATCGTTGTCAAGTGCAGCTAGAAATGTACAAAAGTCTGAGTAGTCTTTTGGATGTGGAACTCTGCTTGATCGACGTAGATCAGGTTGTTGAGAGGTGCTCACAACCTGAGAAGAATTCCTTGGGATATAATCAGGCGAATCATCCCCTTCTGTATCGTTCTCTGATCCAAGAGTTTCAAATCCATTTAAATCTGAAGATTCATCATGACTGCTTGGTGGTGATTCGCTCCCATCATGGCTTGAAACGTCATACTCGTCAGAAACATCATCTTCCTGATTCATCTCTTTACCATCATTGACGCCTTCACTAACTCCAACAGGTGATCGATCAAACAGGAAATGTTTTTCTTTATCAGGATCCTCGGCTTTAGTCTCACAGAAAACAACATCTCTGCTTATTGTGACGTCCTGAGTAGTCACATCCAGTAGACCGTAACCTTTTTTATCCTCATAATAACCAACGAAAATATACGGTTTCGATTTTGGATCCCATTTCAATCTACGTTGTTTAGATACCTGTGCAAAAGCTTTGCACCCAAAAACACGTAAGTGACATACCATACTTCAAATGGCGTTTTACCATTCACTGCAGTTGTAGGGCTTCGATTGTGTAGGTACACAGAAGTTGCAACTGCCTCGGCCCAGTAAGGTTTGGGTAGCTGAGATTCCTCCAACATGCTCTGAGCTCGTTCCACAGTAGATCGTATTGCTCGTTCTGAAACTCCGTTCTGAGCAGGTGAATACCTCACTGTAGTCTGGTGGCGAATACCAAGGTGTGAAAAATAATCCCTCAGTTCATGGTTGACAAATTCGCCCCCTCCATCTGATCGGATGATCCTCAATTTCCTGCCAGTTTGTCTCTCAACAAGAGGAACAAATTCCTTGAAGACGTCAGCAACTTGACTCTTATTTTCCAAGAAATATACAAAAGTCCACCAGGATCAAGAAATAACGATTTTCACTCACAGAAGGATTTTCCATTGGACCACATACATTGGCATGAACCAAACCCAATACGTCATCAGCTCTAGAAGTACTAGATTTAAACGGTAGTCGAGGCTGTTTTCCCTTGAGGCAAACTTCACAAGGTGATTCAGTAGTGATATCACCATCCATACCAACTGACATACCTTTGAATAGATCCATCCTTTTTCGTGATATGTCCAAGTCGGCGATGCCACAGGAACTTATTTTACACCGATAGAAAAGCAATCCCATCATTCTTCAAGTTCAACCTGTAAATCCCGTTCTCATGGCTAGCCGTCGCCACTACATCGCCAGAATCATCAATCACCTTTCCTCCGCACTTGTCAAATGACACAGTATAACCTTTGGTAGTTAATTTGCTAACTGATAGAAGGTTTGCAGCAATATTTGGAATATAATGCACGTCATGGGCGACCACAGGTTCAGTCGAATCAGCAACATTCAGGTGCAATTTCACCTTACCAATAGACTCTGACTGCAACCTCGTACCATCAACTGAAGTTACCCTCATGTAACCCTCTGACTTCGTATCAAACATTACGTCAGTATCAGAACATAGATGAGATGACGCACAACTATTTAGGAACCATGCTTCACGATTTGGACTATTTGAATTGGAAGCAAGAAATGCTTTGCATCCCTTTCCGGATGTTTTTTACTTTTATCAGCATTTTTATCAGTCATTTGACCGCCATCAGCTGCTTTGCGCTTATCTGGACATTTGTTTGCAAAGTGACCAGGCTTGCCACACGAAAAACACAAAAGTTTTTTCTTTATCGGCTTTTTATTACCTTTACTGTAAAGCGCTGACTCGCTGTTGGATGAAGCTGGTGAAGAATGACACTTTTTCATGTCTTGCAAAAGTTTCACTTTCACGGCATCGGCGGTGATTGCTGTACCTGAACTCTCGAGTCCCATTATCATGGGAGCATATTCCTCTGGTAATCCTGCTAGCAATATTGCGCCGATCCACTCATCACCCATATCCAAACCTAGTTCGGTGAGTCTCTGGGAAGTATAATTTTCCCGACATACTCCTCAACAGATTTACACAATGAAAGTTTTGTTGATATCAACTGGCGTAACAGCCCTACCTTCCTGGTCACACGTGTATCCTCATTCGCCCATGCGTCCTTTGCAGACGTTGCATTTTCAATATGAAGATTGTTAATTGGATGTACTGCCAGGATAATTTTTGCCTTGGCCTTGTTGTCCTTCAACTTGAGTTTCGCCGGATCAACAGTTGGGTCGGTGCCTTCCACCACTGCCCACAAATCCTCACACTCGAGGTATGCTTTCGCAGCAACTTTCCATGTTGCATAATTTTCACGGTCGGTAAGTTGATCTATCGCCGGAATTCTGTTTGATCCATTCATCTTGCCAACAGAAGATGATCCCGATCAACGATGCAACCCAACCTCGAAACTCGGCACAACAAACTCGCGAAATCTGACTCGAAAACACCACTTCACTGTTTAACTTCACGTTGTTCTGGGCCCATAACCACTTGGGAATTTAACATAAAAGTCCGTGGATTTAGCTATTAAAAAGATTTTATTGGGGAAAAAACACATGGCACAGAAATCGCGACGTAAAATATTTCGCACAATATCGAGACAAATCAATAGCATATATCGATACATCGAATTACCATATCGAATACAAAAGATCGACTATTCACATCGACATAAAGTTGCCTCCAATATTTAAAACCATTGTTAATTCACAAATATCTACCACTCAAAACACACGACACCATGCTGGCTCTGGACATTACCATCACTTATGCCCGAATCACTCAGAATTGTAGATACGCGTAAATAATGTACAAAAATTGTGAAGAAAAATATCATACGATTGTCAATATGTATAACGAATTTTAGTATGCAACAAAAGGAAATTGTCAAAAGGCTTAAGAAATTCCTAGTATGTAACGAAACAATTACAAAAGAGAATTCTTCAATGACAAAACAGCATACCTTGTAACACGCCGAAAACCAGGCAAAATGCACTAAAATTCTGTAAATTTTTGTATTATATCTTTATGTACAATAATTTTTTATACCGTATTTTTTCATACCGTGTACTTTGTAACATGTAATCTTTTAATACTTTTTTGTGTTCTTTTACGATTTGTACACACCTTTTTTACACGAGCACATGATACAACCCTTGTGACTCCTTTTTCGAAATTTTTGTCTCCAACTTTTTGAGAAATTGTGTCCAAAAATGTTTACGAGGGGGGGGGGGGTTACGTATCCGTACCCCAAATCACCCCCTGACACAGGTCCTTTGCCATGAATTGCTGACGCCACATTCTATTTAATGTAACAGCCCTTGCCTTCAGCAGAGAGTCAGTCAGTCTTGCCATCAGCTCCGCGTCAACAACATCCATGCTGTGTACCTTCCCGTAAATTCTATATTGTTCTGTCAATTGCAATAAAGTGTTTTGGTTCATTATTCGTTCTGAATAATAACCCTATGTTTTCGGTCAGGAAAAATTTTTTACAAACCCCCCTCAAAATTTGATACTTAACGTTTCAAGACATGGGGATTCCAAATCTGCAATGTCCGCCCGCCGTCCAGGCCGTTTTGTGCCTTTAACGTGGTCCAAAAAATTCGTTCTTCCGCACAAAAATCCCATTTACTAAAGTTAACGTACCTGTTAGGTGAGTCCGTCTCCTCTGGCTTGTGAGTTACTGTGGGGCCCACAGTAACTCACAAGCCAGAGGAGACGGACTCACCTAACAGGTACGTTAACTTTAGTATTTGCCTACTGGCGGACACAACCCAATTTCTTTAATCCCATTTAGTATCTAGTTGTTCCCGCCATCTCGGCAATCCGATCGGACGAAGCCCATGGTTTTTATGGGCAAAAAGTGGTTAAAAAATTAACAAAACGCAGTATAACGCGGGAACTACAGCGGAACTCAATGTATCGTCGTTTGTACTCCCTCCTGTCCCATTAAAACCACCCGCCTGCTCGCAACGTCGTGTTCCCGTCCCAATTTCCCCGACTCTTTTTGCCTGACGGGGGCCTGGCGCCGGGGGAATATTTAGTTTCCGTAGTTCCATTGTAGCCAAGTCATGTTTCGTATGGTTTACTAGTATTCGATGCTGAATTGAATGGGATGGGTCTCGGAGCAGTAATACTACAAGCTGTTCATGAGAATAATAAATCATTGTGTAATAATTTGCAGGGTTTTTACCAAGTAATGCAATGGTGTTTCTAACTGTGTACGTTGGAACTGAGAGACGATTGTTGTGAAGTTCCGTTCCGTATTGATTCTTTTGGAATTATAGGAAAAAGTGAACCGTATAAAATTTACGGAGAAGTATACCGTACTTTGCCTATTTCTGATTATTATTGACCTTCCATTTCGTAGCTTAATATATGTGGACGAAAGGCGAGAATTATGCATTTTGACCTCAGTGAGAAGAATAATTTTGTGCTTATAACTTTCTGTGGCCGTCTGATGTTGGTGTGAGATCGTGAATATGAAGTTTGAGCTGACTAGGTTCAGTCGTTCTTCCTCATTCGTGTCTACATTCGCACACCATGTTTTGAACAGGGTGGTTTTGGGAGTTAGAAACGTAAATATTTGAAGAAAACTCAATAATTATCTTTTTTACCAATCTCATAGGCTATTAATGAGACTATACGAATGAAAAGGTTCGTATACATTTTGGAATTATGTGGAAGTAGAACACGTAAGTAATAATTTTTGTTTTGTCTTTGCAGGTTCGAGGCTACTAGCTGTAGGTGACTTTAGTGGCGTTAGTAAAACTTGCCTCCCTCATTGTGAAACTAGTTTCCCAGACCATTGTTCACTTGCCCCCACTTTCATAAATACGATGTCGGGAGAAGAAAAAAGAGCGTTTTACTGCTGGGCTAGAATGCCACTGACCATTGGTGCTGTCGACTGTACACACGTGAAAATGTCAATTTTTGTGAAACACCGCACGTTTGGTGTTGAAAAGCATCATGTATCGTTTTCAAAAAGTTGTTTGGTGTATGATTAATTTTGAATAATACACGTAATGTTTTCTGTAAGGAACATTTTTTTACTTATGTTGGCCCAACTCACGACAGAAAGTTATAAAATCGACGGAAAAAATCACGACAAACACTCAACAAAAATAATCACAATACGAAAAACCCTGCAAATTATTACACAATGGTTTATTATTCTCATGAACAGCTTGACCTAGTATTAGTGCTCCCCCATCCCATTCAATTCAGCATCGAATACTAGTAAACCATACGAAACATGTCCTGGCTACAATGGAACTACGGAAACAAAACGTCTGATGATTTTGCCCCGTCGTCGGGGAAATTGGAACGGGGGCGCTCGAAGCAAACCCATTCCGAGGCGAAAAGGGAGTTGAGTGGCGGCGTCGTTGGGAGGCGAGCGAGCGAGCGCGGTTGCTTTTTTAATGAGACGGGCGGGGAGAGAGGGAGTTCAAACGACGAAACGCTGTAGCTCCTGCGTTTCGTTAATTTTTTTAACCATTTTTTGCCCATAACAACCACGGGCTTCGTCTGATCGGATTGCCAAGATGGGGGGCACAACTAGATACCAAATCGGATTTTTGGGCGAAAGAACGAATTTTTTAGACCACGTTAAAGGCACAAAACGGCCCGGAAGAGGTGGACAGCAAAGTGGACATATTTACCACAGCACTGCACTCTGCTGGGCTCTCTGTACTTGGGCAATAGAAGCACAGGGTGATCAAAGTCCCATGGTGGACTGAGGAACTTAATCCCCTCAAGCAAAGTGTAAATAGACCCAGAAGGATGTACCAACACACTCGTGACCCTGATACCAGAGCCACACAAACTACATCACTGTCTAGGAATTTCATTTACTAGGAAAGATGGAAAAATGTATGCCTCTCAATCACAATACATTGATGAAATCCTTGACAGGTTCAATATGACAACCTGCAACCCTGTACAAACACCAATAGCCCCTGGATTCAAAGCCGAAAAAGCCCAAGAAAATGAAGAAACTCCCGCTTATCCTTACCAACAACTTATTGGTGCTCTAATGTATTTAGCTGTCGCTACTAGACCTGACATTAGTTTCGCAGTCAGCTTTCTCAGCCAATACAACAATTGCTATGGCAAATCACTTGCAGTTAAAAGAGTATTAAGATACCTAAAGGGTATCAGGAACTTAGCTCTCACATTCTCAAAAACAGGAAAGGAACTTTTTGGTTGTGCTGATGCCAGTTGGGGATCTGCTGAAGATAAAAAATCTTATACTGGCTACTGTTTCATCTATGCTAGCACCCTCATAAGCTGGGAAGCTCGCAAGCAGCGTACCGTGGCCATCTCTACCCAAGAAGCAGAATACATGTCTCTAACTAAAGCAGCCAAGGAAGGTATGCACCTATGCCAACTAATCTCCAACATGGGTATTCCGCACAAGACTCTCCAAATCTTCAATGATAATATTGCCGCTCAAGAACTTACCAAAAATCCAATCATCAGTCCACGTTCAAAGCATATAAGCATAAAGGAACATTTCATTCGTGAAAAAGTACAGAATGGAGACGTTGAAGTTATCTACAAGCCCTCAGAAAGATTGGAAGCAGACATATTTACGAAGCCCTTTTCTGGACCCAAATTCGACGAGTTCAAGAATGTCTTAGGACTTTCAACAGTATAACGAGTGAGAGGGAGTGTTGCAATGAAAGACTTTTCTTGTTACGTCACTCGTTACTTCCATGCAATGACGCAAGATCCATCTAGCGTTACTCTGCTCCTTGTGTTGACGTTACTCTTACTCTTAATGTCATGTCAATGTTTCTAATCTTGTCCGAAATTAAATATCGTAGTTTGCCTAGTAGAATTATATTAGTAGAACCTCATTTTAAAACCGGCTTCTTGCATATTAGCGAAACCGCAACTTCCATGACTGATGACTGGCAACTCCCTTCCTCGTCGAGGGTTTAGGTACAGTCATCAAATAAGGAAACAGACCTGTGTGTGTGTGTGTCTGTAGTTCGATTTGTGGGAGAACGGCTGATCCGATTGAGCTGGTTCTTGTTTTTGTTTTGTTTGTTATTTTTTGTAGACACCAAAATTATGGTTATGGACGATGGGAAGGGAGGGTGGGGGACGAAAATGTACCAAAAAATATCTGGTGCGTAGCAACACACGACTTTCCGCCACCCCTTTATGTTCGAACACCACCTACATAGGCGGGCCCTATATCTTCGTTCAACGCATTTTTACAGGAACATTTATGGAGAACAAAATGTAGGGACTAGTTAGCTGAGAGTACTCCGAAAGTTTGATCGAAATCGTTAGAGCCGTTTTTGAGAAAATTGGAATACCGATAAATTAATATTCGACAAATCTCCTTTTCTGAGTTAACTTGGCTTATATCTCCGTTCAACATATATATACAGAAATAATTATGGAGAACGAAATGTTGGTATGGGTGACTGAAAGACACTCCATTAAGATTTATCACATCTGGTGAAAAAGTTACCCTGGAATTTACGGAAATGATCGAAAAAACGTTATTTTTGACACATTTTAATTTTTATCTCTGTTCAATGGACCGTCACAGGAACATTTATTGAGAACAATATGTAGGTATGAACTATTTGAAAACATCCTGTGAGTTTGGTGGAAATCGCTGAAGCCGTTTTGCCAAAAAGCGTAAAAAACCTATTTTTGCTTCAGGGGCCAATATCTCCGTTCACCGTATTTTCATGGAGATATGTATGGAGAAGAAAAGTTAGATATTGATCAGTAGAAGATAATTTGAAAGTTTAATCAAAATCGTTAGAGCCGTTTTCGAGAAAAATGCGAAAAACCCTAGTTTTTGGTACATTTTCGTCCCCCACCCCCCCTTCCCATCGGCCGAAATCGTCCATAACCTTATTTTGGTGTCTACAAAAAATAACGAACAAAACAAAAAAAGAACCAGCTCAATCGGATCAGCCGTTCTCCCGCAAATCGAACTACAGACACACACACACACACACACACACACACACACACACACATACACACGGACCACGCGCCGAAATTAGGTTTTTTAGACTCAGTAGGGTCTGAAACGTAAAGATCTGAAGAAAACCCAAATTTTTTTTTTGGGCCGATTACTATACTTTCCTTCCCTTCGGGTAGCGGAAAGTAACTAGGGGTTTTCGCATTTTTCTCGAAAACGGCTCTAACGATTTTGATTAACCTTTCAAATTACCTTCTGCTAATCAATACCTAACTTTTCTTCTCTATACATATCTCCATGAAAATACGGTGAACGGAGATATATGCCAATGAAGCAAAAATTGGTTTTTTACGCTTTTTGGCAAAATGGCTTCAACGATTATCACCAAACTTTCAAGATGTTTTCGAATAGTTAATACCTACATATTGTTCTCAATGAATGTTCCTCTGACAGTCCATTGAAACAGAGATAAAAATCAAAATGTGTCGAAAATACCGTTTTTTCGAACATTTCCGTAAATTCCTGGGTAACTTCTTCACCAGATGTGATAAATCCTCATGGTGTGTCTTTTAGTCACCCATATCAACATTTCGTTCTCCATAATTATATCTGTACATATATGTTGAACGGAGATATAAGCCAAGTTAACTCAGAAAAGGAGATTTGTCGAATATTAATTTATCGGTATTCCAATTTTGTCAAAAACGGCTCTAACGATTTCAATCAAACTTACGTAGTACTCTCAGCTAACTAGTCCCTACATTTTGTTATGCATAAATGTTCCTGTAAAAATGCGTTGAACGAAGATATGGCACTCGCATATGTAGCTGGTGTTCGAACTTACGGGAGTGGCGGAAAGTTGTGTGTCACCACTCACCAGATATTTCTATTTCGTATTCTGTTAGCACCTTCTCTACCACCTATCTCTTCGCACCTTTTTCTATTTATTATCGTTAATCCTCCGACCCCTTAGTTTCAGCCACATTGGAGCATTACATTGGTGACAGCAGTGGGATAAATGGTGATGCGCCTACTACAATGTGAATGACAAGTAAGCGCCCTTTCCTTGTCGCCCTCTCATTCCTCGAATCTTTGATCGGATTTTCCGTGGATTCGCTCAACTCTCAAACATCCGTTCATTAACTTCGCCCGCTCCAAGAGCAGCGGCTAACAGTGAGGGGAGAGATGTACCGCCTGACTCCCTTTAAAGACACCGGGCGATTGTGGTCTAGTGGTTAAGACAGTGGCGATTGCAGTAAATTTTTGCCTGAGTCAGTGGATCCCCAATCGTCTCCAAACCCCCCTCGTAACATGTATATTAAAATTCCTGAAGTTGAAGCCAACAAAAATAAAGTTTTGTAACTTAATTGAAGTCTTTATGGATTGGTAGGAAGTCGAAAACATTGGAATAACAAATAGAACAGAACACTAGAAGAGAAAGGATTTAGAAGATCGAAACATTTCTGCCTGTATACCAAAAATGGTGCGTATCTTGTCGTCCATGTTGACGATATCTTGGCAATAGGCAAAAAGTAACAAGTTGAGAATATTGTTAAAACCTTAAAACAAGCCTTTTTAGTCTAATATATCGGGACATTTACTATATTTCTTAGAACGGAAATTGGCAGAACTTTAAACTCGAAAATTTTTCAAACCAAGTACATCAACTAGATTTTACAACATTTCAATATGGGAAGTAGAAGAGGAGTCGTTACACTCATGGAAGTTAGCTCTCAAAATGATCTGAACCTGGAAACCATTGATGTGCCTTATCGTAGAAGGAGGAGGGACCTCGTGTACTCAAATGCTGACTTTGGCAGGAGAACGATGCGATTGCAAAAGTGTCAGCGGTTGTGTTGTACAGTACGCAGGAAACAGTATTAGTTGGCACTCTAAAAAGCAAGCATGTGTAGTCTAATCATCTGCTAAAGCAGAATATGTTGCAACTGGTAACTCATGGTTAGATCAACGTGAAAGGAGTACTCACCGATCTTAGAGTGAACGTTGAAACTAAACTTTATAAGGGCAATATGAGTGCAATTTCAATGATTCGAAGCTACAAAAACTTCAAAACGAGGACAACATATGTAAGATCTTGCCACGAAAAAGATCATGAAAATGTGGTATGTTGGAACAAATGAAAATCTAAAAAACACATTTTTACCAAGCTGCAAAGCAATGATAAATTTTTGTGCTTGAATAATGAAATTGCTATAGCATACATTTCATTTTGTAAGCGCCATTCTGATATGTTTAAATTTCAGTATTTTTCTAAAATGTTAATATGTGATCAATTTATTGTTCTGTGTTATCAACATTTCCATTGCGCTTATAAATTGTTTGAACAGTTTTTAATCGAGGAGTGTTGAATTTTGAATACTAGCAGAAAGCAGCACATCGATGATTGCAATGGCAAAGAAATGGTGACTGATCTTGACCGCTAGGCAGCACCCCATATTGGGCGCTTCTCTCATAGTTGTGTACACCGCCCACCCAAAAGGGTTATTTTTGTCCTCCAGCTAAAGTTTCGATAGAAGTAGTGATAGTTAGGTGTCTGATGAAGGTGCAGGCAGGAGTTTTACAAGCTTGGCGACAGGCCGTAGATAAGTACGAGTAAATGTCCGCAGCCGTGCTGATCGAGAAATGCCATCAGTGCTCTTCCGCCTGCACAATTGGCCGAAGGAGAGGGGGGAGAGTCTGGCAGAGGATGACCACTACATCACAAATGGACACAGTGTCGAGTCCACTTCTGCGGTCTAATAGGGGTGTTATGCGCACCTGCGGAAGGTCCCCCATTTGTGGATGCATGATTTTCATCTTGCAGCGTCTACCAGGAATGCACTGATGTATGCAGTGACGAAGCAGAGAGTGCAGTCGTGGTACCCAGTAAGAACACTGGATGACAGTTTGTACTGCCTGTGGGCCACTATGGAACTGCCACTCGAGATAATGTTGGCACAGTAATTTTGAGAGAGGGGCATTTTTATGCAACAGCAAAGGGTGCTTATTATGTGCTGGCAGCAGAAATTGACCCAAGCGGCTGCCCATCCTGAGCAGTCCCTCATCATCAACAAATGGAGTCAAGGCTGGTTAGGGTTGTACCTGGAGAGAGATGGCAAGCAAACTAGGTCAGATAGCCATGCTAGCTCTACAACACCCAAAAACGTAGGCCCGCACCACCAGAGAGAGTGGTCTAGTAAGGATGCAGGCTGCAAGTCAGGCTGCAGGTGTGAGGGAACATGGTGCCATTGGGAGACGAGGGTGTGGTTGACAACTTCCACCACCCGATTGGCCACAAAGGTTTTGAGCAGGTGGAGGGAAGTATACAATTAAGAACAGTGGCATCAGTACATAGGTAAACCTCCTCTATGCCCAAACGTTTGCTGATTAGGTGGACTGAAGACAGGAGTCTGACCAAGAGAGCCCCAGCTCCAGACAGGGAATGGTTTGAACCTGCAGTGGAGAAACCCTCGTCTTAGCCTTGAGTAGCCGTACTGACACACAGTCATGGTTGGTGACTAAGCGCAGGTACAGAGCCGCTGCACACCCCAATATGCAGGCATTCGCGAAGCCAACTAGTTGATGGGAGATGGCGTCCACTAGGGAGCGGAACTGCGGGTTGAAAGTTGAAAGCGAGACAATAGAGATAGTTACCCTTCAAAAGCTGCCCACTATGTTGAAAATCACTGTGGCACATGGACGTACCAGTCAAGCCCCTCCCTCAAGAAAGCTCTGGCACAGAATGTAACCCACAACAGCCAACCCAATAGATCAAAATAGAGGCGACCCGTGAGTTTATTGTAAGTTCATTGGCCTAATTAAGAACGATTCTGAAAACTAAGAACATTAAACTTTATCAAGAACCATCAATAAACACTTGGTTCGAAAATGCGAAAACACAATGACTATTATTCCAAGTTTTGGTTTCTAATCACGCGTCGTCAACGTTACACTTGGAAACCTCACAACAGTGGCGATGTTGTAGGCGAAGACGTCGTGTGAAGGGTCTCAAAAAACGCCAAGGATGTGAAGAGAGGGCACTCTGTGTGCTCGAATTTGTAAAGACGAGGCTCTGTGCTACAGCGGGATGTTAGCAAGTAATTAGTTCATATTTGAGGCCCACTTTCATAACTCAAAACCACCAATCATAGAAGGCTGCTGCAGCTGTTTGGCTACAGTCCCTGTCGGCACCGATACACGGCAGTCATCCATGTAAGTGGAGTCCTTAAGGACCTGTGCTGCAAGAGGGTGGTCAGCTCCTCTCCACAACCCCTCTGCCAACTGCAGCAAAAGTGCGCAGCTGGTACCATATGTGACTATCCTCAGCTAAAACTCCTGAACTAGTTGATCCTCTGAGGAACGCCACAAGATGTGCTGATAGCGGCTATCCTCTTCAGCTACGCGAATTTGCAAGTACCTCATCCAACACACCGATGTGAGCACAACAGCCTGTAGTCTGAACAATGTGAGTACTTCAGAGATATGCTTCTGCAGTGGGGGACCAGTCAGCAGGCAATCATTTAATGAGATCCCCTCAGCATAGCGGCATGAGGCATCAAACACCAGACGTATAGAACTAGTAGTTGAACTTCGTTCAATAGCAAAGTATAGGATAAAGCAATGCCTGGTACCCTCGAAGAAACGCATGATACACAGTTGCTCATTCCAATGAAGTCAGGTCTCAAGATTGTACCAGCGTTTCAAGGTAATAGCACGTGAGTTGATTAACGTGGAACAGATGAAGGTGTTTGTGAAGGGCAAGCCTACAGAATATCCTCCTCAAGGCAGATGAAAGATGGAAGGGGATTTCCGCCGCATTGTGAAGAGGATCCTGAGGAACATCCATAACCACCGCTTCAGATTGCCAAAATCGTCGCACTGATTTCTCCAGCCACCACCTGTTAACAAGCACACTCTGGGTGTGTGTGCCAACCATAGAAACTTTCCCCACTATGGCCCAACCAAATATCGAACGAATTGCAGCTGGACACCCTGGAATGATGCTTCCATCCCCCTGTTGTAACTCATTCACCAGCTCAGGCCCAATAAGAAAATCAATCTTCCCTGACTCACCATATCAGCAGACTTCCTCGGGAAGGGACTGCTCTGGTTGGTTGGGATACCTCAGCTGCTTAGGTATACATACAATTTTCCAATGCCAGCACAAAATTGCCCACTGGTTGTTGTGTAGCTCCACACTACTCCTGGTGGCATGGCATCACTGGAAGTCCCAAAAGCTGAGTGCAATCCGCTGCGATCATATTGAGCTCGGAGCCTGAATCCAGAATACATATTGGTATTAATCGTTGAGTACCAGTGCTTGAATGGTAGCCAAGACTACCAGTCAGCAAGGATTAAGGAGGCTCTAATGGATGACTCTGGTGTGTTAGCAGCACTCCCCAGAAGCCAGAGTGTCAGCAGCCCTGGATGCCTGTGGAGTGTCCAATGTATGTGATGCAATGAGTGGTGCGCTATACTTTTGGAAGTGCAACAGCGACCACACAATTTGCATTGGCAGGATGTGTGGGCACCTTTTTGTCCAATAACCATGAGCGCTTCTCTGGTGGGGTCAGGAGAAGATGCTCTGGGCACTAATACAACCTGTGGGAGGCAGCTGCACAGTGAGGGCAAGTTAATGACGACAGTAAAGCGGCATTGAAAGATGGTTGGGCAAACACATCAGTTGACTGAGCAACATGGAGCGCCAGTGGTCCTTAAGCTGGATGCCGAGCAACACTTGGTAAGGGTTGAAGCTAGCGCAGTCCTAACTGACATTTGGATTGTTATCTCCTTGATGCATACCTGTTCCTGGATGGAACAGCTCAGACCCCAACTGGAAGCTGGGCACAATGCTCCCTGGATATTCGTCTACACTGAGCTAAGGATACATAAGCAGGTATGGGTGCATAATCTTGCAAAGACGAACACTCCCCAGCCATGGTGCCTTGGACTTTTTCCAGTAGTCAAACATGGAGAGATGTGTGGCGAATAATAAACGAAAATTTTGAAACAATGGAAATAAACTGTAGGGGTCGAATCCCACCCGAAATAAAATAATAAAAGGGTAAACTTAAAGAATTCAACAAGAACGAATAAATAATCGGGGGAAAATAAATAATAGTTGACCTTCTGGCTTAAAATGAATCTAAAATAATAAGCGTCCTTCTTCTTGCTGAATGTGCCTATGGCATGCTGAAACTAAGAAAACAAAATCAATGACCCACTTCAGGAGTGTTGTCTTCTTCATTCGAACAGCCTGAAAGTTGAGAAGTCGGATAGTGGGAGACGTCGTGGGAGTTCGGGACTTTTGTATCGGAAGAAAAAGGGAGTGCGAGACATCGATGAAAAGGGACGAGGAGGCTGCCGAAGTGTCCCCTGCACAGGGACCTGATTTCTTGGAAACCTTACACAACTTGCCACTTTCCCTGTATCAGCAGTGCTGCACCGAATTGTCGCTGCACAAAAGGCGTATTTTGCGGCAAAGATGCATACATCTGTTAAAATCAGAGACTGCAAAGTTCAAATTTCTCTTGAGAGACTCAAACCAGCTTTTACGGAGACAGAAGACGACACAGTAACTTCGAGAGCCATTCCGATGGAAAGGACAGAACCGCAAGAGAACCCAGAAAGCTGTCCGAACCTTGCTGAAGGCCAAACGCCAATAAGTCAGCATCGTGCAGGTTCCATGTCAATTGGACAGGACAGCAGAGCCGCCAATGTTCCAGCTTTAAGGTGATCAGGTAGGGTCAGACTAATGCCCATACATTTCCAGGACTACGTAATAGTTTGAGAAAGGAGATGATTTGTAGCAGTTCATTTGCTTCTAAATTATATTTTACCTTCAAGTTATTTCCATTCAATCAGGATATTTAGTTGCGATGACGTGGGTTTATAATAAAGTGGTCAGCCGTTCCTGAGAAAAGAAAGCTGATCCAAATTGAAATGATTGACAGTGTCGACGTGCTGCTGGGCAGCTTCACTTCAGAAGGAATTAGATTCTATTTGAAAATCTTCATGGGGTGCATTAGAGAATGGTAAGAACTCCCAGTCACAAGGAAGCGTTGAGTGACTGTCAGATGTTCACTTGCACAGCCTCTCTGATGCAAGGGTGCATTTTGTTTGGAGATACTTGGTTCAATTATCCTTAGTAGCTCTTCAAAATCACTCTTCTTTGCCACGAAGAAGTTGGCGAAGCTGTCGTCCTCCCTATTCTCTAAATTGAGTTCATCCACCTCATCTGGTGTAAGATCTCATGAATTCTGTGGTCCAAAATTTTTGCAGCCATCCATGAGTGCACCAAAATCTCCGAGGGCGTATGCAAGGGTATTGTTTATGCTTGGTAACTCCTATAATGATCACAGCTGCTGCTAAAACTACATCATAATCCATTTTAATTTTCTTCAAATGGAATTCCAATCGCGACATGAATGGAGTGATGGTGAACACTTGCTAACCTGTGCTCGAACTGAACTGAAATGGGCACGAATTCGGAGCATCCACATTACAAACAGATGTAGACGTCAGGCAGAACCTAACAACCTGCCTTGCCTGATTTGTCATATTGTGGACGCACCTTTAACCTAAATGTTAGAATCCGTGGTATCAAGAGTTAAAGTATACATAACCGTAGAAGTTTACTTTTAATAATGAACAAAATCGTACCCACAAACGTTTACAGTATAAGAATGGTAATGAAGGGAACTGAACAAAAAAAAAATTAAAAAAGGTGCAACAACACCCATTATCAGTGTAAGGTTTCACAACACACGGTGGACTCAAATCTTTGATTTTTACCCAACACTTCCCCTAAAATCAAGAAAACCCTACTTCACTATGGGCCCATCAAAAATCTTGGGTCATCACTCACTTAACTGGCACTTCACAAACACCAATGAGGCTTTGCAAGCATTCAAAACGTTGCTTTGGAAGAGGCTTCGTGAGTAGATCTGCCTGTTGCTGATCAGAAGAAACGTGCTCAAGATCTATTTCACCTGAGCTCAGGCGTTCACTGATGAACTTCCTGTGAATGTTAATATGCTTCGTGCGACTACGGAAAACTGGATTCTGAAGAAGGTCTATGGTGCTCGAGTTGTCAACCTTCAAAATCACCTTGGTTGTACCATTGTTGACTTCTTCCAAAATCCTGCTGATCCACACAGCTTCCCCTACAGCGGTACTCGCAGCTACAGTCTCAGATTCAGTATTATACATAGACACACACTTCTGGAGTTTGCTGGACCAAGCAATGGGACCACCAGTGTACTTGAACAAAATTCCAGAAGTTGGCCTTCTTGTTTCTAGGTCACCGTCATAATCTGCATCAGAATATGCTTCAATATCATTCCCATTTTCCTGATACAAAATCCCAAATTTCTGAGTACCTTCGGTGTACTTTAGGAGACTCTTTATCATTGCCGATTCCTTCTCACAAGGGCAATCCATCTTACGGAAAGAAAACCAACAGCAAAACTTATGTCAGGTCCTGAGGCAATAGAGAGATACAAAATGGATCCAATTGCTTCACGGTAGGGAACTTTTATTTTTAATTCCGGCCTCACCATGTTGTCAAATTCTCTTTTCAATAGGCCTCGAAGCAGCATTGATTCTAAATCTTTCAAGAATTTTCTGTATGTATGTAGGGAGATAAAAATTGACCCATCTACTAGCTTTTGAATTGTCAATCCAAGGTAAAATTTTGCCTCACTTACATTTACCTTGAAAGTCTCTACAAGAACTGAAACAAATTTATTCAAATCTTGTTCATCCCTGCTCACTACCAATCCATCATCAACATCGAGAGTCATCTGAGACTGTTTTCTAACAATTAACGAAAAGGCAGGGATCATTTTCACTTTGAACTAGGTCACACTTACTCAATAAATCCGTAAATGTCTTGTTCCAGCATCTAGGAGCTTGACAGAGTCCATAAATACTTTTCTGTAGACGACACACCTTTTTTGTTCCATCAGTGTAACCTTCTAGCTGATTCATAAAAAGCTCAACATCCAAATCACCATAAAGAAAGGCACATTTAATATCATACTGCAACATTGGGAGTCCCCCACAAGCACCAACACTCAACAAAGTGCGCACTGTGTCCCACCTAGCAGTAAGACTGAAGGTTTCATTAAATTCAATACCTTCACGTTGTAAATAGCCTTTAGCAACAAGCCTTGCCTTGTGACGCTCTATTGAACCATCAGCATTGTATTTGATTTTATATACCCAACAACAATCAATCACTCTCTTGTCTGGAGGCTTTGGGACTAAATCCCAAGTATGGCTATTTTTGAGGGCTTCAATTTCCTCAATCATTGCATGTTTCTAATGCTCAGCCTGGGAACTAACTATTGCATCAGTATAGGTTGAAGGTTCTTTTTCTGTCGCTATCATTGCAAAACATTCTGAAGATCCAGGCATCATGTTTTGTTTCCCCTCCAATACATAATCATTATATCTTTCAGGTATTTTCAAATTTTGTCTATCTCGAAGTTTCTGATGAGGATGATCATTTTTAGGGGTGAAAACCTCATCATTAGATACACCTGGCATTGTAGAACCCTTATCAGGAGAATCTTCATCCATTGATTTCTCATCTTCGACTGGCTGCCCTTCAGTCTTCTCAGCTACATCATCTTCTTCGCCGTAGTGCTGAAAGATTGCTGTAGACTGGTTCTCATATTTGAAGACAACATCCCGTGAAACAACAACTTCACAGTCTTCCGGAATCCAAACTCGATAGCCATCCTTGTCTCCACAATATCCAACCAGATGTCCGAGCTTGGCTTTCTTGTCAAACTTCTTCCATTTCTGCCCTAGCACATGAACAAAGCATTCTGTTCCAAAAACTTTAAGATGCTGTTAATCGACTCTAAACGGGATCAATGCAGTTGGTGAATACGGCCCTGGGTTAAGCTCTAGCCCTGATCAAACCTTAACCCTAAAAGGTTGGGCGGTTCGGCCCAGTTAGCTCTTATCATTCTTTATCATGTTCTGATATTTGTCCGCCATTACCGTGCTCTGCTCTGTATTCGCTTTTATTATTGTGAATAACACCTATATTTTGGAATAATGATAATAAACAAAGATACTGTTTACTAGTGCGCAGTTATTTCAGTTGCTATTCCACTACGATGATAATCTAATATGTTGGGTTATCGTCATCTCACCCGGCGCCTCAAATGGCTATGAGCGGGGTCCGACGACTTGTAAAAGTATGAATTTAAATTCTGTTGCGAATAAAAGTATTACGATCGTCGATAACAAGTTGTTGGTTGCGTAAAATACATGCTGAGCAGTTTCTGAAAAAAACTAGAAGTCATATTGATGTGTTAGAAAACCCAAACGCAAATGGGTGGATGTAGTAGCAGATAAGTAGGAAATATTAAATAATACCACGCTTTTACACACACATTAGTGTATTAAACAACTTTTATTAAACAAGACAATTCTCCCTTCTTTGTTAAAGTTCCTTCCTTGCAAAAGTTGTAACCTCATAATTTGGGTTTTTATTATTTCTTGCTCAGTTCTCATTTTCCTGTAGCGCTTCCGATTTTTCCTACACGCACAAAGCATTTTCCTGGACTAATTTGGCTTATTCCTGCAGCTCTTGCAGTTGTAGTACCCGTATTTCCACTTTAAGCTCCTCACAAAATTCAGCTTCGGCAGAGGTTAATGCGGCCACTTTGGTGTAAGACAATAATTAGAAACAATAATTTGGTCAAATCCAGATTATTGAGCATTGGGCATCTACGGGATACACGGTTTCGCGGTTGTTACGTTTACATGACACTTGTTTACGGGACAAGATGTTGAACAGACGTCCAATTTCTTTACTTTACTGAAACCTCATGAGTCCACTGCCTTCTCGATATGGCTTAATCGCAGTGTAATCACGTCTATGCTAACCGCATCCCACAGTGATCTCAGCTAGCATGGTGGGCGTGAAAATGACTAGCCTTGATCAACTTATGTAGCCCTGATCAGTTGGATCACAATCAGCGGCGTTTTGGTGAAGAAGACCCCCAGTCTGGTAAAGACCACTTTTGTGGTGGGAGCGGGTTAGGTGCTGTTAATCGACTCTAAACGAGATCAACACAGTTGGTGAATACGGCCCTAAGAACGGGAATGAAGGGAACTGGCTGAACAAAAGAAAAAGAAAAAAAGAGATGCAACAACACCCGTTATCAATGTAAGGTTTCGCAACACATGGTGGACACAAATCCTTGATTTTTACCCAATACAATACTTAGTTGCTAACTTCCGTCTGAGTTGCCTAGTGTATAATACCAACCAATCACTAGCCAAAGGTATATCAACAGGTTTGTGTTAGAATTTTGAAATACGAATCTTGAGAATGTACATAAATCACTTTATGTTTTGATTGAACGAATTTATCATTAGAAACTGTTGGAGTAGGTAGTGCTTCCCAAAGCGATACTAGCGCTTATACTTCCATGCTATCCATGGAACTTTTATCTCCATGAAACCATCTATCTCTCTTATGTGTATGTGGTGTTGTTATCTCCCGCCCTCTTTGTCACCAAGTTCTATTCTTGATTTATATTCTTTTATAATGAATAAAGTATTCTAAAGTGTTTTAAAGTTTACTTGATTAAAGTCACGGAGATTCCCTGCATCCACTCTACTAATAGGTTTTTGTGCCCAGACTCTGTTGAACTTTTTTCAAGTGACTTCAAAAGTGTGTTCTCAACTCCGCGTTGCCGTACATACCTACTGTAAGTACAACTTTGTAGTTTTCCCGACGTATTCACATCGCGTTTATTTGGTCAACTTTAATTATGGCTGAATCTATGAATTCGTCGAATACTCTTCCTTGCGAAAAGTTGAAGGGAAGGGAAAACTTCCAACAATGGAAATTCCAGATCAAAAGTGTACTGGGTTAATTATCAGAATAGTGTACGGGGGTACTTTTGTCCGGTTCTTCGGTTCGCAATTCGGAACGTTTAGTAGCGTCACTGATACTGATACTAGTTACAACTTTCATCACTGGCAACTTTCCAGCGCTAGTACTCTTCAAAATATGACTTAGATCGTTGACTAACCATTGAACTATGGAATCATTCCGCGAATCCACCCTTCGGCAAATTTCTGTTGAAACCGAAATATCGTCCTTCAGTTGTCCAGTTGCTGCCACCGTATGCGTTCTTCCTCCTTCGTCGTTCGTTACGTATCCAATTTTTTTCGCGCCTGTCCGGCTTCTGTTTTAGAGCTATTCCCACTGCCCTCTACGCGTTTATTTGTTTGATCTTTTTCGACCAGCCATGGATAGGCGAATCAATACGACTTTGATTCATCAATTTAGGGAAAAAGGCACGAGGAGTGTTGTGGATTGGTGTATGAGTTACAGTTTTATCTCTGACAAGTATGAATGCGGTGGATGGATGAAATTATGTTGAACGATTTAAGTCACATTTTGAAGAATACTAGCGCTAGAAAGTTGCGACAACCTCACGAAGGCTTTCTTCGAGGGGATAAAACGAGCCTATCCTCCGCAAAGTTCGGATACGTAAATTGAGAGGTGAGTGATTTTTATTTATTTTTGTGGTCGTCAATGTGTGTTTGGTTGCACTACGCGAGTGATATTTATTATTGTTGTGGTCATTAATGTCTGTTGCATTAGGCGCGCACTGTTTGTCCACGTTGGCTCAGTTTCGCGCGCTTTCCTTTGTTTACATTCTTCCTGTTTCTTTCGCGCGCTTTGTTTACATTCATTTTAACGACAAAACTTCGATCAACTCTTACCGCTACCGTTACGTTCACCAGTATCAGTGACGCTACTAAACGTTCCGAATCGCGAACTGAAGAACCGGACAAAAGTACCCCCGTACACTATTCTGGGAATTAACCGTGTACTGATATTGGATAACACTTGGAGTGCGATAGATGGTTACCCCGAGGGTGACACAACGGATCAAGCTGGAGGCGTGATGCAAAGGCTCTAGCTAAAATTAGTCTAAGCGTTGAAAGAAATGTTTTTCCTCACATTATCAATGCTAAAACTGCTAAGGAAGCGTATGATGCTTATGAGGATAAAAGTCTGAACAGTTGCCTGAAACATTTGCGTCGTCTTTGTTCCATCAAACTAGTCAACTTCTGCTGAATGGAAGACTACGTTAATGAGTGTTTGAATATAGCTCAACAACTCGATTCCATGGGCAAAAAGATAGATGACGAATTTCTCGCTGTTATGATCCTAGCTCATCATGGTTTTAGAGGGTTCTGGTCAGAAAATAACCTCTGACTTCATCAAATCAAAGCTTTTACAAGATGACAAGTATACTGAGAGTGCCAGTCATTCTGAAAACGCTTATTTCTCCGGAAATAAAACTAAGAAGAAGCCACCTTGGTGCAAAATTTGCCGTGTCAAAGGTCACTATGCCAATGACAAATGTAAATCTTACGCCCAAAAGCGAACGGAATCTCGACAACCACAAAATGAGAAACCAAATGGTAAATCCCAGCATGGGGCAGCCCCAAAGGCCATGTTTACTACAAATACGGAGTATAAACCTAGTGATGCCATTTTTTATATTGACAGTGGTGCCAGTCCTCATATGTCCGGCAATCGAGATTTATTCAAAAACTATTCTGCTGATTCCAGCATGCGGAAAGTGCTGATTGCGAATGATACTCGCCTTGATTGTGCTGGTAGTATTGAAGTCCAACTGCAAAATGGAGACATTTCAACCATTTTTAATGTGACGTATGTCAAAGACATGTCTGCAAATTTGTTGTCAGTGCATACCCTGGCTAAACGTGGTTATACCATTGTTTTTGATGAAAATCAATGTCAGATTATTAATGGAAAATCTCATCAACTTAAGGGAGAGCTGATTGCAACTGCCACAAATCATGATGGATTGTATGTTTTGGACACCATGCACCACGATACTGCTCTATTGACACAATCATCTGTCAAACACGAATTGTGGCATGAACGTTTAGGCCACTTGAATCATGTCAGCATGAGGAATCTTCAAGATATCACTCTAGGCATGAATTTTCCATCCAATGCCAAATTTGACAAATGCGTGGCTTGTATTAAAGGAAAACAAACTCGGAAGTGTTTCAAACCTTCAAAGTGCAAGTTATCAGCTAATCGACTTGACTTATTACACACTGATCTCTGTGGACCTATGCAGCAAGCATCTTGGAGTGGAGCGAGGTATATGTTTACCATTATTGATGACTGTACCCGTACAGTTTTTGTGTTTTTCCTGAAAACAAAAGATGGAGTCACCTCAACTTTCGAAGATTTTCGGATTATGATCGAAAATGAATGCAGCACAAAAGTTAAGGCCATTCGCTCAGACAATGGTTCTGAATATTGTAACCAACGTCTGCAATCTATTCTCAAGAAAAATGGGATCAAACACCAGTTGACAGTTCCATATAATGCGGAACAAAATAGAGTGGCTGAGCGCTACAATCGCACCATTATGGAGAAAGTACGCACCATGATGGAAGACGCTAAATGTGATCCTCGAATGTGGGCTGAAGCAGCTAGTACTGCTGTTTATCTCATAAATAGGTCGCCGACGAAGAAACTTCCTGGAGTTACACCTGAAGAAAAGTGGTCAGGACGAAAACCAGACCTGTCACATCTGCGTGTCTTTGGTTGCCCAGCCTATGCCCACATCCCATCACAGAAGCGCAAGAAACTAGATAGCAAGAGTAGGCTGCTTACCTTTGTAGGATACTGTGAGCTGACTAAGGGCTACCGTTTATTAGATCCCATTACTCAAGATGTAGTGACTGCATGTTTTGTAGATTTTCTAGAGGAAAGTCTGATCTCTAAGCCTGATCGCATTGATCAGAACAAGGAATGTTCTTCACAAACTGCTTATCTTCCTCTAAGTGATGATACAGTTGAACAGCCAGCCAAGAGAATCACAACTACAACTAGCAGCAGTGATAGTGACTCTGACACATCATCTGAAGAAATCTACCCGACCATCGAGCTCTCTAATGACGAAGAGAATGAAGCTCTGCCTGGGCCAGATGTTGATGTAGAGAGGAGGTATCCTCTCAGAGATCGTAAGCAAAAATCTTTTCCTGATTTTATTTCTTATTTTTGTTCTGAGGGTGAACCATCAACTTACAAAGCTGCTATTTCTGACTGTAATAAGGCAAAATGGCAAGTAGCCATGCAATCTGAAATTGATTGTTTGTTAAAAAATAAGACGTACATTCTTGTTGACAAACCTAAAAACTGTAACATAGTAAAAAACAAATGGGTTTACAAGATAAAAAGAGACTCAAATGGTGTGAAAAGACTAGGGATGTGTTTCTGAAGCTCAATTTCAAACAAAGTGATTATGAGCCATGTATTTTTTCAAAAGTTAATGGTGATAAGATCATTATTATTGCTCTGTATGTAGATGATTATTTCTTATTTTATAATGATAAAAATGAAAGTAATAAGCTAAAAAGAGAACTTAAAGCTAATTTTAATATTAAAGACTTGGGTTCTGCTAAACAAGTTCTTGGAATGACTATTGATAGTGATAAGTAAAAGGTACATTGAAGTTGAACCACAAACAATTTATACTGAATTTATTAAACAAATTTGGGATGTCTGATGCCAAGCCAATATGTACTCCTATTGAACCTGGTTTGAAATTAGAAAAAATTCATAAATCTGATGGTTCTTATCCATATCAAGAATTGGTGGGATCTCTCATGTATTTGAGTGTAACATGTAGACCAGACATATCATTCAGTGCTTCCTACCTTAGCCAATTCAACTGTGCTAACAATAAAATTCATTTTTTGGCAGCCAAGTGTGTACTGCGCTATTAAAAAGCCGCAATTGATTATGGGATAGAATTTTCCAAGTCTGATGATCCTATAAAATGCTATGTAGATGCAGATTGGGGCAATGATTTAATTGATAGAAAGTCCTATTCTGGTTTCGTTTTTACAATGAGTGGAGGTGCAATTCATTGGGAAAGTAAAAAACAAAGAATCGTATCATTATCTTCCACTGAAACAGAATATATTTCTCTGAGTGATGGTTCCAGAGAAGCCATTTATTTATATAATTTTATTCGGGATTTGATTGGAAATTTGTCTGTTTACCCCACATTAATTCCTAAGAATGGCTTAACCATGTTCTGTGATAATCAGAGTGCTCTTACTCTAGCCAATAGCTATGTTTCTAATAAAAGAAGCAAACATATTCATATTAGATACCATTATGTACGGGAACAAGTTCAAAATAATTTGATTCAAATTGAATATTATCAACTAAGGAATTGTTAGCCGATTTTCTTACTAAGAGTGTTCCGAAAGATTCTGTTGTAACGGTATAGGTCTTAAATTGCCTAACTCTTAATTATTTCTAGTATGTTGGTTAACATTGCGTTTAATAAGCTTATTGTATCTTTTTATGGATGTTCAAATGTATCTATTGTGGACGCTTTTTGAATCAAGGGAGAGTGTTGGAGTAGGTAGTGCTTCCCAAAGCGATACTAGCGCTTATACTTCCATGCTATCCATGGAACTCTTATCTACATGAAACCATCTATCTCTCTTATGTGTATGTGGTGTTGTTATCTCCCGCCCTCTTTATCACTAAGTTCTATTCTTCTTTTATAATGAATAAAGTATTCTAAAGTGTTTTAAAGTTTACTTGATTAAAGTCACGGAGATTCCCTGCATCCACTCTACTAATAGAAACATGTAAAAGTGGATTCCAACGTTTTGCATTGTGTTTCTCCAGTTGTTGTTTCAACAAAATAAACCTTAGTGAATGAAATGCATAAAAGTTCGAAACAGAAAGGTAAAAGAAAAAGTAGAAACATAATTAAATGACGTATAGGGTTTGGGTGGAATGTTCGACACAGATAATTGACACTGACATAATTTTAGAAACCAAAATTTACTTATTTCATTTCAGATTTCCTCTGTGCGTTGGGTTTGGGATTCTTCAACACACTTCTAGAACTTGATCTTCGCCCAACTGAAGATTTTCGCTTTTTAGAAGCCCTTCTTGTAGACATTTGTCTCTTGCTTGCCCTCGATTTCCTGTGACTGAACAACTTCTTCTGTCCTGAGTTATCCACCATTACTGCTGCTCGAAAATCGTTCATATTTCTTCTTTTCACGAATAAGAACTTCGATATTCCGTTAATGTCTGGATAAATCGTTCTAAAATAACTGGAAGTAAAATTTCGAGAGAATTGGTAAAACGGTAAAAGAATATTCGACTAACTCTTTTTTGAGCTATCAGAAATAATTACGGAGAACAAAATGTGGGTATAGGTTGCTAGAAGACACTAATATTGATCAAATCCAGTGAAGAAATTACTTCGGAAATTATGAAAAGTCAAAAAACATTATTGTTCACGTGACATCAGCGTGTCGCGCATCCCTACTAATACCTCCCTACTAATTGCAATGATATCTAGAGGAATGTTCATTGTTAACGGTTATGTAATCGTGGAGTCTAACCTGCTCATTCGGATATGTTGTTGGGCAAAGTTAAATAAGAAAAGATTTTAAAAGAAACTGGATTTTATTCGAACAAAGCGAGAGCACGAGACATTACATTTTTAAATGGAGGCACAGAACTGAAAACGACAGGAATCAGAACTCGCCCAATAGTGATAGTAAGGGGGGGGGGGACTGTTTGATCCCTAGATACGAGTACAACTATTGGAAGCTAATGAAGAATTACCTATACCAAAACCCCGTCGCAATTCGGCTATTACAGAAAATACGAAACTGTTCAGGTGTTCACAAAGTATAAAAACATTAAAATTCAAATGTAGGTATCCAAAATGACAAGCCTCAATAAGCATAATATCAGCATAGTTTCAAAGTATAGCACAAAGAGACATAAGAGTTAAGACATTCACAAAAATTTTATTATTTTTCGCCAACTCCCAATTGTTGGCGAAATTCAACGAGCGTAGCAGAAGCCAAAGCTTTCGTGAGGCGGTCGGCTATCTGATTACAAGTAGTTAAGTTATATTGTCATAAAAAGCCCCTTTGGCTACCTTTCATCGCTGGGACGCCTCTTTGCATCGGGGCAGTCGTTTCCCTCCTACGATCCTGTTAACTTCTTTCACTCCATCTCCGTAGTTCGTGTGTTTCTATTGTAAAGTACTTGTGGGAATAAAAACTTTTTAAAAAACGAATCTCGCGTTCAACCAATTTATCTCGCGCAGTCTTTTAGACCTCCAAAATTTTGGATTCGGGAAGAAACAAATCACCAAATTTATCGATCTAGTTATTTTCCCGAAGAACCTGTCCAGAAAATTCGAGGCCCGCAGTTAAGAGGAATTACTATCAACACGACTCCAAATACCGGCAATAACACCGAACGACTTCAACCAGAAGAAACATTCAAAGAAGCAGGAAATTCACCACCTCCGTTGGAACGACTCGCCCTGGACCGAGAGACCCCCTCCATCATTCGTAGAAGACAATCCTAGACAAACTCTGCGAAAAGGACCCTTCTTGATGTTTGCTCAACCGGCCTTCACAATTCTAATTTTAACTAATTTTTGTCAATTTAAATTGATTTTTGATGGTCAAATTCTTCCGTTTCATACGCCCCGTTACCTGGCAAAAGATCCGAGAGTGAAACTTGTATAAATTTCATTTTATTGTAAAAACGTATCTTTCATTAACTTGTTAATTAATTTACTTCCTTATTGTGTTGTATTTCGATTGTTTTGAAATAAATTCAGAGCCGTTAGTACCCACATTTCAGATAGTGACTGATCAATCTTGCCAAAATTCCTAAATTACCAAAAAAAATTTGTTTTACACACACTTAATAGTAAAATAATTCAAAGACCCGAAAACATGGACGCTGAAGAACAAGTGCGAACGTGCAGCTCTCCAAGAAATTATCGACCAACGAGTCCAACAACAGGTGCAAACTATTTTAGCCAGTAATTGAGCCTAGGAGATTGCCTAGGATACCGAAGTTAAAAAAGAAACACTCCAATATGATCCCTATTTTTAATAAAACCAGAAACGCTAGAACGATTCATTTACATGGGCGAAACACTGGTTGAACGTTTTGTAGATGAACAAGTCCCAGACTGTTTTCAAAACCACGAGGTAATAGGCACGATTCAGTCAAAAATCCAGGGACCAGCTGCCGACCTCATTCAAAGCTACTCTTTTGAAAATTTCGATGAAATAAAAAACGTACCTGTTAGGTGAGTCCGTCTCCTCTGGCTTGTGAGTTACTGTGGGCAAGCGCTTTCGATGTAAAGACATCATCGTCTGGCCGTTAAGTCAGTACTGGAGTCAGTCAGTTGGTCGTGGTCTTTATATACAAAGAGAAAGGTGAAAGGGGTGATGGAGCGTCGGGAAGGGGCGGGGAGAGGAGGTCATGTAGCTCAGAAACCCTAGAGATAAATGGAACGTGTTGGATGGTCTGTCAATTGTGGGATTTAAGTCTTTTTTGTGTAGGGTGGTCTGTAAATCCGTCAGTTGGTTGTTTTCGTTTGTGTAGTGTTTTGAGTGGTGTGAATATGGTGTCGCATTGTGTGTTGATTTGTTCATTTATGATTTGTCCATTGAAGTTTTTTGTTTATAAATTTCCATGTTTTCTAATATGTTCAGTTTTCGTCCTTTGTATTGTTTGTGTAGTAAGGTGGTACAGTCCTGTATTTTGGTGGGTTCATGTCCAGTTGTTTTGAGGTGGTTGGCAAAGTTTGAATCGTCTTTGTTCCTACTAAGAGATTTAATGTGTTCTGAGTATCTGGTCCGTATTTTTCGTCCTGTCTGTCCTATGTATGCGTTTTTACAAGTACAAGTTATTTTATACACCCCACTTTGGTCAGAGTGGGTCTGTATTTTCAGTCTTTGCAGTTAGTTTGGTTCTAAGTGTGTTGTCCGTACGTAATGCAATTTGTATACCTTCCTTTCGGAGGATATTAGTTATTCCGTATATTTGTGGTCCTGTGTACGTGAATGTGCAGCGTCTTGTTAAAGTCTGTGTATTTTCTGTTTTTGAGTCGTTTGTTTTGGAGTCATATTGTCTTAGTAATTTGTTTATTGTTTTTTTAGAGTAACCGTTATTTTCTGCGATAGTATTTATAATATCAAGTTCTTTTTTGTAATTTTGTTCGGATAGATTCAGACACATGATACGGAGACTAACAACGATCCCACTATCCGAACAAAATTACAAAAAAGAACTTGATATTATAAATACTATCGCAGAAAATAACGGTTACTCTAAAAAAACAATAAACAAATTACTAAGACAATATGACTCCAAAACAAACGACTCAAAAACAGAAAATACACAGACTTTAACAAGACGCTGCACATTCACGTACACAGGACCACAAATATACGGAATAACTAATATCCTCCAAAGAAAGGTATACAAATTGCATTACGTACGGACAACACACTTAGAACCAAACTAACTGCAAAGACTGAAAATACAGACCCACTCGACCAAAGTGGGGTGTATAAAATAACTTGTACTTGTAAAAACGCATACATAGGACAGACAGGACGAAAAATACGGACCAGATACTCAGAACACATTAAATCTCTTAGTAGGAACAAAGACGATTCAAACTTTGCTAACCACCTCAAAACAACTGGACATGAACCCACCAAAATACAGGACTGTACCACCTTACTACACAAACAATACAAAGGACGAAAACTGAACATATTAGAAAACATGGAAATTTATAAACAAAAAAACTTCAATGGACAGATCATAAATGAACAAATCAACACAAAAATGCGACACCATATTCACACCACTCAAAACACTACACAAACGAAAACAACCAACTGACGCATTTACAGACCACCTACACAAAAAGACTTAAATCCACAATTGACAGACCATCAACACGTTCCATTTATCTCTAGGGGTTTCCCCTGAGCTACATGACCTCCTCTCCCCGCCCCTTCCCCGACGCTCCATCACCCCTTTCACCTTTCTCTTTGTATATAAAGACCACGACCAACTGACTGACTCCAGTACTGACTTAACGGCCAGACGATGATGTCTTTACATCGAAAGCGCTTGCCCACAGTAACTCACAAGCCAGAGGAGACGGACTCACCTAACAGGTACGTTAACTTTAGTAATTTGCCTACTGGCGGATATAACCCAATTTCTTTAATACCTAAATAAAAAACGCGTTGATCGAAGGGTATACTGACAGGAGAGACCTATACACGCTGTGTCACGATTTGACCGCAATGAGACAGGGAGAAAATAAAAGCCCTTTTTCGTTTTATGAAAGGATCAAAAATATTCTAAATGTAGCCCTAGCGTACATAAAGAACCATATGGAATTAAATAAGCAAAATATTCTGATAGAGCATTATGAAAAACTAGCCCTCAGAGAACCCCTTTCATCTCAGAGAACCCCTGGAAGTCAACTCAGAACACGCCAACCGGGAAGTTTAGGACAAGCCCTATCATGGATGACGAACGACTACCAAACTTGGTCCAGTCCCACTAAAGGAACTCGAGAAAAATTCAAATACGATCGAGAAAGAATGCCTAGCTTGTGTGTGGGCAACACATTACTTCCGACCGTATATTTTCGGTAGAAAATTTAAATTATTCCCAGACCATAAACCCTTACAATGGCTATTTTCTTTGAAAGAAGCAAACCCAAAATTGTTTCGTTGGAGACTAAAATTAGAAGAGTTCGATTTCGAAATCCAATATGAAAAGGGAACAACTAACTTAAACGCAGACGTGTTATCAAGAAATGAAATGAATAACCAAGAAATCGAAGAGTATTCCCATCTAATTGATAAAACAATTGGTCCAAATACATTTGTTTCAAATAACGACGAAATAGATGAAATCATCGGAGGATCGACCAACCCAGACGACTTGGATACAAGCATTTGTGAGCAATTAATACGAAGATACTGCGAAGGTACGGGTCTCCCGAACCTGGCGATAACCAATCTACCCTCGAACAGACAGTCCATTCCAATTATCACGGCAATGCTGTAATCGAGATCCCCATGTCAGACAGTTCTGTAAACCGCTGTTCTAACCAGATCATAATTAGAATAGTTAGTTCTCCTTCAGCGAAACCGATCATTTCTAAAGTTTTCCAAAATATAATAAGAATTATGGCAGAATTGAATAAAAATGAATTGGAGCAGCAAGTAATAGATCTCGTGGTTCCAAATGTTAAAAAATACGGGTTATTATGTACGGAAGATGTGCATGAAGACTTTGTGAGAATCATGACAAAACATTTCAAACAGTCGGAAATTAATTTCGTTAAGCATAACTGCTAGACGTACCGTGTGAAGATGCAATCGAATCAATAATCAATGATTACCACGTTGGCAAAACTAATCACCGATGAATAGATGAGACGTATGAAAAAATTAAACGTAATTACTCTTGGCCAAACATGAAAAATTCCATTGAAAACCATATTAACAAATGTGAAATATGCCTAGCCTGCAAATATGAAAGAAACCCTATTAAAGTTAAATTTAATATTACCCCTACTACGACGACGATCCTTTCGAAACGCTGCACATGGATAAATTAACACTAGAAAGTGCTAAATTCTTAACAATTATTGATACTTTCAGTAGGTATGCACAAGCTTATCGTCTTAACTCATCCAATAGTATAGACGTTGTTCACGCTTTGATAGACTACTTTTCGCATCATGGAACCCCTCGGTTAATTGTAATTGACAATCGCTCCAAATTCCATAGCACTCTACTGAAAGAACTATTAGAATTGCACAAAATCTATATCCATTTCATGTCCTTACAACAACCAGATTCGAACGGAATTGTAGAGCGTTTCCATTCCACCCTCATTGAGCACGTCAGAATCCTCAATCAGAGAGAAGAATTCCAAAGAACTCAATCAAAACAAAAGTTAAATATGCACTAGTAGCCTATAACAACTCCAAACATTCAGTTCCCAAACTTACAACCTTTGAGATACTGTATGGCCACATAGGTACGATACCATTTTGGATGCTGACATCAACAAACAAATTACCTCCAACTACATAAGCAACCATAAAGAAAAAATAAGAATCCTCTACGACCAAGTAAAAGAAAGAACGTTAAACACAAAGAAAACGTGATAGGAAAACGAAATGAAAGCAGGGAAGACTTTCCTAACATTCGAGAACAAGTATTCGTGAAAACGGTACAGAAACAAAGCAAAGCTAAACAAAAATATAATAAAGAAACTGTAAAAGCAGTTGATCCGAATTTAAAAACAGCACTTATAAAACCGCGACACCACAATACCAAAACTAAAATTCATCTGTCCAACATCAAACGACCACGAAAATTACCAGGAACCCATTCAGACATAAGAACTGACCCTGATGAGCCTGTTGCAGGTCCTTCATGGCAGACGTAATTCGAACCGCTTAAGGACGTAAGCTCCAACCTTGGGCTGTTACCTATCAAATTAGGAACCGCTAAAACTATCCATACCATCACCCATTTTTATGATGTCAGAGAGATTATAAAACAAACAGAATATCAAATCTCATTTCCATGAAGTACTAGAAATTGTCATTCAGAAGTTCGAAAAAGAGTGATCATCCCGTCTCAATTAGTTAACCATTCCATCACCCTTGACCGTGCGATATTGCATTAACTGGATACGCTGACGCTGATTTTAGTAGTGACACAAATGATCGAAAATCTCGTTCTGGTTTTATATTCTACTTAGGAAATAATGTAATCTCGTGGAAGTCAAATAAACAAAACACAGGGGCTCTGCAGCAGCCGAATATTTGGCGTTGTCAGTTGCAATTACAGAAGGACTTTGGTTAAAACAAGTAATGAACGATTTAGGAGTTGAGGTAGAAGGAATTACCATGTTTGAGGATAACAAGAATGCTATTTTGTTTTGTACCAATGGTGATAATAATAAACGTTGTAAACATATTGACATGCGTTACCGATTTATTAATGATGAGGTAGAAAAAGGAAACGTAGTGATAAAGTATATACCAACTCAGGAACAAACTGCCGACATACTAACCAAGGCTCTTGGATTTATTACTTATGAAACACATTGCAAAAGTATTTTTGGCTGAATAGATTATATGTACTTTATTGATTCTTTACTAGTATAATTTGATGTTGTCATGTTTGTATTCTTTTCTCAAGTTCCTGAAGATTTATAATTTTGTATTTCTATATCAAGAATCTGATGATACAAAATTTTATTTCATATTAATACATACATGTTTGTAAGTTCATTTTGAATTAAGATTTTATATTGATGTTTATGTAATTTTCGAAATGATATATTGATGTTTTGAATTCTTAGAAATGTATTCATATTTTTAAACATTGATTTAGAGGGGGGGGGGATATTGATGATATAAGGATATGGGTCTATTTACTTCTTTCTCTAGATCCATATAGGCTTGTTATCTGCACGTAAGGTTACTGATCTTTTTCCCTCCAATGTGATGTTAGCCTTCTCTGTATATACAATATGTGTCGTTTGGATGATGCCCACGTGTCAGTTTTATTATCCCAAAACATTATATTTAATACCTTTTCAGTAGCAAGATCAGCAAGTTTACTATTTCCATTTACAATCTCATGAAGAGCTTTGGATTCGAATATTATCTGTGGAAAAGAAGCGATATCACGGAGTTTTTCAATGTTGTTGTTAAGGCTATCAAGTGAGTCCATTTTACTGACGGTTTTAATGAACGAAATACGTCTTACCTTTATTGATGTCAATGCTGGGCCCATAGAAGGCTTGGGACGGGGAAGGAAATAAGGAAGAAGGTTCTATGATTGGAAAACCACCAGTTTAGATATGACATAAGCAACACGTGGGTGGTGATACCTCGAAGAACGCCTCCTGTCACATCCAGCTGATGCATCTCCTCAGCACTTTTCTTGCACCACAGACTGTGCTAACACACAGTCAATGCTGTAACCCTGCTGTTACCTGCCTACACTCCACAAGCATCCAACACTGCCATATGAGCATCCGTCCTTGGATACTACCTGGACATCTAGGATCACCGCAGACTGGTTGGGACCAATGGTGACAATATCAGGCCTCAGCCCTCCAGAGACAACTAGGTACTGCCCCTCCCTATCCACTTTCCAGCCCTCAGATGTCAACGCATTAGCAACCTACTTCCAGACCATGTCATGACGTTTGATGCAGCCCCCATGAGTATCCCCCGCACCTGTACCACATGATTTAGCGGCTCAAACTGGTTAAAAAAGGCCATGCAAATGGGGTGAAGGTGCTGGCAATCCCTTCTATGGATGCCCTCTGAAGCCAACTCCACCCACCCACAAGAGTAGGAGGAGTTGCGACACTGCCTGAGTTCCATGTTAACCATGCAAAGCAGCCGCAGACTCCGAAGGCTTACTGGGCATACGGTCAGATGAAGTATCCATGTCACACCACCGCAGCCGATCCTGAACAAATCCAAGACTAGCCACAGCACATGTGACATCCTAGTCAAATGTTCACAAAGCCACATGGCAAGAACGGAATAGTGGTAGAGAGAGATGAAACACTGAGTACCCCAGATCGAACTGGAGGGTTGCACCGAGAAACTCGATCCAAAAGTCCTGCCACATCTCAAGGATGCCTCTAGCCATGACCCCGAATCCACGTCCTTCCTTCGGCGCAAGAGAGTCTTTGAGAGAAAAGAAGTAGAGCCGCACCATATCTTACACCCATCACACATTATTTTTTGAAGCTGGTAAGCTGTGCAGGGTTATAGCCAATGTTAAACGACTGGCCCAGAGCATACTCAAACACTCTCTTTTGATTGACTGTTAGTTTACTACCCCAGACAACGGGGCAGTAGCCAATCACGCCTAGATAGATGGCCTTATACATGAGGATAGTGTCATGGTAACACACACCTTAAGTGGCCTTAGTAATTGCGCGCAGTAAGGCAAACCTTGCAATGGTAGTGCCTTTAAGAGACTGGAGATGTTGGTTGAAGCCCCACCTCTCACCTATATGCACTCCTAAATACTTGACTTGCTTTTCAAGAAGGAGGTTGTGGTTGAGGGTGGATTATTCACTTTCCCTTTCAAGAGGATTAGCTGGGTTTTTTCCTCAGCCACCTGCATAATGACATGCTCGAACCATTGAGTGACGGTGCACAGCACGTGGTGGGTTTTTTCTTCGATTTGTCAGACTGAATCTGCAATGATCGGCACAGTCAAATCATCCACATAGGTGTATGGCTCGCAGTCAGTCTCCATCAGCTTCATGAAAAGACCTGCAGACAGTCATTAAATAAATTAAGAAGGCCACTGGATATCCTTAGCATATTGCTTTCCATTCTATCTGGCCCAGGAGATTTTTTGGGTTTTAAGGCGGCAAGGGCCCTGCTGAGGTCGCTTGTTGTCCACAATGGGATGTCAGGCTCGTTCAGAGGGTCCATGATCAGCTCCCTTGCTGCCCTTGGGCTTCAGTATCTTGAGCTACTTGGTCGTCAGGGAATGCCTTCTCAAGGAGGGTTTCCAGTGAACTTTCGATGCTGCAGGCCCAGCCTTACTCATTTTGCATTGCAGCTAAGACCTGCTCTACGTTTGCTTTTCCTATGGAGGACTAGTGTGTCTGCCCCAGGGGTTCTCAGAGCTCTCCCCCTCCACAAAATTTTGCCAGCCTTGCCGTTTGGCTCATTGATGGTGCGGTGTAGTGGTTCTCTTAGATGAAGGCAGTTCGGAGTGTGGCTCGGGCAGCAGGCTCACGAGTGTGTTGGTACATCCTTCTGGCTCTATTCACACTTTGCTTGAGGGGATTAAGTTCCTCAGTCCACCATGGTACTTTGATCGCCCTGTGCTTATGCCGCCCAAGTACAGAGAGCCCAGCAGAGTGCAGTGCTGTGGTAAATATATCCACTTCGCTGTCCACCTCTTCAGGTGTGGCTGCTTGCACTAATAGGTCGGTGTCTGCAGCAAGCAGTTCACCTTCCAGTACAGAATTGTGGCCAGTCAGCAGTTTTTGTGTGGAATCGCTTTTCTCGCGTGTCTTTGCAGAGGATGCTAAGGATCTGCGATGGCAAAGTCAATAACCATGTGATCGCTCTGGGTTGCAGCTGGTACGGCTCGCCAACCCTCCAAATTGAATAGGACGTTGTGAGACAGGGCTGTGACATCTATGCACGACCCTCCTCCTGGCCCGTGATAGGTTGCCTCTGTCGTTGGCAACCACCAAGTTGTACCTCCTGAGCAACTCTATATATGCTCGGATGGGGCCAGGGTCGTGGATCCCCACAATGGTGATCTGGCGTTTGCATCAGCATGGACTATGCAGGGTCGTCCTGATAGGGATGCTAGAGCCCACTCGAGTGGTTGAAGGCTGTTGGCACACAAACACGGATCACGTGCCGAAATCAGGTTTTTCAGATTCAGTAGGCGTCAAAACGTAAAGATCTGAAGAAAATCCAAAGTTTTTTTGACACGAGTACTATACTTTCCTTTCCCTTTGGGTAGGGGAAAGTAAAAAGAACCAGTTCAATCGCTTCTACCCTGACCCCGCAAATTAAACTGCAGACACACACACACACAGACTACAAGTGGGAATTAGGTGTTTCGGACTCAGTAGGTCTCAAAATCTGAAGATCTGCAGAAACTACCTACGTTTGTTTTACACGATCACTATACTTTCTTTACTCTTCGGGCAATGGAAAGTAAGCGATTGAAATTTTATCAAAACGATAATGAACTGGAAAATTAATCTTTAAATAATGAAAATGCACAAGGCCCTATGTGGGAGTAACGTACAAAGCGAATAGTGAATAGCTGTGTATCACCCCTTATAAACCATGCTGGTGGCTTCTAGTATAGCTAATAAATTCACCTACCACTTATCAGTAACGCTGTATAGTTGCCAATAAACCACCACTTACTTTGAATCGATGGCATCAGCAAGCGGTAACAAATAGCGATCTTTTAATCTCTGTAAATCAGCATTCCGTAACCCATATTCTTTTTCTTGATCTTCAAAGAGCTTGTCAATTGTTAAACGTTTTTCCGAGGCATTTGAAAATGAACAAGCTCCATTGGGTTTAAGAGTGGGCACATTGCTGTCTTCCCACACTGTGACTGGTTAAGTGAAATAGATTATAACCCTCAAATTTGACAACGTTCAAATACGTAATTTGTACACGTGATGGAATGATATTTTTGGTCACCAACTCCACTATCTACTGATATGTGATGAAATGATGTGTTTGCGCCATTTGTTTACCCTAAGTAAAAAATTTTAATCTTTGACCGTGAGGAAGCTTTCTGTCCGCGCCATCCCCACTTCTCTCACCTCTCCGGAGATCGACTCTTCCATTTTTCAAGTCAGTTGCTTCTCTTCTCTCGTTTCAAGTGATTAAATTGGGTCATCAGCATCCCAATATCAACGCAATTGGGTCACCAGCATCCCACAACACGTACAGATTTAACAAAATTACCATCGCCGACTTCTGTTATTCGGTCAGACGTAAAATATTTGTTACTACATTTCGAAGGACAGTAGTTTAAATATTTTTCATTTTAATTGTTCTTATATTAACCCAGCCTAATTTTAGCTCTCAATTGTCCTTCCCTATTCTTTTGATTTCTTTTAGTATTATACGACTTTAGGTAATTGGTTTTTTTTATTAGAGGAACCCCGCCTCTGTGTGAACATACATGATGATTCTTGTAAACGCCAACTTTACTATCTACAGAAACTGCATCTTACTATTCATTTTCTTTCACGTACTCGAACAACACTTATGTGTCGCCATTAGCTGCTCAGTAAACCCCTCACGGAAGAGGGGAGTGCCAGGAGAAGGGCTCCTCAGGTAGCAGTCGTCAACGTTCTACTCGTGTGCGTAATTGTCAATGCTCTCGTATTTAGTTTCCATAACTGCAGCTATTCAGTTTTGAAACCTACTGTTATTTAGTGCCGTCGACGGGAGAGTAGACTTAGTTTGAATTTCCTAGACAGTTGTACTCAAACGTTGTAATTAAAACTAGTTTCGTTCGGAATACGCGCGTTCTAAGTGCCTCACCATGTCTTCTGATTACGAAGAAGGAGATATCCCGAAAGTAAACGTGCAAAACATAACAAACATATGGAGAACACTAACGAGAAGCATTCGCAAAATCTGCCTGCCGAACTGCTGAGAGAGAATGTTAATTGTCATTGGCATCGTTCGCAGGAAGCTCTTTGTGGTATAAAAGTAAGTAGTAATAGTAATTCCAGAATGCTGATTGCCAAATATATTTCTTCCATAAACAAAAACCACAAAACGTTGAAACCAAACAATCAACATGTGGTGAGTATAAAGTCTCTCACACTCATCTCTCTTCCATCTGAAATGGAACCTGGGGTTGGACAGAGGCCGAAGTATTTACATCCGTTCTTTCGCATAAAAATCTCATTTGGTATCCAGTTGTGCCCGCCATCTCGGCAATCCGATCGGACGAAGCCCATGGTTCTTATGGACAAAAAATGGTTAAAAAATTAACAAAACGCAGTATAATTGCAAATACGCCGTGTTTCGTATTGTTTTCAAGGTATTGTTACATCCTGGGTCGAATGGAATGAGTATCAGACGTGTACAACTGCGCATAGTGAAATTACAGTAATTATAGTGAGCCAAAGTAAACTACAGCTGAAGTCAACGTTTCGTCATTAGTACTCCCTCCCTCCCCTCTCGTCAAAACCACCAGCCTGCTCGACTCGCAATGTCGTGCTATTGCCTACAGGCGGTCAGGGGAATATTTAGTTTCCGTAGTTCCATTGTAGTCAGGTCATGTTTCATATGGTTCACTAGTATTTATTGATGCTGAATCGAATGGGATGGGTCATCTTCCCATTCATTCTGTTTCCCATTGACGGCCTTTGATTGCATGTCCTGTTGAAACACTCAACTCATCCATCGCTTTGAGGTCGCATTGGAGTCGTTCTAGAATTTTAAATACCAAGGAGCTTCGTCACAGCTTGGAATACTTCTGCCTCAAAAGTTCTGCCCTGGTCAGAACGAATTTCTCATGGAACACCATGTTGTGAAATCACCACTTCAGGACTGTATCTGCGCTAGAATACAATTCTAGCTACTCTGTGAATCCTGGCTATCACCACCACCTACTATTTGTTACCCTGGGCTAAAGTTGGGAAAGAGCCTACTATGTCAATGTGGAGACGTTCAAAGGGAATTCCAGAAACGTAATGACTATATTTACACCGTGAGTCCCTCACAGTAAGTAATAATAAGGCATCCCCATCCACTCTTGTTGTGGTTGAAGGTAGTTTGTGCCTGATATAGTATAGTTGTAGATTCTTCCATGTATAACAAGAGGTTGAGTAGCAGTATCCTGACATTCTGGGATGCTTTACTGTGTCCATTTGGGGCAACACCATCGAACCTAGGTGTACTGGAGTTATTTATACAACTCTTATCTGCCTCGTACTTCACGATTAGGGGATGGGGACACATAAGGTGAAACTCGCATTCCCTGGTGGAAGCAGGGGCACACTTACACTTCTAAGGAATGTGGCTAGGAACTCATCAGAGGCCTCCACTTCTGAAAGGCAAGGATCAAAGTTGCCAATCCCAGCATCCTCCATCTCATCAGTAGTGATTCTTCCCTGGAACGTCCTCCCCAGTCCTTGGATATGCGAATAATCCACCCACCATTCTTTTGTAGCTCGATGACTGCTAGTGGTCAGGCTGATTCGAGAAATCTCAGTTCAGCAACCACTCCTCCCACGTATAAGTCATTAATCTGTGAACATGAAGTTCAGATCTGTGACCTCATCCACAGAAACGCCAACACCATGATGAAGGTGTCTTACCGACTGACTAGGCTTGGAATAGCTAAGCTGCCGCAGACTACTAATGGGTGCTTGGCTATGGTCAGGAACTTGGAAGCTTCACAGAGCTCAGCATGATCACTGACATGATGGTGCCCATGTGTGAGTTCGATAGGAAATAATGTGCAACCAGAAGGAAGCCTATGGAACAGCTAAAGCAGTCGGTTTTAGCCACGTACATTTGTGTATGTAAATTATTTTTTCCCAAAGGAAAACTGAGTTTTTAAAAAAGCTTTAAAACTTTTATTACGGAATTACTTGGTTTACAAAGGGTACAATCGTTGGAGGCGGCTAACACAAGAGTGAAGTATTTCAAGTGCTATATGTCTAAGGACACCTCGTAGGGAGGTGGATACTGCTGAGCTAGTCTTTTAATCCCGAGAATCTAAGGGTTAAAAGTTTCCTACTACGCAAATATCTTCTCGTAACTCCTCCCCTCTTAGATTAAACAAATTATTGAAATTAATTTGTTTCACAATTGTTATGAGGCTTTACAATGTTACATTTGTTGAGAAATACAGTTAGCATAGTATACGAAACCAATATATAATATATAATTATTATAATAATATATAATATAATTATATATATATAATGAACATAATTACAATCCATTTTGGTCCAACCGTTTGATTGTACACGTGAGTTATAGTAGTATAGGTTTGGATATGTCGAAAACATCCAACTGCTTTAAGTCAAGCCAAGGAAGCTGCTGAAGAAGACCAAGAAGCTTCGGGCTTCCTTTTGAGTTTTTCTACTCTAAGAGTAATTTGTTATGGTAATAAACTCGATCATTAGCGGGCTTAATGAGTGGCCTTTAAGTGTTATAGTTTCTATTTGGCTGCTGCTTCTTATTTCAATGTTGTCCTCATTAGGGAATACTAATAAAAGTTTATTAGTTTCGGGTAGAAGAGTACAATAATTTTCTGATATTTCTAGTTGAGCAAATTTACAATGTTGTGTCGAACTATTAATCATTATTCCGATCTCACACAGTAGTTTTTCGTGGGATTGTTACTGCCATAAAATATATATATCTTCGGTGTTAGAAAGGACAACCCTGTATTTGTACGCCCTGTTGAAATGAGGCGCTCAAATGCTCTGTCAAGGAGGTGGCGTAACCTGGTGTGCTACATCACAGGCCATGCGGCTCGACCCTGCTCCTTCACGTCAGTCTCTCGCCGTTATCGGTTTCCCTCAGTTGTATCTTTCGTACTATCACGCCTTTCTTCGTTATTTCCGTAATATTTATTTGTTTATTAGTTATTTAACTTAGGGAGTTGTCGGCTGTCTAAGGGTGTCTAAAATTCCCTCCGTCACTCTGCGCTAAATTGATTTATCCTTTCAGCCTGCAACATCGCCCGACTCGTCTCCTCGTCTCTCCCCCCGGCCGGTGGTCTGCAACTCCAGTTCCCAGTGTCGTGAGTACTCATACTGTTGCAATTCATGTAAGCAGAGTTAAATTCCCTCATATTCTTTATACAGTCCATAAACTCAGAGGAAAAACCAGCGCGATCCGCAACAACAGTTATATATTGTTCATTTGTCTGCCAAGGGATGGAGAATAAGTAAAAAAGGTTGAATTTTGTTTCTTTAAAGAGTGGGATATAGAGAAAATATATTAAAGTTAACGTACCTGTTAGGTGAGTCCGTCTCCTCTGGCTTGTGAGTTACTGTGGGCAAGCGCTTTCGATGTAAAGACATCATCGTCTGGCCGTTTAGTCAGTACTGGAGTCAGTCAGTTGGTCGTGGTCTTTATATACAAAGAGAAAGGTGAAGGGAGTGATGGAGCGTTGGGGAAGGGGCGGGGAGAGGTCTTGTTGGTCAGTCTTGTTAGTAGTACCTTAGCCGGACTGGCTGTGTTAGGTATTAAAGAAATTGGGTTGTGTCCGCCAGTAGGCAAATACTAAAGTTAACGTACCTGTTAGGTGAGTCCGTCTCCTCTGGCTTGTGAGTTACTGTGGGCAAGCGCTTTCGATGTAAAGACATCATCGTCTGGCCGTTTAGTCAGTACTGGAGTCAGTCAGTTGGTCGTGGTCTTTATATACAAAGAGAAAGGTGAAGGAGCGTTGGGGAAGGGGGCGGGGAGAGGTCTTGTTGGTCAGTCTTGTTAGTAGTACCTTAGCTGGACTGGCTGTGTTAGGTATTAAAGAAATTGGGTTGTGTCCGCCAGTAGGCAAATACTAAAGTTAACGTACCTGCCCCCCTTCCCCAACGCTCCTTCACCTTTCTCTTTGTATATAAAGACCACGACCAACTGACTGACTCCAGTACTGACTAAACGGCCAGACGATGATGTCTTTACATCGAAAGCGCTTGCCCACAGTAACTCACAAGCCAGAGGAGACGGACTCACCTAACAGGTACGTTAACTTTAGTATTTGCCTACTGGCGGACACAACCCAATTTCTTTAATACCTAACACAGCCAGTCCGGCTAAGGTACTACTAACAAGACTGACCAACAAGACCTCTCCCCGCCCCTTCCCCAACGCTCCATCACTCCCTTCACCTTTCTCTTTGTATATAAAGACCACGACCAACTGACTGACTCCAGTACTGACTAAACGGCCAGACGATGATGTCTTTACATCGAAAGCGCTTGCCCACAGTAACTCACAAGCCAGAGGAGACGGACTCACCTAACAGGTACGTTAACTTTAGTATTTGCCTACTGGCGGACACAACCCAATTTCTTTAATACCGAAAATATATTATTTTTTCGTTTGTAATTTTACAGTTACTTTTATGAGCGCTTCGTATTCAATGGGGGTAATTTCTGATAGTGCGTGCCTTGGACGTATGCTTTTTATTTCACTGTCCAGTTCATTTGTGTTGATTATGCTCGGGTGTAACGTCCCGAGTTTACCAAAGGTGACAGATGTATCGATTTCCCAGACAAAGTTTAAAATCAGATTTAACGTCGCCTGAAAGTGGGACATAATATCTCTGTGTCGTATGTTCGAAGAACCTGAATTTAGGACGCTGTTTAAGTGGTACAATTTGGCTTTAATTTGTTTATTGTTAAAGTCTAACGTTTTGAGGGTTTTATTATATAGGATTACATTAATTTAACCGAGAGAGAATATTGGGAGTTTACCGTGCATTGCATTTCCCTTTTATCGGATTGTATATTCGCCAGAATATCGTCGTATTTGTTTTTATCGTTGTTGTCCAGATTGCGGGTGATGGCTTTTACTAAGGAGCCCAAACCGTTGATTAATCCCCTTTTAATTCGGCTGTTTTCATTGTTCGGAGGTGTGATAGTTTTTGATTGAGAATCTCGTAGGTGTGATTAAATATACAGCAATACTCGTCCATTTCTTTTAGTATAGTATCGGATTTGATGCTTCGTAGGTAGGCAGTATAGGAAAGGTTTAGTTTGTCAGTTTCGTCATAAATCCCTTTTAAGTCATATTAGTGAGTAAGTATGTGTTCTGAGTCCTCCAGTTTCGCAAGTCCCAGGTTGATCGGAATTATTCCGCCGTTTCTAGTCAGGTCTTTGATTTCGGCGCATAATGAGGTTGTTATTATGGCTGATCTGGAACATTAAAGTTAATCACTCTCAGTGCCTGATTCTACAGGAGTTGCTTTTGAAGTACTGGGTATAGTAGGGTCGAACTTTTTCCGGGGTCGTTTCAGGTTGGGAAGGTGAATTTTGGTTTTAGTATTGTGGTGCCGTGGTTTAATTTTTGCTGTCTTTTGTTTTTCATTGACGGATTCGACAGTTTCTTTATTATATAACGGTTTAGTTTTACTCTGAATTTGTTTAGTTCGGACATAGATGTTTTCCAGTATTTTAGGGGCGTCTTCACGGGTTTTGTTTAGATTGACGATCGTCTTGGTTTTTCTCTCCAATCCTATTGCTTTGATTTTTTTCGTAAGGCTGTTGGAGTAGTGTTCCTGCCGTGGAGTGAATACTGTTGTTAATGTGGAAGGTGAAGTAGAAGACGAAGAAAAGAGGACATATTGGTTTTGGAGACGAGTCGAGTTGTATGTTATGTTTTTCCGAGATCCCGAGATTGTTTATTACAGCTAAAGAAAAGAATAAAACACGGTGGCAGCGTTTTAGCTGGTTTTAGTGGGTTTTCTCGCGAGTTTCAGAGTCGGGAGTGACGGACGAAAGTGAGTTGAAGTCCGGGATCGGTGTTTTGCGATTGAGCCGGGGAAAGTCGGTGGAAGCTCGCATACACGACTACGTTAGCGAAATTCGTAACGCGAACCTCATAGAGGTGAGGTTGTCATTCCGGCTGGGCACACCCAGCTGTCCTTTCAAGTCGGCTCATACAACACGCAGGGAATACGTCAGCAGTATTCTGGACCCCCGACTGCAGGGTGACCCAGGGTATGACACAGGTCTGTTTCCTTATTTGATGACTGTACCTAAACCCTCGACGAAGGTTATATCAATCATAGAAGTTGCGGTTTCGCTAATATGCAAGAGGCCGGCCCCTGCAGCATCCACCGAACTCAGATCTGTGGAGGTACGGCAGGTATTTGGTCGTTAGCCAGTCCCCCGGTAGAGAGCTGTTGCCCGTGTGTGACTGCGCGGAGGTGTCCACCTGAGGAATCCCGTACCATCTGGGAGGAGTTCTTAATCTGGTTTCCTACCTGATCTAACTATTTACTTGGGTGGCAAGTTTCAAAAGGACAGATCAACTATGACCACGTTTCTTAGCCATCACCTTCTTCACGAACTCTGCAAAATGGTTATAAGCTTGCTTTGTAGCAGTTGCCAATGATGTTAAGTTCGTTTGCCCTCCCAACAACCGTCGCTCACTGTTGTAGAAACTACAGTGGAGCAGCACATGGTTTCTTGTTTCCTCCGCACTGGAGGCGCAAGATGTGCATAATGGAGAGTCTTTCAGAGAAAAGAAGTGGAGCCGCGCATTGCAGTCACCATGTCCCGTGAGGAACTGGCTCATCCAGAGGTCTGGCTCAACCCATTTTCTTGAAAGACGTTCACGGATGTTGGGGAAGAACTCATACATATCACGTCCCTTTGACGAGGATTCCCATCTCTCTTGCCATTTCTCTAGAGCCCATTCATCGATGGCGGCAAGTTTCTGTTCTGTGGTGAGATCCGCACGGAGTTCAGCCCAAAGCGGGGGAAGCTCCCGTTTCACTCTCCACTTGTCAATCATGCAAACAGCCAAATCAACTGGTAACTGACTAGTGATCACCTGGAGTGCTTCTGTTGATACAGTCTTATAGGCCTTGGTGATCCACAGGAGCGCAGCTTTGGGATTGGGCCAATACTCTCTTTTGGTTGACTGTTAGTTTGCTACCCCAGACAACAGGGCAGTAGCCAATCAGGCCTAGATAGATGGCCTTATACATAAGGATAGTGTCGTGGTAACACACACCCCAAGTGGCCTTAGTAATGGCACGCAGTGAGGCAAACCTTGCAATGGTAGTGCCTTTAAGGGACTGGAGGTGTTGGTTGAAACCCCACCTCTCACTTATATTCGCTCCTAAATACTTAACGTGCTTTTCAAGAAGGAGCCTGTGGCTGCCAAAGCGTATTGTGGGTGGATTATTCACTTTCCCTAGCTGGGTTTTTTCATCAGCCACCTGCATCTTGACATGCTTGCACCATTGGTTGACAGTACGGAGCACACGGTGGGCTTTTTCTTCAATTTGGCGAACTGACTCTGCAAAGATCAGCACAGTCAAGTCATCCACATAGGTGTATGGCTCGCAGTCAGTCTCCATGAGTTTCCTGAGAAGACCTCCGAAGAAGGCATTCCAGAGTGCTGGTCCAAGGACCGAGCCCTGTGGGCACCCCTTCTCAATCTTTCTCTGGACGGAGACATGCCTGCTTTTGATCGTAGCAGTTCTGTCTGTCAGGTAACTTCTAACGAGCGAGTACAGATTGCGGGGGATTCCCCTACCTTTGAGCTCATTAAGGAGCGCTGGCCACCAAAGGTTGTCAAATGCTCCTCTGATGTCAATCAGAACTGCTACGACGTACTTAGCCGGTGCCAGCAGGGAAACACGCCGAGTCTCGACAATGACATCCTGCGTGGACCTTCCTTTGGTACACCCATATTGCCTGCCTGTGAGGTTGCGGCCAAAGTCTCCTTCGAGGGACTGCAACATCAAGATTTCTAGTGTTTTGCCTAATATGGAAAGAAGACTGAGTGGTCTCCATGATCGTGGGTCTGACTGATTGCGGTCGCCTCCCTTTTGAAGAGTGACAACATGCGCAGACTTCCATTGAGTGGGGAACTGTTCAACCTGCAGACAGTCATCGAATAAATTAAGGAGGCCGCTGGAGATTGTCCGCTCAACCTTCCTTAGCATATTGCTTTCTATTTAGGAGATTTGTTGGGCTTTAAGGTCGCAAGGGCCCTGCGGAGGTCGCCTGTTGTCCACAATGGGATGTCGGGCTCGTTCGGAGGGTCCATGATCAGCTCTCTTGCTGCCCTTTGGGCTTCAGTATCTTGAGCTACTTGGTCATCTGGGAACGCCTTCTCAAGGAGGGTTTCCAGTGAACTTTCGATGCTGCAGGCCCAGCCTTACTCATTTTGCATTGCAGCTAAGACCTGCTCTACGTTTGCTTTTCCTATGGAGGACTTGTAATGTCTGCCCCAGGGGTTCTCAGAGCTCTGCGCTTCCACAAAATTTCGCCAGCCTTGCCGTTTGGCTCGTTTGATGGCGCAGTGGAAGGCCTTCTTCTCTTGGATGAAGGCAGTTCGGAGTGTTGCTCTGGCATCAGGGTCACGAGTGTTTTGGTACATCCCTCTGGCTCTATTTACACTTTGCTTGAGGGGATTAAGTTCCTCAGTCTACCATGGGACTTTGATCGCCCTGTGCTTCTGTTGCCCAAGTACAGAGAGCCCAGCAGAGTGCAGTGCTGTGGTAAGTATGTCCACTTCGCTGTCCACCTCTTCAGGTGTGGATGCTTGCACTATTAGGTCTTTGTCTGCAGCACGCAGTTCACCTTCCAGTACCCTACAGAATTGTGGTCAACAACATTTTTTGTGCGGAATCACTTTTCATGTGTGTCTTTGCAGAGGATGTTGTCATCCGTGATGGCAAAGTCAATAACCATGTGATCGCTCTGTGTTTCACCTGGTACAACTCACCAACCCTGCAATTTGAGTAGCAGGGTGTGGGACACGGCTGTGACGTCTATACACGACCTTCCTCCCGGACCATCATAGGTCGCCTCAGTCATAGGGTCGTTGGCAACAACCAAGTTGTACCTGGTGAGCAGCTCTATATACGCCTCGCCCGCCCTATCCAGGGTTGGGGATCCTCACAATGGTGATCTGGCGTTTGCATCAGCACATACTATGCAGGACCGTCATGATAGGCCTGCTAGAGCCCGCTCGAGTGGTTGAAGGCTGTTGGCAACTGGTGCGCCAAATTGCCTGTAAAATGATATTACAACCAGCTTAAAGCCACTGGCTCGGATGAGTGAGTGCAAGCATGTCAATGCAGACCACTGCTGCCTTGGCTTCCGTTCTTGCTCCAGCCGCCACTCATGCCTGCGATCCCAGACTAAGAGTTTTGGATCTTATGTATGGTTCCTGTATGGCGAGAACACTGCAGCGTTTCTTGAGTGCATTTTGCAGCAACCCAGCCATAACTGGGGAACTCTTATTTGTGTTGTGCTGAAGGATTTGAACTGTTTTTGACCTATTCTTAATCCACTCGTGAATCCTGGAGGGCAATCGCTGACGAATGGTGCAGCGTGCGTCTCGTGTAGAGTGTGCGACCTGTTGTCATTTGCGTTCAACGCAATTGGCACACTTGAGGGGAGCCTCACACTTGCATTCCTTGCTCAGATGTGGCAAGGCGCAACAGGCGCACACAACAGGTCTTGTACAGGCCACTGCCAGGTGGCCATAACGCTGGCATTTGTAGCTCTGTGTGGGGGCTTGGCACTTAAGGATGGAGCACTGCTGGTCGGCCCGCAAGTCGCACAATAGCAGGCGTGGGAAGCGACCTAGAGGGGCTGACGCTTGGAGCTTCAACTCCTTCTTCGTGGAAATGTGGCTCGTAAGCGCCTTGGCCATTTTCGGAGTTTCCGTCACAATGACGGCGCCACCTCCTACTGCTGTGCGGATGTCTAGCACTCGGACGCTTAGAGCTTGGAGGTCCGTAGCAGGGACACCCCGCATCAGCGCTTCCATTGCATCAGGGTTGGAGGGACCAGCCTCTCCTTCCTCACATGTACGCCTAACCACTACCACGTTTTGTCATGGGTTTTTAGGGGAGAGTTTGGCAAGCGGTGGAGGCTTCTTCTTTTGGTTTTTATTTTTGCCCTTGTTTTTGGGCGGAGGCGTAGGCGGGGCGCTGCCTTCGGCCTGCACATCCTGCTTAGTTGGGGCCTTTTTCTTCTTCCCCCCGCGCTTCCCGGCCCTGGCGGACTGCCATTCAGCCTCAGCTCCGTGGCAGCTACTGCTGCATACGAGGGGCCTGGGGTACTACGCTGGCTAGTTGGAGCTCTTTGCGTTTGGGGGGCTGGTGGCACTGGCTGCGGGACAATTGCCCTATGCTGCTCTTCCCTCACGACAGCTGCCACAGTTTCCCGCAGGGGGGTAGTGGCAGGGGGCGATGTCGTTTAAGGGGCACTAGCATTAATGGCCAACTTCGAAATTTCGAAGAGGCAGCTAGTAACGAGGTCCCGCATTGGTCCTGTCGCGTTGACCCGCATCCGTGCCAGCTGGCCGTGGATGATTTGGACATAAGCACAAATCTACTCCAACAGATTAGGGTCCACAGGGTGTCTAGTGCTTGTAGTAGCCAGGTTGCCCGGGTTACTAGGGGGAGAAGGGGGAGATGGACGCGGTTTGGCCAGTTCTTTCCGCCCTTCTTTGTTTGGACGACAAGTAGGTTGCCCATCATCCGTAGAGGGAGGGGTCGAGCTTGGCAAGCCCGAGGAAGAGGCGCAGGTGGCGTTTTTATTACCTGCTGAAGTTTTAGTTGACTTTGTCATGTTTTTTACTAATTAGGGGGGGGGGATTAAAGAAGCAGACTGATGTAGTGTACCCTTGTGAGTTTATTTGTTGTGCATGTTAGTGGTATGAGCGAGAGGTGCTCGAAGCAGTGTCCTGGAAGCTCTCCCTCAGGAATATTGATTCTAGCCCCTTGCGCTGGTCCGTTGAGGGTCAAAGGGAGGCCCCCACATGCGCCAGCCACCCACCGGGACTAAGACGCATGAGGGATTTTTCAGCTGCTGCTCAGAGTCAGCCCTCGGCCACTGGTGATGTGGTGAGCAGGACACACGCTATCAGCCGCCCCAGGAACGCTCAAACCTGGTTTTCCCCCTCCTCATTCCGAAGGCCGCACCTATATAGGGGATCGCTCAAAGATGTTAGTGAGCTACTTCCACGACTGTCTTTCGCTCATTATGAGTGTTTTAAGTCAATGTGTTCTGCCATGTAACCCGTTGCAGTGTCATTCGTATCTTGAATGTGTTGCATATGTCAGTGTCGTGAGCTTTAAGCCCCTTTATGGCTGGCTTTTATGGCCACGCAGAGGATACGGCAGGAGAATTCTGCTCCCCTTTCTGCAGGGGGTGTGTTCTGCGATCCCAGCTCAAGGTAGGGGGTTCCCAGTATGTCATGTATGTGGAAGAAGTGTAAGTTGTGTCCCTTTAAGTTCGGCTCATACGAACACGCAGGGAAAATGGCAGTGGAATTCTGGACCCCCAACTGCTGGGTGAGCACAGTGTGGCGACAGGTACACTGTGACGCCCAGCCACAGTTAAGCCTCGTTGGATGTAATCCTGCGGGGACGTCGTAGAGGTGAGGTTGTCTTTCAAGCTGAGCCCACCCGGCTGTCCCTTTTAGTCGGCTCATACGACACGCAGGGAATACGTCAGCGGTCTTGTGGACCCCCGACTGCAGGGTGACCCAGGGTGTGACACACACGCTCGCACCTTTACACAGACACATGCACTCACACACAGACCATTTTCTCAAATAGTATTTTTCGGTCTCAGTAGAGTTTGAAACGTAATGATCTAAAGAAAACTAAAAATTTAAAATTTCGGCTGATTATGTCGTTTTCCTTTCTACTTTGTAGAGAGAAGGAAAGTAAAACCCTGCAAATTATTACACAATGGTTAATTATTCCCATGAACAGCTTGACCTAGTATTAGTGCTCCCCCATCCCATTCGATTCAGCATTGAATACTAATAAACCATACGAAACATGTCCTGGCTACAATGGAACTATGGAAACAAAACGTCTGATGATTTTTCCCCGTCAGGCGCTTCGAGCGAACCCGTTGCGAGGCGAAAGGGGAGTTGAGCCGCCCACGCTGCAGCGTTGCCGCCGTTTTTTATTGAGACGGGTGGGAGAGAGGGAGTTCAAACGACAAAACGCTGACTTTCGCAGTAGCTCCTGCGTTGTACTGCGTTACGTTAGTTTTTTTAACCGTTTTTTGCCCATTACAACCACGGGCTTCGTCCGATCGGATTGCCGAGATGGCGGGCACAACTAGATACCAAATCGGATTTTTGTGCGAAAGAACGAATTTTGTAGACCACGTTAAAGGCACAAAACAGCCCGGACGGGGGACGGCGGACGGACATTGCAAATTTGGAATCTCCAAGTCTTGAAACGTAAAGTATCAAATTTTGAGGGGGGGGGTTGTCAAAAATTTTTCGTGACCGAAAACATAGGGTTATTATTCAGAATGAATAATAAACCAAAAGCCATGCACAAAGTGAATTGATGTAGAGCTAGGGAAAGTTGTGTGTTGCAACCCACCAGATATTTTCCTTATAAACTCCGCTGAAATGTTACTAGAATGTTAAACAATTTGGTGTAGTAAGTACTTGTCAGCCCAGACAAAGGCTGAATTAAATTCGGCTCCAATGTTGGAGATAATTATCTCTGGGATGCCATGAACAGAGAAATATTGGACGAAAGTATTTACTACTTCGATACTGTGATTAGATTGAACTCAACAAAGTTGTTCAAATTTGGAAAATGGGTCGAATATGGAAAGACATTTTACCTCTTCTAAAGCAATTTTATCCACATGGAGAGTATGAAAGGGTCGTGGTGGGGTAGGAGTGATGTTAAAGGTAACTTTCGAGGAGTTTCGGTCGTATTTGGAACGAAGGCAAATGTCACATTGGTTTATGAAGCATTGAATGGTAACTTTTTGATTTGGCCAAAAGTATCTACGTTTTATCTGTTGATGTCCACAAAGAATTTAGTACAGCGTTGTATTTGTAATTGAGATTATTTGAAAATCAGAGTTACAACATCGAGAAACTTTTGAAAACTAGTTCGCAGAGTTAGCGTGGGAAATAAATTACCAACTCCGAAAAGAATGAAATTAACAATTGTGACGACATAAACAAATTGAAATTTTGTGGGGATGAACCCAAGGTAAATCAAGGGTTAATATAATATAGGTAAGTGGAAAACAACAAAATAAACTTGATTACGATAGGTGGTCGCTTTATTTAAGCAAATCAAAAAAAATAAAAATTAACTTCATCTTTAAGTAGGCACAACTCAGGGTAGATCTCTGTCACAGATATACATGGTAGGTACGATAGATTTCTGAAATTAAGCGGGTACTCACTACTTCCAACGGCCGTGGAGTATATTATAAGTTGACTAACTAGTACTTCCCAAGGATAGGGGCTTATCCAATGAAATGGAACGGGAAAGGCACGTAGTACTGAATGTATTCTTCAGGTTTGTAGCAGTCGGTGATCTAGCTTTTGAGCTCCGACCTGAAACGGTACGTGATGAGTAGGTATCTTGGCAGAAGCCACGCAGTTGGTGAATAAATATTCTTTCGATCCCAACAAGGGTGAAATTTTGGAAGAGACAGGAATACTGATGAGCTGTAGATACGTCAATGCTGGACGGCGGAAAAAGAACTCCGAAACGAGATGCCGGGCCTGTTCTCCCAAATCGCCTGCAGGTAGCAGCACACGATGGATTCAACAATTTGTCTCCAAATTTATCAACGAATTCTGGACCTATCAGTGTTTTTTTTTTCTTCTGAAGAATATATTTTACAGAAAATAACTGTCCCACTTCTTAATTGGAAACAATGGCTGGAAAAGAAATGAACATAATTTTCCTGTACACATTTACTGTCATCTGGCGGAAGACTGGAACAGGTGGCGCCGAGAACCGCGAAATATGAAAGTGGCGGGACTACGAATTATTCACGCTACACACCCCTCTCCAGCGGTTGAGGCAGGTAGGTATTTCTTCAGCTTGGAAGGATGCCAGGAACCAGCTTGCCTGCCTTGACTGTCCTTCAGCATGCATGTTCCCCCAGGACTAACTGAAGTTACGGTATGGGGACCTTAATACTTGGGGTTCAGTTTCGCTGAGATGCGGTCAGCTGCTGACGATAATGAGAAGGTTTTCCGAAGAACCAAGTCTCCAACCTTGAAGAGTTCAGGACGATGACGTAAGTTGTAGCGCCGGCTCTGGGTTGCACTGGCTCGACGAGATGATGAAGCTCTTTAAGTTTCCCCAATCTTTCAGCCCATTCCCCCGCAGTAGCAGGATCAGGAGAATCATGAACTGGCGAAACTCAGGTAGACAAAGAATGAACTGGAGTTACCTCCCTGCCAAAGTTCAAGAAGGCAGGAGAGAACTTGGTAGACCCATGAACGGCACTATTCAGGGCAAATTATAGCTCTCCAATAAATTTGTCCCATTTGCTATGCGATTCCTTGCCCAAATAAGTTATGATAAACTGTCTAATATTTCTGTTAGCTCTTTCGGTGGGATTCGCCTGACAATGATACAAGGGGGTGGTCTTGTGCTCTATCCCATAGGTTTCAGCCAGAGATTTAACAGTTGACCTAACGAAAGTTGTTGCATTGTCCGAAATCGCTGAGCGGGAGCACCGTATCGATTTAAAATGACGGACTTGAACTTATTAGGGATTGCTGACGATGTTGCTGATCTAATGGGGACAAGTTCCACCCATTTCGTGAATACGTCTTCAAAAACGAGAAGATACTTGTTGCCGGATGAGCTAGGAGGGAATGGACCCATGATATCAGTTGATACTGTATGCCATGGTGTGGAAAAATAGCGTGGGTACTTGATACCACGCGGCGTTGAGTTTTGGGGCTTGAACCCGTTGACAAACATCACAATGCTGAACATAATGTACGATATCCTGGTACATACCAGGCCAATAATATTGTCTACCCACACGCCAGTGTGTTTTTGCGATCCCCAAATGATCCGACTGTGGGTCATCATGGCATTCCTGCAAAACCTCTGACCTCAAGACCCGTGGTATAACTAATTTCCAATCTTCGCTGGGATCATCCAGCTCGCCCTTCATAAAGGACTTACGGAAGTAAAACAAATTGTTCTCCTCTACCTTCCAATCTGGGTGAAGTTGGGGATTGCCTTACTTTATATAACTTGCGATTATACCATTCATCTTGGGTTGGGTTGGTAGTAGAAACTACAGGGGACGAGACTGAAGCGAGATGTTCTAATTTCGAAATACGAGACAAAGCATCCGCAACACAGTTTAATTTGCCTTTACGGTGCTCTATATGGAAGGAATAAGGCTGCAAGCGGAGAATCCACCGGGCTAAACGTCCTGTGGGGTTCTTCAAACTGAACAACCACTTCAGACTTGAATGATCAGTGACTACTACAAACTCGGATCCATCCAAATATTGACGGTTTTTCTCTATTCCCCATATGACTGCTAAACTTTCCTTTTCAGTAACTGAATAACTCCTTTCAGCGGCTGATAGTGTACGAGAACAATAAGCGATAACTCTTTCACAACCCTCTTGTTCTCGTGTCAGAGCGACGCCAATTTCACAGTTACTAGCATCAGTTTGGAGTGTGAAAGGAATATCAAAATTTGGACGAGCGAGAATGGGGGCAGAAGTTAGAGCTCCTTTCAACGTCTCAAATGCCTTATTCTGTTCTTCGGACCAAACCCAGTTCTTCCTTTTTCCCAATAAAGCTGTCAATGGAGAGACGACAGTCGAGAACCCACTAATGAAGCAGCGGTACCAGCTGGCCACCCCAAGGAATCGACGAAGTTCGGTAACATTGTTAGGAGGTGGAAATGACATAACGACCTGAGTTTTATCAGGATCGACGGTAATACCCTCAGCATTTACTCGATATCCTAAATATCGTACCTCTTTGCATCCAAACTCGCACTTATCAGGATTGATTTGGAGGCCCAACTCCTTGAGTCTACGAAATACCTCCCTCAACAGATCGCAGTGTGAGTTGAGATCCAGAGTGCAAATCAAAATGTCGTCCAAAAAGACTACCACTTGAGGGTAAAGATCTAAAAAGATAGAATCTGCCAATCGTTGAAATGTGGCAGGGCTGTTCGTCAATCCAAAACACATCGTGCGAATTCGAAATAGCCCTCGACCAGGTACGATAAATGAGGTAACATCTCTACTACCCTCATCTGCTAAAGGGACTTGAAGAAAAGCTTGGCGAAGATCAAGCTTAGAAAGATAAGCAGCGTTACGCAATGAATCCAGAAGAGTATTTATATTGGGCATTGGATACGAGTCCTTTAGAGTACATGAGTTCACCTTCCTATAGTCCACACAAAATCGATAGGAGTCGCCTTTTCGGACCATCACGACAGGTGATGCCCAAGGAGATTGACTAGGTTCAACGATACCGGTCTCTAACATTTGATCCAGTTGGCTTCTAAAACTTTGGGTGAGTAGTTGTACTGAATTGGTAACCACAGATCTGGGTTATGGGATACTGATGACCCAAAATTGTTAGTTATTAGACAGCCCGCACGTGAGGATATTGCTGACCCGACGGCAGAGGCGAACATGAAGCGGCGAGTTGAGACTTGAGGAGGTGGATGGTGATGCAACCTGCTTCTTTTGGCGATGCACAAACAAGTCCAACGTCCGAATATTTCACTTCACTTTTTGCTAATAAGATCCGCCTTAAGGTGTAAACACTGTTGTCATCGAAATACATCGAATATTAAACGTTTGGCCTGACATATTCTGTCACAAAATTTATTGTTTCTGAACTGAAATTTGGGAAATTTCGCAAGTAATTCTGTTTTTCTTGTTAAATGATTTTTCGCAAGTAATTCTGTTTTTCTTGTTAAATGATTTTTCAATTTTTGGTTTACGAGCAATATTTTTAGCAACCTTAAAAATGATTTGGTTTTGACAGTGATTCACCGCTTCTTCCCTAATGGAGACCGAAAATTGATTCTGTTTCTGTCGAGTTATTGATTTCGATACATGACAGGGCATCAGCTACGAAATTCGATCGTCCGGGCTTGTAAATTATGGAAAAATTGTAATCGCTAATTTTGATCTTCCATTTATATAATTTGTTGTTGGGGTCTTATAAACTGAAAAGTCATTGTAGGGGTCGGTGAGCTGGAATAACGTAAATTTTCGACCGTATAGGTATGGTCGGAAGGTTTTTAACGCGAAAACAATAGCAAACAGCTCTTTTTCGATGGTCGAATATCGACGCTCATTTTCACTAAGAGTCTCGCTCGCAAAGGTAACGCGGAGGTCGTTTCCTTGAACATTCTGGGTAAGGACAGCGCCTGCTGCAACATTACTACAATCGGTGGTCACGAAAAAGGTCTGTCGAAATCTGGGTATTGCAAAATCGGACTATTACATAGTAGATTTCGACCAATTTCGAACTGTGGAGGCTCAGGAGTGATTTTTGGATCGTTTTTTATTGTAGCTGTCATAGGCTTGGTGGTGGCGGCAAAATCTTTGATAAAGCGGCGATAGTAACCAAGAATACCGAGAAACCTTTTAATTTGGTTTTTTTTTAGGCAACGGAAAGTTCTTTACTTAGCTTCGATCTTTTCGGGGTTCGGACGAACTCCGTCTAGGGTAGATTATGTCCAAGGTTCAAGAGTTCTCTTTTGAGAAATTCTGTCTAGTTGAATGGAATCTTTAAATTTGCTGCACGGCTAACCTGTTGACATGTTCCTGAAGGGAAACTGAAAATATTAAAATGTCATCTAGGTACACAAGGGCGAGCTCTCCATTAATTCTTCTGAGGACAGGATTCATCATTCGCTGGGGTGTTTTGAGCCCTGTTTTAGGGATTGATTGCTCATCTAAATCCAGCTGGTAGAAATCATTCGCTAAATCTAGTGTGGTATACATTTTCCATTTACCAAACTTGTCCAGAAGGTCACAGATATTTGGTAATGGGAACCGATCATCTATTGTTTTTTCGTTTAATTTATGAAAATCGACGACCAAACGATATTTACGATTATTACTAGCATCTAGTTTTTTTGGGCTATATGCTAGGGGTGCGTTATAAGTGGAGTTCAAAGGTCTAATAATTTTCTGGGCCACTAGTTTTTCGAGTTGATTTCGGACTTCTTCTTTATAAATGTGGGGATATCTGTAGGGCTTCACGAAAGCTTGGATTTCATCGCTCGTCCAAATGTGATGTTTTAAATTGACAGCGGCAGAGAGAGGTTCATCCGGGTCCTGGAAAAGGTCATAATACACTCGTATTAGTTTTTGAATGACCTCCAATTCTTCCGGGTTCAGATGGTCAAAACGAAATCTCGAGTAATCAACCCAAGTTTACTGGTTCAACCAAGTAAGGTTTATTCAACTTTAATCGGACCGGTATTTCATTCGGATTTGTCACGCGCGCGTGCTTTTGAATTTTTAACTGTAATTAGAGAATTTGGGATTTCTATAGCAGATTCAGCGATGCTATTCAGGATAGCTTCACCGTTTTTGGGGTTTTATACTGAAATTTGAACTTGAGAGATAGTTCGGGCTTCAATAAAAAAGGTTTTGAAACAACAATTATTTTTTAGGTTTTCGTCTCCAATAACGTAATATTCTAATACGGTGTTGACGCGCGAGGTTTGGAGAAAATTTTTGTCGAGGTTCACTAGTGCTTCTAAGGTTTTCAGATTATCCAGGCCAATAAGCATATGACAGAAATCGTGGAAATCAAAAAGGATGAATGGTAATTTCAGGTTGTTATGATTGAAAAGGTCACCACAGGGCACTTGGGTTCTTTCGGTAAACTGCGTAAAACCATGGGTTGTTCAGACTGTATGGATTCTATTATTTTGGAGAAATGTTTACGTGCTACTTCAGGTAAGATGAAGAACCGAGTAAAACCAGTGTCGACCATAATTCTTAGAATGAGCTTTGGAAGGACGACGTAGGGTAAATTTGGACCTGTCAAATATAATTCGATAGCAGCGCCTGATGGGGGATGGAATTGTGTTGAATTGAAAATTGTGTTTTTTTTTTTTTGGTTGAAAGAATTGGGAATTGTGTTTTAAAGGGTAGGAGTCTGAAGGCGGGCTTAAGACTTCTACGATTAAAGCAATAGGGTTATGTCCGCCAGAAGGCAAATTATTAAAGTTTACGTATCTGTTAGGTGAGTCCGTCTCCTCTGGCTGGTGTGTTGCTGGTGGCAAGCGCTTTCGATGTAAAGACATCATCATCTGGCCGTTAAGTCAGTACTGGAGTCAGTCAGTTGGTCGTGGTCTTTATATATGAAAGGAAGGTAAAACGGGATGATGGAGGGGCGGGGAGAGGAGGTCATGTACCTCAGGGGAAAACCCCTAAGGTGAATGGAACGTCTTGAATGATCTGTCAATTGTGGAATTTCCGTCTTTTTTGTGTGGGGTGGTCTGTAAATCCGTCAGTTGGTTGTTTTCGTTTGTGTAATGTTTTGAGTGGTGTGAATATGGTGTCGCATTTTGTGTTGATTTGTTCATTTATGATCTGTCCATTGAAGTTTTTTTGTTTGTAAATTTCCATGTTTTCTAATATGTTCAGTTTTCGTCCTTTGTATTGTGTGTGTAGTAAGGTGGTACAGTCCTGTATTTTGGTACATGGGACATGAGTCCAGTTGTTTTGAGATGGTTAGCAAAGTTTGAATCGTCTTTGTTCCTATTAAGAGATTTAATGTGTTCTGAGTATCTGGTCCGTATTTTTCGTCCTGTCTGTCCTATGTATGCGTTTGTACAAGTACAAGCTATTTTATATACCCCACTTTGGTCGAGTGGGTCTGTCTTTTGACAGACCCAAACACACCACTTTTGACACTCTTGGACTCTGAAAAATTCGGTATCATATTCGGTTCTGATAGTTGGAATTGTTCTGGCGACATAGCAAAGATCACTAGCAAGCGGCGTTGTAGGATTTTCGTCCATAATGTTTTTGTTTAGTCTAAGACTGCTCAAATGGGTCGGATCGTACTAAATTCGGGTAAACCTTTTACAGAAGTGATTCAAAGTTTTCTGAATTTTGAAAAATGTTTAAACAAGGGTAGTAAGAAATATGTATGGGAGGCTGAAAACACAAGTGAGAATAAAACAACATTAAGCAATATATGTCTAAATATAAATTTTAAATTGTTGGACAGATGAAACTTGAATGAGGTGAAAAAAATTAGTGAAGATAGGAAGGGGTTTGTCTTTGTGTTGCCCTACTATAAGATGTAAACGTGATAAAAATTTAAGAAGAGAAAAATGTTTTGATGACGAAGGTGGAGGTATCGAGAGCTGAAATCGTGTGCGGTTAAGATACTGCGACGACGATCGTTTGGATTAAATTATCTCGATGAGACGTTTAAATGGGCTCAGGGAAGAATGTGAGAGGGTTCCAAGTCAGCAAACTGAGAACCTTTTGGCTTTTTATGTTAAGTAAGCAACGAGCGGGGTCTTCCCGAAGGTCTTATGAGAAGTTATTCGTACAATCCTGAGCTCGATGAAATGAAGAGTGAATTGAAAAAGATAAATCCTTTGGAAAATTTTTCTGCTTATTAAATTTCTGTTTCCTTGATTCTAAATGACCAAGGGGGTAGGTCGATGAGTCGGGGGGTGACTCCTGATTTTCGGGGGATGAAAACCAGCAGCGAACAGGGGAGTCGCTATTTATTTTAACGAGGAAACGGATATAGTTCGCTTACTGACGGATGTCAACTGGAACCATCACTTATCCTCGGAGTTGCGGATATCTTATTCGGTGATGCTGGAGAACACGTCCCACACTGTTCTTAGACCTTTTTGCGGAGTTTGCTTCGGAGTTCGAGCATGGATTCGTGTACTTGGCTTGAGCGTTGTTGTGAAGGTAGTAGGATCTTTGTACTGCGTTTTGCTTGGTTTCACGATTTTCCTAAATCGACTGCGGCAGATATTTCTTCGGACCCGAAAAGTTAGTTTTTAAAAATGATTTACTCTTCACTTCACATCATGTTCAATGATTTCAAAACTAACACTTGGAGAAGAGTACAATTTGTTAGAGAGACTACGAAACAACCGCAACACACAAAGGCAAACCGTCAACTGATGAGCCAAGCGTTCGGAGCGAGCCTTTATAACGTTTAACTGCTGCATCGGCAGACTTATGAGGTGCAGTGTTTGTTTGTTTATCCCCAGGGTAGCCTGTTAGACTATAGTCAGATTTTTAAATATTTTCATTAATTATATCACAGATTAGGAAAATATTGGACTAACTATATTCAGTAGGTGACTCCACTTCGTCATTGGCCAATATTTTAGGGGCAACAATTTTTTCAGAAATGCAAATCACTTCGACTAGAGGTTCTTCCCAAAATACGTCTCTCAATATTTCATAAGCCAAATGGTTTGCAAAGCTGTAAGTAATCGAAATTACACAGTGACCCTTTTATTAACAAATGTTCGTTCGTTCTTCTTTACTCAATGGTTTTTGTGCAGTGGTTTGACCAAATAGACTCAAAAATTTCCACTCGAAACCTAATTATTCACCAATTTTCAACAAAAGCTAACCGTGTGTACCGTGTCTACATTAAAGCTGTTACTGTTTTGTCTACCCTAGTAATATACTTAAATTACGTGATGAATATTTGAGTTAGGGTAAGTATGTTGATTTCTAACATTACTATATCCTGTATTTAAGGAAAGGTACATGAATCTTAAGTTCAGTGTACGCTGGTTGGATCATCTTCGAGCAGCGGGCCCCGACAAGGCCCTTGCCAGATCTTTGATACAACTATGTCTCATAAGCACATCTCGGTTTCTTTAATAAATTTTCGGGGCTGATTATCTCTGGTTCTATTAAATCTCCAAAACATGTTATCTGAGATGAAAGTTTTAGGGCCCTCGTTCCTGCTATTGCTTCTATATTTGTTTCAAAACCGACTTTTTTGAGCATTGTGCAGTGTACTACATACTCGCTCATTCTTTACATTTTTCTCTGCAGCGCTGTCAAGCCTAGGGTCTCTTCGTTCGTAAGATCTCCATCTTTCACCTCTTTCTGATCACACTGTAGCGAACATCTAAGTGCTCACCATGTGCCACTCGGGTATAAAAGTAAACTTGAATGGATGAAAAGGTTGATATATACGTTGAAGGCTTACTTTAGAAAGTCCTTGAGGATGTCATTGAAAAAACGTGTTGCACTAAGTACGTGCACTGGGCAGACTAGGTGAAGGAGAGTCATATTATCATCTCGGCCTCTTATCATTTCTATTAGTTGAATTAGCGTAGGAGAGTTTAAAGTACATTAGGGTTTCTATGGACAGAAGGCCAGGCAGATACTTACATGTCATATAAACTTTCTGCCATGGTCAGTAGACTATTTTCAGTGATTGGAGGTGGACCAAAATAAAATGGTTCACCATAGTACTTCTCTTCAATTTGTATGAGCGTCTGACCACCTGGTGGACTCCTACCTGATCTTTCAGTCACACTTGGCAGGGTAGCTTCAATAACATCCATATTTTCTAGTTGCTTGACGCTGCTCAATCTCTTGGCTTGCTCTCCTCCTTTTTCTGTGTCCTGCAACTATGGATTTTGGCGTTTTCGTGTTACATGTTTGTAATTCATACGTTTGAATTCGTGTTTAATAACAATATTAGTTGTTCCTATTCATTACTGATTCTCAGGTATCACATGAGTTATCATTAGATACAAGGTTCCACTTGTATGTTGAGGCAGTTCCACTTGTGCTCAGAACTTACCTGAATTCGTAAGATGCAGGCGTAGTGATTATGGTGTTACGTTTTTTGGAACAAAACTTTTTGTTAAAACACGATGCTTGGTCTTCGAGATCTCAGACACGAATCATATTTGCACTTGTGTAAGACGTGAATATGCTATGTTCAACAAGAGAGTTAGTGATATAATTGCATTTTATGTTCTGTTAAATGCACATAACAAAATAGGCCAGAATAATATGGTTTAAGAGAATAAACTGTTTTTAGGAGAATTTTAACAAGCAGTGTTGGAAGCTCATGGAGTAGAGGCAGATAACACCAGGGTTGCAGTATTCACCATATCTTGGTCCAGTGTATAGATGCAAGAAAAATGTTAAGATGCGTTGGTTTTGTGGGTCACCAGGCGTTCTTTGTGATATTGCCACACCAGTTTTACTTGGATTATTTGACTAGTGGGCGTTTTATCGTAGAATTTTCTCTCATCTTTTTTCCTTCCCCCTCGCGATTCATTTATCTATACAGCTGGCATAGGGTAGAGTAGGCACTCCCTTCATTATATTAATCTTCATTTATTAGTTTTTTTTACTTTCCTTAGCTCTACAAAGTATTAAGGAAAGTTATGTAATTGGCTAGAAAAAAGTTTGAGTTCTCTTCAGATCATACATTCTAAGGGCTTCTGAGTCTGAAAGCACTATTTTCGAAAATGGTATGTGTGTGTCTGTGAATACGATTGACAGAAAAAGCCAGAAGCAAAATCCTCACACGTAATTTATGTACCTGAATGAAATGACTCATGGCAACCTTAGGATGAAATTCGACTTTCAAGGAGACCAAAATAAGAAATCTATCTTCTCTGCATTTCGTTTATTTATTTGCTCAAAACCTCAACACTAAAAGCCATACATCATATTGTTTTGAGGTGGGCCATTCAAAAATGGAATGCAACTGAAGCCATACCAAGATAGAACAGGAGCACAAGTACTCACCTGTCTACACTCCAGAAGGTTAGACCCAAGTGCTCAAATGAACTCTGCCTCTTTCGAAGTTTACCATGTTGTCATATGACTAAATCATCGTAGCACTATCAGGGTCATTAAAAAGACGATATCCTTCGCATTCACCCTAAAATACATTAAATCTGGCAGTGTAGTGAACACTTTTTATAAGGTGTAATGACTGCTTCTAACAAACTACAAGAACTGAAAGGTGGAAAACGGACGAACAGTAAATGGGCAGATGTTAAAATCATCTAACTGAAAGTATAAAGTCCTGAATGTATGTAGGGATGGTATTATCCTGATGTCTGTTATTGGTAGTAATCATGGAATAAGTGGATAATGCTGGTTCCTACACTAATTTCCACTTCCTCAGAGTTCAGTGACTCATTTATAAATAAATAATTTCTGCGATTCCTTCAATTTTAGGGTTTTACCCAATTTTCATGTAATTTTCATTTTACGATTAAAAGAGTTCATTGCTATTTTCGCCATTTTAATTTGAAAATAAAATTATAACCAGTCTTTTCATTATCAGAAGAAACAGGTTTTGTGTTTTTGCTTTTGTGTACCTTGACCTGAACTTAATAAGTACAATAATTAAAAGTATCCCCCTTCGTAGGTCGGTGAAAGTAATTTTTGCATTAGACATAACCGAAATGTCCCTTATTCTTCTTGAAGCCATTAATTCAGCATTCACATGGTCGTTAGTGGGACAAGCCAAACAGTTGTATTTAGCGATGCCTCCAAAATGAGGTTTTTACACTGCAGTGTACCTCTGCCCTGTAACTGACACTCTGGAAAATTAAACAGCTCCCCTAAAAAATGGTCCTTTGACTAGAACTTGGTGAAGCGGTGCTCCAGACGGAGTTTCCTATCCAGCTTTCTCAGCTTTTTCATCACAAATTAGTTGAGCCTCAGTTCTTTCTACGCCTGGCCGTAGTTATCAGCAGGTGAAGTACGCTGTTTTCTTTTAAAAACTTTCATTGCCAATAGAACGACCAGCATACGCCTTTTAAATGTTGGAGATATATTGACTGAAGAGCTGAATCCGAGTGACTGTGGGTCACAAGAATTGCTTCCAAGTGAGTTAATTCATCAGGTCTGCTTGTAGTAAACTGATTCAAAATGGTTGGGGCAGAACGGCCAAGATCACATTTAATTCTCTACTATGAGTTATCCCCCATTATCACCCTTTATTTGATCCCCTGTCCACTGAGCGGCGTTCCTTGATTGTATGAAGATATTTTCCAACCCTCTGAGCTGACATTATACTGCAGGGAGTCTCAAATGTTCACGATTGGCCTTCCACTAGAACTGGTGTGTTATTTCCAGTACTTATGAACGCTGCTATGACGTGTTGTAATCAAGCAGTTCAGAGTACATTATTGCTGAGTAAGTTCTACTACTCTCCAAGATCTGCTGCACATCCACTTCTGGTTGCCCCTTCTCTTCATCGGCTAGTTCTGCTAATAACACCATAATCCATTGTGATAACCTCGAAGCCAAACCATTTTGCTTTTGAGAGGTTGGACAGAAGACAGCAGGCAGAAAATGCGTTTTGGTTTATTATTCATTCTGAATAATAACCCCCGGGCCGTTTTGTGCCTTTAACGTGGTCTAAAATATCTGGTGCGTAGCAACACACGACTTTCCGCCACCCCTTTAAGTTCGAACACCACCTACATAGTCGGGCGCTATATCTTCGTTCAACGCATTTTTACAGGAACATTTATGCATATTAAAATGTAGGGACTAGTTAGCTGAGAGTACTCCGAAAGTTTGATCGAAATCGTTAGAGCCGTTTTGGAGAAAATTGGAATACCGATAAATTAATATTCGACAAATCTCCTTTTCTGAGTCAACTTGGCTTATATCTCCGTTCAACATATATATACAGAAATAGTTATAGAGAACGAAATGTTGGTATGGGTGACTGAAAGACACTCCATTAAGATTTATCACATCTGGTGTTAAAGGAAGTTACCCAGGAATTTACGGAAATGTTAGAAAAAACGTTATTTTTGACACATTTTGATTTTTATCTCTGTTTAATGGACCTCCACAGGAACATTTATTGAGAACAATATGTAGGTATTAACTATTTGAAAACATCCTGTGTGTTTAGTGAAAATCGTTGAAGCCGTTTTGGCAAAAAGCGTAAAAAACCTATTTTTGCTTCATGGGCCTATATCTCCGTTCACCGTATTTTCATGGAGATATGTATGGAAGAGAAAAGTTAGGTATTGATCAGCAGAAGATAATTTGAAAGTTTAATCAAAATCGTTAGAGCCGTTTTTGAGAAAAATGCGAAAAACCCTAGTTTTTGGTACATATTCATCCCCCACCCCCCTTCCCATCAGCCGAAATCGTCCATAACCTTATTTTGGTGTCTACAAAAAATAACGAACAAAACATAAAAAGAACCAGCTCAATCGGTTCAGCCGTTCTCCCGCAAATTGAACTACAGACACACACACATACATACACTCACAGGTCTGTTTCTTTATTTGATGACTGTACCTAAACCCTCGACGAGGGTTATATCAGTCATAGAAGTTGCGGTTTCGCTAATATGCAAGAGGCCGGCCCCTGCAGCATCCACCGAACTCAGACCTGTGGAGGTACGGCAGGTATTTGGTCGTTAGCCAGTCTCACCGTAGAGAGCTGTTGCCCGTGTGTTACCACGCGGAGGTGACCACCTGAGGAATCCCGTACCATCTGGGAGTAGTTCTTAATCTGGTTCCCTACCTGATCTTACTGTTTACTTGGGTGGCAAGTTTCAAAAGGACTGATCAACTATAACCACGTTTCTTAGCCATTACCTTCTTTGCGAACTTTGCAAAATGGTTATAGGCTTCCTTTGTAGCAGTCAAAGCTTCTAAGTTCGTTTGCCCTCCCAACAACCGTCGCTCACTGTTGTAGAAACTACAGTGGAGCAGCACATGGTTTCTTGTTTCCTCCGTACTGGCGGCACAAGACGTGCATAATGGAGAGTCTTTCAGAGAAAAGAAGTGGAGCCGCGCATTGAAGTCACCATGTCCCGTGAGGAACTGGCTCATCCAGAGGTCTGGCTCAACCCATTTTCTTGAAAGGCGTTCACGGATGTTGGGGAAGAACTCACACGTATCACGTCCCTTTGACGAGGATTCCCATCTCGCTTGCCATTTCTCTAGAGCCCATTCATCGATGGCAGCAAGTTTCTGTTCTGTGGTGAGATCCGCACGGAGTTCAGCCCAAAGCGGGGGAAGCTCCCGTTTCACTCTCCACTTGTCAATCATGCACTCAACAGCCAAGTCAACTGGTAACTGACCAGTGATCACCTGGAGTGCTTCCGTTGATACAGTCTTGTAGGCCTTGGTGATCCACAGGAGCGCAGCTTTGGGATTGGGCCAATACTCTCTTTTGATTGACTGTTAGTTTGCTACCCCAGACAACGGGGCAGTAGCCAATCACACCTAAATAGATGGCCTTATACATGAGGATGGTGTCGTGGTAGCACGCACCCCAAGTGGCCTTAGTAATGGCACGCAGTAAGGCAAACCTTGCAATGGTAGTGCCTTTAAGGGACTGGAGGTGTTGGTTGAAACCCCACCTCTCACCTATATTCACTCCTAAATACTTGACGTGCTTTTCAAGAAGGAGCCTGTGGCCGCCAAAGCGTATTGTGGGTGGATTATTCACTTTCCCTCTCTAGAGGATTAGCTGGGGTTTTCCTCAGCCACCTGCATCTTGACATGATCGCACCATTGGTTGACAGTGCGGAGCACGTGGTGGGTTTTTTCTTCAATTTGGCGGACTGACTCTGCAAAGATCAGCACAGTCAAGTCATCCACATAGGCGTACGGCTCGCAGTCAGTCTCCATGAGTTTCCTGAGAAGACCTTCGAAGAAGGCATTCCAGAGTGCTGGTCCTAGGACCGAGCCCTGTGGGCACCTCTTCTCAATCTTTCTCCGGACAGAGACATGCCTGCTTTCGATCGTAGCAGTTCTGTCTGTCAGGTAACTTCTGACGAGCGAGTACAGGTTGCGGGGGATTCCCCTACCTTTGAGCTCATTAAGGAGCGCTGGCCACCAAAGGTTGTCAAACGCTCCTCTGATGTCAATCAGAACTGCTACGACGTACTTAGCCGGTGCCAGCAGGGAAACACGCCGAATCTCGACAATGACATCCTGTGTGGACCTTCCTTTGGTACACCCGTATTGTATGCCTGTGAGGTTGCGGCCAAAGACTCCTTCGAGGGACTGCAACATCAAGATTTCTAGTGTTTTGCCTAATATGGAAAGAAGGCTGAGTGGTCTCCATGATCGCGGGTCTGACTGATTGCGGTCGCCTCCCTTTTGAAGAGTGACAACGCGCGCAGTCTTCCACTGAGTGGGGAACTGTCCGACCTGCAGACAGTCATTAAATAAATTAAGGAGGCCGCTGGAGATTGTCCGCTCAGCCTTCCTTAGCATATTGCTTTCTATTTTATCTGGCCCAGGAGATTTGTTGGGCTTTAAGGTCGCAAGGGCCCTGCGGAGGTCGCCTGTTGTCCACAATGGGATGTCGGGCTCGTTCGGAGGGTCCATGATCAGCTCCCTTGCTGCCCTCTGGGCTTCAGTGTCTCGAGCTACTTGGTCATCTGGGAATGCCTTCTCAAGGAGGGTTTCCAGTGAACGTTCGATGCTGCAGGCCCAGCCTGACTCACTTTGCATCGCAGCTAAGACCTGCTCTACATTTGCTTTTCCTATGGAGGACTTGTAGTGTCTGCCCCAGGGGTTCTCAGAGCTCTCCGCTTCCACAAAATTTCGCCAGCCTTGCCGTTTGGCTCGTTTGATGGCGTGGTCGAAGGCCTTCTTCTCTTGGATGAAGGCAGTTCGGAGTGTTGCTCGGGCATCAGGGTCACGAGTGTTTTGGTACATCCTTCTGGCTCTATTTGCACTTTGCTTGAGGGGATTAAGTTCCTCAGTCCACCATGGGACTTTGATCGCCCTGTGCTTCTGTTGGCCAAGTACAGAGAGCCCAGCAGAGTGCAGTGCTGTGGTAAATGTGTCCACTTTGCTGTCCACCTCTTCAGGTGTGGATGCTTGCACTATTAGGTCGGTGTCTGCGGCACACAGTTCACCTTCCAGTACCCTAAAGAATTGCGGCCAGTCAGCATTTTTTGTGCGGAATCGCTTTTCACGCGTGTCTTTGCAGAGGATGTTGTCATCCGTAATGGCAAAGTCAATAACCATGTGATCGCTCTGCGTTGCACCTGGTACGACTCGCCAACCCTGCAATTTGAGTAGCAGGGTGTGAGACACGGCTGTGACGTCTATACACGACCTTCCTCCAGGACCATCATAGGTCGCCTCAGTCATGGGGTCGTTGGCAACAACCAAGTTGTACCTGGTGAACAGCTCTATATACGCCTCGCCCGCCCCATCCAAGGTTGGGGATCCCCACAATGGTGATCTGGCGTTTGCATCGGCACAGACTACGCAGGGTCGTCCTGATAGGCCTGCTAGAGCCCGCTCGAGTGGTTCAAGGCTGTTGGCAACTGGTGCGCCAAATTGCCTGTAGAATGATATTACAACCAGCTCAAAGCCACCGGCTCGGATGAGCACAGCGGCCAAGTGCTGGCTGTTCAGGTGGGTGAGTGCGAGCATGTCAATGGATGCAGGCTACTGCTGCCTTGGCTCCCGTTCTTGCTCCAGCCACCACTCGTGCCTGCGATCCCAGACCAAGAGTTTTGGATCCTATGTATGGTTCCTGTATGGCGAGAACACTGCAGCGTTTCTTGAGTGCATTTTGCAGCAACTCACATACACACATACACACACACACACACATACACACGGACCACGCTACTGCTACCTTGGCTCCCGTTCTTGCTCCAGCCACCACTCGTGCCTGCGATCCCAGACCAAGAGTTTTGGATCCTATTTATGGTTCCTGTATGGCGAGAACACTGCAGTGTTTCTTGAGTGCATTTTGCAGCAACTCACATACACACACACATACACACGGACCATGCGACGTAATTAGGTTTTTTAGACTCAGTAGGCCTCAAAACGTAAAGATCTGAAGAAAACCCAAATTTTTTTTTTTGGGCCGATTACTATACTTTCCTTCCCTTCGGGTAGCGGAAAGTAAAAATTCGTTAAAGTTAACGTACCTGTTAGGTGAGTCCGTCTCCTCTGGCTTGTGAGTTACTGTGGGCTCACAAGCCAGAGGAGACGGACTCACCTAACAGGTACGTTAACTTTAGTATTTGCCTACTGGCGGACACAACCCAATTTCTTTAATACCTAAAAATTCGTTCTTTCGCACAAAAATCCCATTTGGTATCTAGTTATGCCCGCCATCTCGGCAATCCGATCGGACGAAGCCCATGGTTGTTATGGGCAAAAAATGGTTAAACAAATTAGCGAAACGCAGTAAAACGCGGGAACTACAGTGGAAGTCAACGTTTCGACGTTAGTACTCCCTCCCTCCCGTTGCATCAAACTCAATCGCTGCCCGCTCGACTGAATGGGTTCGCTAGGAAAGGAAAGTTATGTAATCGGCTAAATAAAAAAATTTTGAGTTTTCTTCAGATCATTACGTTTTAGACCCTACTGAGTCCGAAAAACACTATTTGGGAAAACGGTCTGTGTGTGTGTGTGTCTGTGAACGATTTTTAGAGAAAACCACCATACCAAATCAGCTAAAACTTCATATGTCGCCCGCAGGTTACCATGGGACGCAAAAATAAGGATATGAACAAAATCCACCGAAATTTAACTATAGTTATCATAGTGATAAAAACACCAAATATTTTATTCTCTAAAACGGCTCTAACGATTTTAATTAATTTTTAATATTGCTAGCTCTTAATAAGGCAACTATACCATAAAATTCCCATTCATGGGAAAATGACGAGAGCAGCACAATAAATTACCAAAACTTTCGACGAAATCTGTTTTAGCGAGGTTTTTAGAGAAAACAACCGTACCAAATCAGCTGAAACTTGATGTATAGCCTACAGGTTACCATGGGACGCAAAAATAAGGGCATGGGCAAAATCCACCCAAAGTTAACTATAGTTATCATAGTGATCAAAACACCACATTTTTTTTTCTCAAAAACGGCTCTAAGGATTTTGATTAAATTTTGTATATTGATAGCTCTCAATCAGGCAATTATACCATGAAACTTCCATTTGTGGGAAAATGACGAGAGCAGCACAATAAATTATCCTAATTTTCGAAGAATTTTTCCGAATAAACTCCGCTGGAATTTTCGTAGAATGTTGAAAAAAAATTGGTATTGTAGTCCAATCCGATACCTAAAGGGTGAGTGTTTAAAAACGCTCATGAGATACATGGGGCTTACTCCAGAAATTCCTGAATTTCAACTTTTTCTGTTTCGCTTACTACCAGTTCTAAACGTTTTTACCCAATAACTCGGCAAAAGTAATTACTATCGTTCTTCAAAAAATTTGTGTTTACAGCCTCATTATTGATCTGTGTACCAATTGCTCAATAATGGTCCTGAAATGAGTACGAGCAGCACAATAAAATCTGGAACTGTAAGAGCTACCGCTTCCTGCTGCCGTAAAGCGTTGTTTGACCAAGTTCAAATTAACTGAATGATAAATGAATTGATTAAATAGAATTAGCCATGTACAAAGTGAGTTGTTGCAGAGTTTAGGAAAGTTGTGTGTTGCAACGCACCAGATATTTTTGCTTCCTCTAGGAAGCGCTCGTGTTTCGTATATAACCTTTGGCATTACGATTTGTCTCTTAATCGTCCGTGTCTCTTAATCGTCCGATTGCCTTGTTCTCGTCTTCACCTCCACGAATGACTGTTTCGCTCCGTCCCAACTATTTCCGTTAGCAAAATATCTGTTATCTTCGATTGAACTTTTCATTATTCGTTTATTTTTGGTTTATTTATTTAATAGTTCGTTCGTTTCATTCTTGTTGGTTTTAATACGATTCAATTTTTTTAGATTCTTTCGTTTCATTCTCATTTTGGTTTTTTTCATAGATTTTTGGTTACTTTTTGATATTAGTATTTAGCGTGCATGTTTTCATATTAAAATTCAGTTTTTTCTAGATACTTTCGTTTTTGTTTTTTTGTTTATTTTAATATTACGATTCAGTTCTTTTCGACCTTTTTTGGGTTTCATTTTGATATTTTTCGATGCTGAATCGAACGGGATGGGTCTCGGAGCATTAATGCTAGGTCAAGCTGTTTATACGAATAATAAACCGTTGTGTAATGATTTGCAGGGTTTTTAAACAATGGGTTGAGCTTTACTGAAGCATAAAGAAAACTGAAGGAGTTTTATGAATGGTACCACCAGGACATCTCATTCATTGTTTTTAATGGTGCTGGGCAAGAGACGACTTGGAGCTTCAACCCCCTGCGTGCTAAGACGGATTTCAATTGCTTCAGAACTGCTAAATATAAAAGAAATCGTACTGAGGAGCAAAGTAATAAAAACTCCTACCTGTTTGTTGCGCCCAAAAACAACACAAACTTCTTTGACGTCAAAAACCTCTGCAGGGTTTGGAATGACCTCTGATCCAGTGTTTATCATCACCTTCTCAGCAGCAAGCATCAGTTTTTCCAAGCTCAGAAAAAAATCTCTGCGTGATAATGATGTCACTGAAACATAGTTGCTCTAAAAATTTCTTATGCTTTTTTAGGGCTGCAGGATTCAAACGCCCTTTAAGCTTTAGAATTGTGAGCTACTGAGCGTACTTTGTTGTATATTCACTTATTATTTGGTGCAAGGGAGTGATAAAGTACTGACGAAGAAGTAATGTTGGAGTAGTTGTAAAAGAAATGTGGTTTACTGGTCTCAGAAAACTGGTTAACGCGATGTGGACAAAAAGTGGAAACGTGAGCTAAAAGTCGAGAATTACACTTACCACTTTTATAGATTGTTTGCGCACAGGTGGTGTTTTCTAATTGTGACCAATTATACATGTCAAACTAGGTTGAGAGAAAAACAAATTCAACGTTGGTTGGTGTTGTAGAAAAAAGAGTGGTAAATATCTAAAATGAAACTGAAAAAAAAAATGAATGAACAAATAGACGGCTATTCTATGTTCATAAATAACTTGAACTAACTAGAGAACCAAATAAATTAACTTAATTAAATAACCCACTGCAGGAGTCTGCGAAGTACAGGGGGAGTAGCATTTAGGTGAAACTTACGAAGAACTCTCAATTAACTAGTCCCTTCATTTTGTTCTCTACAAATGTTCCTGTAGAAATGCGTTGATCGAAGATATAGTACCTGCATGTGTAGCTGGTGTTCGAATTTACAGGGGTGGCAGAAAGTTGGGTGTGGCTACGCACCAGATATTTTTTTGCTCATATCAAATCTGAATTTCATGAATAATGTGAAAAAAAACTTGTGGCAAAATTAATGAGAAATATAAAAGGTTGTCAAACGCTCCTCTGATGTCAATCGGAACTGCTACGACGTACTTAGCCGGTGCCAGAAGGGAAACACGCCGAATTTCGACAATGACATCCTGCGTGGGCCTTCCTTTGGTACACCCGTATTGCATGCCTGGGAGGTTTCGGCCAAAGACTCGTTTGATGGAATGCAACATCAAGATTTCTAATGTTTTGTCTAATATGGAAAGGAGGCTGAGTGGTCTCCATAATCCGGGCTGACTGATTGCAGCCGCCTCCCTTTTGAAGAGTGACAACATGCGCCGACTTCCACTGAGTGGGGAACTTTCCGAGCTGCAGGCAGTCATTAAATAAATAAAATAGGGCTGCTGGAAATTGTTCTTTCAGCCTTCCTTAGCATATTGCTTTATATTCTATATGGGCCAGGAGTTATGTTGGGCTTTAAGGGCGCTGCCGAGGTCGTCTGTCGTCCACAATGGGATGTTGGGCTCGTTCCAAGGGTCGATGATCAACTCCCTGGCCGACCTCTCGGCTTCAGTATCTCGAGCTTTTTGGTCGTTGGGGAACACCTTCTTAAGGAAGCGATCCAGTGAACTTTCGATGCTCCAGGCCCTGCCTGGCTCATTTTACATCGCAGCTAAGACCTACCTACGTTTGCTTTTCCTATGGAGGATTACTGTCTGCCCCAGAGCTCTCCAATTCCACAAAATTTCGCCTGCCTTGCTGTTTGGCTCATTTGATGGCACGGAGGAAAGCCTTCTTCTCTTTGCTGAAGGCAGTTCTGGGTGTGGCCCTGGCATCAGGGTCACGAGTCTGTTGGTACATTCTTTATTTATACTCTTCAAGTCGTCAAGTCCACCATGGGACTTTGATCACCCTGTCTTTCTGTTGCCAAAGTAGAGCACCCAGCAGAGTGCAATGCTGTGGTAAGTATGTCCACTTTGCTGTCCACCTCTTCAGGTGTGGCAGCTTTCACTATTACGACAGTGTCTGCAGCATGCAGTTCACTTTCCAGTACCCAAGAGAATCGTGGCCAGTCAGCATTTTTTGTATCGAATCACTTTCAACGCATTTCTTTGCAGAGAATGTTGTCATGTGCAATGGCAAAGTCAATAACCATGTGATAACTCTGCTTTGCACCTGGTACAACTCGCCAACCCAGCAATTTGAGAAGCAGGGTGTGACATTGCTGTGGTCATGACTTCTATGCATGACCTACCTCCCAGCCTATCATAGATCATCTCAGTCATGGGGTAATTAGCATCAACCACGTTGAACTAGGTGTGTAATTCTATATACACCTTGCCCTGTCTGGGTTTGGGAATCCCTACAATGGTGATCTAGCGTTTGCATCAGAGCAGACTATGCAGGGTTGTCTTGATAGGCCTACTAGAGCCTGCTTGAGTGGTTCATGGCTGTTGGCAACTGGTGCGCTGAATCGCCTGTAAAATGATATTACAACCAGTTCACAGCCACCAGCTCGGATGAGCACAGCGGCCAAGTGCTGGTTGTTCACATGGGTGAATGTAAGCATGACTATGGACCTGTCAAAGCAAGCCACTGATGCCTTGGCTTCTGTTCTTGCTCCAGCAACCACAAAGGGTTTTTGGGACCTATGTACGATTCCTGTAGGGCGAGAACGCTGCAGTGTTTTTTGAGGGCACTTTGCTGCTACTCAGCAAAACTGGGGAACTCTTATATGTGTTGCGCTGAAGGATTCGAACTGTTTTTAACCTATTCATAATCGACTCGTGACTCCTGGAGGGCAATTGTTTGCTGACGAATGGTAGAGCGTGCGTCTTGTGTAATAAAAACGCCACCTACGCCTCTTCCTCGGGCTCGTCATCCTCTTCGGACGACGAGCAGGTTGCGGAAAGTGGGCGGAAAGAACTGGGTAAACCGCCTTCATCTCCCCCCTCCCACCCTAGTACCCGGGCAATCAGGCTACAACAAGCAGTAGACACCGTGTGGACCGTAATCAGTCGGACATAGAACAGATTTGTGCTTATGTCCAAATTATCCACAGCCAGCTGGCGCGAATGAGGGTCAACACGACGGGACCAATGCGTGACCTTGTCACCAGCTGCCTCTTCGAAATATCGAAGCTGGCTGGCTATCAATGCAAGTGCCCCCCCCCCTCGACATCGCCCCCTGCCGCTACCCCCCTGCGGGAAACTGTGGCGGCTGTTGTGAGGGAAGAGCTGTGTAGGGCAATTGCCCAGCAGCCTGTGCCACCAGCCCCCCATGCTCAAGGTGCTCCAACGAGCCAGATTAGTACCCTAGGCCCCTCGTATGCTGCAGTAGCTGCTACTGTGCCCTCTTCCCTCCCTCATCGAGCCAGGGCCAGGAAGCGCAGGGGGAAGAAGGAAACGACCCCAAACAAGCAGCACCTGCAGGCCGAGGGCAGTACCCCTCCCACGCCTCCGCCCAAAAACAAGGGCACAAATAAAATGCCTCCACCGCTAATTCGCCGTTCGAATCCTTCAGCACAACACATATGAGAGTTCCCCAGTCATGGCTGAGTTGCTGCAAAGTGCACTGAAGGAACGCTGCAGTGTTCTCGCCATACGGGAAGCATGCATAGGATCCAAAACTCTTGGTATGGGGTCGCAGGCGCGGATTTCACCACAGAACAGAAACTTGCTGCCATCAACGAATGCGCATTAGGGAAATGGAAAGCGATATGGGAATCCTTGTCATAGGGACGTGACACGTATGAGTTCTTCCTCAACATCCATGAACGTCTTTCAAGAAAATGGGTTGAGACAGTTCGTCAGGGAGCATGGTGACTTCAATGTGCGGCTCCACTTCTTTTCTCGCAAAAACTCTCTGTCATGCACATCTTGTGCCTCCAGTGTGGAGGAAACAAGAAACCACGTGCTGCTCCACTGTAGTTTCTACAACAGTGAACGATGGTTGTAGGTCCTATAACCATTTTTCAGAGTTTGGAAAGAAGGAGATGTTTACACCCTAAGGCGGATGTTATTAGGAAAAAGTGAGGTGAAATGTTCGAACGTTGGACTTGTTTGTGCATCGTCCAAAGAAGCAGGTTGCATCGCCGTCCACCTCTAAACCAAGTCTAAACTCGCCGCCTAACGCCACTTGCTTCATGTTCGCCTCTGCCGTCGGGTCAGCAGTATCCTCACGTGCGCACCATAACAATTACCAATTTTGGGTCATCAGTATCCCATAATCTAGATATGGTTACAAATTCAGAGCGGCTCTACCATTACCACCACCAGGACGATCCATTCAACGACGACCAGTCTACTCTACGCATCGCATCGTCACCCACCAACATCGGTCAGAAATTCTGTTTTCGTTTCTTTGTTTCCCAGAAGAATTATCGATTGTTTCCTTTCTTTTTTTTTACCATAACGCGGACTATTTCATTTATTAATTTCAATTTAAATTCGATTAATTTGGTGCTCAGAACACGCATCTTAATTTTCTTACTTTATACTATATTTTTCAATTATACTTTTTTTCATTTTTAATTTCATACCATTCGGAGTTAGTAATTTATTTTTCCACGCTAACTCTGCGAACTAGCGAATCAACAGGAGATGGCTAAGAAATGTGGTAAATAGTTAGATCAGGTAGGAAACCAGATTAAGAACTTCTCCCACATGGTATGGGACTCCTCAGGTGGTCACCTCTGTGCGGTAACACACGGGCAACAGCTCTCCACCGGGTGACTGGCTAACAACCAAATACCTGCCGTACCTCTGCAGGTCTGAGTTCGGTGGATGCTGCAGAGGACGGCCTCTTGCATATTACCAAAACGGCAATTTCCATGCCTGATATAACCCTCGTCGAGGGTTTAGGAACAGTCATCAAAAAGTAAACAGACCTGTAGAGTGTGATACCTGTTGCAATTTGTGTTTTATGCAATTGGCACACCTCACGCTAACCCTCCTTGCTAAGATGTGGCATGGCGCACTTTCTGAACCTCATGGAGGGCAGAAAGTCCAAACCATCTTGCCTTGGGAGGAAGAAAAGCTCTAAGTGCCATTGAGAGATATGGTGGGCCAGCGACCATTTTGGCCTCAAGGGTTGTTTTACTCTAACATGGTACTGCAGGAATGCACAGTCCATGGCCTTGTGCCAGTGCATTCCACAACAGGCAGCCACTGGGTAAGGTTGGTAGAAGGGGGCAATCCAACTCCCCTTAAGGCAAGCCCTGACAAAGCTGGAAAATGAGCATCATGGAGTCGCTGGAGGGTAGTTCTCCTATCCCAAATTTCGTTTTCAAACAGTGGGGTCTGAGGTAGGTGGGTGCCACCAAGTCGAAACTTCCATAGACATCCCCATAAGCAGAACTGTAACTGTTTGCTCGGATTTTTTGTGAAAAAGGGCTGATGTCCTGCAGCTACAAGCCAAACATGGGATTGTGCTCAACAACCTGTGGGACAGCTCCTCTTTCTATAGGTCAGTCAGCACTTCACATAATAGCAGGTGTGGGAAGTGACCTAGGGGGGCTGATGCATGCAGCTTCAAGTCCTTCTTGGTGGGGCTGATGCGTGTAGCTACAACACCTTCTTGGTGGCTCATAAGTGCATTGAGTAACAATGGCAGCACCACCCTGTACTGCGGTGCAGATGTCAAGCACCCTGACGCTTAGTGTCGCCTTAGCACTTCCATCGTATCAGGGTTGGAGGGACCAGCCGCCTCTCATTCCTCACGTGCAGCCTCACCACATCCACATTTTGTTGTGGGTTGTTAGAGGAGAGTGTTTTAAAGAGGAGGAGCCCTCTAACTTTTATTTTGTCATTGTAACGCCTTGTTTTTGGGTAGTAGCACAGGCCTTGTTTTTGGTGGCCATGGATAATCTGGACTTCTAGCCCCTTTCCCTGGTCCTTTGAGGGTCAAGGGGAGGCCCCCTCATGTGCCGCAGTTGCCAGGCTGGTCTTCTACTCATTATGAGTGTTTTGAGTTAACGTGTTCTGCCTCGTAAGCCATTGCAGTGTTGTTTGTATCTGGAATAAGTTGCGCATGTCGGTGTCGTGAGGTTGAAGCCCCTTTAAGGCCGGCTTTTACAGCCATGCAGATTCTGTCCCCCTTCCTGCAGAGGGTGTGTTCTGTGATCCCAGCTCAAGATAGTAGGTTCATAGAGTGTCGTGAATGTGGAAGAAGTATAAATTGTGTCCCTTTGTGTCCGGCTCACGAACACACAACGAATGGCAGTGGTTTTTTGGATTATCAAAACATAGAGATCTGAAGAAAACTCTACTATTTTTACACGATCACTATATTTTCCTCGCCCTTGTGATGGCAGAAAGAAAAAAAGTGCTGTTTGATGGTAATTACGACTTACATTGTATTTGTTGAACAACAAACAAGAACCAATTCAATGTGTTAACTCGATTGATTTCAGCCATCTCTTGATTTTGTGTGTTGAGAAAACTTTCCAGCATCACATCCGTAAGCCAGTATGAATATTTATTTCTTGTGACATCAGTTATTCCAACGATGTTCCCAAGCTCCCTGAAATATTTCCAGTCCGTAACAGAGCGAAGCCGTAGCTTGGCGTTAATTGAAGACAGAACATAGTTTTATGGGATGGAGCCATAACAATTGTCTGTTGAGCCATTGAAGTTTGACTAATGAATGAACTTGATAATGCAAAGGAAGCCAGTAGCTGAATAGATCTAGGCGCACGAACTTATGAATCTGAAGGGGATCTAATTGATATGATTTGGTTCGACCTATGCTTTCCTCCCCCTCTCAACAAACCATGGAAATCGCGCCCATTCTGCTTGAGCACTGTTATGGATACCTAAAAAGACATACCCATGTTCTTCGAAAGGGGTAAATATATTAATGTTCAGTGATAAGATAATAGTATAAATATGTGTATGGAGGCCCGTTCAAACTGGTGATAGGGGTGCGGGCTATAAGAATGTAGCTTCTAGCTCCCAGCCACCACCCTATCACTGAAGACCTGGTGTTTAATTTATACTGACCTCATAATGTCTTTTGTTGGTAACTGGGATAACTTCTTCAATTCAGTGTCTTTTGGAAGACTGAATCTGAAATTTAGAGAAAATGGGCGGACGATTTCTGGGCCAACTACTGCCGTTTTTTTTGTTTCATTGACGCTGTGGTCATGTACCAATATGCTGTTCCCCGGTACAGCAACTCTAATCACTTCATCGTCTATTGTAACTTCAACTGGTTCATATTCTTCTTCACTCTCCCCCTCTTCCTAGAGAAAGGAGAAATTATTAGTGGCTGGCACACTAATTTGTGAAAAAATAAACGCTTCGAAAAATACAGGGTTGAATGGATGATTTGGTAACATATGCAGTTATCGTCTTTAGCAGCAATCAGTTAGCAACTAATAAATTCCAAAATATTGGACCAATAGCTTGAATCTAAAAAAACTAAGAAAGTATGTATTTTAAAACCACAAGGGCCAAGAGCTAGGTAATTGACACTTGTTCTCTGCGAGCCCTACAGGGAATGCCTATTGCATTCAGATTGGTGAGAGCAGTCAATTTCTTCTACTGTTGCCTGTAAACACGGTTGGTTATCACGGACAATTTTATCTGACTTACTGATTTCTCATCAATTCATAACAGATGATGTAGTAGCACGAATCGTTGCTAGGAGGATGAAGAAGATGGTAACCACAGGAGGAGGCTACAATTATATCAGGAATGGTCGAAAGGCTGATACGCGGTCGGAAAATGACCGAGGTTGTTGAACGGAAGAAACATGAGGTCATGAGTTAGGGAGGGAAACGAAAACCCTATGGGAAAATTTTCGTATTGAAGGATTTGTGATCAAGTTATACGAGAATAAACGAAGTTCTGCCCAGTTTACCTATTCTTCACCAAATCACCACTAGATTTGAACTGCTGAGCGAAAAAATTACGGACATTAATGAAAATAAGATTCCCCTCAATATAAGATTTCTGACTAGAGATCGTTGAAGACGTACATGTAGAGATGTGCCATTCCTGAACGAACTTATCATACGAGTGAATTCATTCACTCCCGTCCGTGCATAATAGTTGATTTCACTGATGATATCCATGACGTATCCTATCATTCATTTGTCAAGTTCGTTCATTCCCTTTTAACAGATCGTCTCATGAGTGGAAGAGTCGGAGTGCCATGGGTTCGTTCACAAAAAAAGAGTAGATAAGGAGTCATATGAGTAGGTTGCATCCGATAGAGACCCTGTAGGTTGAAACTACAGTAAATAAAAACTTCAAAGACATCTCTATTATTTCACTTACGGCCATTATTCGAGGCTACAGAGTTCAGCAAGTCTTTGTATAGATTTTTACATTATTGTGTTTTGTTTCCTCTAACTTGATGCAACTGGGAAAACCCCCACACAAATGGGTCTGTTGTGTGGGTGAACGTGAGCCAACTCGTTCGTGGTCCTCCCACTTCTACAACTCTGTACCTCTGACTTGCCAATCTTGGCCAGGCGGTACCTTTATGGAACAGGCCCACATACGTTCGCTCTCCACACTGAGGTCTGAATCTCTTGTACACTCCCTGGAGAGTTAAATAAACTACCTGGACCGTCTTTGGCCTGGTACATCCCACCTATAGGTCCCCGGAGCCCTGCACTTCTCCTTCTGCTTGCCAACCTCCTAGATCACGTGGTTCTTGGTGGCCCTTACAAATGGCTCAGGTCCTGCCGGGAGAAGCGCAGATCCTTTTCTCACTAGTTTGTCAGCCTCTTCATCCCCTTCTACACCTGTATGACCTGGCATGTGACAGAGTGTTATGTGTTTTCCTTGCCAAGGTCTGTAGACCAGTCAGGCATTCCCAACCAGCCCCGACGTGATGATATAGGAAGCCAGGGCCTTAAAACAAGCCTGAATGTCCGAGATAATGTATATTCCTTTCTGCTTCAGGCTCTTGCGCAGGAGGTGCTACACACTCACTGTCGCTGCAAAGAGCTCTTTCTGCCTGAAAAACTGTAGCCAGCATTACCAATGGTATTGCTGTCCAGATCCCCGGCCCATAAATCTTGCGCGTGCTAAGCCACCCCTCACTGATCCATCTGTATAATATACCACGACACCAGCCTCAAGATGGGACCACCCCCTTCCTATTAGGATCTTTCATCAATTCATACCCTGAAGGAGCTCAAAGGGCAGGCCCCTCCATACGCACCTTATCCAATATCAGGCGGGGTGGCGCCCTTATACCCTGCCTGGCAAGACTCAGTTCCAGCAACCTGTAAGTAGGCAGCTGTCTCCACATGTATGTGCAGAAGTTTTAGACCGAGCAGGACATCTAGCGCATTTGAGGGAGCACAGGTCGGCATGCAATCTGATACAGCCAAGCAGTCCTGCGCTGCAGTTTACTCAACTGCAATTGCACGAACTTCTTTCCGTCCTCGACCAGACCAGGGCATCATAAGTGACCACAGGCCTAATTATCGCCTGGACATCCACAGGACCATCTTCAGCCCCATGTTTTGCCAACCATTTTCTGGGTAGCTCACATCACGGATAAACCCTCTGTATTGATCTTCTTACTTGTGTGTCCCATGTGAGCTTTCTGTCTAGGAAGACTCCCAAGTATTTCACTTCCTGTCGGATCGTCACCACCTTCCCCCTAATATGGGGTTCCCGTATTATAAAATTGCGTTTCCAGGTGAATGGGACCAGGCTGGTTTTGTCTGGATTGACCATTGCACCATCTTTGTAGAGTGTTCATAGCGAACTGCATCCACTCTCCAATCATAAGAGCTTATTGCCCATTTCACTTTGTTCAGTGTAAATATTTCCCGGAACGCATTCAGCAGCGCCTCCTTTCATGTTTCTGGCAGGTGTTTCTCTCATTGTCTCGCTGCACTTAGTCGGTGCTGCATGTTGAGAAACCCTGGAAAGTCAACAGCCATCAGTTCCTCCAGCGTCTTCTCACTGAACCCAGTATACACTCCACCTGCACTTTGTATCAGACCCTTACGAGAAAGTTCTCTACCCTAGCTATTGCGGAAAAGTCCTCCATGCCTCCGTAGAAGCTCTGCCAGGATAATATTTTAGCCCTCCTCAGGACCTTATTATATTCTGTGAAAGGACGCCCTGTAGGCGTCCCAATTACCGGCTTTCTTTGCCCTATTAAAGAGCTTTCTCGTCTTTGTCCAGAGTCTGCCCAGGTCGTTGTCCCACCAACGTCCTTATATGACAATAAACTTGTATGAAACAATCTCATCTTTTTCTTGTAGATCAAAACTATAATAAATAAAACTGAACCCAGTCCATTTATGAAAAAAATACCGATACTTCGAAGACATCTCAATTATTTTACCTTCGGTCACCATTCAATGCTTCGGAGTTCAGCTAGTCTTTATATAGATTTTTTAATTACGTAGTTTTGCCATATTAACTATTTCCAGTTGAACCATGTGACGCGTCACATGAGACCTAATCGGAAGAAGCGCGGGAAAACGCTGGGCAACTCGTCGCTCAATCTCGCCAATAATGAGTCGCGTCTGAATTCCCAAACCAGCCAGGTGAGTCGCTCGTTGTCCCTTTTCCTCTGCCTTCCGCCGTGAGCCCATCCGTCGATAATTATTTTTATTAATTCTAGTTACGTTGGATAGTTTGGGGTTTAACCTTTTTATAGGATTTGAAACTTATATTTACGCAAAACACAAGTTGCAATGAGACAGGGCTGAAGAGAATTGAAAAATGATATAATGATCCCACCGAATGCATATTTCTTTCGCCAGGACATTTTCTTTTTGGACAGCCTCTACTCAGCAGCAGAGTTGTTAGAAAACCAATTCGACTACCCATTACAAATTCCAATTACTTTTGAAGAAAGGTAATGGCGATTACCATTCCAATTACTGTAATGGTAATCGAGATTACAATTACTTTTTCCGATTACAAGTAATGGTAATCGAAAAACGATTACAATTACTTGTAGTCGGAAAAAGTAATCGTCATCCCGATTACCATTATAGGAATCGGAATGAAGTACTGGAAATTCTATTACTTTTTTGAATCCGATTACTCCATTCCAAGAACACGAATTTGGTTTATAGCTTGCGAAATGGAGGGTGTCCTCGGATTAGTGCTACTCCATTTATAACTCGAGGATGGCTTGGCAATTTCGATAATTTTTGATGCTTTGGATTGGTCGTCGCCCTGGGAAAGATATAGGTCATTAAAATACAAATAAATAAATAGCAACTTTAGGCAGTACTCCACGGACACGGACACCCTCCATTTCGGAAGCTATACACCAAATTCGTGTTCTTGGAATGGAGTAATCGGATTCAAAAAAGTAATCGAATTTCCATTACTTCATTCCGATTTCTATAATGGTAATCGGGATGACGATTACTTTTTCCGAATACAAGTAATTGTAATCGTTTTTCGATCACCATTACTTGTAATCGGAAAAAGTAATTGTAATTTCGACTACCATTACAGTAATTGGAGCGGTAATCGCGATTACCCCTGAAGTAATTACAGTAATTTTCACTGGCCAAATGTATGTGTAATATGATGAAAGTAATCGGAAAAGTAATCATTCCTCAAAGTAATGATTACATCTCAACTCTGCTCAGCAGCCAACCCTGATAAATGAAAAGCTAATCACACTTTACCGCTGGCAGATCATAAAACGTATGACAACGTTTTTGGACCCGATGGCGCCTTGAGTATCTATCTTCATTGCAGCCTCGGCCCAAATGGAACAAATCAACGGAAAATGTACGTGTGAGTGACGTAGTTCTCCCGTTCTCCATTGGCCGCCACTTGGCCGAATCACCGCAGTTCACCCAGGGGAATTCCTACAAACTACCAGCTACAAAAATCGTCCCTTTGCATCGAGTAAACAACACTCCAGAAAATGTTTAGCTAAATTTTGGCGAGTGGTAGAACCCTTATAGAACCGCGATAGAAGGACGGTTGTGCGGAGAGCTGCCCTCTCCCTGCCGACGAACGAGATAACGCCTTCAAGCCACCGCGCGACACCGCTCCCGCTTTATTCCGATCCGAGCTCCGTGCGACGACAAAACCCTTCAGTTTCCAAAAACCTCATTCTCAATAATAACCCTATGTTTTCGGTCAGGAAAAATTTCACAACCACTCTTCAAAATTTGATACTTAACGTTTCAAGACATCGGGATTCTAAATCTGCAATGTCCTTCCGCCGTCCGGGCCTTTATCTGCCGATTTTTGCCGTTCCGGGCCTTTTTGCAGTGTTGTCTAAAAAATCCATTCTTTCGTACAAAAATCCCATTTGGTATCTAGTGCCTGCCATCTCGGGAATCCGATCGGACGAAACCAGTAATTGTTATGGGTTTAAATTATGAACAAAACGTAATTTTGGCAGTTTTATCGCAAATACACCGTGTTTGGCGTAGTTTTAAAGGTACTTTTAGATCCTGGGTCGAATGGAATGAGTATCAGGCGCTTATAACTGCGTGTAGTGCAATTTCAGTAAATATAGTGAGCCAAAGTCTACTAATTGAAAGAACTCGCGGAAACTACAGCGAAAGTAATTGTTTCGTCGTTTGAACTCCCACCTCATCAAAACCACCCGCCAGCTCGACTCGCCACGTCGTGCCAATTGCCTACAGCCACGTGGAATATTTAGTTTTCGTCGTTCCGTTGTAGTCAGGTCATGTTTCGGGTGATTTACTGGTATTTTTCGATGCTGAAGCGAATGCGACGGGTCTGTCAGACTCCGTCTAGCTGTTCAAGAGAATAATAAATCGTTGTGTAATAATTTACAGCGTTTTTATTATTCACTTTTTTTTCGACGTGAGTGACACCGAAGGTCCCTGTATCCCTCGTGTGCCTCCCCCCACTCTCTACGAGAATTCTAACCGCATCGCTTATTCCAGCTCTTCCTTGGACTTCCTACCGGTCAGATTTTTCGATTATATAATTTGGCGTATGATCAATCACTTGTATCAGTATACAAGAGCAACGCAATAAAAATACATGTTGGATTAAGAAAGTCTTATTAGGCTTATTAATTTCTTATTGCTGAGCCAACATACTTTAACGTTTTCCCAATTGTTCGTATTTGATAAAAACCGCTTCAACTCCGAAAGACAATAACAACGTACAACTAACACGTAAACTGTATAAACTTTATGTACGACTTTAAAACTAAACAAACTGCGGTATTTGCAGTCCTCTTTCTATTAATCGAACGTTCTTGAGCACACAAATCATTCAGTTTTCGATAACCGGACACAACTTTCAAGACGAAAATCCCGACAGGAGACCATCTTTTTTAGTTCTTACTCGCGTCTCCGTGTCCTTCCCTAGCAACCTCATCACAACTTCCGTTGCTTCGAATCGATACAACAATACTTTAAAATTTGGTAGCAGAGCGGGGTTTAATTCGAATTCTATACTGCTCTTGTAACGTGTCACAAATCGGATCGAAAGTAAAAATCTTATTGTGAGATATTCCTCTGAGTTATTAGTCTCACAAATTGCTGCTGGTACTGATCATTGATACTACTGCTCGTGATTAATTCATTCCCCTTGCTATATTTACATCCTAAGATTTCGTCGCTAATGTTACACGAAAAATACTTGGTCTACGACAAGAATTCTACATTTGGGATACGCAACGAATCTGTGCACAAGCATTCAGGTTCGTTTCATTGAAAGTCCAGTCAAAGAAGCTCCCAGCTTTACAAGAAATATTGTTGACTCTATCTTGAGCGTCATGAGGTGCCTTTTGTTTTTCGCAGCCTCTCGAGATGTCATCCAATAGAGATAAAAGCCTTTTGAGGCGACAATTAGTTAGCTTCTCGGACGAAAGCTATTTTATCGTAAGCAAAGGCCGCAACTAAGGATGGTAAACACGTTCCTCTTTTCCTGGGAATGTTTGGTGACTTCATGGACCTGGAAAATATTATTCGCAGTTCGAATGTCTTTATGAGCAATAGCGTTCGAACTATTCACGTAGCTCTCTCGTCTCTAGCTAAGCGCGACTGTAGGCGAGACGTCCACGGTCTTTCAAGTTAATAATAGTAATAATAGAAAAATAGTAGGAGGAATATGGAAAACCATCGAATTGACCCTTCACTCAAACAACCTGAAAACGTCTTACTGGTAACTCGTCTTCGGAGACGCACTACATGCCATCCTTTCGCTCCTTTGCACCTCAACCAATGCCACTCCACATGAACGTATGTTCCTTCATCATCGCCGCTCTTCAAAGGGCTGTTCCTTACCTAGTTGGCTCTGTTCTCCAGAAAAGGTTTACTTATGCTACAGCTACAGCTACTTAAGACACAGCAAGTACGAGCCACTCGTCGATGAAGTAGATCTAATCGAAGCCAACCCTGACTATGCCTTCGTGCGACTGCCAAACGGACAAAGGCTACCGTCTTCCTTCGACATCTGGCTCCAATAGGGACACGCAACTGATTACCAATCAGTCGCAAGAGGTGGAGGATCGTCAAGACGACATGCAAACGTTAAATGAGCCAAACATTCAAACTCCAACTTCACCAGCTCCTACACATTCTCCGTCATCTCCAGCTCTTTCTTCACCACCAACTACCCAAGACTTCAGGGCGCCATCATTTCATTACTACCGGAGTCGAACAATGGAAATGAACTTCGACGGTCCTCAAGAGCACGAGGACCACCAGGTTACCTGAAGGACTACGTGACAAAATGAGGGTGGGGAGAATGTGGTGATCGTTACCAGTTCGTTATTATTATTATTATTATTATTATTATTATTATTATTATTATTATTATTATTATTATTATTATTACTACCATATGTTACTGTTTGATCGTGTGGAGCGTTAACTATTCGGTGGACTGTAAATTGTTGTGTGTGCGTGTGCGGTTGCGAGACGCTCGGCTGGAAAGGAAAATTCTTTATGGACAGGATTCTCCTACCTTTCCGCGACGAGGATCCGTAAAAAGCCGGCCAGCTAGGCGATACCGCGTGCGAAATTGCGATGAGATCGTAATGCACCAATATAGAAAATAGCGAAGGTCCAGGGCGGAAGACGACGCGAAAAGCACTGGTTTCCGCCTCGCGCCGCTCGTCGGAAGAAACTAGGAGTGGCGGGGGAAAACGATGGGCAAGAGGAAACTTGTCGCAGGATACCGAGCTTGCCGTCTCGCAACGAGGCCCAAACATACCCCCCACCCACGAAATTAATAAATTTCTGTTTTTTTTTGTTTTTTTTTTAAGTATTTTTTTTTTTTTTTTTTTAAACAAAACAATAAGTTAATAAATAAGTGCCAACATGGAAAATAGGAATAAATTAGGATAACAAAGAGTACATAGGAATAACGAGTGAGGGTAACAATTTAACATGGTAAGAGAACCAAACGGTTCAAGGGGCGCAATAATATTCCCCGTTGAGGTCCGAATACCCGCAACCCGCGCCCTCCCATCACGACCAGGCATCAACTCGGTGATACGGCCGATTGGCCACTGATTCGGTGGTGAGTCAGGCGCATACCAATAAACCAGATCTCCAACACCGGCAGTCTGTGTATCCTTGGTCCATTTTGGGCGATGGATTTGAGTATGAAGGTACTCCTTGCTCCATCGTCGCCAAAACCCCTGAACAATCTGACGGGTAAGTTGCCAACGGTCCAGGCGATTTGTGGGGGTATCCAGTACGTCGATCTCAGGGCGGGCGAGCAGAGGTGCGCCAGTAAGAAGAGTTCAACGGTCTGGAATTTAGAATCGCTTCTATGTGATGTAAAACGGTGTTGAACTCTTCAAGAGTGAGGACCTGGTCTCCCATTAGCCGTCGAAGGTGGTGCTTAGTTGACTTGATTCCAGCCTCCACTAAACCGGAAAAATTTGGAGCATAAGGGGGGTTGAACTTCCAGTGTATTTCCCGAGGGGCCAATGCTGCCTGTATTTCGCCTTCGGATTCGGAAAGGAAATTCCAAACCTCTTCCATTTCCCGCGAAGCCCCCCTGAAGTTTCGCCCTTGATCAGATACGATCCGAGAAGGAAGACCTCGCCTGGCTATAAAACGGTCTAACGCCGCCAGAAAGGCGGGTGTTGAAAGGGCGCTCACTGACTCTACATGCACCGCCTTGGTACTCATGCAAACGAAGACCGATATGTAGAATTTCTCCACTTTGCTGCGGCGTCCTGTGGTGCCCCGAATCATGTAAGGACCTCCAAAATCCACAGCACTGTTCGTAAAACATCGTGAAGGAGTAACACGCTGCTCTGGCAGTGGCGCCATTCTGGCCTGCACTGTTTTCTTATGCCGCCATTTCGAGCAGATCATGCATTGGAAGATGCACTGGCGAATTAGTCTTCTCAGTCCAACTATCCAAAATTCTTGAAGGATGAGTGACTGAACTAGTCGTGGGCCGCCATGACCTGAGTAGGTGTGGTAATGGTGGCATAGGAGTGCGGCCAAATGTGACTCACGAGGGAGGAGAAATGGGTGCTTAGCGCGTTCTGGTAACGCAGAAAATTGCAGCCGGCCCCCCACCAGCAAAAAACCCGTCGAAGATAGGAACGGTGAGAGATGAGCCATTGCTTTCGAGCAGTCCTGGCCGTTTGCGATGGCTGTGAATTCCCTTCGGAAATAGTGACGCTGGGTTACTTCGATGAAAACCAATAGAGCTTCTCGATATTCCGTTGATGTAATGGGCCCCAGAATCCATTCACTAGGAGGACGCTTCTGCTTCTTCATGAAAAGATTGTAGGCGAAACGGACGACGTGAGAGAATCGACGTTGCAGTTTCAATAGAGAGTTGGAGTGCTGGAGGAAGTCAACAAAAAACGAATAATCCTTAGAGACCACGAACGCTGAATAAGAGGTGGCTTTCAGCTCTGGGATGGTAGATGATGATACCGGTTTTTTAATTGGCCATTGGTCCGTAGGCGAATAAAGGAATTTCGGGCCGTTCCACCAAAGGCTACACTGTACCAATTGCGAGGGCTTCAAACCCCGACTTGCCGGATCTGCTGCATTAAATTCGCCAGGAACGTGCCGCCACACTGCCTCCGGACAAGCTTCATGTATGTTAGTGACACGATTGGCAACAAAAGTAGTAAGTCTGTGAGGTGGAGTCCCGATCCAACTTAGAGCTGTAGTAGAGTCTGTCAGACAAACCAGGTCGGAGACTGAAATCGTGGGGGAAAGCGGTAGCGTTAATTCCACGAGCTTGGCCAAAAGACAAGCGGCTCCCAACTCCAAACGATTAATGGACCACGCCTTCAATGGAGCCACTCTAGTTCGGGAACGTAGTAGATGAACACATATCCGATGTTCCCTCTCCACCCGCAAGTAAATAGCCGCCGCCATGCCAGCGGAACTGGCATCGGAAAAACCTACCACTTGTACTTTTATGTATGGCTCAATCAAGACGTATCTAGGAATTCGTATCCTACTCAACTCAGGAAATTCGCTCAAGAAACCGAGCCACCTCGTTGAAAAATGGTCAGGCAGGGAATCGTCCCACTCGAGCTTGACGACCACAACTCCTGGAGGAAAACTTTGATGGCGAAAGTTACAGGTGCTAAATAACCATTCATGTCGTAGATGCGGGCTAGCTGCGACAGAATCCCTCTTTTTGGTTACAGGCTCGTTACATTCCCCTAAGCGATAGCGAAAACGTCCAGAGTAGGATCCCATATAAGTCCTAAACCTTAATGGGTGAGGGGGTTTCCGAGGGTAGAGGAAATTCACGTGGATTCCTGAAAACTCCCCATTATTGAGGAAGACGTACTTGCCCATTTACCCAGCTCGAATCCCCTGCTCTGCATAAGGCGACCAATTCGGCACATAGAGATTGCGCTTCACTTTCAGTCGAGGCCCCAAAGAAGGAATCATCAATATACGTACTATTTTGAAGTACACGCGCAGCTCTAGGGTACAATGGGCCCTCGTCCTTTATTAATTGCTGAATGGTTCTGAGTGCCAGCCACGGACTACTTGTTACCCCAAATGTTACGGTGCGGAGTTCCCATTCAGTTATAGGGTCGGTAGGAGTAAACCGCCATAAAAAATGCTGAAATACAGTCTTCCTCGTGTAATAAAATGCATCGGAACATGGATTTAATGTCGCACGTAACCGGGACTCGGAACGTTCGAAATTGGGTTACAATTCTACCGATTTCGGATTGAAGTTAGGGTCCAGACAAAGCGAACTATTCAGACTAACACCCGACAAATCTTTCTCAGCCGGCGAAAAGACTACTCGGAGCTTCGTTCGTTCCGCAGTGGTGGTCAAGACTCCATGGTGCGTCATTAGGTAATCCGCTGGGGACGTCGCTTCAACCAAGTGCCCCTTCTGGAAATAGTCTAAAATGTTGTCTCGGTACAATTTGAAGTATGAAGGGTCCTTTGAAAACCGAGATTCAAGTTTGAGTAGACGGTTTAAAGCCAACAAGCGAGTAGAGCCGAGTTGTGGACGAATGCCGTTTTTAAAGGGTAGACGAGTGATGTATCGACCACTGCAGTCACGGGTGGTTGTTGCCGTGTAGAACGTTTCACAGAACAGGTCTTCCGGACTATCTGGAACTGGAAGCTGACATTCATTGGTTTCCCAGAGGCCACGAACCAAGGAGACAAGAGCAGAGTCGCAAGAATCGCAAGAAACGAAGAGGGAAGAGACGTATGATTGGGGGTGTTGAGCGGGAATACTACCAAGAATCACCCAACCAAGTGTAGTGCGAATAGCCGAAGGTTTGCCGAGGAGATGCTCAGGTTCAGTAGGCAACAAATCCAAAAATGCTTGGACTCCAAGAAGGAGGTCAACAGATGCCGGAAGATGAAAGTCTGGATCGGCTAACTGAAGGTTATTAAACCGAGTCCGAACTGCCTCTGGAATGCTACAGGTCAGGAGGTGATGCGTGACACCACAACTGCATCAAATCTAACGAAAGGCTTCTCGTCATTCGTGGGAGAAATGCAGCATGAGACGAGGCCCAGAGTTTTTTCAAACCCAGAATTCCCAACCCCTGAGACCTGGTAAGGACAGCGCTTCCGAGGGAGTGCCAGTCTGCTCGCTAGTGCATTCGTGACAAAGCTGGTCTGACTGCCCGAATCGACGACAATCCGACAGGAATGCCATTCTCCTCTGATATCCCGGATTCTCGCTCGAGCAGTACCAAGGATCATCACAGTCTCGGGCGGTGATGACCAGCAAGAATTTTGAAGGGATACCGTTGATGCCTGTGAATTGCTTGGTGGTGGCTGCCGCACCTCAAGCACCGGAGGAGGAGAAGGAGAGGCAATAGTGGGATTTCCTTTGCTGTCTTTTGATGGTGTGCTTGGGTTCCGGTGTAGTTCGCTATGGTGCTTTTTGCTTTTACAAAATTTACATGAATATGTGGACACGCAATTAGAAATGGAATGCCGCCCGAGACATGCCCAACAGCGACGATGAAATTTCACCAATTCTAATTTCTTAGCAAGGGGTGCGCTAAGAAAGGTGGGACAGCGCGAAAATTTGTGTGTTGACTTGCCACAGGGGCAATATTCATTATCAGAAGCAGGGTTAGCGTGAGCGGAGTTGGAATTATCTTGGGTAGAAACGAAAGATCGTTTTTTTATCATTTGGGCTGAATTTAGGGATTTGTTGGAAACGGATTTGTCGTCTGCTAATTCGGTAACAACGCACATATCTCTCAAAAATTTAACCAAATCGGCAAACACCGGAAAATCGGCATGAAGGAATTTAGTTTCAAATCCCTTGCGAGTGTGTTGGTCCAAAAGACGTAGGCTAAAGTGAAATAATATGAAATCGTCTAAATTCGGGATTTTCATAGCTTTTAAGCTAGAAACGTTTGCGTTAATTGTTTCGACCAATTCTTTCATTGCTTGAGGCGACGCTGATTTTATCGGAGTTAAATTTAGTATTGCGTTCAAATAATGAGACGCCAACGTACGCTTATTTTCATACTGCTTTCTAAGCAACTGGTAAAGCACCAGATAATTATCCGGATGGAAGGAACGGTTTCAGCCAACTTGAGTGCACTACCATCTAGATAGCTTAGCAAAGCTAAATTTTCCGCAGAGCTTATAGTATTGTTGCTGTGAATAATTGAGTCGAATAACGCGATAAATCCGGGAAACTTGTCGATTTCTCCCGAAAACTTTCCTACATTAAGTGTTGGTAAATAAGAGCGCGGCACCGATCCGTTTGACATGTGGGAAGGCACCTTATCTGACGCCATGGGGGTTTCTCTGTATTTATTTCGAGCTGCAATTATATCGACGTAAAGATCATCAAAAGCGGTACTTTTACCCACTATGTCGACTGTAAATTCCTCAGAAACGGTTGCCATCTCGGCCAGTTCTGTGAGAATATCCTCAAAACGATGGTAAGCTTCTACTACTTGTTCTGCCCGTATCAAAAACACATCCAATTTCTCAGGCAACGAAGCAATCAGGTCGAATGCTCGTTGCGCCCTTAACCACTGGCGATCAAGCGTACTCATGAGCGACTTGAACCTCCCCAGCTCAACCTGCTTGGCATGTGCCATTTGATTTAGCCGAGTTGACACTGATCGCGACAAGAACAAACACGAGATTGGCAGGAACCCGAACAAAGGCTAGGCAAGAATAATGTGATGAAGGAAGAATAAGTGAATAAGGAAAATGGTAGCGAGACAGAGGATTGTTTTGTTGAGCACTTAATTTGATGCAAAAAAATAATATTATTGCTATTACGCTAAATAAATTAAAGAGAACTGGGCGAGAAAAGAATTAAAAAATGTGAATCAAAAGGCAAAGATTAAAGTGATGTAACAATTCGGTTACACAACTATAACAACAAATAGGTAATTTCCCTTCAATTAAATTATGCACTGATAGATCCGTGCCCGGATTAGACCACTTTGTTTGATCGTGTGGAGCGTTAACTATTCGGTGGACTGTAAATTGTTGTGTGTGCGTGTGCGGTTGCGAGACGCTCGGCTGGAAAGGAAAATTCTTTATGGACAGGATTCTCCTACCTTTCCGCGACGAGGATCCGTAAAAAGCCGGCCAGCTAGGCGATACCGCGTGCGAAATTGCGATGAGATCGTAATGCACCAATATAGAAAATAGCGAAGGTCCGGGGCGGAAGACGACGCGAAAAGCACTGGTTTCCGCCTCGCGCCGCTCGTCGGAAGAAACTAGGAGTGGCGGGGGAAAACGATGGGCAAGAGGAAACTTGTCGCAGGATACCGAGCTTGCCGTCTCGCAACGAGGCCCAAACAGTTACAAATGCTTACAACTAGTCGCAAATTTCAAAAACCATTTCACGTAAAATTCTTGGTGAATAAAGCCTTAGTCTAGAAAGGTTTATTTCATATCACTTACGTTGGTAGATTATTGATCTATATCTATGTCACAAACATCGAAGTTGAACATGCTGTTTATTTAGTTGACTGTTATACCATTCATCTTTTCTCATTACCGTGCTCATGCTTTCACAACTGAACGCGTTTTATTTTTGCTATATTTCATCGAGCCCTGGACATGAGATCGTCTACCAGTTGGGTTCAATTTTTAAAATGAGGCGAGTGATAAGAATTGAGTACGTACACGTCATGGTTTTGAAAATAAGCGTTGAAAGCAAGCCCAATAACAGCCAATGAGTTAGTCACTTGACTTCCTACAACCCATTTTATAAACGACTGTTGCTACTCTGATTTTACTTACCGTGCCACTGTTTTTACTTATCCAGTTCGCTTGTTCACACTACGTCACTTACTCGTGGCGATTACAATTCGCAAATAAGGACAAATAGTTACTGCGGATTACCCATATTTCTTCGCAAACAAACTTCTTCACGTTCTGAAGTAGAGAGCGTGTAATAGCCAAATCGAAGTCCATGTACGCAACTATCCTGGAGTTAACAACATACACTGAGCACAGGCGCCCGACAGATTAGGCAACACTCCTGTAAATTCTGATCTGCCTTGGGAATTTGATTGAAGATTTCCGTGGAAACAATAACTGAGGGGGTTAAAAGAAACACACTTGATGAAGTGTCTCATTCAACCGCACCACGATTACCGACCTTACTGTAATAAGGTATCTTTAACAAGTAACTCGTAGGTAATGTAGTATCGTTTCAATAGCACTTGGGCTACCTCTGTAGGGTTACTTTCACATCGTCTATGGACATAGTTTTGCTATACAATCAAATCTTATTTTGTTCCTATTCGTTCTGGTTTTCGGTATGCAGACAGTATCAGGGAATTTTGTTTTCTCATAGTGTTTTGCCCCGTTGTCAAACAAGCACACAATGCGTTTGAATTGCTGCATCCTAGTCTCTATGCCTGAAAGGCGGGGTAGGGACATATGAACATTTACGTAGTGTGTGGTATCCAGACATTTTTCATTGTGATTTCATTTCGAAGAGGCTACTTTCATTGCGAGTATAGAGGAACCATTTCTTCCACCAGTGTCTATCCCATTTTAATGGCATGGGGGCTGTTACTCCTACTAGGCTCTTGGTGTCGGATCGGGAGCTCTGAGGACACTGCTTCGAGCACCTCTCGCTAATACCACATACACGCACAACAATTGAACTCACACGGATACCCTACATTAGTTTGCATCTTTATTTTATCTCTCCCCCCCTTCATCAATGAACATGATAAAGTCGGTTAAAAAACACAGGTAATAAAAACGCCACCTGCACCCCTTTCTCAGGCTCGCTAAGCTTGACCCCTCCCTCTTCAAACAATGAGCAACCTGCTCGTCCTCTGAACAAGAACGGCGGAAAAACCCAGGCAACGCGCCTTCACCTCCGCCTTTCCCACCTTTTAGTCCAGGAAACCTGACTACTACAAGTAGTACACACCCCCAGTGGACCCTAATCTGTTGAATATGGAACAGATCTGGGCCTATGCCCAGATCATCCATAGCCAGTTGGCGCGAAGGGTAGTCAACACAACAGGACAAATGCGTGACCTCGTCACCCAACGCCACATTTTAGCCACAAGTGCAAGGGTGAGTGTGCCAAATGCGTCAAACGCCAATTACAACAGCTCTTGTACTCAACACGTGATGCACGCTGTACCATTCTTTAGCAAGCAATTGCCCTCCAAGACTCTTGAGTGGATTATGAATAGGCTAAAAACAGTTCGAATCCATCAGCACAACACAAGTAAGAGTTCCTCGGTTATGGCTGAGTGGCTGCAAAGTGCACTCAAAAAACGCTGCAGTGTTCCCGTCATACAAGAACCGTACATACTGTGACGCCTTGGCGTCAAATTGTAAACGTATCCATGTGAGGGACGGTTGTCAAGGAAGAAGTTGTTGTCGTTTCCGCCATAGTTGTTCAGTTGAGTAGTAGAAAAGAGCACGTCCCAGGACAGAGGTAAACAATGGAGTATGAGTTGTGAATTTACTATGTTTCAGTGACCCAATTATGTCGTGGGGGGTGTCAATGGATAGAGGAGGGTGTGTAGGTGTGGATGGCGTAGTAAGTAGCGTGAAAACGCGTACGATTATAGTAAAAAAGAGGTAAAAACGGGGTAGAAGATGCGCGTAAACGCGGGTTTAAATGGCCCAGCATCGTGGAGGGTACTCACCTCGGCGCTTAAAGCGGTAGGTCGCCCCATTTTCGCGACGGACGGTCTTTAACGTACGGAGGACGTTAGACGATGAGGCGCCCCGGCGGGTTGCCGGAGGCGTTTCCTCCGATGTCGGCTGTAGCGTCGTATTATCGAAAACAAACCCCTCCCGCCTGTTAATCGTTTCCGCAGGGTTAATGGGGATGTTCCAGCGGTCCGATTAGCTCGCGAGAGGTGTCAATGGATGGAGGCAGAGTTGTAGGGGGTGATTACGTAGTAAGTCGCGTAAAAACGCGTACGATTATAGTAAAAACGGGGGGATGAAAGATGCGGGAAAACGCGCGCCAACGATTAGCTTGCTACGTTTCTATCGACTAATGGGCTTTTCACCGATCGCCGTAAACACTTTCAAGGTTGTCGCGGCTTGGATTCAACTCGCTGAAATTCCGTCGTCTCGTCAACGACGAAAACAACTTGTTTTTGTGGCAAGTCGCCGGCTTTTCGCGCGCGCGCAATCGGCGAGTTTCACCGTTAATGATGAGAGGGGAGGGGGCGCGATTTCACTTTTCGAATAGCGGACAAACATCATCATCGTTTTTCCTACATCATTCACTTCCCCAGTCTCATCGTTGCATCATGTCACATTCGCTTCTCCCTACGCGTAAAAGTTGCGGAAGTAGGGACGAGGAGAATGACGCTGTGGATCCGATAGTGTATTACTGTTGTCGTAATATGTGTGTACGCGCTCCCACCCACCACGTCGACGGGCTCGCGTGTAGGCTTTACGGATATTACGGGTGGTGTCATTGTCGCTGCATTAATAGAGTAACGACCGACATGGCTATGTTAAACAATGACGAGGGGGGAGATTACTACGAAGAGTACTGCTGCGAAAAAAAATGCTTGCGCGCGCCGAATATAGAAGACTTAAGACCCGGCGTTGCCTGTAAACGATGTTGGCGGCAGGGGTGGTGTCAATGTGGCTGTGAATCGATTTAGCGCCTCATCTCCATACATCATCGGCATCAGCTTCCCCCCACCTTCTTCATCGCAATGACTGTCAACTAGTTTCATACCATCAGCTTTAGTCGTACAGAAGAAGCAGTCATATTCACTACGTTTATCGACATGAGCATCCCAGTTGTGCGTATTCAGTTTTCTAACACTAAAGGTGTAGAAGTATACCACCACACCAATGAAGCATCATCTACATCTCTACGAGAGAGAGGTGATGAAGTTTTCCCCGCATCGTCATCATCGTTGGACATATTGACTCACGATACAGCTTCGCCAGCCACGAATCCACTCGTGAAGACATCGATAAATTTCTACTCTACGACTCTTCAAAATGCTATCATTATACCCGGAGATGAGTGGCTTCAACAGATGCGTACCCTTTCCGCCAATTTGGGCATTCTTATCGACAGCAGGAAACGGAGAAAGAAATAAGAGTCCCCATTTATATTATGTCGCGGGAAGTCTTTCCACATTAGCGTCTATCATCCCCAACGATGCAATCTTCTAGTCGAGTCTCGATCGCGAATAGTAATCTATAATCCTTCGCTGAAGACGACGTTTTTCCTAAACAGGCAAGATGGATGAGAAGTGGAATGCACATCACCCGCTCTGGCGACGAGTGAAATCAAGTTGAGTCTGAGGGATATTACTTCGCTTCGTCGTCACATCGCCTACATCTCAGCAGTAGTTGGATTAATCGAGGATAATTCCACTAAAGCCCATTCATCTTCAAGTGATATCATCGAAAATTCGCAGTTGACGATTGTGCAATCCCCGCACCAACCTTCGTCTGAGGGTCCAATTTCACCGCCACCGCCATCGCCATCTTCTCAAGATCAAGCCCTGTATGAGTCATACATGCATTACGACCGTTACAACGTTAAACCATCGCTATCCCCATCTGTGATTGCATCTACGCAAAACGTGTGGAGCGAGTTTCCATCGACTTCATCGCTGCAGCCTACTACTTTCTCCATCTGGTGACGACGTATATTTTAATTACGATGATTGTGATTCTTAACAATATAACCCTCGCTTTTCGAAAACTGTATTATTATTATTATTAATGAAAAAAGCCATATCCATGTAGGAGGAGTGATCAGTAGTAGTTGAGAATGAGATTGAAAAGGAGGTTGGTCGAGGAAATGCACACACCTGCGCGAAAGTCCTTTGAGACATCACGCGTGGTTGAAAAAGCAGTTGTTGGGGAAAGCGTGGAGTTCTTAGGATACCCCAATTTCTTCCCTCAATAGAAGCCGGTACAGAAGGAAAAAGAAGTTGCCGAACGGGAAAATTATATTTGACGGGATCTTAATGGAATGTCTTAAACTGGAAATTTAAACCTGGACTGTCGGTATGATGATGGTAGAGGAGACGTGGCGAATCACTTGGTGAGTGGTGCTGAAGTTCATGACGAACGTAGAGCTCCTTGGGAGAACAATTGTTTCGTGGCACTTTAGGGAGCACAATGTGTAGTTTAGGGAGCACAATGTGTATTTTAGGGAGCACAATGTGTACTTTAGGGAGCACGATGTGTACTTCCTCGTGGAGGAAAAAAGCGCGTCTTGGACGAGAAAAAAGGTTAGGAAAAAAAACCGCTACACAATGTTACATATAAAACGGAACTGTGTAACAAAGGCAATGCCGAAGATGGAAGGATTTGAGTGTAGGAGAAGAGAGGGGGAGCAGAGATAAAACTGGCCTGATGAGTAGGAGATTGAAGAACTGGGCGATTAGGTGTGACTCATATGTTTGACGAGTTGGCGAAGTCCAGAGTTCGGTTGCCGACACAATGCGCCTCAAACTCGCGTAATTGCCCAAACATCCCGCCCACCAAAATTTATACGAAATTTTCAAGATTTGGACAAAGAACAAGGAGCAGGTTCAGGATCGGTGATGGGGCGCAAGGACACCAACTTGGTGGTAGGTCGAAGGAAAGTACCATGAGAAGTCCTGATCTGAGCAATGCGTGTAACTCCGTCTTTGCCCGGAAACGTTTTTTGAATGCGACCAAGGATCCACTGGGTTGGAGCAGAGTTGGCCTTGATGATGGCAAGATCTCCAGGTTCCAGGTTTGGATGCTTCTTTGTCCACTTGCTCCTTTGCTGTAAGTGATGCAGGTATTCATCCCTAAATCGCTTCCAGAAATGCTGTGTTCTTTGCTGCACCAGCTGCCAACGAGACAGTCTGTTTTCTGGGAGTTCCAGGAGTGGCAGTTCAGGACGAGCAGAAAGAGGAGCACCGATAAGCAGATGGCCAGGGGTCAGTGCTACAAAGCTCCCGGGGTCGTTGGTCAAGGGACAAAGTGGCCTGGAGTTGAGGATTCCTTCTATTCGTGAGAATAATGTAGTTAATTCCTCGAATGTTAGAGGAGTGCTGCCTGAGGTCCGTTTGAAGATGGCCTTGGATGATTTCACTACAGCTTCCCATAAGCCGCCAAAGTCCAAAGGACCACTCAATTCCATGTGGGGTTAAATGCTCGATGATCTCATCAGTGGTTTTTTGTTGGTGGTACCAACCCAGAATTTCCTTCATTTCACGGTTGGCACCCAGAAAATTTGACCCACAGTCAGAATGGATGCGAGTTGGACAGCCTCTTCTGGCGAGAAATCTGTCAAGAGCAGCAAGGAATGCGGGTGTGGAGCAGCTGGATACTATCTCCAAATGGACAGCCTTGGAGGACATGCATATCAGGATACATAAGTATGCCTTGCCCAGTGGTGCCTTCCTACGAAGAGATTCTCTGATGTGGAAGGGTCCAGCTAGGTCGACTCCAACCTCCTGAAATGCCCTACGCGTTTGAAAACGGCATTTTGGTAAATCCCCCATAAATGGAGCTTGTGGTTCTTGCGACAATTTAAAACAGGTGGCGCAACGGTGGACTCGCTGTTTGACAACCAGTCGAGCTGAAGTAATCCAAAACTGATTCTGTAGAAGACACTGTAATAAGGATGGTCCGGCATGTAAATTGATTTGATGATGATGATCAATGAGAATTCTTGTAAAGTGGCATTTTCCCGGTAGCAGTATTGGATGAATGAAATCTCCTGGTAAGTCAAAATTACTCAGTCGGCCGCCCACCCTGACAACACCATCGCCATCAACAAACAGGTTTAGCCTTTGGTGATTGGTTGACAGTTGACCATGATCCAGCAAAGTCCCTTTAAATGGGAAATGATGGCATTGAACTATCTTAATAAGGATCATAGTGGCAAATTCATACTCGAGGGCAGAAACTGGGGGTACACTCTTCAAGGCATTGGGAGGAGTTGATCCTGTAGCCCTTGTCGTGATAAGTCCAAGCTTACCCTTTGGCCAGCCAATATAGTTCCTCAGAAATCTCACTACATAAGCTGTGGTCCTAACTAATTTGGAGAAGGAGGAAAATCTTTCCATCCATGAGACGAGATGTAAGGTAGGCTGTTGTGCAGCTAAGTGAGTGACAGTGTTGTCCTTCATCTCAGGCAAGTAAGTAGTCGTGAGTTGTGGAGAACTTACAGGCCAGCTTTCCATAGGAAGTTGGAGCCAGGAGGGTCCGGATGACCACAAGGGGTGGTTAATAAAGTTTGCTGGAAGAAGTCCTCTAGAAGAGCAATCAGCAGGGTTCTCAGCTGTTCGCACATGGTGCCAATCATCTGAGCTGGTAGTGTCTAAGATTTCAATTACTTGGTGAGCCACAAAGGTTTTCAGGGCGCTGGGTTCAGCATGAAGGCATCCCAAAACCACCGAAGAGTCGCTGAACCAGTAGTAGCTACTGACTGTCAGTGCTGAAAGGAACTCTTTGAGAGATACGAAAAGCCGGCAGAGAAGCAAGGCAGCCAAAAGTTCGAGTCGGGGAATGGTGAGTACCTTAATGGGTGCTAGTTTAGACTTGGCCTTTAGAAGCGACACATGCACTCCAATGTCGGAGACTGAGCGCAAATAAATCATGGCGCTATATGCTTGCTCTGATGCATCGCAGAATCCAATCATCTGCAAACACTTAGCATTGGATGCTGGAACGAATCGGGGTATGGCTACTTGGTCTAGTAGTGGCAATTCGTTGACGAAGCTTCTCCATCTTGTAGCAACTGTATCGGGAACCTCCTGATCCCAATCCACTTGCGCCTGCCAGCACAGCTGAAGGACAATCTTGGCGTAGCCAACAACAGGTGATAGGTTACCTAATGGGTCAAAAATGCGAGCAATGGACGACAGAATTGAACGTTTTGTGACAGCAAGGCTGGGTGCTTTTACATGGTAAGTGAAGCTATCTCTCTTTGAATCCCATTGGAGGCCTAGTATTTTAATGGTCTGATCCTCAAGTCCTAACTGCAATGGGCTTGGTTCAGAGGAGTGTTCAAATAACAATGGATGATTTGAAGACCACTTGCTCAATTCAAACTCACCCCTTCGAAGGAGCTCAATAAGCTGGGTTTTCAGCTCAAGAGCATTTTGGAGCGAGTCGGATCCACTACAAATGTCATCAACGTATGTGTCATTTAAAAGTGCATTGGCAGCTGCAGGGTAAGCTTTACCTTCATCCTTTACCAACTGAACCAAAGTTCTGATGGCAAGCCACGGTGCTGAAGTGGTTCCATAAGTTATGGTATTTAAGGTGAAATCCTGCAACTTGGCTGTAGGATCACCACGCCAGAGGACGTGTTGAAATTTGAGATCTTCGTCTCTAATCAGCACCTGGCGGAACATCTTAACGATGTCTGCAGTGAAGACGACACGATGCAAACGAAAGCGGAGTAACACAAAGCTAATGTCCTTTTGAAGCTTGGGGCCAGGAAGAAGAAAGTCATTTAGGCTGCCATGTGACGTTCCACAAGAACCATCAAACACGACTCTAATCTTGGATTTGACACCATCCGACTTGAATACTGCATGGTGAGGGATCGTGTAAGCAGCCGGCTCACTACTTGAAGACATGTGATTTAAACTCTGATATTCGTTCATAAATTGGACGTATTCGCGTTGAAAGTCAGGATTGCGAGCGAACTTGTTTTCTAAATTTCGAAAGCGGATCATAGCAGCAGAGCGTGAAGAAGTTAAGTCTGGAGGTGGCTCTTTGAAGGGCAAACCGACAACGTAGCGACCTGACGTAGTTCTCCTGTGGGTGCACTGAAAATGTAGCTCACAAAGCTGATTTTCAGGCGAGCTAAGCGGTTTTTCTTCTACCTCCTCTATTGACCAAAACTTGGTCATTATGTTTGACAACTCCTTGTCATGACAGGAGAGAAGCGAAGTGGAATGAGGTTGCTTCATGGGGCGCTGGAAGCGACCACCAACCACGAAACCAAAAACAGTAGGCGTGAGTTTAGGGAGGTTAGGAGCAACCGTAATTGACCTGCCCTCTAGAATATCGTAGAATATGTCTCCCCCCAGTAAGAACTCCACAGGCCCTGGTTTCCAATAGTTCGGATCAGCAAGTTGGTATTTATGGTACTTGGTACGCCAACTTGGGGGTATGGGTGATTGAGGGAGGTCACTAGTAATGTTAGGTAACACCACGGCCTGAGTGTGAAAGGTGGCGTTCTCATTGACAGCAGAACGAATAGTACAAGATACTATACCCTTGGGGCCATGATGATCAAGTGAGACTCTTCCTATTCCACTGATGGATCCATGGAATTTATCCAGACTGAGACCAAGTTTAGCAACGCAGTTCGCGGTTATGAACGAGAACTGACTCCCACTGTCTAAAATCATTCGAACTGACTTAAAGACTCCATGAGAATCCCTAACTAGAGCAACTACAGAGCCCAGCATAACAGATCCATCACTCGCTGGAGTTCCAAGGAGCGCTGGTGCAGATACGGAAGAACTCGAGGTACCTGGTTGATCAGAAGTGACTCTAGTCGTAGACTCGTCAGTAACGGTAGACTGCTGAATGTGAAGCCATGTGTTGTGTCGCTTATTGCATTCGCGACAGTTAGTATTGGAAGGACAAGCCTTGTAGCATGTTGTGACGACAGACAGTTTTTGCAGCCGTCCCAATTTTTTAGCAAATCCAATTTTTCGAGGGGACTACATGATCGAAACTTAATACATCGATGTAAAGTATGATTGAGCATACCATTACACCCTGGGCACTAAAGGGAGCGTGACGAATTAGGTTTTGAGGAAAACCTATTGAGCTCCTTACTAGCGTATTGTTTATCCGACACAAAAAATGATTTTTTCGTTTGTTTATTGTGTGATGAAATTTGCTGGACTTGGAAGAGCGGATTTGTCTTCTCGCAGCTCATCCCACACAACTCGCGTGTTCGGCAATCAGTTTTGACGAAACGGAAAAGGGCGTCAAAGGTAGGAAATTCCTCACCTACATTATCCTTTTCAAAATTGTGACGAGTGGTTTCGTCCAAACAGCGAACTGCAAGCGTAAATAAAATGGATTCAGAGGGGTTAGGAATTTGCAGTTTTTTAAATGCGTTAATATTTTCGCAGACGTTTGTAATGAATCCCTTTTGAGATGAAACTGTTGGTTTGCCAGTGTATGGTTTGCATTTCAGAATTTGTTGTAAATAATAATTAGCCATAATGCGTTTGCTGTCGTAATGTTCGAGGAGAATATCCCATGCCTGCTGGTAAGTTTCGCCAGTAATTGGTATACCCTTAATTAATGACAGGGGTACCCCTTGTATGTTGGAAATCAATAAATTAAATTTCTCAACATTAGGCAAGAAGTTGTCTAAATGAACGACTGAATTAAATTGATCGTTGGTCGGCCACGTGCTCAATGTTCCATCGAATTGATGCAATTTGATTGGGGGCAAAGAAGCACGGCTTTCACTCACTGGAGGGTTCATTTGGTGAACTGGTGGTGGAACTACATCCAACAATGAGCTGAGGATTGCTTGCGATTCGTAATAATATCGGTCCGTATCGTCAAAATCAGCCTCTTCAACTCCGAAGAAGGATAGGAAGATTCCGTATTGGAAAGAACATGGAGTTCGATTATTTCATTTACGAACGCCGAAAAGGAGTCGTAATAAGACTTAATCTCCTTCATCATGCCCTTGAACATGAATTTGGCTACTTCGTCGGTTTTTGCTACCCGACCCTTTAAAACGACATTGTAAATTTTTGACATGACATTTTTTGCCTTCACCATCAAAATGTCTACCTGTGACTGGGAAGTGGTATCCATCGTTTTCCGCTTGTATATCAGGTGGTATGGGAAGGAGGGGGTTACCAAATGTAAGGAACGGACAGTAGGATAGGCAAGAACTCCCTAATTCAAAACTCAACCCCAAATTATTAAATTCGCGACCAATAGTAAGACAACAAGAAAACACCTTCGGCAAACTGTCAACGAGGCAACAATAATGATTTTAAAAACTATAAATAAATAACAGTTAAATATACAATAAATAAGCGGTTTGAAAAACAGTTTTCAATCCTATAATGTTCTGTGTACTAAGAAAAATGTTCGTTACACAGAAAATTAGAAAGTTCCTTCTCAATTTGAAATGAATATTCGCTGCCCGGAGGACCAAAGGTATGTTGGGGAAAGCGTGGAGTTCTTAGGATACTCCAATTTCTGCCCTCAATAGAAGCCGGTACAGAAGGAAAAAGAAGTTGCCGAACGGCAAAATTATATTTGACGGGATCTTAATGGAATGTCTTAAACTGGAAATTTAAACCTGGACTGTCGGTATGATGATGGTAGAGGAGACGTGGCGAATCACTTGGTGAGTGGTGCTGAAGTTCATGACGAACGTAGAGCTCCTTGGGAGAACAATTGTTTCGTGGCACTTTAGGGAGCACAATGTGTATTTTAGGGAGCACAATGTGTATTTTAGGGAGCACAATGTGTACTTTAGGGAGCACGATGTGTACTTCCTCGTGGAGGAAAAAAGCGCGTCTTGGACGAGAAAAAAGGTTAGGAAAAAAAACCGCTACACAATGTTACATATAAAACGGAACTGCGGAACAAAGGCAATGCCGAAGATGGAAGGATTTGAGTGTAGGAGAAGAGAGGGGGAGCAGAGATAAAACTGGCCTGAAGAGTAGGAGATTGAAGAACTGGGCGATTAGGTGTGACTCATATGTTTGACGAGTTGGCGAAGTCCAGAGTTCGGTTGCCGACACAATGCGCCTCAAACTCGCGTAATTGCCCAAACAGCAGTTTTGGACGATTTGTGGCAAGCCGACCTAGTCGACTTAACCATGTTCCCAGATGACGGTTACAGATATCTACTAACTGTTATAGACGTCGGGAGTAAGAGAGTATGGATGGAGCCCATTAAAAGAAAAACAGGCGTGGAAATTGCCGAAGCTTTGAGGCGTATATTTCGTTCTAGCAGACTCACCCCTCGCTTATTACAAACAGACGAGGGTCGAAAATTTTACAACTCGAACGTTAAAAAGCTTCTAAACGACGCAGGCGTCAAACTGTATAGCTCACACAGCGAAGTAAAAGCTTCCATCGTGGAACGATTCAACAAAACTATTAAGAGGTGGATGTGGATAGAATTTAGTGTGCAGGGTAATAGAAAATGGGTTCACCTCGTACATCCTCTTCTCGATCGCTACAATCATCGAGTTCATCGAAGTATAGGAATGAGACCGATCGATGTCACCAAAAAACATGAACCTATAATTCTCCATCGTCTAGCCAACCTGCGTTTGATTGTTAAATGTAAGCCTCGGTTCAAAATTGGCGATAGAGTTCGAATCGTCAAAAGCAGACATCGATTGACCAAAGGTTATTTACCCGCGTGGACCAACGAGCAATTTATCGTTACCAGAATTCGTCTAGACGATGGGCTTTCAACCTATAACCTTCAAGATGTTTATGGTGGGGACATACAAGGGAGATTCTATGAGCAGGAGATGTTGAAAACCAATTTCCCAAATCGATACCTCGTTGAGAAAATTGTTAGAAGACGTGGAAACAGAGTATTAGTTTGTTGGTCAATCATGACACGTGGGAAGATGTAGATAGTGTGGAAATACAAAAATAATAAATAAAATTATGAAAACCACTCGTATATTATCGATAAAAACTATATATATATTTATGTACAATATAGTGGTGACAACATGAAACGTTTTCCTTTTCTTTTTATTTTCTTTACCATTCTCACAAAATGTTAAGTTCTGGATAGTACTTAACGATAGATTTATGACCATAAGGTAGACTGTGGACTCCATCCTCGAGTAAAACACGTTTGTCATCGTATACGGATAACGCTTTCTTACAATGTCTAAATGTGGAAACTATATGATTTCGCGAACCAATGTTCAAAAAACTAGCGTAATGATCATCCCCAGTTCGAAGCGTATCCAATAGATCGTCGAATGAGATGTGACGTTTTACATAGGATTTCTTAACTGCTTTCACTTTACATACGTGAGTGCCATCCTTAAATCTAATTGCATACATTTTCGGGCACAACCCAACAAACTCGCTTACTGGTACGGAGCAAGTTTCATCTTTTAATTTACCTACAACTTTTTTATTTTTTGTCGAGTAACACTTGTGGTTGCGGGGGTAGTCGCTAAAGTCAAAAAGATCTTGCAGTTCGCTCAACTCCTCGTACACATCGTTTATATTTTTGAAATGATAGAGGAGAGAGTCTGTATCGGTATAGCATAAATCGACGCTGTTGCCGTATCTTGCCTTTATATAATTGTAGTGAATATGATACAGCAAGACCTTCGACAATTCCAATATGGCAAAACCAACGTAGATTGGCTGATCGAACATTATCACTTTGCGATCTAGTTTCACCGCAACCAAATTCTCATCGTATATAATGCGATCGTTAAAGTTGGGTTTTCGAATTAACTTGAGCAGCTGCTTTTCGCTCGTAGCCATTTTGATATCGATCCGGTTGCGCACATTCATCATGCTGCGACCGAAAACGCTATTGTTGCCTAGTTTGTAATACGCCTTTTCAAATTCAGACGTCGCCACATCCCTCAACCCAGTATTGAAATTTATATAGTTTGCCAACTATAGATTGGGATAAAAGTCGGCATCTTCAATTTGAGATTGCACACGTTGCAGATCGTATAGCGGTACAACCCCGTTAAATGATCATGGTCCACTACTTTCATGACTGATACATCGTTGAATGACAGCTTACATAGCTGGCAGGATGATATAGCGTCATGCCTCACTCGCTCATCATCGGTAATGAGAATTGGTTGGTTTCGAGCGTACAAACTCTCAACTTCTCCGCAAATCTCCTCTAGTTTAATTATAAACGAGTCGAGGCAATTCACTCCCTTAAATGAGAAATATTGATCGGGGAAAATCTCTTGGTTGTAGGACCTGACGTACGCACCAACGCACGTTGGCACATGCTTGTTTACAGATATCGTATCGGAATGACACTCTTCGCTGATGCGTGCGGCGTCATCTCTATCTCTATTGAGAGCTCTTAGTAGACACTCCATATCCGCATATATTACAATTGGAACCATAGTGCATTGCTCATACTTATCGAAAACTACGAATGGCTTCTTAGGAAATATGTGTCGAACAGGTTTGAATTTCCCGCACATGATGTCGTGTTCTCTCCTCATATCCCCGCTGGTCTTACCATCGACATTTATGTAGCGGGCTCGAAAGGTCTTGAAGCATCTTTTGCAGATATCGAATTTACAACCTTTGCTCAATTGACTCCGTACCAATCTCGCGAAATTAGTAATATAACAATAATGACTATTTCCCGTGTCATCCTTCAAGAACAGAAGATCGATGTGGTGGGAGGGTGAGTCTTTTTCGGAAATCCTCAGTGGGTATACTACATGTCCACGATCGAGACCGTAGACATTTACTGATATATTATTGCTAGATTCAAAGTTTGATATCTCACTCAGCGTTGTTGGGAAGGAAACTGATACGAAATCTAAGATGCTATCCGCTGAAACGTAGTGTGAAACGCGTTCACGATGATCCGTATCAGGGTGCACAAGTGAGCTCAAAACGGCGTATTTGAAGCACTTCTCATCATCGGTGTTTTGGACATTGATTACACGGCGTTTAGCAGCGATGGCAGGAGGGAGCGGGATGTACTTGGAAGCACTCAATGGGAGGTATCTGCTGATGTGAACAATAACTCCATCTATGCATAAAAGTTCCCACCCTGAACCCTTCTCTTGGAATTCTTCAATTTCAGCGAGAAGTTTAACGATGGATGAATCTACAAAACCATCCACCTGATCGGTTCGCAGCAGCGTACTAGTCTTCGTTTTAAAATTGGCGAGTATAAGATCGTGCGAGGATTCCATTCCATCACTAGCAGATGCAATCCTGTACTTGACGAATTTACATTCCAACCACAAGTTGACTTTGACGTTGAGCCATTTCGTCAAGTACTCACCCAGGAAGCTGATGAGGCGTGCACGGAGGAATCTTTTGAAAAAGTTAACTGGAGTCTTGTGGCCTTCAAAGTTTTGGAAATATACGTCACTCGCAGAATTATTGGAGGATATGACAACTTCCCCCAGACTCTGCGGGATTTGTCGATCGCGCCATTCCTTAACTTTTAAACATTTGGGATTCCTACTCGCTTCCGGCGGAGGCGGGGAATGACATTGAGAAGTGTGCGTAATCACACTTTTCACTTGTTTCACCGGTGGTGGGACATCATCCGCCATCATACCACTATTCTCTGTACACTGATTGAGGTTGAGTAATTGCCTCGAACTATTCTCGCTATGAACCGTGTTTGGCCATGGCGCGTCGTTTTAACCTCTCTACGCTCGTGAACTCACGTCTACACCTAATACAACTAACCACATTCCTGCTATGCGATAGATCTATCGTCGTATTGCTTAATATACTACTCAATGGAGATGATGATGGTGATGATGAATGTTGCGAGGAGGATGCAGTCACATTCACTTTAGGCTCCATGCTGTCATACCTGAAAAGATTGAGATGGTAGTAATAGCGGAAGTGAAAACATATGAGGAAAAAGTCGTGTATTCAGCGGAAGATTTACAAAAAAATAAAAAATTGCTCGAGTACATCGTCGAGTCTAATAGTTTTGAACATGACCACTGATGGGCTGATACGTAGCCAACCTATCATGGATTATAATCGCTACGCAAGATGTGTTGGGGGGTACACTATCGATAAAGTCTACCTCAAGTTTAACGTCTTGTGATAGCTCGTTGGGGGGTTCTCGCTGTCTGGATGCATCTATACAAATAAGAGAATGATGCCCAAAAGTGTACCGATCGAGTAGAGGTGTTGACCCGCCCAAACCCAATTTGCCGTAATAGCTCGCGTGCAGCCGAAGATAATCTTCGTATAATGTCCCGATGAGTCCGGATTTGGTGTCAACTATAGGTTCTTGAAAAGGGAAAGCCTCCTGATTCAGATACAGTCTATAACTGCGGATTGGTAAGCAGTCTGGATGCGAGATGTCCTTATTAATCAGGTTCTTCTTATCCGTGTAGAAGGCTGCTATTAAGTAGCGCGGCTTTTGCAATTGGCTACTAGTCTTGATGCTCCAAGTAAACTTGGTGGCTTGTGGGACTGCCGGATGCTCGTGAAATTCCCAGCTGCGAAATGGGAGACTCAGAATCGGATCCTTTCCAATTATTGAAAACATGCGGGCCTTTTCACCATCCGAGAGTTTTACTTGGGGAACAACCCAAGTAATTCGACTTAACGTTAGTGATGCATCCTTCTTATTAGCTAGAGCGGATAATACGTTCAGATCACTGCTTGCACGAACCAAAGTCAATTCTTGACTACCACCCACGATGACGCGTCGACAATCCTCGAAGAATCCCATAACGTATTTTAACGGAATACATATGTTGAAGGAATATCCCTTCAAGATGTCCTCTCGACCACGCTTCGCACTCGGGTCGACAAACCCTGCATTCATAGTTGCATTCAAATCGGCTTTAGTAAATGAAACGTAGCCTTTTAACGTCGAAGTTAAACCTGGGTTACGAACTTGATCGATGACGGTTCCATTCAACTTGTACGATATATGTTCAAACAGGCGAGTGAAGGCGTTGTTGATGAAAGCAACATCACCCGTGGCTTCAGTGCCCTTGGAAACCTTTCCTTCGAGCAATAAGTAGCTGTCAAACGTGGCGAGGGTATCCGTGATGTTGCATATTTCGGCGTTGATACCGAGATCAGACATATTGTAGGGGGTATATCTCTGGTAATTGTACCCCACAATCTTATCTGAGAAGTGGGGTGGAGATAGAACGTTCAGTATCCCATCCATATTTACGCACTGAAAATCCCAAATTTTCGAGGAATCTCACGTTTTTAGCTGTAAGAGGGGTATTGCCAGTTGCTCGCCCCGCCGACTGTAAGCTTCTGATAGTATCTATTCCTATATTGCTACTCCCTTCTTTCGAAAAATCGAAGCCCATCTATGTCTTTATAGAGGTTTCAAATGTAGCACGATGGTTATGTTTTCACCGAGGAAGTTTAGCGGAGACCCGTCCTGGTTGCAGAATCTGACTTGAATGTTGTGTATCTCCCTCGTTGATAGTTTTACATGTCCATGTTGGGAGACGCACTAACAAGTTTGACATGTGTAGTTTGAGAGAAGTCAAACTATATTTGAATTCACAATATTATCCGTACGATAACCTACGAGGTGATATCTCTTTGATGTATGAAATGTACGCCAAATTTCAAGCATCGTACTACGGGAAGAGTCCTCAACCCTTTGGCGTGGACTTTTTAAACAACTAGACTTTCACGTTGGAGTGCTATTCTTCAAGCAAGGAATGAAAAAGTCTGTGCTGTTGAGTTTCGACCAGTTCAACCAGCTGTCTACAGCAGTCGATTCAATCAGTTTTGTGCTTCAAAACGTCAAGACAGCCAACGTCAAAAGTTTCCAAGTCACGGATGACGTCAAAGTCGTAGTGAACTCCATCTACTTTATACCGCACGTGGAAATTAGATCTCAAGGCCGTAACATGATTTTGAATCCGATGGAATGGTACAACTTTGTTTGCACATTACATTTATTCTTTTTATAAATGCAAACTTCATCTTGTAAACGATCAGCTTCCCATCCATCGAGTTGTTGAGGCGGTGGTACGTAAACTGTTTGGCCTCTCATTACGGCGCCAATATGCTCCAGCAATACGGGCTCTCTTATGTTCAAGTACTCGGTATATCGCTTGATGCACGGTAATGTGCAAACAAAGTTGTACCATTCCATCGGATTCAAAATCATGTTACGGCCTTGAGATCTAATTTCCACGTGCGGTATAAAGTAGATGGAGTTCACTACGACTTTGACGTCATCCGTGACTTGGAAACTTTTGACGTTGGCTGTCTTGACGTTTTGAAGCACAAAACTGATTGAATCGACTGCTGTAGACAGCTGGTTGAACTGGTCGAAACTCAACAGCACAGACTTTTTCATTCCTTGCTTGAAGAATAGCACTCCAACGTGAAAGTCTAGTTGTTTAAAAAGTCCACGCCAAAGGGTTGAGGACTCTTCCCGTAGTACGATGCTTGAAATTTGGCGTGCATTTCATACATCAAAGAGATATCACCTCGTAGGTTATCGTACGGATAATATTGTGAATTCAAATATAGTTTGACTTCTCTCAAACTACACATGTCAAACGTGTTAGTGCGTCTCCCAACATGGTTTTTTCTCAAAGTTTGAAACGCTAGAATAACGTATCTCGGCTTTTCCAATTGCGAAGATGTTTTGATGGTCCATGATTGACGAGCGGTAGTTGGTAAGGTAGGATACTCGTGTAGCTCCCAACTCCTATATGGCATTTCGATGGTAATGTCTTGATCCAACATCTTGAGCAGTGGTAACTTTACAGCCTCCGATACTTTTACGTGAGGAACCCTCCAATACATGTTGTGGATAGCGAGATTGTAATCGTTGAATGTAGCATCTGCTCCTTCTTTATAAATGGAATTTGTCGATGTGTTACTGAGAAGAATAATGAGCTCCTGTTTCTGGTTCATAATGACACGCTTATAGTCGTTGAAAAACCCATGAGCATCCGCATTGGGATACAAAAGGAAAATTTCGAACCGGCAAAATCAACACGATTGCTTGCCACGCCTGCATTATGTGCGTAATTTTCATCAGCTGGAGTGAGTGAGAGCAAATTGTGTATCGTTGACGTAATGCCTACATTTTTCGTCCGATCTATCGTCACCCCACCCAGCTCGTATCGTATTTCGTCGATTAGAAATGCAATGGCATTGCTGATTAGTTTCAACGTAACATCTCCAGTTTGTCTATCAGCTTTGGTCACAACACAATTAACGTGAAGGAAACTTTCGCATGGTAGAGTCAAATCCTCTTGTTGTTGTATGGCGATCCTCACTTCGTCACTTGGGTTGAACGTTGTCGATGTAAAGGGTGTATGACTCCTATACTCGTACTGAGTTACCGAATTGTCGTACTGTGCTTTCGAAATTACCGACAACATGTCGATTAACTTGTAGACCGAGAGATTGTAGAAATGATCGGTTAGCAGCTGTTAATGGTCTCAACGCTGACGTCTGTCTGGTCGATTCGAGTCGATGAGAGGGCAATATAAAGGTTTGATTTCCATTAAATACGAGACCCATCTCTCAAATGAAGGCGTACGTTGACAGTCTCCCCTCTCAAACTTACGGCTCTACCGTCTTGATCACGAAGCGTTATCGTAATGTTGTGAAGTCTTCCCGTGTTGACTGGTAGATAAATGACGTTCCTCGGTGTTTCCAAAATCTTAAAGCCAGGGGGCACTGCTGGATAAAATTCGTGGATAATGTGACTTTCCTGTCCGTTTTGGTAAGCTTCACGAACAACGTTACATTCGACTCGTATGACGTTCACCTTATTTATGTTTACCATCCCATCGCTCGCGTGCAATTTATCCTTGCTTAGAACTCTCGGAGAAAAGCCCAACAGCGACGCGATACTCTGAGTTTGTGTAAAATCGACGATTTCACTCGACAAAATTTCAGCCTTTTGAGTGTTGTTGTTTGCCTTGATGACCAAAGAATTCGGTTTCTTTATTACTGCTTGTATTTGCTCGTTCAAATCTTCAATCTCATAAGACCCGGTAGGAAATTTTATGATTTGTGAACCGAAATGTAATAAATTATTCACTCCTTTCTCGACGTTTGGTATTGAATTGTAAGTGGTAAATCCCACGAGCCCAATTTCCCAATTTCCCCCGGTCAAATCGAGTGGAGGGAAAATGTCGCAACTGATTACAGAATCTTTTCCACTTAGGCAAAACATGATGCTGCTACTAGTCGTCCACTATTACTGATCAAATGTCGTCAAAAACTTCAAACATAAATGACCGCAAATCACAGTATCAAATGCTTGATGTCTACGGTAGTTGTAGTATACGTCCACACATGGTCCAAAGTATTTCGTCAATTCTAGCGGTGGTTGCAAATTTCCAAAACTATCAAAGTATCGAACGCAATCTTCCTTCTTCTTGTAGCATACCCAATGTGTTCCATCTCCATTACTCGAATCCAAATTTACGACGGCGCTCTCGTTTTTCCACGGTTTTTTGGGAAGGTTGTCTCTGGTGAATACGCCTCTAAAATGTGGAATCTTTAAGCTTTTAGCGTATTTGAGCAGATCAATGTTGGACAGGGGGCGAATTGGTATTTCGTCTATCGACGTTTTTTTTTATCCTTATTTTTCAAAGTTTTACGCATTCCACCTCCCTTGTACGGTTTCAAGTACAATCCCTTTCCCTTGAGAGCGATAGCTTCCATAGATTGATTGTGTCTTTGCATCTCGGACAACTTTTTTGCATTGCTGTTGGCCTCTGATACTGCTTTAGCAACACCTGCTGCTCCACCTACCACACTTCCCAAAGCGCTCAAACCGGCTAATATTGGAACCAATGGTAGTATACCTCCAGTTTGCTTTTTTACCCTCTTTTTTTGTTTCTTCTTGTCTCGAGTCTTGGTCGTCTTCTTCTTCAACGAACCTCCCAACTTTGCTTTAGCCTTCATTGCTGTTGCTACTGCTAACCCTGCTGCTCGCTCCCCGAGGGAGGCGTCTGAAGACTTGACACGAGCCCACGCACTCTCTGCCAAACGCTGATCAGCCAGTCCACGATGTACGTTATCTTTGTACAAAGCGTACGCAATGTCATGAGTCTTACACGCTTGATCCAATTTGTTTATACCGGGATCCCCACGAGCTAATCTTTCTCTCAATCTTGTGCCTGGACCGCAATATTGATATCCACCAGGAAGATGAAGTTCTATCGGTAGTGCGTCTATTGCCTTGTTGATTACTGTGCCTGTCGACTCAATTAATCCGCAACCTTTGATGGATTGTTGACGACTGAGTCGTTTGTTCCTTACTCTACCCATTATATATCGATACTGACGTTTTATCGTGGATGTATTCGTAATTTATTGTATACTTCGTAGTACTTTTGTCTTTGGATCGATAAAGTACTTGTTAACAATGTTTTCCATGATCCAAGCGCTTTTAATGTGTATCGGTATTTTGAATTCAATAGGCACTATAGCGTTGTGCATATCGTAAAACATTTCACTCAATAATCTCACGAGATAGTTAATTGTTACAGCATCACTCATATCTTGCGGATCACCAACGCTTCTCAAAGGTTTATCCTCGAAAATCCATCCGTTTAACGTTTTGAGTGGTACATTTCTTTGGAAATGCTTTAGGCTTACTGCATCGTTTTCCTCAGTGGGATCTCCTATGTACCGCAAGGGTAAAAATCTGAATCCCCAACTATCAGTGAGTGAATAAGGAGTCATTTTAACGAGATAATCTACATTAACTGCGTCTTTTCGTGACGATGGTTCACCCACGTTTGTCAATCGTTTATTACAACAATTCCATTCATCATCCTCCAAGTGCAGTGCTACTTGCTCCAGATATGCCTTGTTTACAGCATCATTCGGCTCTCTCGGTGGTCCCTTAACATTTCTTACGAGTCCATTCTTTACATCAATGTCGTTAGATTTTTCGTCAAACATGACGCAATGCTTCTACACATATTTCAATCCAACAGCGTCTCCATCTTCGGTGGGGTCACCCAAGTTGCATATTCCCCTACCATCAACATCGTATTTCCTCTTGCGCTCGTTCAACTTTACACACTTGTCAGATATAGCGTATAGTGATTGTAGATTCACAGCATCCTGATGAGCAGATGGATTAGCCATATTAGTCAGACGTTTATTTGTAATATCGTAGTTCCCATTGTTGGTTAATTTGAACCCCTCTCCCGGCGGACCTCGAACTGCTTTAGCCATCCTTCCATCACCGAACCGACCAAACTTGTCTACGGACATTTTTACACTAATTAAAATACGACGCGGCTAAAGTCTTTTATAATCCCAGCTTCGAAAAGCTCCTCCAATATGGATAGAATCTCGTTGTTGTGTCCGGTATTACCAGCTTGCTTGGAGGCTACTAAAAGTCTCAAACGATCACAAAGTTCGTTGGGATCGTCCCAATGTCGGTAGTCGATTTGTGACGTTCCAACTTTCATAGATATACCTTTACCGGACTTGTATTTTTTTCCGTATTTATATTGCTCATCGTCGTCGTCGTCGTCATCCTCTGTAACATCCGAAATAATAGGATTGGAAAGTTTCCTTTTTTTTCCCTTGACAATCGGAAAGGCGTCAGAGCTCAATGTCATTGGTAAATCTTTAGGCACGGATGCGGAATCCATTGGTGCTGACTCGTCAAACTTTTTCGAAGTAGTTGATTCACTCTTTTCAATTTTCGCATTTTTCCTCAATATTGGTACACATTCATCATCCAATTGTTTATTTCGCTTGTTGTTTGGTGGAAACAGGCTAGATATGATTTTTCTATACTTGTATCCTTTATTTGATTTAGTACGCCCGTCTTCACTCTGATGCACTTTGGTTTGTTCCAACATGGTTCTGTATGTTTGTAAATCTTCGGTAGAATAAATATTGTCGGGATGTTTCTTGAAAACCAACTCAAACAAACCCAGAGTTCCAGCGTACTTAACATTATCAATTATTAGGTTATTATTGTCAATGTGAACCGGGTAAGAACCCATCTTCCAACCGGAACCATCATAGTGTATCCCATATGTGATATCACCGTTGGTTTGTTCATGTTCCACGATGTACTTCAAGTAAGGAGCTATTTCGTCACCAATAATCTTAACCGGCGTCGGAGGTTTTATTTCGGGTTCTCCGTTGAAAAATGCTTGCATCTTTTCATTGTAACCCCGTCGTTGTTGCGCGAGTTCCTCCAATTGGTCCAATAATGTATTCCCCTCGGAAATCATGGTTGAATCGAAGAAGGTTTCAGGTTTAATTTCAACTTCCTGTTTCGGCTCTTTCTTGACCAATACAGTCTCCATCTTGTTTTTAAGTTCTTGAAGCGGTTGTGTTAATGGCTTATACTGTTCCACCAATGATTGTTCATACTGCAGCTGTTGGTTTTTCAGACTGCGGTACTTTTTCCTGATACTGTCTTGTAGCTGGTCAATTTTGAGAGTGAGATCGATAGAAGCCATGATGAGGAATGCATGAAATGAGTTACTTTCTCCAATATATCTAACCCTCAACTACTACATTCATGTTTGTGTTCGCGTTCGCGTTCGGGTTCGGGTTCGCGTTCGGGTTCGCGTTCGGGTTCGCGTTCGGGTTCGCGTTCGGGTTCGCGTTCGGGTTCGCGTTCGCGTTCGGGTTCGCGTTCGGGTTCGCGTTCGGGTTCGCGTTCGGGTTCGCGTTCGGGTTTGCGTTCGGGTTCGCGTTCGCGTTCGGGTTCGCGTTTGGGTTTGCGTTCGGGTTCGCGTTCGGGTTCGCGTTCGCGTTCGCGTTCGGGTTCGCGTTCGGGTTCGCGTTCGCGTTCAAGACTGCTGTTAATATTGCTTCCAATTGCGTAATACGTCGTTTGAACCTTTCTCGGTCTCTAGCCATTTCTTCCCAGCGTGAAGTTCGGTCTTCCTGGGGAATGGGATATGTACATGTAACCATAGGGTCTGAAAACGTTGCTTTTCTACACTTTAATAATTGAGTCGAAATTTTCTCGATATCTTCCCTCATGGAGCTCTCTTTCCTTGTCTATAACGACGAAACTCTTGTTATTCTTCCAAATGCGAGCACACAGATTTTTAAATTGGTCAAATGACATGTCGGTGTTGACGTGATCGTTGTAAATGTGTCTCAAGTTCATTTCATCTTGTTTAAATACGATAAGAAGATTGGCGTTGTCGCGCACTAGCTGTTTCGGTACTCTGCTGTATAATTGACAGAGGTAGAATGTATCGGCACCATTATGTCTTCCCATGGTAAAGTAGTTTCTTATATTGTCTTGCTTTTCACACGCCACATCGTCGAATATCATAATGGAATTTGGTTCAACATCTTGGGGTTGAGCCACTTGATCGTTGTCGGTAAATGGGAAATAACCGATATTAGGTACACTGGTCAACACTTTTTCCAACAACTTGTACTTGGGTTGATGTAGAGATTTGGAGAACACGTGAACGTTTTCAAATTTCAATCCGTTGGCGTTGAACAAAAGATTTAGCATTACGTTCGTTTTCCCCGAATTGGAAGGACCGCACATAAGACATCGAACATGATTTGGTAGTAGAGGACTGTGTTTTCTCTCCTTTATAGTATTACTCTCACAATATTCGTCAAAATTGACGATTGGGAGCTTGGGTCGGCACCGTTTCTCGTGATGACTCATCGTATATTAACTCGATTAAACGAGTTCGTTCTTATTTATCCAAGAGTTGTGCGTACCATCAAAGCCCAACCACTTGACTAATACTCTATCCCCACTCTTTTTCACTACCTTTTCTACGAGGTACACGTCACCGTATTTCGCGCTCTTCAATTCTTTCCCGTAGAATTTACCTTCCAACACGTTGTTGCGATAGTCGGTAAGTGTGGCTAAGTCACCGGTATAGTAGCCTCTACAGAATGAATCGTGAAAATTTCATTCGTCCAATTTGGTAGATAACCTTTGTCAAATACCTGTTTATACTTGCTTATTCTAACCTTATCCCCTACTTGAAAGTTGGCTACCTTATCGGATTTGGTATACTTTTGTCTATTCTTGTCAATGTTATTTCTTACTCGATCCTCGTTCTTCTCACTAACCTCAATCGGTTTCATACCAATTGTCCTATGCTTTCTGTTATTGTACTCTTCCACGAGGGTAGGTAGTATCTTTACCCAATGATACTTGCCCAACTCTGTAAACTTTCTGTACATTAACGTCTTTAACGTTCTATTGAATCTCTCAATTATCGACCCCTTCTTTTCACTGTGAGAAGAGTAGTGATTCACACCGTGTTTTTTCAACAGACTCTCGACTTCCTTGTTATAAAATTCTTTCCCCTTATCCGTTTGAAAGTGATTCATAGGATTGGAATTGAGGATAGGAGATAGAGCTACAACAATTTCTCGACTAGATTTATTTTTCAACGGAACAGCGTAAGCATATTTACTAAAACAATTTATAACAGTTAAAATATATTTGAAGCCTTTATTCAGTCTCAAGTAAGGAATCATTTCAACTAAATCGGCTTGATACAAGTCACTAATGCCTTTCACTTCTACGGGTCTCGTCGGAAACCTTCTTCTAGCAGGTGCGTGAAGCTCGCGCGCGATGATTTCTCGTACGCTCATAGTTGTTGAATGATCGCTTCACAAAGTTTTCTGCCGTTTTGATGTGGATGGTTCTTCTTCTTCGCACATTCTTTTACTAGTGGTGGTCTTTACTCTTTTTGAAGCGGTATTATCGTCTTCTTCTTCCCGTGATCGCTTACGAATTCTGTGGTACCCCATAAGCTAACGTTTCTATCCCATTGTCCAAAATGTATCGTTTATCGTCAAATGGAGATAGTGATAGCTTGGAGATTTCCTGGGTGTAGAGCTGATGACGTTCACTCCTAATGGTAAGTGCTCGAGTTAGTTTTAGATTGTGCTCGAACAAACAACGTTTATACTCTTCGTGTCGAAGCTGATTTTTAATTGCTGCTCGAGGAACACCCTTGGCCACCTTTTTCTCGTGTTCTTCGTAATCCAACACGGAGTAGCATTTCGCTCGAAGCCCTACAAACTCTCGGATCGGATTAGAGTTCATTTCATCTTTGAACGTTCCCAGCTTTTTCTTGTTGACTGTATGGTAGCAGTCATGGTCTGAAGGATAGTCTGATGTGTCAAAAAGGTGAAGATTCTCCTTGATGTCTTTGTGCACGTCAGCTGTCCTGATATTGTATAGCAGACTGTCTGTGTCAGTCATGCACAGCTTCACGTCTCTACCATACTTGTTTACCGCCCACTTGTAGTGAAACGAGTACATTATGTACTTGCTCACATCCAATACTGTGAAACCCACGTATATTGGTCGATTGAGAAATATGCTCTGCTTCTTCATCGCTAAGCCGACTAAATCTTCGTTGTATGGAAAGAAGGTCTTGAGTCGGGGGCTCGCGGTTAATTTGACGAGTTTCTTCTCGTCTGCCACCAAATGAAAATCTATTCGAGAACGAACATTTTCCAAACTCTTTCCGTATGTGGCATTATTCATCAACTTGAAGAAGTCCTTTTCGAAAGCATTCTTCGATACTTTTCTTTTTTCAGTATTGAAGTTGATGAACGGAGCGAGCCATGTGCTTTGTTTAAAGGATAGCACGCGATGAATCTTTTTTAGCACTAGCCCCAATTCCACGTACAATTTCAAATTTCTATAGTGGAGCACGTATTTCTCCTTGCTATACAGAGTGGTGAGTAACTTCTCTACTTTAGCTGGGGTGTAGTTCAATTCCTCCATCAGATCCAAGCAGTATGGTGATAGCATTTCCTTTGTTACTTGCTGTCTCACCGGAGCCAGTGGGTAATCCGAGTGGAGATCGTGAAGTTCGGTCGGATACTCCAAATCTACCTCGAGAATATACCCAGTCTCATCATCGTCTGCTACTTGTAAAAAGTCGGTCTCTTCAATATCACTTCTCTCCATCCACTTGAACTCGGAGTGGGGGAGCGAAGACGTCATAGCGGTGCCGTAGAGGTTGGTGCAATCCAAATACATTAAGAAATTGGTTGGATTATTCGCGTTAAAATCTGGTAGGAGGATTGTTGGCTTTGGAGTAGCGGTGGGGAATCATTGCTACACCACCACGGATTCCAGACTCTATGAACAGATGTTGATCAATGTCTGTGAGCAGTTCGAGCCGTACATCGGTCATCTTCATCATTGAATTCCACGCCAATCCCGGTGCAGAGTACATGTTGCACGGATCAATCTCGTAATACGTTAGACTAGTCGTACGGAAATTTTCGAAAACATCCGCTAGCAGTAACACATCCATTTTTAGGTAGAGATCGTGGTAGTCCCTCATGGTGGTCATATTGAATGTGGTCCAGACTCGTTGGACGTGGTTGTAGTCCTCTTCGCTGATATGTGTTTGCGTCAAATCGTTGAAGAAGTGTTCGCGTGTTGGTAGTTGCGTTTCGTCGAATTTAGACGAGCCCGTCATGTACGAGTAGGGATAGACACCTTTACGTAGCAACAAATCCATGTGATTACCTCCCATACACTGACGCAAAATTCTAAATTTATCGGGACCTTCTTGCGCCAAATTCTTCACCAACGAGTCCAACGATGTATTGAGAAACTGTAGTGAGTCCAAAAAACGTAACGATTCTAGTGTCACGGAGATGTAGCGCTCACTAGTGGTTGCGATACAGGATAATTTTTCCTTTTTAAACTTGCCAAATCCTTGCATTAAATGATGGCAGTCGTATCCACGTAGATTGTGGAAAAATACCGGAATGTGGTTGGGCACTTGGTAGTTCAAATTGCAGGCGTTGTGTGCTGCTCCCAAGAATTTACCATTGAGATGGTTGTGGTTTGCAACTCTATCTTCTCCCAACGGTTTCTTACAGAGATGGCATGCAACCGCTTCTTCAAAATCCTGTTTATCTTGCTCCGTCATGTTGATTGGAATATTTGTTTCTATTACGGGTAGTAGATCCTTCGCCTCATTCATGAGGCTATTCAACAATTCATCCACCACATTGGGTCCACTATACACCACTGGTGGTTTAAGCACCTTGCCTTCGCTGTCGATGATTACGTAACAGAATCCACACGGAATGTGCTTTGCAGTATTGTTGGTGTAAGAGCATTGTGGGTTGTTGGTGCTGGTGTGTATAGGAACGGTGAATGATTCGAAATCACAGTATATGGTAAATGGCACTTTTTGGCAGTAGGTGTAATTTTTAAAATAGAGCCACTTTTCTTCCTCAGTCGGTAATCTTGTTTTCTGTGCACCGTGAGGAGAGCATAATGGTTCATGTTCCACCAGTAAGTCATGACGAGAGAAGCGATGGAGACAATAGTTGCAGTAGTGCGCTGCTTCACGATGTTTGGTGAGATGTGCAAGAAAGCGTGAGAGGTTAGAGATGAGACAATAATGGTTTTTCCCTTGTGCATCAGTCAATAGAAGAAGGTTAACGTGAGTTTCTCTCCCCTTCTCCTTCGTTATCCTGATTGGGTACACCTCTTCATTCTCATATCCGAAAATGTTGACCGATAACCCAATATTCTTCTTTTCAACTTTATCCACATCATCGACTTCTACCGGGTAATTGATCCCCTCTATATTGATGGTGAGCTCGTGTCGTTTGAGGATCTCCACATTACTATTTCCGTGATATGCGCACAGTATGGACCACAAAAAGCTCTTTACATCGTTGGGATTTTTCACATTGATGACGCCAATAGTGTTTTTCGAGAGTTTTTTTGGAGTTGGTAAGTAGCAAGATTTTCTGCTCGATATATTGATAGGAAGAGAGCTGACTTGGGGTGGATTACAATCGTGGCTTTCCAGTAAATCGTGACGAGTAAATCGTTTTAGGCAGTAGTTGCAGTAAAATTTTTGGTGTTGGTATTTCGTTAGATTGAAGAGCAATCTCGATAAATTGTTAATGAGGCAGTAGTGACTGTTCCCCTCTGGATGCGATAGTAGTAGGAGGTTAATGTGTCGACGGTTTTTAAATTTAGTTATTCTAATGGGAATCACTTCATTCTCATAACCAAAAATATTCACCGACAAATTCGCATTGTTCTCCTCAAATTTATCCACATCAGTTATTTTTACTGGGTACTCGATTCCAGTCATATTTACGGATAATTCGTGTCGTTTAAGAAATGTTAGGCGTTCGTGATTTTTACCGGGATTCAAAGCCAACAGCACCGACCACAGAAAGCACTTTTCATCGTCATTCTTTATATTAATGATACCCAATTTGGGATTGGATATTTCTTTCGGGGTGGGGATGAATGAAGAAGCAAATAATGGTTGATATTTCACCATGTACAAGTCAATTTGCTCAATGTGTTCCAGTTTCCATCCGCTTCCATCTTGAACAAATTTAGCCATACTTTCGAGGATTTTATTGGTGGCTTCGTTGTACTGCACCGTACAATCATCACCACGTAGTAATGGACGAATTTTACCGTGAAATGTCGGCGTAGAATAAATTTCTTCTTGGTTTACTGTCTTGCTAAATTTCACCGACACTGCAATGTACCACTTTAGTCCACTGAGCCTACCAAGATGATGCTTCAGTCTAGCACATATCTCGTCTTTATATTTAGACAATGCCGTGATAACGTCGATAGTTTCACCGACCGCGAACTTTTCCACAATCTTATCGAGTGACACTGTCACCAAGTTTCCGTTTATAGCGCTAAACTCACTCATGTTGAAGGTTATTTTCGCGTAATATTCAAACAAGAACTAAAACCGAGAACGATTCCTCTCCGTATTTAAAGACTGTGAGACAGCAACCTTGAACACGTCATGCTATTGCACCATATGAAACCTCTCCTATAGCTATCATGTTGTGCCTCCGCTCATCCATCGATAGGCGAGGAGGTTAGGGCGGTCGAGGCTTCGGAGGCGTAACGGTCCCCCCTCCCATCATCATGGTCTACCTTCGCGCGCTCCGTTATAGAAGCCGTCTAAAGTGCGGCGGAAATGATAACGAATCTCTCCCAATTCGACGTTTTGCGAATTTTGACCTCGAGGTCGCACAAACGTCTTGATGAGTAGGTTCACGTGTAAAACCCATTAGAAATAATGCATGCCCCGGTATCAAGATGTAAACACGCAGGAAGCGGCAGATGTTCGTCTATATTTCGCCTAAAACAATCGAGTAGTCTCAAGCTTTTAACATGCAGGACGCGGCAGATTTCCGTTCGTTTCGTCTAAAACAATCGAGTAGTATAGTAATCAAGCTTTTAACATGCAGGACGTGGCAGATTTCCGTTCGTTTCGTCTAAAACAACCGAGTAGTAATGGATAAAGTTGGTAAAACGTAAAAATTGTTTCCTCGTGCCCCCTCTCTCCATCTTTCATTGTGTAGCAATGCCAATTACGCGGTTTAAAACTTCCTTCATCGACACCGAGTATTTGAATATAAGAGAGCCCGTGTTGCTGGAGCATATTGATGCAGTCATGAGAAGCCAAGCAGTTTACGTACCACCACCTCAACAACTCGATGGATGGGAAGCTGATCGTTTACAAAATGAAGTTTGCACACGTTTAGAGATAATTGTCCGTTATTAAATTCCGAGAATAGAACGCCTGGGGCAATTCAATCACGTGGACATGTCATGCTATTGCACCATATTGTGAAACCTATTAAACATTTCCGAGAATACTGCGCAGTGCCTGAGGCAGCTGCTATTGCGTCATGCTGATGAGTCATGCCCTTGAACGATCATGTGACCACTCTAGCGTTCTAAATGGAGGATGTCACGTCTGTCCCTTGTATACCGCACGTTTACATTAGTCTATAGCGTTTCCTCCATGGCTCAGTTGGTAAGGGGGCGGGGTGGAGAGGATAAAAAATGACGTACTACAACGTGATTGGTCGGGGGGGCGTGGCCAAAAACCTCGTACTATAGTACGATTGGCCAGGGGGCGTGGTTTTCTTCCCCCACTCCAATTGAGCCAGAAGCGCTACTTCCGGCTTTCAAACCCCATTTTCCCCCTACTTGTAGCAACTAAGCAACGGGAGATGATCGCGAAATATGAAGTGATGGGGGGTAGGTACGATGAGGTGAAACAAAGGTTGTACAACGACCTGCGAGTGGAGTTTATCAATATGGAACTTAAACTACGCTCGGCGGCTACGAAAGAGTCTGTGTCAACACCATCAGATTGGAGCGTGACGAAATAGTACGAAAATTAATCAAGAAGGAAGCTCTCAGCTCTGGAATCTCGCATTCTCTCAACTATTGCAGAAAAATTGGGGGGGAGTTGAGGAGAAAGTTTTGACGACTCATATTCCAGTAGATAGCCAGCGGCAGTGTTAATGATAGCTGCAATGTTTGAGTAGAGGGGGGGAGGTCGATGTGAGATGCTATATATCCCCCCCCCCCCCCAAAAAAAGAGTTTTCCATTCAGTCGTCCTCATTAATCTCTCGTTAATCTTCCGTTTTACCACATCATTCACCTACGAAGCTGTAAACATGGAATATAAAGGAGTGAGAGTCATCGACTGCACGCTCATGTGTAAGAAGTTTGTCAAGGAGTTGAGCGTAGTCAACCTCGACGACGGCAGCGAAAGACATTCCGTTTTTCGAGCCCCTGAGAACCTCGCTACCTCAACGCTGAACTGCTATCAGAGTATGTTCATCAAGGAGTTCATCCATGGTCTCGACTGGTCCGTAGGCGACTTCAGCTACGAGGAGCTTCCCAACATTCTACGCGAGGGGATCGCAGGGGGGAGCATCCTGTCCTGCAAGGGGTCGGAAAAGGCGTCAATATTGGAGTCGATAATCGCTCAATCCGAGCTCCAAATATTTGATTTGGACCTCTTCGGATGTCCGAAACTCACATCTATCGTCCCATCGATGAAGACACTGCCTCGTGAGGTGCTCTTCCCACCTACCCCCTGCCGACATCATGCTGATCTACATTCGAGCTATTGGAGCGCTTGCTCGATAGTGAAATGTAGAGCTCTGGCGAAATGGGTGAAACTGAATCCGAACAAGACAAACTTGCACGACACGCTTCCTAGAATGGCTACCTTTGGATTATGCAGATACGACGAGGATGTCTACGAGCTAGCTGCAAGTGGTTTTGTACGCTTCGCGAAAATTAAACGACGAATCCAGTGTTTAAGATGTAAGTCCGTATTGCGAGATACCGACTATAGCCTCCATTCTTGTCTCTGAGGTTCATTGTCGTCTAACATTATCCTATTCGCTGATTATTGGTGAACTATGTTATCGCTGTTACGACGTAAGCGTGCAATTAAACGTTTTCAAGATAATAAAACAAAGTGATGAAACTTACCTTTTTTTACTTTCCGCTACCCAAAGGGAAGGAAAGTATAGTAATCGGCCCAAAAAAAAAATTTGGGTTTTCTTCAGATCTTTACGTTTCAGACCCTACTGAGTCTAAAAAACCTAATTTCGGCGCGTGGTCCGTGTGTATGTGTGTGTGTATGTGTGGCCTATCAGGACGACCCTGCATAGTCTGTGCCGATGCAAATGCCAGATCACCATTGTGGGGATCCCCAACCCTGGATGGGGCGGGCGAGGCGTATATAGAGCTGCTCACCAGGTACAACTTGGTTGTTGCCAACGACCCCATGACTGAGGCGACCTATGATGGTCCGGGAGGAAGGTCGTGTATAGACGTCACAGCCGTGTCTCACACCCTGCTACTCAAATTGCAGGGTTGGCGAGTCGTACCAGGTGCAACGCAGAGCGATCACATGGTTATTGACTTTGCCATCACGGATGACAACATCCTCTGCAAAGACACGCGTGAAAAGCGATTCCGCACAAAAAATGCTGACTGGCCACAATTCTGTAGGGTACTGGAAGGTGAACTGCGTGCCTAATAGCGCAAGCATACACACCTGAAGAGGTGGACAGCAAAGTGGACATATTTACCACAGCACTGCACTCTGCTGGGCTCTCTGTACTTGGCCAACAGAAGCACAGGGCGATCAAAGTCCCATGGTGGACTGAGGAACTAAATCCCCTCAAGCAAAGTGCAAATAGAGCCAGAAGGATGTACCAAAACACTCGTGACCCTGATGCCAGAGCAACACTCCGAACTGCCTTCATCCAAGAGAAGAAGGCCTTCCACCGCGCCATCAAACGAGCCAAACGGCAAGGCTGGCGAAATTTTGTGGAAGAGGAGAGCTCTGAGAACCCCTGGGGCAGACACTACAAGTCCTCCATAGGTAAAGCAAATGTAGAGCAGGTCTTAGCCGCGATGCAAAATGAGTCAGGCTGGGCCTGCAGCATCGAAAGTTCACTGGAAACCCTCCTTGAGAAGGCGTTCCCAGATGACCAACTAGCTCGAGACACTGAAGCCCAGAGGGCAGCAAGGGAGCTGATCATGGACCCTCCGAATGAGCCAGACATCCCATTGTGGACAACAAGCGACCTCGGCAGGGCCCTTGCGACCTTAAAGCCCAACAAATCCCCTGGGCCAAATAAAATAGAAAGCAATATGCTAAGGAAGGCTGAGCGGACAATCTCCAGCGGTCTCCTTAATTTATTTAATGACTGTCTGCAGGTCGGACAGTTCCCCACTCAGTGGAAGACTGCGCGCGTTGTCACTCTTCAAAAGGGAGGCGACTGCAATCAGTCAGGCCCGCGATCATGGAGACCACTCAGCCTTCTTTCCATATTAGGCAAAACACTAGAAATCTTGATGTTGCAGTCCCTCGAAGGAGTCTTTGGCCGCAACCTCACAGACAGGCAATACGGGTGTACCAAAGGAAGATCCACGCAGGATGTCATTGTCGAGATTTGGCGTGTTTCCCTGCTGGCACCGGCTAAGTACGTCGTAGCAGTTCTGATTGACATCAGAGGAGCGTTTGACAACCTTTGGTGGCCAGCGCTCCTTAATGAGCTGAAAGGTAGGGGAATCCCCCGCAACCTGTACTCGCTCGTCAGAAGTTACCTGACAGACAGAACTGCTACGATCGAAAGTAGGCATGTCTCCGTCCGGAGAAAGATTGAGAAGGGGTGCCCACAGGGCTCGGTCCTTGGACCAGCACTCTGGAATGCCTTCTTCGAAGGTCTTCTCAGGAAACTCATGGAGACTGACTGCGAGCCGTACGCCTATGTGGATGACTTGACTGTGCTGATCTTTGCAGAGTCAGTCCGCCAAATTGAAGAAAAAAGCCACCACGTGCTCCGCACTGTCAACCAATGGTGCGAGCACGTCAAGATGCAGGTGGCTGAGGAAAAAACCCAGCTAATCCTCTTGAAGGGGAAGAATAATCCACCCACAATACGCTTTGGCGGCCACAGGCTCCTTCTTGAAAAGCACGTCAAGTATTTAGGAGTGAATATAGGTGAGAGGTGGGGTTTCAACCAACACCTCCAGTCCCTTAAAGGCACTACCATTGCAAGGTTTGCCTCACTGCGTGCCATTACTAAGGCCACTTGGGGTGTGTGTTACCACGACACCATCCTCATGTATAAGGCCATCTATTTAGGTGTGATTGGCTACTGCCCCGTTGTCTGGGGTAGCAAACTAACAGTCAATCAAAAGAGAGTATTGGCCCAATCCCAGAGAGCTGCGTTCCTGTGGATCACCAAGGCCTACAAGACTGTATCAACGGAAGCACTCCAGGTGATCACTGGTCAGTTACCAGTTGATTTGGCTGTTGAGTGCATGATTGACAAGTGGAGAGTGAAACGGGAGCTTCCCCCGCTTTGGGCTGAACTCCGTGCGGATCTCACCACAGAACAGAAACTTGCCGCCATCAATGAATGGGCTCTAGAGAAATGGCAAGCGAGATGGGAATCCTCGTCAAAGGGACGTGATACGTATGAGTTCTTCCCCAACATCCGTGAACGTCTTTCTAGAAAATGGGTTGAGCCAGACCACTGGACGAGCCAGTTCCTCACGGGACATGGTGACTTCAATGCGCGGCTCCACTTCTTTTCTCCGAAAGACTCTCCATTATGCACGTCTTGTGCCGCCAGTACGGAGGAAACAAGAAACCATGTGCTGCTCCACTGTAGTTTCTACAACAGTGAGCGACGGTTGTTGGGAGGGCAAACGAACTTAGCAGCATTGACTGCTACAAAGGAAGCCTATAACCATTTTGCAAAGTTCGCAAAGAAGGTAATGGCTAAGAAACGTGGTTATAGTTGATCAGTCCTTTTGAAACTTGCCACCCAAGTAAACAGTAAGATCAAGTAGGGAACCAGATTATGAACTACTCCGAGGTGGTACGGGATTCCTCAGGTGGTCACCTCCGCGCGGTAACACACGGGCAACAGCTCTCTACGGTGAGACTGGCTAACGACCACATACCTGCCGTACCTCCACAGGTCTGAGTTCGGTGGATGCTGCAGGGGCCGGCCTCTTGCATATTAGCGAAACCGCAACTTCTATGACTGATATAATCCTCGTCGAGGGTTTAGGTACAGTCATCAAATAAAGAAACAGACCTGTGTGTATGTGTGTGTGTGTGTCTGTAGTTCGATTTGCGGGAGAACGGCTGATCCGATTGAGCTAGTTCTTTTTTTGTTTTGTTCGTTATTTTTTGTAGACACCAAAATAAGGTTATGGACGATTTCGGCCGATGGGAAGGGGGGTGGGGGACGAAAATGTACCAAAAACTAGGGTTTTTCGCATTTTTCTCGAAAACGGCTCTAACGATTTTGATTAAACTTTCAAATTATCTTCTCCCAATCAATACCTAACTTTTCTTCTCCATACATATCTCCATGAAAATACGGTGAACGGAGATATGGGCCCATGAAGCAAAAATAGGTTTTTTACGCTTTTTGGCAAAACGGCTTCAGCGATTTTCCCCAAACTCACAGGATGTTTTCAAATAGTTAATACCTACATATTCCTCTCAATAAATGTTCCTGTGACGGTCCATTGAACAGAGATAAAAATCAAAATGTGTCGAAAATAACGTTTTTTCGAACATTTCCGTAAATTCCAGGGTAATTTTTTCACCAGATGTGATAAATCTTAATGGAGTGTCTTTTAGTCACCCATACCAACATTTCGTTCTCCATAATTATTTCTGTATATATATGTTGAACGGAGATATAAGCCACGTTAACTCAGAAAAGGAGATTTGTCGAATATTAATTTATCGGTATTCCAGTTTTCTCAAAAACGGCTCTAACGATTTCGATCAAACTTTCGGAGTACTTTCAGTTAACTAGTCCCTACATTTTGTTCTCCATAAATGTTCCTGTAAAAATGCGTTGAACGAAGATATAGCGCCCGCCTATGTAGATGGTGTTCGAACTTAAAGGGGTGGCGGAAAGTAGTGTGTTGCTACGCACCAGATATTTTTAAATTGTCCTCCTCTCCTTTTCATTATTCTCCCCTCTCCAACTGAAGCATCAGGGTTGCACCTCGCGATCCTCGTCGTTAGTTACTGTGAGAACAGGGTGGAAAAACGAAGTATTAATAGATTGTGCCTAATGAGTGGAGAGATAATAAGGAAGGTGGGGAATAAGCGAATATATAGACGCAATTTAAACTAAAAGTGAGCGGATAAAAATGTTGCCTACCAAATTCTAGACGGAACGCTGGTCCGTCGAACCCTTTGAAAATGAGGGAGAGTGAGCTCCTCGCGTAGTCCTTCAACGAATCTGGCGTTATCCGCTGGCGATATCTATCGGGAAGCCATACGAAAAAAAAAACTCTCCGCTCCTTGCATCCGATATTTGAGCTCTCAGGCTAAGACCGTGGATAGTGGGCCTTAGCATGAGTGAATGAATCGGATACGGTACATCCTCTATTAGGTTTCTTATAGATGTGTACCGCGGATTGGCACCACCGTTGAGGAGAACTTGAAGCTTTGAACCAGACATCTGTTAATGCAAATGATTGATAAGTGGGGGGAGCGACTTCATATCGAGTTAATTATGAATGGAAGCATACTTACGATTGTGATAATGCTCTGACGAGAATAATTTCCCCACTCTCGGAATCGTCCTTATAAAGTCGCATTGTCTCCACCCCTCATTAACGGTGAAACTCGCCAATTGCGCGCGCGCGAAAAGCCGGCGACTTGCGACAAAAACAAGTTGTTTTCGTCGTTAACGAGACGACGGAATTTCAGCGAGTTGAATCCAAGCGGTGACAACCTTGAAAGTGTTTACGGCGATCGGTGAAAAGCCCATTAGTCGATAGAAACGTAGCAAGCTAATCGTTGGCGCGCGTTTTCCCGCATCTTTCATCCCCCCGTTTTTACTATAATTGTACGCGTTTTTACGCGACTTACTACGTAATCACCCCCTACAACTCTGCCTCCATCCATTGACACCTCTCCCGAGCTAATCGGACCGCTGGAACATCCCCATTAACCCCGCGGAAACGATTACGGTTTTCACGCTACTTACTACGCCATCCACACCTACACACCCTCCTCTATCCATTGACACCCCCCAGACATAATTGGGTCACTGAAACATAGTAAATTCACAACTCATACTCCATTGTTTACCTCTGTCCTGGGACGTGCTCTTTTCTACTACTCAGTTGTGCTTCTAAATAACGTTCCGTTTGACTTCTTGATTTTTGTTACAATTAAAAACCCTTTAAAAAGTGTTACAATTGGTGTCAGGTGTGGGATTTTGTTTGAAATGCCTGTCAAGAAGATCGGTGAATTGTTAGTTGCAGAGTTACGAAAGGAATTAGAAGAATTGGAGTTGGAAACGACAGGTACGAAAGCTGTTTTATTGGGAAGGCTTTGTGAATATTATGAAGCACAGGGAGTTGACCCTGGGTCTGTTGAGTTTGATGATTGTTCCTTGAAAACTGTGCGAAGCATGCTCTCCCAACAAGTAGTCGACGTGACCACGAATATTGCCGCAGAAATAAACGGAAAAATTAAGTTCGAACACCAGCTACATAGGCGGGCGCTATATCTTCGTTCACCGCATTTTTACAGGCACATTTATAGAGAACAAAACGTAGGGACTAGTTACATGAGAGTACTCCGAAAGTTTGATCGAAATCGTTGGAGCCGTTTTTGAGAAAATTGGAATAGCGAGAAATTAATATTCGACATATCTCCTTTTCTGAGTTAACTTGGCTTATATCTCCGTTCAACATATATATATATATATATATACAGAAATAATTATGGAGAACGAAATGTTGATATGGGTGACTAAAAGACCTACCCACCGGCCGAAATCGTTCATAACCTTATTTTGGTGTCTACAAAAAATAACGCAAAACAAAAAAGAACCAGCTCAATCGGTTCAGCCGTTCTCCCGCAAATTGAACTACAGACACACACAGGTCTGTTTCTTTATTTATTTGATGACTGTACCTAAACCCTCGACGAGGATTATATCAGTCATAGAAGTTGCGGTTCGCTAATATGCAAGAGGCCGGCCCCTGCAGCATCCACCGAACTCAGACCTGTGGAGGTACGGCAGGTATTTGGTCGTTAGCCAGTCTCACCGTAGAGAGCTGTTGCCCGTGTGTTACCGCGCGGAGGTGACCACCTGAGGAATCCCGTACCATCTGGGAGGAGTTCTTAATCTGGTTCCCTACCTGATCTTACTGTTTACTTGGGTGGCAAGTTTCGAAAAGACAGATCAACTATAACCACGTTTCTTAGCCATTACCTTCTTTGCGAACTTTGCAAAATGGTTATAGGCTTCCTTTGTAGCAGACAATGCTGCTAAGTTCGTTTGCCCTCCCAACAACCGTCGCTCACTGTTGTAGAAACTGCACTGGAGGCACAAGATGTGGATAATGGAGAGTCTTTCAAAGAAAAGAAGTGGAGCCGCGCATTGAAGTCACCATGTCCCGTGAGGAACTGGCTCAACCCATTTTCTAGAAAGACGTTCACGGATGTTGGGGAAGAACTCATACGTATCACGCCCCTTTGACGAGGATTCCCATCTCGCTTGCCATTTCTCTAGAGCCCATTCATCGATGGCGGCAAGTTTCTGTTCTGTGGTGAGATCCGAACGGAGTTCAGCCCAAAGCGGGGGAAGCTCCCGTTTCACTCTCCACTTGTCAATCATGCACTCAACAGCCAAATCAACTGGTAACTGACCAGTGATCACCTGGAGTGCTTCCGTTGATACAGTCTTGTAGGCCTTGGTGATCCACAGGAGCGCAGCTCTCTGGGATTGGGCCAATACTCTCTTTTGATTGACTGTTAGTTTGCTACCCCAGACAACGGGGCAGTAGCCAATCACACCTAAATAGATGGCCTTATACATGAGGATGGTGTCGTGGTAACACACACCCCAAGTGGCCTTAGTAATGGCACGCAGTGAGGAAAACCTTGCAATGGTAGTGCCTTTAAGGGACTGGAGGTGTTGGTTGAAACCTGTCCTCTCACTTATATGCACTCCTAAATACTTGACGTGCTTTTCAAGAAGGAGCCTGTGGCCGCCAAAGCGTATTGTGGGTGGATTATTCACTTTCCCCTTCAAGAGGATTAGCTGGGTTTTTTCCTCAGCCACCTGCATCTTGACATGCTCGCACCATTGGTTGACAGTGCGGAGCACATGGTGGGTTTTTTCTTCAATTTGGCGGACTGACTCTGCAAAGATCAGCACAGTAAAGTCATCCACATAGGCGTACGGCTCGCAGTCAGTCTCCATGAGTTTCCTGAGAAGACCTTCGAAGAAGGCATTCCAGAGTGCTGGTCCAAGAACCGAGCCCTGTGGGCACCCCTTCTCAATCTTTCTCCGGACGGAGACATGCCTACTTTCGATCGTAGCAGTTCTGTCTGTCAGGTAACTTCTGACGAGCGAGTACAGGTTGCGGGGGATTCCCCTACCTTTGAGCTCATTAAGGAGCGCTGGCCACCAAAGGTTGTCAAACGCTCCCCTGATGTCAATCAGAACTGCTACGACGTACTTAGCCGGTGCCAGCAGGGAAACACGCCAAATCTCGACAATGACATCCTGCGTGGATCTTCCTTTGGTACACCCGTATTGCCTGTCTGTGAGGTTGCGGCCAAAGACTCCTTCGAGGGACTGCAACATCAAGATTTCTAGTGTTTTGCCTAATATGGAAAGAAGGCTGAGTGGTCTCCATGATCGCGGGCCTGACTGATTGCGGTCGCCTCCCTTTTGAAGAGTGACAACGCGCGCGGTCTTCCACTGAGTGGGGAACTGTCTGACCTGCAGACAGTCATTAAATAAAATAAGGAGGCCGCTGGAGATTGTCCGCTCAGCCTTCCTTAGCATATTGCTTTCTACTTTATCTGGCCCAGGAGATTTGTTGGGCATTAAGGTCGCAAGGGCCCTGCCGAGGTCGCCTGTTGTCCACAGTGGGATGTCGGGCTCGTTCGGAGGGTCCATGATCAGCTTCCTTGCTGCCCTCTGGGCTTCAGTGTCTCGAGCTACTTGGTCATCTGGGAACGCCTTCTCAAGGAGGGTTTCCAGTGAACGTTCGATCTGCAAGCCCAGCCTGACTCATTTTGCATCGCAGCTAAGACCTGCTCTACATTTGTTTTTCCTATGGAGGACTTGTAGTGTCTGCCCCAGGGGTTCTCAGAGCTCTCCGCTTCCACAAAATTTCGCCAGCCTTGCCGTTTGGCTCGTTTGATGGCGCGGTGGAAGGCCTTCTTCTCTTGGATGAAGGCAGTTCGGAGTGTTGCTCTGGCATCAGGGTCACGAGTGTTTTGGTACATCCTTCTGGCTCTATTTGCACTTTGCTTGAGGGGATTAAGTTCCTCAGTCCACCATGGGACTTTGATCGCCCTGTGCTTCTGTTGGCCAAGTACAGAGAGCAGTGCTGTGGTAAATATGTCCACTTTGCTGTCGACCTCTTCAGGTGTGTATGCTTGCGCTATTAGGTCGGTGTCCGCGGCACGCAGTTCACCTTCCAGTACCCTACAGAATTGCGGCCAGTCAGCATTTTTTGTGCGGAATCGCTTTTCACGCGTGTCTTTGCAGAGGATGTTGTCATCCGTAATGTCACCCTGCAGTAGGGGGTCCAGAATTCCACTGCCGTACTCCCTGCGTGTTCGTATAAGCCGGACTAAAAGGGACACAACTTACACTTCATTCACATACATGACACACTGGGAACCCCCTACCTTTAGCTGGGATCGCAGAACACACCCCCCGCAGGAAGGGGTACAGAATTCTCCTGCCGTATCCTCTGCGTGGTCGTTAAAACCGGCCTTAAAGGGGCTTAAAGCTCACGACACTGACATACACAACATATTCCAGATACTAAATACACTGCAACGGCTTGCGTGGCAGAACACACTCACTTGAAACACTCATAATGAGCGAAAGACAGTCCTGGAAGTAGCTCACTAACACCTTTGAGCGATCCCCTATATAGGTGCGGCCTTCGGAATGAGGAGGGGGAAAACCCAGGTTTGAGCGTTCCTGGGGCGGCTGATAGCGTGTGTCCCGCTCACCACATCACTAGTGGCCGAGGGCTGACTCTGAGCAGCAGCCGAAAAATTCCTCATGCGTCTTAGTCCCGGTGGGTGGCCGGACTGGCAGCTGCGGCGCATGTGGGGGCCTCCCTTTGACCCTCAACCGACCAGCGAAAGGGGCTAAAATCAATATGCCTGACGGGGAGCTTCCAGGACACTCCCTCGAGCACCCCCCGCTCATACCACGAACACACACAACAAATGAACTCACAAGGATACACTACACCAGTCCGCTTCTTTAATCACCCCCAAATAAGTAAAAAACATGACAAAGTCAACTAAAACTTCAGCAGGTAATAAAAACGCCACCTGCGCCTCTTCCTCGGGCTCGCCAAGCTCGACCCCTCCCTCTTCGGACGATGAGCAACCTACTCGTCGTCCAAACAAACAAGGGCGGAAAGAACCGGGCAAACCGCGTTCATCTCCCCCTTCTCCCCATAGTAGCCCGGGCAACCCGGCTACTACAAGCACACGACACAGCGTGGACCCTAAACTGTCGGACATGGAGCAAATTTGCGCATACGTCCAAATCATCCACGGCCAGCTGGCACGGATGAGGGCCAAAGCGACAGGACCTATGCGGGACCTCGTAACTAGTTGCCTCTTCGAAATTTCGAAGCTGGCTATAAAAGCTAATGCCCCCCCAACGACATCGCCCCCTGCCACTCCCCCCCTGCGGGAAACTGTGGCGGCTGTCGTGAGGGAAGAGCTGCGGAGGGCAATTGCCCCGCAGCCAGTGCCACCAGCCCCCCAAACTCGAGGAGCAACAACGAGCCAGGGTAGTACCCCAGGCCCCTCATATGCGGCAGTAGCCGCTACTGCGCCTTCCTCCCCCCCTCATGGAGCTGAGGCGGAATGGCAGCCTGCCAGGGCCAGGAAGCGCAGAGGGAAGCAGAAACAGGCCCCAACTAAGCAGGAAGTGCAGGCCGAGGGCAGCGCCCCGCCTATGCCTCCGCCCAAAAACAATGGCAAAAATAAAAATAAAAACCAAAATAAAAAGCCTCCACCGCTTGCCAAACTCCCCCCTAAAAACCCACGACAAAACGTGGTAGTGGTTAGGCGGACATGTGAGGAAGGAGAGGCTGGTCCCTCCAACCCTGACGCAATGGAAGCGCTTATGCGGGGTGTCCCTGCTACGGACCTCCAAGCTCTGAGTGTCCGAGTGCTAGACATCCGCACCGCAGTAGGAGGTGGCGCCGTCATTGTGACGGAAACGCCAGAAATGGCCAAGGCGCTCACGAGCCACATTTCCACAAAAAGGAGTTGAAGCTCCAAGCGTCAGCCCCTGGGTCGTTTCCCACGCCTGCTGCTGTGCGACGTGCGGACCGACCTTCAAAAGAGGACTTGGCCCAACAAGTTGTTGGGCACAACCCTGCGTTAGGCTTGCAGCCGCAGGATGTCAGGCCTCTCTTCACCAAAAAGCGTGGCAGACAGAAGGATTGGGTGATTGAGGTATCACCCAGCCTGTACAAAAAACTAGAGGGCAAGGCACCTCCAAATAGCCTGGCAGCGGTGCGCCATACGAAAGTACCAAGCCCCCACTCAGTGCTACAAATGCCAGCGCTATGGCCACCTGGCAGTGGCCTGTACAAGACCTGTTGTGTGCGCCTGGTGCGCCTTGCCACATCTGAGTAAGGAATGCAAGCGTGATGCTCCTCAAGTGTGCCAATTGCGTCGAACGCAAAATCCAACAGGTCGCACACTCTACACGAGACGCACGCTGTACCATTCGTCAGCGAGCGATTGCCCTCCAGGAGTCACGAGTGGATTATGAATAGGTCAAAAACAGTTCGAATCCTTCAGCACAACACAAATAAGAGTTGCCCAGTTATGGCTGAGTTGCTGCAAAATGCACTCAAGAAACGCTGCAGTGTCCTCGCCATACAGGAACCGTACATAGGATCCAAAACTCTTGGTCTCGGATCGCAGGCACGAGTGGTGGCTGGAGCAAGAACCGGAGCCAAGGCAGCAGTAGCCTGCATCGACCCGTCCATTGACATGCTCGCACTCACTCACCTGAACAGCCAGCACTTGGCCGCTGTGCTCATCCGAGCCGGTGGCTTTGAGCTGGTTGTAATATCATTTACAGGCAATTTGGCGCACCAGTTGCCAACAGCCTTGAACCACTCGAGCGGGCTCTAGCAGGCCTATCAGGACGACCCTGCGTAGTCTGTGCTGATGCAAACGCCAGATCACCATTGTGGGGATCCCCAACCCTGGATGGGGCGGGCGAGGCGTATATAGAGCTGCTCACCAGGTACAACTTGGTTGTTGCCAACGACCCCATGACTGAGGCGACCTATGATGGCCCGGGAGGAAGGTCGTGTATAGACGTCACAGCCGTGTCCCACACCCTGCTACTCAAATTGAAGGGTTGGCGAGTCGTACCAGGTGCAACGCAGAGCGATCACATGGTTATTGACTTTGCCATTAGGGATAATAACATCCTCTGCAAAGACACGCGTGAAAAGCGATTCCGCACAAAAAATGCTGACTGGCCGCAATTCTTTAGGGTACTGGAAGGTGAACTGCGTGCCGCAGACACCGACCTAATAGTGCAAGCATCCACACCTGAAGAGGTGGACAGCAAAGTGGACACATTTACCACAGCACTGCACTCTGCTGGGCTCTCTGTACTTGGCCAACAGAAGCACAGGGCGATCAAAGTCCCATGGTGGACTGAGGAACTTAATCCCCTCAAGCAAAGTGCAAATAGAGCCAGAAGGATGTACCAAAACACTCGTGACCCTGATGCCAGAGCAACACTCCGAACTGCCTTCATCCAAGAGAAGAAGGCCTTCCACCGCGCCATCAAACGAGCCAAACGGCAAGGCTGGCGAAATTTTGTGGAAGCGGAGAGCTCTGAGAACCCCTGGGGCAGACACTACAAGTCCTCCATAGGAAAAGCAAATGTAGAGCAGGTCTTAGCTGCGATGCAAAATGAGTCAGGCTGGGCCTGCAGTATCGAACGTTCACTGGAAACCCTCCTTGAGAAGGCGTTCCCAGATGACCAACTAGCTCGAGACACTGAAGCCCAGAGGGCAGCAAGGGAGCTGATCATGGACCCTCCGAACGAGCCCGACATCCCATTGTGGACAACAGGCGACCTCGGCAGGGCTCTTGCGACCTTAAAGCCCAACAAATCTCCTGGGCCAGATAAAATAGAAAGCAATATGCTAAGGAAGGCTGAGCGGACAATCTCCAGCGGTCTCCTTAATTTATTTAATGACTGTCTGCAGGTCGGACAGTTCCCCACTCAGTGGAAGTCTGCGCGCGTTGTCACTCTTCAAAAGGGAGGCGACCGCAATCAGTCGGACCCGCGATCATGGAGACCACTCAGCCTTCTTTCCATATTAGGCAAAACACTAGAAATCTTGATGTTGCAGTCCCTCGAAGGAGTCTTTGGCCGCAACCTCACAGGCAGGCAATACGGGTGTACCAAAGGAAGGTCCACGCAGGATGTCATTGTCGAGATTCGGCGTGTTTCCCTGCTGGCACCGGCTAAGTACGTCGTAGCAGTTCTGATTGACATCAGAGGAGCGTTTGACAACCTTTGGTGGCCAGCGCTCCTTAATGAACTCAAAGGTAGGGGATTCCCCCGCAACCTGTACTCGCTCGTCAGAAGTTACCTGACAGACAGAACTGCTACGATCGAAAGTAGGCATGTCTCCGTCCGGAGAAAGATTGAGAAGGGGTGCCCACAGGGCTCGGTCCTAGGACCAGCACTCTGGAATGCCTTCTTCGAAGGTCTTCTCAGGAAACTCATGGAGACTGACTGCGAGCCGTACGCCTATGTGGATGACTTGACTGTGCTGATCTTTGCAGAGTCAGTCCGCCAAATTGAAGAAAAAACCCACCACGTGCTCCGCACTGTCAACCAATGGTGCGAGCACGTCAAGATGCAGGTGGCTGAGGAAAAAACCCAGCTAATCCTCTTGAAGGGGGAAGTGAATAATCCACCCACAATACGCTTTGGCGGCCACAGGCTCCTTCTTGAAAAGCACGTCAAGTATTTAGGAGTGAATATAGGTGAGAGGTGGGGTTTCAACCAACACCTCCAGTCCCTTAAAGGCACTACCATTGCAAGGTTTGCCTCACTACGTGCCATTACTAAGGCCACTTGGGGTGTGTGTTACCACGACACCATCCTCGTGTATAAGGCCATCTATTTAGGTGTGATTGGCTACTGCCCTGTTGTCTGGGGTAGCAAACTAACAGTCAATCAAAAGAGAGTATTGGCCCAATCCCAGAGAGCCGCGCTCCTGTGGATCACCAAGGCCTACAAGACTGTATCAACGGAAGCACTCCAGGTGATCACTGGTTAGTTACCAGTTGATATGGCTGTTGAGTGCATGATCTACAAGTGGAGAGTGAAACAGGAGCTTCCCCCGCTTTGGGCTGAACTCCGTGCGGATCTCACCACAGAACAGAAACTTGCCGCCATCGATGAATGGGCTCTAGAGAAATGGCAAGCGAGATGGGAATCCTCGTCAAAGGGACGTGATACGTATGAGTTCTTCCCCAACATCCGTGAACGTCTTTCTAGAAAATGGGTTGAGCCAGACCACTGGACGAGCCAGTTCCTCACGGGACATGGTGACTTCAATGCGCGGCTCCACTTCTTTTCTCTGAAAGACTCTCCATTATGCACGTCTTGTGCCTCCAGTGCGGAGGAAACAAGAAACCATGTGCTGCTCCACTGTAGTTTCTACAACAGTGAGCGACGGTTGTTGAGAGGGCAAACGAACTTAGCAGCTTTGACTGCTACAAAGGAAGCCTATAACCATTTTGCAAAGTTCGCAAAGAAGGTAATGGCTAAGAAACGTGGTTATAGTTGATCAGTCCTTTTGAAACTAGCCACCCAAGTAAACAGTAAGATCAGGTAGGGAACCAGATTAAGAACTACTCCCAGATGGTACGGGATTCCTCAGGTGGTCACCTCCGCGCGGTAACACACGGGCAACAGCTCTCTACGGTGAGACTGGCTAACGACCACATACCTGCCGTACCTCCACAGGTCTGAGTTCGGTGGATGCTGCAGGGGCCGGCCTCTTGCATATTAGCGAAACCGCAACTTCTATGACTGATATAACCCTCGTCGAGGGTTTAGGTACAGTCATGAAATAAAGAAACAGATCTGTTGTCATCCGTAATGGCAAAGTCAATAACCATGTGATCGCTCTGCGTTGCACCTGGTACGACTCGCCAACCCTGCAATCTGAGTAGCAGGGTGTGAGACACGGCTGTGACGTCTATACACGACCTTCCTCCCGGACCATCATAGGTCGCCTCAGTCATGGGGTCGTTGGCAACAACCAAGTTGTACCTGGTGAGCAGCTCTATATACGCCTCGCCCGCCCCATCAAGGGTTGGGGATCCCCACAATGGTGATGTGGCGTTTGCATCAGCACAGACTACGCAGGGTCGTCCTGATAGGCCTGCTAGAGCCCGCTCGAGTGGTTCAAGGCTGTTGGCAACTGGTGCGCCAAATTGCCTGTAGAATGATATTACAACCAGCTCAAAGCCACCGGCTCGGATGAGCACAGCGGCCAAGTGCTGGCTGTTCAGGTGGGTGAGTGCGAGCATGTCAATGGACGGGTCGATGCAGGCTACTGCTGCCTTGGCTCCCGTTCTTGCTCCAGCCACCACTCGTGCCTGCGATCCTAGACCAAGAGTTTTGGATCCTATGTATGGTTCCTGAATGGCGAGAACACTCTAGCGTTTCTTGAGTGCATTTTGCAGCAACTCAGCCATAACTGGGGAACTCTTATTGGTGTTGTGCTGAAGGATTCGAACTGTTTTTGACCTATTCATAATCCACTCGTGACTCCTGGAGGGCAATCGCTCGCTGACGAATGGTACAGCGTGCGTCTCGTGTAGAGTGTGCGACCTGTTGGATTTTGCGTTCGACGCAATTGGCACGCTTGAGGAGAGCATCACGCTTGCATTCCTTACTCAGATGTGGCAAGGCGCACCAGGCGCACACAACAGGTCTTGTACAGGCCACTGCCAGGTGGCCATAGCGCTGGCATTTGTAGCACTGAGTGGGGGCATGGTACTTTCGTATGGCGCACCGTTGCCAGGCTATTTGGAGGTGCCTTGCCCCCTCTAGTTTTTTGTATAGGCTGGGTGATACCTCGATCACCCAATCCTTTTGTCGCATATGAGGGGCCTGGGGTACTACCCTGGCTCGTTAAAGCTCCTTGAGTTTGGGGGGCTGGTGGCACTGGCTGCTGGGCAATTGCCCTACGCAGCTCTTCCCTCACGACAGCCGCCACAGTTTCCCGCAGGGGGGGAGTGGCAGGGGGCGATGTCGTTGGGGGGGCATTAGCTTTTATAGCCAGCTTCGAAATTTCGAAGAGGCAACTAGTGACGAGGTTCCGCATAGGTCCTGTCGCGTTGACCCTCATCCGTGCCAGTTGGCCGTGGATGATTTGGACATATGCGCAAATCTGCTCCATGTCCGACAGATTAGGGTCGACGGGATGTTGAGTGCTTGTAGTAGCCGGGTTGCCCAGGCTACTAGGGGGAGAAGGGGGAGATGAACGCGGTTTGCCCGGTTCTTTCTGCCCTTGTTTGTTTGGACGACGAGTAGGTTGCTCATCGTCCGAAGAGGGAGGGGTCGAGCTTGGCGAGCCCGAGGAAGAGGCGCAGGTGGCGTTTTTATTACCTGCTGAAGATTTAGTTGACTTTGTCATGGTTTTACTTATTTGGGGGGTGATTAAAGAAGCGGACTGGTGTAGTGTATCCTTGTGAGTTCATTTGTTGTGTGTGTTCGTGGTATGAGCGAGAGGTGCTCGAGGCAGTGTCCTGGAAGCTCCCCTCAGGCATATTGATTCTAGCCCCTTTCGCTGGTCCGTTGAGGGTCAAAGGGAGGCCCCCACATGCGCCGCAGCTGCCAGTCCGGCCACCCACCGGGACTAAGACGCATGAGGGATTTTTCGGCTGCTGCTCAGAGTCAGCCCTCGGCCACTAGTGATGTGGTGAGCGGGACACACGCTATCAGCCGCCCCAGGAACGCTCAAACCTGGTTTTTCCCCCTCCTCATTCCGAAGGCCGCACCTATATAGGGGATCGCTCAAAAGGTGTTAGTGAGCTACTTCCAGGACTGTCTTTCGCTCATTATGAGTGTTTCAAGTGAGTGTGTTCTGCCACGCAAGCCGTTGCAGTGTATTTAGTATCTGGAATATGTTGTGTATGTCAGTGTCGTGAGCTTTAAGCCCCTTTAAGGCCGGTTTAACGACCACGCAGAGGATACGGCAGGAGAATTCTGTACCCCTTCCTGCGGGGGTGTGTTCTGCGATCCCAGCTAAAGGTAGGGGTTCCCAGTGTGTCGTGTATGTGAATGAAGTGTAAGTTGTGTCCCTTTTAGTCCGGCTTATACGAACACGCAGGGAGTACGGCAGTGGAATTCTGGACCCCCTACTGCAGGGTGAGCACAGTGTGGCGACAGAGTACACTGTGACGCCCAGCCACAGTTAAGCCTCGTTGGATGTAATCCTGCGGGGACCTCATAGAGGTGAGGTTGTCTTTCAAGCTGGGCCCACCCGGCTGTCCCTTTTAGTCGGCTCATACGACACGCAGGGAATACGTCAGCGGAATTCTGGACCCCCGACTGCAGGGTGAAACAGCCTTGAACCACTCGAGCGGGCTCTAGCAGGCCTATCAGGACGACCCTGCGTAGTCTGTGCTGATGCAAACGCCAGATCACCATTGTGGGGATCCCCAACCCTGGATGGGGCGGGCGAGGCGTATATAGAGCTGCTCACCAGGTACAACTTGGTTGTTGCCAACGACCCCATGACTGAGGCGACCTATGATGGCCCGGGAGGAAGGTCGTGTATAGACGTCACAGCCGTGTCCCACACCCTGCTACTCAAATTGAAGGGTTGGCGAGTCGTACCAGGTGCAACGCAGAGCGATCACATGGTTATTGACTTTGCCTCGAGCACCTCTCGCTCATACCACTAACACACACAACAAATGAACTCACAAGGATACACTACACCAGTCTGCTTCTTTTTCTCCCCTCACAAATTAGTAAAAATAACATGACAAAGTCAAAACCCAAAATTGCAGGTAATAAAAACGCCACCTGCGCCTCTTCCTCGGGCTCGCCAAGCTCGACCCCTCCCTCCTCGGACGATGAGCAACCTACTCGTCGTCCAAACAAACAAGGGCGGAAAGAACCGGGCAAACCGCGTTCATCTCCCCTTCTCCCCTAGTAGCCCGGGCAACCCGGCTACTACAAGCACACGACACAGCGTGGACCTAAACTGTCGGACATGGAGCAAATTTGTGCATACGTCCAAATCATCCACGGCCAGCTGGCACGGATGAGGGCCAACGCGACAGGACCTATGCGGGACCTCGTCACTAGTTGCCTCTTCGAAATTTCGAAGCTGGCTATAAAAGCTAATGCCCCCCCAACGACATCGCCCCCTGCCACTCCCCTGCGGAAACTGTGGCGGCTGTCGTGAGGAAGAGCTGCGTAGGGCAATTGCCCAGCAGCCAGTGCCACCAGCCCCCAAACTCGAGGAGCAACAACGAGCCAGGGTAGTACCCCAGGCCCTCATATGAGGCAGTAGCCGCTACTGCGCCTTCCTCCCCTCATGGAGCTGAGGCGGAATGGCAGCCTGCCAGGGCCAGGAAGCGCAGAGGGAAGCAGAAACAGGCCCCAACTAAGCAGGAAGTGCAGGCCGAGGGCAGCGCCCGCCTATGCCTCCGCCCAAAAACAAGGGCAAAAATAAAAATAAAAACCAAAATAAAAAGCCTCCACCGCTTGCCAAACTCCCCTAAAAACCCACGACAAAACGTGGTAGTGGTTAGGCGGACATGTGAGGAAGGAGAGGCTGGTCCTCCAACCCTGACGCAATGGAAGCGCTTATGCGGGGTGTCCCTGCTACGGACCTCCAAGCTCTGAGTGTCCGAGTGCTAGACATCCGCACCGCAGTAGGAGGTGGCGCCGTCATTGTGACGGAAACGCCAGAAATGGCCAAGGCGCTCACGAGCCACATTTCCACAAAAAAGGAGTTGAAGCTCCAAGCGTCAGCCCCCCTGGGTCGTTTCCCACGCCTGCTGCTGTGCGACGTGCGGACCGACCTTCAAAAGAGGACTTGGCCCAACAAGTTGTTGAGCACAACCCTGCGTTAGGCTTGCAGCCGCAGGATGTCAGGCCTCTCTTCACCAAAAAGCGTGGCAGACAGAAGGATTGGGTGATTGAGGTATCACCCAGCCTGTACAAAAAACTAGAGGGGGCAAGGCACCTCCAAATAGCCTGGCAGCGGTGCGCCATACGAAAGTACCAAGCCCCCACTCAGTGCTACAAATGCCAGCGCTATGGCCACCTGGCAGTGGCCTGTACAAGACCTGTTGTGTGCGCCTGGTGCGCCTTGCCACATCTGAGTAAGGAATGCAAGCGTGATGCTCCCCTCAAGTGTGCCAATTGCGTCGAACGCAGAATCCAACAGGTCGCACAGATCTGTTTCTTTATTTCATGACTGTACCTAAACCCTCGACGAGGGTTATATCAGTCATAGAAGTTGCGGTTTCGCTAATATGCAAGAGGCCGGCCCCTGCAGCATCCACCGAACTCAGACCTGTGGAGGTACAGCAGGTATGTGGTCGTTAGCCAGTCTCACCGTAGAGAGCTGTTGCCCGTGTGTTACCGCGCGGAGGTGACCACCTGAGGAATCCCGTACCATCTGGGAGTAGTTCTTAATCTGGTTCCCTACCTGATCTTACTGTTTACTGGGGTGGCAAGTTTCAAAAGGACTGATCAACTATAACCACGTTTCTTAGCCATCACCTTCTTTGCGAACTTTGCAAAATGGTTATAGGCTTCCTTTGTAGCAGTCAAAGCTGCTAAGTTCGTTTGCCCTCTCAACAACCGTCGCTCACTGTTGTAGAAACTACAGTGGAGCAGCACATGGTTTCTTGTTTCCTCCGCACTGGAGGCACAAGACGTGCATAATGGAGAGTCTTTCAGGGAAAAGAAGTGGAGCCGCGCATTGAAGTCACCATGTCCCGTGAGGAACTGGCTCGTCCAGTGGTCTGGCTCAACCCATTTTCTAGAAAGACGTTCACGGATGTTGGGGAAGAACTCATACGTATCACGTCCCTTTGACGAGGACTCCCATCTCGCTTGCCATTTCTCTAGAGCCCATTCATCGATGGCGGCAAGTTTCTGTTCTGTGGTGAGATCCGCACCGAGTTCAGCCCAAAGCGGGGGAAGCTCCCGTTTCACTCTCCACTTGTCAATCATGCACTCAACAGCCAAATAAACTGGTAACTGACCAGTGATCACCTGGAGTGCTTCCGTTGATACAGTCTTGTAGGCCTTGGTGATCCACAGGAGCGCGGCTCTCTGGGATTGGGCCAATACTCTCTTTTGATTGACTGTTAGTTTGCTACCCCAGACAACAGGGCAGTAGCCAATCACACCTAAATAGATGGCCTTATACATGAGGATGGTGTCGTGGTAACACACACCCCAAGTGGCCTTAGTAATGGCACGCAGTGAGGCAAACCTTGCAATGGTAGTGCCTTTAAGGGACTGGAGGTGTTGGTTGAAACCCCACCTCTCACCTATATTCACTCCTAAATACTTGACGTGCTTTTCAAGAAGGAGCCTGTGGCCGCCAAAGCGTATTGTGGGTGGATTATTCACTTTCCCCTTCAAGAGGATTAGCTGGGTTTTTCCTCAGCCACCTGCATCTTGACGTGCTCGCACCATTGGTTGACAGTGCGGAGCACGTGGTGGAGTTTTTCTTCAATTTGGCGGACTGACTCTGCAAAGATCAGCACAGTCAAGTCATCCACATAGGCGTACGGCTCGCAGTCAGTCTCCATGAGTTTCCTGAGAAGACCTTCGAAGAAGGCATTCCAGAGTGCTGGTCCTAGGACCGAGCCCTGTGGGCACCCCTTCTCAATCTTTCTCCGGACGGAGACATGCCTACTTTGGATCGTAGCAGTTCTGTCTGTCAGGTAACTTCTGACGAGCGAGTACAGGTTGCGGGGGATTCGCGTACCTTTGAGTTCATTAAGGGCGCTGGCCACCAAAGGTTGTCAAACGCTCCTCTGATGTCAATCAGAACTGCTACGACGTACTTAGCCGGTGCCAGCAGGAAACACGCCGAATCTCGACAATGACATCCTGCGTGGACCTTCCTTTGGTACACCCGTATTGCCTGCCTGTGAGGTTGCGGCCAAAGACTCCTTCGAGGGACTGCAACATCAAGATTTCTAGTGTTTTGCCTAATATGGAAAGAAGGCTGAGTGGTCTCCATGATCGCGGGTCCGACTGATTGCGGTCGCCTCCCTTTTGAAGAGTGACAACGCGCGCAGACTTCCACTGAGTGGGGAACTGTCCGACCTGCAGACAGTCATTAAATAAATTAAGGAGACCGCTGGAGATTGTCCGCTCAGCCTTCCTTAGCATATTGCTTTCTATTTTATCTGGCCCAGGAGATTTGTTGGGCTTTAAGGTCGCAAGAGCCCTGCCGAGGTCGCCTGTTGTCCACAATGGGATGTCGGGCTCGTTCGGAGGGTCCATGATCAGCTCCTTGCTGCCCTCTGGGCTTCAGTGTCTCGAGCTAGTTGGTCATCTGGGAACGCCTTCTCAAGGAGGGTTTCCAGTGAACGTTCGATACTGCAGGCCCAGCCTGACTCATTTTGCATCGCAGCTAAGACCTGCTCTACATTTGCTTTTCCTATGGAGGACTTGTAGTGTCTGCCCCAGGGGTTCTCAGAGCTCTCCGCTTCCACAAAATTTCGCCAGCCTTGCCGTTTGGCTCGTTTGATGGCGCGGTGGAAGGCCTTCTTCTCTTGGATGAAGGCAGTTCGGAGTGTTGCTCTGGCATCAGGGTCACGAGTGTTTTGGTACATCCTTCTGGCTCTATTTGCACTTTGCTTGAGGGGATTAAGTTCCTCAGTCCACCATGGGACTTTGATCGCCCTGTGCTTCTGTTGGCCAAGTACAGAGAGCCCAGCAGAGTGCAGTGCTGTGGTAAATGTGTCCACTTTGCTGTCCACCTCTTCAGGTGTGGATGCTTGCACTATTAGGTCGGTGTCTGCGGCACGCGGTTCACCTTCCAGTACCCTAAAGAATTGCGGCCAGTCAGCATTTTTTGTGCGGAATCGCTTTTCACGCGTGTCTTTGCAGAGGATGTTATCATCCGTAATGGCAAAGTCAATAACCATGTGATCGCTCTGCGTTGCACCTGGTACGACTCGCCAACCCTTCAATTTGAGTAGCAGGGTGTAGGACACGGCTGTGACGTCTATACACGACCTTCCTCCCGGGCCATCATAGGTCGCCTCAGTCATGGGGTCGTTGGCAACAACCAAGTTGTACCTGGTGAGCAGCTCTATATACGCCTCGCCCGCCCCATCCAGGGTTGGGGATCCCCACAATGGTGATCTGGCGTTTGCATCAGCACAGACTACGCAGGGTCGTCCTGATAGGCCTGCTAGAGCCCGCTCGAGTGGTTCAAGGCTGTTGGCAACTGGTGCGCCAAATTGCCTGTAAAATGATATTACAACCAGCTCAAAGCCACCGGCTCGGATGAGCACAGCGGCCAAGTGCTGGCTGTTCAGGTGAGTGAGTGCGAGCATGTCAATGGACGGGTCGATGCAGGCTACTGCTGCCTTGGCTCCCGTTCTTGCTCCAGCCACCACTCGTGCCTGCGATCCGAGACCAAGAGTTTTGGTTCCTGTATGGCGAGGACACTGCAGCGTTTCTTGAGTGCATTTTGCAGCAACTCAGCCATAACTGGGCAACTCTTATTTGTGTTGTGCTGAAGGATTCGAACTGTTTTTGACCTATTCATAATCCACTCGTGACTCCTGGAGGGCAATCGCTCGCTGACGAATGGTACAGCGTGCGTCTCGTGTAGAGTGTGCGACCTGTTGGATTTTGCGTTCGACGCAATTGGCACACTCTGAGGAGCATCACGCTTGCATTCCTTACTCAGATGTGGCAAGGCGCACCAGGCGCACACAACAGGTCTTGTACAGGCCACTGCCAGGTGGCCATAGCGCTGGCATTTGTAGCACTGAGTGGGGCTTGGTACTTTCGTATGGCGCACCGCTGCCAGGCTATTTGGAGGTGCCTTGCCCTCTAGTTTTTGTACAGGCTGGGTGATACCTCAATCACCCAATCCTTCTGTCTGCCACGCTTTTTGGTGAAGAGAGGCCTGACATCCTGCGGCTGCAAGCCTAACGCAGGGTTGTGCTCAACAACTTGTTGGGCCAAGTCCTCTTTTTGAAGGTCGGTCCGCACGTCGCACAGCAGCAGGCGTGGGAAACGACCCAGGGAGGCTGACGCTTGGAGCTTCAACTCCTTTTGTGGAAATGTGGCTCGTGAGCGCCTTGGCCATTTCTGGCGTTTCCGTCACAATGACGGCGCCACCTCCTACTGCGGTGCGGATGTCTAGCACTCGGACACTCAGAGCTTGGAGGTCCGTAGCAGGGACACCCGCATAAGCGCTTCCATTGCGTCAGGGTTGGAGGGACCAGCCTCTCCTTCCTCACATGTCCGCCTAACCACTACCACGTTTTGTCGTGGGTTTAGGGGAGTTTGGCAAGCGGTGGAGGCTTATTATTTTGGTTTTTATTTTTATTTTTGCCCTTGATTTTGGGCGGAGGCATAGGCGGGGCGCTGCCCTTGGCCTGCACTTCCTGCTTAGTTGGGGCCTGTTTCTGCTTCCCTCTGCGCTTCCTGGCCCTGGCAGGCTGCCATTCCGCCTCAGCTCCATGAGGGGGGGAGGAAGGCGCAGTAGCGGCTACTGCCGCATATGAGGGGCCTGGGGTACTACCCTGGCTCGTTGTTGCTCCTCGAGTTTGGGGGGCTGGTGGCACTGGCTGCTGGGCAATTGCCCTACGCAGCTCTTCCCTCACGACAGCCGCCACAGTTTCCCGCAGGGGGGGAGTGGCAGGGGGCGATGTCGTTGGGGGCATTAGCTTTATAGCCAGCTTCGAAATTTCGAAGAGGCAACTAGTTACGAGGTCCGCATAGGTCCTGTCGCGTTGGCCCTCATCCGTGCCAGCTGGCCGTGGATGATTTGGACGTATGCGCAAATTTGCTCCATGTCCGACAGTTTAGGGTCCACGCTGTGTCGTGTGCTTGTAGTAGCCGGGTTGCCCGGGCTACTAGGGAGAGAAGGGGGAGATGAACGCGGTTTGCCCGGTTCTTTCCGCCCTTGTTTGTTTGGACGACGAGTAGGTTGCTCATCGTCCGAAGAGGGAGGGTCGAGCTTGGCGAGCCGAGGAAGAAGGCGCAGGTGGCGTTTTTATTACCTGCTGAAGTTTTAGTTGACTTTGTCATGTTTTTTACTTATTTGGGGGTGATTAAAGAAGCGGACTGGTGTAGTGTATCCTTGTGAGTTCATTTGTTGTGTGTGTTCGTGGTATGAGCGAGAGGTGCTCGAGGCAGTGTCCTGGAAGCTCCTCAGGCATATTGATTCTAGCCCCTTTCGCTGGTCCGTTGAGGGTCAAAGGGAGGCCGCCACATGCGCCGCAGCTGCCAGTCCGGCCACCCACCGGGACTAAGACGCATGAGGATTTTTCGGCTTCTGCTCAGAGTCAGCCCTCGGCCACTAGTGATGTGGTGAGCGGGACACACGCTATCAGCCGCCCCAGGAACGCTCAAACCTGGTTTTCCCCCCTCCTCATTCCGAAGGCCGCACCTATATAGGGGATCGCTCAAAGGTGTTAGTGAGCTACTTCCAGGACTGTCTTTCGCTCATTATGAGTGTTTCAAGTGAGTGTGTTCTGCCACGCAAGCCGTTGCAGTGTATTTAGTATCTGGAATATGTTGTGTATGTCAGTGTCGTGAGCTTTAAGCCCCTTTAAGGCCGGTTTTAACGACCACGCAGAGGATACGGCAGGAGAATTCTGTACCCCTTCCTGCGGGGGGTGTGTTCTGCGATCCCAGCTAAAGGTAGGGGGTTCCCAGTGTGTCATGTATGTGAATGAAGTGTAAGTTGTGTCCCTTTTAGTCCGGCTTATACGAACACGCAGGGATCTGTTTCTTTATTTCATGACTGTACCTAAACCCTCGACGAGGGTTATATCAGTCATAGAAGTTGCGGTTTCGCTAATATGCAAGAGGCCGGCCCCTGCAGCATCCACCGAACTCAGACCTGTGGAGGTACAGCAGGTATGTGGTCGTTAGCCAGTCTCACCGTAGAGAGCTGTTGCCCGTGTGTTACCGCGCGGAGGTGACCACCTGAGGAATCCCGTACCATCTGGGAGTAGTTCTTAATCTGGTTCCCTACCTGATCTTACTGTTTACTTGGGTGGCAAGTTTCAAAAGGACTGATCAACTATAACCACGTTTCTTAGCCATTACCTTCTTTGCGAACTTTGCAAAATGGTTATAGGCTTCCTTTGTAGCAGTCAAAGCTGCTAAGTTCGTTTGCCCTCTCAACAACCGTCGCTCACTGTTGTAGAAACTACAGTGGAGCAGCACATGGTTTCTTGTTTCCTCCGCACTGGAGGCACAAGACGTGCATAATGGAGAGTCTTTCAGAGAAAAGAAGTGGAGCCGCGCATTGAAGTCACCATGTCCCGTGAGGAACTGGCTCGTCCAGTGGTCTGGCTCAACCCATTTTCTAGAAAGACGTTCACGGATGTTGGGGAAGAACTCATACGTATCACGTCCCTTTGACGAGGATTCCCATCTCGCTTGCCATTTCTCTAGAGCCCATTCATCGATGGCGGCAAGTTTCTGTTCTGTGGTGAGATCCGCACCGAGTTCAGCCCAAAGCGGGGGAAGCTCCCGTTTCACTCTCCACTTGTCAATCATGCACTCAACAGCCAAATAAACTGGTAACTGACCAGTGATCACCTGGAGTGCTTCCGTTGATACAGTCTTGTAGGCCTTGGTGATCCACAGGAGCGCGGCTCTCTGGGATTGGGCCAATACTCTCTTTTGATTGACTGTTAGTTTGCTACCCCAGACAACAGGGCAGTAGCCAATCACACCTAAATAGATGGCCTTATACATGAGGATGGTGTCGTGGTAACACACACCCCAAGTGGCCTTAGTAATGGCACGCAGTGAGGCAAACCTTGCAATGGTAGTGCCTTTAAGGGACTGGAGGTGTTGGTTGAAACCCCACCTCTCACCTATATTCACTCCTAAATACTTGACGTGCTTTTCAAGAAGGAGCCTGTGGCCGCCAAAGCGTATTGTGGGTGGATTATTCACTTTCCCCTTCAAGAGGATTAGCTGGGTTTTTCCTCAGCCACCTGCATCTTGACGTGCTCGCACCATTGGTTGACAGTGCGGAGCACGTGGTGGGTTTTTTCTTCAATTTGGCGGACTGACTCTGCAAAGATCAGCACAGTCAAGTCATCCACATAGGCGTACGGCTCGCAGTCAGTCTCCATGAGTTTCCTGAGAAGACCTTCGAAGAAGGCATTCCAGAGTGCTGGTCCTAGGACCGAGCCCTGTGGGCACCCCTTCTCAATCTTTCTCCGGACGGAGACATGCCTACTTTCGATCGTAGCAGTTCTGTCTGTCAGGTAACTTCTGACGAGCGAGTACAGGTTGCGGGGATTCCCTACCTTTGAGTTCATTAAGGAGCGCTGGCCACCAAAGGTTGTCAAACGCTCCTCTGATGTCAATCAGAACTGCTACGACGTACTTAGCCGGTGCCAGCAGGGAAACACGCCGAATCTCGACAATGACATCCTGCGTGGACCTTCCTTTGGTACACCCGTATTGCCTGCCTGTGAGGTTGCGGCCAAAGACTCCTTCGAGGGACTGCAACATCAAGATTTCTAGTGTTTTGCCTAATATGGAAAGAAGGCTGAGTGGTCTCCATGATCGCGGGTCCGACTGATTGCGGTCGCCTCCCTTTTGAAGAGTGACAACGCGCGCAGACTTCCACTGAGTGGGGAACTGTCCGACCTGCAGACAGTCATTAAATAAATTAAGGAGACCGCTGGAGATTGTCCGCTCAGCCTTCCTTAGCATATTGCTTTCTATTTTATCTGGCCCAGGAGATTTGTTGGGCTTTAAGGTCGCAAGAGCCCTGCCGAGGTCGCCTGTTGTCCACAATGGGATGTCGGGCTCGTTCGGAGGGTCCATGATCAGCTCCCTTGCTGCCCTCTGGGCTTCAGTGTCTCGAGCTAGTTGGTCATCTGGGAACGCCTTCTCAAGGAGGGTTTCCAGTGAACGTTCGATACTGCAGGCCCAGCCTGACTCATTTTGCATCGCAGCTAAGACCTGCTCTACATTTGCTTTTCCTATGGAGGACTTGTAGTGTCTGCCCCAGGGGTTCTCAGAGCTCTCCGCTTCCACAAAATTTCGCCAGCCTTGCCGTTTGGCTCGTTTGATGGCGCGGTGGAAGGCCTTCTTCTCTTGGATGAAGGCAGTTCGGAGTGTTGCTCTGGCATCAGGGTCACGAGTGTTTTGGTACATCCTTCTGGCTCTATTTGCACTTTGCTTGAGGGGATTAAGTTCCTCAGTCCACCATGGGACTTTGATCGCCCTGTGCTTCTGTTGGCCAAGTACAGAGAGCCCAGCAGAGTGCAGTGCTGTGGTAAATGTGTCCACTTTGCTGTCCACCTCTTCAGGTGTGGATGCTTGCACTATTAGGTCGGTGTCTGCGGCACGCAGTTCACCTTCCAGTACCCTAAAGAATTGCGGCCAGTCAGCATTTTTTGTGCGGAATCGCTTTTCACGCGTGTCTTTGCAGAGGATGTTATCATCCGTAATGGCAAAGTCAATAACCATGTGATCGCTCTGCGTTGCACCTGGTACGACTCGCCAACCCTTCAATTTGAGTAGCAGGGTGTGGGACACGGCTGTGACGTCTATACACGACCTTCCTCCCGGGCCATCATAGGTCGCCTCAGTCATGGGGTCGTTGGCAACAACCAAGTTGTACCTGGTGAGCAGCTCTATATACGCCTCGCCCGCCCCATCCAGGGTTGGGGATCCCCACAATGGTGATCTGGCGTTTGCATCAGCACAGACTACGCAGGGTCGTCCTGATAGGCCTGCTAGAGCCCGCTCGAGTGGTTCAAGGCTGTTGGCAACTGGTGCGCCAAATTGCCTGTAAATGATATTACAACCAGCTCAAAGCCACCGGCTCGGATGAGCACAGCGGCCAAGTGCTGGCTGTTCAGGTGAGTGAGTGCGAGCATGTCAATGGACGGGTCGATGCAGGCTACTGCTGCCTTGGCTCCCGTTCTTGCTCCAGCCACCACTCGTGCCTGCGATCCGAGACCAAGAGTTTTGGATCCTATGTACGGTTCCTGTATGGCGAGGACACTGCAGCGTTTCTTGAGTGCATTTTGCAGCAACTCAGCCATAACTGGGCAACTCTTATTTGTGTTGTGCTGAAGGATTCGAACTGTTTTTGACCTATTCATAATCCACTCGTGACTCCTGGAGGGCAATCGCTCGCTGACGAATGGTACAGCGTGCGTCTCGTGTAGAGTGTGCGACCTGTTGGATTTTGCGTTCGACGCAATTGGCACACTTGAGGGAGCATCACGCTTGCATTCCTTACTCAGATGTGGCAAGGCGCACCAGGCGCACACAACAGGTCTTGTACAGGCCACTGCCAGGTGGCCATAGCGCTGGCATTTGTAGCACTGAGTGGGGGCTTGGTACTTTCGTATGGCGCACCGCTGCCAGGCTATTTGGAGGTGCCTTGCCCCTCTAGTTTTTTGTACAGGCTGGGTGATACCTCAATCACCCAATCCTTCTGTCTGCCACGCTTTTTGGTGAAGAGAGGCCTGACATCCTGCGGCTGCAAGCCTAACGCAGGGTTGTGCTCAACAACTTGTTGGGCCAAGTCCTCTTTTTGAAGGTCGGTCCGCACGTCGCACAGCAGCAGGCGTGGGAAACGACCCAGGGGGGCTGACGCTTGGAGCTTCAACTCCTTTTTTGTGGAAATGTGGCTCGTGAGCGCCTTGGCCATTTCTGGCGTTTCCGTCACAATGACGGCGCCACCTCCTACTGCGGTGCGGATGTTTAGCACTCGGACACTCAGAGCTTGGAGGTCCGTAGCAGGGACACCCCGCATAAGCGCTTCCATTGCGTCAGGGTTGGACGGACCAGCCTCTCCTTCCTCACATGTCCGCCTAACCACTACCACGTTTTGTCGTGGGTTTTTAGGGGGGAGTTTGGCAAGCGGTGGAGGCTTTTTATTTTGGTTTTTATTTTTATTTTTGCCCTTGTTTTTGGGCGGAGGCATAGGCGGGGCGCTGCCCTTGGCCTGCACTTCCTGCTTAGTTGGGGCCTGTTTCTGCTTCCCTCTGCGCTTCCTGGCCCTGGCAGGCTGCCATTCCGCCTCAGCTCCATGAGGGGGGGAGGAAGGCGCAGTAGCGGCTACTGCCGCATATGAGGGGCCTGGGGTACTACCCTGGCTCGTTGTTGCTCCTCGAGTTTGGGGGCTGGTGGCACTGGCTGCTGGGCAATTGCCCTACGCAGCTCTTCCCTCGACGACAGCCGCCACAGTTTCCCGCAGGGGGAGTGGCAGGGGCGATGTCGTTGGGGGCATTAGCTTTATAGCCAGCTTCGAAATTTCGAAGAGGCAACTAGTTACGAGGTCCCGCATAGGTCCTGTCGCGTTGGCCCTCATCCGTGCCAGCTGGCCGTGGATGATTTGGACGTATGCGCAAATTTGCTCCATGTCCGACAGTTTAGGGTCCACGCTGTGTCGTGTGCTTGTAGTAGCCGGGTTGCCCGGGCTACTAGGGAGAGAAGGGGGAGATGAACGCGGTTTGCCCGGTTCTTTCCGCCCTTGTTTGTTTGGACGACGAGTAGGTTGCTCATCGTCCGAAGAGGGAGGGGTCGAGCTTGGCGAGCCCGAGGAAGAGGCGCAGGTGGCGTTTTTATTACCTGCTGAAGTTTTAGTTGACTTTGTCATGTTTTTACTTATTTGGGGGTGATTAAAGAAGCGGACTGGTGTAGTGTATCCTTGTGAGTTCATTTGTTGTGTGTGTTCGTGGGATGAGCGAGAGGTGCTCGAGGCAGTGTCCTGGAAGCTCCCCCTCAGGCATATTGATTCTAGCCCCTTTCGCTGGTCCGTTGAGGGTCAAAGGGAGGCCCCCACATGCGCCGCAGCTGCCAGTCCGGCCACCCACCGGGACTAAGACGCATGAGGGATTTTTCGGCTGCTGCTCAGAGTCAGCCCTCGGCCACTAGTGATGTGGTGAGCGGGACACACGCTATCAGCCGCCCCAGGAACGCTCAAACCTGGTTTTTCCCCTCCTCATTCCGAAGGCCGCACCTATATAGGGGATCGCTCAAAGGTGTTAGTGAGCTACTTCCAGGACTGTCTTTCGCTCATTATGAGTGTTTCAAGTGAGTGTGTTCTGCCACGCAAGCCGTTGCAGTGTATTTAGTATCTGGAATATGTTGTGTATGTCAGTGTCGTGAGCTTTAAGCCCCTTTAAGGCCGGTTTTAACGACCACGCAGAGGATACGGCAGGAGAATTCTGTACCCCTTCCTGCGGGGGTGTGTTCTGCGATCCCAGCTAAAGGTAGGGGGTTCCCAGTGTGTCATGTATGTGAATGAAGTGTAAGTTGTGTCCCTTTTAGTCCGGCTTATACGAACACGCAGGGAGTACGGCAGTGGAATTCTGGACCCCCTACTGCAAGGTGAGCACAGTGTGGCGACAGAGTACACTGTGACGCCCAGCCACAGTTAAGCCTCGTTGGATGTAATCCTGCGGGGACCTCATAGAGGTGAGGTTGTCTTTCAAGCTGGGCCCACCCGGCTGTCCCTTTTAGTCGGCTCATACGACACGCAGGGAATACGTCAGCGGAATTCACACACACACACACACGGACCACGCGCCGAAATTAGGTTTTTTAGACTCAGTAGGCTCTGAAACGTAAAGATCTGAAGAAAACCCAAATTTTTTTTTTGGCCGATTACTATACTTTCTTTCCCTTCGGGTAGCGGAAAGTAATAACTAGCCTCTTTGATACAATGAATCAGCAAATGCGTGAGTTATCCTCTGGTGTGAATGGTGTGACCATTCAACTTGACACGTTTTCTCGACAAGTGTACGAACGAATCACTGAATTGGAAACATTCATTTCTGACAACGGAAGAAAATTATAGACATTGAGGAAGAGGTTTTAAAATTGAAACACCAGTCACCTAATAATTGCTCTCTAGACCATGATAACCACCAAGACTTCGGCCAATCATTACCAGGAAAAACACATAAAGACGTCAGCACTGGGGAAGAGGGTAAAATAAAAATTAAGCCACCAACATTTGATGGCAAAACTTCATGGCACAATTATTTCAAACAATTTACCGCAGCTTCCAAAGCAAATGGCTGGTCATACAATGATAAGGCGATAGCTCTCACAGTTTCCCTTCGAGGGGATGCTCTGGATATCCTCCAAACCCTCCGCAATGACGAATCTGAAGATTTTGATTTGTTAGTACAGCGGCTTGATATGCGCTTTAGCCATGCTCATCTTGAACCAGTTTACCAGACTCATCTCAAGAACAGAAAACAGAAAGTCAGAGAGACCATCCAGGAATTCGAAACCGACGTCGCCAGAATGGTTCGCATGGCTTACCCCACTGCTCCAGAAAATTTGTTAGAATGTTTGGCAGTTCAAGCATTCATCGATGGTCTGCGGGATAGTGAGCTACAGGGAGCAGTACGCCTAGCTCGCCCTAAGATTCTTATTGACGCACTGTCCACAGCTTTAGAATATGAGGCAGCAACTGAAGCGTCACGAAGTCAAGCTCGTTCCCAGAATATCTCTAGTGTGAGTGATACTCACGGACTTGACGTTATCGAAGGAAGCACAAACGTGATAAAAAAAATAAATCGGGTTCAGACAAATGGAAGATCCCTAAGATGTTGGGAATGCGGCGAATTTGGACACGTCAGGAGTCAATGTAGACGTTGGCGTAAAACCACTGAGGAATCTGAGCAGCAGGAAAACTAAATATCTGGTGCGTTGCAACACACAACTTTCCTTAGCTCTACGTCAATTCACTTTCTAAATGGCTTTGTCTACTTAATCAGTTCATTTGAACTTGGTCAAACAACACTTCACGGCAGCAGAAAGCGGTAGCGCTTACAGTTCCGGAATTTATTGTGCTTCTCGTACTCGTTCTAGAACCATTACTGAGCACTTGTTACACAGATAATTAATGAGGCTGTAAGCACGATTGAAGAAGGATAGTAATTACTTTTGCAGAGTTATTGGGTAAAAACTTTTAGAACTGATAGTGAGAGAAACGGCGGTAGTTGAAATTCGGGAATTTCTGTAGTGAGGACCACGTATTTCATGAGCGTTTTTAAGCACTCACCCTATAGGTATTAGATTGGAGAACAATACCTATTTTTTTTAACATTCTAGTAACATTTTAGCGGAGTCTATAAGGAAAAAACTGCGCTAAAAACGCTTTTCGTCGAAAATTTTGATAATTTATTGTGCTGCTCTTGTCATTTTCCCACATATGAGAATTTTATGGTATGATTGTCTTATTGAGAGCTATCAATATAAAAAATGTAATCAAAATCATTACAGCCGTTTTTGAGAAAAAAAAATTTGGTGTTTGATCACTATATCACTATGATAACTATAGTTAACTTTCGGTGGATTTTGCCCATACCCTTATTTTTGCGTCCTATGGTAGGCTAGACATCAAGTTTCAGCTGATTTGGTACGGTTGTTTTCTCTAAAAACCGCGCTAAAATCGATTTCGTCGAATTATTTGGTAATTTATTGTGCTGCTCTCGTCATTTTCCCACAAATGGGAATTTTATGGTATAGTTGCCATAGTGGGAGCTACCGATATAAAAAATTTAATCAAAATCGTTAGAGCCGTTTTTGAGAAAAAAATATTTGGTGTTTTGATAATTATAGTTAAATTTCGATGGATTTTGTTCATACCCTTAATTTGGCGTCCCATGATGACCTGCGGGCGAGATATGAAGTTTGAGCTGATTTGGTTCGATGGTTTTCCCTAAAAATCGTTCACAGACACACATACACACACACAGACACACACATACACACAGACCATTTTCCCAAATAGTGTTTTTCGGACTCAGGAGGGTCTGAAACGTAAAGATCTGAAGAGAACTCAAAATTTTTTTTTCAGCCGATTACATAACTTTCCTTTCTACTTCGTAGAGCCAAGGAAAGTAAAAAGGGTCGAGTCACGGAGGGTGACGTCGACCCATCCTAATATTCTAGACCCTCCTCTTCTGATTGTAGCATCACTGGGACACCGAACTACTGGTCTGTACGTGGATGGCACCATAGATGGAACGAAACATGCAATGCTGGTTGATACTGGAGCAACGAAGACACTCATTCGCCTGGGAGCGGCGGAGGAAAAAAAATTGTCGCCCTCCAGGCAATTGAGGACTGCAACGGGGGAAACAGCCAGAGTTTTTGGCGAAGTCACCGTTAAGGTAGGATGAGGCTCTACCCGTATTTCACACTCTGTTTTGGTGGCCGACATTTATTCTTGGAATGGACATAATGGACAATTATGGTTTCCAACTGGATTTCAAGCATCGGACCATTTATGTTGGTGGGGAAGAATTGATTCTTCACCGCCAGGAAGCAAGAGTTGCAGCAATTGCATTGGATGACAACGTGGAACTTCCTGCAAGGAGTGAAACTATTGTTGCTGCCCACGTTAAAGGATCCATCCAGGAAGAAATTCCAGCCATGGTGGAGCCTAGAAACCATGATCAGGAAGAACCAGTGTGGTGAAACATAAAATAGATACTGGAGTAACCCCTCCTATCCGTCAAAGAGCTCGACGATTTCCCCAGGTCAAGAAGGAAGAAGCAGAACGAGTACTGCAGGATATGATCAAAGACAGAGTAGTAGAACCTTCAAGCAGCCTCACCAATTGTTCTTGTCAAAAAGAAAGATGGAACAATGCGGCTTTGCGTTGACTACCGCAAACTAAACAATGTCACCAAGAAGGAAAGTTACCCTTTACCAAGAATCGACGAGCTCTTGACGCTCTTGCAGGGTCAAAACTATTTTCTACCTTGGACCTGAAAAGTGGATACTGGCAGGTAGAAATGGATCCTGGTGATAAGGAAAAGACAGCATTCACTACAGTGTCTGGCTTATGGCAGTTCACAGTCCTCCCGTTTGGACTTTGCAATGCCCCAGCGACCTTTGAACGACTGATGGAAAACATGCTCAGAGGATCATCGTGGAAAGCCTGCCTTGTATATTTGGATGATATCATCATAATGGGTCGGACATTCGATGAGCATATCAGGAATCTTGAAGAAGTATTCAAAAGATTGGGAGCCGTTAATCTTACCCTTAACGTTAAAAAATGTCATCTTTTCCAAACCAAAGTTACCTACCTGGGTCATGTTGTCAGCGTGGAAGGAGTAGCAGTTGACACCGCCAAAATCCAGGGTGTTCAACAATACGATCCAAAACCCATCATTCACCCACGTGAACAGCCCAGCACTTGGCCGCTGTGCTCATTTACGCTGGTGGCTTTGAGCTGGTTGTAATATCATTTTACAGGCAATTCGGCGCACCAGTTGCTGACAGCCTTCAACCACTTGGGTGGGGTCTTGCAGGACTGTCAGGACAACCCTGCATAGTCTGCTCTGATGCAAACGCCAGATCACCTCACTACGTACCACTTCTTTGATGCCAACGACCCCATGACTGCAGTGACCTATGATGGGCTGCGAGGAAAGTCATGCATAGACATCTCACACCCTGCTACTCAAATTGCTGGGTTGGCGAGTCGATCACATGGTTATTGACTTTTCCATTGCAGATGACAATATCCTCTGCAAATAGACGCATGAAAAGCGATTCCGCACAAAAGGTGAACTGCGTGCTGCAGACATACTTACCGCAGCACTGCACTCTGCTGGGCTCTCTGTAGTTGGGCAACAGAAGCACAGGGCGATCAAAGTCCCATGGTGGATTGAGGAACTTAATCCCCTCAAGCAAAGTGTAAATAAAGCCGGAAGGATGTACCAACACACTCGTGACCCTGATGCCAGAGCCACACTCCAAACTGCCTTCATCCAAGGGAAGACGGCCTTCCAGCATGCCATCAAAAGAGCCTAAAATGTTGTGGAAGCAGAGAGCACTGAGAACCCCTGGGGCAGATATTACAAGTCCCCCATAGGAAAAGCAAAAGTAGAGCAGGTCTTGGCTGCAATGCAAAATGAGTCAGGCTGGTCCTGCAGTTCACTAGAAACCCTCCTTGCGTTCCCTGACGATCAAGTAGCTCGAGATACTAAAGCCCAAAGGGCAGCAAGGGAGCTGATCATGGTCCCTCCAAACGAGCCATTGAACATACCATTGTGGACAACAGCCGACCTCAGCAGAGCTCTTGCAGCCTTAAAGCCCAACAAATCTTCTGGGCCAGATAGAATAGAAAGAAATATGCTAAGGAAGGCTGAGCAGGCAATTACGAAAGTTAGCGTACCTGTTTGGTGAATCTGTCTCCTCTGGCTAATGAGATACTGTGGGCGAGTGCTTTCGATGTAAAGACATCGTGTGGTCGGTAAGTCAGTACTAAAGTCAGTTAGTTGGTTGTGGTCATTATTTACGAAAAGAAAGATAAAAGATCTCCAGCAGCCTCCTTAGTTTATTTCACGACTGTCAGCTCCCCCCTCAGTGGAATTCAGAGGACTCTTCTAGGTGACCACAATCAGTCGGACCTGCGATGATGGAGACCACTCAGCCTTCTTTCCATATTAGGAAAAACATTAGAAATTTTGATGTTGCAGTCTCTCAAAGGAGTCTTTAGCTGCAACCTCACAGGCAGGTAATATGGGTGTACAAAAGGAAGGTCGACACAGGATGCCATTGTCGAAATTCGGCATGTTTCCCTGCTGGCACCAGCTAAGTACGTTGTAGCAGTTCTGATTGACATGGGGGGAGCGTTTGACAACCTTTGGTGGCTCCTCAATGAGCTTAAAAGTAGGGGAATCTCCCGCAACCTGTACTTACTCGTCAGAAGTTACCTGACCGACAGAATGGCTACCATCGAATGCACGCATGTCTCCGTCCAGAGAAAGATTGAGAAGGAGTGCCCACAGGGCTCAGTCTAGCAATCTGGCGTGCCTTCTTCGAAGGTCTTCTCAGGAGGCTCATGGAGACTGACTGCGAGCTGCACGCCAATGTGAATGATTTGACTGTCCTGATCATTGCAGAGTCGGTCCTCCAAATCGATGAAAACCCACCACGAGCTCCATACCATCATCCAATGGTGCGAGCATGTCAAGATGCAGGTGGCTGGGGAAACATCCCAGCTAATCCTCTTGGAAGGAATAGTGAATAATCCAGCCTCAATACGCTTTGGCGGCCACAGGCTCCTTCTTGAAGAGCACGTCAAGTAGTTAGGAGTGAATATAGGTGAGAGGTGGGGCTTCAACCAACACCTCCAGTCCCTTAAAGGCACCACCATTGCAAGGTTTTCCTCACGTCATGCAATCACTAAGGCCACTTGGGCTATGTGTTACCAAGACTGTATTCTTATGTATAAGGCTATCTACCTAGGTGTGATTGGCTACTGCCCCATTGTCTGGGGTAGCAAACTAAGTCGATCAAAAGAGTGTATTGACCCAATCCCAGAGAGCTGCGCTCCTGTGGATCACCAAGGCCTACAAGACTGTATCAACGGAAGCACTCCAGGTGATCACTGGTCAGTTACCAGTTTATTTGGCTGTTGAGTGCATGATTGACAAGTGGAGAGTGAAACGGGAGCTTCCCCCGCTTTGGGCTGAACTCCGTGCGGATCTCACCACAGAACAGAAACTTGCCGCCATCGATGAATGGGCTCTAGAGAAATGGCAAGCGAGATGGGAATCCTCGTCAAAGGGACGTGATACGTATGAGTTCTTCCCCAACATCCGTGAACGTCTTTCTAGAAAATGGGTTGAGCCAGACCACTGGACGAGCCAGTTCCTCACGGGACATGGTGACTTCAATGCGCGGCTTCACTTCTTTTCTCTGAAAGACTCTCCATTATGCCACCCCGCTCCAGAACTGCAGCGGGGTTCTCGCCATACAGGAACCATACATAGGATCCAAAACCCTTGGTCTGGGATCGCAGGCACGAGTGGTGGCTGGAGCAAGAACGGGAGCCAAGGCAGCAGTAGCCTGCATCGACCCGTTCATTGACATGCTCGCACTCACTCACCTGAACAGCCAGCACTTGGCCGCTGTGCTCATCCGAGCCGGTGGCTTTGAGCTGGTTGTAATATCATTTTACAGGCAATTTGGCGCACCAGTTGCCAACAGCCTTGAACCACTCGAGCGGGCTCTAGCAGGCCTATCAGGACGACCCTGCATAGTCTGTGCCGATGCGAATGCCAGATCACCATTGTGGGGATCCCGAACCCTGGATGGGGCGGGCGAGGCGTATATAGAGCTGCTCACTAGGTACAACTTGATTGTTGCCAACGACCCCATGACTGAGGCGACCTATGATGGTCCGGGAGGAAGGTCGTGTATAGACGTCACAGCCGTGTCTCACACCCTGCTACTCAAATTGCAGGGTTGGCGAGTCGTACCAGGTGCAACGCAGAGCGATCACTTGGTTATTGACTTTGCCATCACGGATGACAACATCCTCTGCAACGACACGCGTGAAAAGCGATTCCGCACGAAAAATGCTGACTGGCCACAATTCTGTAGGGTACTGGAAGGTGAACTGCGTGCCGCGGACACCGACCTAATAGCGCAAGCATACACACCTGAAGAGGTGGACAGCAAAGTGGACATATTTACCACAGCACTGCACTCTGCTGGGCTCTCTGTACTTGGCCAACAGAAGCACAGGGCGATCTAAGTCCCATGGTGGACTGAGGAACTAAATCCCCTCAAGCAAAGTGCAAATAGAGCCAGAAGGATGTACCAAAACACTCGTGACCCTGATGCCAGAGCAACACTCCGAACTGCCTTCATCCAAGAGAAGAAGGCCTTCCACCGCGCCATCAAACGAGCCAAACGGCAAGGCTGACGAAATTTTGTGGAAGCGGAGAGCTCTGAGAACCCCTGGGGCAGACACTACAAGTCCTCTATAGGAAAAGCAAACGTAGAGCAGGTCTTAGCCGGGATGCAAAATGAGTCAGGCTGGGCTTGCAGCATCGAACGTTCACTGGAAACCCTCCTTGAGAAGGCGTTCCCAGATGACCAAGTAGCTCGAGACACTGAAGCCCAGAGGGCAGCAAGGGAGCTGACCATGGACCCTCCGAACGAGCCCGACATCCCATTGTGGACAACAAGCGACCTCGGCAGGGCTCTTGCGACCTTAAAGCCCAACAAATCTCCTGGGCCAGATAAAATAGAAAGCAATATGCTAAGGAAGGCTGAGCAGACAATCTCCAGCGGCCTCCTTAATTTATTTAATGACTGTCTGCAGGTCGGACAGTTCCCCACTCAGTGGAAGTCTGCGGGCGTTGTCACTCTTCAAAAGGGAGGCGACCGCAATCAGTCGGACCCGCGATCATGGAGACCACTCAGCCTTCTTTCCATATTAGGCAAAACACTAGAAATCTTGATGTTGCAGTCCCTCGAAGGAGTCTTTGGCCGCAACCTCACAGGCAGGCAATACGGGTGTACCAAAGGAAGGTCCACGCAGGATGTCTTTGTCGAGATCCGGCGTGTTTCCCTGCTGGCACCGGCCAAGTACATCGTAGCTGTTCTGATTGACATCAGAGGGGCGTTTGACAACCTTTGGTGGCCAGCGCTCCTTAATGAACTCAAAGGTAGGGGAATCCCCCGCAACCTGTACTCGCTCGTCAGAAGCTACCTGACAGACAGAACTGCTACGATCGAAAGTAGGCATGTCTCCGTACGGAGAAAGATTGAGAAGGGGTGCCCACAGGGCTCGGTCCAAGGACCAGCACTCTGGAATGCCTTCTTCGAAGGTCTTCTCAGGAAACTCATGGAGACTGACTGCGAGCCGTACGCCTATGTGGATGACTTGACTGTGCTGATCTTTGCAGAGTCAGTCCGCCAAATTGAAGAAAAAACCCACCACGTGCTCCGCACTGTCAACCAATGGTGCGAGCACGTCAAGATGCAGGTGGCTGAGGAAAAAACCCAGCTAATCCTCTTGAAGGGGAAAGTGAATAATCCACCCACAATACTCTTTGGCGGCCACAGGCTCCTTCTTGAAAAGCACGTCAAGTATTTAGGAGTGAATATAGGTGAGAGGTGGGGTTTCAACCAACACCTCCAGTCCCTTAAAGGCACTACCATTGCAAGGTTTGCCTCACTGCGTGCCATTACTAAGGCCACTTGGGGTGTGTGTTACCACGACACTATCCTCATGTATAAGGCCATATATCTAGGTGTGATTGGCTACTGCCCCGTTGTCTGGGGTAGCAAACTAACAGTCAGTCAAAAGAGAGTATTGGCTCAATCCCAGAGAGCTGCGCTCCTGTGGATCACCAAGGCCTACAAGACTGTATCAACGGAAGCACTCCAGGTGATCACTGGTCAGTTACCAGTTGATTTGGCTGTTGAGTGCATGATTGACAAGTGGAGAGTGAAACGGGAGCTTCCATCGCTTTGGGCTGAACTCCGTGCGGATCTCACCACAGAACAGAAACTTGCCGCCATCGACGAATGGGCTCTAGAGAAATGGCAAGCGAGATGGGAATCCTCGTCAAAGGGACGTGATACGTATGAGTTCTTCCCCAACATCCGTGAACGTCTTTCTAGAAAATGGGTTGAGCCAGACCACTGGACGAGCCAGTTCCTCACGGGACATGGTGACTTCAATGCGCGGCTCCACTTCTTTTCTCTGAAAGACTCTCCATTATGCACGTCTTGTGCCTCCAGTGCGGAGGAAACAAGAAACCATGTGCTGCTCCACTGTAGTTTCTACAACAGTGAGCGACGGTTGTTGAGAGGGCAAACGAACTTAGCAGCTTTGACTGCTACAAAGGAAGCCTATAACCATTTTGCAAAGTTCGCAAAGAAGGTAATGGCTAAGAAACGTGGTTATAGTTGATCAGTCCTTTTGAAACTTGCCACCCAAGTAAACAGTAAGATCAGGTAGGGAACCAGATTAAGAACTACTCCCAGATGGTACGGGATTCCTCAGGTGGTCACCTCCGCGCGGTAACACACGGGCAACAGCTCTCTACGGTGAGACTGGCTAACGACCACATACCTGCCGTACCTCCACAGGTCTGAGTTCGGTGGATGCTGCAGGGGCCGGCCTCATGCATATTAGCGAAACCGCAACTTCTATGACTGATATAACCCTCGTTGAGGGTTTAGGTACAGTCATGAAATAAAGAATCAGATCTGTGGGCATCCCCTGGTGGGCACCACAGCGAGTGTCCCCCCCCCCCCCCCAACACCGAGAAGACCACCCTGCTACTCAGCATCTTGTTGGTCCAAGAGATTAGGTAAGGATCCACTCCCTTCCCACCAGCCGCAGACGTAATTGAGGCATACAACGTATTGTCGAAAGCCACCCCAATATCCAGAAAGCAGCACAGTGCAATCTCTCCGGATCTCAGGGTATCCTCCAGCACTGTTGCCAGTTCCTTTAGAGCAGTCTCAGTGGATCTCCCCCTCTGATAGGCATGCTGGGAACTCCGACTGGGGTTCTGAGTAACATAGTATTCCTTTATTGATAGGCACACTACCTTCTCCATTGTTTTCAACACAAAGGACCCCCTTAGCCAGGGCCGAGGAGCCACCCGGCTTTGGTATAAAGACCACCTTCACCTTCCTCCACATAGTGGGTATGTACCCAAGGACATAGCTCGCCCTGAAAAGCCTCACCAGTATCGGACTCAGAGCCTCCCTACCATGCTGCAACATTGCTGGGAAGATCCCATCCACACCTAGCGCCTTGTAAGGTTTAAATGAACCAATAGCCCATTTAACCTTATTAAGTGTGAACATTTCTCTGGAGGCTGCGGCTAGCAGTGGGTTCCTCGATTGCCCATGACAGGTACCTCCATCGGCGCTCAGCTGATGGTGGTGGCTATCTCCCCACTGCAGGCTTTGAGACCCTGGGAAGTGAGCTGCCAGTAGCTCCTCCAAGGTCTCCTTGCTGCCCCTTGTGTATGTTCCCCTTGCCTCCAGGAGAAAACCGATTTGCGGCCTTTGTTCTCTAGAGAGGATCTTCTGTACCTTGGACATGGTAGACAAGTCTTTCATGCCCCCACAGAAGTCTCTCCAGGATTTCCTTTTAGCCTGTCTAAGGGCTTTATTGTACGCTGTGAGGGAACCTCTATATGCGCCCCACTCACCCTTCTTTTTTGCTCTGTTAATGAGCCTCCTCGTTTCTTTCCGAAGCCTTTCCAGTTCCTTGTTCCACCAAGGAACCTCCCTATTGGATCTTCGGGTTTTCAACTCGCAGCTTTCTTCATACGCCTCTACCATAGCGTCGCAGATCTCCCCTGTCGCCCTTTCTACACCTTCGACAGTTTGCATTTCACAGCTGTAGCTCTCCAAACTGGAGGCCAACACACTGCTGTACAGAACCCAATCCGTGTTCTTGAGGTTCCGATATGTCTCCGTCACACTATTAGGAATCTGCAGCCTGAACCTCACCATCCGGTGGTCAGACATTGAAGTTTCCCCAGAGACATGCCAATCTGTTATTCTGCTCGCAGAGAAGGTACTTGAGACCGTAATGTCCAGCACTTCCCTCCACCTGCGTGTAACAAAAGTTGGTGTGCTCCCCCTATTAACTACCACCATTTCATTGCATAGTAAGTAGTCAAAAAGGGACTCTTTCATTTGTGTCTGTGCTGCCCCATGCCATGTTAAGTGCATTGGCGTCGCACCAGACAATCAACTAAAGGTCTTCCCTTCTGCAGTAATGGGTCAGCTGCTGCATCATCAGCGGGGGGACCTCAGCGTCATCGACGAAACAGACCTGGTCGCTATTTACGGAGTTTTTACTCCAGACAAGCTGCCTGTACATGGGCTCCAGGCCTTAGTGCCAGGCTTTAGTGGCTGCTGGAGGGGAATCCGCATCAACGTGCATCTCTTCATTTCTTTCGACAGGACGCTTGGCCAGATGTGGGCCTTTAGGCCTTTGGCGAGTTTGAATGCCTGGCCACAGTACTGACACCGGCAGTCGTCTATTGGGGTGGCGATGGAGGAAGGGAAAGGAGGCCAACGTCCCTGTCTGAGGCGACTTTGTGCGCCCCCCCCCCCACCCATCTCGAAAACCCTGGGTGCCGATGGGCAGACAGGTTCTATGAGGTTGATTGTCGTTTTGACACAAGGCGGAGGATTGAGAATGAAGAGGGCGGGGAACGCGTTGGCATAGGTCCCTCCCCTCGTCCGCCAGAGATCCAGATAGCTGTTTGTGGTGCGTACTGTGAAGGGCTGATGGCATTCCTTTTGAATGGAAAAATCTCTTTTCCGAGCAATCATGGCTATACCTTCATTCGACAGATAGGTACAACAATAATTACGGATAACTAAGTGTGGGTATAGGTTGCCAGATAACACCCAGTAAGGTTGATTAAATCCAGCGACGCCATTTTTTGGGAAATTACAAAAATGTCCAAAAAAAGTGATCGACACATTTTGATTTTTGACATTTTATGTCTTTACTTTGCTACATAAACTCGAAAATGTAACGCAGGATATGTAACGGAGAAGCGTCAAGAAATATATTGTGTTGGGTTAGGTGCATGGTAACGTCTGTTACTAAATCTAACGCTTGGTAACATCACATAAGATGATTAAGTGATGATGTCAATTGCAATTGACGCTATATCGAAACCATCAACGAGCACAATCAAACGTAGTTATCATTGCATAAATAAATTCAAATCATGGTCAAGACAAAATGTAAATTTGAGAAACACAAACGGTGGGTACAGCTTTCGTACAAGTACGCAACCGCTAGGGACATGTTATGTCTTTTATTTTTGTTTTTATGCAATGATAACTACAGCAATGTGAAAAGCCATGCACTATGATGATGTATACTATCTTCTTCCCCAAACTACATCTGAGAAAATGGGCGTGTTCTGAGGACGATTCCTTGATCATCCATGAATATTTCCCATTAAGAAAGCTGCACCTGGCTTTCCTTACCTCAATTACGATACTTTTTGTTTGAGTGGATGGACGTAAAGTGACTAAGGGAAATGGAAAAGACTATTTTTCTTTACAAGGTTTCACGTGTCATAGTTACGTATAAGCGGTTGTTGTTTCACCACCACAAACAGGGAACTGGGTGGGAGTGAACGCTGGCGCCAGGAGAACCGTTCGAGCCGACAGCGAAGTCTGGAGCAAATGGAGGCATTTGAGGTGCCCAGTCAACACAAATGCCCCAGACGAGCCGCTGAATGGAAGGGTTTGGTTGGTCCCGGTACACACGAGTGAAATCCAGGCACTAAGCGTTTTGCAAACTTAAAATGTTCCGTTCGTTTTTCAATATCCAAGTTTACCAGCATTGTAGTTACCGAAATTATTTACGAAAACTACGAGTTGTAAAAAAGTTTAGTTTTTCAGAAACGGCAGAGTGAAATCGACTCATCAGCGTTGTTGTTGCTAGTTGACACCTAAATTCTGCTCTCCACACACTTTCATTTAGAACTGGGTTCAACAGGGAAATTGGTTGCGTTGGTTGTGGCCAATCATTTGTGCTTGTAGATCATAAATGTTAGAGCAGCATTGCCAAATCTGAAAATGAATCATTTGGGGTTCGTCCTTATCTTAAACCGTTGAAAAGAGTAGGCAGGCATCACAATCACGATGAGCGAGGGAATGTAATGCTCTCTGGTTGATGTTCTCCAAGAAGTTAACATGTCTACAGTGACGTTAGGGGCGCAAAAGGATGGACTCGTACGAACTGACAATCTTACACACTACTGTTATCATGAACAAGTATTAAGGCAAAAGTTGGTGGGAGTTACTGAGAAAATAATCATTCTCGTCGTAACGCATTAGATGATAGAGGAACGCTTGCGATCAAAACGGTCTTTAACGTAAAGCATCAAGTTGTAACTTACGGACTAAGAGGTTTGCAGTGACTTCTATTTTCTCTTGTCATATATGTATATTAGGTAGATAACTGTGTTAACGCTTTCATGTACTGGTAAGTCCAGTGTATAGAGTAACCACGACGGTTCCATATGGTGGGCTATCACGAACATTGATGTGGCAGGTTTGGTCAAGTTTGACGTGCGTTGACGCTTTCTTCGATTTGACGAGCCGCTGAATGGAAGGGTTTGGTTTTTCCCGGTACACACCAGTGAAATCCAGGCACTAAAGCGTTTTGCAAACGTCAATTGCGATTGACATCATCACTTGGTCACTGATGTTATTAAAACGTGTGATGTTACCCAGTGTTATATTTTGTAGCAGACGTTACCAAGCGTTACACTTTTCCAGTTTATTTTAACCCCACATAATATATTTCCTGACGGTTCTCCGTTACATATCCCGCGTAACATCTCCCGCGTTACATTTTCGAGTTTATGTAGCAAAGACATAAAATGTCAAAATGAAACCATTAGAGCCGTTTTTGAAAAAAAAAAATGGTGTTTTGATAACAATGATAATGATACCATTATTTTGGGGTCCCATAGTGACCTGTGTGCTAAATATCAAATTTGAGCTGATTTGGTCTAGCCGTTTTCTCTGTGTTTTTCGAACCTAGTAGAATCTGTTCTAACTACATAACTTTCTCTTCTACTTCGTAGATCCAAGGTAAGTGAAAACATTAAATTAGTAACAAAACCTTTGAAAACCAGTTAATTTATATAGAGCTAAGTAAGTGTGATGCGACGCACCTGATATTTTTACGAAGCTCATCCTTCGAGGGGCGGTGAGACCAAAAAAAAAAAACACTGCAAATTATTACACAACGGTTTATTATTCTCATGAACAGCTTGACCTAGTATTACTGCTCCGAGACCCATCCTATTTGATTCAGCATCGAAAAATACTAGTAAACCATACGAAACATGACCTGACTACAATAGAACTACGGAAACTAAATATTCCCCCGGCGCCAGGCGCCCGTAAGCGCCTGTAGGTAATTGGCACAACATTGCGAGTCGAGCAGGCAGGTGGTTTTGATGCGACGGGAGGGAGGGAGTACTAACGACGAAATGTTTACTTCCGCTATAGTTCAAGCTAGTTCTATCAATTAGTTCACTATATTACTGTAATTTCACTATGCGCTGTTGTACAGGTCTGATACTCATTCCAGTCGACCCAGGAGGTAAAAATACTTTGAAAACGATTCGAAACATGGCGTATTTGCGGTTATACTGCGTTTTGTTAATTTTTTCAGCCATTCATTTTTAGACCATGACAACCATGGGCTTCGTCCGATCGGATTGCCGAGATGGCAGGCACAACTAGATACCAAATAGGATTTTTGTGCGAAAGAGTGGATTTTTTAGATCATGTTAAAGACAGAAAATGGCGTGGACGGCGGACGGACATTGCAGATTTGGAATCCCCATGTCTCGAAACTAAAGTATCACATTTTGAGGGGGGGAGGGGGGTTGAAAAAATTTTCCTTGACCTGAAATGAATAATAAACCAATAAAAAAATTAAAAAATCTAAATCAATTAAGAATAGTAGGGCACTCGGACTACATTACAGCACCAGTGTGGCGTATCAAATTGTAGGGTTCGCTGATGCTTCAGAGGCTGCTTATTGCGCCGTGATTTACCTTCGAACCGTGGATGAGAATGGCACGATCGAAATTTCTCTCATAGCTGCAAAGATCAAACTCTCTCCACTCAAACGACTCACTGTCCCGCGTCTTGAACTTTGCGCATGTTATCTCCTTGCCAGACTTTATAGATCTTTATCTGGTTTCCTGGTACTCCTAAATGAATATGGAAAGATTATTCCACCCTGCTTTTTCACTGACTCAACAATAGCCCTTGGATGGCTGCGAACTCCCTCCTACAAACTAAAAACCTTTGTGTGCAACAGAGTGAGTGATGTTTTACAATCAACTACACTAACTGGATTGGCACCATGTCTCGTCAAGTGAAAACCCAGCTGATTCTGGTTCCCGGGGATGCTACCCCCGTGATCTGCTCAACAACACTCTATGGTGGAGTGGACCGACGTGGCTAAAGGAGCCACACAGCCAATGGAACCTGACTGTTGTACCAATCCAATACAACTTGCCTGAGATCAAGCCGGAGAGAGTTGCCCTCATATCCCTTTCGTCGGCCCCCTCTATCAATTCTGAATTTTTTATTGCATTAATTTCCAAGTTTTCTTCGCTCAATCGTTTGCTACGTACAGTGGCTTATCTTCTACGTTTTATTGACAATCTTCAGCAAAAAAGGTACCTCCGACGAGTTGGACCCATCATTGTTAATGAAATGAACTCTACTAGACTTCTGTGCATCAAGGCAGTCCAACACTCCTACTTTTTCCAAAACGATCTCTCCGAGAAGAATAAAATGAAAAATCTAAAGAGGTTCGTAAAGCTGGATCCATTTTTTGATGCAAGTGGTGTGCTCAGGGCGGGCGGGAGGTTATACAATGCCAACCTACCGTTCAGTCACAAGCACCCGGCGCTCCTTCCAGCTGATGCGCACTTGTCAATTTTGATAGTTGACCATTTCCACCGAGTGTTCCTACATCCAGGTCCATCCTTACTTCAAGCACTGGTTCAACGAGAATTTTGGATCCCATCTTTAAGACGTCTAGCGCAAAAACGAACCTTTTCTTGCGTCAGGTGTTATCGACTCAAGGCAAAGTTTTTCATCCCAAAGATGGCTAATTTGCCTTCGTACAGGGTTCAAGCTGCCCGTGCCTTCTTAAAGACGGGTTTAGATTTCGCCGGTCCATTTTACATAAAAGAATCACTCCGGCGTAAATCACACATTTTAAAGGCATATCTATGCGTATTCGTTTGTATGACGACAGAAGCCATACATCTCGAATCAGTTTCGAATTTATCTGCTGACGCTTTTCTTGCAGCACTTGATCGTTTTGTCGCGTTGAGAGGTCTGCCTACTGACATATACTCCGATTGTGGATCCAACTTCGTTGCGGCTGCAAGAAAGCTCAAAGAAATGTACAAGTGGTACACCAGCGAGAGCATCCAGTTAAAAATCGTGGAAGGAGCTACTTCACGCTCAATTAACTGGCATTTTAACCCACCCCATGCACCTCATTTTGGGGGAATATGGGAAGCCGGTGTGAGGTCTGTCAAAACCATCATGCTCCGCACGGTTGGAAACACAGTGCTCACTTATGAAGAGTTAGCTACACTTGTAGCCAAAATCGGAGCTGTTCTTAACTCTCGTCCACTTTGTTCCATTTCCAACGATCCCCCTGAGAATGAATATTTATCGTCTGGACATTTTCTTATAGGGGAAGTTCCTCTTGCAATTCCAGAACCCACACTCTTGGATGTATCTCTTAATCGGCTCGACCGCTGGCAGATAGTGAAGAGGATGGTACAGTTCTTCTGGAATCGATGGCACAAGGAGTATTTGTCCACACTTCAAATGCGCCACAAGTGGACGAATAAAGTACCCAACGTACAAGTCGGTGATTTGGTGTTTCTTAAAGACGATAACCAACCCGTACTGCAGTGGCCACGTGGTCGTGTGACTTCAGTGCATCCTGGAAAAGATGGCGTAGTCAGAGTGGCAACAGTTAAAACTTCCACTTCCACGTTTACACGTCCAGTAGCAAAGCTCGTCCTACTATTTTCGCCTGGAGAAGGTGTAGAGTCACCTACCTATAAACCTCCTGAAGGAGAGCAGAAGAAGTTTGACTCCTGGATGGCAGGAAGCCTCTCTACAGCAGATTCACCATCCTCACCCTGAATTTTCCCCCCTTTCCTGAAATCTTTTCCTTTCATAAAAATGTATCGTTTTAAATTACTTCTGGAGCAAATTTTGTTAAATTTGGCGGGCGGAATGTTTGTGCTATTACATAGCTATTTGTAAACAACCCATCGCTAAGACCTTATCGCCGACAAAGATCCACCTCCAGCCCCCACTGCTTTCGCTGTCGATGATTCATCCAGAAATAGTTCAATTACGGGGGAGAAGGAAAGAAGGTAATAGGGTAGTTCCACGAGCGAATGCCCACCAGCGGAAATATGAGCGTAGGAATACAATGTCAACGAGATGTCATTAGCATTGTCAGGAAACGCGTGAAACAGTATATAATCCCGTATAGGGCACGATGAGAACCTTGTAAGAGAGACACCTACTTTATACCTCCCAGCCTCTCCCACCTCGCTAGCTAACGCCATATGCCTCAACTCCTATCCAGAGGTAATAAACAAATGAAAATTCCCAACCCTCACTTCCATCTCTCCCTGACTCAGTAGAAGAGGGTTTCTGTAATAACTTTTTTTTTGTTTCGAAATTGGAGTCGCTCCGTCAAATTCGACAGAAAATATTCCTTTAATGAAGCTGCGGATTGGAGGTTGCCGGCGTGGGCGATGGACATCAACAAGTGTTGGGGGGAAATCAATGTTGTTTTGACGTCACGCCACGGCCGTTATTGACCCAACTGAATGGTGAGAGGTCAGGGGAAACGAGCTGTTGGGATCGCCGCCAGGAGGTTCTGTCCGCCCCGAGCCAGCGTCCCAGGATCGGACTAGCGGCAGTCGTGTGCCTCATCTGAACCGCTCGTGCGCCGATTGAAATTCTGAACTCGTTCAAGCAGTAGGAGACCGGGGGCGGTGCCCCCTCACCCCCTGTTTCCTCTCACCGATTTTGGTCGGCTTACCTCTTCCACACCACTGTACGTCGACAATCAGGTAATTGATCCACTTGGTTCATTATCTCTTCGTAAAAAAAAAATCGAAGAAAGCGTCAACGAACGTCAAACTTGACCAAACCTGCCACAACAATGTTCGTGATAGCCCACCATATGGAACCGTCGTGGTTACTCTATACACTGGACTTACCAGTACATGAAAGCGTTAACACAGTTATCTACCTAATATACATATATGACAAGAGAAAATAGAAGTCACTGCAAACCTCTTAGTCCGTAAGTTACAACTTGATGCTTTACGTTAAAGACCGTTTTGATCGCAAGCGTTCCTCTATCATCTAATGCGTTACGACGAGAATGATTATTTTCTCAGTAACTCCCACCAACTTTTGCCTTAATACTTGTTCATGATAACAGTAGTGTGTAAGATTTTCAAGTTCGTACGAGTCCATCCTTTTGCGCCCCTAACGTCACTGTAGAACATCAACCAGAGAGCATTACATTCCCTCGCTCATCGTGATTGTGATGCCTACCTACTCTTTTCAACGGTTTAAGATAAGGACGAACCCCAAATGATTCATTTTCAGATTTGGCAATGCTGCTCTAACATTTATGATCTACAAGCACAAATGATTGGCCACAACCAACGCAACCAATTTCCCTGTTGAACCCAGTTCTAAATGAAAGTGTGTGGAGAGCAGAATTTAGGTGTCAACTAGCAACAACAACGCTGATGAGTCGATTTCACTCTGCCGTTTCTGAAAAACTAAACTTTTTTACAACTCGTAGTTTTCGTAAATAATTTCGGTAACTACAATGCTGGTAAACTTGGATATTGAAAAACGAACGGAACATTTTAAGTTTGCAAAACGCTTAGTGCCTGGATTTCACTCGTGTGTACCGGGACCAACCAAACCCTTCCATTCAGCGACTCGTCTGGGGCATTTGTGTTCACTGGGCACCTCAAATGCCTCCATTTGCTCCAGACTTCGCTGTCGGCTCGAACGGTTCTCCTGGCGCCAGTTGTTCCCTCCCACCCAGTTCCCTGTTTGTGGTGGTGAATCAACAACCGCTTATACGTAACTATGACACGTGAAACCTTGTAAAGAAAAATAGTCTTTTCCATTTCCCTTAGTCACTTTACGTCCATCCACTCAAACAAAAAGTATCGTAATTGAGGTAAGGAAAGCCAGGTGCAGCTTTCTTAATGGGAAATATTCATGGATGATCAAGGAATCGTCCTCAGAACACGCCCATTTTCTCAGATGTAGTTTGGGGAAGAAGATAGCATACATCATCATAGTGCATGGCTTTTGACATTGCTGTAGTTATCATTGCATAAAAACAAAAATAAAAGACATAACATGTCCCTAGTGGTTGCGTACTTGTACGAAAGCTGTACCCACCGTTTGTGTTTCTCAAATTTACATTTTGTCTTGACCATGATTTGAATTTATTTATGCAATGATAACTACGTTTGATTGTGCTCGTTGATGGTTTCGATATAGCGTCAATTGCAATTGACATCATCACTTAATCATCTTATGTGATGTTACCAAGCGTTAGATTTAGTAACAGACGTTACCATGCACCTAACCCAACACAATATATTTCTTGACGCTTCTCCGTTACATATCCTGCGTTACATTTTCGAGTTTATGTAGCAAAGTAAAGACATAAAATGTCAAAAATCAAAATGTGTCGATCACTTTTTTTGGACATTTTTGTAATTTCCCAAAAAATGGCGTCGCTGGATTTAATCAACCTTACTGGGTGTTATCTGGCAACCTATACCCACACTTAGTTATCCGTAATTATTGTTGTACCTATCTGTCGAATGAAGGTATAGCCATGATTGCTCGGAAAAAGAGATCCGTGGGATAATAATTTACAGTTTTTCCAATTTTCTGGAAAATGGCTCTAACGATTTCAATCACACTTACAGGGTACTTTTAACCGCACCTACACAAATGTTCTTGTATAAATGAGTGGAACCTAGATATAGCGCCCGTATATGTAGCAGGTCGACGAATGGACGCGGGTAGCGAAAACTATCCACCAGTTATTTCTGTACACAATTATATCTGTATTTACCTGTTTAACGGAAATACACGCCTGTACTACTTGGTTTAATACAAATTGTATTGCAAAGTAAAAATTCACTTCAGTCACATGAGCGTCAGCAAGTGTTTAGTCCGAGGTATTTTGTTTTGGCCTAGCATGTCCTCAGAAATTGAAAAATCTCATTGACAATTGTGCTTCTTGCATCAAGTTTGGGTCAGGACAACGAAATGAACCATTAATACCTCACGGACTCCCATCACTACCCTGGCAGAAAATAAGTACTGATTTCTTCGATTTTGACAACTGTAACTTTATGTACAACTTTATGTGCAACTTTACGATGTCTCTGAGGTCAATAATCTAAAAAGCATCTTTGCGCGTAACGGTATTCCTGAGACATTGGTCACAGACCCAGGCCCTCCATGGGATTCTCATTATTTTAAAACATTTTCCCAACAATGGGGCATTTCTCACAAAAAATTTTTTCATCCAAGACGTTATGGGAAAGCTGAAAGTGCCGTGAAAATATGTAAAAAAACATTAATTTTAAAGGCAAACATTCACGTACCGGTCCTCATTTAGCTCTTCTACATTACTACATCCCAAAAAACGACATTGATACACCAGCACAACTTTAATGTTGCGCCGTCTGTTGAGCCCATCGGACCCCGTTACTGTTGCGCCGACTCCCGAAGGCCCTGCTTTTAAGATCGGACCTTTCGTATTTGATAATATTTCCACCAAATGGCCAAAAACGGAAAACCATGTTTCAATTAAATATGAAAGCCACCGGAAAAGACAAAGTAACTGACGAAGGATTAAAAATTGCGCTGTTGTTGAGTCACATGGGGGAAGATGCGGTAGATATAAGTTAAGTTTGAAGGGGGGAAGTTCGACTTTTTAAAAAAGAAACTGAACTTTATTTACAAAGACACTGAGTACAAGCAAGGAGACAGGGCTGAAGAGAACTGAATAGCCCTGGCTCTTACACCTCTATTTAAACATTCGCCCATGCACATTCAGCAGTTAGCACCTGAAGGGTGCTTACACAGCTTTTTATTAGTTGACATCAGAGGGGTTGGGAACATGTAACTCGTCCCTCCCGGAGAATAAAATTACGGGGTACAATTTTGGTCAGATTACAGGATAGTTATCGGATTACATTACAGGGTAAGCCTTTGAGAGGCTATAACGGATAGTTACAATGATATTAGTAATGTTTGTTTACAACATTTTACACGCTCGGCTGTGAGTTGATTTCAACAGTTTTACGCCATTCAATACAAACGAAAGCGATTGACGTAATTAATAATCCATACAGTAAGATTGTCCATACACTGGGTCTCATATACTGGGTGATAGTGTTTTCTATGGGTGTGATGGTTTGAGCCGGTAGTGTCAGAGAGTTAATTGTTTTGAGGTTGATCGAGGCTTTTGGTGTATGTTCAAAAACCCAATTTAGTTTCGAGTGGTAGATTACCACAGGGTTTCTCGTTGTGTTTGTGGATGGAATTATTAATGTTCTGGTTTGGTACTGGATTTGGCTAGAATCTGGTTCAAAGAGGAAGATTCCTACCAAATCTCTAAATTCAATTTTTTTTTTCCTGTTGTTATCGTGAGCCTGTCTTCTGAAGGAAAATGGCTATGTACTGTTTTGCTTGTTTCAAGTACTCTATTCGGTTGTCGGTTATTTCTAATTTGAATGTGTCGTAATGATCGTTTGTGCCATCGATGAGGATGCCGCGCTCTGCAAAGTGAAGTTACTTGTTAAATCGAAATTGTTGGGACACAAGGTGTAGGTTGGACCGTACTCGCATTTTTCATTAAGGAAGTTTGTCTCTTGAGTGGTGCCTGATTTGGAGTACATATTGAGTGGAGGGCAATACAGTAACGAAGGTGCCCGGAAAGAACGGAGGAACGGGTTGTAAAAATATTAAATCGAAACTATCCGGGTGTGTAATCGGTATATCTAGGAAATATACGATTTCACTTTCTCCGATGTAGCACCTTACTCTGATGTGTGTCTGTAATTCAAACAAGGCGTTGCCGTAAAAAATCAGGCAGTCGGTTATTGTAGTGGGTTTTTAGTTCACGAAGGGCGTCCAGTAAAGTCTCTGGTTTTATGATGCTTGGGTGGATTTTTCCTAGCTTACAAAATGTAACGGGAGTTGTCTATGTCTTGTGTTAGGTCCAGGAGTAATTGTAGCAGTATTTGATTGTGGTCTAGTGCGCGTTCAACTTGAAGGACGTGGGTGTGGAATGAACTGGCGTCCCTAAGATGTTCAATTTCTCGAGTCAGTGTTTTGTGGTTTTTGTTGATTGACTCTATAGTGGAGTTTAAGTGATTGGCGAGTGAATAGTTTATGGTGTAATGTCGTTCTATCTGTTTAGAGAGGGTTCGTTGTTTGGTTTTGATTTGTTTGAGAATGGAGTCGTATTTCTTTTTGTCAGTGGAATCGAGGTTGCCAGTGATAAATTTGATGGTCGAACCAAGTCCGTCGATCAGGCCGCGACTTCGTCGTTTTGGCAGGACGGATTCATTTAACTTGTCCTGCGCCAATGAAAGTAGATGGTTTATCAATTGTATTTTAACGTGAACGGCTTCCTCGACTTCAGGGATCTGAGTTGACGGTATGTAATATGTCGTCGAAATGCAAGCGTATTGTTTCTAGTTGGGTTTTTAGTCCGTTCGTTTGGTAAAAGTGGGCGATGGTATGGTAGTCCTCAATTTTCTTGGCTGGTCCTAGGTGGATCGGTATTATTCCCAGGTTGTTCGATATGTCCGTGATTTTAATCCTCAAGGATATTTGGGCCCAGATGATGGCGAGGGCGGTGCTGTAAAACATGGAATGCAAGTTGTCAGAGGTTGTAGCTATTTTAGGCAAGCTTCGACGATTTCTAAACACATCGTTTCCCTAAGGTTTGGGATGTCGTTGTGGTCAAATGTTAGTTCGTCAGAAGAGGTTAGGGCTTTGGCGTATTGGCAGATAAATACTCCACAATCGTCGCTGTTATTTTGGAGTGGGAGGTCTGTTCGTTGGCAGCATTTCCAGGAAGTGATTTCCAGGGGGAGTCCTTTTTTGTGTTTGTGTTCTTCGTTAAGGTAGTATTTAATTTTCTCTAATACGTCGGTGCCATCCAACCCAAGGGAATCTAGATATTCTATTTCTCGCGTTTTCATGTTGATCACTATTAGTCTCCAGTGGGAGGACTTGAATATGGGGATTACGACGATATCCTTTTCAAAGATATCAGATTTACGAGTGTAGTTCTTCACTCGTTGGTGGCTCCAGTTATTAAAGATATGTACAGAAATGTGTTGAAGCAAAAGGTGAGGAAGTTTCTGGCTTTGCCTACTTCTTTGGTCCAGTAATTCCATGTAGAAATTAATTATATTGTCGTTCAGCCAATTGTTGTGTTTTAAAGTTAAGAGATCTGCTCTAGTCAACTTAAGCCCGAATTTGTTGGTTAAGATTTCCGATTCAGGGTAATGATTCGTCCCAAGCGTTCGCGACTGAACCTGAAAATTTCTTTGACGGCGGATGTTATTAAAGTGGATCTTTTCTTTAGTGTTGTGGTGTCGCGGTGTTATTTGTGCGGTTTTAGTTCTCTGTTAAGCGTTTTAATAGTTTCTTTATTGTATTTTGGTTTGGTCTTTGATTGTTTTTGTACTGTTTTAATGTATACTTCTGTGGGTATGGCGGGAGTATCTTCTCTCTTCATCTTCGTTTCTTTGTTTATTACTTTCGTTTTGTCAGCGTGCATTTTCTCTTTTGTTTGGTTGTACAAGATTTTCATTTTTTTCTTTGTGCAGTGTGAGGTAATTGTTTGATATTATTTGGTCAATGTCTACGTCTAACAGCGTATTCTTGTTTGCGTGGCTGAATAGGAGTTCAAACGGAGTTAGTTTCGATGCGGAATGTATAGAATTGTTATACGCCAAAATAGCGTGCGTGACTTTAGTTGGAAATGTTTACTTTTTGGAATTCTTTCCTTTCTTTCAGGATTCTTATATGCTCGATCAGAGTCGAGTGGAATCGCTCTACTAATCCGTTGGACTCCCGGGTGTTGTGAGGCCGTGAAATGAGCATTGATTTTGTGCAACAACAAGAATTCTCTGAAAAGGGAGTTTTGGAATTCCGTGCCGTTATCCATGACAAGGTGTAGAGGTACTCCATGGTGGGTGAAGTATTTTAACAGGTTGTTAACAATTTCGGTAGCGTTGGCTGACTTTAGGGGATACGATTGGGCGTAACGAGAGAACGAGTCGACAATGGTTAGAAATTTAGATCCGTCTAGCGCGTTAGTATGTCTATGTGGAGTGTTTCAAGTGGGCGTGAGGTTGTAGGCGTCAAATTATACTTGACTTTTAGTGGTTTACGATCGTATTTGCATCGAGTGCAAATCTCGCAGTTGTTAATGCAGATTTGGATCGTGGTCCTCATATTAGGCCAATAATGTGTCCGCTTAATGTGTTCGTGTGTCTCGTCTATCCCTCTATGGTTGGTCATGCCTTCATGGTATTTGAATACTAATTCTTTCTGTTCTGTTTCGTCAGTGACGTCGATTAGTTTCCTTTTATACTTAGTCATTACGATTTCCGAGAACGAGAAATGTTTGGTCATGAGGCGGGTGAAGTCTGTGTATATGTCGTCTGTAAAAAAGAGTCCATATTTAATTTTGGGTACGACGTATTCTTTTACGAATTCTTTGAGTTCTTGTTCGAATTTAGGGATTGAAAAGTGTACTGTTATTCTTGATTTGTTGCCAAATATTGTTTCTACTGTCACAGGGTTAGGTACTGGCATTTTGACAGTGTTTATGATGATTTGGTGATTACAAGAATTTACAGCTTCGTCTTTGATGGGGATGGCGACTATGGCGTGACCAATTACATCGGAATGGGCCGTGACTTCTGTGTTTGTCTCATCGTCTTTGATTTCGAGTTTTTCGTCCGGGTCGATGTTTGCTGTTACTGAGTCAGTTTCGTCTAAATCCGTTATTGGTAGGTTGGTGATGTTTTCCATGGTTTTTGGGGTGCATGAGGCGAAAAATTCGTCCAGTGCATTTTCTATTGCTGCGTTGTCATCCAGGGGGTCGTCTACGTTTTCGTTGTTGTTTAATAGTTCTATTCTAGAGAGGGCGTCGGCGTTGGAATTTAGTGAGCCCTTTTTGTAAACTATGTCGAAATCGTACGCCGCCAGTTTGGTTCTCCACTTGAAGAGTTTCGAACTTGGTTCTCGGATGGACCATAGCCACTGGAGAGGTTTATGGTCGCAAAAATGCGGAATTTCCTTCCGAAGAGGTATGGTCGGAAATATTGTACTCCCACACGACGGCTAGCAGTTCTCTTTCAATGGTTGAGAGTCGACGCTCCGTATCATTTAACGTGCGACTAGCGTACGCTATAGGGAGGTCCGCTCCATCGGTGGACTGGCTTAAACGGCACCGATGGCAATGCCACTGGCGTCTGTCGTCAGGTGGAACGGTTTAGAAAAAATCAGGGCATTGGAGAATGGGGTTATTCGTTAGGATCGTTTTGCAGGTTTCAAAACATTTCAAATACTCAGGGTTTGACAGGTCGATTTTATTTCCCTTTGAGGCACCTTGTGAATGGTTTTGTTATGGCGGCGAAATCTTTAATAAATTTGCGATAATATCCTAGCAGGCCCCAAAAGGATTTAATTTCGGTATTGGTTTTGGGCAGGGGATAATCGAGGATCGCTTGGATTTTGTCCGGGTTCGGTTGGACTCCGTTAGCTGATATGACGTGACCGAGGTACGCGATTTCTTTGCGTAGAAACTCGGTTTTGTCTAGCTGAACTTTTAGGTTCGCTTTCCTCAGGCGTTTAAAGATTTCTTCCAATTTCAACAAGTGCTCGGGCAAGGTTGTACTAAAGATGATGATGTCATCTAAGTACACGCAACAGTACTCATTTGCAATACCGCGCAAGATTGAGTCCATCATGCGTTGGAAAGTGGAGGGGGAATTTTTTAAGCCAAACGGCATTCTGGTAAACCCAGGTGGTAGTTTGCGTACTGAATGCCGTTTTTTCGATGCTTTCCGGGTGCATCTCGATCTGATGGAAACCAGACTTTAAGTCGATGACGCTGAAATACTGGCTTCGACCAAGTCTGTCGAGAAGTTCGGATATTTGTGGAAGCGGATATTTGTCTTCTATAGTTTTCTCGTTGAGCTTCCTATAGTCGATTACTATCCGGAATTTAGGCTTTCCACTAGCATCGGCCTTTTTTGGGACTATCCAAATGGGGCTATTGTATCCGCTCTCACTGTGTCTAACGATTCCCTGGTCTAACATTTCCTGAATTTGGTTATTTACTTCTTTCCTGAAAATTTCTGGAAATCGGTAGTTTCTAGTGAAAATTGGTCTGTCATCTGTAGTTTTGATTTGGTGTTTGATATTGTTTGTAAATGTTAGGGGTTCTTTGTCTTTGTGGAAGATGTCGGCGTATTTCGTGACTAAGTTTACGATTTCGTGTTTCTCTTCGGCGTTCATGTGGTCAAGTCTTAATTTTGATGGGTCGAATTTGAATGTAAAATCTTCGTCCGTAAAATAATTGTTTAAGTTTTGAGTAGTTAGTTCGTCAATTTGTTTGTTGACTAGTTCGTCGACTGGTTCTACGGGGACTGGTCTGATCTGTACAAGTTTTTCTGCTGCGTTGCTGGAGTTCAGGACTCTGACGTGGGTTTCGTGGTCGGTTACGCGCACCAAACACTCAGGAATTTCTGATTTTTCCTATTTTTTATACGGGATGATGGCGTCTCCGTTCTCCACGTTTTTTACTCTGAGCCTGACTTGCTGCAGGGATCTTGCTTCGATCAGATTGAGGTTCGCAAATTTGGAGTCTAAATATTTAATGGGGATATTTATTTTTGGGGTTTTTAGAAGATTATTTCTCAGGTCGATATCGGCCTTGAGGATTTTGAGGTTGTCCAAACCTAAGAGGCAATCAAACGCAGCGTGGAACTTGAAAACGTTGAATTTCAAGTTCAGGTTGCGGTTGCGGAAAAATTCGCCGCAGGGTACGGTGGTGGTGTACTTGCCTTCGGATGATCCATGTGCGGTTTTAACCACAAATGGTTCCTTCCTTAGGTTTTTGGGGAATAAGGTTTCGGCTACGTTCGGGTTTACGTAGCTCTTCGTGCTGCCGGTATCTATTAATAATTTTAAATTTAACTTAGGGATTTCAACGTATGGTAGTTCGCTGATTGTTTTACGTTCCAGATTCATTAATTCGAATCTGGGGGGTGTTGGAGGCAGTTTTCTCCTAAAAAAGAATCGTCCGTCTCAGAGTGAGTGTCTTGTTCGTCTAGTTCGTTTTCGCAATGTTCGTTCGTGGGGTCTCCTTCACTAGGCTGGTCATTATTGTCCAGGGTGAAATGAAAATTTGGGTTGGCAGAACGCCAAGACATTGGGACTACGCTCCTTGAACTAGTCCCCTTTTGGAACGTAGAGTCTGGTCTGGCGGTCGTATTTGCCGTGAATTTTGGCGTGAATGTCTGATTGCGCGTTTGTTGAGAGGGTTCTGGGGTGTTTTATTTGGGGGGTTGTAGTTAGCACGGAAAGAGTTTTGTGGCCTGAAGTTATTGTAGTTGGTTTGTGGTCGGAAGTTACTCGTTGGTTTGTTGTTTGTCGTAGGTTTGAAGGTTGTTTGGGTTTTGGGTTTACTATTTGACAGCAATTGGTAGTCATTTGTTAGCCATGACAAGGCTGTGTTTAAGTCGGGTGGTTGCCTTGTCCTTAGGTTACTACCCAGAGGGTCCTTCAATTGTTGTAGGAAACTTCTGAGCGCAAACTTTTTATATTTTTCAATAAGGATTTCCGCGTTTTGTGTCTCGTGATTTTGTACGTAAGCGATGGTGAGGTTGAGTAGTTTTAAGATCCTGTCGTGAAATCTAAACGGGTTTTCTCCTTCCGACTGTCTGATGCTGATTAATTCCATCACTAAAGTGATATCGTCTCTGCGATCAGAGTAGGCGTTGAGGAGTGCTTCTTTGATTTGATTGTAAGTCGTCAGACTGCTAGAGAATATTTGTGTGGAGGCTGGTGGTAATATTTTGGCTTTTATTGCCATAATTAGAGTATAATTTTGGAAACTATCGGGTTCTCGGGTATTAAAGAATTTTTCATGTAGAGTTTGGGTTACCTGAAGAAATTCGTGTAAAGTTTCAGGTTCTCCTGTGAATGGTGGGATTAGGTGCAGATATTCGCGCCTGTTGTCAGACTCGGAGTTATAGTTTTGTCTGGCGGGAGGGTTGTTAGTGACAACTTGGTTCACGAGTAACTGTTGAACCATCTCTTGCAATTGCTGTATTTGTGTTTGTTGATGGTTAATGATTATTATGTTGTCGTTTGTGGTTTGTTCGTTGGTTGGGTTAGCAGAGGCAGCGTGCTCCATAATTGGGTTTTCGTGTACGACGGGGAGATGGGTTTTGTACTTCCCTAAACGGTCGTGCACGTACTGCTTCAAAGTTTTCGGAATTTTGGCGGTCGTGTGTGCAGTGTGTGAAAATTGTATTCCGGAATTTTATGAATTGTGTGCTGTGGATAAGGTTGATTATTAAGTACAAACAGTTAAGAAATATAAATCAAGTAAGACTTAAAAGTTAAACTAGTTAGTAGTTAGTTGGTAAGGAAGTGTCGGAAGATCCTTGAAGGCTTTTCTACGAATCTGCGCTGGTGTTCGGACGGCGAGATTACGACGAAGCGGGCTCCAGTTGGATGAAAGCGAAGCAAAGAATCAAGTAGCGATAATAAAATGATGAAAGAAGTTGAATGTGATCTCCTCGATATGCGGGCGAGGGTCAGTCGGAGAAAAACAGATACGAGTGCGGCAGCGAAATATTGAGAAGGAGAGAGTTTGCCGGGAAGCTCGCACTGTTGCGAAGAAAAGTTTCTTCTTATTAAAGCAGGTTGCTTGTAGAAAGGTTTTGGTAACGCAGACGGCGTTTACCAAAAATTGTTGTCCTTAAGTTTTCGGACTGATCAAATTGCCGCGGGTGGGGCAAGAATGTGAAATTTTTAAATTTCTGAAATTTACTCACAGGGTGCTTGTTCGTAGCATAACACGGTACTGCGAGGAGCCTCTTCAGACGGTGCTGTTCCTTGCGTGTCTTTGTTGGGTGATCGTAAGGTTCCGCTCGTTGTAGAATGGCGAGTACGTTCGCGGTGGTTCTATCCGGAGTGGTCCTCTATCGACTGCGCCAGTTAAGTTTGAAGGGGGGAAGTTCGACTTTTTAAAAAGAAACTGAACTTTATTTACAAAGACACTGAGTACAAGCAAGGAGACAGGGCTGAAGAGAACTGAATAGCCCTGGCTCTTACACCTCTATTTAAACATTCGCCCATGCACATTCAGCAGTTAGCACCTGAAGGGTGCTTACACAGCTTTTTATTAGTTGACATCAGAGGGGTTGGGAACATGTAACTTATATTTAATACCTTCTCCGACGATAATCGTACAACTCTTGAAAAAACACTACAATGTTTCGATGCGTATTGTACTCCTGTAGTTAATTTAGCCATTGAGACATATAATTTCAATGAGATTGTCCATAACGAAGAGGAGAGTTTCGAAAAATACCTCACAGATTTGAAAACTCAAGCAAGTAAGTGTTCATTTGTGTGCAACCTGTAAAACGTCTTATGCTGATCGAATGATCATTGACCATATTGTCGCTCATATAAATGACGCCGAGACGAGAAAACACTATTGAAAGAAAGAACAACACTTAGTTTGGAGGAAGTTACGACAATCTGTAGAGCGGGGGAAATGGTTTTAAAATATAAGGAGCAGATAAAACCAGATAATCTCAGTACCAGCGAAGTAAGTGCTTTAAAGAAATTTCGTAAACACAATCGTACCCTTAAGGAAAATAATGAATCGTACGATTGCAAAAAGTGCGGCACAAGACACAAACCACGATCATGTCCTGCTTACAGAAAGGAATGCGAATTGTCTCAACCATTTTAAAATTGGATGTTTCTTACCTCGAAAGTCAAGAAAGAAAAGAGTCAATGAACTAGAAGATTATTCTTCTCGCGATTCGGATGTTTTTGACTGCGATAGTGTTGAAGTGACCTATTACTGCATTTCTGTTGCTACTAATAATAATAAAGACTGCTGGCGTGAATCAATCACCGTAAATGGAATAGCAGTTAAATTTAAGCTAGATACTGCCAGTGATGTTAATATTCTCCCAATGAAAATTTACAATAAAATAAAAGATAAATTTTCGAAATTGAATAAAACTAGTATTAGACTAGTATCGTATGGAGGATTCACTACCAAACCAAATGGGGAAGTGAATTTAAATTGCAAATATAAAAATAAAAATGCTGACTTGGACTTTGTCATTGTTGATTATGACTCATCGCCTATCTTCGGAAGAAACGCATGCGAAAAATTCCATATCATAAACCGAATTTATGAGATATCGGATGAAAAGAATTTGGTACTCAGTAATAAGAACGACGGAAATGAAGACAGTTCAAATTCAGTAAAAGTAACAAATAGGAAATTTGAAAATTTTGTGAAAGATGAAGAAAACGGGGAGTCAAAAATTTCTGAAATAGATGATAAAAAGAATGAATTTATTAAGAAAAATGTAGATTTATTCTCAGGAATGGGAAAACTTCCCTTCAAAGTAAAAATCAAATTACAAGACGACGCTACCCCTGTGGTTCGTGCAGCTCGACGCTTACCTGTAATACTGAAAAATAAATTAAAGAATGAATTAGATAGACTAGAGAAATTGGACATAATTAAAACAACGGATGAACCAACGGAATGGGTCACCAAGGCTCCAACGTTGAAAATTTTTTATTCTAAACAAGATGTTTTTATTCAATGTGATGCCAGTTGTCATGGACTTGGATGCTGCTTACTACAAAACGGACAACCAGTTGCATTTGCCTCTAGGAGTCTCACCAGTGCTGAAATAAACTAACAGTCAAATTGAGAAAGAAACTGTGCTTTGCGATTAATCGTTTCCATAACTTTATTTATGGACATGACAACGTCGTAGTGCACACAGATCATAAACCACTTTAAAGAGTTGTCAAAAATGGATTGTATACAAATTCAGCTCGTTTGCAGCGCATGCAACTAAAAATACTTGAATATGACTTTATTCTCAAATATATTCAGGGTACTCAGATGTATTTAGTGGATATGCTTTCCAGGGCTCATCTTCCTGAAACTGGACTAGAGGATGTGGATATGTTGGAAATGGTTCATGCTATTTCGCTTGAAGAGTATTTGCCAATACCAGTAAATGAGTTGGACTTACTAAAAGAAGCTACAGACACTGATCCCGCCTCAAAAATTACATTAATAGTGGATGGAACGGAGTCAGTCGTAAACTTTTGTCAATGGACATGAAAATTTATCATGATTTACGTTTTGATTTGTCTGAAAAAGATGGTCTCATCTTCTACAATGGCCGAATCGTAGTTCCAGACCTGCTTAAAAGGAAGATGGTTGACAAAATACATTCTTTAGCACATTTGGGCATCAATAAAACGGTATCAAGAATACGTACGCTCATGTACTGGCCACGTATGTCCTCGGAAATAGCCGGCTTCGTGGGCAGATGCTCAATCTGTCAAATGTAACAGAACAGCAACATCAAGGAACCACTAAGGCCATCAACTGTTCCATTATACCCTTTCCAAAATATCGGAATGGACATTGGGGAATACAAGAATAAAATATTTCTAGCTGTTGAAGATTATTACTCGAGATGGTTGGAAATAATTCCCCTCAAAACCAAAACAGCTACAGAAATCATCAAAAAATTGAAAATTCTTTTTAGTAGTTTGAGAATTCCTGAAAACATCCGTTGTGACAACAATCCTTTCTCTAGTGCTGAAATGAAAAATTTCGCCAATTCCTGGGGCTTCACCATCAAAACATCAAGTCCTCATTATCCAAGGTCAAATAGATTATCAGAAAAAGGAATCGGGATAGCAAAAAAGCTTATTAAGAAATGCATTGCACCTGAAAGCGACTTGAACCTTGCTTTACTCGAGTATAGAGCAACACCTCTGACTGGATTGGACTACAGCCCAAACCAACTGCTGATGGGTCGACTTCTACGGTCCAATGCTCCTTCAAGCCTTGATATACTTCTTCCTTACTGGCCAGATGAGAACATCAAATCGAGAATGGAAGAACTGAAGACTCGAACAAGTAAATACTATAATTCGTCTGCTGGAAGAGAAAAAGTGTTTAAACCCAATCAGCCAGTTTACATTCAATCCAAGGATTCTGGAATTTGGACAGAAGGATGTGTGGCTAAAGTTCTACCTCACCCAAGATCCTATATTGTTCGTGACAGTTCAGGTCATGAACTCCGTCGGAACTCTATCCACATCAGAGATAGACAGCTGCCAGAGGAACGCCCAGAGAACTTAACACCTACTGAAGAAAGTCCGCCGAAGGAATCTCAGATAACATTAGATCCTCCATTGCCTTCAATAGTCTCACTACCAAAAAAATCTGGAACTGTTACCACTAAGAGTGGACGAATGGTAAAACAGCCAAACAGACTTAATTTGTGACAATGAAGTGTTCATTATAATTTTCTCATTTTTTAAAAAACACCCGTAAGAGGACAGTTCAATTTGTATTAATTTTTGATCTTAATTTAATCAAAACTTACATAACTTACATATGTACATTTACCTTTACAAATCGAGAATTTTTATTTGTTATTTTTTCAATATTTGCTTAGAGGGAAGATGTAGTATAAACTGAAGCATTAGTTTATTTATACCGCAACAGAGTGCGCAGTAGACAATGATGATCAACGAAGATTGCATCATCCGGATTGTTTGGTATTGTGTCACTGATAACAAAATAAAGAGTACTCGTCTAAGTTATTAATCGAAAACTTATTAATATAACACCTAATTATACAAGACGTACTATACATGTTTCCCCAAGAATCCTGATTCCGAAAACGGTCAACTTTCATCACCATAAAACATTTTTATTAAACCGACAGCAAAAATACAAAGAGTTCTTTGACCAACACATGCGATCTCTACCTGAATTACAAATAGGCCAAAATATATTATTTAAGAAGACACCTAAGAACCTAAGAAAACCACCCCCACAAGATATCGCTGTACTTACGACTCCCAAAGCAGCTTAGCGTTATACTACGCGAAAAGTGGGTGACAAGCATAAGTACCTTACCGTTTAAGATATTTAAAAAAAAAAGTGTAAGACTTAACTGATTACATCAAAAACAATTTGAAACTAAAACAGATTGTAATACTTAATTTAATTTAAAACAGAAACAGATTGTAATACTTAATTTAATTTAAAACAGAAACAGATTGTAATTCTTAATTTAATTTAAAACGGAAACAGAATGTAATATTTGATTTAATTTAAAACAAAAACAGATTGTAATACTTGATTTAATTAAAGAAAAAGAAGGTATTGTAATACTTGATTTAATACAAATTGTGTAGACTTAGTGGCCTTGGGACGTTTATTAAATATTATGACCACTTCTTTCATGCACTACAAAAAGGGGCTGGAACCAATATGTCTCTCTCATTGTGTCTGAAGGTAGCCTGGAAGAATAAACGAGTAAGTCATCAATCTTTTATTGACATTTTGTCTTTACTTTGCTACATAAACTCGAAAATGTAACGTGGGATATGTAACGGAGAAGCGTCACGAAATTTGTTTTGGTTTAGTGCATGGTAATGTCTGTTACAAAATCTAACACTTGGTAACATCACACGTTTTAATAACCTCAGTGACTAAGTGATGATGTCAATAGCAATCGACGCGGCCATTATATCGAAACCATCAACGAGCACAATCAAATGTAGTTATCATTGCATGAAAAAATAAAAATAAAAATAAAAGACATTAAATGTTCCTAGAGGTTGCGTACTTGTACGAAAGCTGTACGCAACGTTTGTGTAAAGGTTTCTTTTTAGTTAAAGTTACAAGTGGTGCGTGGTCAGTTTCTATGGTTATAGACTGACCATATATATATATATATATATATTGGTAAAATTATTTGACTAAACAACAAGCCATGTGCCAGCTAAACGGTTCAAACGAGCCTTCTTCTGAGGTGAATGAGACTATGATTGTGTTACAAAGCCGTGTCAAAATATTCGATGTCGACACCATCGGGAACCGATCCATTTGTCTTGAACATCTGGTATTCAGCTACTAGAGTGCGTCACACATTCCACATGTAAGTCAAGTTGTACATAAAAAATATATCACGCACGAATTAATCAACTAATATTTAGGGTCAATTATTTGAACGAACGAGCAAATAGTACTCCAATGAAGAAGAGCCAGTAGGCTCAAAGTACTAATCACTCGGATTGGACCAATAGCCCCGATGGTTGTCAAAATTCGGACTATGCACTTTGGGAACTTTATTCCGACACCATGATACCTCGGAATAAGAGATTCGTCGATCATTAATTCATCATTTTCCCGGTATTGTAAAAAACGGCTCCAACGATTTTTACCAAACTTACCGAGTACTCTTAACTAACTACATTTCGTTCTCCATAAATGATTGCGTAGAAATGTTTTGAACGAAGATACAGCAGGTCGTCGAAATTACGGGGGTTGTGGAAAGTTGTGTGTCGTTTCCCACCTGATATGTTTTTCCAAACGCAAGCGTCCTGTGAGCAGGAATTATGAAAACGAATTGAACTAAAATTCATTTTTTTCGAGATTCATTTTGCCGTCTCTTGTTAATTTAGAGGAGGAATATGAAATTTGAGCTGATTTGTTCCAGCTGTTTTCCAACAAACATCAGGAAACAGAACTGCTTAAGAAATTGGCGTTTTTCTAACTCAGAACCCTTCAAGACACAAGATCTGAAGAAATTGGATCCTATTACATAACTCTTTTCTTTCCTAAGGCTAAAACACGACAAAAATTTTCAGTCTGATGTCCTCTTGGATAGAGATACTATAAGTTGGTCAGATATTTTACACAATAACTCGTCTGCATATCTCTTCGGTTCGCTCCTTGACTTCTGGCTGTCCGAATACCACTCTTCTCAATATATACATTGCCTTAAGCAGCTTGCGCACTAAATAAGAATGATGAGATCATTTTGGTGCATTACACAGAATTAGTGAAAATATCTAGTGTGATGCATCACAACTTTCCCTATCCTCAAGTCTATCTACTAAATCCAATCCATTTTTCACTCACTTCATACACTGTTAGGTTGATCAAGAATGATCAGGAGCTCTTCTGATGCGACGGAGACTACCCGAAGCTCGGTCGCTCTCTGCGAATGAGCAGCACTTCTTCCCTAGGATTGAAAGCAATGGGTGCGGTATTTTTTTGTTTTGGGTGAGAGCTTTTTCGGTGTTAATTTTCTTTATACTGTGCGGTATCCGTCGAGGTGGTCACCACTTATTTTCAGTTACGGCTGCCTTTTAGTTAAAGTGTCTAAATAGCGAGGTTCCCCGTTGGTTGAGGTAGGACAGTTATTTTCGTTAATAGCATTTATTAATTTTTTTACTTTTTCTTTTTCTACCTCTACCCTACGCCACATAACACTTGTAAAACATAACGTTTTTGGTAAAAACTTGTAGTTTTCCAGAATCAGCTAAGCTACTGCTCCTTATGCCTGGCTTTCACTGAAAAAGCACCATATAGATAATAGTTGAGATTATCAGTTATCAGGCCAATCGTTGCAGACATACGTCCTAGTGCTTATCATCTGTCAACCTTCAGCAAGATGTGTGGCTCTTCACTCTATTCAACCCTTTCCATGCCGTGCATGATCAACATTAACATTTTCACATCTTGGCTGCTTGGGTTTCAGGGAGGAGCACGAGGTTGCCCTGGACTGGGAGTGCAGCCTGCATCCCATTCCATTTTCACCTACTCCTCTCAACAGTCTCAGTGCGATATTAGCATACGCTTTAAATGGTTTTTGGTTTAAAACTCTCGTGCTTGATGGCTGAAAGTGTTCCAGGAATTGAAAAAAATACAACGTTGATGAAGAGAAATTATACAGGAGAAGTTATGGGACGAAAATTTGGGTTTCAGAGATGCAGACTGCTTGGTTCTTTATTGCACTCTTGGGTCTTGTGCAAAGCTCCTCGTTTGTTGACGCCTATGGAAATGTCGGTGAGTTTTTAGACGTTTACTATGGTCTACAACTGGACAAGTGTGAATTCTAATATTCTGATATATGCTTGAAGTAACCATAAAGGAAGGCCTAATGATCTAAAGACCTATCCAAAACACATAAAATCATGTTGCTCAGCATTCCTTACACAATCCTCACTGCCTTACGTAGTGTCATATATATATATATATTTGTGCATTACACAAAAACAGTTTTATACAGTTATACGACATCTTGGTTCATTCATCACTATGAATAACTATACCTCATCAATCTGCTTGAGCCACGATATATATATATTCCGCTTATTATTGAGCTGGAGTCATTTAGGTGATTTGAAGGAGCAGCATGTTCCCTAGTGAAGGGTTTAGAAACAGAGTTTCGCAGATGGAATTGGATAAAAACTTCTATTTAGGAAAAGACAGCTAATGCAACAACGAGGTTGAACTGACATAAAGTAACATATTTCTCCGACAGAGCGCTCTCTGTTTATGGCAGTTTTTCCTGGGCGCGGCACATTCAAATTTAAAATGTCGATCACGAATATCTAACACTTCCCCTTGAGCGATATTTTGAAAACAATACAATTTCCATTCAACATATCCAAGTTAGCATAAAAAATGTAATGTTAAAAAAAAACAATTTCACTTGACGAGTCCAAAACACTTGGAAAAATATTCATGTTTTTCCTTACATAGGGGCTTAGTTAAAATATCGGAGAGCATCTCTTCAGTGGACACATGCACGAGTACAATATTTTTATTGTTGACATGTGTTCTTAAAAAATGGTGCCTAACATCAATATGTTTAGACCTTTAACTCGTAACTGAATTTTTTGCTAGATAAATTGCGCCCATGTTGTCACAAAAAATCTTAGTTGGAACTTTGTAACAATTTTGCTCAACTTCATTCATCAAAACTTTTAACCATAAGGCTTCCTGTACAGTAAATGACAATGTGTACTCACTTTCAACAGTTGAAAGTCATTTTGCCGTGTTAGAAAACACAAACGGCTTACCTGGGTGGATTTAGTAGCAGATAAGTAGGAAATGTTAAATAATACCACGCTTTTACACCAACATTAGTATATTAAACACGACAATTATCCCTTCTTTGTTAAAGTTCCTTGCTTGCAAAAGTTGTAACCTCATAATTTGGGTTTCTATTATTTCTTGCTCAGTTCTCATTTTCTTGTAGCGCTTCCGATTTTTCCTACACGCACAAAGCATTTTCCCGGACTAATTTGGCTTATTCCTGCAGCTCTTGCAGTTATAGTACGCGTATTTTCACTTGAAGCTCCTCACAAAATTCAGCTTCGGCAGAGGTTAATGCGGTCACTTTGGTGTATGACAATAATTAGAAACAATAATTTGGTCAAATCCGGATTATTGAGCATTGGGCATCTACGGGATATGTTGAAGCAAACCCAAGACAACAATACAACAACAACAACAACAACGTTTTTTGATAAGAATCCTATCGGACAGTGTATGTGTGCATCAACCTTATTATGATGTTATGTTGCAACTGTTTTTCCCTTTTTGTTTTAATACATTCTGTTTCGTGCGAATTAAGGATTCTTTTGGCTTTCCTAAAAGGTTATGGGCCCAGATTCACGTTAACTGTGGTCTGTTGAATTTATGGAAGTGACGGAATCGTGCGTTTTGTGAAGTGACGGAATCGTGTCGTTTTTTCGGGTTCTCGCGCGCTGATGAGGCATTTGACAATGAGTGCATCAGGTTCCTTTGATTTCAAGGCTTCGGTGGAGAAACTGGTTGACCAGAGTAATTGGTCTCGTTGGAAACGACAAATAAATCTGGTTTTGAAACATCATAAGGTTTTGGTTGCTGTTAATGGTGAGTTGACGTTGGCCGCGGATGGTTCTAATGAGGACGATTTTGAATCCAAGGATTCACTTGCTCAGCTCATTTTAGTCAATACCTTGAACAATACAAATGAAGAACTTACCTCATCTTGTACAACAGCCAGGGCGATTTGGGATAAGTTAAGTTCAGTATACGAGCTAAGTTCAAGTCAGAGATTGGACAGGCTTTTAGAAAGTTTTTTCTCTTATGGGGTCCTCAGTTCTGATGATGGTATTGTAAACCACGTTGCGCGCCTCCAACGTGATTTCAATGAACTGAATGGGGAACTGAAAAGGCTTGAGCAAGCAGAACTTTCTGAATTGATATTGATGGGGCGAATAATGTCAACTCTTCCGCCTCCTTATTTTGAATTTAAAAGTGTTTGGGAGAGTGTACCCATCAAGGATAGATCTTTGAATAGTCTAACTGAGCGACTTAGACTGATTGAAATGCGTCTACCCATGAAGGAATCACCAGATGAGCTTGCCCTGCTTGCTCAACTATCAATGAAAAATAAAAGAAAAAGTGATCTTGGTATTGATAGTGACAATGCTGTAGCACTGCAGAGTGTAGATGGTGATGGTGGAAAACAGTTTACACCTCACCGTGGTCCCCGTCAGACTCACTGTTATAAATGTAAGCAACCAGGCAATAATAAGGTAATGGAAAAATGGAGATAAATCACCTGAAGGATGTATGGTATGTGCCGGATGTGAGTCGAAATCTGTTTTCTGTCAGTTGCTCCTTAGACAAGGGGTACGAATTTTTCGCTAACAAGGTTGGTTGTAGACTGACCAAGGGAAACAAAACATACTTGATTGGCAGAAAAACGACAAATGGCTTGTATGTTTTAAATATGAAATTGCATGCTCCTCCTAGAGCTGCTGAGGTTCTCACAGCTTCATCGTCTGGTGAAACTCTTCAGTTGTGGCATGAAAGATTATGCCATCAGAACAAACGGCATGTGAAGTCCGTCATTAAGAAAATTGGGCTTAATTTGTCAGATGATGAAGATTGGTGTGAGGGTTGTATTTATGGAAAACACCATCGTGATCCATTTCATGATCGTCAGAACCGACCAACAAAATGTGCTGTATGGATTCATACTGATGTTTGTGGGCCATTTCAGGAGAATTCTATTGGGGGATCTCGATATTACCTCTGTCTGAAGGATGACTATTCAAAGTTTCGTCGGATATTCTTTCTGAAACACAAATCAGAGGTAGGAGCCTGCTTGGCGGTGTTTCTCAATGAGGTGAAAAATGCTGGTCACACTGTGAAGGAATTATTTTGTGATGGGGGTGGTGAGTTTGTTAACTCTGGTGTCCAGAAACTTCTGGCTGAAAATGGAATAAGCATGCATCGAACAACTCCATACACGCCTCAGCAAAATGGAGCCAGTGAGAGGGAGAACCGCACTCTTGTTGAGGCAGCTTGTTCAATGATCCACTCGAAGAATTTACCCATAAAACTGTGGGCTGAAGCAATCAGCACTGCTGTTTTTGTCTTGAACCGAACTGGACCCACTGGACAAGGTAAATCTCCAGTTGAAATTTGGATGAATTCCTCACCTCCGAAAATTGATTATTTTAAAATTTTTGGGACAAAATGCTATGCTCATGTGCCAAAAGAAAAGAGGCGGAAGATGGATAAGAAAAGTCTTCCATGTTTATTTGTGGGCTATACGGGAGACCACAATGGGTATCGTTTGTGGAATTTTGAGAGAAATTCTATTGAAATTTCCCGTGATGTAATTTTTGAGAGAGAAATACCCATGATTAAACTCTTCAAGTCTTCTAATGCTGAACTTCTAACTGAGGGTGAACTAGAACAACCTCGCGAAGAAACCAGTGTGACACCTCGGCTCTCAGAATCACTTTCTACTAGGAATACATCTTTAGGGTTTCAAATTCCTGTTCTAGAAAATTGCATCAATCAAGAGATTGAGGGAGGGTCATCGATTGGAGTAGACAATGGAACTCAAATTCGTAGAAGTAGCAGAGATAGAAGGTTTCCTTCCTATCTTTCAAATAATTATGTCTTCATTGCAGAAAGAGATCTGACTGTTAAAGAAGCTCTGAACACAGATGAGTGTGAATTCTGGAGGGAAGCTATGCAAAATGAGCTTGAGTCCTTGACTAAAAATGGTACTTGGGACCTAGTATATCCACCTCCTGATAAGAAAATTGTTGGTAATCGATGGGTGCTAAAAGTTAAACGCAAATCTAATGGTGGGATTGACCGTTGTAAAGCTCGCTTGGTGGCAAAGGGATATGCTCAAGAAGAAGGTGTTGATTTTGAGCAAACGTTTAGTCCTGTTGCTCGTTTTGAGACAGTACGAGCTCTGTTGAATTTAGCTGCAGCTGAGAAGTACAAGTTGGGACAATTTGATGTACATACTGCATTTTTGTAAGGGTCCCTGGAGGAGGAAGTTTATATGCGTCAGCCTACTGGTTTTGATGATGGGAGTGGTCGTGTCTGTAAGCTGAATCGAAGCCTCTACGGTCTGAAGCAGTCACCTCGCTGTTGGAACCAAACTTTTGTTCAGTTCATGAAATCTCAAAATATGGAGGCTAGCATGGCGGACCCTTGTCTCTTCATAAAAAGATGTGGTAATGGCCGAAAGTTAATGGTTGCAATCTATGTTGATGACGGGATTCTGGTTGGGGATAAACCTGAAATCGACCAATTCTTATCAAAACTAGAGGAAGAGTTCGCAATTACCATTGGAACACTGGACGCTTTTCTTGGTATGCAGGTTGAACCCCAGAGTGATGGTTCTATTTTTGTGCATCAGGAAGTCTACACAAAGAGTATCCTGCAGAGGTTCAACATGATGGATTCAAACCCTATGAAGACTCCATGTGAAAGATGGGAATGTGATAAAGATGAACCCCCCTTGGATAAAAAGGTACCATATAGGCAAGCTGTTGGAAGTCTATTATACCTGGCAATGACCACCCGCCCTGACTTATCATTTGCTGTTAGTACTGTTTCCGAGGTTCTTGATTGTCCTAAACAATCTGACTGGGGTGCTGTGAAGAGAATTTTTAAATACTTGAATGGAACAGTACGCCATGGCTTAATGTATTGTGGAGGCATGCCACTTGAATTGAGATGTTTCACTGATTCTGATTATGCCAATGATAAGGATACACGCCGATCAAGGACTGGTGTCTTGACAACTTTTGGTGGATCTGCTGTCACATGGTTCAGTCGTAAGCAGTCTGTGATAGTTCAGAGTACGACAGAAGCTGAATATGTTGCTGCAAGTGAGGGGGCCAAGGAGATTGTATGGCTAAACAGATTGTTGAATGAAATTACCAGCTCCCCAAAAATACCAACGCTACTTGTTGACAACCGCAGTGCCATTCGTCTGATTCTGAACCCTGAGTTTCATCGCCGGACAAAGCACATAGAGGTGCATTTTCACTATGTTCGAGAGAAGGTTATGAATGGGGAAATCAAGTTGCAGCATGTTTCTAGTAAAAAGCAACTGGCTGATATGCTGACCAAGAGTCTCCCTTCACCAGCTTTCACCAAGAACAGAGATGCTATTGGAGTCTTGTGTTTGAGGGAGAGTGTTGAAGCAAACCCAAGACAACAATACAACAACAACAACAACAACGTTTTTTGATAAGAATCCTATCGGACAGTGTATGTGTGCATCAACCTTATTATGATGTTATGTTGCAACTGTTTTTCCCTTTTTGTTTTAATACATTCTGTTTCGTGCGAATTAAGGATTCTTTTGGCTTTCCTAAAAGGATACACGGTTTCGCGGCCGTTTACGTTTACATGACACTTGTTTACGGGACAAGATGTTGAACAGACGTCCAATTTCTTTACTTTATTGAAACCTCATGAGTCCACTGCCTTCTCGATATGGCTTAATCGCAGCGTAATCACGTCTATGCTAACCGCATCCCACAGTGATCTCGGCTAGCGTGGTGGACGCGAAAATGACTAGCCTAGATCAACTTATCTAGCCCTGATCAGTTGGATCACGATCAGCGGCGTTTTGGTGACTGCGCTGATCATTAGAGGCGATTAACAGCACCTAACCCGCTCCCGCCACAAAAACGGTGTTCACCAGACTGGGTTAAGCTCTAGCCCTGATCAAGCGCTAACCCCAAAAAATTGTGCGGTTTGGCCCAGTTAGCTCTTATCTTTCTTTATCGTGTTCTGATATTTGTCCGCCATTACCTCGCACTGCCGAGTTTTTACTTCTATTATTGTGAATAATTTACGTATATTTTGAAATAATGATAATAAACAAAGATACTGTTTACTAGTGCGCAGTTATTTCAGTTGCTATTCCACTACAATGATAATCTAATATGTTGGGTTATCGTCATCTCACCCGGCGCCTCAAATGGCTATAGCAGGGCCCGACGATTTCTAGAAGTATGCATTTAAATTCTGTTGCGAACAGAAGTATTACGATCGTCGAAAACAAGCTGTTGTTTGCGTAAAATGTGTGCTGAGCAGTTTCTGAAAAAACCAGTCGTCATATTGCCGTGTTAGAAAACCCAAACGGCTTACCTGGGTGGATTTAGTAGCAGATAAGTAGGAAATATTAAATAATACCACGCTTTTACACGAACATTAGTATATTAAACAACTTCTTTTATTAAACACGACAATTCTCCCTTCCTTGTTAAAGTTCCTTGCTTGAAAAAGTTGTAACCTCATAATTTGGGTTTTTATTATTTCTTGCTCAGTTCTCATTTTCTTGTACCGCTTCCGATTTTTCCTACACGCACAGAGCACTTTCCCGGATTAATTTGTCTTTTTCCTGCAGCTCTTGCAATTGAGTAGGCGTATTTTCACTTCAAGCTCCTCACCAGTTTCAGCTTCGGCAGAGGTTAATGCGGCCACTTTGGTGTAAGACAATAATTAGAAACAATAATTTGGTCAAATCCGGATTATTGAGCATTGGGCATCTACGGGATACACGGTTTCGCGGCCGTTTACGTTTACATGACACTTGTTTACGGGACAAGATGTTGAACAGACGTCCAATTTCTTTACTTTATTGAAACCTCATGAGTCCACTGCTTTCTCGATATGGCTTAATCACAGCGTAATCACGTCTATGCTAACCGCATCCCACAGTGATCTCGGCTAGCGTGGTGGGCACGAAAATGACTAGCCTAGATCAACTTATCTAGCCCTGATCAGTTGGATCACAATCAGCGGCGTTTTGGTGAACGAGACCCTAAGTAATTCAGAAGAATTAACCTCATCAGTCGAAACTTAACTCAACTCAGTTGCTACCATTGTGCCGATTTTATCCCCCGTCTCAATACTACGGTCAAGTGATAGTGAGCCCCTTCTCCCTTTGTTACACGAGTTACAAAAAATGGCTTCTTACTGTCTTTAAAGAAAACGTAGTCTTCTTTCCTCAAATGCTGACAGTCAATGTGGAAAGGAAACAAGCCGGTTTGACACTGGACTCGATACGCATTATTCGCGAAACCTTTAGAACACGAACCACAATGTTTAGAACTCATTTTACTGGGAATGTTGAAAGAAATCACGGAGCGTTTCGAGAACGATGCTTACTCAACGACTGCAAGAGGACAACTGAGAGAGAGAGAGAGAGAGAGAGAATATGAATGAATGAATGATGGCGTTTATTTACACAAACAGAATGAGATTAGGACCATGAGGTCCTCTCTTACATCTATCCTGTAATTATTAGTTGAAACTTAGTAGTAAAACAAAACAACTATTAACCACTGTAAGTTATCTTTTAAAACAAAAACGTATTCAAAAAAAGAACAGAAGTGTAGCTAAAAAAAACAAAAACAAATCAACAGTCAAATGAAACGATTTCTTGTTATACGAGTATAAGGGAAAATGAAAAAAAATGGAAGTGGATCAAGTTGGGTCTTCGTACGTCTTGAGGAGATCTTTTTTATAACGGTTTCGGAAACTTTTGGCAGAAATTGTGAGATCATATCGGTCGGCGTTGTCATTGTAAAACTTGATGGATTGCATTAGGTAGGATTTGCTGAATAAATTAGTTCTGTGGGACGGAATTTGTAGAGTGGATGAGGCATGGCGAGTATTAACATCATGAATGCTGCTTTGAAAAATGTATTGCTCGAATAAATACTCCGGTTTCTTGAACTTTAGAATTTTAAATAGCATCGTAGCCACTGTGAGCTTCTTCCTCTCCTTGATTTTAAGCCAGCCTAGCTTCGCAAAGTACGGAGTAATGTGGGTATCAGGCCGAAGGCGGAACACAAATCTCACGATCGAATTGAGGGCTCTTTGCAGCGTCGTGATCTGCCCCGCACTAAGATCGCAGTAGGCGAGGGAGGCGTAATCGAAGAGTGGCAGCAGAAGTGCTTGGGCTAATCGTGCTCTTACGTATTGTGGAAAGTCTATGGCGAGTCTCCGCAGTTGGTACAGACTCTTGTACGTTTTTCCACAAACGTCTGCGACATGCATGTTCCAGTCAAGCGTGCTGGTCATTAGTACACCAAGGTTCTTGAACGAATCGACTACTTCCAGTATTTCCTTGCCAATCCGAACTGATGGAGTGTACGCATGGAGGATCTGAGATCTTAGTCTGGCATTGCCCAACAGCATGGCCTTACTTTTCTTTGCATTTGGGGACATACCATGCTCGGAACACCATGTGTGTAGCCTGATAAGGTCCTCGTTGATCATATCGACTGCTTTCCCTACCTCTTCCACCCCACACGTCAGATATAGTTGTATGTCATCCGCATAGATTCCGTAAGAGCAATGCTGCAGCACATCTGGCAGCGTATTAATAAACACTGAAAACATCAGCCCAGACAGCACAGACCCTTGTGGGCTCCCTATGTCAACGCTCTTCCACGACGACAATGAACCATCAGGAGCTTTCGTACAATGTGACCTACCCGCCAGGTAGGATGCAAACCAGCTTACCACTTCTTTTGACACACCAATCGATTTTAAGATAGCCAGAAGAAGATCGTGTCTCAACAAGTCGAACACCCGACTGAAATCTATACCCACGAAGACTGTGACTCGTCGCTCATCCATTGCCTTCCTAACGTCGTCTAGTACACGAATCAAAGCTGTTTCAGTGCTGTAGCTTCTCTTATAGGCTGATTGGAGATCTCTAACACAGCGATGATCTAGCACGAACTGGTTAAGCGCCTCGTATACTATTTTATCGAAAACTTTTCCAGGAGCACAGCGTATGTTTATCCCCCGGAACTCACTGGCTGATTTAGGGTTCACGTGTGTGTGCCAAGTCAAATGTTTGTTAATTGTGAGGCCAAGACTTTTAATTTGATCAACGTAATTTATTCTGTTGTTGCCTATTCGTAGAATAGGCAATGTTGAGAAGTCGAGTCTTGCTAAGAGTTTCCTGTGACCTATAACTATTGCTGCACATTTTTGTGAGTTTACTTGCAGACCATGTTCATTTACCCAATTGAGTAACCTATTTAAATCTTCATTTACTAGCCCAATAATTTCCTCGATTTCGCCCACATTTCCGGTAGCATAAATCTGAAGATCGTCTGCATATAGTTTGAATTTACAATTTTTAAAACATTGTCCAATATTATTTATGTAAATGAGAAAGCAAAGGGCCGACATTACCGATCCTTGCGGAACTCCGGTTCTAACTACATTCCAATCTGACATTTCATTGTGCATCCCTTTAACAGACTGTATACGTCTGTCTAAGAATGACTGAAACCATGCAACAGTCTCCTGAGAAAACCTCATCGACTTAAGCATAGCTAATAACAAATTATGTCACCTTATCAAACGCTCGAGAGAAGTCAATCGTAACCAGCAACGTTATTTTACGGTTGTCAAGACCGTTTCTAACGTCGTCTAATAACTCGATCAACAGTGTTTCGGTATTGTTCCCTTTTCTATAGCCCGCTTGTTGCTCGGTCAAAATTCCGTTGTGTTCTATATGGTTTAAGAATTCCTCATATATTATCACATCGAAGACCTTTCCAAGGGCACATAAAATGTTTATTGCACGAAAATCAGCCACCACTTTGGGATTTTTCTTTTTAGGTATAGGTTTTATTAGCGAGAGAGAGAGAGAGAGAGAGATTGAGAGATTGAGAGATTGAGAGATTGAGAGAGAGAGAGAGAGAGAGAGAGAGAGAGAGAGAGAGAGAGAGAATTTGTATTAAAGTTACAAAAGGATGCCCATGTTTGTCGTGGGAGTATTGATTTACTACAAATAAGCATGAACTTCACAATGTTTGCGGTGCACACAACTTCTGTGGATCGCACGTCTTTGTTTCACACATCTGCAAAATCCAGGGTTCAGAGAATCAGTCCATCTCTTGGCAAAAGACGATTCCATCAGTAATGGGAGTTTCCCTCCTCCACAGAGGACACCTGCCCTCAGATGTTCTAGAAGGCGATTGAGCCTTATGTCAAACGTGTCAAGGTGTACTGGAACGTGTGTCAATCGTTGCAATTCGTTGACGGGTGCTCGTACAAAAGATTAGAGAGTGAAAATGATAAACGAGTTAGACTTCTCCGTTCAAGAAGTGTGAGAGTCCAGAGAAAAGTGTGTGTCTACAGCCAATCATTTGTCCCTATCATACCTCCCAGAAAAACCACCGCCACAAAATACCAATATACTTACTAATCCCAAAGCACCTTATACTACAAAAGGTGGGCGAAAAGTTATAGTACCTAATCGTTTAAGATATTAAAAAAAGAATGTGAGACTTAATTTAATTTAAAACAAAAACAGATTGTAATACTTGCTTTAATTAAAGAAAAAGAAGAGATTTAATACAAATAGTGGACTTGGAACGCCTATTAAATATTATGAAGGCACTGCCTTCATGCATAGGGGCTGAAAATAATGTCTCTTTCATTGTGTCCACATATAGCATGGAAGAATAAATGAGTAAGTCGTCAATCTGTTATTTGACTGAACAACAGGCTTGCCTTCGTCCTGGTAGAAGCAGTACCTGTCTGCAGAAGCCCAGACCCAGGTATGCAGTCCTTTGAATCATTTTAGCTTCAACAAATTCAACGAATCAGCTAGAGACTGTGGCGTGTTAAACTAAAGAAGCAGTTAATGCCCTATTTCTGGTAAACGTCGCATTTGTCAAGTTCACTGTGAGTTTTGACATTGAGTGAGTGTGGTGTGATTCAACTCCACTCCAAATCACATGTTTTTAGTTCAGCTGTTGCATGACGTGTTTTTATCGTGAATTGATTCAAAAAGTTTGCAACAATTTATTCAACTGAATTCATCAATAATATTGATCGATTCTTGAAACCTGAGAAGTTTGGTTTCGACCGACATTCGCCACACAAGAATAAAACATTAGTTGAAGACTTTCGGAAATTTCGTTGGTGCTTTTGATGAAATCGATGATGTGGGTAAGCTCAAACTACTCATTAATCTCTTGTATCTTTCAGTGTACCAACAAATTGCTGATAAAACTACATTCGTCGAAGCTGTAGAATTATTGGTATCAATCTATGTGAAACCCACGAATGAAGTATTCGCTACACATAAGCCCGCTTCTCGAAAGCAGACTCCAGAAGAATATTAACCAGTATCACCAGGAATTGCAGTTATTGAGCAAAAACTGCGAATTTCCAGCAGTTGATGCTGCGACTAACCGAAAAACCTACGTCTGTGATTCATTCTTGCTCATATCGTCAATGTCTAGAGGATTGGTTTGCTATTTGTTAGATTAAGAGCACCTAGGCAATATCTGCAAGATGGCTATTGGCTAAGATTCCACATCTCTTCGTGAAAAAACTCTTCTGTTCCAGGTTGCTTGTTCAGCGAGGAGCTCTGTTACATAGACACTGAAAGGTGTATTGATGGTGGGTAACTTAGTTATTTCTTCCGTTTCGTGCTACATTTACTAAGAAGGCGAGATTTTTTTCACTTGTATTCCCTGCACTGTATACTCTCATGTGTGTGAGTAGGCTAATGAGGGTGTGAATAGTTGATTGATTCTGTTTGACGTGGTTTACGAGGCTTTGCGTACACTGTTTCTTGCTTGTCTAGCAGAAGCACTGTCAGTATAGCTGCTGTCTTGACGTCTTATGCTTTGATTAAGGCTAATCCAGAATCCAGAATTATTACCCTTTATTTGGTACATTCAACTCAGACTACTTCATTGTGTCAAGTACTTCATAAGTTAGTACTTAGCTCATCATTCTTCAGCGTGAAGAGGGTCTGGAAAATTCACGTGTCTTGGCTCTCATTTGTGAGATTTAGCTGTGAAAAGGGAATTGGGTTATAAGCGCTGAATATGCCTTGATGTATTCAGTTCAATTTGATGGATTGCTGCGATTACAGTGCTGAAGCTAATGGAATAATCTGGCTTACTCCTATCTCTACTTTGTTCGTAGCATCAGGGAAAGGTACGTGTTATAAACACTGCTTACCCATAAATGTTGCCTCCAACACACGTAACTTTGCATTGGGTAACTGATGTACCTTGAATTGCACCACAGGTCTAACTCACGCAGCATCTATCGAACCATAATGGGGGGGAAAAGCCAAGCCTACCCAGGCCATCTGGCTCGTTGGCCTAAAGGGAGGGGAGCTGTGGGTACATGACTATGCTGCGGGACTTATCAGAAAAGAGCAGGGGAGCTCCTCCCTCAACCAAGAGGAGGATACCATGTAGGTGCTGCACCATGGGATACGTCCCACCACGCCTGCCACCTAGCAACAATTTAGCCTCCCCAGGGCCACCCTTGTTCCTACGGCCAGCTCTACCCGCAGAGAGGTACAGAAGCCCATGATCAGTCGCATAGCCCACTGCAAGTGGAGCCTGATCAACCCGAGGTGCAACGCCTCCACCATGGCTGTGATGACGTCGATGAAGACAACTGTCATGTAACTGCTGGTCTCGAGGAGGCGGAGCAGAGGGTCCAGCAGAACTGCCCACACGATAGTGGGCAGGGCTGTGCCCTGGGGGCAGCCTGAGGTTACATTGAAGGCTGCTTGCTGGTCATCTGGAGGAAACTCAAGAAGAGCCAAAATAGCGCACACATCGAGCGGAGCACTGCTGGTCACCTCACAGAGTTGAAGGCACCACTCCCATGAGAGGGGCTGCCACACACCCTCCCCTGAATACAGTGGACAGGGACTCCCCTGAACTGGTACTCATGAAGAGGACCACCCAAACGGGCAAGAGACTTATTAGCACAAATAAGGTCTAACTTCAAACAAATCTTAAAACTCTCCATCCATGACTGAAACTTGAAAAAAAAAACAATTTCGCGTGGATTGGCTTGTGAACGCTCTGACACAACCTCCCCCCACCCAAGACCCCCAGACATGAAGTATGTCGTAGGTGTAAATAAATACTACCTGCATTATTGGTGCAAGAAGAGAAGGAATTGACAACTGAACTACTACTGCAAGAACTCAAATCAACTTAACACAAATTCAACATGTACTCATAATCACGCAAAAACAATCCTCAACTTGAACTTGACAACACATTTCCTAACAACGACGCCGAACGAACGGAAATATCTCCCCTCGTCATCTTTAGGCCCTCCCTCTGGCCGTTCTTCTGCATGGTTGAGAGTCGGTTGATGTGTAGGAGGCGCAATTTTCGTCCCAATCTGAACCACGGTTCTATCCTGTCCATTGGGGTTGTAGTTTGGGATGCTTCCCACAAACTCTCATTTGGGATCATATGTCCACACCAAACCACGTTGGTCTCTGCCAAGGGCCCTGGATCACCATGGGCTCGGATCTCCTCACTCTTCAATCATTGTTTTCATGTTGACTCGAATCTTGAAGCGTGACTGGATTAGTGCAACATTGTGTATACGCTGCAAACCTACTTGCAACCAAGATGGCGGGGGGACCAGCAAAAATAGTGGGAGCTCGTCATTCCAGTATTTCTGATTGTCGCCAATGAAGAATGCTTGGAATGTGGTTAGGATTGGGTTGAACCTCTCAACTAATCCTCCTGATTGAGGGTGTAAAAGTGATGTTTGCGTTGGTGGGGCCACTCGTGAGATCTAATTTACAGAACCAACTCATTTAGGCTTTGGTGCCCAACATGGTTTGTATCCTTGAATGAGCATAGATATCTTTGTTTGTGATGGAATTGAGTTGCATTAGTCCACACAGAAACGTGTGGTTTCATCTTTCTTTGGGAACAATACAATGGGATTTTTGAGGCTTCAAGTATACCCTGGTCCAGCTTGTCCTCAAGATTTAGCTGTCTCACACTCTATTGCACCTTCTTGGAGAGTGATGCTTAAATCGCCACAATGACCCACTCAATTTCGTGTTACATGATCGTGTTCCAGCACTCTCTGCACGTTTGCACTTTATTTTAGCACCCAGAAACACCACGACGAAGGTCTAAATAGGCTTGTAAGAGAGTAAATGAGATCTAATCCCAAAATCTGTTTGCCTCGGATGTCACCCACTAAAAACCTGCGCGTCATAAGCTGCTTCTCTATCGTTAGTGGGATACAAAATTCTCCGTTAATTAATAATTTGGCTTCTCTTGCCGTCAGCAGTTTATTCCAAGGAGCTGATAATAGTTTGAGATTCAATTTTGCAGTGACATCCGAGCGCATTGTTGATTATGTAGCCTTCGCATCCACCAGAAGTGTCCACTACTGTTCCTGGCATTCATCTCAACAAGAAGCGAATGTGTACCCTCGTTGCTAGTTTGGTTAAGGTGTCACCAATCCCTTGATACCTGGGCAACAGTAACTTCTGAAATCTTGGCGCATAAGAGTGTAACCCAAATCTACGGGCTAATGGTGCTATCTAACAACAATAGGTTGCATGTTCAGAATGAGTGAGATTAGTTGATATGGACAATGCAGGGCCTCTTGACACACTTGCCAACTTCTCATATTCCAACCATTAGCTTGTGCCGCCACTTGAACTTGGATTTCATACTCTTCCCAAGGTAATTCACTGTGAACTGTTTCTTGATTGTTGGTAGATGACTTGCTCACGAATCATTCCAAGTGTAGACTCCACGTAAATGATTCATTGTTCTAATTGTAGGCAGTTGGAGGAAGGAGAGCGACTCAGGTCCTTTACAGAGCTTGGTACATTTAGCATTGATGGGCACACTAATGCGTCTACGGCCAATGGTCGATTTCTTGTGCTGATCGTTCGTACTGGGTTCATTATTCGTCTGTGCCGAATAGTTCTACTGTGATGTACACAGATAATCCCACACAGGCCCCAAAAATTCAAACCGTGAAAGCACATGGCAGGTTCCAACTTGGCAAAAGATCAGCACAGTCAGATCATCCATATAGGCGTATGGCTCGAGGTCAGTCTCCATGAGCCTCCTTCGGAGAAGGCGTTCAAGCGTGCTGGTCCAAGGAATGTGTTGTTACGTGAAAACAATCCGCTCAACTCAAAAACTGAACTTGACTACTACATTTTCAAACAACTACGACGAACGAACACCAATAGATCATGGAATCACCACAATAAACAATGACGTACAGGAAGTAGCCAGACATAGGGTTCGTGCAAGAAATTAAGGCTTGAAATTTCTTAGGATTCAAAACCATTTCATACCTTGACACCACCTTATATATGTGTTCGTAAACAAATGATGAATACTTTGAGTTGTTAAGATTGTTGTAAACAAGCCGGATCCACGACAATCTCCTGGGTCAGATAGCAATATAAGGAAGGCTGAGCAGACAATCCAGCGGCCTCCTTAGTTTATTTAATGACTGTCTGCACGTTGGACAGTTCCCCACTCAGTGGAAGTCTGCATGCGTCGTCACTTTTCAAGAAAGAGGAGACTGCAATCATGGAGATCGCTTAGCCTACTTTCCATACTAGGCAAAACATGTGAACCCTTGATGTTGCTGTCCCTTGAAGGAGACTTTGGCCACAACCTCACAGGTAGGAGGTACGAATGGAAGGTCTATGCAGCATATCACTGTCAAAATTCGACATTTTTCCCTGCTGGCACCAGGGAAATACGTCGTAATAGTTCTGATTGACATCAGGGGAGTGTTTGACAACCTTTGGATGGCCAGTGCTTTTCAATGAACTTAAAGGAAAGGTCCCTCGTCAGAAGTTACCTGACATATAGAACTGCGATGGTCGAATGCAGGAACGTCTCCATCCAGAGAAAGATTGAGAAAGGGTGCCCACTGGATCAGCATTCTGGACCGCCTTCTTTGAAGGTCTTCTCAGGAGGCTCATCTCATGGAGACTGACTGCTAGCTGTACGCCTATGTGAATGACCTGACTGTGCTGATCTTTGCCAAGTTGGTCTGCCATATTGAGGCTAAAACCCACCACATGCTTCCCACCATCACCCAATAGTAAGGACAAGTCTTGATGCAGTTGGCTGAGGAAAACCCCAGCTAATCCTCTTGAAAGCAAAAGTTGATAGGGTAACCAAACCTCAATATGCTTTGGCGGCCACAGGCTCCTTCTTGAAAAGCACGTCAAGTATTTAGAAGTGAATATAGGTGAAAGGTGGGGCTTCAACCAACACCTCCAGTCCCTTAAAAGCACTACCATTGCAAGGTTTGCCGCACGCCATGCAATCACTAAGGCCACTTGGGTTATGTGTTACCAAGACAGTATCCTTATGTATAAGGCTATCTACCGAGGCGTGATTGGCTACTGCCCTGTTGTCTGGCGTAGCAAACTAACAGTCAATCAAAATTGAGTATTGGCTCAATCCCAGAGAGCTGTACTCCTGTAGATCAGCACAGCCTATAAGACTGTTTCAACAGAAGCACTCCAGGTGAGCACTGGTCAGTTACCGGTTGACTTGGCCCTTGAGTGCATGGTTGACAAGTGGAGAGTGAAACAGGAGCTTCCCCACTTAGGGCTGAACTCTGTACAGATCTCACCTCAAAAAGAAAACTTGTCGATATTGACTAGTGGGCGTTAGAAAAATGGCCCGCGAGATGGGAATAAAGCAAGCCTTTAACCATTTTGCAGAGTTCTTGAAGAAGGTGATTGCTAAGAAACGTGGTCACAGTTGATCTGTCCTTTTGAAACTTGCCACCCAAGTAAATAGTTAGATCAGGTAGTCACATGGTCGCATGGTCACACACGGGCTACAGCTCTCTATCGGGAGACTGACTAACGACCAAATACCTGCCATACCTCTGCAGGTCTGAGTTTGGTGGATGCTGCATGGGCTTGCCTCTTGCAAATTAGTGAAGCTGGAACTTCCATGACTGATATAACCCTCATGAGGGTTTAGGAACAGTAATCAAATAAGGATCAGACCTGTCTGCAACGGGAGAGCCTGGTCGCTATTTACGGAGGTTTGACTCTCCACAAGCTGCCTATACTTGGGCTTTTGGTGCCGTGCTTTAATGGCTGCTGTGGTACGGGAGGTGAGTCGCTCTACCAGATGTTTGTCGAGGTGGGGTACTTCTTCTCTCGCAGCGGGCCCACCAGCAACTGTGGCGAGACGGGTCTTCTCAAAAGCATACCTGTATGCCGTCCTATCAACGTTCATCTCTTCATTTCTGTCGACAGGATGCTTTGCCAGATGTGGGCCTTTAGGCCTTTGGCGTTTTTGAACGTCCAGCCACAGTACTGACGCTGGCAGTCGTGTATTGGGGTGGCAATGGTGGAAGGGTAGGAGGAAGAAGAGGATGGGGAAGGAGAAGGAGGCGACTCTGTGCAGCTCCCTGAAAACCTCGAGTGCCGATTTTTTGTAGTTAAGCTTTCATAATTGTTCGTGCACACTTACAGTAATGAAGGGAGAAAGGATACGAAGTTGAAAAGAGCACAACTTAATAGAACTAAGAAATGTAAATGTGAATTCCGTTGATAAGTTCCGCAACTGTAATGTGCAACTGTAATAAGTGCAACTGTAATAAGTGCAACTGTAATGTTTTTCGCTTTCAGATGGGGCTTTTGGTCGCTGCATGCCATTGCAGTTGGATTCTTATGAAGAGCCTTACCGGTATTTGGATATTGTTCAGATGAGTTAAAATAGTTTTTGTTGAAAGAATCCCATTAAGCCTCTTTTTAAACATTAAACTTTATTTGAATGCTTTTTTTTGTCAACCTGGCGAGCTTTCCGATGCCAAAAAGTTTGTGTTTCAGGTTTCTACAGGATCTGAAGGAATTCGTCTTTCCATTCCCTTTGAATCGTATGGTTTGGTGAGCGTCTTGACTAATAAGGTGGATATATTTCAGATGGTGGTGGTTCTGGCATTGAGGCTATACGTTTGGCCTCTGAGTCAGCAGTGTTGTTACTCATTATTCCATATTCGGCAAATTCCACTCTTCTTACTGAATTCTGTGCTCTATCGTTCCCAGAACAATATCTGCTTTAATCTTCACCATATGAGTGATGGCCTGTAAGGGAGACAGCTTATTTGTTTTGGAGAAATAATGCATTACCAACCTCGGGGCGTGTGTATTCATAGTGTTGGCATACATTGACATGCGAGAGTAAATGCATTCGTCTGAGTGCATGGATGATTTATTCCATTCACTGAAGCTACGAGTCACTGTGTTTGAGCAGTCATCTAATGCACATCTAGAAGTTCACTTGATATTAGTTTCCCTTACCTGAGTACTGGTGTTAAGTTTTTGGGAGTCGTCATAACAGAGGAACTGTGAATGAACAAGATTATGAAACGTAAAACTGATTGAAAATAATTTTTCTTTTTTTCAGGCACCATTTAAACGAGGAGGAATTAGGAATAATTGAATATGAGCTTGGTAGATTGTTGGAAAATGGCTACAGGTGGTCACATCGCCATACTCAGTGCGTCCTCCAGTCCCTCCTACAATCATTTCAAAGTGGGTAGGTCAAACTGCAAATTTTCGTGAAACAAAATTTCAACTAGAAAATTACTCGGTATTGTAATTTACAAGCAGATGTCAACAGAAAGTACGATCATGACGGATGGTGGTAGCTGTTTATGTGCGCGCTTACCAAATTGAATTAGAACATGGTTATATTATTTTACATATGAATGCATAATTTGCTGATATGATACAGTAAAAAAAACGTGAGGAATCAGCACTGAGATGTTTCTTTTTTGAATGATATTAATAATTAACTAGAAAACGCTACTAATTAAACATTGTATAAAAGTAAACAGAAAAATGTGCAATAGAAAAGACCAAGAATACGAAAGGAACCAACCGAAGGATGAATTTTGCGATCAGGCATTGGTATTTTGACATCCCTCATTGTTAAAGGCTGGCCATAAATTATTTTCCGAGCAGTAATAATGTTTGTTGGTATTATATTTATTGGTAGATATTAATGCCGGACAGTAAAGCCACTTGGTTTGCTACTACGTTCAATACAACACACTTTCGTGAGCCAGTAGCATGGAAGGCAAGTCTACGGACGGAATTGGGTTAATACTTCAGATGGCCAGATCATAAAGCAAGGTGGCTAAGAGGATAAGCCTGTTTGAGGATAAAGCCAGTGAATTAGACTCAAGAAAATACTTAGTATTTGGCAAGTAGGTGACATATTCTGAATTGATGGTCGTAGGAATTGAATCCTTATGATATAGATCAAAATATTCAGAGTTTACAAAATTTTTATTTTATTTTATTTTGTTAACAAGTGCGGAAAAATCCTTTATGGATTCCTGCAAGGACCGACAGGATATGACGGAGTAGGACTAGGGAGGGATAACCTAGACCCTACCGTCTAAAAAACCGCCCTTTCTTCTAGAACGACTGACCCGGAACTACTTTCTGTATTACTTCGAGTCAGTCGTGTTGTCATGGCTCTACAGCTTTATCATTTCTAGGGTCCTTCCCGTTCTCGGTTCATCTTTCTTTTTGAGTATACTGTGCACGTGGTCTGTTGCAGCTTGCCAATTTTCTCTGCTTTTCATCATAACATTGACAATTGTCTCTGCGGACAGTCCTCCAAGTTTGTCCTCTTGTGTTCATCTTCCATCCGACAGTAAAGACATATGGAGTCTGCTGACTTTCCCACTTTTTTAAGGTAGGCCCGGAAATACCCATGCCCGGTGAGAAACTGGGTCAGGTAGTAACCTACCTCTCCATGCCTCCTTGTCGTCCATGTTTCAACGCTCCGTACGAGGCGGGCGGTCCACCGTCCCCGACTCTCTGCATCCCAACTGCGCTGCCACTGTCTGAGAGTGACCTCTCTTTCCTCCTTCTTGACGATGGTCAATGGTGTCTCTTCCCCCTTTCTTCGATAGACCCGTTGCCGCTCTTGTGCCAGAATGTCAATTAGGACAACCCCCGCAATCAGTTGGGCTGCCGGTGTCGATACTGTGCGGTATGCACTGCAGATCCTGAGAGCCCCTCTTCTCTGCACTCCTTCGATTCTGGCTCTATGTTTTTGGCATCGAAGTGAGGTTGCCCATATTTCCGCACCATACAGCATTATGGCCTCTGCTGCTCTCATCAGCAGTTTACGCTTCCTAGGGGATGGGCCACCTATGTTAGACATAAGCCGGCTCAGTCTCCCCACAACGTCTGCCGCCTTGTCTGCAACTGTTCGTATGTGGGTCCAGAAATTAAATTTCCCGTCCAACATCACTCCTAGGTAGCGTATTGCATTGGATGCCATAATGTCGTGTCCATCCACAAGCATTTGCACATTTCTATCAACTCGTTTTCAAGTCAGCAGTATGATTTCTGTATTCTGGGATGCCAGAGAGAGAGAGAGTGGGACTCCAGCCATTCCTTCACACGTCGCATTGTCTGGTTCAGTTTGAACTGTAGATGTTCTGTGGCTCGGGCCTTCATTATAGCGACGATGTCATCCGCATATCCCACAAGGAAAACGTCGTCAGGCATCTCTGCCCGAAGGATCCCATCATAATTGAGGTTCCAGAGATCTGCCCCTAAGACAGAGCCCTGGGCCGCTCCTGAAGAGACATTCTTTATTCTTCTCCCGTCCACCGTATCATACACCCACCGTCGGTTCGCCAGGTAGTCCTGCAAAACACGATAAAGGTAGCCCGGTACGATGCAACCCCTCAATGCCTCCAGGATGTCGCTTCACCTAGCTGAATTAAACGCATTTTTTACGTCCAGTGTGACAGCCATACAGGTGTTCCTGCTCCGATGATTGCCAGTTTGGGTGGCTTGTGCAGCAGTAATCACTTCGTTCACTGCATCTACCGTTGATCTTCCCTCAGTGAAGCCATACTGCCTTGGGGAAAGGCCTCCAGCATTGGCCACGGCTTCCAGAGTACGTCTCTTCAACATCATCTCATAGAGCTTCCCCGCTGTGTCCAACATACATAGGGGTTGATGTGCTGCTGCTGTGCTGGGGTCTCCTTTACCCTTCCCAATGAGAACCAGTCTCGCAACCTTCCATTGCTCAGGGAACAATCCCTCAACTAGACACGCATTATACATATCGAGGGTACATGCCTGCCATGAATTTCAAGATTTCAACAGGGATCTTGTCCGGACCTGGGGCTTTCTTGTTGCGCATTGACTTCACTGCTTTCAGCAGTTCATCCCTGGTAAACAGAGGTATCTCCCCAATCACATCAATGGTTGGTCTGTCGTATATTTCATGCGTAGGGAACAGTTCTTCAACCATTCTCTCCTTTATCTCTGTTGACATCTGTGAGGTTGGGTCCACCCCTCTGAGCTTTTTGAGTACGATTTTGTAGCCAAGTCCCCAAGGATCGTTCTCAACATCCTCGCACAACTCCTTCCATTTGTTAGCCTTTCTCTTGGAAATAGCAGATTTCAATTCTCGCCTTGCTTGTCTATACCAGTCTGTTCTTTGTTGGAAATCAGCAGCTTCTCTTCTCGTTCTCTGAGCCAGTCTCTTGAGTCGGAAACAGTTCTTCCTCCGTTCGGCGATCTCTTGGTTCCACCAATAAGCAGGGCGACGATCCCTCATGGCTCTTTTCTTCGGCATGGAGCACTCACAGGCTCTAGTCAACAGATTCATTGTCGTGGCAACCAGTGGCATGGCGAGAGATCCTCTTGTGGCTTGTTGATTCAGTCCTTGCAGAACTCCCCTTCCTAAATGAATCATGGTACTGAAAAGTTCTTTGTCCAGTCGGTTTACATTCCAGCGTGAGGGAGGAGGGACTGCCTCCCTTCCAGGTCCGTTCTCTCCAATCTTTAAGTGGATGTACTAATGGTCACTGGCGGAGTATTCTTCCAGTACCTTCCACTCTCTGATTTGTGCTGTGAGGCTTTCTGTGGCCATGGTGATGTCCAGCATGGTGCCCGTGCATCCAGCTCTTCTAAAAGTGGGAACATTTCCATTGTTAATAAGAATGAGTCCGAGTCTCGATGCCATGTCCATAATTCTTCGACCCCTGCTGTCCTGGTGTGGTTCTCCCCACTCAAGTGCCTTTGCATTGAAGTCACCTGCCACCAACACATTTGGCCTGAAGTTGCGCACCTCGTCTTCTTCGGCTGATAGCTTTACCTCAAAATTTGCAATAGGCTCATTCGGGGTCAGGTAGCAGCTTATGTACATTACACCTTTGCTCCTGACCCAAATGAAGCCCTGACCTCTACCCTTTGCCTCTACTGGATATGCTGATCTATTAATCACCCATATGGCGGCAGTCCGAGAAAGGTCTGTGTACCAGTCTGGCCCCTCATTGTCATAATTGTACTGCTCACTAATGAGCATAATATCTGCCTTCATTTCTTGAGCTATTTGCTCCTTTAATGAGCTAGCTGTTCTGCTCCTGTTCAAATTTATCTGAAGAACGTTCATCTTGTCTTCTTTTTCTTTTCTTCTAACGCCCTCCGGTAGGCGGTGCAGCCCTTGCTCCCAGCAATGTGCTTCACATCTTCTCCGATTTCTATGCACAACGGGCATTTCGCATCAATCTCAGGGCACTTGAAGCACATTTTTGTTCGGTCCACTCCTTTGCAGTCCCTAGCACAGTGTTCATATCCTAGACATCTGAAGCACCGGAGGACCTCTACACACCTTCTGATCCTACAGTTGACCCAACCAATTCTCACTTTTCCTGTGTCCATGAGAAGATCAGCAGTCCTTAGTGCTCAGTCCGACGATTGCCAGCTTCTGGGCTCTGCTGTTTGCGTTAAGCACAGATATCTTCCACTCTGACCTTGACCTGCCAAGCTTTTTCTCCAATGCTTTCTTGACTTCTTCTTCCGTTGTCAGGGAATCAAGGTCCCTAATTTCCAGGCTAGCTCCCTTCATGGTTTTTCGAATGGCCCGAATTTCAATTCCTGTGTCTTCTGGGTTTATCTCGTCTCGCAGCTTCTTTAGGACATCTGAGTAATTCAGGTCCTTAGATACTTTGATGACAAGTGCATCGGGTCTTGAGCTTCTTGTTCTTTTCTCTGTGTTCTTTGTTTTTACCTTTTCGCTTTTATTTTTGCTTCCCTCTGCCTTTCCTTTGGTCTTCCCTGCTTGTCTCATCAATTTCTTTTCTTCCTCCGTTTTTCGCTGTTCTAAGTCAGCTTGCTTTGCTACCCTTCTCGTCCGGTCTGCTTCCCTTTTTGCCTCTCTGGCCGCCCTTCTCTGAGCTTCCTTTCCGAGGTCCATCTTCGTCTTCTGGTGTGTACTCCTCTCAGAGTATGCGCTAGAAGCGTCCGTGACTTGACTTGAATCGTCAGTTTCCATCAGACCTTCTTCAGAGTCGCTGAGATCGGTCAGTTCCTCCTTTCGCCTTTTCCTACTTCCCCCAGTCGATTTTCTGGTGGGAGACCACTTGGCCAGATTCTCCACTTCCTCTTTCAATCTCTTCTGAAGAGCCGTTCTCTTCTTTTCCTGAGTGACTAAGGCGTCACACAGTTCAACCATGGCGTTAAGCCCCACTTTGACCACCTGACTGATGTTAGGCTGCTTCTTTGTAGCAGCCAACATACCCTCCAGGGTCTTTTTCATATTCTGCAGGTGCTGCATATCCTCATGCCTCATTTCTTCTAGCTGCGCCATGGGAGTCTCTTCAGGAATCTCCACACCTCCTTCTTCGCTCTTGGTTTCCTTCTTCTGCCTTCTGTCTTCTATTTCCTTCTTCTGTGGTGGTGAGTGCAACATTTTTTGTAAATGTATCCCTGCCTGCTGGGGCTCAAACATCTGGGCATACCCTCAGCCGACAAAAGCTGGCGAGACATGACCACCAACCACCGATGTCCGGGTTCCTGAGTTCCCCCAAGGAGATGTCCTACACTGCCTGCAGGGGGAAGAACTCAACCCCCTTTGGCAGTCACCCCTCTTACTTGGCCCCGGTAAAAAATACCCTGTTAGCCTTTCAGAGGGCTCCACGCCTCCGACGACGTGGGTACCCCAGCAGGAGCCTGCCAAGCCAGCACTCCACAGGACGGTTGGCGATGATCCGCGGGGAAAGAACACCGTTACCCGCCTGGGCGGTAGCTCAAATTCTTCAATTATATACTTCAGTCCAAAACTATGTCCATTGCAGTCCGCGTCTGTGAAACAAGAGCCCCCCTAGCTCTTGTTTCACGCTAGCCACGTAACCCTGGACAAGGGAGCCTAACAAGGTACTATCAGTCGGCCACCTGATCCCTGGTTTTTTAACGAGGTTGTTACTCCTCCCCCTCTTCCTTTCACACCCTGGCTTGGGACAGGTGACGGCGGAGTTTCAGAGTTTACAATGAGTACAACAGACATCGCAGTGATCACCCATATGATCGCACTTGTAACGGATCAAATTAGTTACATTTCTTCTTCAAAATTATCAGCATGAGGTGTGCGTTCTCTAAACTAAAGAGAGGGGGCATGAATAAGTTTTTGAGCTGAGGAATAATCACAGCACTAAAAGCATGTTCCGCATCTGGGGTTCGCTGTAGTTCCTTGTAGAAGGTGATGTGCACTTTACGAGTTGCTTGTACGTTGCCTATGTCACTTTATTGGCGATTCCACGTACTGTTTTAACGTAAGTTTTTGAACCCATAGTTAAGTTAAAGGACAGGAAGGTGCTGATGTGTGGGTTGGTTCTTTAAGAATGTGACGAAGGGCTGCCCATAGGGATTGGTGCTGGGACTAGAGCTATGAAACCTCGTTTTTTACGGCCTCCTGGAGCATTATGACTACTTGGCAGTAGCCTGCATGAGACCTGTTGCGAGCTGCATTCTACTCAATTGTCACACTTGATGGAGCCTCACGCTCGCAGTCTTTGCTAAGATGTGGCTTGGCACACCAGGCGCACACTACAGGTCACGTGGAGGCTACTGCCAAGTGGCCATAATGCTGGAATTTGTAGTGCTGCGTGGGGGCTTGGTACTTTTTGATGGTGCACCTCTGCCAGGCTATTTGGAGGTGCCTTGCCCTCTCTAGTTGTAAATGTAGGCTGGGTGACACCCAGTGGGTGGAGGCTTGGGGGCCTTCTGTTGCAGCTTACTGGGGTCCTTCCAAAACCCAGGGAGGCTAGTAAGTCCAAACTCTCTCGTCTTGGGATGAGGAAAAGCCTTCAGTGCCACCGAAAGATGGGATAGGCCAGCTATCACGCTGGCCTAAGGGTAGTTTGACCCAAACATGGTACCGCAGCAATGCACAGCCCACGGCCTTGCGCCAGTGCATTATGGGTCACGGCCACGACAGGGAGCTGCCTCCGCAGGGCAAGCTAGGTAGAACGGAGCAATCCAAATTCTACCCTGGGCAAGGCATGAAAATGCTGGAAAATGCGCTTGCTCTGTAGACATTGTGGTGGTCGTGGAGTCGCTGGAGGGTAGTCATCCCTTACTTCGTTTTTAAAATGGAGGGTCTGAGGAAGGTGGAGCCCACCTGGTTCGCCCCCACAGACATGTCCAAATGCAGCATTGTAACTGTCAGCCCTGCTTATTTGTGAAAAGGGGCCTGACTTCCTGCGGCTGATTTTGCTCAACAACCTGTTGAGGCAGATCCTTTTTTTGTAGGTCGGCCGGCACATAGCAGGTGTGGGAAGCTAGTGGGGCTAATGGGTGTAGTTGCAACTCCTTTTTGGTGGAAATGTAGCTACTAAGCCCCTTGACCATTTCTGGAGTTTCTGTGTGATGACGGCGCCACCCCCTACAGCAGTGTGGGTGTCAAGCACCCGGACACATAGCACTTGGAGGTCCTTAGCAGGGACACCCGCATCTTGGATTCCTTTGTGTTAGGGTTGGAGGGATCAGCCTCTCCTTCCTTGCACATAAGCATACCACGTTCTGTCGTGGGTTTTTAGAGGGGAGTTTTTTAAGGGGAGGCTCTTATTTTTATTTTTGAGTTGTGGTATCTTGTTTCTGGGTGGGTTCTCGGCCTGCACATCCTGCTTTTTTGGGGTCTTTTTCCCTCTGCATTTCTTGGCGCTGGCAAGCTGCCATTTGGCCTCAGTTCCATGGGTGAGAGAGGAGGGCTCAGTGACAGCAACCACTGCACATGACCTGGCCTAGGGTACTTAGCATGCTCGGTAGAGCTCCTTGAGGCTGCACAGGCGGCTGGGTAATTACCCTTCTCAGCTCTTCCTGCAAGGAGGGGAGGGTTTATGGCAGGGGGTGCTGTTGCTGGCAGAACTCGCTTTGACAGCCAGCTTCGAAATTTCGAAGAGGCAGGGGGTCCCATTGTGTTGGCCCTCATCCATGCCAACTGGCTGTGGATAATCTAGGCATAGGCACAAATCTGTTCTGTGTCTGTCAGATAAGGGTCCACTGCGAACTACTATTTGTAGTAGCTGGGTTGCCTGGGCTATTAAGGGGGGAAGGGGGAAGAGAAGGCGCATTGCCTGGTCCTTTCCGTCCTTGTTTGTTGGAACGATGAGCAGGTTGCCTTGTTGGTTGGTTGGGGGGGGGGGTGAGGTCGAGCTTGCCGAGCCTAAGGAATAGGTGCAGGTGGTGTCAAACGAACCCAATGGCAAGGCTTGCGAAATTTTGTGGAAGCAGAAAGCTCTGAGAACCCCTGGGGCAGGCATTACAAATCCTCCAAGGAAAAGCGAACGTAGATCAGATCTTAGCTGCAATGCAAAATGAGTCAGGCTGGGCCGGCTGCATCAAAAGTTCGCTTGTTTGTTCGCCTGCTCCATTCCATTGTGTTCGAAGTTTTCAGGATATTTCATTATCCTAAGTTATTAACCCCTTCAACCCTGAACTTTCTCAATCGACGAAGAAAAACTTTATTCTTTCACCCATTGACCCAGTACTTCGTTTCGATTTACTTTCTTCAATTCTCCTGAACATTCGGACAATTTTATTTTTGTTGTCTTAATTTGAATTGATTTAATTAATATCAACATTTGGCCTTACTAATAATATGATTATCCGGACGACCGTATGCCTTTAACTTTTAATGTAAATAAACCGTTTAATTTCACCTGCTTACCATTTCCTGAATAAACCGTATGACATTTTATTTCCAATACGTCGTTGTTTCCAATAAATCGTTACGCTTCAAATCTAAATTTGTTTTTCTATTTTCTGTTTTTATGTTGTTTTTCTTTTCAGAGGAAATTCAGTATCTAATTTCAGTACATAGGTGCTACACTTTGTCAAGTAGACAAAACATTTAAACCACATATTCCACAGTTTCCAGTTATAGTGTGTTGTGTGACTTTTTCTAGGTCTGCATTTGACTATCACTATTGTGATAATTTCCAAGACGATGACCTTGGGAGGTCATTGACTTCAGGTGACGTCGACTATGAGGTGAAGTACTGTTTATGGTACAATGGTTTATTATTATTATCATGAACAGCTTGACCTAGTATTAGTGCTCCTCCATCTCATTCGATTCAGCATCGAATACTAGTAAACCATACGAAACATGTCCTGGCTACAATGGAACTACGGAAACAAAACGTCTGATGATTTTGCCCCGTTGTCGGGTTCGCTTCGAGCGCCCTCGTTCCGGGGCGAAAGGGGAGTTGAGTGGCGGTGTCGTTGGGAGGCGAGCAACCGCGGTTGCTTCTTTAATGAGATGGGTGGGGAGAGAGGGAGTTCAAACGACGAAACGCTCTAGTTCCCGCGTTGTACTGTGTTTCGTTTATTTTTTTAACCGTTTTTTGCCCATTACAACCACGTGCTTCGTCCGATCGGATTGCCGAGATGGCGGGCACAACTAGATACCAAATCGGATTTTTGTGCGAAAGAACGAATTTTTTAGACCACGTTAAAGGCACAAAACGGCCCAGACGGTGGACGGACATTGCAAATTTGGAATCTCCAAGTCTTGAAACGTAAAGTATCAAATTTTGAGGGGGGGTTGTAAAAAATTTTTCGTGACCGAAAACAGGGTTATTATTCATAATGAATAATAAACCAAAAGAAGCTATCTCAACCGTGTTCAAAAAGTTATATGAGTATTCAAGAATCCTTTGACGAAACAGCTTTAATTATTTTCCCCAAGCGCAAATAGTTAATATCAGTCTATTGAACAGAAATAAATATCAAAAAGTGTTGAAAATAATGTTTTTTGAACATTTTCATAATTTTCAAAGTAACTGCCTCACAGGATTTGATCAATCTTATACAGGGTTTTCAAACAACCTATAACCACATTTCTTCTGCGTAATAACTTCGGTATATATCTGTTAAAGGGAGATATATAGGCCATAATAGCTGGAAAATGAATTTGCCGAATATTAATTTATCGTTTATCCTACTTTCTCAGAACTGCTGTAACGATTTCGACCAAACTTACAGAGTACTCTAAACTAACTAGTACCTACATATGTTTCCTGACGAATGTTTACCTAGAAATGCGTTGAAATATATAGCACTCGTATAAATAGCTGGTTGTCGAATTTACGGGGGCTGTGGAAAGTAGTGTGTGGCTACACCCCCAAATGTTTTAACCCGCATTGTAACAATGTCGATCGATGCGAGTTTTAGTTAACACTGCATATGAAAACAAGTTTGCTTACCAACCATAACCGTGGGGTTAGTGGGAACTTCCTCCTTGGCTATACGATTAGCATGTAAACGGTGTTTCGTTTTTCCATACTTCACGTCGAAAAGTACGCCATTGAGCCGTTTTTCACTGAAGCAGGGTCATGTAAACAATGGCTGAAGCTTTCGACAAACATCTTTTTTCTGTTGGTGTCGAACACCTTTACCCAATCGCATTCCTTGAAAGGGTGTGTCTGCGCTTGTCATTCAAGAAACTCTTTCAGTGAGCTCATCTTTAGAGCAGCCTCTTCTCTTGCCAATTAATGAACTTCTTTGGGGTTTTCTATTAGATCAAAAAGATTTTAGTATATTCCATTCTTGAGACTATTTTCATCGCAGCTGGCTGGACCAAGCCTTCTGGTAAACGAAATTCTTGTCCATCTGCACGCTAGGCTGATGAAAAAGCAGTAGCATGGTGAGGAGCTGGCCATTACGACATTAAGAACAATTCTAGATGTTCAATCATTTGGCATTTATAAAAAAATATTGGCCTGATGTTTGTGGGTTATGAGGAGGGAATGTTTCAAAATGTTTGACGGCGTATCATCAGGCCTTGGCTGATTAATTATGGTTTAAGATCTCCAGATTGCCTCATCGATTGAGGTTTTTGTTATATACTTATTGGCATAGGCTGGGTAAAGATATCAGAAAACATAGCAAAAAAGGGGGTCACATCAAGTCGCCCTTCTGTCTCCAGTGCTAAAGTTACAGTATCAAGTCACTTGAAGGAGTTAAAAAGTTCAACAAGTTTTGTTTTCTTGGGTTAAACATTTAATTTTCATCGCATAGCCCCTCCTAGGTTGTGTTGTATAGCTAGCAAAAGGGTTTTGATTTTCAAAGTACAGGATTTATTAGGTCACACTTACAACAGGATGGTTGGATGCAGACCCTGTGAGATAGATAACGGGCAAGAACAACACTGGAGGTGAAGGTTACAGCTTTGACTACTGACTTTGAATAACTAGTTAAAAAGTTCGATTAAACATAAATTACTGATTGCAGGGAGATCCCAGAAGTTGGGCACAAATCAAGTACAGTCCCAACGACTACAGCCCTTCACCTAACTTCGCCAAGATAATTTACTACTCAGGACAAGACCGTGAGCGTCAAGAAGGAGGTAAACACATAGAATTGAAGCTTTATCATGCCTCTAACACGATTACACTCTGGAGATTTGCAGTGACGTTCTTAAGCTTGGTAGAGAATTTGGTTTGAGAATAACTGGAAAATCTAAGATTAGTGGTCTTGCAGAATTGCTAGAAATTCCTGAATAGAAATGGCTTATTTGCGTGCATTTTCATCCAAAATTTAAATGATCCCCGTTCGATCTGCATAATTTATTTTCATATTTTTATTGTCACAAGCATTTATGTTCATTTTTTTATTGCCACAAGCATTTATTTTCATCTTTTATTTCAACCTTAACGTGTTTATCAAATGTGTGCTGTATTTTTAAATGAACATATAATTTGATTAAAATAACTTCAGCGAAAGTAGCATTCTTAGGTGCCTTTATTGTTGTTAAGCCAAAAGTGATCTCAAATGGAAAAGTTGTCTACCTCTTGGCTGGTGAATACCCAAGCATAATGACCACATCACTATTATCCAATTTGGACGAGCTTACCAGCCAGCTTTTCGATTGTGACGACATTTATCAGCTGTTCACATTCATTAATCAAGCTATCTAAGCATAGTCTCTAATCGCATTGATGCGTACAAAGTAATTATCACTTAACAGATTCGATCCATTTTCCAGTCGAGTACATCGTCCCAGTTATAGTTTCATATAAAGTGTCAAGGGCAATACTATTCTATATACTTAATAACATAACATCACTCATTTATGTCACAAAAATGTACCATTATCAATTATTAATTAATGAGAAATCTACTGTAATTACCATTTTAGGTGAAAAGCCAACTGGAAATTTATCAAAAAGGCACAATTTAGCATACATTTTTTGGCAATTTTAGCTGTACATACAGATTTTACCACTTTTATGCTGAGGAGGAGATAACGTACTCTAGCAACCAAAATCATCCAATAGGATACTCAACAGGATTTCTACGTCAACCTTTCAACTTACAAAGATAACTTTCGCTTTAGTGTACGGAGTTGAAGATGATACAGAAAAGGATGAAACGTATCCACTGGTTCGCAGGTCCCTTTCAAATGACATAAAACCCATACGTATCTACTCTCTGGATGGAGTACTGAATACTCGTTCAAGGTTTGAGCGTGAGGATCCAAGTAAGCTACCAAATTTCTTAGAAGAAAAAATGTGTATACATAATCTTACATGTCTCTCTAAGTAAGAATCATAAAAACTGAGGTAAGTGGTGCTAACCTACAAATATCTGGTTAATTGCAACACAATACTTTCAGCAACCCCCATAATTTGGACAATTTGCAATATATACAGGCATCTTAGTTAAACACCAAACATTAATGAGATCAAAGGTACTGGTTAGTAAGACTACCTTGTAAGTTTGGAATGGCCATTAATGCCGTTGACGAGAAAATCACAAAAATGGCCCTTTAATGTTTGAAAAATCTCGTTTTACGAGCTATCCTGGCTTGTTTCTCCGTCCAATGGATAGATAAAGAAATAGTTGTGGACAAAAATGTGGGTATTATTAAATATAATATTTTGGGATACTAAAGCTAACACGTGGGCATCATCAAAACGACACACATTGTATATTCAGAGAAGTCTAACGTCAAATTGGAAGGAAAAAGATCAGTAACCTTACGTGCAGATAACAAGCCTATAGGGATCTAGAGAAAGGAGTAAATAGACCCATATCCTGATATCATCAATATTCCCCCTCTCCTCTAAATCAATGTTTAAAAATATGTGTAAGAATTCAAAACATCAATATATCATTTCGAAAATTACATAAACATCAATATAAAATCTTAATTCAAAACGAACTTACAAACATGTATTAATATGAAATAAAATTTGTATCATAAGATTCTTGATATATATATATATATAGCAGATCGTCGAATTTACGGGAGTTGCGGACAGCTGTGGGTAGATACAGCACGAAACATGACCTGGCTATAACGGAACGTGAAAAGTCCAACTGCCCGGTGGTTTTATTGAGACGCGAGGCAGTGTGGGAAATGTGTGCAGGCCTGGGAGAAACGGCTATAGAGTCTAGGATAAAGAGTCTTTTTCAAAACTTCTTCTGTTGACTGAAAAACCTGGAGTTTAATTTAAAGTGCAATCAGTTGTTCATCTTCATAAATATCATAAATCACAATCAGATTATTCATTGAAGGGGAAAGTCACAGCAAAACAAATGTAATGAGACAAACGGTTCAAGCTTTTCACAATAACATAGCCTGCTTTCATATACGTCGATATTCCACTAGGGTCCGTTTCAAACATGTAAAATAGAGCCCAAGAGGATGGGTAGAGCGAGAAATGTGCAAGAAGACCTCCTAATCCGAATAGATCGAGTCTCCTGAAGCGTTAGCGTGGCCCAAATAGTCACGAGGGGATGGGGGGGGGATTAATACCCCCCCCCTTAATTTCTGTCGACTTAATTTGTCTTCTTCTCTTTTCATGAGGTACAGCTCCGCTGAAAGGAACGACTCACCCCTCCTAGCACCGCATAATGCGCACGTAACACAGATGAATACTTTTTCAGATACGCCGGATAAAATAATTACTCGAAAAACAGAATGCCAGATGACAGAATGGAAATAAAAATACAATCATTTTGAACTTTAATAATTGTTCGACCGGGCACAAATAACAAAACGAGTTAACTCGGCTTGTATACACGGTCTATTTTGATTCGGTTGATACAAGAATATAGATGCAAGATTAATTAAGTTGGTGTACAGAAGCAGGAATATTTCAGTGGCGTAAATTGTGTAGCCCATATCTGAAATCCTGAAAAATGTGAGAAATGAATGGAGAAAAATAAACGGCAAAATTAAAGGTAAAAGTGGACTGTATTGATACAAATGCGTAGTGGTATTCTGGACGCTAAATAAAAGGTAGCCAAGAGCTCTGTACAGACAAACTTAAAGAAAAAAAGGAATAATGCTCTCTTTAAATGTCGAATATGGGGTAAAATAAATTATTCGAGAACTAAAGAAAATAAAGGCTAAATATTCTGACCAGGACTTCTGGTAGGAGACGAAGGAAGCTGAGAGAGACCCTGTTTGTCTTCTCCTCGCTTTCGGGTGTTCCTGGAGGAATACGAACAAAGTGTTTAATAGGGATTGAGCCCCGCATGGGGAGAGAAATACCGAGAGTGTCAGGGTTGAATGGCACATTACCTTGTCCAAAATGTCCAGTAATTTTGGCTATCCTGAGAAGCCTTCGGATCCAGAGACTGAATGAATTCCAGCAATGAGGCTGGGCTGTGGGGATGTGGCCAACGAGTTCGTGCGAGTTGGACGTTGTTGGGGATTCGAAACCTTGAGAAACTCAGTTGGGGTCGCCAAACAGTTGAACAGCTCTGGCGATATCCATTAGCCTCAACCATATCTTCAACGAGACGAACACGCACGCGAGTTACAGGCCTGAATCCGCCATATTCCTCCAACAAAAAAAAACACTTACGCCAACATGACAACACTTAAATTGCTCATGTAGGGCCACCAACACAATATCAAACTGGATGGAAATTTTCCCTTCAAAAACAAACCCTCCACTGTCAGGATAAAACAAAAGACATGAGCCTTATCTTCAGCTATGAGAACTATGTCTCCCACACAAGCCAGTCCTTGAGCAGTGTTCCATTTGGAGCAGCGCTGACGATCTAGAATGTACTCGGATTTCTATCTTTTCCAAAAATTTTGGACTAACTGATTAACAAAGCGCCATTTATGGACAAGACGTGAATTTTGACGGGTAGAATTTCGTAATGAGCTAGGGTCTGGTAACACGAGCAAGGGTCGCTGGATTAAGAAATGGGCTGGAGTGAGAGTGAGAATGTTATCTGGAGAGTTGGATTGGAACACCAGGGGCCTGCTATTGAGGACTGCTTCAATCCGTGCCAGAATAGTATCAAAGGTTTGAAGGGTAATCGTCTGATCCCGCAAGTTAACCTTCAGGAGGCGCTTGGCTGACTTCACTGGTGCTGCCCAAAAGACCACCGAAGTGAGGACCACAAGGTGGTATGAATTTCCACTCCACCCCGTGGTCAGCCAGATTATTTACAAACAAATTGGTTCCAGAATTTAGACTCGATTGCGCTTGAATTTCTCTGAGTACATCAGATGCCCCAAGAAAATTCCGGCCATTGTCGAACAAGATGGTGCTAGGAATGCCCTGTCGCCCCATAGGCTCGAGGCACTGCATGAAGCGGTCTGTGCTGAGGTCCATGACCTTCTCAATGTGTACAGCCTTTATAGCAAAACACACGAACTCTACCATATATATCTCAATGGCTCAGGCACTCCATAAGCCAGCCACATTTACAGAAAAGGGGCCAGCAAAGTCTACATCAACCTGTTTGAATACAAATGAGCGCTCGACTCTAGCAGATGGAAGCGGACCCATTACAGGCTGGAATGGACGAGGCTTGACTGAAAAACAACGTTTGAACTTAGCCGGCAGCGTGGTTACAACGTTGCGACCATCTACAATCCAGAATTTGCTGCGCGAATGAGCTAGCATAGCTCGAGGGTCTACATGAAGGAATGTGTCGTGCGCATGTTGCACTAAGAGGGAAGCAAGGACATCAGTGTGTGGAATGAGAGCTGGGTGCTGAGATGCGAAGGGCAATGAGCTATTAAATAATATACCGCCAACCCGAATTATGTTACGTGAATCTCCTAATTGTTTTTGAACTTTGTAGATCGGCCCTTGGGATTCAAGGCCGTGTGAATATTAGAGAGGCCTCGTTGTTGGGACTGTTGCACAAGCGTGAGCTCAGCATCTCGAATCTCGGCTGTTGACGAGGGGCCAATAGGAGAGCGAGATCTGAGGCAGTTGACAAGCGGCCAATGTGAGAGCGATAACTGAGACAGTTGACTTTGAAGCGGAGAATCCATGCTACAATTCGCCGCATGTGGCTATAAGAACTATAGCGCTCTTCTATGAGTGAAACAGCACTGGAGGCTAGAAGGGTATGAACTTGTTGTTTGGCTCGAATTTCTAGCTTTACTGACTCTTGATTTCAATTGGGGCAAACAGAAGTGATCGGCCAATCAGCGCGAGCTTGAATCAACCACTCAGGTCCTCTTCACGAGCACATCTGGAAATGCCCTTCTAGAGGCAATGTCTGCAGGATTATCTGATGAGCGAACATGATACCAGAGTGATTAAGTAATGTTACCTAATGTTTTAGCAACCCTATTACCCACAAATACCTTCCAAAGTGGAGCTGGATTAGCTGTTAGCCAGGACAGCTGCTGTTCTATCTGAGCAAGCCACAATACAATTGTCTTGAATGTTTGGGAATAGAGGCCTGACTTTGTTCATAGTTTTATCCAGCAGCTCAGCAGCAAGAAGCTAGTGTCTAGAAACTGTTTCTGATTGGAATTCTCCTCGCCATTATTAGGCTGACAGCAGTTTGTGAGCAAGAGTATGGCACATGGTAAATGACCGCTGCATAAGCACGTTCAGAGGCATCTGCAAACTCGATGAGCCACTGGTGCTTGCTGTTAGAGTCTACCCAACGAGGAATGTGCAAGGAAACAAGACTAGGCACGGAATGAGCTAGTTTGGACCAGTCATGGGCAAGTGAAGTAGGAATAGGGTCGTTCCAATTGACTTTTGAGTGACAGAATTCACGTTGAATCAATCGAGCTTGAACTGAGATTGGCATGACCCAACCGGCTGGATCGTAAATGCGACCAATTTGGCTAGCGAGGTCCCTCTTTGTGTATACATTTGGAGTAGTTGAGACTTTGAAAAAGAATGAGTTCAAGATAGGGTTCCACACTATGTCCAGCATCTCAAGGGCTGAGGTCCTCTTCAGAACTGATATTAATCGAGTCTGCGAGTGCTAAGCGGTGCTCAGTTGAAATATTTGAAGCAAGAATGGATCATTGGATGCCCATTTTCTGAGCTCCGATTGAGCAGAAGCAAGTAAAGAAATGAGCTGATCACGGCACTGAATAGCCTCCCCCACCATTGACATCATCCACATATGTACCTTGACATTAGATTTGGGAACCAAGTGGAATCATCATGCTCCTGCTGGTCAGCTAGATGCTGGAGTACCCGATTTGCTAGGAATGGGGCAAAGGCTGCGCCATAGGTTACAGTGCAAATGGCGTAGTCTTGGTTGGGTTCAGGAGAATCACACCAGATCAATCGAAGCATGTCCTGATCCTCAGGTGGGTGGTTTATTTGCCGGAACATCTGACGAATGTCAGCAATGAATACAAGCTTGGATAATCTAAATTTAATGATCATGTCACTGATATCAGATTGAAGCTTGGGTCCTACAAGCAGGATTTCATTGAGTGACTGTCAGAAGGACTTTTATGATGACGTAAGAGACATTTAGAAGAGATACCTTAACACTGATTATGTGATAAGAGATGATATGATATATAGTTTTTTTTACGAGTTAACCGTGGCGTGTTCTCTTTATAAAACCCTTCATAATTAGTAAAGTACTACAAATTACATGGTGCCGAAACCCGGGATAATAGTGTTCCGTCTAGAGAAAGTTAAAACGTTCGAGCGAGTCGCAGTGGTTGTTAAGAATGGCCGAGGAAAGCGACTCCGACGATCCAGGCGTGAGCCTGCGACCACCGAAGCCTCTAAAACTTGACCATTCTCAAAATATTTCGGAAGTTTGGAAAAAATGGTTACAAGGATTTAGATGGTATGCGGAAGCTACGAACTTGATGAAGAAAAAACCGGAAAAACAAGTGGCAACTTTCATGACTGCTTTGGGATCAGAATCGTTCATGATATGGGAGTCATTTAAGCTTTCTGAGACCGAGAAGAAGAACCTGGACACAGTCCAGAAGAAATTCACGGAATATTTCACACCTAAGGTAAACACAACTTACGAAAGACTAATATTCAATCGTCTTGTCCAAAAACAACATCAGTCGTTCGATGAATTCCTCACATTGTCAATAAATCAAGCAAACAAATGCGGATTTGACACATTACGAGATGAATTTCTCCGGGACAAAATTGTAATTGGCATATATGATGATGAGGTCAGAAAAGAACTGTTATCTGTAGACGATTTAAAATTTGATAGAGCAGTGGCGATCTGTAAAGCTTCCGAGTTGGCAAATAAACATTTATCGGAAATGCAGACACATGAGTCATTAGAAGTTCAATTCGTCAAGAAGAAAAATAAAACGAAAAAAAGTGGAAAACATTCAGATGAGACGTTCTTTTGTAGGCGTTGTAATTCTAAACACGGATTTAAACAATGCCCTGCTTACGGAACAACATGCTCAAGATGTAACATAAAAAACCACTTTCCATCCTGTTGCCGTTCGAAAAAAGTAAATGAGCTTCGGTATTTGACGAATATGAAAGATAATCTACCGAAAAATGATGACAACGACCAATACGATCTATTCGTGGGTAGCCTACAAAAGTCTCTAAATGACGATCTTGACTGGAAAGAGGATTTAATATTTCCTAACAACCAAGTTGTCACATTCAAACTGGATTGTGGAGCACAATGTGATACAATCACCGAAGATGTATTGGAAAAATTGAACATCAGATCATACTCAAAATCAAACATCAGATCGCTGATTTCATTCACCAAAAATACTCTGCCGGTGAAAGGTGAAATAAAAATTGACATAAAAACAAAAAAAGGTATAAAGAAAAAACTTACCTTCGTTATTGTACCAAGCGGATTTCTTTGTTTATTGGGTAAAAGGTCTTGCGAGTTATTGGGTTTAATACAGCGAGTTGACTCGATCACAAAAACGGACGAGTTATTTTCAGGAATGGGATGTCTCAAACAATTTGTGTATGACATTGATCTGATAGATAACCCCAATTTGAAAATCTTACCGCCCTGCAAGGTACCGTTCTCAATAAGAGACAAAGTCAAATCAGAACTTGACCGAATGGTTCAAGATAAAATTATTGAACCTATAACAGAACCTACCCCTGCAGCATCTCCCATGGTTGTAGTTTGGAAACAAGGTAAACCTAGAATTTGTATGGACCTAACTAATGTTAACAAAAACTTGAAAAGACGTCATTATCCACTACAAAACTTGGAAGAAGTCGCTGCTAAATTGTATGGAGCCAAAAAGTTTACGAAATTAGATTGTTTGAAGGGCTTCTGGCAAATCCGAGTGTCGCCTCGCACCTCAAAATACTTGGTTTTTTCGACTCCATGGGGTAGATATAGCTGTTTACGTCTTCCCTTTGGATTGGCAGCTGCACCCGAAATATTTCAGCAGATAATGTCTCACCTACTTCAAGACATTGACGGAGTTGAGGTTGCAATGGATGACATGTTGTTATACAGCGACACATCGGAAAATTTGAACAAAATAACAGAGAAAGTGTTGAACAAACTTAGAGAGGCCGGGCTAAAATTGAATCCCGACAAATGTGAATTTAATGTATGCCGAATAAAATTTTTAGGGCATATTTTTACTGAAAAAGGCATGGAAGTGGATAACGAGAAGATTGAAGCTATAAATCGATTGAAAACTCCCACCAACGTAACTGAGCTGCAAAGACTATTGGGTATGGTTACATATTTAGCTAAATTCATAAAAAACCTTTCAGAAGTAACAGCACCGTTGAGAACATTACTTCTGAAAGAGACCGAATGGCATTGGTACCAAGAGCAAGAAACAGCGTTCAATAAGCTCAAAATGATGTTAAAAACTACGCCAGTACTACGGTACTATAACCCCAATGAAGGAGTCACATTATCGGTTGATTCTAGCAAACATTCGGTTGGCGCAGTGCTTCTCCAAGATCATCAACCGGTTGCATTCCACTCCAAAGCCCTAACAAAGTCAGAACTGAATTACAGTCAGTTGGAAAAAGAGGCGTTGGCCATTCTGGTAGCATGTCGTAAATTTCATGCATTCATTTGGGGAAATCACAAGTTGGAAATTGAAAGTGACCATAAGCCCTTGGAAGCTATCTTTAAAAAAGCATTACATGATGCACCTGCGCGGTTACATAGAATACTTTTTGAAATAATGCCATATAATCCGACAGTGAAGTACAAAAAAGGTACTGAACTCTTCATCGCCGATACACTTAGTAGGGACTGTTCAGACGAACCGTCACCCAATGAGTCTCCTGATCAAAGGGTACAAATTCACGTCAACATACCTATGACGAAGTCGCGCTTTGAAGAGCTCAAACATCTCACGGCTGAAGACCCAGTGATGATACCATTGAAAAAATTGATTTTGGAGGGTTGGCCTATTAAACAAACAGACTTACCCGAGGAACTTAGAAAATATTACAGCTTCAGGGAAGAGTTGGGTGTCTACGAAGGTGTTGTGATAAAGGGCTCACAACTTATGATTCCTGACAAATGGATACCGTTCATTTTGAAAGAAATACATCGTGGCCATAAATGTGCTGAAAGCTGTTTGAAGTTAGCAAAGGAAAACTTATTTTGGCCAAGTATGTCTAACGACATTAAAAAATTCGTTCATTCATGCCCGACGTGCCAAGCCTTACAGAAGAACAAACCAATGGAGAAATTGAAAGAAGGAGAAGTCCCGACCAGACCATGGCAGTGGGTTGCTTCCGATCTTTTTCACTTGAATGGGAAGGAATACATGGTAGTTGCGGATAGCTATTCAGGTTTTTTTGAACTATACCCTCTCACTACAACTACAAGTGCAGCAGTGATTCAAAATCTGAAGAAATGCTTTGCCACCCATGGCATTCCGGACGAAATACGCTCAGATGGTGGTCCTCAATACACCAGCCAGGACTTCAAAGAGTTCTCCGAAAAATGGGGCATCAACCATCGTATGTCCAGCCCTCACTTTCCACGTTCCAACGGTCTGGCAGAACGTTATGTACAAGAAGCTAAGATGCTTTTAAAAAAATGTTATACGGAAGGCTCAGATATATACTTGGCTCTGTTGAACCATCGCAATACGCCGAGAGGAAATATTGGATCTCCGGTTCAAAGATTAATGGGGAGACGAACCAAAACTTTGCTACCATGTACAGGTGATGTCCTCCGTCCAAAAGTCATCAATCCGTCAGAAGTTAAAGCCGCTCTAAAGAAATTCCAACATCAGCAGAGAAGTGCAGCAGACAAAGGAAAAGCTCCTGCACAAATGTTTGTAGAAGGAGATAAGATCTTGTGGAGGCGTCAACCTAGGGACTGGGTTCCGGCAGAAGTTATAAAACCAGTACCTGGAGGAAACTCTTACATCATCAAGACGACAGAAGGAGCCAGATACAAAAGAAACTCCTGGTATCTTCGCCCTAGACGGGATAGGGAAGAGTTTCTTCAAGCAAATCCACCAGAACCTCCACAAGTTCCGATGGGACTCTCCCCAACTAAACCAACTCAGCCTGATGGACAAATCGGATCTCCAAAGATACTGCTAGAAGTTGTTCCAGAGGCAGAACCAAAAGCCTCTCCTACTTCAGCTAATGGAAGTTACGTCACTCGTAGTGGAAGAGCAACAAAACAACCTGAAAGGCTAAATCTTTAAGAAGTGTTTTTATTTTCAAAGAAAGGGGGATGTCAGAAGGACTTTTATGATGACGTAAGAGACATTTAGAAGAGATACCTTAACACTGATTATGTGATAAGAGATGATATGATATATAGTTTTTTTTTACGAGTTAACCGTGGCGTGTTCTCTTTATAAAACCCTTCATAATTAGTAAAGTACTACAAATTACAGTGACCTCCCATTGGAGGTACGCTGTGATGCATTGAATACAACCCAAATTTTGTCAGGGGGATCATCTGAGCAGTGAACAGCATGATGAGGTTCATAATAATGAGGAGTATCAACGGTAGGTTTGGGTACAGGGCGCATGTGACTGTGTTTGGGTCCTGGACTGATGTTTTAGCTTTCCTAAAACTAGCCTACCCAGTTCAGAGTTGAGAAGCCAAGGTGAAGTGCCAATGGGCTGAACACAGTCTGTGCGAACAAGATGCATGAACAATTCTACACCTATAAGCATGCCCACAGGACGTCGTGTGTGGAACAGGCGGTCAGCAAGGGAATCCCCTATGGCCAGAATATGTTTCCACTTGGAGGGATCTAAATCCTTGTGAGGCAGGTGCCCTACAACCTGATCTAACATTAAAGCAGTGGATGGAACAGTGGAACCAGATTTAGTGTGCAGGTGCCCTCTAGCAGCACTGATCACCTTTTGAACGGTCTTCCCTACAACAACTAATTTTGATGGAGCAAGGATTTTGACCAAATTTGCCCAAACCTGTGAGCCAGATCAAAGGATATTGCGTTCACCTGTGAGCCACTGTCAATGAGAATTCTGGCTTGCACAAGAGGGGAGCCAGTTCTAGCCGAGACCCGAACCATTGCCGTAGGCAGAAACCATTGCCGTAGGCAGAAGGCCCACCAGTGATGGGAAATGAAATGAGGATGAGGCTTGACTGGTAGGATTAGAGCTGGTGTTAGGAGATGGAGGTAGGATTAGAATTTTCATGCTTGACGCTACTGATCATTGAATCAATCACCAGTCAAGACCACCCTGTAAAGAGATACCTCGGAACCCCAACTGTGCTGAGCAGGGCCAGACTGAGTGTTAGAATTATCTGGATTTAGCACATGATCACTACTAGCATGAAGGAGACGCAACTTAGATGAACTAACAGGAGTATCCCCTGATCTCGGGTGAAGCCATAAATGATGACGCTGGTTACAGTTGCTTGGAAGGGCAGAAGCCAGTGGTATGATTGTAAGAGAAGCAATTTTCACAAAGTCCCCTCTCCTTGGTTAAGATCCGTTTTTTGTGATATGGCAGTCCCTTGAATTGAGGACACGTGATGGAGGAAGTGTAGGTCGGGGCAGTACAGGCACTTCACACCCCTTGATGAAGGATCTGTTGCATGAGCCTGAGTCTCCTTGTAGGTCGTAGCAAGAATTTTAGGAGGATAAACAGAGTGAATCGGGGATTTGGTTTTCTTACTCTGACTAGGGCTCACTGACCTACCGCTTGTTTGACTAGGGCGAATAGAGTGAGGCATGATTTGGGCAAGTCAAAGCTGTTAATCTAAAAATGTGAGCAATTTATCAGATGTAGGGATTGAATCGTCTGATGTGATCCAATTCTGAGTGTATGAAGTCGTTATCACTTCATATCTTTTTGTTATCGTCTTCTCCTTCTTTTTCTTTAGTGCCCCTGAAGGCTGCCTCCCTGAAATCTCTCTTTTTCTTTATTATTAATTCGTGCATTCGAGCTAAAGGTTCTTTTATCGAGTTTTGTGTATAATTATTTATTATAGCCTAATTAATCCATATCATAAGAGGTTATGGGCCCAGTGTAGGCAAATTAAATTTAGTGCGCGCAACAATCGGATGAAAACTAATAAATTCGTTCATTAACTTAACTTCTCGTTCCCTACGTGTTCCCCTTGTCCTCACCAAGTGTTTCGTATCTACAACAACAAAAAATTACGAGTTCTCTAGTTCAGTTTCCAACTCTGACAAGCTCAAACTTTACGAACTGGAAGTTCAGAATTCGTTCATTATTGGCCAAAGAAGGACTTGAAGCGGTTCTCGATGCTAACACAACAGGTGACGATCTCACCAAGTCGACATCTACAAAAGCTGATGAAGCACTGGATTTTTCTACAAATGATGCCAAAGCTCGAGCTATTATAATTAATATAAAAATCGAAATCCCCCAGTTACTGAGGAGCTGTCCTTGGAAGCATTATATTCCAGCCAACAACATAATAGCAGTCAATATCCTAGGGGAAATTATGGTAACAGGAGACATCAGGGGGGATGACGAGGGGGTCGAGGAGGCGGTCATGGTAGAGGATACAATCACAATAACAGCACCGTAAATAATAATGATCACCAGAAATCATACCAGTCAGAGGCCAAGAATGATCATCGCACAGGTAAAATACAGCAGTTGCATTCATTGCCATGGAAGCCTCAGAAATTAAGGCAAATGAAAATCTTGAATCATTCCTAATCGACTCTGGTGTTACGTCAAACCTCCTCAAGGCCGATTTGGAACCCCTAATGATGGACATCGTCCAGCTAGATCGAAAAATCATGATTCACATCGCAAATGGTGAATGCATGATCGCAGAGAAGAAAAGCACGCTTAACTGTTATTGCCAAGGAAAACCGATAACGATCGAAGGATTAATAGTACCCAACCTACAGCATAATCTACTATCAGCAGGCACTCTGACGTCAAAAGGGCACATCATCATTATGAATAAAGCCGAAATGCTTATACGTAGCTCTCAGCATACGTCCAGATGCAGACACGTGAATAGTTTGTACTCCCTTGACGTCACATTTACACCAAAGCAGCCATAGACGACTTGGTCATCTGAATAACCAAGGGCTCCAGCAACTCGGACTGCCTATCCTGAAGGGGACCTGCTCATAGTGTGTCGAGGGGAAAGCCACCCGACAACCTTTTCCAAAGAAGGAAAAACGTACGTCCCGAATTGGACAATTGATTCATTTGGACATTTCAGGTCCTGTAACTCCAGAAACACATCTTGGACAAAAATATTTTCAGGTGATACTTGACGACTATAGCCATTTTCTTGTTGTCAAACACCTGAAGTCCAAAGATGAGGCAGAGAGAAATTTGATCGATTTCGTCAACATGCTGAAACGCCAGTTTGACATTAAAGTTCAAAAATTCAGACTCTACAACGGTGGGGAATATAGTTGAAATCGATTCAAGAACTGCGTAAGAGAAAAGGGGATGAAAATTCAGTATTCTATGCCTTACAGCCCGCAAACTTGCGGAAAATCGAAACACATGAATAGAACTATCCAAAATATGGTGAGAACAAAGCTCATAGACTCCGGAATGCCGAAGTTTCTTTGGGGAGAAGCCATAAAGAGCTCCGCGTACGAGTTGAACAGGTCACCAACTACAACACTCAAGAAAGGCGAAACACCAACATTGATATGGAACGGACGCAATGACATTTCGAAGCTAAGGATATTCGGATGTCGTGCCTGGGTTACACGTCTACCAAAAGGGACCAAAGGGACTGTGGAGGCGGCTACAGGATCTGGCTACCCGACGAGAAAAGAGTGGTGTTATCACGTGACGTGATTTTTGATGAAAACGTATTCGAGTACCTACTAAAATCGAACGAAAATGAAACCCCGATAAATTCCGAGTTTTATCGCTTTCAAGGTATTCCAGTAAAGAATACAACATCGGCTGTAACACCACCATCTCTTCCTAGTCCCGTAAACATGCAAACTTCGATGAAAACTCCATCCTCTAGTCCGACAACAACGTCATACTCAAGTCCGACAACAACGTCATACTCAAGTCCGATGACAAGCCCGACATCTTCGCCGAGTCCTCAGAGCCCTCTAATACCTACGCTACAAACGACCACTCATTCAGGAAGGACTATCAGTCAACCGAAACATACTACTATAATACTACTATACACTATACATACTTACTATGATGTCTATCAAGCATACTGTATGCTTACTTCAAATACAGAGGTACCACGAAACTTCGAGGAAGCTTCCAAGTCATCCGGGTGGAGTCTTGCGATTCAACGAGAACTGGACTCTCAGAAACGTCTGGGTACTTGGAAACCTAAGCATCCTCCTTTCGGAGTAATACCCATCGAAACGAGATGGGTATTTACCATAATATCGGATGGAATGAAGAAAGCCCGTCTTGTAGCGCGAGGATTTCAAGAACCTACTGAGGAAGGGGGTGAATTCTCGTATGCGCCAGTATGTCGTATGCAAACTGTAAGAACAGTATTGTCCGTTGCAGTGAAAAATGATTGGCCTCTATAACAGATTGACGTCCCCACGGCATTTCTAAATGGTTTTCTAGACCACGACGTATACATTTATACACCACTTGGAGTAGACAGCAAGTCGGAAACTCAAAAACTTGAGAGAGCATTATACGGTCTTAGAAAAGCTCCAAAGTGCTGGAATGACCGCTTTAATGAGATGATGTTATCCCTAAACTTCAGAAGATCTGAATATGATTTCTGTTTATACGTCAAAAATGTATACCTCGTCTTATTTGTAGATGATGCAATAATTACTGGGAATGTGGACGAAATAAATGACGTTGTCTTGGCACTAGAACGAGAATTTCGGGTAAAAACCATTGCAAATGCGTCATCATTCATTGGAATGAAAATAGAGAGAAATGACGATGTCGAAAACATGTCGAAAGGTGTCAACTCCAATGGAAACTGGATTCCAATACGAAGAGGGCAAGATCACAACTGACATACCAAACAGACACTTGGTATGTTCACTGATGTATGTCTCAATCACAACTCGCCTAGATATTGCATTCTCCGTGTAATATCTAGGTAGACATCTAGACAAACCCACCGATTCTACTTGGAAGGCAGCAAAAAGGATCGTGAGGTACCTCAGTCACACCAATACATTGGGTCTTCGGTTCACCAGAAGTTCAACAATAACGGGACTCCAAGCATTCTCGGACGCTGACTGGGGTGACGACCGCCAAATACGGAAGTCTATTAGTGGGTTCGTCGCCTACCTTGATGGGAATCCGATCTCTTGGTACTCCAGAAAACAGGACTGCATTGCACTATCTACCATGGAGGCTGAGTACATTGCAGGGGGTGCAGCTGCCCAGGAGTTGGTGAATTCGAGTGGAATAGTGTCCGAATTTGTAGGTGATATGTTAAAAATTTGTAGGTGGTATGTTAAAAATTGATAACTTAGGGGCAATTTCCGCGATTAAAACTTGTGAAAACACAGAACGTGCAAAGCATATTGAACTTAGGCATCATTACTTTCCTTGGCTCTACGAAGTAGAAAGGAAAGTTATGTAATCGGCTGAAAAAAAAATTTTAAGTTTTCTTCAGATCTTTACGTTTCAGACCCTCCTGAGTCAGAAAAACACTATTTGGGAAAATGATCTGTGTGTGTATGTGTGTCTGTGAACGATTTTTAGAGAAAATGACCGTACCAAATCCACTCAAACTTGATATCTCGCCCGCAAATTCCCATGGGACGCCAAAATAAGGGTTTGAACAAAATCCACCGTAATTTAACTATAGTTATCATAGTGATCAAAACACCAAATTTTTTTTTTCTCAAAAATGGCTCTAACGATTTTGATTAAATTTTTTATATTGATAGCTCCTAATATGTCGACTATACCATAAAATTCCCATATACGGGAAAATGACGAGAGCAGCACAATAAATGACCAAAACTTTCGACGAAATCGATTTTAGCGCGATTTTTAGAGAAAACAACCGTACCAAATCAGCTGTAAAATTATGTCCAGCCTACAGGTTACCATGAGACGCCAAAATAAGGGTATGGGCAAAATCCACCCATAGTGATCATAGTGACCTATAGTTATCATAGTGATCAAAATACCAAAATTTTTTGTCAAAAACGGCTCTAACGATTTTGATGAACTTTTTTATATAGATAGCTCTTAATAAGACAATTATACCATGAAATTTCCATCCGTGGTAAAATGACGAGAGCAGCACAATAAATCATCAAACTTTTCGACGAAAAGCGTTTTTAGCGCAGTTTTTTCCTTATAAACTCCGCTGGAATTTTTGTAGAATGTCAAAAAAAATTGGTATTGGAGTCCAATCTAATACCTAAAGGGTGAGTGTTTAAGAACGCTCATGAGATACATGCGGGTCACTCCAGAAATTCAAGAATACAACTACTGCCGTTTCGCTTACTACCAGTTCCAACAGTTATTACCCAATAACTTTGCAAAAGTGATTACTATCCTTCTTCAAAAATTGTTGTTTACAGCCCGATTAATTCTCTGTGTACCAATTGCTCAATAATAAAATCTGGAACTGTAAGCGCTACCGCTTGCTGCTGCCGTAAAGCGTTGTTTGACCAAGATTCAAATTAACTGAGTGATAAATGAATTGGTTAAATAGAATTAGCCATGTACAAAGTGAATTGTTGTAGAGCTAAGGAAAGTTGTTTGTTGCAACGCACCAGATATTTATATAAAGTATTTGTTTGTGCACAAGAAATTATTCGTGGAGTACGTAGGTACAAATGAAAATATCTCGGATATTTTCACAAAAGCTCTAGGTAGGGAGAAAGTCGTTTATTTCAGAGATAGAGTTCTCAACTTGTAATTTATTCTGTTCATCATTTATGGCATGAAATCAGGTTTTTCTATCTAGGACATAGCATGCAAGTTTTTACCCTATATGTGTCATATTTACTAATGAATTCATATTCAAGTTTTGATTTGTTTTACAAATTAATAAAAATAAAAAAAATAAAATTTAATGGTCGATTAGATCTTTGTTTACATATGACGTTGCTTGTTAGTAATTATTGTCATATCTTCTTCATCTTCATTGTATACTTGTGAATCAAGGAAAATCCATCTAGAACTCTAACATGGAACTGCATTCCATTTTATAAAGCAAAGAGATCAATCAAAAGGGGTGTGATGTGATCCAATTCTGAGTGGGGGGTCTTCTCATTCTTTTTCTTCATTATTAATTCATGCGTTCGAGCTAAAGGTTCTTTTATCGAGTTTCGTGTATAATTATTTGTTATAGCCTAATTAATCCATATCATATAATCGTCGCCCTCCATCTCCTCCTCATCAAATTTATTGTGTAGCTCCCTATTGAGTTTTGAGTATAAGACTTCAAACAGCAAAAATTGTGCTAAGGCCTGACCAGTGGCTTGACTCATTGCACTCACCCAAGATTTCGCTGCGTGAGCAAATTCATTGAGCTGGTGAATATGGCCCTTCTGGACCTTCGGTAATAAGGTGCGTTTTTTGAAGACGGCCCTTGCTATCAAATATCGTCCAGAATCGTCGTTGCATAGCAAGGCTTTACCTTCTTGATCATAATCTGTGTCTTGAGCGAAAGAATTAGTGACAATAGAGCGTGCATTACCTTCCAGTTTACTCACGAGTGCCTGAAATTTAATGCGTTCGGGAAGAAGTAGATTGTCATGCACAGCTTGGTCAAATAATGCTTTGAAGTGTGTGAAATGAGTAACGTCCCTGTTGAAGGCAGGGGCGGTTGGAAGCAATAGATTCATCACTTTCACCGCATGAAGAGTGGGGTTATTTGAATTCTTAACTTGATCATCAAGGGAAGGATCAATTATAGGAGGAGTCGTGACTCAAAGTTTGGTTAGAGTAAACAGGTGGTGACTTACAGCTGAGCTCAACACTTCGTCTATTTGCTCATCTTGAAAATGATCGAGCGTACTTAACAACGCTTTACCTTCTTCAATAAATGATCTGCTGAGGGCAAGTCCTTCTGTGGTTTCAGGTGGTTCACAAAGCCCGGCATTAGCCCAAATCGACCATCTACACACTTCGTTATATATAATCAAATCATCTGGCGTGAGATTGTCGCGCATGGCTTGATCCAGAATGATTTTGAATGACTGAGCCATGAGGAGTGTCTGGCAAGGGTGCAATTCAAGAATAATAACCTGAAGGTTTAGACGAACGAAGAAGCAAAAATAAACGACAAGTTGGTTGCTGGAAGTTACTCAGCCAACCAACAAAATTCCCAGGTTTCGGCACCAATGTTTGACCAGGCACAAATAACAAAACGAGTTAACTCAGCTTGTAAACAAGGTCTATTTTGATTTGGTTGATACAAGAATATAGATGCAAGATTAATTAAGTTGGTGTACAGAAGCAGGAATGTATCTTCGACCAGACGAACACGTGCGTGAGTTACAGGACTGAATCCGCCATATTCCCCCAAAAAAACACTTGTCCTAACATGGAAACACTTGAATTGCCCTGTAGACCCACCAACACAATACCAAACTGGATGGAAATTTTCCCTTCGAAAACAAACCCTTCACTGTCAGGATAAAATAAAAGGGCTAGGGTGAGCCTGAATGGTTTAGTTGAACTGAATTTGAAGAGTAATAGATTGAAAAGGAAAGGAAAGGGCTAGGATGGAGCAGGAGTGAGTCAGGGAAGATGGCGTCACGAAGAAAGTGACAGCATGGAGTAGTCGGGTACCTTCTGCGCGGCAGAACAAAAATGTTTTCGATACATTTTACAATTACCTTACTTGCACAAGCCTAAGAAAACTGTATGTTGTTGCCCTACATGTCTAATTTCAACGAATATTATGAAGTCAAAATATTGTGGAAGGTGTTAGCGAAACTAGCACTCATGAGCTTTGCTTTGTTGGCTGAATTCTGTTAAGTCAATCGACAGTTCAAAATTAACTGTGAAGGTATTATTTACACTACCCTGACAAATCGAAGAATTGAACATTCCAGTGTTGGTTCGTGTGATATCACGTCTCTGGAGAGGGATTGTAATACCATTCAGTATTGGTGATTTCAGTTGGCCAGGATGAGGGCAATCGTGAAAGCCCTGTGGAAGAAGGTTTCACAGAAGGTGGAGCAGTGTCACTCCCCTTTTCTGCTGGTAAGTTTGTTCCCTCTTCCCTGCATCTTGATTATTATCTCTCGCCCTCAGGCCCTTGTTTGTAGTAGTAAATGCTCCTTTCCGTAATCATCTAAAATTATTTTACATCTGGAGTTATTGGCATTATGTACTGATACGTCCCTCTTGTATTGTCAAATTTGTTGGCAATATGACGTGTGTAAAATTTATTCTACCCATGTACAGATCTTTTGATTCATCTGCTTCTACAAAAGTGGCTCTAATGATGTTGAGTTGTCATGAAAATCGTGTTGGTAGTTATTGATCAATTTAGGCAGAAACATTGAAGTTTGTGCAGAAAGCAAACATTTTTATTCGCAAACACAAAAAAACTTCAAAAAAACTGCAAATAGTTCAGAGACAACTAGAAATTAGCAAACAAGTTTAACAAATAAATCTTGTTTACTTTTTTTGGAAATATGGGTTATAAACGGTGAAAACTGGTAGTACGTGAAATGGCTTGGATTCTGGAACTTCTAGGGTTGCTTCTGATTATGTTATGAACGTGAATAAGCTCTCGCCATATAGGTAGTTCATTTTTCCAAGAATTTTATCGCTTGAGCGACATTTATAAGAACACATCAGGCATTCCCTATCATACAACTTCACTTAGTTCTTAGTAAATTCAATGGTGTTCATGGCTTTTGCGACTGATCTAAGTAATTTTTCACTCGATTCATTTGAACTTGGTCAAACATAACTTCACAGTGGTAGACCTGTTTTTTTTTTTTTTTTTCCTGTTTAAACGGTGGATGCAGACAATACCCTCACTGCAGCCACAAACGGGCCTATTGTAAGGGCGTCCATGATACTCGGATCATGGCCCACCTGCACCACCCCCAGGCCCCACGGCACTGGTCTCACTTGGTGTAACGTCACCTATGCACCCCCACCACCCCCGCACAAAGCGGAGGATATCCGCAAGTTCCGCATTTGCCACCTCTTCGGGCTGAAGAAAGGGCCTCCCAAACACAGAACGGCGCGATGCCGCGAGTCCATCGCATACGCACAGCACATGCTCTGCCGTCTCTAGCCCTACCTCGCAGAACCTGCATACCTGTACCTCGCACTTGCCAATATTTGCAAGGTGGTACCTCAGCGGACAGTGACCTGTGAACAGGCCACATATGATCCTCATATCCTTCCTCCCCAGTGCAAGCACCTCCTTGGACCTCCCTCTGGAGAGCTGGATGAAGAGTTTTGACTGTCTAAGGCCTGGCAGCCCCTGCCAATGAGCAGCCCTGCACCGGTCCTCCCATTTGCCAACCTCTCTACGTAGGTGGCTCCTGGTAGTCCCAACAAAGGGCTCAGGGCCAATAGGGATCTGCTCTGATCCCTTCTTAGCCAACCTATCAGCCCGTTCGTTTCCCTCTATACCCTGATGCCCTGGCACCCAACACAGTGTTACACTGTTGTCCTCGGCCAGGGCCTTCAGTCCAGTCAGACACTCCCACACCTGCCGCGATGTAAGACAGTATGAGGCCTTGAGAGTGGCCTGACTGTCCACCATGATGTAGATTCTCTGCCGCTTCAGTCCCCTCTGCAGCAGCCGCTGCACACAGACTGTCACCGCAGCCACCTCTGCCTGGAACACTGTGGCCAGCGACCCCAATGGGATCGCTGCCCTGATCCTCGGCCCAAAGATGCCTGCCCCTGCAAGGCCACCCTGCACCAAGCCATCAGTGTAGTATACCACGGCCCCAGCTTCGAAAGCGGGAGCTCCCCCTACCCACCTGGATCGCTCATGAATGAGTATCCGAAAGGGTAGCGCGAAGTTGAACCTCGCGGGCATAGAGTCTACCACATGCAGTTCAGGCCCCCCCACCTTCACCTTGTCAAGGATCAAGTGGCAGGAACTCCTACTCCCCCGCATGATCAGACCCAACTCCAACATACGCGCAGCCTGGAGGAACGCCATCCTTTTAACATGTATGTGGAGTGGAGCTAAATCTAGCAAGACCTCCAGTGCGGCCGTAGGGCATGTTGTCATACAGCCGGTAATGGCCAGACACGCCCTACGCTGCAGTTTATTTAGCTGCAACTGCACTGTTTTGTTTTCCACCCTAGTCCACCAGACCAGGGCTCCATAGGTGACTACAGGCCTAACAACCGCAGTGTACAACCACCGGATCATCCCAGGCCTCAGCCCCCATGTCTTCCCCACCATTCTTTGAGCTGCCCACATCGCCACCGACGCCCGCTGTAAGGCTTTTTTCACGTGTGTACGGTATTCAGTGCATGCTGCATGCATTCACTGATTACACTCGCGAATTTACCCCTGACTATAATTACCAGGTCATCCGCGTATCCTATTACCTTGTAGCCCTCCTCCTCCAGCAGCTCGAGAAGGGTATCAGCTACCAGTAACCAGAGGAGAGGGGAGAGCACCCCCCCCCCCCGCAACTCCGAGAAGACCACCCTGCTACTCAGCATCTCGTTGGTCCAAGAGATTAGGTAAGGATCTACTCCCTTCCTACCAGCCGCAGCCGTAATTGAGGCATACGACGTATTGTCGAAAGCCCCCCCAATATCCAGAAAGCAGCACAGCGCAATCTCTCCGGATCTCAGAGTATCCTCCAGCACTGTTGCCAGTTCGTTCAGAGCAGTCTCAGTGGATCTCCCCCTCTGATAGGCATGCTGGGAACTCCGAATGGGGTTCTGAGTAAGATAGTACTCCTTTATTGATAGGCACACTATCTTCTCCATTGTTTTCAACACGAAGGACATGAGACTGATGGGGCGGTAGCCCTTAGCCAGGGCCGAGGAGCCACCCGGCTTTGGTATAAAGACCACCTTCACCTTCCTCCACATAGTGGGTATGTACCCAAGGACATAGCTCGCCCTGAAAAGCCTCACCAGTATCGGACTCAGAGCCTCCCACCATGCTGCAACATGGCTGGGAAGATCCCATCCGCACCTGGCGCCTTGTAAGGTTTAAATGAACCAATAGCCCATTTAACCTTATTAAGTGTGAACATTTCTCTGGAGGCTGCAGCTAGCAGTGGGTTCCTTGATTGCCCATGACAGGTACCCCCATCGGATCTCAGCTGATGGTGGTGGCTATCTCCCCACTGCAGGCTTTGAGACCCTGGGAAGTGAGCTGTCAGTAGCTCCTCCAAGGTCTCCTTGCTGCCCCTTGTGTATGTTCCCCCTGCCTTTAGGAGAAAACCGATTTGCAGCCTCTCTTCTCTAGAGAGGATCTTCTGTACCTTGGACATGGTAGACAAGTCTTTCATGCCTCCACAGAAGTCTCTCCAGGATTTCCTTTTAGCCTGTCTAAGGGCTTTATTGTACGCTGTGAGGGAACCTCTGTATGCGTCCCACTCACCCTTCTTTTTTGCTCTGTTAAAGAGCCTCCTCGTTTCTTTCCGAAGCCTTTCCAGTTCCTTGTTCCACCAAGGAACCTCCCTATTGGATCTTCGGGTTTTCAACTCGCAGCTTTCTTCATACGCCTCTACCATAGCGTCGCAGATCTCCCCTGTCGCCCTTTCTACACCTTCGACAGTTTGCATTTCACTGGTAGACCTGTTACTGATATAATAGCGATATTGCACTAAGTGAGGAGGGGAGTAAGTACGATATCAACCAAATGCAATCAGAACAGAGTTTTATTCGCAATTACAATCAGGGAAGTTTTACGTAGCCCTGTCGCTCACATTCGCTCCCACCCAGTTCCCTGTTTGTGGTGGTAAAACTTTCCCTATTTGTGGTGGTAAAACTTTCCCTATTGTAATTGCGAATAAAACTCTCAGTTCCAATTGCATTCGGTTGATATCGTACTTACTCCCCTCCTCACTTAGTGCGGTATAGCTGCTCAACCGTAACAGACCTTACAGTTCCGGAATTTATTGTGATGCTCCTACTACTGCAGCGACCAGTATTGAGCAATCTCTACACAGAAAATGGATGAGACTATAAACAAAATTTTTTTGAGAACTATTATAATCACTCCTCTAGAATTATCGTGTAAAAACTGTAAAAAATGGTAGTGAAACGGTGGGGGGTTGAAATCCCGGAATTTCTCAAGTAGCTCCTTGCCAGCTAAACGCTTCAAACGAGGCTACTTCAGAGGTGAATGAGACTATCATTCAGATTCAAGCCAAGTCAAAATACTGTAAATATTCAAAGTGCACTTACCAGTTCGAAGTTCTTTTAGTGATAGTAAAAGGGTTAAAGTCAATTAAACACTACGAGAAATAAAGAAATATCACTCTGTACTCGTTGTAAGACAAATCAGTTTTCGAGTTTTCGATACGACGCAATACCTAAACGGAAGCGATGTGAGAATAGGAATGGGGGACGAGGCGAAGCTGAGACACCATTGGGAACCGAACCACCTGAACATCTGGTAATCACCTACTAGAGTGCGCCACACATTCCACATGTGAGTCAAGTTGTACATACGAAATATACCATGCACCACAGTAATCAACAAACATTCAGGGTCAATTATTTGAACGAGCAAATAGTAATCCAATTCAAAAGAGCCAGCAGGCTCAAAGTCACTCGATCGACTTTTGATTAAACCGGCATCCCCTACGGTTGTCCAAATTCGGACTATGCCTCACTTTGGGGACCTTGTTCCGACACTCCTATATATCCAGTGAGTGTTAACTAGTTACTTTATTGAACTTCGATGTACATTTTTTTCGAAAATCCTGGTAATATTTGAGAGGTAAAAAGTGCCAAAACCGATGTTCATCGAAATGTTTGGTAATTTATTGTGCTGCTCGTCATTTTCCCAGTGATGGGAATTTTGCGGTTTGCCGTCTCATTAGGATCCGTCTATATAAAAACTTCATCAAAATTGTTAGAGCCGTTTTTGAGAAAAAAAAGGTGTTTTTGATCTCAATGTATTTTGAGCGGATTTTTCTCATACCATTATTTTGGCGTCCCATGGTAACCTGACGGCTAGATATCAAGATTAAGCTGATTTGGTTCAGCCGGTTTTTTCACAATCGCGTTCACAGACATACAGACCACTTCAGCCAACACCTTCAGTACCTTAAACGCACTAAAAGGTTTGCCTCTCTGCCCTATCCCAGAGTGATGTGCTCTTATGGATCACCAAAGCCTATATTAGCCTCGATTTCGCTGCAAAGATCAGCACAGTCAGGCCATCCATATAGGGTGTGAAACGTAAAGATTTGATATTAAAGAAATTGGGTTATATCCGCCAGTAGGCAAATTACTAAAGTTAACGTACCTGTTAGGTGAGTCCGTCTTCTCTGGCTTGTGAGTTACTGTGGGCAAGCGCTTTCGATGTAAAGACATCATCGTCTGGCCGTTAAGTCAGTACTGGAGTCAGTCAGTTGGTCGTGGTCTTTATGTACAAAGAGAAAGGAGAAAGGGGTGATGGAGCATCGGAGAAGGGGCGGGGAGAGGAGGTCATGTACCTCAGGGGGAAACCCCCTAGAGATAAACGGAACGTGTTGGATGGTCTGTCAATTGTGGAATTTACGTCTTTTTTGTGTACGAAAACAACCAACTGACGGATTTACAGACCACCCTACACAAAAAAGACGTAAATTCCACAATTGACAGACCATCCAACACGTTCCATTTATCTCTAGGGGGTTTCCCCCTGAGGTACATGACCTCCTCTCCCCGCCCCTTCTCCGATGCTCCATCACCCCTTTCACCTTTCTCTTTGTATATAAAGACCACGACCAACTGACTGACTCCAGTACTGACTTAACGGCCAGACGATGATGTCTTTACATCGAAAGCGCTTGCCCACAGTAACTCACAAGCCAGAGAAGACGGACTCACCTAACAGGTACGTTAACTTTAGTAAAGATTTGAAGTGAACTCAACATTTTTATTTTCGCCGATTGCATAACTTTCCTTTCTACTTCGTACAGCCAAGGAAAGTAAAAAATGAGGACTCCTCATAGTAGTCATCGGGGAAGAAAGTAGCTGAGTGTCAAAAACTCGTTAATTCCAAACAGACGTTGTGGAGTACAGGGGGCCCCAGCAGCTGGACAACAAGCACAGTGAGATCATCCATATCAGTGTATTGGTCGCAGTCAGTCTCCATGACTCTCTTGAAAAGACCTTTGAAGAAGGCATTCTACAGTGCTGGTGCGAGAACAGCCCTGTGGGCACCCCTCTCAATCTTTCTCCGGACGGATACATGCTTGCAGTTCTACCTGCCAGGTAACTTCTGACAAGCAAGTACAGATTACAGGAGACTCTCCTACCTTTAAGCTCATTGAGAAGTGTTGGTCACCAGAGGTTGTCAAACGCTCCTCTGGTATCAATGAGAGCTGTCAACATGTTCTTAGCCAGTGCCTCCAGGGAAAAATTGTGGATTTCAACAATGACATCCTACGTGGACCTTTGAAGAGCAACTGCACATGCGCAGACTTCCACTGAGTGGGTAACTGTCCAACCTGCAGGCGGTCGTTAAATAAATTAAGGAGATATGTTGGGCTCTAAGGTCGCAAGGGCTGGCGAGGTCGCCTGTTGCCCACAATGGGATGTCTAGCCTAATTGAAGGCTTCATGATGAGCTCCCTTGCCACCCTCGGGGCTTCAGTATCTCGATCTACTTGGCGTCCTTGGGGAACGCCTTCAAAAGGAGGGTTTCCAGCAAACCTTGGATGCTACAGGCCCAGGCTAAATCACTTTGCATCACAGCTAATACCTGCTCCACGATTGCTTTTCCTATGGAGTGAAGGCAATTCAAAGTGGCACTGGCATGAGGGTCACGAGTCTGTTGGTATACAATTCACTCTGCTTGAGGGGATTAAGTTTCTCAGTCCACTGTGGGACTTGGATCTCCTGTGCTTCCGTTGCCTATGAGAGTGCAGGGCTGTGGTGATGATGTCTACTTAGCTGTCCACTGTTGGTTAGAAAATGTGGTGTAGGGGGCAAAGGGGTGGGGCGGAGAGGATGAAAAATGACGTACTACAACGCGATCGGTTGGGGGGTGTGTCCAAAAACCTCGTACTATAGTTGGGGCGTGGTTTTCTTCCCCCACTCCAAATTGAGCCAAAACGCTCATTTCCGGTTTCGCTGGCCCATTTCCCCATACTCCTGACCTACATGAGTAAATTTGTGACCTTCCGAAAATGAGTTCTGAAGACGATGTTTTCTAAACGAAGAATATTTTCAAGTAAGCTTCCGAGACGGCAACGCTTCCTCCAAGCCTGGACCCTTTTCTTCCATGCGAACCGCTAGGCCGTCTAATGCCTCCTCTAGGGACCTTGCTACCATTCCCATTCCCCCTATAAACACTATATTCCTGGCTTGTTGCCTTCGGGGGATACAGCGTATAAGGCCACCATGTACTGTGGGGTTCTATTTCCTTATATTTATTTTTGTTTACCCTGCAGAGAGAAAAAGACTCTCAGGGGGTGGGGACCTAGCGTCCTTCTCTCTCTCAGGTTAACACAAAAAATTATGTAGCAAAGTAAAGACATAAAATGTCAAAACACAAACGGTGGGTGCAGCTTTCGTAACCACTAGGAACATTTTATGTCTTTTATTTTTGTTTTTATGCAATGGTATAACTACGTTTGATTGTGCTCGTTGATGGTTTCGATATAATGGCCGCGTCAATTGCAATTGACATCATCACTTAGTCACTGAGGTTATTAAAAGTGTGATGTTACCAAGCGTTAGATTTTCTAACAGACGTTACCAAGCGTACACCTAACCCCAAACAAATATTTCGTGACGCTTCTCCATTACATCTCTGACGTTACATATCCCGCGTTACATTTTCGAGTTTATGTAGCAAAGTAAAGACATAAAATGTCAAAAACATTATTGTCGACACATTTTCATATTGATTTCTGCTCAATGGACTCCCTAAGGAACATTTATTGAGAACAATATATATCAACTATTCGGAAACATCCTGTGAGTTTGGTGAAAATTGTTACCAAGAAGCGTAAAAAACCTATTTTTATTCCATAGGCCTATTTCTCCGTTAACCGTATTTTCATGGGGATATGTATACAGAAGAAACGTTTTGTGCTGAATAGTTGGAGATAAGTTGAAAGCTTAATCAAAATCGTTAGAGCCGTTTTCGAAAAAAAATGCGAAAACCTTGGTTTTTGGAACATTTTCGTCACCCACTCACCCTTTCCAATCGGCTGAAATCGCCCATAACCTTATTTTGGTGTCTCAAAAAAATAACCAGCTCAATCGGTTCAGCCGTTTTCCCGCAAATTGAACTACAGACACACACCCTCACAGAGGTCTGTTTCTGTTTTTGATGACTGTTCCTAAACCCTCGACGAGGCCAGCCCCTGCAGCATCCATCAAACTCAGACCTGCAGAGGTATGGCAGGTATTGGGTCGTTAGTAAGTCTCCCGGTAGAGAGCTGTTGCCCGTGAGTTACCGTGCAGAGGTGACCACCTGAGGAATCCTGTACCATCTGGGTGAAGTTCTTAGTCTGGCGTCCTACCTGATCTAACTACCGCATGGAGGTACCAGGTCTGTTTACTTATTTGATGACTGTTCCTGAACTCTCGACGAGGGTTATATCAGTCATGGAAGTTGTGGTTTCGCTTATATGCAAGAGGCTGGTCACTGCAGCATCCACCAAACTCAGACCTGCAGAGGCACGGCAGGTATTGGGTCGTTAGCCAGTCTCCCGGTAGAGAGCTGTTGCCTGTGCGTTACCGTGCAGAGGTGACCACCTGAGGAATCCTGTACCATCTGGGTGAAGTTCTTAGTCTAGTGTCCTACCTGATCCAACTATTTACTTGTGTGGCAAGTTTCAAGAGGACAGATCACCTGTGACAACGTTTCCATCTTCGTAAACTCTGCAAAACGGTTAGACGCTTGTAAAAACTACAGTGTTGAAGCATGGGGTATCAGGTTTCATCCACACTGGAGGCGCAAGACGTGCATGCTAGAGAGTCTGACAGGAAAGAAGTGGAACCGACAGTGGAAAGACGTAAAAACACGTTCACAGATGTTGGGGAAGAACTCATATATGTCACGACCCTTTGATGAGGATTCCCATCTCGTTTGCCATTTCTCTGGCGCCCATTCGTCAATGGCGGCAAGTTTTCGTTCTGTGGTAAGATCTGCACATTGTTCAGCCCAAAGTGAGGGAAGCTCTGGTCTCACTTTTCACTTATCAGCCGTCACTCAACGCCCAAGTCAACCGGTAACTGACCAGTGATCCCTTGGAGTGCTTCTATTGACACAGTCTTATAGGCTTGATGATCCACAGCTCTCTGGGATTGGGTGAATACTTTTGTTTGACTGTTAGTTTGCTACCCCAGACAATGGGGCAGAAGCCAATCATGCCTAGATAGATTGCCTCACACATGAGAATAGTGTCATGGTAACACACATCCCAAGTGGCCTTAGCAATTGCACGCAGTGAGGGAAACCTTGCAATTGTAGTGCCTTTAAGGGACTGGAGGTGTTGGTTGAAACCCCACCTCTCACCTATATTCACTCCTAAATACTTGACGTGCTTTTCAAGAAGGAACCTGTGGCTGCCAAAGCGTATTGTGGGTTGATTATTCACTTTTCCTTTCAAGAGGATTAGCTGGGTTTTTTCCTTAACCACCTGCATCTTGACATGCTCGCACCATTGGGTGACGGTGCGGAGCACGTGGTGGAGTTTTTCATCGATTTGGCAGACTGACTCTGCAAGGATCAGCACAGACAATTCATCTACATAGGCGTATTTTATCGCTATTTTATCTGGCCCAGGAGATTTTTTGGGCTTTAAGGTCGTAACAGCCCTGCCGAGGTCGCCTATCGTACACAATGGTATGTCGGGGTCGTTCGGAGGGTTCTTGGTCAGCTCCCTTGCTGCCCTCTGGGCTTCAGTATTTCGAGCCACTTGGTCGTCAGGGAACAACCTCTGAAGGAGGGTTCCCAGTGAACGTTCGATGCTGCAGGCCCAGCCTGACTCATTTTGCATCGCACCTAAGACCTGCTCTACATTTGCTTTATGGAGGACGTGTAATGTCCGTCCCAAGGGTCCTCAGACCTCTCCGCTTCCACAACATTTCGCCAGTCTTGCCATTTGGCTCGTTTGATGGCGCTGTGGATGGCTTTCTTCTCTTGGATGAAGGCCGTTCTAGGTTAACTGAAATACTAAAGTACTGGTAGTTGGTGGGATTAAAAACATAATTGTTTGGTAACTCTAGTCGTCAGGGTTCTAAATTATTGACGTAAAACTGCGAAAAAACGGCGTTGGCTGAGTTCCGAACTTTCGTAGTTTTAGTCAAATCGGCTTATGTCGAAAACTTTTAATTTATTGTGCTGCTTTCGCCCATTTCTCTCGAGTCAACATTTTATAATAATCTTTATGATCGGTTGACACAACAAATTTAATCAATTCTTTACAGCTGCTTTTGAGAAAAAATTATTTTGGGTTTTGAACACTATGATAACTAAAATACTATACTACGCAGAGCTAAGGAAGACTGGGTCAGTCGGCAGATCAAAGGGATCATTCTTCAGTTCAATTTAAAGAGCTCCACTTCGTAAGAGTGTGAAGAGCGCCTCCAAAAGGGGCGAAAATGGTTGTTTTGTTGTGAATGCCACTCCATCTCATCATGAAAGTACGTTATTTTATGTGGAGTATGAATGGCGTATATATGGTTTACAGTATACCTACTTAACATGCCAAATTTGAAAAAAGAAGATGAGGAACCGACATTTGGGCTTTCAATAAGCGGAAAATATAAACACGTTTGAAAAAAAAACCCTCCTTCAGGCGGACGCCACTTTAGCGCACTGATGAAAGGAAACCACTTTGCGAAAAGATTTAAATATATATTTATATAGCTGGTACGTAGCAACACATAACTTTCTGCAACTCCCTTAAATTCGACAACGTGCTGAGTATATGGGTGCTATCTCTTCGTCCAACAGATAGATACAGAAATAATCACGGAAGTGCAGGATGTGGCTAAACTCCTTAGGATGATCTAATAGAGTTAACGTGTATTGGATTCCTGGGCATAAGTGGATCACTAAAAATGAGAGGAAGGACCATCTGGCCAGACGTGGTTCGTCTACTGTACCTATGGGGCCATCCCCCTACTGTGGGACTTCTCTGTCACTAGCCACAAGAATGTGGAAGAATAGTCTGACCTACAGACTAGCATAAATTTTGTTTGGTTGATAGCGGTGATTGGCAATATAAGTATAATTAGATTTAGTAAACCAAAAAGATTCTTGGTTAGCTGATATCGAATCAACAGGGTATCATAATGACGATATTTATTGAAGACCTCTGAAGTTTCAATATGCCCATCTGTTCTTGTTATAACAGAGTTTCAAGAAATGCAAGATACTTGGCTCGAAAGTATGGGGTTCATGAGAAAGGAGCGACTAGATGTGAAAAAGCCTGGACCCCCTTATGATCCAGCTTTTGAAAATCGCCAGGTCGCTTACTTTTCGCCAGCGGTGGACATGGTCAGTTGTGTATCTCAGTTATATGTATTAGTGGGAGACGTTCTTACCGTATTTTTGTTACAGGGCTGGAGTGTTAATCGACAATGTTTCATCAAAATCCGTTTCATGACATTCCCTAAACAATCTTAAATTTCATGTCTTCTTGTTTGTGTGTGCAAGTTCTGTCGAACTGTTCGTTGCAAATGGGAATTTAAAATGTAGGAACGAACTTTTAATGAATTTAAATTGTGAAAGGGGAAGAAAACACAAAATATTAATTAACGAAAGCATTTAGAGATTATATTGTCACCTGTTGAGTTCACAACTTGGGACTCGAGGGTATTTAAAAGATAAGATGGTGTTAACGCAAAGAGGAGAGCTCAACATGAAAATCTTCTCCCTCGTGCTACATTATTAGGTTTATTAAACCAGACTGTCACAATCCAGTGACATATCAATCCTTTTAAATTACAGCTGATTCGATCATTTATTCAATATTTCCTTCTTCATCATTCTACAATTTCAATTCATTGTGTTGCGAATGTTGAACTTTCAAAAACCATTAAAACTAGGTTATTTATTACGTGCATCAACTTATTCAGTTACTACATTGAACACGAATTTTTAGGTTGAAGAATAGTGTTAGACCGGGCACAAATAACGAACGAGTTAACTCGGCTTGTATACACGGTCTATTATGATTGGGTTGATACAAGAATATAGATGCAAGATTAATAGTTGGTGTACAGAAGCAAGAATAATGTTCGAACAGACGCGCGCGTCACATCAAAATAGGATCCGCCATATTCCCCAAAAAACACTTGGGCCAACATAACACTTAAATTGCCCACGTAGGGCCACCAACACAATACCAAACTGGATGGAAATTTTCCCTTCGAAAACAACCCTTCACTGTCAAGATAAAACTAGAGGGCTAGGGTGAGCCTGAATGATTTAATTGAACTGAACTTGAAGAATACAGATTAAGAAAAAGGAAAATGCTAGGATGGCGTCACAAAGAAAGTAACAGCATGGAGTAGTCGAATACCTTCTGCTCAGCAGAACAAATAGGATTATTGAGCCGTTGAAAGGCCCTCTCCAGTTCATCTTTTGTTGTTTTTATTCTCGTAACTCTGGGGTGGCTATCCTTACCTGGGCACACTTCTTTTGGGCAAGCACCACTGTGGCAACCTACCATAACATGTACATATGTCCGTAATTGAAATACATGAGCTAGTCCTCATCAGACGGAGGCAGGAAGGGATGGCGATCCTTCCTTCACAGGCGAGAGGGGGAGAGGGATCCTTATATAAACGGCCCTTCAAGTCCTCTCAGCGTCAGTCTGGCGAGGGAAACCTTCAGTCAACATCTGTTCCCATTTACTCTTCTCACCCTTGAAAGAAATCGTAGTCGAAGTACGTTTATACTTTTTACATCCTCCTTCTCACTTACCTAATATCAGTACATGGGCTAGCTGAAAAGCTAGGGACTGTCTGGTTTCTACCAAACAACCTCTTCTTCAAAGATTTAGTAACGAACTCAAGTTCCTTACAAGCACTATAACCAGTCATCCCACTGGTTCAAGGACGAGTTTGGCACTGCCGCTATCTGGGTGCCTCAGCCAAGTCATGTCTTTCTGACTGAGCATGGGGTAGGTAGAGACTCCATATGTGTGATGGGTAATGGCCTTGCTTTTTCAATGGCACCTGAAGGATTAGCAGGCTGCGATGGCAGGTGCTGGATGATTGAACAGCCCGTCATCACCTGATCACCAATTTATATGGATATAGGTGAGACATACTTACCGACTTACAAACCCGTGTGCATGCTAGATACTACAGGGAGGGGACTGGAGAAGGTACTGCTGCCACACCTTCTGAGTACCATCAGAGGTGGAGGTGACTTGTCAGTGCACCAGCATTGTTTCAGAACAGGGTGCTCAACCACTTAGCAATCCAAGAAGTGGTGGTGGCCCTTATGGCCACACAATGGGGTAACCACTCCCCCCAGAGTGTAGGGTTGTCGGTAGCCCTGGATGCGAAAAATACTTTCAACCCCGTTCAGAGGAAAGACGTACTGGCAGCTCTGGAGGCACCTAAATACTTGCTCAGGGTAAAGAGAAGCTATCTGCCTGATTGTACACTTATCTACGAGAAAGCTCAAATGCCGGACAACATGACCCTAATAGGGTATGTGAATGATGTGGTAGCAGTGGTGATTGGCAGCACACTGGACTCAGTGCAGATAAAGCTGGAGTGAGTAATGCGGGGGTGAGAGAGTGGATGGGATAGAAAGACAGAGCTAGTCCTGGTGATGACGCAAAGAACAGAGACTCTATTCATCTGAGGCACAAGGCAGCTGCTTATGAACGTTGTACACTCTATCCTCTTATATGAGGCAGAGGTGTAGGCTGATACACTGACCATTGCCTACCACAGGAAGCAGATTGCAGTAGTGAAGCGGAGGTGCATCCTTTGCCTTGTTTGTTCATACCACACAGTTTCTCAGGAAGCAGTGCTAGTGATGGCAAGTGTATCGCAATCCACCTTTTGGCAGAAGAGAAGAACATGGGCTGTGATCCTTGGGAGGTGGCAAGAGTGTGGGATACAGCCTACAAGCAGTGGTCGACCACACAGCTGATTCCAGCATTTGGTCCATGGCTCGGGCAAAGCCACAGTGAAGTGAATTTCTACCTTACTCTGTTCCTAACAGGGCATGGAGCATTTAGGGCTTACTTGTACCGAATTGGAAAGGCTGCTAGCCCAAACTGCCTGCACTACAGGACAATGGTGGATGATGTTTCCCATGCCATCTTTTCATTCCATGGTGGTTAGGCTGGTGGTGCACAGAGGAAGACATAGTTGGTTAGCTCGCACCAGGGCCATTTGTTCGCGACATGCTGTGTTCAGAGGAAATCTGGAGGTGCATTAATCAATTCGCCAGGGCAGTGCTCAGGCCAGTATCTCACAGCAATAAAGAATGAAGACACACAGGAAAGACCACTCCTGAACTTCCCAAGCTGCATGGCACTATGGTAGGATGTATGGGAATGGTGGCACATGGCAAGATTCTCGTGAGAGTGAAGAAAACAAGAAAGAAGAGCTGCCATTGTAGAGAGGCGTGAGAGCACACCTGATGCAAAGTGCTAAACGGTCCCGGGTTGGTTCTCAATAAAAAGAAGTAAATTAATGGGGCCACTTGAAGCAGATCCTCTCTCCTACGTCCTAAAATAAAATAAAAACAAAAAAATGTTCAATTTGGGAGAAAAAGTGTTTAGATAGTGGTCATCCCACCATGCCACTTTAGCATAAAAAAGAGGGATTCCCCCTGAATAACTTTTAACAGTCTCCATGGTTTAGAACCTGGTACAATTGTTTGATAGGATAAGAAAGTCCTGATGTGTACGAGGAAAACCTACGGTGGCATTTTATCGAGGATTGTGACGTCCCAATACAGATAGGGTGGTATTCTGTTTGCCTTATTGAGACAAACATTTTTTGGGTGCCTGTGATCAAAGCACCTACAGAATTGTAAGTTTGTAATTGTTTCAGAATGATACAAGGTTGGAGTTAATGGACAACGTAGCATTTGCAAGTGGAGGTAAGTTCTGTACCTACTCGTTACGCCTCATGTACACGTCGTTTTGTGAAGCGTAAAGTTTTGTGAAATTACTTTCAGATGGCCAAAAAGAAAAAAACTCCAACTTCAATGTGAGTTTGGAAATGAAATTCGATATTTAAGTATGTAACAACTAAATTGTTATTGTTATCATGCCCTCTTCTCTTCTTAGAAGCAAATAACAACGAAGTCGAGGTCAGTGAAGAAGATGGTGGATGATATTGCGAACTCTGAACAGTACGATGTAATTGATACAACTTATACCTACATTGAATTCAAAAATGAGTAAGTTCGTTTTTCTTGAATCGCTATAATTTGTTCAGTGGGTGTAAGGAGTTGAAGGTGCTAGATGGGGCCAAACTGCAAGGCGACCGCTAGGTTTATTGACAGATTAAAGCTATATTATTGTCTGATTACAAAGATATTATAGCATGATCATAATTAAAACCAGTCATAGAGTATGTTTAGAGATCTTGAAATTCTACTAATAGCCAGTTGCAGTCCATTGCCATCGCCAATTGAGTATGGCAGTGGCAGTATTTCATAAATACTCGTGCCCCAGCATTCTCTGACTTGTGGCTGGTATTTTGTTTTTATTTTATCCCATAAACAAGGGGAACCCTGACATTATTCTACCAACTCTGATGACATATGCGTACTGGTGGGTATTGGGCTTAAAGCTCTAAATGGTGTTGGATACATTTTAACTTACTGTCAATGATTATCAATAACCCACGAATTTATACAGTGTTGGTTACGTTATCCCGACACCCTATTGCCCTTTCAATGTCACAAATTGGTATATTCTATGCTTTCGTGTTCATCTGTTGCTTTGAAAATACTAAGAAGCTTTGTGCCCTATTCATTGGATGCATGGTCCCGCCTGCATCGGCTATGATGAAATAAAAAAGCTAAATTAATAGCAGACCGCAAGATATTAGCATGAACTATTGACAGAAGATAGTACTCATGTTCTTCAACCATACATTGACGACTTAATAGGAAAACTGAGTAATATGGAATCAAGGACAATGAAAACAGCCATTAAAAGTTGCACTCAAGTGAATAATTGGGTGGATACATTCAACGATTTGAGGACAACTAAACCACATTCTCTCCCTACCAGAATCTGGATTGGGAGAAACCCCTCCCCTGTGAGAAGTCAGTCTGTGTGTAAATAATCCTGCTGCGTAGTGCCTTCACTCCACTTTAGTTAGTATTTGTACACTCCTGTGATACTATGATTGTTAATTTGAATATTGAATAAATAATTTAAAGGTTATTGTCTTCAGTATAAATACATGGAAGGAAGGAAGAGCCATTGTCGACAAAGTGGCAGAGCTTCTGAAAGTACCAAAAGAACTTTTCTCAAAAGAAAGGTTAGTGTCAAATATTTGATCATACCTCTCTCCAACTACTTATGTCCTACAATGTAAGTTGTTGAAACCGTAAATAGCAACTGCAAGAAGCTTTTCCCATGTTTTTACGAAGTGGCTTTCTGCATTATTGTCCCCCAAGTCTATTCCAGACCATTCCATTAATAAACAAAACTACTTAGATGGCCTCGAAATATTAATTTATTGATTGATCTGAATTGAAAGTAGATACAAATCTGTTTCACGAATTCACAAACTACTGAAATCTATAGCTTGATGTACAATGGATTCATGCTGAGGCACAGGCTGCAAAGGAACGGGGTACGCTATTTCAATAAACATTTGGCCGAGGGATTCCCTTCCCGTCCTGCAGCAGCCATTAAAGCCCAAGTATAGGCAGCTTGTCGAGGGTCAAACCTCCGCAAATAGCAACTAGGCTCCGCCAGGCTCCTCTACCATTGCAGGCTACTAACCCCCCGGATAGCTGGCCAGACTCCTTGTCCCTTTTGAGGATTGAGACTCTGCGGCTTGCTGAGCAGGTGAGTAGAGTGAGAGGTTATGAGAACCCTCACCTGCAACGTCTAGCTAAAAGGGCTGTTTCTGGTTTTGATGCTTCTGTGGACAAGGTTGCAGATTATCGGTGCTGCATTTTCCCAAGAGTTGAGAACCCAACCAGTGTGGGGGCACAGAACCTGAGACTTCTCGAATCTGCCCTCTGCAAGTGGTCGTAGGGAAGCTAAAAAAATAAGGCAGGTAGAGTACCAGTGGGTTCAGAAGTTGTGAAGGGTAGAGTTGCGGTTGATGTGCTGGAGGGTGCATGGCAAGCTAAAGTTCAGTCTACTCTCCTTCAGGAGTTTGTGGCATCCCCTGCTCCATCAAAGGAGTCCTTGGCCAGTGTAATGTGTGCCCCAGTCCTCCAGGATGAGGCACATAGTGCTGTGCCCGTATCTCCACTTCAGAGTTGATAGCAGTTGCGAAAGACTCTCACTTCTACCAACCTAACCAGCCTCCTCCATCAAGACATCCCTCCTCAATGAGATTGAGATAAGGTTCCCTTTTTTTGCCTTTTGTTTTTGTTGATTCTAGCGGACGTTACATTAATTATTTACGAACGTTGCTTTCTCTGATCCCGGGAATTAATACAGTGATTCTCTCTGACGTTTTCATTGCTTCCTTTTTTTTGAGTCGTGCTCATGTTTGCGTCTTCCCTATCACGTTGCCACTAACTGAAGAAAGTGCCACAGCGGTCAACAGAGTCCTGCCGCTATTCCCAGGTGCTGCCACTGCATTGTCGACTTCACAGACGCCAGGGGTCGCTGTGTTGAATACAATTGCCCGTGCCAGCTACTCCCGACAACACTCTTGACTTTAATTGGCACTGGCGGCTGATAGTTCAAGTAGGAGCGAACTTTGCACACAGTGGAAGGCAATAGCTGTTGCGTTTGTTCCAATAAGCCTGCCCTCATCACGCCAACACCAAGGCTCAACTGAAGCCACAGCAGAAGCTGCGCCTCCTTCGGATGTACTTGCTTCCGAAGCTGACCTACAGGATTGACCATCCGAAGGTTGATGAGCCTTGATAGAATGGTACGCTCTGCTGTTCAAGCTTTGTTAGGCCTCCCACATAGCGTCCCATGTGCATGCATTCACGCTCCAGTTTGATCTGGGGGACTTGGTGTTCCTTCTCTCTATACCACTATTCGGTTCTTGCGCCGAAAGTGCCTGCTTACTTTGCAGGCATTTGGCTGGGATGTTGCACACGCTGTGGCTGGTCTTGGATTAGTCCAGTATCAGCTGCAGAGGTGTGACATGGCGCCTCCATCTACCCTCAAGCCCAGTAAGCCATCAGTCTGTGGCTCCAATCTTGGCGAAACAGGGCATCTTCATGAAGCGTGTATTGTGAGTCAACTTACTCGTTTTTTAAGGACTGGATAATTTCTTTGAGTTCCGGATCCTTGCCGGTTTCTTCCCGAAAGGTAACAGTACAGTGCTACTAGAAGTTTGCAGTGTCTGCTCAGCAAAAATTTGTTGAACTACATCACCTATCATCACGTAGAAGTGTAGTGCTGAATCACAGGAGCGCGCGACAGGCAATCGACGTATTTATTTTCTTCTCTAGTTTTGAATTTCTCTGTGTAATCGAAACTTGATACAAAAGACGCGTAGCGCAGTAGCCAAGCACTCGTCATACGTGGCAGTTGTTTGTCATGTTGAAAAATACGGGTAAGTGGCTGATTGTCGGCAATAAGCATGAAGTGTCGTCCAAAAATATAATCATTAAAATGATTAACTGCGAACACAATCGCGAGTGCCTCTCTGTCCAACTGGCAGTAGTTCTGAAGAGGTCAGTGAAGGCGAAGCATAAGCCACAAGTCGTTCTCAGCCATTCAATGTCCATAACTCTGTCCTTCCAAAACGGCCAATCCTTTGCACCCTGAAGTGGTTTGATACCTTTGGTGAATTCCATTTTCGGAGATGGACGAACTCGGTAACCACGTAAAAACCACGAATACCGGGTGCAACGACGACGGAATCGGCGTTGGAAGTTCGAAAACGATTCACTTCACTCAGAAACCGAACGAAAACCGAGCCCGAGCGCAGTTGAACGAGCCTGGGCCCATAACCTGTTGTATTTTAAGTGAAATTATGCAGAGTACTAAATTTAAGAGTTTTATTGAATGAAAACGAACGAAACAGAGTTAAGAACCGGTGGTGCGCACATGTCGAGAAAAACGAACAGTCTAGAAAAAGGTTAGGAACAAACTATCGATTACTTTAAGATGATAAGAACTTGGTCGATCAATTAACACAGACATCGATACATTATGAAGGCGGGAAATACGAAGATCACCAGTCATTTTCAACAGGCGCTTCAGTTGATATGAGAGCGTTTCGACGTCTTCAACATATGAATTTAAATTCTGTTGCGAACAAAAGTATTACGATTGTAATTACTTGCACAAGTTGTTGTTTGTGTAAAAGTGTTTTGAGCAGTTATAGAAAAAACTCTATACGTCCGAAAAACCCAAACGCGAATTGCTTACCTGGGCGGATTTAAAAACAGATTGGGGGGGAAATGTTAAATAATAACACTTTCAGACTCAAATATGTGTATTAAACAACTTTGATTGAACACGATCATTCTCCCTTCCTAGTTAAAGTTCCTTGCTCGTAAAAGTTGCAACCCCCTTTTTCGGTTTTTATTATTTCTTGTTCAGCTCTCATTTTCTAGTACCACTTCCAATTTTCCCTGTTCACACAAGGCATTCTCCCGTGCTAATTTGGTTTTTTCCTGCAGCTCTTGCAGTTGGAGTATGCGTATTGGCACTTTATGCTCCTCACCAGTTTCAGCTTCGGCAGAGGTTAATGTGGTCACTTAGCCTTCCGACAATTATTAGAAACAATAATGAGGTCAAATCTGAATTGTTGAGGGTTGGGAATCTACGGGATGTACAGTTACGAGGCTGTTTACGTTTCCATGACATTTGTATACAGGACGGGATGTTGAACAGACGTCCAATGCCCTTACTTTACTGTAACCTCATTAGTACACTGCCTTCTTGATATGGCTTAATTGCAGCGTAATCGTTGCTATCCTAACCGCATTCTACAGTGATTTCGGCTAGCTTGGTGGTCACGACACAGGATAGCCTTGATTTACTTATCTGGCCATGATCAGTTGGATCACGATCAGTAGCGTTTGGGTGATAATGGCCCTCAGCCTTTAATTCGAGGAAGGCGGCTTCACAATCAGCTGTCCATGAAAATTTCTGATTATTCCGTAGCAAACGGCGAAGTGGGTATGACAGGGATTAGAAATGTGGGATTAATCTGGAGTAGTACGTTAGGAGGCCTAGGAACCAATGAACGCCATCCGCGACTTTTGGGCGTGGCTTCTCATTAATGGCCTTGATTTTTTCTGGAGATTTTCTGGTCTGATTATGCTCGATGAAGTGCCCTAGGTACTCAATATTCTGCCCAAAAAAGGAACACTTGCAGCGAATAACGAGTAGATCGCTGTAAACGTCTTGAAGACGTTTTAAGCATGCTCGATAAGTTGCTTGCGCACTCTTCTTTTGTGGCTCCATGGCAAATAATGTAATGAAAATACCCCTCCGATTTAGGCAACCCGTGAAGAATTTGAGACATAATTTTTTTAACCTCTGCTGGTGCAGTCTTGATACCAAAACTAAGGTGGTTCATTCTGTGCATTGAGCTTTTTTGGCTTGGTCGACTAGGTTTTTCATCGTACAATAATTCTCAAAACGCTCAATGTAACACGGAAATTTCTCCCTCCGACTTTCAAAAAGACTGACATGGGTAAAATTATTTATCTACCTCTGGCTTGGGCTGATTGTTTGCTAGAGCTTGTACTTGGGTGAGCACTGTGAAAACTCCCGTAAATTCTCTGAATTGAGCGGCATCCATTTTGAAAATGTCTCTTGAAAATACTAAAACCGATGGAAGAAGAGAGAAAAAACACTTGAAAAACTCGCGAAACTTGTAAAAGAAAAAGATAAATTAAGTTATCTAATTGTTTCCTACATTATTTGAAAAACTCACTTGGTAGGTCGATCACATATTGGAGACCACCATTTGATGCCTAACCACCAGTGACGGTTCATATCAAAGTACCCTACAAAGACCCCCCCCAGGATCACCAACATGACATAACAAGTTCTTGAGAGGAGTGCGATTTGGTGAGACATGTTCCATTGTATCACTCAAGCGTTTGACTCCACAAGGCTCAAAATATAACTTGAGATGCTCTTTACTAATCAAAATGTAGTAGGAGTTAGATTTTTACTGTACAAAACTGTAAGAAACCTACTTCCAATCTAAACTGATTGACACAGTTGCATCATTGGGTAGGGTAACTGGCTCATTCCTTAACCTGCACTACACCAATAGTCTACAGAAATGTGATGAAAACTTACTTGTTGATGGGCACAACTGGCCCATCAACCTGCTCTGTCGAACAAAGCTCTAATGCCAGTATAAACTTATGAGTAAGTTAGGAGCTGTTAATCTCGGAGCAATCAGGATATCTTCTGCCTATTGAGATCTATGTGTGCAGGAGAATAGAAGTTTTTCCTCGTTCGACCCCTTTACAGGCGTAAGATGGAAACGATGAGGAGAATTGCTCTTGCCCAACTGGAGCAAGTAAGTAGACTGTTAATTTGTCTTATGTTGTGAATCTGCAGGCACACTTCACCAAGTAGCTAAAAGCAAGTTGTGTGCCCTGGTTTCGTACAAAAAGCTGTATTGAATTAAGTCAAACCCTCATCACTAATAAGTAACTACTTACATGGGGTAGTGTGAATAACCACAGAGAAACCTTCCTTCTTTTACCGTTCTTTCTAATAATGTTTGATGTCTATTGTGACTATACGAGAAACGTAGCAAGCCCGTCAGAGCAAGATCTGTGTCCCATTTGCAGCGTAGAGAGCGTGGTCGTCGTGTGGTGTGAGTCTCGGGTGTCTGTTTTTCGGAGGAGGCATGACTGAGACGGCGGCACCGGTGTCGATGAGGAAGGTCATGCGGTTTTGCGCGTCCGTGATGAAGAGGCGGGCGGAAATCGAATCTAGTGGCGCTTTGGCAGTCTCGGCCTGTGCGGCTGCCGGCGAAGCTAGTTTTTTGAATGTAGACAAGGAGGTCTGCACTTCCTAGCCTCAGCGCCAAAGCGCCCGTGGTAGTAGCAGAGGTCGTCATTGTTCCGTCTCCTCGATGGAGTGCGGTAACGGCATGTGGCTGGTGAGTTGGAGGGTGGGCGGGTCCGGGGTCAACTTGGCGATTGCCTTCTACCACGTAAACTCCTGTAGGCTCAACCTCGGTGATTTTTTCGGCGGTGGTGGTCAGTTTGTCGAGATGGGCGGTGTTCATTGTGGCCAAGATCTCCTGCATCCGTTTGGGGAGAGCCCGGAGCCATAGATTTCGAAGGAGATCGTCGGACATTAGGGCTCCAGCCTGCTGTCGAATGCTGCGCAGGAGGTGTGATGGTTTTTCGCCTCCGAGCGTCGTCTGCTCGAACAGCCGTCGGATCTTGGTGGTTTCTGACTCCTCGAAGCTTTGCAAGAGACGGGTCTTCAAGGCTTCGTAAGATGTCTGCCCGGGATTCCTCAGGATGTCTTCTACTTGCTGTAACTGTGACAGCTCGAGGTTTGCGACGACCATTTGTAATTTTTGTGCGCACGAGTTGACGCGCGATGTGGCGAAGACGGCCTCAATTTGGTAGAACCAAAGAGTCGGGTTCGCTTTCCAAAATCGCGGAATCCGTGGGGGCAGACCGATGGCGAGGATAGGTACTGCATCGGGAGCCAGTTGGCTCGTGGTAACCGTTGCAGGAATTCCAGGCGGCGATGGAACCAATTGGTTGTCCGTCATGTCCTTCAAATCCAAAGCCGTTGTCCGTGCTTGGTTCTTCAAATCACGTCGGGGTCACCAGTTGTCGGGGTCCCCTTTTCAAGGGCGTGTGTGGCCTTAAAAAGGGCCAACAAAAGTCTTGTTGGTACTGTCTCTGCCGGTTGTCAAAGTGCGAGGCGAGGGACGAGTTCCTCGGGCGTCGAAGGGCTCGGCCGAACAATGGTTCCTCACGGCGAGGGACTCGGTTGAGTCGGAGGGTAGGTCGAAGGGTTCGGTCGAGCGGTAGATCCTCACGGCGAGGGACGAGTTCCTCAGGCGTCAGAGCGTAGGTCGAAGGGCTCGGTTGAGCTGTAGCTCCTCACGGCAAGGGACTCGGTTGAGTCGGCGCTCCTTCTCCTGCTGAGTTGGCTGAGGGACTCGGTTGAGTCGGGGCGTAGGTCGAACGGCTCGGTCGAGCGGTAGATCCTCACGGCGAAGGACGAGTTCCTCAAGCGTCGGAGCGTAGGTCGAAGGGCTCAGTCGAGCAGTGGCTCCTCGAGGTGAGGGACTCGTCGTCTCCGCTGGCGCAGTCTTCAAGTGTAGTCTCTGGTCAGTTGATGTTGACTCCTTGAAGTCGGAAGAAGGAATGCCCTTTTTTTTTGGACGCTTCCGGGGAGGGGAAATCTTCAGAAGACACCCAAATGGGTAGTGTCGGATTTTTATCGACTAAAACCCTTCCCCCGCGGTTGCCAACCCGGAGGTTCTAAACCAGAAGGATGGGAGGACAGCCTGCAGATGCATGGGGACTCATGCGCATGTGCGATGCGGGGAGGGCGGGATGGGGTTAGCGTGGAATGAGGGAGCAGGGCCTACGGATGATGTCCGAGGGGTTGGGGGCATATTGTGTGAGGCAGCTGATGGACGGGTTGGGGTGACCTGCCACTGTGTAAAGGAGGTTGAGGGCGTAGGTTGGGGCGGCTGCGCTGAGCGAGGGGAGGCCTGTTTCCTTCAGGAGGTGCCGGTTTCTGATGTAGGGGGGTGAGCGGAGGACACCTCGAAGGGACTTCATGTAGGTGCCCTCGAGTTGACGAAGGGAGGAGGCCGTGCCCCAGACGGGGATAGCGTAGGTGCTGATGCTCCTGATGATGGCGTTGAAGACACGGATTTTCGTTGGATGTGAGACCTTTCTGTTGTTGAAGAATGGCCGGAGAGCAACGTAGGCTCCGTTGATTTAGGCACGAACTGCGAGGGTTTGCCTGTACCAGTTGAGTATCCTGTCGAAGATGACACCGAGGTACTTGGCCTGGTGTTTCCAAGGGATTGGACGGCTCCCCACTTGGATGTTTGTGGGGGGGGGGGATGTTACGGCGGGAGAAGAAGACTGCTTCTGATTTTGATTCGTTGAGGCGTAGTCCCCATTTGTGGTACCAGTTGAGCAAGGACGGCAGGAACTTATTCATGACTGTGGCACAGTGCAGCTTGGTTTTGGAGGTGTAGAGGAGAGCTACGTCGTCCGCATACTGTGCAGTGATGATCTTCTCGTGGACAGATATGTCGTGGCAGAAGATGTTGAAGAGGGCTGGGGAGAGTTTTGAGCCTTGGGGTACGCCAGCCGTGATGTGGTGGGTGGTGGATAGAGTTTTGCCAACTCTCACCCTGAAGGTCCTGTCAGTGAGGAAGGAGCGAATCAGACCAATGAGAGAGGGTGGACAGCAGAGCAGGATAAGCTTGTATATCAGGCCTTCATGCCAGACCCTGTCAAAGGCTTGGCGGGCATCCAGTAGAAGCATGAATGTGTGCCGATGCTTGTTTCGGCTCTCAGCTATGTATTCAGTCACCCTGAGGAGCTGGTGGCAGGTTCCATGACGCTGTCTGAAGCCATGTAGGAAGTCAGGGAGAACCTTGTTTGTGGAGATAAACTCGATGAGGCGGGTTAAAATGATGGCCTCGGCAATCTGGCTCAGGGTTCAGAGAAGGCTGATGGGCCTGTAGCTAGTAGCTTTGTTCAGAGGCTTTCCTGCCTTGGGGATGCAGATGATTGTGGCTTCTTTCCACGCTGCAGGGTAGTATTGGAGGCGCATGGAGGCATTGATGATGTTGCAGATGGCCACTGTGTGGATCCTGGGGAGTGTCTTCAGGACTCCGTTTGAGATGCCATCGCTGCCTGGGGCTTTGTTTTTGGTGAGGCCTTTGATGGTTTCGCTGATTTCCTTCGGGGAGGTTGGTCTGAAGGTTGCAGGGTGCCCTTGAGGGAAGCTGCGTACTAGGCGGTTGACATCGGCGTGGAAGGTGGTGTGGTCGTCGTGCGAGGGGAAGGGGGAGCACTGTTCTTCAAGAGATTCGGTGAAGATGGTTGCCTTGTCGATTTCAGCGGAGTGTGAGGTGTTGTTGTGGCGGAGAGTGAGGTTGCCTGTTCCGTAAGGATTTGACGATCTTCCAACAGCGCTTGGGGTTGAGTTCAGCTTCAGCTATGTATTTTTCGAAGCTGGCCTCTCTGATAGCTTGAAGGGCAGTGTTGAGCTCCCGTTTGGCGGCGTTGAGCCTGGGTCGTAGGGACTGGAGGCAGGTCAGCTGGAGTAGTCTGCGTAGGTGGTTCTTTCGCCGTATTAGGGCTCTGATGTCCGGCAGGAGGCGTTGACGGCTTGGGGCAGCTGGGGAGGAGTTTGTGGCAAGCCGTACCTTGTTCTGGATGTCCAGAGTGAGGTTGCACACGGCGGATTCGATGTCTTCCCATGACCGGGGAGTGCGACATTTGAGGGTGGAAGTCTCCAGGTGGAAACGAAGGGAGAGCCAGTCAATTCGCTGGTGGGTAGTCTGAGTGGAGTCTGGTATGCCGGGGATCTCCAGAATCACAGGGTAGTGGTCAGAGTCGAGGGCAGGTAGGGTCCGAGGCTCTTTCTCAATCCTGGTGTTCTTTGAGATGAAGAGGTCGAGGATGTCCGATTTTTTGTTCAGGTCGGCTGAGTGGAAGGTGTGTTCTACTGGTGAATCAACGGAGAAGTTGTGACGACGCAGCAAGCGGAGGAGGGAGGATCCTTTCCTGTTCTCGGTTCGGCAGCCCCAAGACTGATGCTTGGCATTGAAGTCGCCAGCTAGCACTGTTGGGTGGGGTGAGTCGAGCAGAAGGACAATTTCGTCCAAGTTGTTGGTATTGGGCAGGGAGTAGCAGGAGACAATCCGCAGTGGGCCAGAATTCAGCTGGACTGTTACTCCACAGGCTTCTAGAGATAGTGTTGGGGTGCTGAAGGCTTGATGTCTGAGGGAGTTGCAGACCAAGATGGCAACTCCTCCCCCAGTTTGGGATCCTGGGTGGTCGCATCTGTATACCAAGAAGTTTGGGATGAAGAGCTTGTCGGTAGGCCGTGTGTGGGTTACAGTGATGCAGGCCACATTGACTGATAACTCCTGTAGTAGGTCATGGAGCTCGGCAACTTTGTTGTGGTGTTTGGCCAAGATGCCATTGGCGTTCCAATTTAGGATGGATGTTGCCTTAGGCGCTGGTGGTGAACAGGGTCTGGAGGAGGAGGACGGCCTGGGAGAGGCAGGAGGCGATGTCCCGCAAGGCCCATTCACGATCCTCGGAGAGGATAGTTGATGGGGTGGCTGCAGCTGACGTGGGTGGCGTACTGGGAGCGCCTGTGGCTGGGGTGGAGAGGTGACGGCTGTTGTTGGCCGGCAGGGCTGGGAGGGGGCTGCGCTTGGAGTTGCTTGCAGCAGCTCTGGCGTATGAGAGGATAGGGGTGACCAGTGGAGCTGGTGTTGGGACTGGTCGGGGGGGCTGGTTGGTGGCTGGCAGAGGAGGAGAGAGGGCTTCCTTCCTCTTTTGGGGGGGGGGGGGCTTCTTAGGGGCTTTTGGGCAGCCCCTATAGGTGGCACAATGGGGACCCTTGCAGTGGGCGCAGACAGGCATCCTGTGAGAGTCCTTGATTGGGCAGGTTGGGGTGTCATGAGGACCTGCGCAGACCCACTTAGCGTGGCAATAGTTGGCAGTATGCCTGAAGTTTAGGCAGCGAAGGCACTGGGGAACCACTTTGGACTTCTTTTTGGGTTCCACTTTAACTACCAAGCCATCGAAGCTGGTGAGGTTAAAGATAGCCCTGGCGCTGGGAGATTCGGCGTCAAGGTGGACGAGGATGAGGGGCCAGAGCTTGTCACTGGTTTTCATGCGGTAGACAGATTTAATGGGGTATTTGCGGTTCTCCAGGCCGCTTTTGACGTTTTCGAGGGGGTAGGTGGTGGGAATGTGGCGGATCACCACTTCCAAGTCACGATCTTGGCGGACTTGATGGGTGGTGTACTCGATGGATTCATCATCGCGTCGTGATGTTAAGAGTCGGAACTCGTCGACGGAGTTGAGGTACAGCCTCAATCCTGCATTAGAGTTAATGCACCGACGGTGAGAGATGCCTTCCGCTCCGAGGTAGGCATGTATGGCTGGCCAGTGCTTGGCCTGTTTGATAATGATTGGCGGGGGGTGAGCGGTGACGTTGTCTGTCTCCTCCTCCTCCTCAGAGTCGGAGTCAGATGCAGGGGGGAGAATGCGGTTAGGCCGAGACCGTTTCTCAGCCTTGTTAGGAGCAGCTGTGGCCACTGGTTCCTCGGGCGTGGAGGGTGCTGGGGAGGTGAAGCGGGACAGTGGGGACGCTTCCTGGTAGGAAAAGGTGCGTCGTCCAATGGGGCGGGAGCTGTGTCCATGACTTGTTGGACTGTAGAGGGGGGCGTCGATTCTCGAGCGATTGCTGCACGAATCGCTGCGATGTCGGCCTCTAGGCGGTCCATTTGTGCTGCAAGGCTAGCTTGCGACGTCAGGGCTTGTTGAAGGGCCAGGTGAAGGTCAGTCGGTGGAGATTGTCCCGGGGTGTAGGAACGGCGAGCTGCGTGGGACGGCAGGGGGAGGACGAAGTAGGGGGGCCTGGTTGGCGGGGGAGTCCTCCATGGCGACGGATCGCACACGGGGCAGCTCGGCTTCTTTTACTGTTCTCAGTAAAGGCTTGTGGCGTAGCCGCAAGCCAGGTTTCTTTTACTGTTCGGACGAGGGAGGATTTTCTTGGGGTCGAAAATTGGGGAGGGAGTCGAGAGAGGGTGGCGGGAGCGCTGAGGGCGAGAGGAGAAGCGGCGGGCGTTGGGAGGGACGAGGGCGGCGAGAGAAGCGGAGCGATGATCGGCGTAGCACGAGAGTCGAGCGTAGAGAGGGCAGTCCGGCGAGCCCGAGAGCGAGTGTGCTTCAATGAAGCTGAATGAATGAATGTCCTTGCAGGCAGGCCCCTACGTACGTTCTCTTGGGGGGTGTAGCACTCTCTCATTAGCTACCTGCTATCCCCTCCAAGAGTCGTCTGTGGCTCGCGGCTAGCGCCCTCAGTCGGGATGACTGAGTTGTGAGGCGCCTTTTGTAGGTGTGTGAGTGGCCAGCCGCCACAGTCTTTATCGATTGAGGCATTCCTGTTCAGGATATAAACGGTTTTAACATTCAATCGTATCAAATAATATATAATTCACAATTCATGGTCACCAAATTGTCATATTCGGCCTGGGCTTGTAGAAAATCGGTGGGTTAATGTTAAATGCAATATTACTGTAGCTACCATAGTAATGATACTTTTCTAAATCATTTGATGTTTTCAGGGTCGATCGAAACGAGGTTACGTTCAAAGTTAAGGAGCCGAATAAATTTGGTTTAAATGGAACTGAGGTAGCCAAAAAAATAGGTGAGTGTCCTTTCATCAGTAAACAGCAAGCAACTTGTGTACTTAACCAAATGTTAGAACCCTGTCCGTTATGACATAGAAGTTGGATTAGGGTGCTGTGCTCCAGATTCTGTGCTACAATTTTAAATCGTTGAATTGTTCATTGGTCTTCGACATTTCGTGCATCATTATCAGAGGAGATACATATCCCCTGTATGTCTAATGAGCGTCATTCAAGACCCATCACATAGGTTCTTGATTGGCCTACCACCTGAATTTTCGTGAAGATTCCAGTAACATTTGTGCATAGTGTATAAGGAAATTAAACAACTTTCCATTCCACTTTGTGGAGTCAAGAAAAGTAAAAACTGCTCTAAAATCTAGAGCAATTAAAAAACTAAAATCTTTCCTTTTTGTCGACATGTTTGGTAATTTATAGTGCTGCTTTCGTAATATTCCCATGAATAGGTAAATTCTATGGTATTGTCAACCCATTAGGAGCTCTCCATGTAAACAAATGATTCAAAATCGTTAGAGCTGTTCAAGGGAAAAACATTTGTTGTATAGATCATGATGATAACTATAGTTAATTTTTGGTGGGTTGCCTCATACCCTTTGTTGGGTGCATGATAGGGGGAGTTGCAGAACGAAATGAAATAAATGTGGTGAACGTTAGGAGGACTGTATTTGTGTGCAATGAATGGAGCTGTGTTCGTGTACAAAAGTGCGACACAAGGGGACTACTCAGAATACGCGTGAACTGGCGCGAGAAACAGGAAGGAAAGTGCGAGCTGTAACTAGGATGAGAGTTAATAGCAGAATGTTGGTGTGGCCACTGGGGGACGAGTGTCACTAGGAAGAACGGTGTGTGTTGGAGAAAGAAGTAAATCGAGAGAAAGTACAAAAGGGGAAATCCGTTATTGGAAGTTAACCCGAACTTAATCCCTTTGTCAGAGGAGAAGCCGAAGACTGAGCGGGCAGTTCCCAGACTTTCCTGCGGCATCACATGAAAAAGGCCAAAACTGTTGGGTTGGGCGGATGCAGCAGGTAAAGGAATCAGCCTTTCAGCATGTGCTGACTGAGCACCCTTATTTTGCTGTCCCATGGTTACCTGCCAACTAGATATGAAGTTTGTGCTGATTTGGTTAAGCCATTTTCTCTCAATCGCATAAGTTGTTTCCTTATCAATATAACTGTTTCTAAACCCTCGGAGAGAATTATACCAGTCGACTGTCATGGAGGTTGTGGCTACGCTTTCATGTAAAAGCCCAGCCACTTGCTCAGCATCCAGTCTCCCAGTGGAGAGTTGTTGCACGTGTGTGACCGCGCAAAGGTATGACCGCTAGGGAATACCGTACCATCTGGAAGGAGGTCTCAATCTGTTTCCCACCTGATCTAACTATTTATTTGGGTAGCACGTTTCAAAGGGACGTATCCATTGTGGTCATGTTTCTTTGCCAGAACCTTCGCAAAATGGTATATAGCTTCCACAGTGTCAGTCAATGCTGGTAGGTTTGGCTCGACTAATTTTCTCACTCATCTCTCACTTTCTCAATCACCCAGTCCCTCTTCCTACCCCGTTTCTTGTGTTTTTTTGTTTTTTTTTTTTGTGAAAAAGGGCATAATATCTTTTGGCCGCAAGCTGAGCCCAGGGCTGTGCTTGAACCCTCCTTGAGAAGGCGTTCCCTGATGACAAAGTAGCTCAACATACTGAAGCCCAGAGGGCAGCAAGAGAGCTGATCATGGACGAGCCCGACATCCCATTGTGGACAACAGGCGATCTCAGACGGGCTCTTGCGACCCTAAAGCCCAACAAATCTCGTGGGCCAGATAGAATAGAAAGCAATATGCTAAGGAAGGCTGAGCGAACTATCTCCAGCGGCCTCCTTAATTTATTTAATGACTGTCCGTAGGTCGGACAGTTTCCCACGCATTGGAAGTCTCTGTGCCCTGAACCGTACCATCACCCAATGTTACAAGCATATCATGATGCAGGGGGCTGTGGAAAAAACCTGGTTAATCCTCTTGAAAGGAAAATTAAATAGCCGACCCACAATACGCTTTGGCAGCCAGAGGCTCGATCTTGAAAAGCATGTCAAGTATTCAGGAGTGAGTAGAGGTGAGAGGTGGTCTTCAGCTAACGCCTCCATTCCCTTAAAGGCGCTACCATTGCAAGGTTTGCCTTACTGCGTGCAATTAAGAAGGCCACTTAGGGTGTGTGTTACCATGACACTATTGTCATGTACATAACAATGATTGGCTAGCGCCCCGCAGTCTGGGACAACAAACTAACAGTCAATCAAAAGTGAGTATAGGCACAATCCCAAAGAGCTGTGCACCTGTGGATCACTAAGGCTTATAAGACTGTATCAACATAAGCGCTCCAGTGATACCGACTTTGATTAAAAATTGTAAAACATCCCCTAATCACTACTTAATTTACATTATTCATAAATATCTGAAAATTCGATGAGATGATGCTCTACGAAGCAAAAAAAACTTTTCTACAGATCTTCACAGTTCATAGTCTGATGTAAAAAACACGATTTGTGGTAAGGGCTGCTTGGTGTGCGTCCCGGAACACGATTGGGAGTCTAAATCAACCAAACTGTGACATTCGTCTACTTGGGGGCTGCTTGTTTGGACTATTCCTTCATACAGTTCAATATAAATATCGCAAGGGACTCTAGATTTTATAGCTGCCAGATGTCGACTTTTTAAACAAAAGGACAGAAATGTAGTTTTGTTTTCCTGTTCCGATATTTAACTATTTTCTTTGTTTTCTTACTAATCAGCATCCTTAACAATGTGATGGATTAGCTTATTTATCTTCGGATTTGCTACTAAGGCTCGATTGACTTTTCAAATGGCGAAAGCACTTGATTCCATGCTGAAGAAATAAAAACCAGCGTGACTTGAACGAGCGTGCCTTGTATTATACTTTAACCCATAACCATGTAACAGTAACCTGACACACTATTAAAACAACTATAATGTGAAGAATGAACTAATATGTACATCATTTTCAGAGAACATCAAAGAAGAACTGAGCAGGACAGTTGGAGTTGTCATTACTGGCACAGGGATCGGAGATAAGGTCAGTGTCATGGGTGATGCATTTTTCGTCCAACGATACGGTTAGGTATCCATTAATGGTCAACAATCACTGCAGCACTGGTCAACAGTATTCACATTAGCAGGCTAACCCAAGAGTCATATTATTTCGTGGTCTAATTTTTGAATGAGAAATATAAATATTAATCGAAATACCGACTGCTTACTTGTTCATGAAAAATGTAGAGTGAGACGTGAGAGCCCCTCCAATGTGAAATCGTCCCACTGGGTTGTCATCTTGTTTGAAGAGTCAGCACGCATTTTGATATTTATAATTAAAAGTGATAACGAAAAGGAGAAAATTTCAAAAAATTAATAATCGAATATCGACAGGTTGCGAATTTTCAAGCGGGGAGCGACGAGGAGCAAGCAAAGAATGATAAAAAAGCGACAACGAAAAAAAAAGTGGTGTGACACATCACATAACTTTCCTTGGCCTCACGTGCATTCAATAATTCACTTGACACTAACAACTAATCAAACCTTTTTTTTAAAATTCTGTTTATAACAACGTTCTACATGATAGTGGGTAGCAGGAGGCGCTTAAGGTTCTGGAATGTATTGTGCTGCTCGTACTTGTGCCATAACCATTATTGAGCAATCAGTTCACAGTTCACGATACACATGATTTTTTCACGTTCACCGTTATGGAAAAATCGGGTAAGAACTGTGAGAAGTAGTAGTGTGAAAAATTCAAGCATTTCTGGAGTAGCTCGTATATGTCTCATGAGTTTTATCGAACGCACATAGTATAGGTACTTGATTGGATTACCAAGTCCATTTTTCCGAAGATCCTAGTAACTATTGAGCGGAGTTTATAAACAAACAAAATTATGCTAAATTCGATTTCTTCGAAACGTTTTGCAATTTATTGTGCTGCTCTCGTCACTTTCCCAAAGATGGGAATTTTATAGTATGGTTGTTTCATCTGAAGCTGTTCGTTCGAAAATTGATACAAAATTGTTATACCAATTTTTGAAAAATATTTAGTTTTTTGATCACAATGACAACTACGAGTATAGTTAGGTTTGGGCAGATTTCCCTCAAGCCCATTTGTTTCTGCCGTTTTCTCTCAATCCCCTTCACACATACTCCCCCCCCGTCATCACCTGAATCTCATCACACATGGGGCGGTGTACTCAAAAAGGAGAAACTAAATAAATGATATACAAGTAAATGGGGAGCTGGCACGTGGGATAGAATGATTGGGGACGGGGAAGGAAAATAGGATAAGAGGATGTTCCATGATAGAACAACCCCCAGTTTAGATTCAACCTAAGCAACCGTTAAAGGCATGATTGGATTAAGCAGTGATCTGGAATAAGGAGCTGTTCCTATCAGGCAGAGGGGTTCTTTGAAAGCAGTATCGTTTTGACTTGAACTGAGAAGACGAATTTGGCCGAAGGAGAGAGAGAGAGAGAGAGAGAGAGAGAGAGAGAGAGAGAGAGAGAGAGAGAGATTGATTGATTGATAACGTCTTTATTATTGAATCTGGCGAGGTTTGGCCATACATGGCCATTCTTCCACCTAACCAGAACTTTTCAGTCAACAAGTGACGAGCACAGATTGGCACAAGGCGACATTACATGGCAATCAATTTTGTGTTACAAAATTCTCCAGCTTTGTGTTTAAGAAAAGAACTACTACTACTAATTAAAAAAATAATGATAAATAAAAGTAAATAAATGTCTTCTTTACTGCATTCCACATAGGTAATTACTTCCTTCATTTTGTATTCAGTATAAAAAGATAATAAGTATTCCTTCAGATGTTTCTTGAAAGCAGGATAACTGGTCAATTTCTTGAGGTAAGGTGAAAGTCCGTTGTAATATGAAATGCTCTGCATAAAGAATGACTGGCGATGGGCTGTAGTGCGGCATGGCGGCAGCCAGTAACATAAATCCTTATTCCGGGTTTCAAGGGTGTGAATTTGGGAGAACATCTGATATCTGTCAGCGAGGTACCTGGGCCTTCTTGATGAGGTTATTCTAAACATCGTGATTAGAACCATGTACTGGAAAAGCTCATCAACTTTCAGGATTTGGAGATGTCGATATTTGTCGTACACCCTGTCGTCATATTTAAGATTAAAAATGTACCTAATACAGGTATAAGGCCATGTCCACTGAACCACCCTGAAAGATTCTCCAGGTCCCGATTGACAGCGCTGACAGCCTCACAAAGCTCCTCCCGTTTGCATGATAGGTATATGTTCAGATCATCGGCATACATCCCCCTTTCACAGACGGATAGAGAATCCGCCAACCCAACCGATTTATGTACAGAGCAAACAGTACTGCAGAAAAAGTCGTTCCCTGAGGGGTACCCCTTACAAACCCCACCCACGAAGAAACCACACCAGTGCTCCTTTTTACGCATTGCCGCCGTCCCACCAGGTACGACCGGAACCACAAGAGTGCCGAGTCATGGCAGCCAATGGATCTCAAGATGGCGATCATCAACCTGTGGTCTATGCTATTGAAAGCATGACTAAGATCAAGGCTTGTGAAGACAGTCAGTTTCCTTTCATCCATCGCTTTTCTTACATCATCAGTCACCTTAATTAGAGCGGTCTGCGTGCTATGATTCCTTTGGTAACCAGACTGGTAGCTATCAAGGATATTGCCTTCCTCTATGAACGCTGAGAATTGTGCAAAGGTTATTCTATCGATAATTTTTGCTAGGACACTAATAGCAGAAATTGGTGGAAGTAGAGAGAGAGAGGGAGAGAGAGAGAGAGAGAGAGAGAGAGAGAGAGAGAGAGAGAGAGAGAGAGAGAGTGGGAGGGGAGAGAGAGAGAGAGAGAGAGAGAGAGAGAGAGGGAGGGAGGGAGGGAGAGAGAGAGAGAGGGAGAGAATGAATGAATGGTTTATTTAACAACCAGGGAGAATTAGGGCCATTAGGCCCTCTCTTCCATTCTCCCTGGAAAACAAACATAACTGCATTTCCTCAGCTTTTTGCTCATATAAACATTATTTTCTTATAAACATATGTTGTGTGCTCGTAGACTCGCTTACAATGTGCGAAACAACCGCTAATTCATTAACACATTCATACCAGATAAATTGCATTCGTGCAAAATAAATTGCTTTCACTCCAAATAAATAACTAACACTCAGTCACACACCATTCACACCAACTGGTGGAGGTGGGTGAAAAACCCTAGCCAGCCTCGAGCCCACCCTCCTACGGACCTCCTCTGAACTCGACATGCAGAGCGTTGGACAGTGGAGGTCCTGAGACGGTCCCTAAAATTTAATAGCAAGGCAAAACAACTCATAGTAACATATAAATCAATAAAAAATAAAACAATTCGGAAACAACATTTAAAAAAAAAAAAAAATCCTATCACCGCCTCCCCGAACTGGCCGGGGCCACCCACTCACTCGTCTGTCCTTTCATACAGTACACTGAAACACAGACATAATCTTAGATGGTAAGAAGAGTGAGTACTCAATATTCCTCCCCTTCTTAGTCTAAGGCCTTTACACACTATACATACAAAAACTTAATACTTAGGAAAACTACAAATACCATCACTAGACAATTGCTATACTGAGGAAAGCTAACAACAAAGTACATTTAACATTTACAACACTTCTCCATCAACATCATTTTGGGCGAGGGTGTTTCCGAAACTTGTCTCTGAATACCTCTGTTTTTAGTCGTAAATCAAACAATTCCCTATATTCATTGTACAAACGTGCTCCTTGAACGGCAAACGATCGGTTATATAAACAGGTTCTATGCAACGGAATCTGCAACAAATCTCCCACGTTCCTTGTGATCTTTGAATGCACATCTCTCATATAGACAAAACTCCTACTCAGGTATTCTGGTTTCCTGAATTTCAATATTTTGAAAACCATTACAGCGATGGCCAGCTTTTTCTTTTCTTTTATGGTGAGCCAGCCCATCCGCCTATAAACAGGTGTGACATGTTCATCAACACGAAGTCTAAAAATAAAGCGAACTGCTGCGTTTTGCGCTTTCTGGAGTCTTCTGATGTGCTCACCATTCAACTCACACATGGACACTGTCGCATAATCTAAGATCGGGAAGATCAGCGATTGCACAAGCTGCTGTCGAACTCGCGTCGGGAAGTCAATTGCAATCCTACGCAACCGGCAGACGCCTGAAAACACCCCCTTACACATGTTTGTAACCTGCAGATCCCAGGATAGTACATTCTGAACTACGATCCCCAAATTCCTCACATCCTCTACGGATTCTAGGGCGGTTTCCTCGAGGCATATACCTGGCTGCAGGCTACTGTCGAATCGGGCCAGAATTTTAGGGTTCCCAAGGTACATAACCTTTGTTTTAGCCTTATTTAATTGCATTCCGTGCTCTTTACACCAACCAGTTAAAGCCTGGAGATCCGAGTTAAGGCTGTCTATCGCCGGTCCAATATCCTCTACCCTACACGATTGATACATCTGCAAATCATGTGCATAAAACATGTATTTAGTTGCAGCCGAAAACAAGCTTGGGAGCGAACAAAAAAATAAACAATAAGGCCGACAGAGTTGACCCTTGCGGAGTGCCTAGATATGTGTCTCTCCATGCGGTCATTGTACCATCCGGTCCCTTAACACACTGCTGCCAATCGCTTAAATACGACGAGAACCATGACACCATCTGATCGGAAGTCCCTACCGCCTTAAAAATGGCGATCATGACATCTCTCCCCCCGGGCGAGCCTCAGCTACTGGGCGGGTCACAGTTGGCGGATAGTGAACGCTCCACTAGATATAGTGGACAGCTGCGAATAGGGGTAACCCGAATAAGCAGTCCCGGACCGAGGCGGCAGCTTTCATCAGTGCGTGGGAGGCCTGGCCCTCTGGCAGGGGGACAGGAATCATTAAAATACCACAAGGGCACAACGACGAGGCTGCGACATGGCGAGAAAATGCCGCCATTCAAAAGCATTGCATGCCCAGGCCAGGACAGGGTCTGTAAGCCGTGGCGAAGGCAGCTGTCCTAGGGGAGAGGGAACCTCGATATAAAAGTCCCCTGGCCCTCCAGGTTGGGGGTTGAGCGTGGGGCTAACAACTCCACCTCGTAAAAACACAAATCGTTTCGGAACCAACAAACAACACAAACCCGGCTGATCTAAACGGCTCTAGACCAAGGCATGGAAACGGACAAAGAAAACGGAAACATGACATGTATCTGGCTACTTGGAATGTTCGCACATTGGCAAAAGCAGGAGCTCTCCGTGGCCTGAGGGATGAGCTATCTAAATACAGGATTGGGATTGCAGCTATTCAGGAATTGAGATGGAAGGAAAATGGAATCCTGCGAAGTGGAAGGCATACTCTCTTTCACAGCAGTGCTGCCAGAGGACAAGGAGGCACGGGCTTTGTCATAGACAACAGGTTGAAGTCCTCGGTGCTGAACTTCAAGCCCATCAGTGAAAGACTCTGCACGCTGAGAGTGAAGGCCCGCTTCTTCAACATCTCGCTCGTCTGTGCTTATGCTCCAACCGAGGAGGCTGAGGAGGATGTTAAAGACGGATTTTATGAGGCCTTGGAGAGGGAGCTGAGTGATATTCCACACCACGACATTCGAATCCTCTTGGGGGACTTCAATGCTAAAATAGGCAGGAGGACATTTATCAGAACATAGTTGGAAAAGAAAGCCTACACGAAGACTCGAACGACAATGGGGAAAGGCTTATTGATCTGGCAATTGCCAATGATATGGTAGTGAAAAGTACGTGGCTGCAGCGCCGACAAAAAAGGAAAGCTACCTGGCATTCTCCTGATGGAGAAACGGAAAACCAGATTGATCACGTCCTCATTGATCGCCGCCACGCATCGGACATCCTTGAAGTTGATAGCTGTAGGGGTGCGGATGCAGACTCTGACCATTATCTTGTCCGTGTGAAGTATAGGCAACGACTGGCATGCTACAGACAGTCCAGGCCAAGTACTGGGGTAACCAGATACGATGACGCAAGGCTGAAAACGGATGAGAGCTTGGCTGAAGAGTATGGAAGAAGAGTGGAGGCTATTCTCACGGAAGCAGAGGTGCCGCAAAATGCTAGTATCCCAGATAAGTGGAACAGGTTGAGGGATGTTCTGCACTCGGCGGCAGAAGAGCTTTTGGGGGAGCGGCAACCAGAACGGCGGGAAGAATGGTATGATGATGAATGCAAGTCAAGGGTAGAAGAACGGAATTCGGCGAGAATCCGAAAGATGGCAAGAACGACGAGAGCCACCACGGAAGAATATCGACAGAGAAGAAGGGAGGCTCACCGAGTTTGCCGAAGAAAGAAAAGGGCTTATGAACGGAAGCAAATAGAGGAGCTTTCAGAAGCCATTGATCTACCCAACTCAAGGGAGTTTTACCGGCGGACAAAAGATATTAAGAAAGGATTCCAGCCGCGAGCAGTTTTCTGTAAAGACAAAGAAGGAAACTTCCTTGGGAGCCAGGAGCAAGTGTTGGACCGATGGGCCCAATACTTTCGAGACTTGCTAAATGCTACGAGCGGTGTGCACACAGGTGATTCTCCGGCACTGCTGGACAGGGATAACGAAGTTCTTATTGCCCCACCCACTCGTGCAGAAGTCGAAGAGGCCATTAGAGGCCTCAAGAATAATAAGGCACCAGGGGAAGATGGCATCACAGCTGAGATGATCAAATACGGTGGAGTGCAGTTAGCCTCCGAAATTCATGAGCTAATTTTAGCTGTCTGGGAAGCCGAAGCGATGCCAGCCCAATGGAGTGTAGCAGTTGTTTGCCCAATCCATAAGAAGGGAGATAAGTCAGTGTGTGACAATTACCGTGGCATAGCTCTCCTTTGCACCGTGTATAAGATCCTGGCAAAGATCATAGCCAAGCGGCTGGATCATTACACGGAAGCAGTCCTGGGGGATTATCAGTGTGGCTTCAGAGCTGGCAGGTCCACAACAGATCAAATCTTCATCGTCCGCCAGCTTATGGAGAAATGCTACGAGTACAACGTAGACATTCATCAGTTGTTTGTGGATTTCCGCCAAGCTTATGACTCCATCAGCAGACCTCAGTTATACAAGGCCATGGAGGTGCTGGGTATCCCCCGAAAATTAATACGTCTTGTGCGAATGACACTGGCCGACACCAAGTGCAAAGTTAAGGTTGGGAAGGGTCTCTCAAATGAATTTGAGGTGGATCAGGGGCTCAGACAAGGGGATGCCTTGTCGACCATCCTTTTCAACTTAGCTCTCGAAAAGGTTATGAGGGAAGTCGATCTGAGTAACCCAGGAGGCACCCTGTGCAACCGGATGTCCCAAAATCTGGCGTATGCCGATGATATCGACATGATGGCTAGGAACCTCACAGAGCTTGAAGGTGGTCTCAGAAGATTAGAGCGTAGCGCAGGAGAAATGGGTCTCTCAATTAACCGCCAAAAAACCCAATACATGCGTTCAACAAGACGGCAGGAGGTGCAAAGGCCGAATAGCGTTACTCTGAATGGATCCACCTATGAATGCACCCCTACTTTCAGATATTTGGGAACTCTTCTCACTGAGGATAACCGCATGAAAATAGAGATAAGATCCCGGGTCGCAGCTGGCAATCGATGCTATTTCGCGCTGGGGAGAGTCTTTCGAGCACGGGCCCTCAGCAGAAACCTGAAACTTACGGTGTACCGGACGATGGTGAGGCCGGTGGTACTCTATAGCTCGGAAACGTGGACCATGACCAACGAAGACGAAGAATTCTTGAAGAGATTCGAAAGAAAATCCTTCGTAAAATCTATGGCGCGAGGTGTTTCAATGGTCGCTGGAGAATCCGAACAAATCTCGAGCTGCGTAATTTGTATGGAAAGCCGGATATCGTGGCCGAAATTAAAGCAAGTCGCCTAAGATGGATTGGCCACGTGGAGAGGATGGATGATAGCCGAGCTGTAAAGAGGGTGTACAGAGGGAAGCCAGGAGGCCGCCGACTGATCGGAAGACCCAGGAAAAGGTGGCTGGATGACGTGGAGGACGACCTGAGAGGGGTCAGAGCTGGAAGATGGAGGACCAGAGCTCAGGATCGTGCCGATTGGCGGACTGTTGTTGAGGCGGCCAGGGCCCTTCATGGGCTGTAGCGCCTAGGAGTAAGTAAGTATGACATCTCTCCTGAGCATGTCAAACGCAGCTGAAAAATCCACCAGCACTAGTATAGTGATTTGCCGTTTATCCATGGCTGCCCGAACATCATCCAATACCCTTATCAAGGCAGTGTCTGTACTATACCCTGTCCGATAGCCTGACTGATAAGGATCCAAAATCTGTTGTTTTTCCACGTATGCAACCAGTTTGTAGAAGAGAGAGAGCGAGAGAGAGAGAGAGAGATTGATTGAGAATTCTATTTAACAATCAGGGATGAGTTAGGGCCATGAGGCCCTCTCTTCCACTCTCCCTGAAAACATATTTACCATATTTAAGTTCTCTGTAAAAACTGTAAGTCGTCTGCGTATGAAATGTGTCTTGTTCCTTCTGCGAAAACATTGGGTAATGTGGTTACATGCAAAATAAAACATAAGGCAGATAAAACAGAACCTTGTGAGAGAGAGAGAGAGAGAGAGAGAGAGAGAGAGAGAGATTGATTGAGATTTTTATTTAACAATCAGGGATGAGTTAGCGCCATGAGGCCCTCTCTTCCACTCTCCCTGAAAACATATTTACCATATTTAAGTTCTCTTATAACATAAAATAAACTATTGCTTTAACTAGATATCGCTAAGTAAATAACTAAAACAGACAAAAACAGTTCAACTGAAACAAATAAATCAAATTCTATTTCACTTCAAAGTTTCTCTTGTACGAAAAGTCCTTATTTAATATAGCCTCAACAGTTTATTTTTAATTTTCTCCCTAAATTCTACCACTTTTTCCTTCATATCAAACCACTCAACATTGTCATTATATAGCTTGCACCCCTGAACTTCGAAAGAACGCGCAAACATTGCGGTTCGATGCTGAGGCGTCCGAAGCACTCTATTGCGGTTCCGTGTGTCCCTTGATGCTAGGAACTCGAATTTGCAGCGAAGATATGCCGGTTTGCTGTTTTTCAATATTTTAAACATCATTGTGGCCACGTGCAGTCTCTTCCTTTCGCTCATTTTCAACCAGCCAATCTGACGATAGTGAGGGGTGACGTGATCGTCCATGTTTAGCCTCAACGCGAAACGGAGTGCTGCATTTTGGGCCTTCTGTAACCGACTCAGTTCCTCGCTCTTCAAATCACACAATGCAGCAGCAGCGTAGTCCAAATGAGACATTATGAGGCTTTGAACAAGCTGGACCCTTACGTGCTGTGGAAAGTCTGCAGCTGTCCTCCTTAGTTGGTAGATGGTCCTAAATGCTGTGTTGCATGTAGCTGTCACTTGATTACCCCAGCACAAGTTGCTTTGCATCATGATTCCAAGACTCTTTGCTGCGTTTACGTATTCTATTTCCACGCTACCACAGGTAACTCTAGGGATCGTACTCATATCTATTCTGGACAAAATCTTCGGGTACCCAAGCAACATTGCCTTCGTCTTAATGGGATTAATTTCCATTCCATGATTTCGGCACCAGACTTCCACTCTTTCAAGATCTTCGTTCAGCTTTCCAATTGTGCTACACAGGTTTTCCACATTGCAAGCTCGGTAAAACTGTAAGTCGTCTGCGTATGAAATGTGTCTTGTTCCTTCTGCGAAAACTTTGGGTAATGTGGTTATATACAAAATAAAACATAAGGCAGATAAAACAGAACCTTGTGGTGTGCCGACAGGTAACGTTCTCCAGAACGATAGTTCACCATTATTACCTTTAACCGCTAGCTGTCTTCCAGTCAGATACGACTCAAACCAAGCCAAAACACTGTATGACACCGACTGACTCAAGAATCGCCAATAATATGTCCTTTCGAACCAAATCGAATGCTGCTGAAAAATCGACCATAATCATAACAGTCACTTGTCTGTGATCCATTGCTTCTCTAATGTCATCCAGGAGTCTGATGAGAGCCGTCTCGGTGCCAAAGGAGGAGCGGTACGCAGACTGCTTGGCATCCAAAATGTTATGGCTATCAACGTAATCTCGCAGCTCATTGTGGACGATTTTATCTAAGACCTTTCCCATTGCGCACAACAGGGAGATGGCGCGGAAATCTGTAGGTGAAGTGGGCGTTTTAGATTTTGGGAGTGGTTTCACAACTGCTTTCTTCCATACCTGTGGGTATTCTCCAGTTTGTAGCGACACATTAAAGATGTGAGTCAATACAGGCAGAATTGCGTCGGTAAGTAGGTGAAGTACCTCAATTGATATCTCGTCTACTCCTATTGATTTGGACTTGATGCTGAACAGGGACTCCCTCACTTTCTCTTCACATAGCGGAGGTATGGAGAAAGGTTCATACAAAGGTCTAGACTTGCGGTATCTTCCTATTACCTCTGGCGAAGACGGAGTCTCAGGGAAGCGGCTGAAATATTGACCAAGTGCTTCAACAGACGCATATATTTCTGATTCAGACTTCTTGCCGCAGACACCCAGGCCTCTCATAATCCTCCACAATTCTGCAGGATTCCTGTTTTCCTTGAAAAGATAATGATAATATTTGCTTTTTGAATTTCGCAGCATTTGTTTTGATCTGTTCCGGAGCTTCTTATATTTATTGTGACTTTCTCGATCTTTCGTTTTGCGGAAATTACTGTACTCTTCATCCCGTCTCTTCATGAGTACCCTTATTTCCTCGGTAATCCATGGAGCTGGCTGGTGTTTTGTCCTAATACGGATCAAGGGACAATGCTTATTAAATAGGTTCACTATCATACGATTGACAGTTTCCACTTTCCTGTTTAGGTCATGCTCTTCGAAAACTACACTCCAATCTAGCGACCTAGCATCATTCAACAGTGCTGGTTTATCGATATTTCGTTTATCTCTCGTGTAGATATGTCTACGATCTGATTTGGCTGCTTTCAAATTCAAGGAGCAGTAAATCAAATCATGTCTGGAAAGGGCACAAGCAGGGAACTGGGCAAACTTGCGAACCAGGCTGACGTCATTCACAATTATCAAGTCAAGAAGCGTGCTGGCGTTCACAGCATGGTGGGTGGAGCCAAATGGAAGGTAATGCAGACCAAGTGAGTCAAAAATTCTACGGAGTTGAGAGCTGTAGGTGTTGTTGGAGAGCATACCTGAGTTGAAATCATCCAATATGATCACATGGGTATATGCTGCTAATAACTTGGCAACTTCGTTGAACACTTCCTGAATCCTACCAACCTTCGGAGGCCTATAGACGACGCCAACCGCCAATTTCAAGTAGCCGTACTCAAGCTCAATGAAAATGTATTCAGGACTCCTTGAATACTGCGAAGGCGAGCTACATATAATTTGGAACCTTAGCCGAGTACTTACCAACAATGCAACACCTCCTCTTCCAAAATCTGTTCGGTCGTTTCGAATCCAGTAGTAATCTTTGACTTTGATAGACTCTGAGCAGATATGCGGTTTGAGGAAAGTCTCACTGACGGCAATGATGTCAAACAAGTCCCCTCTGAAAATTTCTCGTATTTCGTCTATGTGAGCAGGAACAGACTCAGCGTTAATATGTGCTAGGTTGACGCACCTACGAGTGTTTCCAATGTGGGCACGGATCGCATTATTTAATTCTGTCATTGCGAGTTGAGTCGAGAAGTGGAGATGAGCCGTCAAAAAGTAGTCTAGGCAGCCGTACGCGAGGCGGCAAGATAGCTAACCGAAAGCAAATGAGGCGTGAAGCGAAAAAATACAGAGTGACAACCAGGCAGTGACATTGTACAACAGAACTGCGATAAGAAATAGCCAAAACTATTTGAACCAAATTCCAGTGAATAACGTCGCAGAGAAACCAGACAGATATAATTATAGAAGTTATGGCGAACGGGTAAGGATTGAAATAGTATTTGGCCACTGTACTTTGACTGCATTTAGCTCTTGGACCGGAACAGCAATAAAGGACGAAGACTGAACAATAGCTGGAGAGGAGAGACACGTTTTGACTGTATGATTGTTAATAGAAGACATAGTATTTTAGGTAGCAATGTGTGACCATGTTCATGCCAGGGGCTGAAAGGTTCAGAGTATAGATTTTGATAGGTTCATTGAAAAAGCGAGATCGAAGCCGTAAAACGAAAAAATACATGGGGAGTCTCAAGTTGGAAGGGGGGGGGGGGACATTTGGGAAACTCGTTTTTTGACGGGCCGCGAATCCGAACGCGTCAGATCGCGTGCCGAACGAATCAGCAGCGGCCTTTTTCAAATATATGTTGCCATTCGAGACCCAAGCAAATTTGAAGCCCCACTCCTTCTTTTTATTTATTTTTGCATCATTTAGCAACTTTCTTTTTGAACAGCACAAACTATGATTAATGAAGATGCGTTCAGCATCTCCTTCTAAAAACCCTAAGTTTCTTGTGGTCAAATTACTTTTACGGCGTGAGGCCGCCATAAACTGGTCTTTATCAATTTTTCTCAAAAACGTGACAGAAATTGATCTTCCAGGAGGTTGACGTCTTCGAAAACAATTATCAACCATATGGTCCGGTATATTGACTTTTAAAGTGGTGCCAATGCGATGAACAAGGTCGAGTACTTTCTTATTAGGGAGCACGGGAATCCCGCTTATCTCAACGCACTTCGTTAAGTTTTGTTGCTCATTATCGGCGACTTTGACCTCAAGTTGCCGAATACAGGCTTCCATTGTGGCACATTTCTCGGAGATGTCTGTAAAGGTAGCGTTAAGAGAGATCAGTTTCGAATCTAGTGAGTTGATCTTTGTACTGTTTTCTTCTATTAAGTCCGAATATCGGGGGAGAGAGAGAGAGAGAGAGAGAGATTGATTGATTGATTTCTTTATTTATCCACCAGGGGAAATTAGGGCCATAAGGCCCTCTCTACCATTCCCCCTGGAATCTATATACATCATCCTCTTGTGCTACAAAATTGCATTGCCCCACTGTTTCATATAATTTTCGGCTACAGCGACAAATTTCTCTTCCCAAAAAAGCTCATAAACACTTACCTATTTGAGAGGGGTGAGTACTTTTATATTCCTCCCCCTCTCAGCAGCACACAAGCTAAAACTAATATACACAACAACAAACCTCATTCATGCCAAAATAAATTACACTCATACCAACACATAAACACACAACAGCTGCTATTCGAGAGGAGCGAGTACTTGGATATTCCTCCTCCTCTCAGCAACGCACTAACTACCTTAACTAACATACACAAACACAACGAAAAAATCACCTTACAACAACACATTATACACTGGGGATCGAGAAATTTGCCATTACATACATTTGATATGTACCGAACAACGTCACAATCAATCAATATTATATAATCCTCGGTATTGTTCACTTTACTTTGGTTAACAATCCGGTTTTCAACAGAAATCTTTTTAGAATAAGCGAAGAAGAGTCTATACACAATAATTACACAAAAAACAAAAACAAACTGAACATTCACTAATCATATCCCGCCAACAACTTGTCTCTGAAAATATTTCTAAAATGTTCTGTCTTCAAAGAAAAATCAAACAGCTTCACATTTTCATTGTGGACTTTGATTGCCTGCCAGACAAATGACCTTTCGTATGCTATTGTGCGATGGGCAGGCACCTTCAACACTCTTCCCGTATTGAGATTAGCAATGCTTCCCTGCTGACACTGGCCAAGCACATTGTACCTTTTCTGATTGACATCGGGAGAGAATTTGATAACATTTGGTGGCCAATACTCCTCAATGAACTTAAAGATAGGGGAATCCCTCCCTTACCCGTAATTGCTCAAGAGAAGTTACCTGACTTACAGAACTGCTACTATCGAATGCAGGCATGTCTCCATTCGGAGAAAGACTGAGAAGGGGCGCCCACAGGGTTCAGTCATTGGAACAGCAAGTAATTCCCGATTCACATTGATGTGCCGATCTATTGGGTAAATTTCCCAATGTCATGTGTTCCTCAGCCACCATCAGGGCACCCAAACATTCGTTGAGACTAAAGGCCCACCTTTTACGGCCAAAGCAAGATGGCTTTCTTCAGACATGTTTGTATAAGTTCGGGAGATTGTTGAAGACTGCAGAGATTATTCAGTAACACCCTTACCCCAACCCAGCAGTGCTATGCTTCTTACAATCAAGAACTGTTCGCTATCTATCTTGCAGTATAACAGTTTCAGCCACTAGTTGAGGAAAGGCAGTTTGTCATCGTCACTGACCATAAATCACTAGTGCATTCCTTCTCCCACTCGACTCAGCCATTCCACGACGAATCCGCCAGCTCACTTTTATTAATGAATTTAGTACTGATGTTTGTCTCATATCAGGAAAGGATAACCGCATAGCTGATGCACTCTCTTGTGTGGAAGCTTTCAACCAACCAGATGACTTTTCTACAAGGGTAGAAGGGCAGGCAGACGATACGTCAATTCCAGAGATGTTGCCGAACGACTGCTCGATTTTTGAGCGAATTCCATCATCATTCTGCTATAATAAGCCGCCATTATGTGAGCGCTCTACAACTAAATGCCATCCATACCTTAATCCCTCAATTCGCCAGATAATATTTGGTAAGCTCCTCAACCTCAGTCACCCGGGTATACACGCAATGAAGAAGCTGGTGGTAGACCATTATTTCTAGCCAGGCATGAGAAGAGACATTGCTATTGGGGCACATTCTTGCATTTCATGTCAGCGTGCGAAGGCTCAACTTCATACAGTGTCAGCCCTGAAATGTTGCTCCTGCAGGTCGTTTTCAACAACTTCATATGAATTTGATAGACCCTCTTCCATATTCAGAAAGAATGCATTATATCCTTAGCATCATCGATCGAGAGACACGCTGGCCTGAAGCCAAACCCTGGCACCTGCATTAGTGGGTGCACTATTCTCAAAACATGGATACCTCACTTCGATGTTTCTGTCTGCATCACAACCATCAGAGGAGGCAGTTTGAGTCGGCACTTTTTACCTGGTTGGCAAGCCTTCTGGAGGCATAGAGAATTCATACCACACTGTAACACTCCCAAGCTAATGGCTGCATTGAATAATAGCACCAGTCTTTGAAATCATCGGTTATGGCCCAGCTGGATGGTCAGAGTAACTGGACAAAGATTTTACCAGCAGTCCTTTTTTGTGTTCACACTATTATTTGAGGGGACACAAATTCAAGCTATGCAGAAGCAGTGTATGGCCAGTCTACCAGGAGAATTTATCTTACAATCCAATCACCCGACATTCTTTCCCAGTCTAGTTTTTCCGTTCGAATGAATTATTGTTCTCTGCTGCGTATTTCTTCTATATCATTTAATAACTTTGAATGCTCATAAGCCTCTCCAATATTTTACAATTTCAACTCCCACCGTTTCAGCTACTACTACTTCTTCCAGTTTTAGCTGATTATTTCAAAATGGTGGATCCGATCCTTCTAAAAGAAAATCATGCAGACGAACTCTTGACTATCCTGTGTAATAATTGATGTGCAACAGTCATTGGACAAGTAGGAGCAGCACTCAGGCATTCTGGAACCTTACTAGCTGTCAGCTGTTATGCAGAATGTTGTTATAAAGAGAATGAAAACCAGATTTAATTATTTGCTGGAGTCGCTGAATAGAGTCGAGAATCGCTGAAAGCATGTGAGGTCAAGAAAAGTTGTGTGATATGTCGCACCAAATATTTCTTCTTGTCCCTGGTTAGTTGCCATTGAGCCTCTAACCAGAGTAGAGGGAGGCCTAGCTGTATCTAGGTGGGTAGCTGGTAATGTTTGCTAGATAATTGGTAACAAGATTTCAAATCGGACCAATTGCATTTACCCTATGTGCCAGTTGACAGATATCAGCTGGACTTAGCTGCAGATAGATTGCGGGTCCTTTTCTATCCATTACACTTGGATCAAGAGCATATGTTGGTGAATAAGAACGGAAGTAATATTGCGGACTGTGATTAGGAGGGTGGGCAAGCCCAAAACCAAAATTACAGGTGAGAAATAAAAAGGAACTGACCTTTTATGAGCGGAAGAATCACTTTCCCGTCGACAGGGTCTCGTAACCCCAGAGGAGAAGACGTCGTTTTCGATGTAGTAGTCCAGGACGCGAAAATGCACTGCCTGGAGCAGAAAAGTTTGCGCCGAACGAAGGTAGAAAAAAGTTCAAAAAAGGAGGAGGCACTATCGCTCGCGTCGCATTGGCAGAACTGCCGGAAAATTGTTGAAGGGCGGTCGTGAGAGGAGAAGAAGGAAGGGAAAGGAGCAGGGAAACCTTATCATATTTGCCGCCTCGGAAGCGTTCGCAAGACGAAGATCAGGATCGAACATATTCCTCACCCAAAATAACAAATTTCGAAAATAACATTGAGGAAATAAAGTAGGTATCGCCGGGTAGAAAAAGACGGCACCTTTGGAAACCCAACGAAAAAATATGGAAATAAACGATCTGGGGAATCGTTAAAGAAACTAAAGGTAATATAGAGGCAGGCCCCCCTGCCGCAATGTGAAAATAATCAAACCTGGGGAAAATAGACAAAAAAACAGTGCTATATGGTTACTTAGTGCTAGTCAGTTGGGAGGACCACCAGTCTATTTACAGAACGGATGACTCAAACTACACGTACTACACCGCAGGCGCCAGGCAGCAACTGGACCACACGTCCCAAAGGCCACTGAGTCGGATAAGTGTTCAGTAATTTCAGAAGGACAACAGCTCCTTCGTTTAGAGCTGGGAATTTCTTGTTCCATTTGCATCTAAGTTGAAGGGAATGAAGATATTCGCGCTTCCATCTTTTCCAAAACGATCGTGTGGCCAACTGCCATCTCTTCAATCGGTTGGGGTTCTCTCCGAGGAGATCAGCTTCTGGCCGAGCTAAGAGTGGGCCTCCCTTCAAAAAATGTCCAGGAGTGAGGCAGTCAGCCGTATCGTCTGGGGAACTAGCGATGGCACACAGTGGGCGGGAGTTCAGAATGGCCTCAATGCGGGCCAGAATCGTCGCGAATTCTTCATACAAAAGACATCGATCGCCAACGATACATTTCAGATGGTGTTTGGTACATTTCACCGTTGATTCCCAAGCTCCCCCAAAATTTGTAGCATAGGGCGGGTTGAAGATCCAGCCTGTCTCACGTTGTGCAAGGTGAGATTCCAGGTCAGAGTCGATTTCGCGGAGAAAACGATGGATTGCAGTGATTTCTTGCGGTGTACCTCGGGAGTTGCTGCCGTTATCCGAATAAATATGGGGAGGTAGCCCTCAGCGAGCGATGAAGTGGTCAAGAGAGGCAAAGCATGCTTCTGTTGACAATGAAGAGACTACCTCTAAGTGGACAGCGCGAGTAGTCATACAAACAAACAGAGCGAAGTAACTCTTTTCAATCTAGGAGTTTCACTCAACCGAAGGGAAAAGGGTCCTCCAAAATCTAACTCTGTGCGAGAAAAGCAGCGTCCAGGGGAAAGACGCAATTTTGCGAGGTCAGCTATCAAGAGGTTAACAACTTTGGTGGCTTGGTGAGCACATCGTATGCAGTGCAAGATTCGAGTAATGAGGAAGATTTCTCCTCCAAGTCCATAAGAGGAGAGTAGAAGGGCTGAGACAGAAAATTTAGCACTGTAGGCACTGTGCTCTCGGCACTCAGGTAAGAAGTGAACCGAAATACATTGCTCATTGGGCCACGGTGATACAGGATGGTATAAAAACGGAGGGGTTTCCACCAATCTTCGTACGCAATGAGTTTAGATGGAGTCAAACCTCTCCTTCCCACATCAGGTGGATTGTGAATCCCTGGGACAGTCGACTGAAGGGCACAAGTCTTGGATCTGAATGTTTGGTTCGCAACAAAGGGTTTGAGGTGGTAGGGGGGGGGGTTTCGAAGCCACGCTAAAAAAGTGGATGCATCGGAAAAACAAGTAGTGCGAGATATTGCCAAGCGGCTGCTGAGCAAGTTGCAAGAATGGATCAATTTGGCCAACTGGAGATGTTGCTCCCAACTCCAACCGAGGGATTTGCATGACTTGAGGTGAGCCACTCGTGATTTGGCTTTTACTAAGTTGAAGTGAACAGCTGTTAAAGTTTCAACCCGGAGGTATAAAGCCGCAGCCATGCCAAGCTCACTGGCATCCACTAATCCAACAAGATGAAGGTCCTGGAAAAGTTAACGGAGAAAACAGCAGGGGATTCGTACTTTCTCCAACAGAGGGAGCTCCTCTTCCAGTTGGATCCAGGTGGAAGAGGGTCATCCCAATCGATTTGAGACATCCAAACTTGTTGCAAGAGTGCTTTGAGAGCAAAAATCAAGGGGCTGAAGATTTCGTTTGGATCGAACATACGACCAACCTTTTAGAGGATACCGCGTTTAGTGGGGTTGAGGTCGATTTCACAAAGGAAAACATCATCTATCGGGTCCCAGCAGGTCCCTATCGCTTTGTGATCCTTTTGCACTGCACGGTCATCTGAGAAGTGAACACCATTAGTCGAGGAAACATCCAAGAGGAGACTTCGACTAGAACTAGCACATTTCCGGATCTCAAATACGCCTGACAGGAGGAGTTTCGAAAGTTGGTCCTTTCACAGAAGAGCCTCCGCATCGGAACTGGTGCCAGAAATGTCATCGACATAAGTTTCAGACTTTGGAGCGGTGGCGGCGAGGGTGAATCTATGACCTTCGTTGTTGACTAATTGAGTTGTGCTATGAAGGGGTTGAAGTAACGCCGAAGGTGACCCTAGTGAGCTGCCATTCAGTGATTGGGTCTGAAGGGGAAAAACGCCATAGAGAACGCAGGAATGGTTGATCTTGCGAGTGCAAATGAATGGCATGATACATTTGCCTGATGTCACAAGTGAGAGCTACTCAGTGCGTTCGAAATTTGGAAATTATTGAAAAAATGTCTCCTTGCAGTTTAGGACCCACGAGGAGGGCACCATTGAGACTAGCACCAGCGGGGTCCCTCTCCGAAGGATTAAAGACAACCCATAATTTAGGATTTTCAGGAGGATCTTTCATAACTCCTTTCATAACTGCTGAGCGCGTCATAAACCAATCAAGAGACACGAAATTTGGGATTTTTCCTGAAACGTTTTTCGAGACACATAAGCCGATTGAGAGCACGTTCCCGAGTGGGGCCAAGGCATGGAAGTACACCTGCGATGAAAGGAAGACGAGCGTTATAGCGACCTGTAGTGACACGAGAGATGGTCCGTTGAAAATGTTGTTTGCACTTTGCTTCAGAGGGCAGAATGGGAACTGAAATCTCCTCAAGCTCCCAAAAGGCTCGCATTGTTTTCTCCAAATTGACTAATGAAGAGCTAGATTGTGAGCAGGCTAGCAGTGAAGTGCAGGGCTCGGATGAAGCCGATTGAGACGAAACCCCTTCCCATTAATACATACCCGAATATAGTGGGAATGGCAGATGATTGGCCTTTGATAGGTCCTGGAGAATCCAGGGTTGCGTCTTAAAGTGCTTGGACACCTAATAGCAAGCCGACCCGACCTGGGTTGACAAAGTCAGTTTCTGCCAAAGTGAGAAAGCTGGATCGAGCCCGAAGCTGGTCCAATTAACGAGAGGTAGGAAGATCCGATGTTATTCTAGGAATAACCGCTGCATCAAGAAATATCGCTGAATTAGATGAAAACCGAAGGGTGAATTTACAAGAGACCAGTCCGTGAACCTTGTGGTGGACAGCAGATTAACCTATTCCGGAAATCTGGAATGAACACTAATGTTTAGGTAGACCGAGTTTTTCTGCCAGGGAGGAGGTGATGAAATTAGCATGGCTGCCAGAATAAAAAATAATACGGCAAGAATGCGGCTATCCTGCAATATTGAAAATTGTTGTCTGAGCAGTTTCTAACAGAGCAACAGCAGATGTGGATGAGGGATTTGGACAAACATTTGTCAGAGCAATTGTGTTGGGAGCAGGAATAGGTTGTGTGGAACTATTTGTTTCCAATGAGGAAACAGGAACTGGCTGCTGGTCAGAGCCTAGCTCTGGATGTATCAAATAATTATGAGATTTGCTCTTACAAATTTTACAAGAATACGTCGATTGCCACTAGGCCTCAGAGCGACTGCCGAAGCATGCGAAACAGTCAAAGTCGATTCTGTTGGATGACACATTTACGTTCCAGGTGCTCTAGGATAAAAACAGGGGTTGGGTCTGGAGCAACACAAACACATGGAAGGTTGTGATACCGGCCTTGATGAAGAGGTTTTGACATCTGTCACAAAATTAGAAGTCAGCAACATTCGTTTGTTTGGGGGAGAAGATGATGTGCTAATTGAGGTTGGGGTATTCACAAGATCGAAAATGCAACTCTGGCTGCATGAGTTCTTTAAAGTTGCTTAACGTAGGTAACTCTGTTTCAGAAAATTTGGCTTCGAAAGCCTTCTTGGTTCGTGTGTCTAAAATACGTAGTACCAAGTGCAAAAACACAAAATCGCAAAGATATTCTGGAATATCGAGAGATTTCAAACTGGCGACAGCGGATACTACAAAATCTACAGTTGACTAAATATTAGCAGGCGAGTCTGATTTTGTAGGAGAGAATGTTAAAATTTTATTCAGGTAGAAATTCGCAATGACTCTTTTATTGGTGTACCATTCGACCAATGATTGATACGCAATAAGATACTTCTATTGGCGAGAAGATACATGAATTTCTCGATGTCTGTCAGACATGATTCATGAAGGGAAATGAAGGAAGCATAATTTTGAACTCGCCCGTCAAATTTGTGTAACTGGATTTCGGGAAGTTTTGCTTTAGGTGGAGTTGCATGATCTGCTGAAGATGAAGAGTTGACATTGGGGAGTTTAACCGGGAAGCGGCTACAACGGGAAAATAAAGGTCTTCAAATGCAGAAGTTTAACTGATGCAGTCAGTCACCAGTGTGGCGTCTTCTAATTGTAAAATGGCCAAATTATCCAGCACGATGTTAAATTCAACAAAAATGTCATCAAGTTTTTCTACTCTAGCCAGAAATAAATTTTTAGGGAGGGTTGCAACCATTCTAAAGGTGACTTGCAGTCTAGAGAGGAGACGTTTCTTTTTTCCGTGAATTTTGCTAATTAAGAGGTTAAATCTCCCTTTTGCCCCATTGTTATTGACATGAAATGTTGAGAACACCGATAATGACGAGGGGAAAAAACAGCTGCTACAGCAGAGACGATAAAGAGTGGATCTTGGGAGAAGCGGAGGCGCATACGTGAAAAAAGGGGAAGTCTAATTGGAGGTAGAAGTGGAGGGCTCTGAGTTGTTCCCACTTAACAAGAACAAACAAGCAAAGGTAGGCTACTAATCTTCACCCGATCGAACCTAATGAAGTTGAAAACGCCTACATGGATCCCAACTGACCAGCACGGGTGGTGTTACCTATCGAGCCCCGGAGTGACCAAAATATGGTGAATAAGAACGAAAGTAATATTGTGTACTGTAATTAGGAGGGTGGGCAAGCCCAAAACCAAAATCAGTAGTGAGGGGCGCAACCAATGATAAATATGATGCAGGTGAGAAATAAAAAGGAACTGACCTTTTATGAGTGGAAGAATCACTTTCCCGTCGACAGGGTCTCGTAACCCCAGAGGAGAAGACTTCGTTTTCGATGTAGTGGTCCAGGACGCGAAAATGCACTGCCTGGAGGAGAAAAGTTTGCGCCGAACGAAGGTAGAAAAAAGTTCAAAAAAGGAGGAGGCACTATTGCTGGCGTCTCATTGGCAGAACTACCAGAAAATTGTTGAATGGCGGGGGTCTTGAGAGGAGAAGAAGAAAGGGAAAGGAGCAGGGAAACCTTATCATATTTGCCGTCTCAGAAGCGCTCGCAAGACAGATCAGGATCGAACATGTGTAGTAAATGGATTGCCCAGACTATTATGTACTATGGGGGGGGGGGGAGCACTTGCTTGCTTTTTTGGACGATATGGGCAGCATGATCGTTGTCCAAAGACGGAGGTTGGCAGGTGGTATGGTGGTTGCATTAAGTTTTGCTCTACACTGCTGACACTATTTTGTTGCAAGGTTATTAAATTTTTTGCGTTGAACATTCTAGAATTCTGCCGTTTTTGCATGTGCCACTGTAATTTAAATTGTTATCTGTTGATAATCGGAATTTTTCAGAGTAAATTGCCGTCAGTGGAGCAACTTGACACTCGACCCAATCATGAAGTCTATGTGGTCACAGTGATCGTATGTGGAGTCTTAGCGGCCCTGGCACTTTCTGCTGGCGTCCTGTATCTAACTAGACGTCACAGCTATAAACTTGCCAATATGACTTCAGCTGACCCAGAATCCAGCAAACTTTACCAGGTGGTGGTCAGTAGATTGGTCAACGTGCATAAGCTATCAATATATGGATGAATAGAACATATTTAATATTATACCGTTGTACATGTAAAATGAGTTCTGAAGAAAGTGATTGGACTTCAGATTTAATCAGATTTAAAAAAGAAATCTATATGACAGTCAACAATTACGTTTGAAGTATTATTCTAGGCCTGTGCACAGTTGAATCTTGGTTGGTGCTGGAACCTCAGGTCATAGGGCATCTCCATCCTTAGTTAGGATCACCTGTCAGCAGCTGCTTTAAATGTACTTCTCCAGTAACAACGTCTTATGGTAGTTGAATTTGTGAGCCTCTAAAGGAGGATTCATGGATGCTTACCACTTGCAGACCAAAGAATGAAGTTACATGGTTCTTTCAAAGCAAAACATCAGTCTTCTCATAAGATACCATGCTGGCTTTCAGCCTCCTCCCACCATGACGTGTTGGTGTTGAAACGCATTGGGCTGAGCCCATGAGAGCTGCCGCGTGATGTGGGAATATGGTGCGAGTGTTGCAAATGTGAGTTGTCTAAAACGCTCAAACTCGGTTTCCAACATAAGTTTGGAGATGGTATGGTGGTCTGTGGAGCCATCCCAATACCAAGGAAGAGTCATTAAACAGAAACACATCATGAAAATCAAGGTGGGAGACAAGAAATTTCACAGATTCAATCAGTTTAGTAAGCAGTATGGCACCACCAAGCTCTAAGCCACAGATGGTTGCTACTTTCATGGGTGCTATTCTAGTTTTTGCCTTGATGGTCCTGACATGAGCATCTCCCTTATCAGTTATAGTTGGAAGTAAATGCCTGCCGTATAACCCAATGACGAGGCATCTGATGCACTACTGAACTTGCTGAAGGGTATAGCAGGAAGCACGGAAATTGCAATTGGGACAATGCTGACAGCTGGCTACTGAACTTGGTTCATCTACTCTGTATGCCTTCTGGCAATGGATCGTTCCAGAATGTGGCCAGATCTCCATCATAAACAGTTATAGGTCGAAAGGAGAGCTAATATGAGACAGCACCTGCATGTTTGGCCTGGTATGGATTGGAGGTTTGACATTGTAAGTGAAGGTGTCGGGGGTGTACTGGGGGTGCAGGGTCCCATCGCACTCACAGTATGTGTAACACACTATGATAAGGAGGGTAATTGGCGCTCCACTGGTATATTATGAAGCACTTCATCACAATTTGATGCCCATCTCTGTAACTCAAAACCCCCATGCTTCATTAATTGGGTAAGCCTGTGCTTCAACCGTTGCACCTCCTCAATTGTTGGTACGGAAGTAACTATGTCGTCTACATATCAACTGTCAAAAATGACTTGAGATTCCAAAGGGAATTGAGACACTTCATCTGCAACCAGCTGATGTAGGTGCGTTGGGCTAAGAAGGGAGCTGAATGCATCCCGTAGGTTACAGTGAGGAGTATGTATGGAATGAGGGGTTAATCTAGACTTTGTCGCCAAAATATATGTTGAAAGCGAACATCATCATCATGAAGCCAAATTTTTCGGTACATCATCTTAATGTCTGAGGTGAGTGCACATGGTTGCAACTGAAAGAGGGTAAGAACTTCACATACGTCTTTCTGGAGTGGAGGCCAACTGAAAGAGTGTCGTTCAGGCTGACACCAGTGGAGTCTTTACAAGGTGGAATGGCATGAGTGCTCATGTGACAGATCCCTCAGGCGACTCAGGTGCTTGGGTGAGAGCACCATACAGGTTTGGGTGCTTCGTAACAATAGTGAGGCCCAATCATTTGACTGGGTTGGAGGATATCATGCAAATTTGCCTGCCTGCTGTAATCACAAATCGATTGGGTGTCATATGTCCCAATTTATTACGAATTAATACCAGGGACATTCTTAGCAATACTGTGTTGTGAGTTGCTACTTCAGCGTTATTAGTAAAGAACGTTTGAGATAAGGGGGAGCCTGTGGAGGGGCAGGAAATGCCTCTGGATGAAGTGTCAGTTAGGGAAACGCCCGAGGGAGGATCGGACGTTGTACTTCCACCAATTGAGGAGTGATGAGTAGTTAGGGGAACAACAGGTTGCCTATCTCCATGAAGTGACTACGATGTTTTGGACGCTGACAGTGTAACCATCATCATTGTGACTTGCATCGGGATCTTAAATGAGAACCAGCGCATCTAAAGTAGCGATTGAAGTCCCATTTTGCAGCTGTTGTTAAGGACGTGTATTTGTGACATGTATGAGGCGGATGTTTCAATTCGATACATTTACCGCTTGTGTTCTGTCTTTCGGAGGTGTGACTAGGAGGGAGTTTGTATTGTTGAACGAGCGGCTAGCACAGCGAGATCGTATGTTGGTTATATGTGGAGAAAATCCCTTCCTAGTTTGGGTTATTGACCTTTTAGAAAGTTCCTCAATATGGCGCCGAATTTCAATGAACGAAATCCATTGAGCAAACGTTGGAATCGTTCAAACAGGAGCTGCATTTGTGGATTGAAGCCCTGCAATGCACGTTGCAACTATAAATAACTCCATGATCGTTAATTTGAAGGTTTTGAACTGTTGTACTAAAAGTTTCCAGAAAGGATGATAAATCGGTCAGGATAAAGAATGTCAGTGGCTTGAAATCAAATATATTATAAGCAACTGAGAAAGTTGCGTAGGTAACTCCGAATTAATGACAGTGGGTGACCTTGGAAACTCTTTAAGTACGACAATTCACTACGCCAGTGTAGTTGCCACTATGTAGGAGCATATTGAATAAAGAAGAAAAATTATGAAATTTATCCAGGTTACCCAACCAACTCGGGATATCTAGTTGCTGGAGCCTAATTTCCTCGGAAAGCGCTGCTGATGAGTTGCACGAGTCATTCTCGATTTGAGTGTATGTTCTACATTGAGAGTATTATAATAAATTTCGTCGAATGAGATTTTCTCTTGGACAACTTCAAGCCTCTGATCTTTTTCATGATATGAGTTAAGAGTAATGCTTTCCTGAATCAACTCGAATTTTTCCTTGATCTGACTGAGGTCAGTGCAGCAAGTGAGGAATTGACTAACGCTACCAGGTGCAACATTTGAGGAGAATTCTAAACTTGGAGCTTGGCAAACGTTTGCTCATGTGAGGCTTGAAAAACTCATGCCATGCTCCAAATTTACAAAGTCTCCTCAAATGTTGCACCTGGAAGAGTCACTAAAAATTGTAACTAGCACCAGTATCAGTGTCACGTTCCGGGTTAATTCCCAAAACAATACATTTGCCTGGGTCTTCGATTCGCGATTCAGAACGCTTATTAGCGTCACTGATACTGGTGCAAGTTACTACTTTTACCACTGGCAACTATTCAGCACCAACTATCTGAATCGAAGTAAATCGCTCGTGAATGAATCCCATACTAACTACTATCTCACTATCTACTTGGGTGGCAAGTTCCAAGAGGACAGATCAACTGTGACCACGTTTCTTAGCCATCACCTTCTTCGCGAACACTGCAAAATGGTTATAGGCTTGCTTTGTAGCTGTCAACGCTAAGTTAGTTTGCCCTCCCAACAACTGTCACTCGCTGTTTTATTAACTACAGTGGAACAGCACGTGGTTTCTTGTTTCCTTTGCTCGCAGCCTCATCGGTTGGAGACTGGCTTGGGAGGTGAGGTTGTCATTCTGGCTGTGACACTCGCCCACCAGTTAGCCACTCCACTCTATAGGGAAACTGGGACCCCCTGCGTGCAGGCTACTAATAGGTCCTGCGTGCTGTACTTCTTTAGGTTGACACTCGACCACTATGAGGAGATAACGATGACTAGGGCTGCCTTGACTAACCAAGACAAGGCTGCACTCTTTTCTCTTCAGTCAGGCTGCGCAAGACTGGAGTGTCTTCCTTACATTGCACGGAGGGCGTGCCAGCTACTTTTCCACCCCTTTAGGTCGACAAGCTCACACACTTTTTTTTTCTTTTTTCAAAGCTCACTGTAAATGGGGTGATGGCACCCCAAAAAGAGAACTAAATAAATAATAAGTAAGGAAATGGTGAGGGCGCCCAGACTACCCTACGCTGGCTCTAGGGATAGAAGGATTGGAACGGAGAAGAAAAGGAGGATAAGAGGATGTTCCACGATAGAACGACCACCAGTTGAGATGAGACCCAAGCAACACCCGGGTGTTGACACAGCAGAGAACGCCTGCCAACACAGCCAGTCAATGCATTCCCTCAGCACTTTTGTTGCACCACGTCAGGACATGGTCAATGCTGCAACCCTAATGTTACCTGCCTCTACACCAACGAGATTCTGACACCACCATATGAAGATCCGTCTGGTCGTATTTGCGCATCTTGGCTTGCCAAGTTAGCGCAAGATCCTGGCTGCCAGATACCATCTGGGCATCCAGGATCACTGCCGACGATGTCAGGCCTCAGTCCTTCTCCAGAGACAACCCGGTAGTGCCACTCCCTCTCCACTTCCCAGCCCTCGGATGACAATGCACCGGCAACCTGCTCGCAGACTGCGTCATGATGCTTGACATGGCCTCATGAGTATGTAGACACACCTGCACATGATTCAGCGACTCAAACAGGTTACCACAGGCGCGACAGCGAGCATTCACATTACAATCCCGGTCTCTTGTACACCTCATTGCTGTGGGCAGTGACACCACACAAACAGCGTGAAAGTGCCGCTAATCCTTCCCATGAATGCCCTCTGAAGCCCACTCCACCCTCGCAGAGACGTAAGGGGAGTCAGGACACTGCCTGAGTTCCCGTCCATCAACCACACCATGCAGCGCAGCCGCAAACTCTGAAGGCTTACTGGGCTTGGGTGCAGATGGAGTCGCCATGTCCAAGACCAGCCACAGCGTGTGTGACATCCCAGCCAGATGCCGGCAAAGTAAGCAGGTGCTTACTGCGCAAGAACGGAGTTTGCCAATGAATAAACCCAGATGGCGAGATCGAACCCTACTAATAGTATTTTTAGGACTCAATAGGATCTGAAATATAAAGATGTGAAGAGATCAGAAAACAAACAATAAATGTGTGTGTATGTGAGCGCAATGGAGAGAAAACAGCATAACTAAATCAACGTGATAACACCAAATATTGTTGGTGTATAACATCACCAAATATAAGAGTTTACTCTTGTAAACTTCGCTAAATATATTTTTAGAATCTTTAGAAAAATTCTACTGGTAGTACAACCAAATACCTTTTCGACGAGTTTTTAATAACGCTCATAAGATGTATAGGGGCTATTCCAGAAATTCTGGAATTGTAACCCATTTCTAAATGTTTTTACCTGATAACTCTGGGAAAATTATTATTATCCTTCTCAAAAAATCGTGTGAACAGCCTCATTACTTCTGTGTGTACGAATTGCTCTGTAATAGTTGGAGCATGAGTAGGAGCAGTACAATATATATACCCTTTGGGTTGTGGAAAGTAAAAAGCGGATATTATAGCCTAGAGCAGTGCCCTATAAGTGTCACCGACATCAAAAGAAAAAAAGAGGGCTATGCCACTTCTTTAACTGGCCCCCAAAAAGCGCCAGTAAATTGTGCTAGTATTGAGACCCATATGCGAGGAAGGTCCCTCCCAAAAGTCAGACATAGGGGCTTTGATGTGAAGTGTCTCTGCATAGGACTTCCAAGCTTTTAATACCCCTTGCTAGACATCTGTGCTGCTCTTGGGATGGGGTCATCATTGTAACAGATACTCAAGAAGATGCCAAAGCCTTCACAAGCCACATCTTGGCCAAACAGGAGTTGAAGCTCAAAGTGTAAGTCCCCCTAGGTCGCTTCCCACACCTGCTCTTATGCAAGTTGCAGTTTGACCTGAGAAAGAAGACCTAGCCAAGTACATCTCTGCACTTAGCTTGCCAAAACAAGACGTTAGGCCTATAGGTAGATTAAAAACTGTTCAAATCCTTCAGCAAGGTACCAATAAGAGCTCCATAGTTATGGCTTCAAAATGCATTGAAAAAAGCTGCAGCATGCTCATCCGAGAACCATACATAGGTTCCAAAACCCTTGGTCTTAGTTCATAAGTGCGAGTGGTAGATGGTATAACTCTCTTATGTGTGTTAATAAAAAGTCACCTTGATACGGAAACAGTTCTGTAAAAGGGATTCTCTTGCCCTATACCATGTACCACCACACAGTAGCAGACCAAAGAATAGAACAAAATCAATGTACCTGAGGGTCATCTTATCAATTGTCAGTGTGAAGTTTCTATATTTCATATGGCTGCTTTCCATTCAAGGAAGCACATTAATTTTGTTACTGTGCAGGATCTGTGTCGAGCTCGGATGTCCACAAAGACGTCAATACCAACTGAAAAGAATTCTGCTGACAATACAAGCATTGTTCCAGTACAAAGAATCGCTTCTCTATCAAAGGAAAGTGATAAGGAGAGTCCTTCCTCAAGATCTAGTACATCTTCATGGTGAGTCAGACAGCTGTTGAAACATTGAATCAATACTCTATAGAACTCTATTCAGGATGTTCTCTGATGTTATACCTCAACAAGTAAACGCTGTTATGAATAATCTATATTATCGGATTCTCCAACTTTGTGGGTGCATAGGGCAAGTAGGAATGTCATGCAGGTAGAGAGATATCATACCATACGGTATACCATTTTCCGCCTGATCCATTCGACAAGACGCTCAAGGTATTCGTAATTTGGAATAATAAGAAGTATAACAGCAACTTCAACCGTGACGTTGGTACTCAGTTATTTGATTGTTTGTTACACATGTTACTACCTGCCCTTTGCTGAAGTACTTATAGAGTGGGCCACTATGTAGTTGATTATTCACCTTGTTCCCGATATAACATTCGGTGCAGCAATTCGACACATGGTGTCAGGTTTTAAACAAACCCTAACCGACTGCGAAGAATACACGTAACATTGCTGATCCATGGAATTCCACGCAAACTGGAGATAAGAACCCCACGAATACCACATACGTATGCCGCAAAGACGCCGAAAAAATGCCAGACGCCCGCACGCCACAATCATTTAATTTTGAGTCCGAGGATTTGAGGAAGAAGTATTGCGACTGGCTGCAAAATTTCACAATATACCTCATCCCAACAAAGAAGAATAAGGAAGTTAATAAAGTGTAAATCGCCACACTACTTAATTTACTTGGACATAACAGAATAGAAATTTACAACATTGTTAGACCGTCGAGGAAGAAAGCTCAAAGCGTCTTATGAAACACAATGAAGCGGTCAGCGCTTTCTCAAGCTACTTCGTTCAAAAAAAGAAGTTGTGCACGGAAGGCGTAAATTAATAAACTGAATCTGCCGAATTGAAGACGGTTGACATGTCATGTATATTCACCGAACACAATAAGATGATGAGAGATTGATTGGTGTGGCAAATCGTGAACAGCAACTTAACGAAATGCTAGACGAGGGATAATCCTTAACACTCGACCGAGCTTTGTAACTTGGCAAATGGAACGAAGCCAGGAAGCAAGAAATTGCAGACTTCCAGGAAGATGCGTTGTGCAGACAAGCCAACAGACATAAAGGTACCAAATTGAAGTACATAACCCGAAAAAATAGGGAAATGAAAAACTTAATACAGGGAACAGAAGTTAGAAATATTTGTACAAGAAATGTACTACTCAATATACCGCCTATAGTTGCCCTACACATGGTATACAGTGTAGTGTGTGTCAGCAATATAATCACTATGCTAAAGATTGCCTTACTGGAAACAGCTACTTCCAGTGAGGAAAGCAGAACTACATTTTACCTCAACTCAATAAGCGCAAATAAAACGGAAAAAGTCTCTTATTGGTGTATTGTAGTAAGGATAAAAAACGTAAATATCAAATTAATAATTGACTCAGGGAGTCATGGAATAAACGAGCTACCAGTCAGAATATATAATTTAATGAAGGTAGAACAGGAATTGAAAAAATGCAACTTGAAATTGTCGGCATAACAACCATTTGTTAGTGATAAACGGGTAAGGATAAAGGGATAAGAGAATTTCGTACGATAGGATGACCATCAGTTTAGATACTACATGAGCAATGCGCGGGTGGTGTTACCTAGGAGAATGCCTGCTGACACACCCAGCCAACGCAACTCCTCGGCACTTTTTCTTGCACTACATGGCATTCCAGGACACAGTGAATGCTGCAACCATGATGTTACCTGCCTCAACTCCACCAGCTTTTGACACTGCCAAACAAAGATCTGTCCTGTCATATTTGCGCCTCTTGGCTTGCCAAGTAAGCACAAGATCCCAGCTTCCAGATACTCGACATACAGTATCACTGCAGACTGGTCAGGCCTTCTCTAGACACAACCCGGCAGTTTCGCTCTGTCTCCACTTCACATTTCTCAGACTGCTGGGAACCTGCTTACATGCTGTCTCACGAGGCTTGGCACAGTTCCGTGAGTATGCAGACATACCTACACCACATGATTCAGTGACTCAATCTGGTTGCCACAGGCACACCAGTAAGTTTTCACAACGTTATGATCACAGCTCTTGTTTAGTACTTTAGTGTAGTCTAGGCAGTGACACTACACGAATAGTGTGAAAGTGCAGGTAGTCCCTTCCATGAATGAACTCTGAAGCCGACTCCACCCACGCAGAAAAGCAGGGAGAGCCAGGACACTGCCGGAGTTCCCATCCATCAACCAAACCATGCAGAGCAGCCACAGCTTAGGTTCAGATGGGGTCACTATGTCCTACCACCCCATCTGATTCTCATGATGCCAAGAGTAGCCAAAGCACACGAGACATCCCAGCTAGATGCTAGGAGGTTTCCCCACATAAAGAGAAGTAAGTTGAGCACCAGCAGCTTAACAACCTTCATGCTGCTTTCTCCAATTGCGGGGTGAAATACAATTTGGTCCAGCTGAAGTGGAGTTGCTGACACGACACTCATGTGCCTCATTCTCGAAACCAGGGATCACATTACGCTGGCTAAGGATTTTCTGGAGGGAGCAGGAGACGCCTCACACTCTTCAGGGATGTGGCGGGAGCACTCATGGGAAGTTCTTAAAACGTCACAAACTCCTGAAGAGTGGGCTGAACTTTCACATGCCCTGCACCCTCCAGCACCTCCGCGGTTATTCTACCTGGATACCTCCTTCACAACTTCTGCAGCCACTAGTACTTCACCTACCTCAGCCTCTTAGGTGCCCCACGACAACTTGTAGGAGGCAGATTCAAAAATATCAGATCTGTGCCCCCACACCAGTCAGGTTCTCAACTCTTGGGAAAATGCAGAGCAGATAATTGGCAAACATGTCCACAGAAACACCAAGACTAGAAACAGCCCTATTTACCAGACCCTGCGGTGAGGATTCTCATAACCTTTCACTCTACTCACCTGCTCAGCAAGCCACAGAATCTCACTCCTGACCAACTTCCTGGGGGCAGCTGATCCACGTCTGCAAAGGGAGAGCCTGGGGGAGACCGGTCGCTATTTGCAGAGGTTGCCTGCCAATGCTCAGGCTTCTGGCACAGGGCTTTGATTGCAGCTGCAGTATGAGAGAGGAATCGCTCTTCCACACACACGTACATATCGACCACGCCCCGAAATCAGTTTTTTTGGATTCAGTAGACTTTAAAACGTAAAGACTTTAAGAAAACCACTTTTTTGACACGATTAAAGTACTCTTCTCACCCTTTGGGTAACAGTAAAAGTAGCGAAAACTGTTGGTAAAGTTAACAAAGAAGTATTTACAATTTTAAAATGAGTTACCTAGCTGGAAATGATACAGTTTAGGCATATGCACTTTCACGAGTATACTAACAAACGGACGAAAAAGATGACCCAGAAATGAAATATGCTGCTCATAACTTGATAACATCCGTACTATCCACTACAAAACACAAACAGTTGCATGATGCTACAGTCGTTGACCCAATTCTGTCTAGGTATAATCATTTCTTCTAAGCAGATTGCCGTGCAGAAACGTATCAACAGAATTAGGACGATATTTCGCTCTAAAAGATTTCCTGTCAGCAAACTAAAATCTCTTACTATACTAGGATCGTATGATCATACCAACATACTAATGAAAAACTAGCAAAGGTACACATAGGACTTTTTCGGGTTGCTAAAACTTGGTTAAAGCAAGAAGATTGTTTTACTGGCGAGGCATATCAGCAGGAATAAGTAGTTATGTACTAATGTACTAGGGTGTGCTACACACCAAGAAACCAAAATGGGAAATATAGTATAAAACCGTTTAACATCAACATGCGACCATGGGTGAAGTTATGGATCGACATAATGGAATATAGACGCGAGGCATATCTAGTGGCTATAGATAATTTTTCCAAATAGATAGCATATCAAAAAATTAAAACGGATGGTTCAACGAGCGGTGCGTAGCAACACACAACTTTCCGCAATCCCTTTAAGTTCGAACACGACCTACATACGCGGGCGCTATATCTTCGTTCAACGCATTTTTACAGGGATATTTATGGAGAACAATATGTACGTACTAGTTAGCTGAGAGTACTCCGTAAGTTTGATCGAAATCGTCCTTTTTTGAGAAAATTGGAATACCGATAAATTAATATGCGACATGTTTATTTTTCTGAGTTAACTTGGCTTATATGTATACATGTATATACAGAAATAATTATGAAGAACAAAATGGGGGTATGTGTGACTAAAAGACACTCCATTATGGTTTTTCACATCTGGTGAAGAAGTTGCCCTGGCATTTACGGAAATGTTCGAAAAAAACGTTTGGTGAAGAAAGTTTGGTGATAATCGTAGAAGCCGTTTTGCCAAAAAGCGTAAAAAACCTTTTTTTTTTGCTTCATAGACCTACATCTCCGTTCACCGTGTTTTCATGGAGATATGTATGGAAAACAAGTTGGTTATTGATTAGAGGAAGATAATTTGAAAGTTCAATCAAAATCATTAAAGCCGTTTTCGAGAAAAAAGTGAAAAACCCTAGTTTTTGGTACATTTTCGTCCCCCAACCCCCCTTCCCGACAGCGGAAATCGCCCATAACCTCATTTAGGTGTCTACAAAGAATAACAAACAAAACAAAAAAAGAACCAGCTCAATCAGATCAGCTGTTCTCCCACAAATCGAACTACAGACACACACACAGGTCTGTTTCCTTATTTGATGATAGTACCTAAACCCTCGACGAGGGTTATATCAGTGTACTTGAGTGGCATGTTTCAAAAGGACAGATCAACTATGACCACGTGTCTTAGTCATCACCTTCTTCGCGAACTGTGCAAAATGGTTATAGGCTAGCTTTGTAGCAGTCAATGCTGCTAAGTTCGTTTGCCCACCCAACAACCGTCGCTCACTGTTGTAGAAACTACAGTGGAGCAGCACATGGTTTTTTTTTTCCTCCGCACTGGAGGCACAAGACGATCATAATGGAGAGTCTTTCAGAGAAAAGAAGTGGAGCCGCGCAATGAAGTCACCATGTCCCGTGAGGAACCGGCTCATCCAGTGGTCTGGCTCAACCCATTTTTTGAATAGCATTCACGGATGTTGGGGAAGAACTCACACCTATCACGTCCCTTTGATGAGGATTCCCATCTCACTTGCAATTTCTCTGGCGCCCATTCGTCAATGGCGGCAAGTTTCTGTTATGTGGTGAGATCCGCACGGAGTTCAGTCCAAAGCGGGGGAAGCTCCCGTTTCACTCTCCACTTGTCAACCATGCGCTAAACGACCAAATCAACTGGTAACTGACCAGTGATCACCTGGAGTGCTTCTGTTGATACAGTCTTGTAACACAGACAGTGCACAGATTGGCTTGGTGATCCACAGGAGCGCAGCTCTCTGGGATTGGGCCAATACTCTCTGTTCTGCCGAGCAGAAGGTATTCGACTACTCCATGCGGTTACTTTCTTTGTGACGCCATCTGCCCTAAATCACTCCTGCTCCATCCTAGCCCTTTCCTTTTTCTTAATCTGTATTCTTCAAGTTCAGTTCAATTAAATCATTCAGGCTCACCCTAGCCCTCTAGTTTCATCTTGACAGTGAAGGGTTGTTCTCGAAGGGAAAATTTCCATCCAGTTTGGTGTTGTGTTGGTGGCCCTACTTGGGCAATTTAAGTGTTGTCATGTTGGCCCAAGTGTTTTTGTGTGCTGCTGGGACGCGCGCGTCTGTTCGAACATTATTCTTGCTTCTGTACGCCAACTATTAATCTTGCATCTATATTCTTGTATCAACCCAATCATAATAGACCGTGTATACAAACAGAGTTAATTCGTTCGTTATTTGTGCCCGGTCTAACACTCTCTTTTGATTGACTGTTAGTTTGCTACGCCAGAAAACGTGGCAGTGGCCAATCACACCTAGATAGCTGGTCTTATACATGAGGATAGTGTCATGGTAACACACACCCCAAGTGCCCTTTGTAATTACTCACAGTGCGGCAAACTTTGCAAAGGACTCCTTGCAAGGGGTCGCCATTAACGGACTGTAGGTGTTAGTTGAAACCCCACCTCTCACATATATTCACTCCTAAATACTTGACGTACTTTTCAAGAAGGAGCCTGTGGCTGCCAAAGCGTTTGTTGGGCGGATTATTCACTTTTCCTTCCAAGAGGATTAGCTGGGTCTTTTCTTCAGCCACCTGCATCTTGACATGTCGCACCATTGGGTGACAATGCGGAGCACGAGGTGGGTTTTTTCTTCTATTGGGCAGACTGACTCTGCAAAGATCAGCACAGTCAAGTCATCCACATAGGCGTATGGCTCGCAGTCAGTCTCCATGAGTCTCCTGAGAAGACCTTCGAAGAAGGCATTCCAGAGTGCTGGTCCAAGGACCGAGCCCTGTGACACCCCTTCTCAATCTTTCTCCGGACGGAGACGCCTGCATTCAATTGTAGCAGTTCTGTCTGTCAGGTAACTTCTGACGAGCGAGTATAGGGCTTTAAGGTCGCAGGGGCTCTGCCGAAGTCGCTTGTTGTCCACAATGGGATGTCGGGCTCGTTCGGAGGGTCTATGATCAGCTCCCTTGCTGCCCTCTGAGCTTCAGTGTCTCGAGCTACTTGGTCGTCAGGGAACGCCTTCTCAAGTATGGTTTCCGGTGAACTTTCGATGCGGCAGGCCCAGCCTGACTCATTTTGCATCGCAGCTAAGACCTGCTCTACGTTTGCTTTCCCTATGGAGGACTTGTAATGTCTGCCCCAGGGGTTCTCAGAGCTCTCTGCTTCCACGAAATTTCGCCAGCCTTGCCATTCGGCTTATTTGATGGCACGGTGGAAGGCCTTCTTCTCTTGGATGAAGGCTGTTCAGAGTGTGGCTCTGGTATCAGGGTCACGAGTGTGTTGAGGCGACCTATGATGGCCCGGGAGGAAGGTCGTGTATAGACGTCACAGCCGTGTCCCACACCCTGCTACTCAAATTGAAGGGTTGGCGAGTCGTACCAGGTGCAACGCAGAGCGATCACATGGTTATTGACCTTGCCATTACGGATGATAACATCCTCTGCAAAGACACGCGTGAAAAGCGATTCCGCACAAAAAATGCTGACTGGCCGCAATTCTTTAGGGTGCTGGAAGGTGAACTGCGTGCCGCAGACACCGACCTAATAGTGCAAGCATCCACACCTGAAGAGGTGGACAGCAAAGTGGACACATTTACCACAGCACTGCACTCTGCTGGGCTCTCTGTACTTGGCCAACAGAAGCACAGGGCGATCAAAGTCCCATGGTGGACTGAGGAACTTAATCCCTCAAGCAAAGTGCAAATAGAGCCAGAAGGATGTACCAAAACACTCGTGACCCTGATGCCAGAGCAACACTCGAACTGCCTTCATCCAAGAGAAGAAGGCCTTCCACCGCGCCATCAAACGAGCCAAACGGCAAGGCTGGCGAAATTTTGTGGAAGCGGAGAGCTCTGAGAACCCCTGGGGCAGACACTACAAGTCCTCCATAGGAAAAGCAAATGTAGAGCAGGTCTTAGCTGCGATGCAAAATGAGTCAGGCTGGGCCTGCAGTATCGAACGTTCACTGGAAACCCTCCTTGAGAAGGCGTTCCCAGATGACCAACTAGCTCGAGACACTGAAGCCCAGAGGGCAGCAAGGAGCTGATCATGGACCCTCCGAACACGCCCGACATCCCATTGTGGACAACAGGCGACCTCGGCAGGGCTCTTGCGACCTTAAAGCCCAACAAATCTCCTGGGCCAGATAAAATAGAAAGCAATATGCTAAGGAAGGCTGAGCGGACAATCTCCAGCGGTCTCCTTAATTTATTTAATGACTGTCTGCAGGTCGGACAGTTCCCCACTCAGTGGAAGTCTGCGCCGCGTTGTCACTCTTCAAAGGGAGGCGACCGCAATCAGTCGGACCCGCGATCATGGAGACCACTCAGCCTTCTTTCCATATTAGGCAAAACACTAGAAATCTTGATGTTGCAGTCCCTCGAAGGAGTCTTTGGCCGCAACCTCACAGGCAGGCAATACGGGTGTACTCAAAGGAAGGTCCACGAGGATGTCATTGTCGAGATTCGGCGTGTTTCCCTGCTGGCACCGGCTAAGTACGTCGTAGCAGTTCTGATTGACATCAGAGGAGCGTTTGACAACCTTTGGTGGCCAGCGCTCTTAATGAACTCGAAGGTAGGGGAATCCCCGCAACCTGTACTCGCTCGTCAGAAGTTACCTGACAGACAGAACTGCTACGCTCGAGTAGGCATGTTCCGTCCGGAGAAAGATTGAGAAGGGGGTGCCCACAGGGCTCGGTCCTAGGACCAGCACTCTGGAATGCCTTCTTCGAAGGTCTCTCAGGAAACTCATGGAGACTGACTGCGAGCCGTACGCCTATGTGGATGACTTGACTGTGCTGATCTTTGCAGAGTCAGTCCGCCAAATTGAAGAAAAACCCACCACGTGCTCCCGCACTGTCAACCAATGGTGCGAGCACGCCAAGATGCAGGTGGCTGAGGAAAACCCAGCTAATCCTCTTGAAGGGGAAAGTGAATAATCCACTCCACAATACGCTTTGGCGGCCACAGGCTCCTTCTTGAAAAGCACGTCAAGTATTAAGGAGTGAATATAGGTGAGAGGTGGGGTTTCAACCAACACCTCCAGTCCCTTAAAGGCACTACCATTGCAAAGGTTTGCCTCACTGCGTGCCATTACTAAGGTTACTTGGGGTGTGTGTTACCATGACACCATCCTCATGTATAAGGCCATCTATTTAGGTGTGATTGGCTACTGCCCTGTTGTCTGGGGTAGCAAACTAACAGTCAATCAAAAGAGAGTATTGGCCCAATCCCAGAGAGCCGCTCCTGTGGATCACCAAGGCCTACAAGATCAGTATCAACGGAAGCACTCCAGGTGATCACTGGTCAGTTACCAGTTGATTTGGCTGTTGAGTGCATGATTGACAAGTGGAGAGTGAAACGGGAGCTTCCCCGCTTTGGGCTGAACTCCGTGCGGATCTCACCACAGAACAGAAACTTGCCGCCATCGATGAATGGGCTCTAGAGAAATGGCAAGCGAGATGGGAATCCTCGTCAAAGGGACGTGATACGTATGAGTTCTTCCCCAACATCCGTGAACGTCTTTCTAGAAAATGGGTTGAGCCAGACCACTGGACGAGCCAGTTCCTCACGGGACATGGTGACTTCAATGCGCGGCTCCACTTTTTTTCTCTGAAAGACTCTCCATTATGCACGTCTTGTGCCTCCAGTGCGGAGGAAACAAGAAACCATGTGCTGCTCCACTGTAGTTTCTACAACAGTGAGCGACGGTTGTTGAGAGGGCTTTGACTGCTACAAAGGAAGCCTATAACCATTTTGCAAAGTTCGCAAAGAAGGTAATGGCTAAGAAACGTGGTTATAGTTGATCAGTCCTTTTGAAACTTGCCACCCAAGTAAACAGTAAGATCAGGTAGGGAACCAGATTAAGAACTACTCCCAGATGGTACGGGATTCTCAGGTGGTCACCTCCGCGCGTAACACACGGGCAACAGCTCTCTACGGTGAGACTGGCTAACGACCACATACCTGCCGTACCTCCACAGGTCTGAGTTCGGTGGATGCTGCAGGGGCCGGCCTCTTGCATATTAGCGAAACCGCAACTTCTATGACTGATATAACCCTCGTCGAGGGTTTAGGTGCAGTCATGAAATAAAGAAACAGATCTGTCACGAGTGTGTTGGTACATCCTTCTGGCTCTATTTACACTTTACTTGAGGGGATTAAGTTCCTCAGTCCACCATGGGGCTTTGATCGCCCTGTGCATCTGTTGCCCAAGTACAGGGAGCCCAGCAGAGTGCAGTGCTGTGGTAAATATGTCCACTTTACTGTCCACCTCTTCAGGTGTAGCAGCTCGCACTATTAGGTCGGTGTCTGCAGCACGCAGTTCACCTTCCAGTACCCTACAGAATTGAAGGCTGTTGGCAACTGGTGCGCCAAATTGCCTGTAAAATGATATTACAACCAGCTCAAAGCTACCGGCTCAGATGAGCACAGCGGCCAAGTGCTGGTTGTTCAGGTGGGTGAGTGCAAGCATGTCAATGGGCGGGTCAATGCAGGTCACTGCTGCCTTGGCTTCCGTTCTTCCTCCAGCCACCACTCGTGCCTGCGATCCCAGACCAAGAGTTTTCGATCCTATGTATGGTTCCTGTATGGCTAGAACACTGCAGCGTTTCTTGTGTGCATTTTGCAGGATCTCAGCCATAACTGGGGAACTCTTATTTGTGTTGTGCTGAAGGATTCGAACTATTTTTAACCTATTCATAATCCACTCGTTACTCCTGGAGGGCAATTACTCGCTGACGAATGGTACAGCGTGCGTTCGTGTGGAGTGCGAGACCTGTTGGCATTTGCGTTTGACCCAATTGGCACAATTGAGGGAAACCTCACGCTTGCATTCCTTGCTCAGATGTGGCAAGGCGCACACAACAGGTCTCGTACAGGCTACTGCCAGCTGACCATAACGCTGACATTTGTAGCACTGTATATTTGTAGCGGATGGCGCACCGCTGCCAGGCTATTTGGAGGTGCCTCGCCCCGTCTAGTTTTTTGTGTAGGCTGGGTGACACCTCAATCACCCAATTCTTTTGTCTGCCTCCCTTGTTGGTGAAAAGGGGCCTGTCATCCTGAGGCTGCAAGCCTAACACAGGGTTGTGCTCAACAACTTGTTGGGCCAGGTCCTCTTTTTGTAGAGAGGGAAGAGGGCTCAGTAGCAGCTACTGCTGCATACGACGAGGGGCCTGGGGTACTAGTCTGGCTTGTTGGAGCTCCTTGAGCTTGGGGGGCTGGCGGCACTGGCTGCTGGGCAATTGCCCTACGCAGCTCTTCCCTCACGACAGCTGCCACAGTTTCCTGCAGGGGTAAGTGGCAGGGGGCGATGTCATTGGAGGGGCACTAGCTTTGATAACCAGCTTCGATATTTCGAAGACGCAGCTGGTGACAAGGTCCCGCATTGGTCCCTTCGTGTTGACCCTCATCCATGCCAGCTGGCCGTGGATAATTTGGACATACACACAAATTTGCTCCATATCCGTCAGGTTAGGGTCCACAGGGTGTCTAGTACTTGTAGTAACCAGGTTGCCCGGGCTACTAGGGGTGAAGGGGGAGATGAAGGCGGTTTGCCTGGTTCTTTCCGCCCTTGTTTGTTTGGATGATGAGTAGGTTGCTCATCGAAATGGTATGATTAATGCTAGGAAGACGGCATGGTAGGATGACAACTTAATATTCAATGAATTGGGCCTCGTGATAAATCCCGACGGTACTGACAAGTTAAAACCTAAATAAATAAGGCGCAATCTTATCAAAAGATGTATGACCGCAAACCTCGAAATCTACCTCAAGTTCAGAAATATGAACGTGTGGCATCCAGGCAAAATATTGAGAAGTGCTCAAACTCCTAGGTCATACTGGATACAGAAAACTACAAAATACCAAAAGTTCAGAAGATTTTATCCCACTAACAAGCAATAAACTTAAAGAAAGGATCGGCACGTCAAATTCGACTAATTATTACCAACTCTTGGGTCATGAACGCATAAACAAGACCGATTTTGTACGGTGGCTTACAATGACAGAGACTGCAACATATAACTAATATTCTGTTTGCAAGCCCGAGAACAATTTACCTAACGACTAATCAGTTTCATTGCACCACCTAAAGCAAGATATTAAAACAACGTCCAGTGATCACAAACTCAGTGCTTATCTCATTCTGATATCCTGATTTACACGCGTTTGATTGTGGTTCCGTTTGGTTGTTGGGGATTGAGAAAACCTTCTTCCACCAAAAAAGTAGTGTTTCAATCGTCATAATGAGGTTGTCGTTTTTTCCCAATGACGGAAAAATATTCATGTCCATTTCTTTATTGTAGAGAACGTTTTAAATTTAATGGAACTATGCGAACTATTTAAGTTTGAAAGAAGTTCGTTTTGTGATTGTCAAGAACATTTATTGTAAGTGCGCTATACTAAAGTTAACGTACCAGTTAGGTGAGCCCGTCTCCTCTAGCTGGTGAGTTACTGTGAGCAAGCGCTTTCGATGTAAAGACATCATCGTCTGGCCGTTAAGTCAGTACTGGAGTCAGTCAGTTGGTCGTGGTCTTTATATACGAAGAGAAAGGTGAAAGGGATGATGGAGTGTGGACACATGATACGGAGACTAAAAACTATCCCACTACAACAACAAACAACAAAATTACAAAAAAGAACTTGATACTATAAATAGTATCGCAGAAAATAACGGTTACTCCAAAAAAACAATAAAAAAATTATTAAGACAATATAACTCCAAAATACACCACTCAAAAGCACAAAATACACAGACTTTAACAAGAGCTGCATATTCATGTACACAGAACTAAAAATATACGGAATAACTAATATCCTCTGAAAGAAAGGTATGCAAATCGCATTACGTACGGACAACACACTTAGAACCAAACTAACTGCAAAGACTGAAAAGACAGACCCACTCGACCAAAGTGGGGTATATAAAATAACTTGTACTTGTAAAAACGCATACATAGGACAGACAGGACGAAAAATACGGACCAGATATTCAGAACACATTAAATCTCTTAGTAGGAACAAAGACGATTCAAACTTTGCCAACCACCTCAAAACAGCTGGACATGAACCTTCTAAAATACAGGACTGCACCATCTTACTGCACAAACAATACAAAGAACGAAAACTGAACATATTAGAAAACATGGAAATTTATAAACAAAATATCTGGTGCGTTGCAACACACAACTTTCCTTAGCTCTACGCCAATTCACTTTGTACATGGCTAATTCTATTTAATCAATTCATTTATCACTCAATTAATTTGAACTTGGTCAAACAACGCTTTACGGCAGCAGGAAGCGGTAGCGCTTACAGTTCCGGAATTTATTGTGCTGCTCGTACTCATTGCAGGACCATTATTGAGCAATTGGTACACAGATAATTAATGAGGCTGTAAACACGATTTAAAAAAAGGATAGTAATCACTTTTGCAGAGTTATTGGAAAATAACTGTCAGAACTGGTAGTAAACGAAACGGCGGTAGTTGAAATTCAGGAATTTCTGGAGTGAGCCCCATGTATCTCATGATCGTTTTTAAACACTCACCCTTTAGGTATTGGATTGGACTACACTTTTAACATTCTACAAGAATTCCAGCGGAGTTTGTAAGGAAAAAACTGCGCGAAAAACGCTTTTGGTCGAAAATTTTGATAATTTATTGTGCTGCTCTCGTCATTTTCCCACGAATGAGAATTTTATAGTATCATTGCCTTATTGAGAGCTATCAATATAAAAAATGTAATTAAAATCGTTAGAGCCGTTTTTGAGAAAAAAATTTGGTGTTTTGATCACTATGATGACTATAGGTAACTTTCGGTGGATTTTGCCCATACCCTCATTATTGCGTCCCATGGTAACCTGTAGGCTAGACATCAAGTTTCAGCTGATTTGGTACGGTGGTTTTCTCTAAAAACTGCGCTAAAATCGATTTCGTCGAAAGTTTTGGTAATTTATTGTGCTGCTCTGGTCATTTTCCCACGAATGGGAATTTTATGGTATAATCATCATATCAAGAGCTACCAATATAAAAAATTTAATCAAAATTGTTAGAGCCGTTTTTGAGAAAAAAATATTTGGTGTTTTGATCACTATGATAACTATAGTTAACTTTCGGTGGATTTTGTTCAAACCCTTATTTTGGCGTCCCATGGTGACTTTCGAGCGAGATATCAAGTTTGAGCTGATTTGGTACGGTGGTTTTCTCTAAAAATCGTCCACAGACACACAGACCATTTTCCCAAATAGTGTTTTTCGGACTCAGGGGGGTCTGAAACGTAAAGATCTGAAGAGAACTCAAAATTTTGTTTTCAGCCGATTACATAACTTTCCTTTCTACTTCGTAGAGCAAGGAAAGTAAAAACTTCAATGGACAGATCATAAATGAACAAATCAACACAAAATGCGACACCATATTCACACCACTCAAAACACCACACAAACGAAAACAACCAACTGACGGATTTACAGACCACCCTACACAAAAAAGACGTAAATTCCACAATTGACAGATCATTCAAGACCATTCACCTCTAAGGGGTTTCCCCCTGAGGTACATGACCTCCTCTCCCCGCCCCTTCTCCGACACTCCATCATCTCTTTCACCTTTCTCTTCGTATATAAAGACCACGACCAACTGACTGACTCCAGTACTGACTTAACGACCAGACGATGATGTATTTACATCGACAGCGCTTGCCCTCAGTAACGCACCAGCCAGAGGAGACGGACTCACCTAACAGGTACGTTAACTTTAGTAATTTGCCTACTGGCGGATATAACCCAATTGCTTTAATACCTGCGCTATACTAAATCTTTGTTCACACAATAAGGGAAAGTAAGGATAACATTGAGCTACTGTGAAAATGACGTAGGTACTTAGCTATTTGGTTGCTGAAATACGTATGGACGGCCTTACTCATTTCTAAGACGTAATTGATTATTGGCCCTGTTTTCGATTGAACCACTATAAGCGCAACAAAAGAAGTTGTTTGTCGACGAGGAGGAAGAGTTTGGGACCAAGTCTGCATAGTGCGGCGATCTCGTCTGCACCAGTCAGCGTTGTTGCCGATCCATTTCAGTACTGGGCCCCCCTTCGCCCGTCTTTCATTCAATATGACTCTCCCTAATATTCGTTCCTACATTTCCAACGTTTGTGAAAATGATACGGCGTTCAATATGCTTTAAATTCCTTCGTCCACTGACTTAATTCTTTTCTATCTCGCCTTGCGAGGCTTAGACCCATCTACTCGACACGCATTTGAACGCCGCAATGTGGATGTTTTATTTCCAACATTTCAATCACTCTTTGACTTAGTGGAGGATGAATGCACAGCGTTGACTTACAGCAGTGGAGGAGTTAATTTGCATAATAAGCCGACTTCATCCCATCATCAGTTCAGACGACCATCTAGAAATTATTCCACCCCTAAGAATGCGCTCCATTCTTCCTCCGCACCTTGTTCTTCGGGTAATAAAAATAATTCAGGTGTTAAAGGAAATATGACAGGTGGAAGGTGTCCAGCATGCCTTAAATCATCTCCCAAACATAAACTTTATCAGTGTGAATTATTTCGAACTTCATCTCCACGAGAAAAATTCAATCTTCTCCGAATTAGGGGGGGCTGTAAAAACTGCTTGTCAGCTCTACACTCAATAACATATTGCCCATCGGAAAAGTCATGTCAGCACTGCCAGGCTAGGCACCATTCATGGCTATGTTTTAATGGTGGAAATACCAAAGAAACATCGAGCTCTAATGAGGCTTCTCCTCCTTTATCTCAACCAGCGGCTTGTGAGGTGTCACTCCTTAGTAGTTTTGACTGTGGAAGAATTATCCTGGGGACAGCTATCTGTCGAATAAAGGATGTCAACGGCGTTCACTGATGTATCCGGGTACTGATTGACGTAGTTAGGATGCTGTCGTTCATATCTATAGCATGTGCTCGCCACCTGGGTTTCAACTTATCTGATTTTAAAGGCTCAATCAGTGGAATAGGACAAACGCCACACCAAGGAGCTGAAGGAACCTTGGACTGCTATACAAGTCCTTGTCATAATAGCACCGTACAATCACACCACTGCCCTTGTACTGAAGGAAATTACTGCGAATTACCCTCAGAGCAAATGTCTCGTACTAGCTTCAGCACTTCTACAACAAATTCTCTTAGGATTTTTAGAGGTCCGCACCCATTGACTTCTTGATTGGTGCTGATCTCTTTTATGACATACTTGAGAGTAAGCCACTTCATGTAGCTCCAAACATTCCCAATTTTCGGATATGTTATCAGGGGGAGATTCAAACGATCAATAGCACAGTCAGCCGCAAATACTTGCCTTCTCTCCCAACATGACTATCTTTCCGAATTCATGAATTAATTTTGGGCTATTGCAGAAGTGGCTGAAACAAGGCTTGTGTCATCTAACGACATGTACGGTGAACAGCATTTTGCAGAAACACATTCACGAGCCCCCAGTGGAAGGTACACAGAGACGACTGTACGGCTCACGCCACCTTTTTTGTTTAACACACGTTTTTCGAACTTTCTTCGTCCAGGACGACCATTGACTGTGAAATCAGTTTTTCCTCTATACACCTGTCTTTAACAGGAAACGTTTCCTAAAGTACATTGCCGTCGTAGTGTTATACGCGTATTGTGCAAACATTTGGGCTAAGCCCTAATTAGTGGATCCCCGATCCAATTAAAATTAAGCTATATTTTATTTGTTTTAAGTTCCGTTGTGGTAAACTCATTTAGGAAACGATACGCAAGAAGCAACAACAACAGAAGCAGTCATTTATTTTATATCAGTGAATCTGACCTAACCATAACAAACCAATGTCATCGGAGATTATATTATCATTATACATTTTTTCGGACTCCTATCCCCACGTTTCCCCTTTTGTATAAATGTGCCTTTCCCAAAATATTGGGTAGTAAACCCCCTAATATGCTGAGGTCATAACAGTGGCGACGAGTTGTATTATACGCGAACCCGACATCAGTTTTTGTGTACGCGTAAAATCGCGATATGCCCGATCCTCCGCAAAATGTCAATGTGCAGGTAGCGCCTGCACTCCCGCCGCCCGGTACTTTTTGATCAAAATACACAAGATTGGATATCTTTTAGGTCCAGACTGACACACATATTCAAGATATACCCAACCGCGGACGTTAATGCCAAAAGGTCTTACCTCCTTGCGTCGTTGGCAGACGGTGCTACAAAACTTTTGAGAAGCTTGTGCCTGCCAGATAACCCTGACACCAAGACGTACGATCAGTTGATCGCCATACTCGATACCCATTTCAGCGTATTTCGCTTCCCGCAGGGATTTCTATACAGCGCGTCAAACGGTCGGTGAGTCCATCACTGATTGGTCTACAAGGTTACGTACTATAGCGGTTGATTGTGGTTTTGGTAGGGAACTTGATGTGGTACTACGCGATGTTTTTACCATGGGTCTTGCCTCTAAGAAAATTCAAGATCGCATTTTCGAGGAGGATGCCTCCAGCGCCGCTGTCACTTTTGCGTCTGTGATTAGAACTGCACTTTCTAAGGAAGCAGCTTCCTCGCACTTCGCGGATATGAGCATTAGGCCCGAGCCAATGAACTACGCCAGGAACCAAAAGGTTTTTCAAAGAGGTGGCGGTGACAATAGTGAAAAACGGTGACCCAAGTTTGACCCTTGTAAGGTGTGCGGTCGAAATAACCATAAATCGGAAAATTGCCAATTTAAGAAGTATTCGTGTCACCTTTGCAAACAGAAAGGACATCTAAAACCTATGTGTCCTAAGAAGGGCCGTACACAAAAGACCTCACACTCGAAATTCATACAAGATGAAAGCAGCAGTGATTTAGACGTAGAACATTTTTCCCGGCCCGAGTCTTTAAATTCTCACTTTGGGGAATACGACTGTTACAAAACCACATACACCTCGGAGACAGATTTTGAGGATGATCACATTGTTCCAGTAAATATTAACATAAATAATGAGAACTATGTTTTCGAAACGGACTCAGGTTCAGCCCATTCTTTTATCTCGTCAAAGTTCCACCGAGAAAATTTTCCAAATTTTGAAATTTTGGAGGCTGATGTATAACTTAGAGACTATGTTGGCCAGACTTTCTCTCCTATTGGAAAAGTGGTGCTGCCTTGCAGACACAATAACAAAAATAAAAATTTGACATTCCTAGTGGTGCCTAGAGGAGGACCTCCACTATTAGGTCGCATAAATTTGAGACTTTCAAATATATTTTCTCTCAACATACAACAAAAGGCGGTTCCAGTGAATCCTGAACCTACCAAATGAGGTGAAACATATCTGCAAGCAGTTTGCAGAGGTGTTTAGAGATGGCCTGGGCACTTTTAAAAACTACGAGGTCTTGCTTACACTCAAAAGGGATGCTAAACCGAAATTTTTTCGACATAGGGCACTCCCATTTGCATTGAAAGGAAAAGTTGCAGCCGAACTCGATCGGCTTATGGAAGCAGGAGTGCTGGTACCTAACCCAAACAGCCCATGGGGTACCCCCATAGTACCAGTTCTGAAATCTGATGGGTCTATACGTATATGTGGAGATTTCAAGATTACAGTAAATCCTGCTCTCGAACCAATGCAATACCCTTTGCCCAAAATTGAAAATTTATTGGCTGCCATGAATGGGGCTTGTCTTTACACAAAGTTGGGCCTACGTGAGGCTTTCCAGCAATTGCCCCTTGATAAGAAATCACGGGATATAATGACACATTCTACCCACAAGGGGCAGTATGCTTTTACTCGCTTAAGCTACGGGGTTACCGTTGCCCCTATGATTTTTCAGTCCGTTTTGGAACAACTCTTGTGTGGCATCGATCATGTTTTCATTTTCCAAGACGACTTACTAATTGCTGCAAAGGATTTGCAAACGCACAATCAAATTTTGAGACGAGTACTTGCAAAATTGAACTCTGCAGGTCTTCGACATCGAAATGCAAGTTCATGCAAACATCTGTAGAGTACTTGGGGCATTATATTGACCAAAAGGGTTTCAAGCCTAAACCAGAAAACGTCCTGGCAGTTAAAAATGTGAAGTGTCCGCGGGATGCCAAGGAGTTAAAATCCTTCTTGGGTATGGTGACTTTTTACTTAACCCATTCAACGCGGATGAGGTAATATTACCTCATGACACTTCACTCCTCCTATGTTTGATTATAATATATTACCCCAAGGCCCTCTCGCATCTCTCTGTACGTTTTCGTATTCGAAGGGGGGATCTTCTACTTTTGGGGCTGCAGTGGGATGGCATAGTCTTCATTATGATTTTCTTAGTGCACCAGTACGCGCCGTTTCCGTACCTCTTATACCTGAGCTGCAATACACCAGAGAAGTACACTCTCGAAAATCCTTTTTTTTTCTTCAGTAAGGGAGTGTGGAGCGCTAGGGAGGTCCCGCCTTGAATGGGTTAAAATATATAGACCATGCAGCTGACGTTTTAGCGCCTCTGCATGAACTTACAAAAAACGATGTAAAGTGGTATTGGACAAAAGAATGTGAAAGGGCGTTCAACCTTATCAAGAAAAAGCTTATGACCCCACCAGTCTTGACCCATTTTATGCCTGAGCTACCCAGATATTTGAAGGTGGATGCATCCCAAAGGGCTATCAGTGCTATTTTGTCACATGCTTTCCCAGACAACACGGAGAAACCTCTTGCTTTTGCCTCTTGAATCTTAGCCACTCCAGAACGGAAATACCCACAGATTGAGCGAGAAGATCTAGCCCTGGTGTATGGTGTACTCAAATTCCATGAGTACATTTATGGCAATCCAAATGTGGTTATATGGATGGACCATAAGCCCCTCACAGTAATCTTCGGAAAAAACAAGGGTATTCCAGTGTACTCAGCAAACAGGCTGCAAAGGTGGGCGCACATATTATCACCTTACATGTACAATCTCAAATTCGTTTCGTCTGAGGAAAATGCAGCAGACTACTTATCACGGTACACCGAAGAGACTGAGAGTTCCAGCGCAGTCGATCCCTTCCAAGCAGTATCACACATACATTTCATTCAAGAAAACTCTCCTATAGTACCTGACTGGAACACCATGAAGTCAGCTACATCAAAAGACCCCCTGCTATCTATAGTATACCGTCATATCTTTCATGATGGATGGCCAACCAAAGAAGATAATGACAAGTTCAAGCCGTACTTCAACCGACGCTATGAGCTTACAGTGGACCAAGGGTGCATAATGTGGGGACATAGGCTCGTAATTCCATCAGTTTCACACACAGCCTTACTAAAGTTGCTTCACGAATGCCACTTTGGGGCATCAAAAATGAAATCATTGGCTCGCAACTATTTTTGGTGGCCAAAACTCGACTCAGACATAGAGGAAATGGCAGCAAATGTCAGCAGTGTCAGCAATACCGAGCTAACCCCCCAAAACACCACAGAAATGGGCTACATTAACAAAACCTTGGACAAGATTGCATGTCGATTTTTTCGGGCGAATACAAAATACCCAGTATTTGATAGTGTGCGACGCTACCAGCAAATGGATAGAATGTTTCCCTGCTAAAAGTACTTCGGCTGAGGTGGTGACAGAGCATCTTATGTCACTGCACGTTTTGGTCTGCAAAGACAATCGCAACAGATAACGCCACCTTCTTCAAAAGTGAATTGTTTCGGAATTTTCTATCAAAGTGCAAAATATTACATATCACAGGGGCTCCCTACCATCCAGAAACAAATGGATTAGCCGAAAATGGCGTTAGGACATTGAAGCACTTTCTCAAGAAGGAAAACCTTATGGACAAGGGTCCCAAAACAGTAACGCAGAAATTGGAAAAATTCTTGTTCATGTACCGTAACACCCCCCCACTCAACCACAAATGAAACTCCTGCAAAGCTACTGTTTGGAAGGCATCTCAGGACTCATCTCAGTTTGATTTTCCCATCTCCCCAAGAGCGCACTGTCCCACCATCAAAGGAACCAAGACTCACACACTTGAAGCCTGGAGATAAGGTTCTGGCCAGGGACTACAGACCACACCACCCCGATTGGGCAACTGGACATGTCACCAGTCTGGGTTTTGGAAAAGTGACAGTGAACATTGAAGGAGGGAAAGACGTTGAACGGCATCGAGACCAGTTACTCCCAGCAAGTCCACCAGTCGATGCAAAATATGATTGTGCTACTACCTCACCAGCTTTCGGAGAGGAGTCAGCGCACCTCACGACGGAGCCAAGTGATGCTACACAGAAGCAAACCTCTGGCAGTTCCGGGCACCTACTGCCTGGAGTTCGACCACAGCGTTCAAGAAATCCACCAAGGCGATACTCTCCCTAAGGAGGGGAGAGTGTGGTAAACTCATTCAGGAAACGATACGCAAGAAGCAACAACAACAGAAGCAGTCATTTATTTTATATCAGTGAATCTGACCTAACCGTAACAAACCAATGTCATCGGAGATTATATTATCATTATACATTTTTTCGGGCTCCTATCACCACGTTTCCCCTTTTGTATAAATGTGCCTTTCCCAAAATATTGGGTAGTAAACCCCCTAATATGCTGAGGTCATAACATCCGTGTTTAGTTTTTATATATTTTCTGGAAGAGTCAATTTTCCGTTTGTATCATTACATCAAGATTGAATTTCCTAGCAATTTTCTTTCACCTTTTTTTATTTTCGCAAGGAGATCAACAATTAGGTATTTCATTGAACGAGCCCTAAGTTGACTCCACAACCACTATAACGTTCGATACAGCAATTCGTTACCGAATTACAATTAGAATTAGAAAAGTATATTCTGACTTCTCAAATTGTTCCTTGGAAAAAGAAAAAACAAACTGTTTCTTTCACAATTGGGTTGAGGGGAGAGAGCAGAGTGAACTCCTGTAGGGGAATTTTTCATTGTGGGGTATATTAGTGCTCTTTTCTGACATACGTTATCCTTTAAATGTGAGTTCAAGAATGTCTCATGTCAATGAGCCCCTTTTCTATGAACCAACAAATGTCTAGCAAACCGAATGTCATGCTGCATGCGGGGTAATTTTGCATGCTTTCCAGTCATCCCAAGCTATTACTATCACCACCTTTGCAATGGGGCTAGGTACATGAATATGTATCAAGGGTTGGACAATCCTCCATTCTCAACTTAATTTATGCTGGTCAAGACAACCCTCATCTATACGCAGTCTCATCTGGGTACCTCTGATGAATTATTGTCGAACAGTATAACACAATGTATGTTCATCACACTATGCTAACCCTGCTAACCCTGTAGTTGGGAGTATGGAATTCTGCTGCTCTATTCTCCGCATGTTCTAAAGAGTGGGACTTTTAGGTACACACTCGTGATATAAACTCATCCCCATGTTCACGACATGCTTCAGTACCCCACCTTAAGGTTGAATGGCAGAAAAAATGCCTCGGAGGTTGAGGGAGTGAATTTTTCTGCTATATTCTCTGTGAGGCCCTAAAAGCCGGTTTTATACGTACATAGGACAGTGAATTCTGTAACATATCCCGACACAACACTGCAATAATTGGGCACCTCACAACAAGTTGACTCAAATATCATCATCATCATCATCATCATGAGCAAGAGAAAATCCTAGGGGTAACTCCCTAACAGCTATGAGCTATCCCTATATAGGTGTGGTCTTTGGAATGAGGAGGAAAAACCAACATTGAGTGTTCTCAGTCAGAGCACTGATAGAGTGTGTCCCACATCACTAGTGGAGGAGGGTTGGCTCTGGACAGCGACAGAAACATTCTTCATGAGTCCCGATCCCAGTGGGTGGCTATACTGACATCTGCGACCAAAGTGGGAGCCTCTCTTTGGCCCCTAAAAGACCAGCGAAAGTGGCTCTTATCAATAGGCCTGAGACGGAGCTCCCAGAACTGCTTTGAGCAAGGTCTGCTCGTTCCACTAACGCGAAACTTACAACGACATGCATTGCTGCTTTTCTTCCCTGCTCTAACCCAAAATAAATAATTATAACAATGTTGGTTAGGTCCAATAAAAATAACAAAACCAGTAATAAGAACGCTTCCTATGCCTCGTCTTTGAGTATGCCAAGCCCAACCCCTCCCTCTTTGGAAACCATATTGCCACATAACCAAGCTGGAAACCAAAGCCATGTTTGGCCAGGCAAGAGCACGCTGACGTTTGACAGAAACCATACTCTTCACTGGTCCTCTTCAAAGTTGCAAGCGCCAACCCCTCCCCCCGCCACAATCCCTCACCAATCACAGAATAGCATTGAGTCTCCATGCCCCTGAATGTAGTCTGGCCTATCCACCATGGTGAGCTCTAGCAGTAGCCAGCTAGGACTGAAAATGAAACATGTATCAAAAAGGGGAGTGAGCATGCCCAGGCCAGCGCCCAACATGCGCCCCCATCCACCAGTGGCCTTACCAAATGCTGTGCCATCTCTTTTAGTTCTCCCAACCTGATTGTCGTGAGACTTGTGTGCAAGGAATGAGAGGCTGGCACCTCTCAAAATTTAGTGATAGAGGCTTTAATGCACCAAAACAGCTGTGTGTACTTGGTGTACCTCCTCGCACGTATGCAAGAACTGCAAGCTACAGATAATGCAAGATGACAGTCTATTTCCACCTTTGGGCTCCTTCTTTGAATGAACTTTGCATATTTAGAGTGTTGCCCTGCATTTGAAGACATTATGCAACCATTCACACAAGAGAAGGGGGACAGTTGTAAGCCTATCTGACTTGAGATTGTATTCTTTGTTTTAGGAGTGAAGAGCCAGCACTGACTAACATGGACATCAGCACTGGGAAAGTAGTTCTGGTAAATGGGAAAAGGATTTAGTTTCTATGTACTGCTGAATACTTCTTTTGTTTTTTTGTTCTCTTTTTTTGTTCTTTGGATAGAGATCCAAATATTTAACTACAAGCATGTGAGTACAAGCAGACGTTGGAATTCCTTGATTGAAAACAAAAGTTATTCAATTGTGGACGCTCACTCCCCATTCCGAACAAATCGTCTTTCATTGTGCAATACTCACCAATAGTCTTTGGGTGTGATGTTCCTCAACCAAACCTGGAAACTCATTTTAACCTCAATCGTTAATACATCAGTTATAAAGAGGGTCAGGTGAACGCATTCGTGAGATTAAACATATAAGTGAATTTAGTTTCCTAAAAATGAACTAGTTTCCAGTATTACTGTGGAGTGATGTTGCACACTCTGTTTGGATTGTTTTTCTTTTTTAGTGACCCTCAGGAACTGTGAACAAAAATGTCACATCTTTTTGAAGAGAATTCTTATCTCGCATGTCATCTATCCAAGCACTGCTAGCTTACATTCAGCTGGCAGGTCGTCACAGAATTTGTGAAATCTTTGATTCCCTTTTCACTGTTCATTTTTCCATCGTGCACTCAAAGGCCAAGTCAACAGGTGGTAATTAAGCAGTGATTATTTTGAGTGCAGTCTTGTACATCTTTGTGATCAAAAAGAACTCTCTGGGTCCATTGGTTTATTTCGATTGAGTGTAAGTTAGCTACCACAGGCAATGGGACAGTAGCCAAAAACGCTTAAGTAAATGGCCTTTTACATGCAAACTGTATCTCAGAAGCTTGCACCTCAAGTGATCTTACTAATTGGTGGTCTTTAAGGGACTGGGAGTATTGAGTGAAGCGCCACTTCTTATCCATAATTACATCAAAGTAGAGAAAAAGTTGGCCTGCATTTCTAGAAAGAGCCTGCGGGAGAATGACTTGTTGCAAAAAGCAGGCTGTACTTGGTGAATAGTTAGTTGCTTAGATGTAATGTACACCTCACTGGTCTCGTTCAAGATCACAGCCACACACCATTCGTGCCTACTACTGCAGGTGAAGGTTTGAAACTTGAAACCTTTGCATGGCTCTTATATGACGAGAACGCTACAGGAGTTTTGAGTGAATTACTCAGACATATCTGGGGAACTCTTATTAGTATTGTAGTAAAGGATTTGTGTGGTTGACCTATTTTAATTTTAACCTATTCATATTTGTAGTCTCTTCGTGACTCCTGAAGGGGGGGGGGGGGTTGTGAATTTCACGCAGTTGATGCATTTGAGGAGACCCCTAGTTTGCAGTCCTGAAGGGTAGGAGGGATGAGGTAAACTGGTAACCTCCTTGCAGGGCTCTTCCTAGTGTCCACAACATTAGCATTGTGGACTGGGCAACCCTTCAATTAACCCACATAGTTCTGCCAACCTCGTTAAAAAAAATAAATACGTCGTCTTTTTGTATGCTGAGCATATTGCTATGCTCAATGAGCTCCTTTCGAGGTCTGTACATCGTATAAAAGCAGGCTTTCCAGATATGGCTTGTTAGTGCCTAGGCCAACTTACTACATCAGTTGTTATCTTCACTGCATTTACGGATACAAAAGGATGAAAATCTTGGTTATGATCTGATCTCATCCAACATTCCTCACTGAAGGGAAGGGGGGGGGCTGTGTCCTTATTCATCTGCAGCTGTACAGTAAGTTATTGAAAAGATAATAAATAGATCAGGGATTTGACAGTAATGAACTCTTACTTGAATTGCTGTGAAAATATACCAAATTATTTTTTGACGAGCACACAATAATCTGAATATCACTAACTTTATGGTTGATTGTTGTAGGCACATATGGAGGAACATCTGAAGGATCCTGAAAGACTGGAAACAGAGTGGAGCGCTCTCTGCATCTATGAAACGGATCCCAGTTCAAATGCCATTGCTCAAAGGGTATTAGTCTTTATTCACTCGTTGTACCTAAATTTTATTCATTTCTAGGACTCGCTTTCAATTGCAGGCACCTCAGTCATTGTAGTTTAGGGTCATAAACTCAGTTATTGGAGCAGAGCTTGGGATTGCGGTAATTTTCGCTTCACTCAGCTGCTCTCGAGTATTTCCAATTCCCTTGTAACAGTGGGTGAGGATAGCTCCAAAGGTGTTGCCTGTCGCGAGGAAATAACTAATCAACCACGTTATGAACACTATTTGGGAAAATGGTCTGCATGTGTGTGTGTGTCAGTGAATGCGTCTCCCTGCAGTTGGGAGTCCACATTTTCACTGCCATATTCCCTGTGCGTCTGAAAGTGACGACTTGAAGGGTCACAATTTACACTTCTTTCACATACATAACATATTGTGGGACCCCCTTCTTTGAACCAGAACTGCAGAACACACCTGCAGTAGGATGAGGGACAGAACTCTCCTGTCATATCCTCCTATTAGATGGCCGTAAAGAGGCTTAATGCACCCGACACTGACAATCAACATATCCCAGACACAACTGCACACCGACTTTCGTGGCAGAACACGACTCAAAAACACTCATAATGAGTGGAAGACAGTCTTGGAAGTAGCTCACTAACACCTATGAGCGATGCGATATATGGTGCGCCCTTCAGAGTGAGGAAGGGGAAAACCTGGGTTGATAACGTGTCCCACTCACCACATCACCAGTGGCTGAGGGCTGACTCTGAACAGCAGCCCAATAATACCTCATGAGTCTCAGACCCGATGGGTGGCTGAATTGGCAGCCGCAGCGCATGTGGGGACCTCCCCTTGAACCTCAATGGACCAGCCAATGGGGCTAAAGTCAAAATGACTGAGGGAGAGCTTCCACAACACTGCTTCCAGCACCTCTTGCTCATATCCCAAACGCATTCAACAATTTAAACTCACAAGTATACACTAAATCAGTCCGCTTCTCTAATCTCCACCTCCCCCAAACAAGTAACTAACACCACTAAGGCAGTGAATAACAATGCAGGTAATAAAGACACCACCTACCCCTCGTCCTTGGGTTTACGAAGCTCGACCCCCCCCCCCTTTTTCATGTGATGGTCTTAGTAGCCCAGGCAACACAGCTACTACGAATAGTAAACGCATGATAGACCTAGTCAGGCATGGAACAGGTTTGTACCTACGTCCAGATTATCCACAGCCAGTTGGTGCGGATGAGGGTCAATGCTCCACCCTAAAAACCACAACAATGTGGAAGTATTGAGGCCCATGTGCAAGGAAGGAGAGGCTGGTCGCTCCTACCTGAATGCAAGTGTCCCTGCTAAGGACCTCCAAGTGCTAAGCGTCTGGGTGTTTGAAATCCACTCTGCAATGGAAGGTGGGGCCGTCATTGTGATGGAAATACCGGAAATGGCCACATTTTCACTACAAGGGAGTTGAAGGTCCATGCATCAGCCCCCCTAGGTCGCTTCCCACGCCAACGTCCTACATAATCCGAATCCTACATAAAAAGCTAGAGAGGCTAGGCACCTCCAAATTGCCAAGCAGTGGTGCATCACCTGCAAGTTCCAAGCCCAAGTGCTGCACCGTCCAGTATTGTGGCCACCTGGTAGTAGCCTGAATGAGACCTGTGGTGTGTGCCTGGTGCAACATGCCACATCTCGGCAAGGGAGCTCCTCTCAAGTATGCAAACTGCTAACAACGTAAATTACAGCAGTCCTCACACTCTACCCGAGATGCACGCTGCACCATGTGTCAGTGAGTGATTGCCTTCCAGGAGTCACAAGTGGGTTATGAATAGGCTAGAAACGTTTTGAATCCTTCAGCACAACCCAACTAAGAGTTCCCTGGTTATGGCTGATTTGCTGCAAAGTGCACTAAAAAAACGCTGCAGCATTCTTGCCAGACAATAAACGTTCATTGATACCATAACCCTTGGTCTGGGATCGAAGGCTTGATTGGTGGCTGGAGCAAGAACCGGAGCTAAGGCAGCGGTAGCCTGCATTCTGACGTCCACAGACATGCTTGCACTCACCTAACTGAATAACCAGCCCTTGGTGACTGTGCTCATTCAAGCCAGTGGCTTTGAGCTGGTTGTAGTATCATATTCAGGCAATTTGGCTCACCAGTAGCCAACAGATTCCAACTACTCGTATGGGGTCAAGCAGCACTATCAGGACGATCCCACATAGTTTGTGACGATGCCAACGCCTGACCACCTGGAGGGGTGGGCAATGAGTATATAGAGTTGCTCACCAAGCACAATTTGGTTGTTGCCAATGACCCAATGACAGAGGTGACCTATGATGGACCAGGAGGAAGATCATGCATAGATTCTATAGCAGTGTCTCACGCCCTATCGCTCAAATTGTTCGTCTAGTGTGTTGTACCAGGTGCAATGCATAGCCATCACATGGTTATCGACTTTGCCATTGTAGATGACAGAACACAACTGTACAATAGAAGGACAGGGCGATCAAAGTCCCTGGTGGACAGATGAACTTGATCCCCTCAAGCAGAGTGTAGATAGAGCCAGAAAGATATACCAACATACTCGTATGCCAGCACCACATCCCAAACTGCCTCATTCAGGAGAAGAAGGCCTTCTACCACACCATCAAACGAGCTGAACAGCAAGGCTAGAGGAATTGTGTGGAAACGAAGAGCTCTGTGAGCTTCACACCCCTGGGGCAAGCATTACAAGTCCTCTATAGGAAAAGCATACGTAGAAACCCTCCCCCTTTTTCTTTTATTAGTTGATTGATGGCACAGGGGAAACCCACACAGTGGCATCCTCCTCCAGCTGCAGCTGATGAACCCCAAGCACTCTGAGGCGCACTGCAGCCAGCCCCTGACTCTAGCAACACCTCGTAGAATCTGCAATTCTGTACCTCTCACTCAATCATAGCGAACAGGCCACACATCATCCATATGGAATCTCTCTCCGGACTGAGGCTCTCTCTCATTCAATCCCTGGAGAGTCTGATAAACAGCCTACACTGCCTTTGGCCTGGCACTTTCCACCAATAGGCAGCCCTGCGCTTCTACTCCCACTATCACAACCTCTTTGATCAAGTGACTCTTGGTGGTCCCTTCATTTGGCTCAAGAGAAGTGCATATCCTCTCCTTACTAGGTTGTTGGCCTCCTCGTTCCCTTCTATTCCTGTATGACCTGGAGCCCAACAGTGTTAATGAGTTTCGCTTTGCGAAGGTTTTCAGGCCTGTCAGGCATTCCCCGAGTCCCGACGCGATGGTATAAAAAGCCAGGACCTTAAGTGCAGTCTGACACTCCAACATAATGTGTACTATTTTCCCCTTCAAGCCCCTACGCAGAAGGTGCTGCACCCACACCGTCACAGAAAAGAGTTCTGCTTGGAAAACTGTCGCCAGTGCAACCAGTGGCATTGCTGTCAGATCCCTAGCCCATAAACTCCTGCGCCTGCTAGGCTACCCCCTACTGATCCTACTGATCTGTCTGTAGAATATACCATGGCCTAGCCTCAACAAAGGGACCACCCCATAACCATCTGGATCTTCCATGGATTCGTACTCTGGAGGGTAGCTCGAAGTTAAACTTCGTCTGTATCAGATCCCTGACATGCAGAGCGGGCTCTTCCGCATACACCCTATTCAATAACAGGTGGTTCAGCACCCTTCTTCCCCACCTGACAAGCCTTAAATCTAGCATAAGAGCTGACTGTTGGTAGGCAGCTCTCTCCACATACATGCAAGACCAAGCAGGACTTCTAACGCAGCTGTGGGGGCTGTTTGCATTCAACCTATCACAACCATCCAGGCCCTGCGCTGCAGTTTACACAACTGCTGTTGCACAGGCTTCTTCCCTGTCCTGGTACCAAACCAGGGCACTGTAAGTGACCACAGTCCTAACGATTGCAGTGCACATCTATACGACTATCCTCGACCGCAGTCCCCATGTCTGGCCAGCCATTTTCTGGATAGCCATCATCATGGAAGAGTACCTTTGCATGGTTCTTCTCACACATGTCACGTGAGCCTCCTGTCTAGGAAGACTCCCAGGTACTTAACTTCATGCCTGTGCATCACCACATTCTCCCTGAGCAGTAGTTCCCGCTTTATGAAATTGTGTTTCCTAGTGAATGGCACTACACTGGTTTCGTCGAGGTTGACATATAATCTCAGCCAGGTACACCATCTTTGTACAGTTTTCATAGCAAACTGCATCCGCTCCCCTATTACACTTGCGAATTTTCCTTTTTCCCCGTACGCCTTTTTGCGAATAGGCAGACAGCTTGCAGTCTGTCTCCATGAGCCTCCTGAAGGCCCTTCGCAGAAGGCATTCCAGAGTGCTCGTCCAAGGACCAAGCCCTGCTGGCACCCCTTCCCAATCTCTGTCCGGACAGAGACATGCCTGCATTTGATCGTAGTAGTTCTGCCTGGCAGGTAAATTCTTACGAGCGAGTACAGGTTGGGAGGGATTCCTCTACCTACCTTTAAGCTTGTTGAAGTGCACTGGCCCCCAAAGGTTTTCAAACACTCCCCTGATGCCAATCACAACAGCTGTGATGTACTGGGCCAGTGCCAGCAAGGAACTTGGTTGTTGACAATGATCCCATGACTGAGGCAACCTATGATTGGCTGGGAGGAAGGTCGTGCATAGACGTCTCTGCCGTGTCTCACACGCTGCTACTCAAATTACAGGGTTGGTGAGTCATATCAAGAGCAAAGCAGAGCGATCACATGGTTATTGATTTTGCCATCGCAGATGACAACATCCTCTGCAAAGACATGCCTGACAAGCGATTCCGCACCACAAATGCTGACTCGTCACAATTCTGTAGGGTACTGGAAGGTGAACTGCGTGCTGCAGACCCCGACCTAATAGTGCAAGCTGCTACACCTGAAGAGGTAGACTGTAAAGTGGACATATTTACCACAGTACTGCACTGTGCTGGGCTCTCAGTACTTGGGCAACAGAAGCACAGGGCGATCACAGTCCCATGGTGGACTGAGCCACTTAATCGCCTCGAGTAAAGTGTAAATAGAGCCACAAGGATGTACCAACACACTCACACAGTGATGTCAGAGCCACACTCCAAACTGCCTTCATCCAAGAGAACCAAGAGAAGACGGCCTTCCACCGTGCCATCAACGCACGGCAAGGCTGGCGAAATTTTGTGGAAACGGAGAGCTCTAAGAACCCATGGAGCAGACATTACAAGTCCTCTATAAGAAAAGCAAACGTAGCGCAGGTCATAGCTGCGACGCAAAATGAGACAGGCTGGGCCTGCAGCAACGAAAGTTCATCCTTGAGAAGGCGTTCCCTGACGACCAAGTAGCTTGAGACACTGAAGCTCAGAGGGCAGCAAGGGAGCTGGTCATGGACCCTCCGAACGAGCCCGACATCTCATTGTGGACAACAGGCGACCTCAGCAGGGCCCTTGCGACCTTAAAGCCCAACGAATCTCCTGGGGCAGATAGAATGGAAAGCAATATGCTACGGAAGGCTGAGCGGACAATCTCCAGCGGCCTCCTCAATTAATTTAATGACTGTTTGCAGGTCAGACAGTTCCCCACTCAGTGGAAGTCTGCACGTGTTGTCACTCTTCAAAAGCAAGGTGACCACAATCAGTCAGACCCGCGATCATGGGGATCACTCAGCTTTCTTTCCATATTCGGCAAAACATTAGAAATCCCGATGTTGCAGTCCCTCCAAGGAGTCTTTGGCCACAACCTCACAGGCAGGCAATACGGGTGTACCAAAGGAACGTCCACGCAGGATGTCATTGTCGAAATTCGGCGTGTTTCTCTGCTAGCACCAGCGAAGTAAGTCGTAGCAGTTCTGATTGACATCAGGGGAGCGTTTGACAACCTTTGGTGGCTGGGGCTCCTCTACCAGCTAAAGGTAGGGGAATCCCCGCAACCTGTACTCGCCCATCAGAAGTTACCTGACAGACAGAACTGCTATGAGCGAATGCAGACATGTCTCCGTACAGAGAAAGATTGAGAAGGGGTGCCCACAGGGCTTGGTCCTTGCATCGGGACTCTGGTACGCCTTCTTCGAAGTTCTTCTCAGGAGACTCACAGAGACTGACTACGAGCCATACGCCTATGTGGATGACTTGACTGTGCTAATCTTCGCAGAGTCAGTCCGCCAAATCGAAGAAAAACCCCACCTTGTGCTCTGCACCGTCACCCAATGGTGCGAGCATGTCAAGATGCAGGTGGCTGAAGATAAAACCCAACTAATCCTCTTGAAAGGAAAAGTGAATAATTTACCCACAATACGCTTTGGCGGCCACAGGCTCCTTCTTGAAAAGCACATCAAGTATTTAGGAGTGAATATAGGTGAGAGGTGGGGTTTCAACCAACACCTCCAGTCCCTTAAAGGCACTGCCATTGCAAGGTTTGCCTCACTGCGTGCCATTACTAAGGCCACTTGGGGTGTGTGTTACCACGACACTATCCTCATGTATATGGCCATATATCTAGGTATGATAGGCTACTGCCCAGTTGTCTGGGGTAGCAAACTAACAGTCAATCAAAAGAGAGTATTGGCCCAATCCCAGAGAGCTCCTGTGGATCACCAAGGCCTACAAGACTGTATTAACAGAAGCAATCCAGGTGATCACTGGTTAGGTACCAGTTGACTTGCCCATTGAGTGCATGGTTGACAAGTGGGGCTGAATTCCTTGCGGATCTCGCCACAGAACAGAAACTCGCTGCCATCAACGAATGGGCTTCAGAGAAATGGCAAGCCAGATGGGAATTGTCGTCAAAGGGACGTGACACGTATGACTTCTCCCCCAACATCCATGATCGTCTTTCAAGAAAATGGGTTGACCACTGGACGAGCCAGTTCCTCAAGGCACATGGTGACTTCAACGTGCGGCTCCACTTCTTTTCTCTGAAAGACTCTCCATTATGATCGTCTTGTGCCTCCAGTGCGGAGGAAAAAAGAAACCATCACACACGGGCAACAGCTCTCTACCGGGAGACTGGCTAACGACCAAATACCTGCCGTACCTCCGCAGGTCTGAGTTCGGTGGATGCTGCAGAGACCGTCCTCGTGCGTATTAGCGTAACCACAACTTCCCTGACTGGTATAACCCTCGTCGAGGGTTCAGGAACAGTCATCAAATAAGGAAATAGACCTGCCAGCAAGGAAACATTGCGAAGTTAGACAATGACATCCTGCATGAACCTTCCTTTGGTACACCCGAGGAACTGTAACATCTAGATTTCTAATGTTTTGCTTAATAGAGAATTAGAATAGAGAATGGCCAGTCAGCCTTGTGGGGCAGAATCGCTTCTCATGTGTGCCTGTAAAATCATATAACAACCACCTCAAAGCCACCAGCCCAAATGAGCACAGCAGCTAAGTGCTGGCTGTTCAGGTCGTGACTTTTGCAAGAGTATGTAGCTGGATGAATTTTGGGAGGAGTCGCTCTCTTGTGGAGAGGAACCTGAAATTGAGGAGAAGGAAAACCCCACTTCAGGGAAATCTGCTGCCGTTAGAAATAACGGCAGAGGTGAAATTTCTACAGGTACGAGTGGTAAGGGGAGACAATGACTTAGTCATTAGGGCAGGAGTCCTGTTTAGGCAAGTGGAGAACTCTGAGGTCAACAGACTCAGACTGATTTGACTTGTTTTTAGCCTATTCATAATATACACGTGACTACTGGAGGGCAATTGCTCACTGATGAATGGTACAGCGTATGTCTCGTGTAGAGTGCAAGATCTGTTGCAATTTGTGTTTTATGCAATTGGCACACCTCACGCTTGCACTCCTTGCTAACATATGTCATGAACATGAAGCACCATGCACACACTGTGGAGTGCACCCAGTTACAACTGACAACAGTGTAGTTTTGAGTGAATTGGGGCATTTGAGGGGTCCAGTCAGCGCTAATGTCCCGGACGAGCCTCTGCTGAATGAAAGAGTTCAGTTCGTCTGGGTACAGGAGATATAAGCCATGATAATTCAGAAAGCGAGGTTGGTGGTAGAGAAGCGGACTGATCTTAGTGAGTTCAGTTGTTGTGGGTGTTGTGCGTTGTGTTTGTGGTATGAGTGAGTGGTGCTCAAAGCAGTGTCCTGGAAGCTCCTCCTCCGGCATATTGATTCTAGCCCCTTTTGCTGGTCTGTTGAGTGGCAAGGTGCGCTGCAGCTGCCAGTCTGGCCTCCCATTAGTGCCAAAGACGCATGAGGGATTTTTTGGCTGCTCAGCAACTGGTGAGTGGAAGACACACTTTCACCCGCTCCGAGAATGCTCAAACCCGGTTTTCCCCCTCCTCATTCTAAAGGCTGCACCTATATAGGGGCTCGCTCGTAGGTGTTAGTGAGCAACTTCCTAAACTGTCTTCCGCTCATTATGAGTGTTTTGAATCAACGTGTTCTGCCATGTAAGCCATTGCAGTGTTGTTTGTATCTGGAATGTACTGCGTGTCTCAGTGTCATGTGGTTTGAGCTCCTTTAAGGCCGGCTTTCACGGTTATACACACGATAATAAGAAGAATTATGTCCCCTTGTCTGCTGCCATCAGGATCACAATGTCTCTTCCCTGGTCTCTAAACGATTCGAGTGCAAAGAAAACCTAACTGAACTTCAAGCATAACAGAGAAACAAGATTTAGTAAAATAAAACAGATAAACGAAGGCGAAAATAATGATATCCTACCTAAGGGTCCTTAAAACTTACGACTTATGACTTAGCTAGATAGTGAAAAAGAAATTTGAGTGGAGAGTTTCTATTTGTGGAAGGTGAGATGGTGACAAACAGCGTTGAAGCGTCTTGACCTGGGCGTTTGTCAGAGCCCAGGGTCGTTCCAGGTACGCCAGGGATAAGCGTATCCAAAGGTACGAACCAAAGATCCAAAGGAGATTATAGTCGAAGCCACAATCTCGACGAGGATTCGCTCCATGTCCATAAGAGCCAGGTGGGCCCAGCTGGAAGGACAACCTCACCTCTATGAAGTTCCCTCAGGATTACATCCAACGAGGCTTAAATGTGGTTGGGTTGCTCCTTCTATCAGTTGCTCCATTACCTTTGGATACGAGAGGTTGAATCCTTTTTTTGTTGAGTGGCTTTCAGCGAAGCACAATCTGTGACGACTTTGAGCACATAGCCTTGGATGTAGTTGTTATTATGAACAAACCTCTAGTGAACTTAGCCATATGTTCAAACCAGTAATAATTGTACGAGGTTCAGTGTCTCAGTAGTCTTTCACCAACCCATGTGGAATAAGGAACTATGGGCACATTGGAAATTATTAGGAACAATTAAACATTCTGAGTCTTACCATTACGCTGGACTTTCCTACACAAAATACCAGCCTTCATTTCATATATTTGACGAATGTCTTCATTAATCTCGGCATTATCCAGCTATTCTGTAACTCGAATGACGTCTGAGTCTTTCTGCTGTTCTGTCTTGAGCCAAGCACAGGTAATTTGGGTAAAGTTAATCTGGCTTTACTCTACCTGAACAGCTGAACCTACCACTTGAATTTTGTTTTCGTTTTTTATCATTGGGCCTAGCTCTGCAGGTACAGGTATCATTGGAAGGTAACAAGTGGGAATCATTCGGAGTTTTCAAGACAGAGTTTTGTGGTACTGTATTGAGTGCTGGTAAATCTGAATCTTCATTCTCGATAGCATGCCAATTAAGATAGCCCATATGCCATACTGAAGGCTTTCCTGTGCTCCATAGTGAAGTGTTAGCCTTGCAAAAAAACTCCATTACCTTTAAACACGAGGGGTTAAATCCTTTTTTTGTTTAGTGGCTTTCAGCGAGGCACAATCTGTGACGACTTTGAACAGATAGCCCTGGATGTAGTTGTTGAAACGTTCAATGGACCAGGAAGTGTTTCTAGCTCATAAGCAGGGGTAGTGACTCGAAATAAGCTTATGATTAACAATGTTAATCAAAATTCCAGCGTAACCAGATCGACATGCATCAGTGTGTAACTCAATCGGGAAAGTTGGATGAAAAATCATGAGTGTAGGCGGAGGCAAAGGTTTACAGTTTCAAGCTTTCGATTTTTCTGAAGCCATTGTTTCGATATTTTTTCTCCAAAAGTGGCCTATGTTCCATTTGGACCTCCCTCACCCTAATAATAAACGATGAATTTTTTCTTGAATGAACTATGGTCAAATTTCCCGTTTTAGTGCATCACCTTATTGCGCACTTTTGGCCCCATCGGTAGGGCAAAGGTTTGAAACAAATTGGTGCAAACCTTTACCCCACTCAAGTTAAGAGCTGGGGCCTCACCGAATATTACTCATAATTATAACAAGCGTAATCAATGTTATTCAACTCGTATCTAAATTTTGGCTCATCACAGAATTACAAAATCACGGTTGTATGAACAGAAATATCAGCAGAGTTTATCTCAATGAATTATCGGAAGGTATAATAAAAAAGGAACGAAGTAACGTTAATCTACGTGATCAATAAATTGAGAGCAAGCTGATATAATTGCTGAAGGTTATTGTATTTTGAAATCGTCCCGATTAACTATTCTTCGTGGGCTCAGACAATGCCATAAAAATATCAACCGATGCGATGAATACTTCTTCATTGGTTTCCGAAAATCGCAGACTCTGGGGGATTTTTTAGTAGAACAAGACGTCGTATCCATCCATGTTAACGCGAACTTTTTTATCCACGTACAACCTCATCGAGTGTTTTGTTTTCCCTTGAACCTTTACTACAGCAAAATCATTCTGGTGCAACGTGTTATTGCTCTGGTAATGTTCACATGGTTCATCTCCCTCCAAGGTCGAAAATGGTTCGTTGTTATCGTCAAGATCTCTGGGGGATTTTTTAGTAGAACAAGACGTCGTATCCATCCATGTTAACGCGAACTTTTTTATCCACGTACAACCTCATCGAGTGTTTTGTTTTCCCTTGAACCTTTACTACAGCAAAATCATTCTGGTGCAACGTGTTATTGCTCTGGTAATGTTCACATGGTTCATCTCCCTCCAAGGTCGAAAATGGTTCGTTGTTATCGTCAAGATCTGAGCTCCTGTTGTGCATGAGGAATCGCTGTCAAAAGAGGAGCACATTTGAGTGGGAGGACCTTTTTTTTGTATGCTTTGGCTTAGGTTTGGCCTACAGGAACAATGCCTTCCTTATTTTTTCACGTGTTTGCTAATATGTTCTTCTCTTTCTCATTTTTCTCTCTTTCTTGTTCTTCGAGGTGTTGCTTGTGAGGTGATCAGCATTGATTTCATGCCTCTTCCTGTTCTCTTCGTCTTTATTTTGGTTTGAGGGAGAGGAGTGGTCTTCTGGGGATGCAATAGTTAGCTCAGAACATAGAGACCTTGAGGTAGATGTTCTCTCAAATGGTGCAGATGATGTTGAAGCTGCTACTGCGTCAATGGATGTCCCAATGAAGTTGCAGGAGGAATTTCTGGATAATTTTGCACCGGATCTTCTTGCAATGGGGAGCATTGTTCCAATACCACTGCAGGTTTCAATTTCTTGGCCGAAAATGACGAACCTCTGTTCATCTGAATCCAAACTCTCTTCTGTTTCTGCCTCATCTGGCAGACCAACTGAGTTCAGTTACTTCTGCAAGAAGAAAGTCAGCACCAGTGAATTTGTTTCTATCATAAGGATGTATGCCAGTGCTACGAAAGCCTTGGGCTGTCATTTCTACTGTAGCTGACTTTTCGAAGGATATTTCGATGAGTTGTGCAAACTCACTTGTTGTTTGACCAGGGCGGGTAGTTAACCAACGGTCAGCAGCAGCATCATAGTATGCCTTGAAAGGCTTAAAGAAGCATCTGTCTTAGGGTTGAGTCTCATGACTGCTGTAGGGTGGCAAGGTAAGGATATACGTGTTGTTGGACTTAGCAAAGTTCACTGCTGCTAAGGTGATATGAGAAATGTGGTTATCAAATATAAGGAGCACTGAGTTCCCAGGATTTGGGCGGTGAGTGAAACGTTTAAAGTGAGCCAACCACTTCAAGAATGTGGCTGTGTTGATATAGTTAAAGCCAAGTCACTCCCAGTAGGCCAAAGGTGAGGTAACATTTTTGATCAATAGGTGGGTTTCTCGCTTCTTAGCGTAAATGAAAAAGGGAGGGATGAAGTGCCTCAACGTAGCTCATAGCACACACCACAGTAGCAGTTTTCCATTGTTCTGCTGAGACTGATTTTGCAACTTGTTTCGTGTATGTTATAAATTCTCTCAGGTGGAAATTTGTACTTTTTATGGCTCCGTCCAAGTTATCTAAATATAGTGAGAGTTGAACCCAGTAGAATCCCATGTTTCTCGCCATGGTTTTCTGTGGGGTTCTTAATGATATCGATTTCGCTTCATGAACTCCCTAGTGAAGTCGTTTTCCGCCATTTGTGATGAGTCAGGAAAAGGAACTCGCAGGCAGAACTTTCAAACCAAAGTCGAAGTGTCTCTTGTCTAGTTCAGGACAATGTATTACCAATTCTTTTGCTTGAGCTGCCGAGAACACCTTTCTGAATCTTCCAAGCTAGGGCCCTCCTTTTCCTTTCTTCAATCTCTTCCTCAGTGCCGTGTCACAGAAACCAACGGCTTTAGCAGCTTGTCGAATCGAAGTGCCTTCGTTTATTGATCCACAAGCTTGATGATAGAGAGCTTGAGTGAGAGGCTTCTGCTCAGTTTTTTTCTTGTCCGTCCTGGAACATAAAAAATATTGATTGGTACCTCACATTCCGCACAAACAAGTTATGTTGGTTCTAAAATATAAACTAGTCCTGAAACAGTTTTCAAAATAGTGAATCCTTATGGAAATATGATATGAAATACATACATAACGGGAGGAAGAGAGGCAAAGGTTTGCAGATGGGGTAAAAGTTGGCAGTGCAAACCTTTACCTCATGACCACTGCCAACCTTTGCCCAATCACAATGAGTTCAAGCCCAGGTAAGATCTCGCAATTACAGTTCAGAGAATCAAAGAACGAATAAGAGGATTTGGAAGCTTATTTACTACGTTAACATACAAAAATACGCCATCAAACTCCATAAAATTGCCTCAAAAATTACAATAAAACGCTTACCACATTTTCTCGCCTCAGGAGGAACTGAGCACCAGGAAGATTCACGTGGTAACTTAAAAAGCTCTCGGTTTTCTGGTTAGAGTTGAAGTTTACACCCGACCTGAGGGATGAGGAAACTTCGCCCTTTTGTAAGCATTGCCTGCATCTCCATGCGATGGTTTTGCCCTTTTATGTGATGAAATAGCACTCAACTCCACCATTCTCCCCCTTGTGGTAACCTCTTGAGTGATCATAAGGTGTTTAATTCAGGGGTGGATCTACGCCATGTGCGCCAAACTTAGATTTGAGACAATCTTGTTTGGGGTCATATCTTGAATTTTCGAGGAAAGGTTTGAAAAGATTTGATATGAAACGAAACTTTCGCCTTCCTTGGGTTGGCTTTCAAGACCCCGAAAAAAAACTGAAGCAGGGGTTTCATCCCTGTCATACCACGCCAAGAAACTTTCTCTTTAAACTCTTTCCAGATCAAATCGGGACGTAGAATTTGAGGTAGCCACTGGAAAGCAGCACCCTTCAAAGCTCTTTCTAACAATAACAGATGTGCGTGGGGGCGTCCTAGCACAAAATTTCTCCACATATCATCTTCTCGAGAACGAGAACGAAAACGAGAAAAACCATCATCACCATAGCTGCCATGATCGCTAGTTGATGTTACAGCCGAGTCAGGATGATTCAGGAGGCCACCTTCACTAATCTCGCCGTCCTTGAAGTCCCGATACACGACAAAAGGCTCACAATCGCCGTTCATCTTTCGGCTCGTGATTGAATAGGCTCATGATCGGGTTTTGTTGTTGTTTAATGAACAACTGAAAAACTAGATTTAAAGTTTAAACTTTGGACACTGAAACAGCGAGTCAAGATGGCGAATCTCTCTGTCTGGACATGCGCCTTAACTGCCCTGGCATTGGGACGGTCCTCCCTCTGTCCAAGAGGGTGTGGCGGTCGACACTTTCACTGATAACCGACGCTGTCGCGTGGGTAGAGGCGAACTAGTACATATACATAGTTTGTTATCAACTACAAATGTGCATAATGTACAAAGTTTGCATAAAACAAAGGAGTTTGTTTTTCGTCTATTTTTCACTGTTTCAATTGATTGAATATTGCGTTCCATCGTTTTCAGTCAGAAAACCAGAAGAAGAATAGAAACTCGCAGGCACTTCCTTATGACCATGCTCGAGTAGTTCTTAATGAACTATCTAACATCTCAGAATCGGATTACATCAATGCTTCGACCATAGTAGGTCCTCAGTCTTTTCATATTGTAAAATAGGCGAAAATAGTCATTGACTGCACATAGGGTTTCTCCGTCTCAGTAACCAATTTATTAGTTTATTGAGATTTCGGAATCACTTGCAGGCAGACCACGATCCACGGAATGTTGCTTACATAGTGACACAAGGACCATTACCGCACTCAGTTCCAGACCTGTGGCAGATGGTATGGGAACAAGGGTGCGTTGTTATTGTTATGCTGACTCGCCTTGGTGAACCTGATGCGCCACTTTCCCATAGGTACTGGCCTGAAGATGGGTCAGAAATTTATCACATTTACGAGGTGATTAATCATCTTTTTCCATTAATATTCGCCTCACTTTTACCATGATAACACTCTTCTTATTGTTACTTTTAACCTCATGACGACAGGTACATCTTGTTGGTGAGTACATGTGGTGTGATGACTACGTTGTAAGAAGCTTCTACTTGAAAAATATGAAAACAGGAGAAACAAGAACTGTCACTCAATTCCACTATTTGTCGTGGCCTGAAAATGGAACTCCAAATGCCACCAAACCTCTGCTTGAGTTCAGAAGGTGACGATTCAGTACCTTAACATTGTTTATCATAGCAGCGTGTATGAAAATTAATTAATCTCGTACTCTTCGCCATAGGAAAGTGAACAAATCCTTCAGAGGAAGATCGTGCCCCATTGTTGTCCACTGCAGGTAATTAGTTATTTTAATACTATCCAGATTTATTTTCATGTATTGAGGGGTTGGACTTCATTGCATCATTGTTAGAAATAAGAAGAAAGTTTAACTAAGTGTGATGTATTCACAAAGCTTCCCACTATTCCATAACTGCTGAATTACATGGGATAATTCAAGTAATGAGTTACTAGCTCAGTAGTAACACTGAGTTAACTTATTAGAAAAGGTATTCACACAATTGCCAACATACACCACACTCTACAAAATAGTTTTTTAAGAGATAAGAAGCCAAGGTTTGTTCACCAATAATCTTCACATTATTCAAAGAACTATAAAATATTGCAACACTAATGGTTAATTTAAAAAATCATTGACATCTTGGATAACTGTGCTAAAAAAATATACTGTTTCTATTTATGTGTGTACTGAATTTCTGGTAGAACATTAGTTTTATTTATGTTAGTGACTATGTGATGTTTGATTGACAGTGACGGTGTGGGCAGAAGTGGCACATACGTTCTGCTGGACATGGTCCTCAACCGTATAGCGAAAGGTGCCAAAGAAATAGATGTAGCTGCCACCCTGGAGCACATTAGAGACCAGCGGGCCAAAGCTGTTGCGACTAAAAAACAATTTCAGTTTGTCCTTCAAGCTGTAGCTGACGAGGTAATGTACTCAGTTCCTAGATAATAAATTATTTTTGCACATGTATATGCGCTTAACTATGTATATGCGCCTAGCTTAACTATAATTGGTGACTATTATTATTCTAATTCTGATATGTAGATTCCTTAGCAAAAGACTGGAGAGATGCTCTACTGAGATCTTGATGAATGGAGAATCTCTACCTTTAAAGCTTTAATGCTTAGCTAAAAGCGTTAAATAGTGTTTATGTACCTTAAGATCCTCATCAGTTGTAAGAACAGTCTTAAGACTGGTGTAGGAAACTTTCGATACTAAATGTGTAACAGAACTGTTCCCTCTGCAACAAGGGAACATGTAAATTGGTGATCTTGGCGGTTGCCGTGCTGGGGCAGTAGGGGATAGCACTGGTTTGGGTCATCCATTCCATCTTATCTTTCTGAGCAGAACCCTTCCCAGCAGCACCAAGCTCGCTCGTTTAATTCATACCTGTCAGTGAATTCAATTTAGGTTGTCCCATTTCCCTCTTTATTTCATATAATTATTTTCCGTACAAGCAGAAGGTTAGATTTCTTATTATTAATATGGAGTTATACTTTGTTATCAATAGTGCAATTCATTGGGCTGATTTGGTTTGTTTAGTAATCTTATTCGTGGAGTTACTATTTTATTATAGGTTCAAAGGAATATTGTATTTTATTTTAATTTGGCATCCAGTCAATTCCATTACGAATGATAGTTGCTCTGTCATCCTAAGCAACTTCCAATTTGAAAAGTAAATCAGCATACAGTAGCATTACCCTGTTGTACAAAATAAATCTTTAGAAGAAGAAGAAGAAGAAGAAAAAATGCTTTATTCTAGATTATTATAAACATTCGACGAAGTACATAAACAACAGCATAGTAGGCATGGTCAATAGACCGTCTGCCGAGGTTGGCCAATGCAAAAGTAAAAATGAACACTACAATGTAAAGAAAAAAAAAAAAGAAAAAAAAGCAAAAAAAGTACACCGTGTATATGGGCAGTAATATGACGAATTCAAATAAACAAACTGCCTCCCATTATAAATAAATAAATGAACTACTCTTTCACAATCATGTCCAGTTAAATTCCAAAATTAATTCCCTCCTATACTTCCACGCTGAGTTAACATATGCAGCAAGTTGGACCCATTTATCTTTATTACTAATAATACCCAAATAAGCCTGCTCATCCACCTCCCTCGTCCCTAAATACCTTATTCTAAATTCTGCCAGGACAGGACACCTTGCTACAAAGTGGAACGAGTCCTCCCTCTCCCGGAGGTTACAGAGCGCACAGTCGTCCCGATTTCCTTCCAAATGTGGCCTGTAATTAAGGGACAGCAACTCACCTCTGACCTTCAACACCCACCTGAGAGCTCCAATGTCAAGACCACCATCACCATCCACAAACCTGACACTTGGGGTCGCATGGTCAATTCGCGCGTACCACACTCGGGAAAGGGACCCCGAGGCCCGCTGCAAAAATTGATCTCGTTCCACCTGCATCATTTTATCTATTAAGGGGCCACGCCCACCAGCGATTAGTGAGCCGTTTGCACCGATAATTTGGCACCCGTACCGCTCCTGCAGCCCGATCCAGTCACGCACCCACGAGACCTTGACACGCATAACCTCACTGGCAACTATATGCGGAAATCTATAGCTTGGCATGCGGGACACCTTTATAATATAATCGAGATGCAATCGCAAGCAGTAAGAGTACAAAAGGCAGGTTCCGGTTTCCAAATAAACAAAATAGTTAGGAGTTCCCTCTGGCAGCCAGAACAGCTTTTTTAAAAAGTATCGTTGGAATCTCTCTATTTCCTCAAACATTACTACACCCCAAACTTGGGCTCCATACGTTAATATAGCTCTGAAGACTGTTTCAAAAACCGCCCATTTAGCCTTCAAAGGCACATCATTTTGCCTCAATAAGCCCTGCCATAAGGTGTTAACCCCGTACTTTGCCACACTGACCCTTTTTTTGTGATGGGAGAGATACGAGAGCCTGGGAGTCAGTACAATTCCCAAGTAGGTAAATTGAGAGACTACCTCCACTACTTTCCCTTTATAAGTCCACTCCTCTGCCCTCCCCAACCTTCCCCCTCTCCGAAAGACCATTATTTTGGACTTGGACAAGTTCACCTTGAGGTCCCACCTATCGCAATAAACACCCAGCTTATTTATACCCCGTTGCAGCTTGCTAGGCGAGTCCGTTATCAAGACCAAGTCATCTGCATACTTTAGCAGGCCAATTACTGTCTCTCCAACCCTGATACCGGTATCAATACAATCCCCCATATTGTTTATAAACAGAGAGAACAGCAGTGGGCTCAAGATACATCCCTGCTTCAACCCACCAGTCATCTCAAAGGACTCCGATAACTTTTCCCCTGCCCAAACTGCTGAGGCAGCCCCCCTGTACAACCCCCTCAGTGAATTAATAATTTTTGTAGAAAATCCCATGGCAAACAGCTTCTGGTACAGCGCATCCCTAATAATCGTATCAAATGCCTTATGAAAATCAACAAAGAAAGCATAAAGCTTCCGCCCTTTATGCCGTGTAACCAGGTGTACAAGATCTGTCAAAACATATATACAATCCACAGTTGAATATCCCTTCCGAAACCCCGCTTGATCCTCGCATAAAATCCCAGCAGTATCTATGTGGTTCTGCATTCTGAGCTGCAAAAGCGCTGCAAATAATTTCGAGTTTGTATTTATAAACGACAGTCCCCTATAATTACCAACATCGCCCGGATCCCCCTTTTTGTGCAGCGGAAAGATGACGGATTTTGAGTAGTCCTCCGGAAAGATAGCCGATTCAAAACAGTGATTGAATAAATTCAGGAGTTTTTCCAGAAAAGTGTCCGGAGCAGACTTGTAGAACTCATACGGCACTCTATCGATACCCGGAGCCTTGTCATTACCACTAGCCTTAAGAGCTGTCTTTAACTCCCCCAGGGTAAACCGTTCGTCCTGAGCAGTACAGGATGTGTAAGGCTCAACAAAAGCACAAAGTGTCCCACCGAAATCAGGGTTCAACAAGTCTCGAAAATGCTGGCCCCAGCTCTCCATACTAATTTCACCCATAACTCTACTATCCGAGGTCTTGAACCTCTTAGCGAGTTTCCAGAAATCTTTACTATGTTTAACCACTTTCAATTCATCAATTACATTTCTGTAGAAAGCTTTTCGCTTATCATCGCACAGCCGCCTGTACTCACCCCTCAGTTTGTTATAGGTTTGCAAAACCAGCACATTATCGCCAGATCTCCTTATTACCTTTAACAAACCAAACACCTTTTCCCTAAATTTAAAGCACTTATAGTCGAACCATGGTTGAGCCTTTTGAAAGGATTTAGTTTCAACAGGAGAATAGCTGGCCGCCTTTTTCACACTTTCCACCAGAGCGGCACTATAATTATCAATGTCATCAATATTATCCATCAACTGCTCGACAATTGCCCCCAGCTTTTCTCGATATTGCTTCTCCTTCGACCCATCCCATCGAAGTCTTGGCAGCAACCTAGAGCAGCCCTGTTCTTCCCCTCCCCCTCCCATATTCCCCTTGAGCGAAAAATAGAGTGGCATGTGATCGGAATAAATTTCAGCTCCCACTTGAAACTTCCCAATTAAATTTAATAGGCCATAAGAGATACAACAATAATCAATAACCGACTTTCCAGCACCGCCCAGAAAAGTCAACAAACCCTCAACATCCCCAGGAGATCGGCCATTAAGAACCGCCAGACTGTAATCACTACAAAAATCAAGAAAACTATTTCCCCTGGTGTTCACTATTTTGTCCTGCGATGCCCGCACTTGAGAGAACTCCCCCCACTCTAAACAGTCTTCATCCGGGAGCACCTGATGTGTACCGATTCGGACATTAAAATCCCCCACAATGATATAGTTGTTAACACTACATTCATCCAAAGCTGCCCTCATCCTCAAAAAGTCGGTCTCCCAAAAATTACAATTTAAATAAACTGGTACCACATTAATGTTCAAACCTTGCAGGGAAAATTGAAAAACATACATTGATTCCACAATTTGGATATCAACCATGAAAGTAATCAATCGTTCACTTCTTATGCCATAGAGAGCTCCCCCGCTTGCCCTACCATACCTAGCTGCTTTTGTAGCGGGCACCCACCAAAGTTTATGATAGGGAAAAAATTTCTTAAAACCAGAAAACCCCTCTTCCATCATAAATGTTTCAAACAAAAAAAATACATCAAAACTTTGCAAAAACTCAAAAAAATAAGGATTATTCCGCTTATTACCCAACCCCTGTATATTATAAGAAATAAATGTAAGGTCCCCTAATCGATCAGTATAAGTCGCCGCTGAATGCACTCCGTCGAGCCTGTCTCACGAACGCTGCTGTAGTAATTGGGAGATGAACACACCAAATTCCGGCTGGAGGCCTAATAGTTGTTGCAGTTTCTCCACGCCATCTCGCTCGCCATGGCGCAGCCCTAGGGTTTCATGCCATGTGAATCCGTGGCTTAGCACTTCTAATACATCTGACCTCAGCCGAACCTTAGCCGAAGGAACCGAGCGGCCACATGCCATCTCCCTTCTAATACGCAGTAAAAAACTTCTCTTTCGGCGGGTAGCAGCCGGGTAGTCCTGATCGATAAATATACTGGTATTCCTCAACTTTCCAGTTTGTCGTAGTACCAACCATTTATCGCTTTCAAGTAAAAAGTGCACGAAAACCATTGTTCTACTCGATGGGGGCTTACCTTGAATAATTCGGAGCGAAAAAAGACGCTCGTCAATTTGCACACCCAAAGTATTCTTGAAAAAGTTCACTACGTGCCCCTTCAGATCCCCATCAGTGACCCCCGCAGGAACTTGTAGTCCCTTGATGATGACATTATTCTGCCTCAACCTTCTGTCAAAAGTCTCGAGCTGGGCTGACATTTTCATATTCTCTTGCCTCAAAGCTTCTATTTCTTTACGAGTTTCAGCCTGTACTTTCCCGATCTCCGCGGCAATATTCGCCGAGAATGCGTTGAACTTTTTATCAAGCAAAGCACCGAATTCATTAATAAGAGATCGCTTCGTTTCTTCATCCATTGTGGAATAGGTATTCAGAACGTCTCCAAGCTTATTTTTCTTGTCGTCCTGGCTGTCCCCAGGGGAGCTTCGTTCCCTTTTCGAAGTCGTTTTATTCACGGGCGTATTATTTGCGTCTTTTTCGGCCGCTTGCGTGGACAGATTCATTACGTTCTCCGCCAACCACGCCGGAGTGACTGACCACTCTAAATATTGATGATAGATAGGCAGGTACCTGGCGGCCCAAGACGATAAGATAACTCAAGAGGAGGGGGCCAGCAGCAATCACCCGCAGTCGCCCCACTTTGTCGTCTCTTCAAGGTCACCACGTCACGCCTCTCCAACGAGACCGATCTCACGGCGATGGAACCAAGAAATCTGCACGTCGCGGGAGACAAAAAGGAAACTTTCCAAACAGTATAAATTAACAGGGTACTCACTGTTTGACCACTCAGCAGTGTACACTGGACATCCACCAACACTCGTGCAAAAATTCGTTGTAAAAAAGCCAATATTACCACCGCCAAAAAGTTGTAAACAGAGAGCAACACTCGACACGTCTTACTCGGACCACGGCTCAAGGCCAACCCTCCAAAATAAATCTTTACTTGATTTATCAGAACCAATGCCACTTTTACCATTTGGTTTTTCTCTACTTCCCATTACTAAGTCCAATAAAAACGTAATCACCTCATCACAAAAATGTTCATAGGGTGTCAAGAATTGCATCTGGTCTACCCCTGTGTGGGACTTTAGTGTATAGGAAAACAATCTACGACAACAGTGATTGCTGACTCACTGGCATTGTGTCTGGAGCTAAACATTCTTCAATTTGACTAGGAACTGTCTCTGTTATTTGAAGGTGGCGATTTGACCTACCAATCATCTATGGTGTTTGGATAGTGGAATGTTTTATTACATTTTAAGGAGTATCTTGATACCTTTGCTACCAAAACTCTCTGTTCCTCATAATAACCTCAAACTTGGGAAGTAGAATTATCTCTGTACCGGGATGAACCAAACTCTTTCAATCAGCGTAGATTCGTCTGGGGCATTTGTGCTGACTGGGCACCTCAAATGTCACGATTTGCTCGAAACTTCACTGCCGTCAGTTGTAACCGAGTGGTTCACTCCACACCGTGAATCCTGCGCCTGGGTTTGCTCCCACCCAGTTCCCTGTTGGTGGTAGTAAAACATCTTTCACTCCATTAGTTTGCGCTGCCGACCACACAGAAAAACTTGAAGGTTCTTCTAGTGTGATGGGAATGTTTGATCCCTCGCCTTCAATTTTTCTGTCTTTCTACTGTGACGTACTCTCTCCTCCATCATTATGTTCAAACGTTGTTCGTTCTTGATGAACAGTTGAACACAGTTTTGTGTTCAATCGATGACAGTTGCTTCAGGACAGATGTTGAGAAGCTTCTGGTCTACCAGGATCTTTCGCATGTTTACCTCCCTGGTCGATAAATAAATTCATTCATTCATACTTTCTCTGCTCAAGATTAGGTTCCTCTTTGTTGTGTGGACAGCAACGCCCTGATTGCAGTACAGAGCAAGAAACTGCAGTGTTCATGAGTATGGTGTTTGGATAGTGGAATGTTTTATTAATTTTAAGGAGTATCTTGATACCTTTCTTTCAGCGGAGGCTTATGCGGGGCATTTGTGCTGACTGGGCACCTCAAATGCCCCAATTTGCTCGAAACTTCGCTACCGTCAGTCTGAACCTGCATTCGCTCCTACCTGTTCCCTGTATGTGGTGGTAAACCATCTCCAAAAATAATTCGCGAATAAAACACCTTGTTCGAATTACTATTAGGTTAATATCATATTCACTCCCTATCTCACATAGTGCAATACCGCTAATTCGCCCCGTAACATCTCTCTAAAGTTATGAATTGAGATAAGCATTCGTTTCCTCTGGCTGGCGCATTCCTTCCTTTCAGTTTTTCATGCTCAGTAGGACAATGGTTGAATGAGGTCTGCAGTTTGGACCAGCAGTTGACCACAGCATTGCTTTAAATGGTTAATAGGTAGAACCCATTGATTTCGGATTTGTAAATGTATTTAGTAACTATTACTAATCTTATTATATATGTAGTTCACCCCTTCAACTTTCTCCTGCTACTCCTACTTCAATCATGAGCCGTTCAATTCACCCGCCTCAATTTGTCAAAAAACCTGGATAGTGTGAGGGATTCTAGACTTTATTGTCACCACATGTTAATTGTTTGGCTTCTGAGTTTCGTGGTATTTGTTAATGTTAAAATGTATTTTGGATTTGCGTTCTGGAATTCGGTGTATTTTTCAATCAGCGTTCTTAACAATATCCTATCTTATAGTATCCATTAGTGTAGATTTGACAGTTGAAGAGCTAGCAACTTGATAGAACCTCGAGCTAAGGTGAAAGTAGTTTTTTCTTGATTAGTAGGAACGCTTTATTATCCGGTTTCCATGCCATCGTGTAACAACAATTTGTGAGGGATACCCTCTACTCCTCAAATTCACCATCTTTTTTGCCCTATTAAAGGTACAGTCGCGTTTCTCGACGATGTCTCCCCAAGTGTTTGTTGCCCCAGGTGTTAAGTTCACAGCTTGCTTCATATGTCAACTAGATCTGTGCAAATTTATCTTGTTGCATGCTCAACTTTCTCAACTGTCTGTAGCTTACAGTTGAAACCTGCCAGGCTTGAAGCCAAGATACTTGCTTGGAAATTCCAGTCGAAAGATCACCCTTCGATCATCCAACAACTGTCTTCTCTGTGATATTCCACTCAGCTATGTAACTTGGCATGATGGCTAGATACCATTATGTTTAGCCCCTTTTACCTAGTACGAGGGACAAAAGTCGTATTTATCTGTAGTTGTAGTCTCCCATATGATCAAGGCGAACCAACAACCTATTGCAGTGCGCTTATTTGTCCTTGCAGGTCCAGGCCATTTTAAAAGTTTTGCAGCAGCAGTAAATTCAAGTAAACATACATCAAGCACATCAAAAAAGGCCACATATTCGACGCAGCACAGTTAGCGGGTGGATTAAGACATGAATTGAAATTCAAAGTTAATTGACAGGCAGCATTCCAAGGGCATTTGAGTAGTTGTTGTGTAAGAAGGGCTGCGACTGTTCAATACGCTTTATTATTTCTTCATGAAATTGTAACTTTGCAAAAATACTTTTGAATACATTGTTGGAAACACTACTGATATACAAGGTTGGAAATTGCAGTGTACGTGATCAGCACGAGTTTGATGTTATTAGTTAACTGTAAGTTATAAAACCTCAAGTACCTTCTTACTGTGTGCTGCAAAATCCAAAACTCAGATCACCAGGATGTTGTATAAGTAATATTCCATGTCTACGGTGAGAGTAATATAGAAATGAAAGGTGCAAATTATTTTAGAATTTACACTGAACTGAACGTGCTTACTTTAAGAAAAATAGGATAACAGGGGGCCGAGGGAACAGTGTAGTCGTAGCTATTTAGGCCTATTCCCAACTCCTCTCAGTTTTTGAGATTCAGCATTTTGTCGACATTAGTCAAGAAGGGGGGGGGGCTTCAGTGCGTTGAGCATCTGTTACTTGCTCATTAATTACTTATCTGGAAACTGTCTCGTGGAAAACTATATTAGTGTTTAATAATCACGCAAACAGGAATACTCAACTATTCAAACGATTAGTGTTTTCAGAGATACAACTTGAAAGTAGTGAGCAAGACTCAGAGCAAACTATAAGTTGTGGTTGCATCATTTGTAACTCAAATTTACGGAAATAGACAACATTCTAACAACTCCATTTATTTATTTGAAGTATGTTTGTTGTCGCTAGTACCTTGGCACTAAAACTTGTTCACGTAGTAAACCTCACACACCTTCGTGATTTTTGGCACCCTCTGAGGCTAGGCATATTTCCCTTTTATTGTTCATGTCTTCAAGTTTTCTCGGTTAGCAAGATTGTAAAAGAGTGATTATTGTGTAAAGCTGTGCAGGCTTCTCCTTTGTGTCTGGCAAATCTGTTTTCACTGAGTTGAAAGTGCAGAAACTCTTGGTGATTCAAGAGAAATTCTTCCAAAAAGTTTGAGCCTGGCATTCTAGTTATTCCTATAATTGTCGTCGAAGCATTAGAATACGAAGAACACAAGCTATCCCCTTAGTTTCATGGTAAAACCACCACTCTTAATTTCTAACAAGAAGTTGTTTCTAGTCAGATACAAAAAATCAGGTAAAGCCGTCCAACTCCTAAAATGATTTTTATCTTATCCAATATCCTGACACCTATACTGAAACGGAAAAATTTCATAGTTGTGACCAAAAACTCTGTCTACAACTGGAAATAATTCATGACGGTGATGCTGATTATATTTGTGTCTAACGGAAATAAACTTGCATACAAAAAGGAAAGTTAGGTACTCCCATTTGCAGGACTGCGAGGGAGTTTGAGTTTTCAAGTAAAATGTAATCGAGTTACTTAGATAGATATGTCCACAATGGAGTCGAGAAAGAATTCTTCCTCCGTTCGATGTGTACACAATTCCAAGACCTTATAGAAATCTGGTTGCAGCCAACAATTTTGGCATATACAATGCACTAATCTCAAAGTAAGTATATAAACATGCATTTCAATAAAGAATACTTGGTAGCTTAGTTCAATGGTTGAACAGAAGCCTGTGGAGGACCACATTCACAGATTTGTGGCCGAACTGATACCAGCTGTTTTTATGGGGGTTAGAGTTACCACATGGCTGCTGTTTATATCTTCTACTGACTACAACACATACAAAGAGTGTTAAATTCGAGTCCTAAGAAAGCAATTCTGCTATGAACTCCTAATCAAACTCTCAGGTGATATAATAATTCCTACCAAGACTCCCAATCACCTGTATGAAAGGAGTAAAGGAATAAAGATGAAAGGAGAAATCATATTTTTAAGGGTTTGACTCTAAGAACCCATAGGAGAGCTTAAGATAGCCAATTTGAAGGCCACTGAGGGGGAGTGAGGAAAGAGTACCTATTCATACCATGGCTTGGATCCATACCTATCCAATTCAATAACGTGAGGCACAAGGTGGCAGTTGGTTGGTTGGTAACATGGCACTGAGGATCTCTCTTTGAGTAATCAATTGTACACACGTTGATGGGCAATCAGTGAACAAATAAAAATAAACTTGTAAACTCTGGTGCTACAAGTATAACTGAACTGGGATCTTAACTGGTTCGTTCATCACAGTTATTGTCAAGATAGGCTTGGCTAGGAAATTCTGATATTAGTATGATGTGGGTAACCGTGTGTACAACTGTGTTTGTTGAAATCACATTGATGATTGAGTTCCCTGGTATATTCGCAGTTGATACACAGACCCCATCAAATGCATGATACATTTCAGAGTTACAGTTATACCTAGGTCTTGAAGAATAAGAAACTTATATAGTCATGAATGGGGCTGTAACTTAAAACTTACTACTTACACAAGCTTCAGTTTAGATCCGAGCTTTGGAAATTGGCTTTCAAAGCGTCAATGTTTTCCATAGGTCTACTGTCTAAGATAGTCGATCGAAATGTGTCATGTACTCACAATAGGTCGTGAATTAATGATCATCACAACCCGCACCTCTTATGGGTACCATGAATATAGTCCTAGTAGTTATATTAAAGTCCTTGAATGAATGTTTATACAGCATTAGTGATGATTGTTGATCGTTTTCATAATAAACGCCAGCATGAAATAAGTTTATGTTCTCTAGTTGAAGGACTACATCTTCTGTTGAAGACTAAAACTTGACGCATTCATCAAAAGATGTAATATTATTTGTTACTAGTTTTTGAAACGTTTGTTATAGTTATTTTGGTGCATTTCAGTAAATTACTAGGAGCGTTGAGCCTTAGGTATTTCCAACCAAACAAATCTTTTTTGACATTATTTAAATACCATTGATCAAGTTACTTATGTCGTAGGAGCATGTCATTAATAGAATGTGAAGGAGAGTAAAGGGGACTTCTGTTTGAAGCACATAATTGGGTAATGTTGACTACCTTCAGAAGTAGCTCACAATAAAATTTCGGTTTGTAATCACTTAATACACTTGCACTTATAATCGTGTTTCATAGTGAACATAAATGTTAAATCGTTAGGAATGAAACTTGAATACTGTCAGCTCACGTTGATTTCATGCTTATTTACCTCATGTTGTGGCGTACTCTTCTCATTATAATTTCGATTAATTTAATACGAGAGTTGTGAATTATTGTAGTAATTCATTATGTGAAATGATGGAGAAATTCAACAGTCATTTACTCCACATCCCGATCTGACTTCTCTGGTTTCAATACCTAGTATATGAGCTGCTTCAACCATGATTTGCCAAAGTGGAACCATAGGAAATCAAAACCACCAGTGATTTTGGTCAGTGTTTTTTTTAAATCAAGACCAACAGTGATTTTGCGAGTGTAGGCCAGTTGCTCGTGGTTCCACTGTTTATCTACTTCCTGCGTTTAATTACTTGGGACTGGTTCTTTTGGAATAATTTGCTGTGCAGAATGGGCTTCACATTATCCCACATGCCAATATCACAAGAAGTGAAGGATGGGCAGCATAGCTAGGGTGGATGTTGTGCCCTGCTATTCCTTTTCAATGAACCTGTGTCCCCACTGTTTAATTTGAGTTACTTATGAGCTTTTTCAGCTCCTAGAGAAGATTACATAAGAACCTGTTGTGTGGAGGAGACTAAGAGATCGACAACCCTATTAAAAAAAATTAAACCAAGCTGCAAAGTGCAAAATATGAAGTGATTTTAACTACGTGGTAAGAGATGTTATCTAAACAACGATTGTGATACGTGAATTTAAGTTTGATAGTTACGTGAAGGTTGACGTTGAACTACCATAGTGTTATCCTAATGTTAGTTAATGCTGTTCGTTGACTTTAGAGGATGTGGCTGAATGTTGCTTTTTCTCGAGTTTCTGTGAATCTTCAATGCGTTTAACTTATGAAGTGAATACCTGAATCTCAATTCCACAGCCTAATATGTATGAACGCCAAAGACTCAACAATGGTAGCCTCCCAAACAAACTGCTTTCTCCAGAAAATCCACAGTAGATCATTGGAACGGGGGTGAGGGGGCTCATGTAGCTGTCATCATATTTCTGAAGTAACTCCTTTCTCTTGGAATCATATATATGACTACAAATGGCTTGTGGCCTTGGAGTTGTTAGCATTACTATACTAGGGATTCCATTGTTCTTTAGATATTGAGTTGAGCTTTTATTTGAAATTGGCTCCTTCAAACCTGCTTTTCTGTCAAAAAGGGGATGATGGCTGAGAAAAGTGGAGTTAGGATGCCACTAACTTAAAAAATCTTATCAACAACATGCAGTCACTAACTTCACCATTGAACCTGACCTGACCTGGCTATATGTCAGCTAGCCTAGTTTATCCTTACACTCGTCAATCACTTGAAATATTATAGCTTAAAAATAGGGTAGAAATTGAATGAAAAAACCCTATAAATCAATGAATCAACAACCCCAAAAAGCTCAATTTGCCAGTCCTAATGTCTCACAGGTCCATGTTTAGCCTCCTAAGGAATGCTAGGCACTTTCTGCATGAGTCTTCTTTGCTATCCACCTTTAGAAAGGTAGTGCCAAAGTCCAGAAATCGCTTCCTCTAAGGTCTCTTCCACTGGGCCAGGATGTGGTAGGGAGTCTCCTCATCTGTACCTCACCACCTACCTCAGTGTGTGACTTTGCAGTGCCTTGTGATGATCCCCACAATCTACCTTAGGTCCTTTCTCTCCATCTTATGAAGGCTGCATTATCCCTTGTGTTTGCCATGAGCATTCCAGACTGTCTGGTGCATTCTTCTGGCATATTGTCTCACAGTCCCCTTGACTAGTGAAATAGAAGTCCAATAGTGGGGTTGTGACACTATAGGTACAGTAGACGAACTGAGTCTGGCCGGATGGTCCCCTGGAAGCTGTCCTCTCATTTCCAATGATCCCTTTATGCCTAGGAATCCAATACACATTATCTATATTCATGTTTGCTAAGGAGTTAAGCAGCATCCTGTACTCTAACGCCAGTTTTGATGTTGTGCAGTAATTCTTCAGCGCCTTACAAGATGTTCGACTATCAGTCATTATGTTGATAGTTTTATTGTTATAGTATTTTTTATGTATTATCATGATAACGTAAATCTCTGCTCAGAAAACTGTTGGAGTGGGATCCAGGCCAATGTGTGTTCCACTCCTCCCAGAGCCACTGACTCCAGTGTCTTAGATCCACCTGTGCAGATGTTGATACCATCAGGAGGCCGAAAGCGACAGCTAAATATATCGAGGGGCAGAAGATCGAACATTTTCTCCATGGTACAAGTGGGAGTGGTTTTCTTCACTCCTACGATTAGTGAAGACCTCACATGTCCTCCCACACATTCATTGACAAGTCCACAGGGCTGTTCTTGCCTGCTTGATGATATATTTGATGTGCTTTTTTGCAGGTTAGTCATAACCCAGAATCAGTCCCAGATACTTGACCTGCTCACTGAGCTGAATTGCTTTGCCCGTAATTTCCTGCCATCTCAGTCCTGACAGTTATATTTGTCTTGTAAATGGTACTATGACTGTCTTTGCTGGGTTTATGGACAGCCACATCATGAGCACACCACCTGTAGAGCTGTCCCCATCAGGTCAAATAGCGCACTTTGCACACTTCGCCTGAATGAGCACAGCTACACTGTCAGTGAATCCTTGGGCATAGAACCCCACCAAATTCAGTCTCTCAAGAAGTGAGTCTATCACCAGATTCCATGGGAGCGGGGATCCTATGGAACCCTCCTTGAGGGCATCCCCTCACAGCCCTATGCAAGCATTTTCTTAGCGAGGTTTTCATCTCTCTGCTTTTCAGCAGAAGAATGATCCACCTTACATTTGTATTGACATGAAATTTCGCCAATGTAATTTCAATGCTGCCTCTATTTAAGGCGATCTTCTTATTCCCTTTTGACTCTTCTAGTTTCCTGAGGCCGGTTTCACTCGGGGAGCCGTACGGCTCTCACTCGCGAAGAGGAGGACGGCGTGTGAGACTGAAATACACTGGGAGCAGTGGAGGTTTCACACGACGAGCGAAAACGGCTCCCGCTCCTCAGTTTATTGCTTAACTTATTGATTTAAAGGTGCATATTTTGTACCATTCACGCAGATATTTGGAGTTTTACATGGAAATATGTGAATTGAGCAACTCAACTTACTTCAATGTTATTGCAAGCCTTAATTCAGGCTTAATGCAATTACGCATGTTGGTATCTTCAAGTTGAATGACATTTTTCACCTCGCTGAGGAGCTCAACAAATGTGTCGATTGACATCCAGGAGAAGTTGAAAAACTTTTTGTCATCTTTTCGAAGTTTTTCGTACAGTGTGGCGTAAACTCCTTCTTCATCCCGCTGTTGGTTGATCGGATGGACCCAATACTGTCTGGTACTTTTTTTTGTTGCGTTTTCGGCGTTGAACACGACGGGCGTGAAGGAGGCAAATGGCCAAAGCATGCGCGCGGTCCATCGTTCTTCAACTTGGTGCAGATGACTGCCAAAAAAAGGCGATCGAGAGCCAAAAAGGCTCTCCGTGTGAAAGAGTGGGAGTACGGAACGCTCCGCGGAAAACGCTCCTCAACGCGAGTGAGAGCCGTACGGCTCTCCGCGTGAAACCGGCCTGACTAGTGCATGCAATGCAGAGTCACATGATCTCCCTGAGCAATAAGGGTGCTGGCTATCGATGAGAGGTGTCAATCTAAAGCATTTGTCTCTCGAGTACCTGTCAAGGATCTTCTCCATGGTCTTGTGCTCGAAAGATGTCACGTATATAGGTCTAAGCATATGCGGCATACGGTAACTTGATATTCTTCCTTACCCCGAGGTATGTAACCATGTGCCACCCTACCCCTAAATAGCCTTACCAAGCTGGGTAGGACTCGCTCTATTCTTTTTTGTAGTAGGGTAGGGTAGATCTAATCTGATCCAAGTGACGTGAATGGTTTGAACGAATTAACTACCCAGCGTACTGCGTTCCTGGTTGTTTTTATTGAATGTGTCTACCGAAAAATGTCTTTCATTCAACGGAAATCAAGCAAACCGAAAATGCCGAGCTTCAAATTAGGTTCAAGTAAAGTAGTTACAGAGACAGGTTCAGTGACACTATTGACTGTCTTTTTGTGTGGAGAGAAAATTTATGCATTCCCTGTTCGTCACGGTCAGTATTAAAAACCACGTGTCTTGCAACTACTTAATGAATAGCATGGTCAGGAAGAAGTCTGAAGAGTCTTGCTCGTGTTTTGGCTACTGCAATTTTCCATGAATGCAGTTGATTTGATTGATGGCGTGGTACTATATGCTGAATTTCCATTGGCTGGGAAACTGAGAAAGGGCTGCTCTTTAAATGATTACAGTGTTTTTTTGTATCAGTAAAATCCCAAAATGTGGCTTTCATTTAAATACGTGAATTTAAAATTCATGAAATTTGCGTTGACAAGTTGAGACTTATATGACAAATTATTTTTGGAATCTGTGTAGACAGGGCAGCGCTACGTAGGGGTATGCGCTCAATTTTTTCAATTCTCTAACGATTTAAAATCATTATTGATGATCTACATTACTGCCGTATGTGGGAACCAGGTTCTAGATGTTCTCCCAAGAAGAGTGAATGTATGCACGAAAATAGGGAATTGATTAGCTTCAACGTATTTCAGACAGTTTGATGTGTCGACTGAGGATGAGCTTCTGTGAAAACAGCAGTTCTTCCGCGACATCATGATGATAGTATACACCACTTCCTCTCTATATGTCAGCTCATTGCTAGAGACTTATTCAGAAAACTATTTGTTAAAAAAGGTCTGTACATTACGGTGAGTGAACCATTTGGGTGCAGGCGCATTCTTTATCACAACTGTGTGAAGATGCTCATTCAGTACTTCAAATATATATATTTATCAGATCGCTGGACTTCTTATACGAAGGTGAAGAACAAAACGCTTAATGTCCCATTGACCATCCCAGAATATCTATCTCAGCTCCTTGAAAAGTACCCCCTTGGGAAAGAATAAGCCCAGTCACCCCTTATCTCAGCCAAAATATTCATAAAAATTGCACTTTATAATATAATCAAAATGTTGACGTTAATATTTTTCAATTCATTATTTTTGTGTGCATAAAATAAGATAACCGATAATTTCATTAGTTTTATTTTTGTATTCGAGTCAATTAGATCTGAAATATTTAAAAATAGTTCAAAAACAAATTACCAACTTCTAGCCAGTTGAATCGAATAATTTTAGCAGCACGTATAACTCGTAACATTGGTGTAATAATAAATAAATTAAAAAAGTAGACATAGATGTACCTTTTGTCCTCTAGAAAAAGTATTAACAAGAATGTCAGTAAATTGTTTAAATTTTAAAGTGAGAAATGTGTGTTGTGTAATTTAGATGGCTTTCTACTTCAACGCTTTTGTTTCAATTTAAAATGATCTATTTCTCGAAAAATCAGTTTTCTTGTCGCCATTTCATAAAACTGATTGTGGGAAATCTAGTTGTTTTCATTTTATTTGTAGTTTTACCGTTATATTTAATCCCGTAAATAATGTGACAGTATAAAATAAAAATTTGCTGTGCTTGTTGATATTAATTGTGGAAGATTTAATGCCGAATCTTGCCTTTTCAGTTGCACTGTCATATACAAAAAAAATAAACTTGAGTGTTCGAAGTAAGCCAAAACTTAGGATTGATATTTGTCGATTCTTATTTTGCTTCTGAAAAAAAGTTGGGCTATAAATAATATTTTTGTGGTACCTCACTCACATTGTAATATTAAGGCATACGCATCAGCGATTATTCATGTAGTGTACGTTATGGAATGAACATTATATCCATTTAAGCCTAATGTGTATTATTTATTGAATGTGTATTGAATGAAAAATCAATCGGCGCAGGGCACAGCCTAACACCTGCGGCGAAAGACAAGTTGTTTTCGTTGTGATTCTCGAGGCAGCAGAACCAATGTTAAGCAAAAAATACAGGTCTACAGCAAATTACATAGTGTTTCGATTACCTCGTCAACTGACGTTCTGCTGAAATACACTAGTTTCGATCTGTTTGATCGCAGCAATCTGAATGCAGTGGATAATAGATATATTATAGTCTGAACGGTACCCTACGTATACCCGGACCTGAAACCGTGTACCTTTAGCCAATCAGAGCTCCTTGAGGAGAGTTAACATCTGGTGCGAGGCTTCACACAAATTTTCTGATGCTCGCGTACGTTCAGCAATTTTTGTCTCTCTGGCAACTAATTCAACCTAACTCAACGTAACTTTCAACGAAGAAACTGGTAACGCTTTAGACTTTAGAGCCGTTTTTGAGAAAAAATATTTGGTGTTTTGATCACTATGATAACTATGGTAAACGTTCGGTGGATTTTGCTCATAACCTCATTTTGGCGCCCCATGGTAACCTGTGGGCTGGATATCAAGTTTGAGCTGATTTGGTGCGGTCGTTTTCTCTAAAAATCGTTCACAGACACATACACACGCACAGACCATTTTGCCAAATAGTGTTTTTCGGACTCAGTAGGGTCTGAAACGTAAAGATCTGAAGAAAACTCAAAAAAAAAATCTTCAGCCGATTGCATAACTTTCCTTTCTACTTCGTAGAGTGGCAAGGAAAGTAAAAACAGTTTTGATGTTTCGTTGCTCATTATCTTATTACTTTCCTTGGATCTACAAAGTTTATATTGATAGCTCTCAATAAAGCAACTGTACCATAAAATTCCCATTTGTGGGAAATGACGAGAGCAGCACAATCAATTTCAACCTAGAAACTGCTAATTGAAATTTCAACGATACTTTTTTTAGATGGTTCGTTTTTAATGTTCTGGAATTATGGGGAAAAGACTGTAAAACAAAAATTTGTCCAAGAAATGGCAGTAGTTTGATTTCAGGAATTTCTTAGATTGCTCCTAATTATGTTATTACTGTTATTGAACTGACATCGTTTAAGTAGCTGATTGGACTACCTACTAGGTCTGACAAATTGTTATTGCCACGCTGCTCTCGTTATGTCAGTGAACTACTGAGATACTTCGTTATGTCAGTGAACTACTGAGATACTGCGTTATGTCAGTGAACTACTAAGATACTTCGTTATGTCAGTGAAGTACTGAGAAACTTCCTCCATTCATCAACGACAGGTGACGCCAGTCCCCTCCTCCGAGTCTTAGTAAGGAAGGGAAAGAGATTAAGCCTAACTTTTGATGACAGGGCAGACTTGGATGCGTACATATGCCAGTTAACTCGTGGCTCAAAAGAACTGCTGGAGTGACACTCAAAGTGGTTGAAATTGGAGTCGCTCTCGCTAAGCCTGCACTCATAACTTTAAAAGAAGTGACTTCACTAATCACCTATCCCAACCTAGTGGTAGCTTTGGACGATCGCTATGGTACTTATAAACAGACGGAGCTGCATACAGCCTTGCTACCAGCAAGTTTATCGAGATAACGTACTGATCCACACCACACCCTTCGAGGACCAATTGAAAAGATATACTAGCTTTTGTCGAAGCCTTAAAATTCTTTGACTCGTACGGGTTAGAAATGGTTCCTTTAATAATGAAGGTTGATAATACCTCCCTCACATGGATGCTTCAGTTCAAAATCAAGATGACCAGATGGCTCGTTGGATTGATCGCCACAAATAGCAGAGAAGTACACTGAAATCAAGGTTCTTTGACTCATTGCGGCTAGTAGAAGGGATCTTGTATCGAAAATGGGAAAGCTTAAATGGTCATCTGATACGGATACAGTTCATTGCCCCAAGAAGCATAAGGAATAAGTTAATGCATCATGCACATGGCCCTGCACATGTTGGAGGCCGACGAGAATGGTGTTGCGATGATCTGTCAATCGGGTTCCTACACCCCCTGGGTGGAGGACAACGAGGGCGCGCACCAGCGCGTCAGTACATCTCTAGAAGTCCTTTTCAGTGAGTTGGAGTTGAAGTGGTAGATCCTCTACCAGTGATAGAACATGACAACCGCTTCATTCTCACCGTCGTCGATTACTTCACATAATGGCGGCCAGAGGCTATACCAATCCCTAATCAGTAGCTGAAACAGTGGCTCACGCCTTACTGCAACATGTGATTTCCCGTGAAGCCTATACTCCAGCCCGTGAACCACTGCAGCTAAGACCTGATGGCATGAAGATAAGGTACGACCGAAGATCTTATAACGAAGTTCCGAAATCCTTAAAACGTGGGAGACTTACTCTGGCTTCACAACCCACGTAGAATTCGAGGCCGCAACCTGAAGTTGATGTGCCCTTGGGAAAGGCCTTACGAAAATAAAAAAACTCGATGACACCAAAATTCGAATCTACAGCGTTGGTGTAAGAAGTCAACCTGTAAACTGGTTCACATTGACAATCTTCTGTGGAAGGAAGGGGAAGAAGCGTGAAGATCCTGGTAACGAAGGTGGTAGCGTTATAGCTAGAAATGTTTCCCCTGCTAACAAAATTCCCATTCTTAGCTCTGACGTGCATTGATTTGATTGAGTTTGGGCCGGTTTATCTATTCTCGAGTTGAAACGTCGAATTTGCAACAGTCGGTGAACGATATTCAGTGAGTAAGAAACGCGGATGACTGAAACCGAGCGCTAGTCGGCCGTTGTAGTGAATCGATGAACGGGTCATTGGGAGTTGTTCGAAGATTGGACTTATTCGACCTTTATTCGGGCCTGCAAATAACATTGATAAACCGGACAGGTTATCAATTATATTTATATTGTTGAGAGTATGTTGTTAAATAAAACCCCTTTCCGACCAACCCTTCTGTAGTGCAATTCAACCGTATTTTAAGTATATTTATAGTAATGAGGCACTAGGAATGATCTGGTGATTGGGCTCTGACATACGAAAACCAATTGCCAGCCCAAACATCTCAGGTCTGTTTCCTTATTTGATGACTGTACCTAAACCCTCGACGAGGGTTATATCAGTCATGGAAGTTGCGATTTCTCTAATACGCAAGAGCCGGCCTCTGCAGTATTCACCGAACTCAGACCTGTGGCGGTACGGCAGGTATTTGGTCTTAGCCAATCTCCCAGTGGAGAGATGTTGCCCGTGTGTTACCGTGTAGAGGTGACCACCTGAGGAATCCCGTACCATCGGGGATGAGTTCTTAATCTGGTTTCCCACCTGATCTTACTATGTACATGAGCGACAAGTTTCAAAACGACAGATCAACTATGACCACGTTTCATAGCCATCACCTTCTTCGCGAAACTTGCAGAATGGTTATAGGCTTGCTTTGTAGCAGTCAATGCTGCTAAGTTCGTTTCCAACCATCGCTCACTATTGTAGGAACTACAGTGGAGCAGCATGTGGTTTTTTGTTGTTAGTTTGAGTCTTTCAGAGAAAAGAAGTGGAGCCGCACATTGTAGTCACCATTTCTCATGAGGAACTGGCTCGTCCAGTGGTCTGGCTCAACACATTTTCTTGAAAGGCGTTCACGGATGTTGAGGAAGAACTCATACGTATCACGTCCCTTTGACGAGGATTCCCATCTCGCTTGCCATTTCTCTAGAGCCCATTCGTCGATGGCGGGAAGGTTCTGTTCTGTTGTGAGATCCGTACAGAGTTCAGCCCAAAGCGGGGGAAGCTCCTGTTTCACTCTCCACTTATCAACCATGCACTCAACGGCCAAATCAATCAATCACCTGGAGTGCTTCTGTTGATATAGTCTTGTAGGCCTTGGTGATCCACAGGAGCGCAGCTCTCTCGGATTGGGCCAATACTCTCTTTTGGTTAACTGTTAGTTTGCTACCCCAGACAACGGGGCAGCAGCCAACCACGCCTAGATATGTGGCTTTAGTAATGGCTCGCAGTGTGGCAAACCATGCAGTGGTAGTGCCTTTAAGGGACTGGAGGTGTTGGTTGAAACCCCACCTCTCACCTATATTCACTCCTAAATACTTGACATGCTTTTCAAGAAGAAGCCTGTGGCCGCCAAAGCGTATTTTGAGCGGATTATTCACTTTTCCTTTCAAGAGGATTACCTGGGTTTTATCTTCAGCCACCTGCATCTTGACACTCTCGCACCATTGGGTGATGGTGCAGAGCACGAGGTGGGTTTTTTCTTCGATTTGGCGGACTGACTCTGCGAAGATCAGCACAGTCAAGTCATCCACATAGGCGTATGGCTCGTAGTCAGTCTCTGTGAGTCTCCTGAGAAGAACTTCGAAGGAGGCACACCAGAGTCCCGGTCCAAGGACCAAGCCCTGTGGGCACCCCTTCTCAATCTTTCTCTGTACAGAGACATGTCTGCATTCACTCATAGCAGTTCTGTCTGTCAGGTAACTTTTGACGAGAGAGTACAGGTTGCGAGGGATTCCCCTACCTTCAAGCTGATTGAGGAGCGCTGGCCACCAAAGGTTGTCAAACGCTCCTCTGATGTCAATCAGAACTGCTACGACGTACTTCGCTGGTGCCAGCAGAGAAACAAGCCGAATTTCGACCATGACATCCTGCGTGGACCTTCCTTTGGTACACCCCTATCGCCTGCCTGTGAGGTTGCGGCCAAAGACTCCTTCAACGGACTGCAACATCAAGATTTCTAGTGTTTTGAATAATATGGAAAGAAGGCTGAGCGGTCCCCATGATCACGGGTCTGACTGATTGCAGAAGCCTCCCATTTGAAGAGTGACAACACGTGCAGACTTCCACTGAGTGGGGAACTGTCCGACCTGCAAACAGTCATTAAATAAATTAAGGAGGCCGCTGGAGATTGTCCGCTCAGCCTTCCGTAGCATATTGCTTTCCATTCTATCTGCCCCAGGAGATTTGTTGGGCTTTAAGGTCGCAAAGGCCCTGCCGAGGTCGCCTGTTGTCCACAATGGGATGACAGGCTCGTTCGGAGGCTCCCTTGCTGCCCTCTGGGCTTCAGTGTCTTGAGCTACTTGGTCATCTGGGAACGCCTTCTCAAGGAGGGTTTCCAGTGAACTTTCGATGCTGCTGGCCCAGCCTGACTCATTTTGCATCGCAGCTAAGACCTGCTCTACGTTTGCTTTCCCTATTGAGGACTTGTAATGTCTGCCCCCGGGGTTCTCAGAGCTTTTCGCTTCCACACAATTTCGCCAGCCTTGCCGTTTGGCTCGTTTTATGGCGTGGTGGAAGGCCTTCTTCTCTTGGATGAAGGCAGTTTGGAGTGTTGCTCTGGCATCAGGGTCACGAGTGGTTTCGTACATCCTTCTGGCTCTATTTACACCTTGCTTGAGGGGATTAGGTTCCTCAGTCCACCATGGGACATGGATCGCCCTGCAGAGTGCAGTGCTGTGGTAAATATGTCCACTTTGCTGTCCACCTCTTCAGGTGTGGATGCTTGCACTATTAGGTCACTGTCTGCAGCACGCATTTCACCTTCCAGTACCCTACAGAATTGTGGCCAGTCAGCATTTTTGGTGCGGAATCGCTTTTCACGCATGTCTTTGCAGAGGATGTTGTCATCTGCGATGGCAAAATCAATAACCATGTGATCGCTCTGCATTGCTGTTGATATGACTCACCAACCCTGTCATTTGAGTAGCAGCGTGTGAGACACGGTCTATGCATGACCTTCCTCCCGGACCATCATAGGTCGCCGCAGTCGTGGGGTCGTTCGCAACAACCAAGTTGTACCTGGTGAGCAGCTCTATATACGCCTCGCCCGCCCCAACCTGGGTAGGGATCCCCAAAATGGTGATCTGGCGTTTGCATCAGCACAGACCATGTAGGGCCGTCCTGATAGGCCTGCTAAAGCCCGCTCGAGTAGTTGAAGGCTGTTGGCACCTGGTGCGCCAAATTGGCTGTGAAATTATATTACAACCAGCTCAAAGCCACCGGCGCGGATGAGCACAGTGGCCAAGTGCTGGCAGTTCAGGTGGGTGAGTGCAAGCATGTCAATGGACGGGTCAGTGCAGACCACTACTCCCTTGGCTCCCGTTCTTGATCCAGCCGCCATTCAAGCCTGCGATCCCATACTAAGAGTATTGGATCTTATGTATGGTTCCTGTATGGCGAGAACGCAGCGTTTCTTGTGTGCATTTTGCAGCAACTCAGCCATAACTGGGGAACTCTTATTTGTGTTGTGCTGAAGGATTCGAACTGTTTTTAACCTATTCATAATCCACTCGTGACTCCTGGAGGGCTATCGCTCGCTGACAAATGGTTCAGCGTCTCCTGTAGAGTGCGAGACCTGTTGGCATTTGCGTTCGACGCAATTGGCACACTTGAGGGGAGCCTCACGCTTGCATTCCATGCTCAGATGTGGCAAGGCGCACAAGGCCACTGCCAGGTGGCCATAACGCTGGTATTTGTAGCACTGTGTGGGGGCTTGGTACATGTGGATGGCGCACCACTACGAGGCTATTTAGAGGTGCCATGCTCCCTCTAGTTTTTTGTGTAGGCTGGGTGTCACCTCGATCACCCAATCTTTTGTCTGTAACGCTTTATCATGAAAAGCGGCCTGACGTCCTGCGACTGCAAGCCTAACGCAGGGTTGTGTTCAACAACTTGTTGGTCCAAGTCCTCTTTTGTAGGTTGGTCCGCACGTCACACAATAGCACGCGTGGGAAGCGACCCAGGGGGGCTGACGCTTTTAGCTTCAACTTCGTAGACCTAACTACTTCCACATTTTGTCGTGGGTTTTAGGGGGGAATTTGGTTAGCAGTGGAGGCTTTTTATATTGGTTTTATTTTGATTTTTGCCCTTGTTTTTGGGTGGAGGCATGGGCAGGGTGCTGCCCTCGGCCTGCACGTCCTGCTTAGTTGGGGCCTTTTTCTTCTTCCCTCTGCGCTTCCTGGCCCCGGCAGGCTGCCATTCAGCCTCAGCTCCATGACGGAGGGAGAACGGCGAAGTAGCCGCTACTGCTGCATATGTTGGGCCTGGGGTCCCTGGAGTCCTGACTGGTTGGAGCTCCTTGAGCTTGGGGAGCTTGCAGCACTGCCTGCTGGGCAATTGCCCTACGCAGCTCTTCCCTCACGACAGCTGCCACAGTTTTCCACACAGGGGATGTCATTGGAGGGGCACTAGCTTTGAGGCAGCTGGTGACGAGGTCCCGCATTGGTCCCTTTGCGTTGACCCTCATCCGTGCCAGCTGGCCGTGGATAATTGGGACATACGTACAAATTTGCTCCATATCGGTCAGGTTAGGGTCCACAGGGTGTCTAGTACTTGTAGTAGCCAGGTTGACCGGGCTACTAGGTGGGGAAGGGGGGATGAAGGCGGTTTGCCTGGTTCTTTCCGCCCATGTTTGTTTGGATGATGAGTAGGTCGCTCATCGTCCGAAGAGGCATGAGCATGAGGGGTCGTGCTTGGCGAGCCGGAGGAACAGGCGCAGGTGGCGTTTTTATTACCTGCTGTTGTTTTAATTGACTTTGTCATATTGGTTTAACTAATTGGAGGGGGGGGGATTGAAGAAGCAGACTGATGTAATGTACCCTTGTGAGTTCATTTGTTGTGTATGTTAGTGGTATGGGTGAGAGGTGCTGGAAGCAGTGTCCAGGAAGCTCTCCCTCAGGAATATTGACTCTAGTCCCTTTCGCTGGTCTGTTGAGGGTCAAAGGGAGGCCCCCACATACGCCGCAGCTGCTGTCCGGCCACCCACTGGAACTAAGACGAATGAGCGATTTTTCAGCTGCTGCTGGTGAGTGGAGGACACGCTATCAGCCGCCCCAGGAATGGTCAAACCTGGTTTTTCCCCCTCCTCATTCCTAAAGCAGCACCTATATAGGGGATCGTGCGTAGGTGTTAGTGAGCTACTTCCTGGACTGTCTTTCGCTCAATATGAGTGTGTTAAGTCAATGTGTTCTGCCACGTGAGCCGTTGCAGTGTTGTTTGTATCTGGACTATGTTGTGTATGTCAGTGCCGTGAGCTTTAAGCCCCTTTAACGCCGGCTTTTACGACCACGCAGAGTATCCGGCAGGATACATCTGTCCCCCTTCATGCGGGTAGTGTGTCCCGAGATCCCAGGTCAAGGTAGGGGGTTCCCAGTGTGTCATGTATGTGGAAGAAGTGTAAGTTGTGTCCCTTTTAGTATGGCTCATATGAACGTGCAGGGAGTACGGCAATGGAATTCTGGACCCCGAACTGCAGGATGAGCACAGTGTGGCAACAGAGTACACAGTGACGCCCAGCCACAGTTAAGCCTCGTTGGATGTAATCCTGCGGGGACCTCATGGAGGTGAGGTTGTCATTCCAGCTAGGCCCACCCGGCTGTCTCTTTTAGTTGGCTCATACGACACGCAGGGAATACGTCAGAGGAATTCTGGACCCCCGACTGCAGGGTGACCAGCCCAAACATCTGGTGAGTCGCATCATACTACTTTTCGCAGCTCACGTACATCCCAAGATGTTTTTCATATAGTTTACGCGACCCTATCACAACTAATTTTCTAAAGTCAGGAATTGGTAATGCCTGACGTCCCAGAATTCATAGCGTTGCTCAGACGTTGCTCTCTCCATATTTATAGAGACCAGCGCACATTCAACCTTTGGAAGGGAGGAACTGTCGACGTGACTTTTTACTTTCCTTGGCTCTACGAAGTGGAAAGGAAAGTTATGTATTCGGCTGAAAAAAAAATTTAGAGTTTTCTTCAGATCTTTACGTTTCAGACCCTCCTAACTCCGCCGAAAAACAATATTTGGGAAAATGGTCTGTGTGTCTGTGTTCTGAGTAAGGAATGCAAGCGTGATGCTCCCCTCAAGTGTGCCAATTGCGTCGAACGCAAAATCCAACAGGTCGCACACTACACGAGACGCACGCTGTACCATTCGTCAGCAAGCGATTGCTCTCCGGGAGTCACGAGTGGATTATGAATAGGTTCAAAACAGTTCCTGGGCGAGTCGTACCAGGTGCAACGCAGAGCGATCACATGGTTATTGACTTTGCCATCACGGATGACAACATCCTCTGCAAAGACACGCGTGAAAAGCGATTCCGCACCAAAAAATGCTGACAGGCCACAATTCTGTAGGGTACTGGAAGGTTAACTGCGTGCCGCAGACACCCACCTAATAGCGCAAGCATCCACACCTGAAGAGGTGGACAGCAAAGTGGACATATTTACCACAGCACTGCACTCTGCTGGGCTGTCTGTACTTGGGCAACAGAGGCACAGGGCGATCCATGTCCCATGGTGGACTGAGGAACCTAATCCCCTCAAGCAAGGTGTAAATAGAGCCAGAAGGATGTACGAAAACACTCGTGACCCTGATGCCAGAGCAACACTCCGAACTGCCTTCATCCAAGAGAAGAAGGCCTTCCACCGCACCATCAAACGAGCCAAATGGGAAGGCTGGCGAAATGTTGTGGAAGCGGAGAGCTCTGAGAACCCCTGGGGCAGACATTACAAGTCCTCCATAAGAAAAGAAAATGTAGAGCAGGTCTTAGCTGCGATGCAAAATGAGTCAGGCTGGGCCTGCAGCATCGAAAGTTCACTGGAAACCCTCCTTGAGAAGGCGTTCCCAGATGACCAAGTAGCTCGAGACACTGAAGCCCAGAGGGCAGCAAGGAAGCAGATCATGGACCCTCCGAACGAGCCCGATATCCCATTGTGGCCAACAGGCGACCTCGGCAGGGCCTTTGCGACCTTAAAGCCAAACAAATCTCCTGGGCCAGATAAAATAGAAATTACTATGCTAAGGGAGGCTGAGCTGACAACCTCCAGCGGCCTCCTTAATTTATTTAATGACTGTCTGCAGGTTGGCCAGTTCCCCACTCAGCGGAAGTCTGCGCGTGTTGTCATTCTTTAAAAGGGAGGCGACCGCAATCAGTCAGACCCCCGATCATGGAGACCACTCAGCCTTCTTTCCATATTAGACAAAACACTAGAAATCTTGTTGTTGCAGTCTTTGGCCGCAACCTCACAGGCAGGCGATAGGGGTGTACCAAAGGAAGGTCCACGCAGGATGTCATTGTCGAGATTCGGCATGTTTCCCTGCTGGCAACGGCTAAGTACGTCGTAGCAGTTCTGATTGGCATCAGAGAAGCGTTTGACAACCTTTGGTGGGCAGCGCTCCTTATTGAGCTCAGAGGTAGGGGAATCCCCCACAACCTGTACTTGCTCGTCAGAAGTTACCTGACAGACAGAGCTGCTACGATCGAAAACAGGCATGTCTCCGTCGGAGAAAGATTGAGAAGGGGTGCCCACAGGGCTCGGTCCTAAGACCAGCACTCTGGAATGCCTTCTTCGAAGGTCTTCTCAGGAGACTCATGGAGACCGACAGCGAGCCATACACCTATGTGGATGACTTGACTGTGCTGATCTTTGCAGAGTCAGTCTGCCAAATTGAAGAAAAAACCCACCACGTGCTCCGCACCGTCACTCAATGGTGCAAGCATGTCAAGATGCAGGTTGCTGCGGAAAAAACCCAGCTAATCCTCTTGAAAGGGAAGTGAATAATCCACCCACGATACGCTTTGGCGGCCACAGGCTCCTCCTTGAACAGCACGTCAAATATTTAGGAGTGAATATAGTGAGAGGTGGGGTTTCAACCAACACCTCCAGTCCCTTAAAGGCACTACCATTGCAAGGTTTGCCTCACTGCGTGCCATTACAAAGGCCACTTGGGGCGTGTGTTACCGTGACACTATCCTCATGTATAAGGCTATATCTAGGCGTGATTGGCTACTGCCCCGTTGTCTGGGGTAGCAAACTTTCAGTCAATCAAAAGAGAGTATTGGCCCAATCTCAGAGAGCTGCGCTCCTGTGGATCACTTAGGCCTACAAGAATGTATCAACAGAAGCACTCCAGGTGATCACTGGTCAGTTACCAGTTGATTTGGGTGTTGAGTGCATGGTTGACAAGTGGAGAGTGAAACGGGAGCTTCCCCCCTTTGGGCTCAACTCCGTGCAGACCTCACCACAGAACAGAAACTTGCCGCCATCGATGAATGGGCTCTAGAGAAATGGCAAGCGAGACGGGAATCCTCGTCAAAGGGACGTGATACGTATGAGTTCTTCCCCAACACCCGTGAACGTCTTTCATGAAAATGGGTTGAGCCAGACCACTGGACGAGCCAGACCACTCGACGAGCCAGTTCCTCATGGGACATGGTGACTTCAATGCGCGGCTCCACTTCTTTTGTCTGAAAGACTCTCCATTATGCACGTCTTGCGCCTCCAGTGCGGAGGAAACAAGAAACCACGTGCTGCTCCACTGTAGTTTCTACAACTGTGAGCGATGGTTGTTGGGAGGGCAAACGAACTTAGCAGCATTGACTGCTTCAAAGCAAGCCTTTAACCATTTTGCAAAGTTCGCGTAAAAGGTGATGACTAAGAAACGTGGTCATAGTTGATCTGTCCTTTTGAAACTTGCCACCCAAGTAAATAGTTAGATCGGGTAGGAAACCAGTTTAAGAACTCCTCCCAGATGGTACGGGATTCCTCGGTGGCCACCTCCGCGCAGTCACACACGGGCAACAGCACTCTACTGGGAGACTGGCCAACGACCAAATACCTGCCGTACCTCCACAGGTCTGAGTTCGGTGGATGCTGCAGGGGCCAGCCCCTTGCATATTAGCGAAACCGCAACTTCTATGACTGATATAACCCTCGTCGAGGGTTTAGGTACAGTCATCAAACAAGGAAACAGACCTGTGTGTGTGTGTGTGTCACTAAAGTGTGTCTGTGGACGATTTTTAGAGAAAACCACCGTATAAAATCAGCCCAAACTTCATATCTTGCCCGTTCGGGACAATTGGACGCCAAAATAAGGGTATGAGCAAAATCCACCGAAAGTAACAATAGTTATCATAGTGATCGAAACACCAAATATTTTTTTTCTCAAAAACAGCTCTAACGATTTCGATTAAATTTCTTATATTGATAGCTCCTAATAAGGCAACTATACCATAAAATGCCCACCTATGGGAAAATGACGAGAGCAGCACAATAAATTACCAAAACTTTCGACGTAATCGAATTTAGAGTGGTTTTTAGAGAAAACGTGATAGTGATTAAAACACCAAATTTTTTTCTCTAAAACGGCTCTAACGATTTTGATTACATTTTTTATATTGATATCTTCTGATAAGGCATTTATACCATAAAATTCCCATTCGTAGGAAAATGACGAGAGCAGCACAATAAATTATCAAAATGTTCGACAAAAAGCGGTTTTAGCGCGGTTTTTTTCTTATAAACTCCGCTGGAATGTTGGTAGAATGTTAAAGAAAATTGGTATTGTAGTCCAATTCAATACCCAGAGGATGAGGTGTTTAACCCATTCGGGACGAGCGCAAAAATCCAGATTTTCGTGCCAGCCGAACGTTTTTGTTGGCCCAAATTTCACATTAGCAGCTTGTTTTTTTTTCTTCAAAATGTATTTTTTTGGTAATAAACTTTTTTGTGTGGTGTCTTTTAGGTTTTTACATATGACGTCATATGATATCATCTGGTCGACAAATTGGAATGATTATGCAAAACCCGCAATACTCTTGTAGTTTCATACCAGGCCAATGAATTCATATGATGTCACACATGAAGCATATGGTTTAGGGTTGATGAAAGAACATATTATATTTCAATCATAAAATCTATCGATATAATTTGGTGTAACTTCATATAATACGTAAAAATAACAATCACAGTTCATACATCAAAGTCAAAAAAGTCAATATGCCCTATCAGTCAATTGTAGCAAACAAGTGTTACACCTAATTCTTCTTTGCAGGATCAATTATATCGTTGATGCAATCATGAAAATAAGCAATTAGTGGCCTAAGTTTTTGAAGTGGATCGTTTGAAGGATCAGACGGGGCAAAATGAAGGCTTTCCAATATTCCAAACCATTATCACGAGTCATATGTCCCTGAAAAAACGGAAATCGAATTTCTCGTTTGCATTCCAGTACTCCTTGAAACGATCCAGCTTTACAATTCCCATCAGTAAATGTAAACCGAACCATTTTCAAATTCTGGGACAGATACATTTTCCCATTTGAGAATGCTTGGGTTTTTGATTTGATCCTCCTTCCAAATCCAGACGTAACTGAATAGTGGATTCGTCCAAATCACTCAGAAGGAAGCGATCTGATTTGTTTGAGCGTTTTGGTGGAGTGACCAAAAACTCATTGTTGCTTTCATCGCCTGAAGAGAAGACGAAAAAATGTGGTAAACAATTATAGAAAACTCCCTGGGAAAATGGAGGGCTAAGAAAATGCGAAGAAATGAAAGAAAGTAGTGCCTACCATGGGCTGATGAAGGGGTTTTTCGTTCTCTCTGCATACCGTGCAAGCTAGTTTCTTTCTCCACAAGAAAAGAAAAAATATCTAGAACGAAAGATTAAAATAAAATAAGTTGGATAATGGAAACCATGAACGAACCATGAACTTTTCTTACAAATTTTTCATCAAATTTTCGTGCTTAGGATTTCTTTCTGTATAAAAACGAAAACTATATTGCTACGATGAAAAGAAAAGCGAGGTAAGAGAAGAAATTGCGAAAAAATGCTTAATGGTTGGCAAAAAAGACGCTTACCTGAGTTTGTGATATAAGGCATTAACGACGGCTGACGCAGACAGACGAACCTTTCCTCACAATAGTTCACATCCAACTGAAGTCATTTCTACCTGGCAAAAGGTTTCCCCACAGTTCGTCGTGGTGGGCAAACCGTTCGAGTCTGCCTCTCATCTACTTACAAGCTTGGCATCATATGATACCACGAGGCCGGGACGGGAGCCTCTCATGATATCATATGATACCACCCGTCCCGAATGGGTTAAAACCGCTCATGAGATAGATGGGGCTCACTCCAGAAATTCCTAAATTTCAACTACCGCTGTTTCGCTTACTACCAGTTCTAACAGTTATTACCCAATAACTCTGCAAAAGTGATTGCTATCCTTCTTCAAACAATTCGTGTTTACAGGCCCATTAATTATCTGTGTACCAATTGCTCAATAATCGCCCGGGAATGAGTACGAGCAGCACAATAAATTCCAGAACATTAGGCGCTACCGCTTCCTGCTGCTGTGAAGTATAGTTTGACCAAGTTCAAAGGCACTGAGTGATAAATGAATTGATTAAATAGAATTAGCCATGTACAAAGTGAATTGACGTAGAGCTAAGGAAAGTTGTGTGTTGCAACGCACCAGATATTTATATCGGAAATGTTCTTGTGTATTGTTTTGAAATTGTAGCGGTTGGGTTTTTTCATTGTGAAAAATAATCAATGAAATGGCAATCGTTTTCTAACTAGGAAATTTGCATTTCCTTTCAACGAAGGAACTCAAGAGCGACACATTTCCGAAGTACAGTAGAAACGGGTCATCAGGTCTCTTTCCTGCACTAACGAATCTGATTTCTCGTTTCACATGATTAAATTTCAGTAAATTTCTCACTGAGTTTCCAAACCCACACATCCGAAATACAACATACCGTAAGCACGCCAGGACTGCTGGTTTCCTATAAGGTATCTGTCGCGAATGTAATTTCTCCCGTACTGTGAAAACGCTTTTGCGTATATTGCCAACTCTCAAATGAGCTCCGTCTTTCTGAACTCAATCTGCCCGTCATCCGTCACTTGGTAACGGGCCGCAGTTTCTTCTTTACCACCGCACCGCCTCATTAAACGGCACTCGTTCTCTTCACCATTTCCATTGACTTCTTTTAAACGGGTTTCCACGTGGGGTCGCTTGAACGCTTGCTCACACTACTGAACTCCGGTTACAGGGTCATCGACAATCGAGCGCCTGAAGATCACGAGCTCTTGTATACTCCCAATTGTTCACGAATCACTTCCCATTCAATTTCAACGAATGCCAGCAATGGTTGCTCTATTCCAATGACCTACGAACTGGAGAGACTTTTGGTCGTGCTGATAACTCCTATCAGTTCAAAGGGCGAAAACTGTTGTGTGTATTTTTCGTCCATTATCTATCGTTACTTAAGTGCTCTAGCGACGTCTGCTTGCATCGCTAGTTCAATTACTATTGTCTAAGAAACATACTATTACTATTCTACTATAATATTACTATTACTATTAAAACTCTCCCTCTATTACTATCAAATGGAGATTTCTGAAGCCGAAATAGCAATTAAGCAGTCATGCGTAACCTGCTGAAGGTATATTTCACCCACTTTGAAATTTCAGTAAGTAGTGTTGAAAGGCCAGAGGTGCGAGTGCGACTGAGCCATCTTATGGAAAGCAAAAGAGGGAAAACCGTCTATGATGAAGTGACATAGCGTCCAACCCGTTTAAAAAACATCTCTTAAACGACAAGCAACGGCATTTAACCGTATTTCGATTTTGACTTGTTGTTTTTATCTGTGTGTGTAGAAGAAATGAAAAATGTAGAGTGATCATTTGATAGAGAATCATCACATTCACTGATTTATGGAGCTATTAATATTCTGAGTTTGCGTTCAGTAATAAGGACTTGTGTTTGATTTGCAAGGTGATGATAACATTTAACGTCATCATGCAACATCTTCAGTACCATTCGAAGCATAAACGAAGGTTTTGAACGGATAAAGTCAGGCGGAGAAATAAACCCTGAAGCCTCTGCCCAAAACAAGGGCAAAAATAAAAATAAAAACAAAAATAAGAAGCTCCCACCGCTTACTAAACTCCCCCCTAAAAACGCACGACAAAACGTGGTAGTGGTTAGGCGTACTTGTGAGGAAGGAGAGGCTGGTCCCTCCACCCAAGATGCAATGGAAGCGCTGATGCGGGGTGTCCTTGCTACGGACCTCCAAGTACTGAGCGTCCGAGTGCTAGACATCCGCACCGCAGTAGGAGGTGGCACCGTCATCGTGACGGAAACTCCAGAAATGGCCAATGCGCTTACGAGCCACATTTCCACGAAGAAGCTACAAGCGTCAGCCCCCCTGGGACGCTTCCCACGCCTGCTATTGTGTAACGTGCGGACCAACCTACAAAAGGAGGACTTGGCCCAACAAGTTGTTGACGATAAAGCGTGGCAGACAAAAGGATTGGGTGATCGAGGTGACACCCAGCATACACAAAAAACTAGCGGGAGCAAGGCACCTCCAAATAGCCTGGCAGCGGTGCGCCATCCGCAAGTACTAAGCCCTCACACAGTGCTACAAATGCCAGTGATATGGCTACCTGGCATTGCCCTGTACGAGACCTGTTGTGTGTGCCTGGTGCGCCTTGCCACATCTGAGCAAGGAATGCAAGGGTGAGGCTCCCCTCAAGTGCGTCGAACGCAAATGCCAACAGGTCTCGCACTCTACAGGAGACGCTGAACCATTTGTCAGCGAGCGATAGCCCTCCAGGAGTCACGAGTGGATTATGAATAGGTTAAAAACAGTTCGAATCCTTCAGCACAACACAAATAAGAGTTCCCCAGTTATGGCTGAGTTGCTGCAAAATGCACACAAGAAACGCTGCGTTCTCGCCATACAGGAACCATACATAAGATCCAATACTCTTAGTATGGGATCGCAGGCTTGAATGGCGGCTGGATCAAGAACGGGAGCCAAGGGAGTAGTGGTCTGCACTGACCCGTCCATTGACATGCTTGCACTCACCCACCTGAACTGCCAGCACTTGGCCACTGTGCTCATCCGCGCCGGTGGCTTTGAGCTGGTTGTAATATAATTTCACAGGCAATTTGGCGCACCAGGTGCCAACAGCCTTCAACTACTCGAGCGGGCTCTAGCAGGCCTATCAGGACGGCCCTACATGGTCTGTGCTGATGCAAACGCCAGATCACCATTTTGGGGATCCCTACCCAGGTTGGGGCGGGCGAGGCGTATATAGAGTTGCTCACCAGGTACAACTTGGTTGTTGCGAACGACCCCACGACTGCGGCGACCTATGATGGTCCGGGAGGAAGGTCATGCATAGACCGTGTCTCACACGCTGCTACTCAAATGACAGGGTTGGTGAGTCATATCAAGAGCAATGCAGAGCGATCACATGGTTATTGATTTTGCCATCGCAGATGACAACATCCTCTGCAAAGACATGCGTGAAAAGCGATTCCGCACCAAAAAATGCTGACAGGCCACAATTCTGTAGGGTACTGGAAGGTTAACTGCGTGTCGCAGACACCCACCTAATAGCGCAAGCATCCACACCTGAAGAGGTGGACAGCAAAGTGGACATATTTACCACAGCACTGCACTCTGCTGGGCTGTCTGTACTTGGGCAACAGAGGCACAGGGCGATCCATGTCCCATGGTGGACTGAGGAACCTAATCCCCTCAAGCAAGGTGTAAATAGAGCCAGAAGGATGTACGAAAACACTTGTGACCCTGATGCCAGAGCAACACTCCGAACTGCCTTCATCCAAGACTTCATCCTTCCACCGCACCATCAAACGAGCCAAATGGCAAGGCTGGCGAAATGTTGTGGAAGCGGAGAGCTCTGAGAACCCCGGGGGCAGACATTACAAGTCCTCCATAAGAAAAGAAAATGTAGAGCAGGTCTTAGCTGCGATGCAAAATGAGTCAGGCTGGGCCTGCAGCATCGAAAGTTCACTGGAAACCCTCCTTGAGAAGGCGTTCCCAGATGACCAAGTAGCTCGAGACACTGAAGCCCAGAGAGCAGCAAGGGAGCTGGTCATGGACCCTCCGAACGAGCCCGTCATCCCATTGTGAACAACAGGAGACCTCGACAGCGCCCTTGCGACCTTAAAGCCCAACAAATCTCCTTGGCCAGATAAAATAGAAAGCAATATGCTAAGGAAGGCCAAGCGGACAATCTCCAACGGCTTCCTTAATTTATTTAATGACTGTCTGCAGGTTGGCCAGTTCCCCACTCAGTGGAAGTCTGCGCGTGTTGTCACTCTTCAATGGGGAGGCGACCCCAATCAGTCAGACCCGCGATCATGGAGACCGCTCAGCCTTCTTTCCATATTATTCAAAACACTAGAAATCTTGATGTTGCAGTCCGTTGAAGGAGTCTTTGGCCGCAACCTCACAGGCAGGCAATATGGGTGTATGGGTCCACGCAGGATGTCATGGTCGAGATTCGGCGTGTTTCCCTGCTGGCACCGGCTGTTCAGTACACTGGAATGTTCACCTCATAGATGGATCATTTGGCCATTATCGCGCGCGCAACAATGAAGAGTCCAAGGACGTGTCGGCCCTCTCACCTGCAAATATCGGCCCTGATGAGACGTAGGATCGCGTCGCGCCTGAGTCCGATTGCTTCATCACCAAGTTAGTTCGCGACGCATTTCGACCAGAAAGGAACAGCTTTCGGCACCTCCATTCTACGACTTCCACACGATGTAGTTAGGGTACCACTATTATTTCGCGAATTCGTTTCGATTTCGAACTCCGCAGCTCTCCGACTTCCATCGGCCGCAACGCGCGCCACCGCAGAACTGGTCAGGCCTATTTAGTTTAAGTTAAATTTAATTTTACATCTCAGCAAGAGACGATTTATTTTACCCTATTTTCGATGTTTATTTCTTTTAAATACAATAATCCAATTGAAAGTATACGTTCATTTTCGTAACCACTTACGAAAGAACATTCGGTGACCAAAGGGGGTTTAAGTGCCAATCAATTCTTTGAGACTTAGTAAATGCTTCCAGCTTAATACGGAAGTCGTCTGTGCTCATCCAACTATACAGCCCTTTCAAGTATCGGGATGCACCTAGAAAATTGCTTCACAGTCCGAATAAATATCAGTTGGCAATCCTCTGGGAGAGATGAACCTTTCGAGCGTAGCTATGAAAGCATCACTGCTGAGTTTAGTTACCACCTCCAGGTGAAGCACCTTCGTTGCCATACATATGAATAGGCATAGATAGGCTTTCCCACTAGTTGCATTCCTTCTGGAGGACTCCTTCAATGAGAATGGCCCTGCAAAGTCGACTCCAACTCGCAGAAATGCTCTGCCTATGCTCACATGGCAACCGGGGAGATTGCCCATAAAGGGGGTGAAAACCCTTCCCTTTGACTTATAGCAAGTCATACAAGGAAAGCCTCTCTTACGAATAAGTCGCCTCAATGATGGGACCCAGAATTTCCGCTGGATGATAGCCTGTAGTACTGTGGGACCTGGATGAAGAAACGCTCGATGGTAGTGGTCCACGAGAAGAGTAGTGAAGTGAGCATCATATGGGAGCAAAATCGGGTGTTTGGCATATTCATCTAAATCGGCATGTTTAAGTCGTCCACCACTCTAACCACACCTTCACAGTCCACGAATGGATGCAGATTGGGAAAGGTTTTAGCCACTGAATGAAAGGATGTTCCCCTAAACAGATGCTGTCCTCGTACAGCACGGACACACAAGGTCAACCCAACATCAATATCAATTCTCTTCAAGGGCCCTGTACGCATGGTGCAACAGCAACAAGGGGCATGCTTAGTATTGTACATCCACTGCTTGATCCACAATGCCACTCTGACAATAAACTCATACGAAGAAAACCGAAGCATCCATGTTACGAAAGGGTTATCAACTGGACAAGTGGCTAAGCAGGGCAGCTGGCTTTTCATTTCTGGTAGATCAGATGGGATGAATGTAGAACTTGGCGGCCAACACATCAGTGGTAGGCTAAGCCACCTGGGTCCCAACCACCAAAGAGTGTAGCGGATCAACTCGGAGGGAGGAATCCCTCGAGAGGCAGCATTGGCAGGATTGTCTTCAGAGGCGACATGATTCCATATTACGGATGGAACCAAGTCATGAATGGCAGCTACTCGGTTGGCTACAAAGACATGTCTGTGTGTGCAAGACATGGGGGTCTTTAGCCAGCCCAACACGATGGCGGAGTCAGAATGAAAAAGCGGAGGACCCTCAAGTTGTGGGAGTGTCAAAATAAATGTGGAGAAAGACTTGTAAAGTTGAGCCAATAGAAAGGCTGCAGACAACTCCAGTCTGGGCACAGTAGGATTTTGGTGGGTGCCAATTTTGATTTTGCGGTAAGCAAATGGGGCATGTATCGGTTGGACTCTGTGTGTACCAAAAGGTATACTACGGCTGCATAAGTTTTACTCGAGGCGTCAGAAAACCCGACTATCCTGTAGGGATACCGCTTAGCAGTGCCAACAAAACGTGGAATTTGGTAGCCTGATAAAGCTGAGGTAGCTGCTTGGTTACAGCCGTCCAAGATTCCTTCAACCTGTTCGGGATAGGATCGTCCCAATCTAGCTTCAATTTCCATAGCTCCTGTATGAAGCTTTTCATGAGAAGAACAGTGGGAGCCAAGAACCCTAAACGGTCATAGAGGCGTGCCACCACAGACAATACTCCCTTCTTGGTGTGAGCCGCAGTGGGAACATTTATGGAAAACATAAATACATCTCTAATAGGATCCCATTGAAGTTCAAGAATTTTCACGGTAGTCGGTTCATCAGAAGAGATTGCGACAGGTTCATTGGTGCATGTGGCGTTAATAGCGTCTAAGAGATCTTTGGAATTGCTTGCCCACTTGCTTAAAGAGATTTACCATGCTGCAACAGCTGAATCAAATCTCTTTGAATTTTAACTGCTTCTTGAACACTTTCAGCACCGGTCAATATGTCGTCCACGTATATTTCAGAGACGCCATGATCATGTATGAGTTGCCTCAGCACTCTCAAGGCTAGGAACGAGGCACAAGATAAACGATAAGTTATGGTGTTCAACTCATACGTCTGAATGTCAGAAGCATCATCATACCGCCAGAAAATATGCTGAAACTGTCGATCCCGTTCATCCAACTCAATGTTCCGATACATTTTTACTATGTCAGTAGTAAATACTATTTTGTGACGACGGAATTGAGGAGAACACTCCGTATATCGTTTTGGAGTTTATCTCCTACCAGTAAAGGGTCGTTCAGTAAACCTCCGGAGACCTTCACACTACCATCAAACACCACTAGTATTTTTACATTGGTATTTTCAAATTTGGATACGATATGGTGGGGAATGATGACTTTTGAAACAACCTGCGCTGGTCCCATATGACCAAGGTTGTGGTATTCATGCATGAATTCGTAATATTTTTTCTTCAACGCAGGGTTTCGATTAAGGTTCCATTCAAGGTTGAGGAACCTCCTCTTAGAAATGTACGAGGAGTCCCCTAATGATGGAGGTTCTGTAGTGAAAGGTAGACGTACAAAATATCGTCCGTCCTGGGAACGATTTGAAGACGATGTTTGAAGAAAGTGATCCTCACACTTGACCACGTCAGGATTTTCAAATTTAGCTGGAGCTACTTCTTCCAATTCCCAAAATCGTTTTAATTGGGATTTTAAATCTGCTGAACCATTTATGGTAAACAGTGTGGTCGTATCTTGGGAAGGGTCACCTAACCTCCCTATTACTACGTGACCAAAAATTGATGACAGATGACGAGGATACGAAGGAATGAATGTTCCTGTAGCAGTTCTGATTGACAACCTTTGGCGGCCAGCGCTCCTTAATGAGCTTAAAGGTAGGGGAATCCCCCGCAACCTGTACACGCTCGTCAGATGTTACCTGACAGACAGAACTGCTACGATTGAATGCAGGCATGTCTCTGTCCAGGGAAAGATTGAGAAGGGGTGCCCACAGGGCTCGGTCCATGGACCAGCACTCTGGAATGCATTCTTCGATGGTCTTCTCAGGAGGCTCATGTAGACTGACTGCAAGCCGTATGCCTATGTAGATGACTTGACTGTGCTGATCTTTGCAGTGTCGGTTCGCCAAATCGAAGAAAAAACCCTGCAAATTATTACACAACGGTTTATTATTCTCATGAACAACTTGACCTAGTATTACTGCCCCGAGACCCATCCCATTCGATTCAGCATCGAATACTAGTAAACCGTACGAAACATGACCTGGCTACAATGGAACTACGAAAACTTAATATTCCCCCGGCACCAGGCGCCCGTAAACGTCTGTAGGCAGTTATGATCCGATGGAGGGGTGTGCGGAGGAAGTGGCCGTGGCGCCCTGTCGCAAAAAGAGTCGGGGAAATTGGGACGGGGGCTTCCAGCAAACCTGTTGTAAGTCAAAAGGGCGTTGTGAGTCGAGCGGGTGGGTGATTGAGGTTGACATGACGGGAGGGAGGGAGTACTAACGACGAAACGTTGACTTCCGCTGTAGTTCCCGCGTTATACTGTGTTTCGTTAATTTTTTTAACCGTTTTTTGCCCATAACAACCATGGGCTTCGTCTGATCGGATTGCCGAGATGGCGGGCACAACTAGATACCAAATGGGATTTTTGTGCGAAAGAACGCATTTTTTAGACCACGTTAAAGGCACAAAACGGCCCGGGCGGGGGACGGCGGACGGACATTGCAAATTTGGGATCTCCATGTCTTGAAACGTAAAGTATCAAATTTTGAGGGGGGGTTGTAAAAAATTTTTGTGACCGAAAACATAGGGTTATTATTCAGAATGAATAATAAACCAAAAACCGGCATGTGCTCCACATGGTCACCCAATGGTGCGAGCAACTGCGCAGAGATAGCTATCTGAGGAATCCTGTATCACTGAGGAGTTCTTAATCTGGGTTAGCTATTTACTTGGGCAGTACGTTTAAATGAGACAGATCAACTGTGACTGTGTTTCTTCGCTATCACCTTCTACAGTGGAACTACAGTGGAGCATGGTGAGGAGTACTTGAGAACAAACAAGTGGTCCCATAAGGAACTGGCTCGTCCAGGGATCTGGTTCAACCAATTTTCTTCCAAGACCTTCACGGGCGTTGGGAAAGAACTCACACGTGTAGCGTCCCTTCGACGAAAATTCCCATCTCGCTTCCCATTTCTGTAACTCATTCGTAAATGACGGCCAGTTTCTGTTCTGTGGTGAGATCCGCATGGAGTTCAGCCCTAAGTAGGGGAAGCTCTTGTTTCATTCTCCACTTGTGAACCATGCACTCAATGGCCAAGTCAACTGGTAACTGACAAATGATGACCTGGAGTGCTTCTGTTGATACAGTCATGTAGGCCTTGGTGATCCACTGGAGCACACCTGCCTGGGATTGGGCCAATACTCGCTCTTGCGTGACTGTTAGTTTGCTAGCCCAGACAACGGGACAGTAGCCAAACATACGCCTAGATAGAGGGCCTTGTACATATGGATGGTGTCGCGGTAACACGTGACGCAAGTAGTGGGGCAAACCTTGCAATGGTTTTGCCTATGTGGAACTGGAGGTGTTGGCTGTAGCCCCATCTCTCGCCTTTATTCACTCCTGCGTACTTGACATGCTTCTCTAGAAGGTGCCTGAGGCCGCCAAAGCGTATTGAGGGTTTGGTTATTCACTGTTCCTTTCAAGAGGATTAGCTGGGTTTTTTCCTCAGCCATCTGCATCTTGACATGCTTGCACCATTAGGGGATAATGACGACCACATTTTTTGCTTCAATTTGACAGACTGACTTGGCAAAGATCGTCACAGTGGGACCATCCACGTAGTTGTAAGGCTCGCAGTCAGAGTGCTGATCGAAGGACTGAGCCCTGTGGGCACCCCTTCTCAGTTTTCTCCAGACACCTGCAGGCCTGCATTCGATCATAGCTCATAGGTTTATGGCTCGCAGTTAGAGTGCTGGTCCAAGGTCCCTGTGGGCCCTCAACTCTACCATTCATCAAACTGCATTAGATCATAGCAATTCTACTGTCCGGTAACTTTTGACGAGCACTTATAGGTTACAAGGAATTCGCCAACCCATAAGCACTGGCCACCAATCCTTCGAACCTTCAATGCTACATCCCAAGCCTCTTGGCATAGCAGCTAAAACCTGTTCTACATTCATTTTCCCTATGGAGGACCCTATTTATAGTCCACTTGTGAGCCCTGGAGGGGAATCCCCCTGCAACCTGTACTTGCTCATCAGAAGTTACTTGACAGACAGAACTGCTACTATTGAATGCAGGCATGCCTCTGTCAGGTAAAAGATTGAGAATGGGTGCCGACAGGGCTCAGTCTTTGGACCAGCACTCTTGAATGCCTTTTTTGTCTTCCCGAGAGCCTCATGGAGACTCCATTACTCTCATAGCCTCATGGGCATCATATGTAGATGTTGACAATCTGACAGTGCTAATCAGCACACAGTCGATATAGCAAATCGAGGCAAACACCCATCTTGTGTTCCGAACCTTCATGCAACGGTGGGAGCATGTCAGGCGCCATGTGGCTGAGAAAAAACCAAGCTGATCCGCCTAAAGGGAAAATGAAATAGCCAACTACCACTGTGTCTTGGTGGTGGTTATAGGCTTCCTCTTGAGAAGCAGACCAAGTACTTAGGAGTCATTATAAGTGAGAGGTAGCATTTTAGCTACCACCCCCATTCCCTCAAAGGCATTATCGGCATGGTTTGGTATTAGTAAGGCCACTTGAGGTGTGTGTTATTGTGGTACAATCCTCATGTACAAAGCCATTAGTTGCGAGTGATTGATTACCGGCCCACTGTCTGGGGTAGCACACTCACAGTCAATCACACGAGAGTACTGGTACAATCCACTGAAGCACTCCAAGTGATAACTGGCCAGTCCCAATGACTTGGTGGCTGTGTGCATGGTGGACAAGTGGAGAATGAAAAAGAAGCTTCTATGGAGGTCTCTGAACGGAAACTTGCTGTGCTACATGAATAGGCGTTAGATAGATGCCAAGTGAGATGGGAATCCTCGTTAAACAAACGTGGCATGAATGAGGGTTTTCCCAACACCTGTGAACGTCTTAGGAGAGAGTGGGTTGAGCCAGACAACTAGATGAGCCATACAGGACGCCGCAACCGCAATGCATGGCTCACTTCTTTTCTCTCAAAGACTGCCCAACCTGCGCGTCTCGCACTTCCAGTTTGGAAGAAATAAGGAATCACGTGCTGCTCACTCCACTTTAGTTCCTACAACAGTGAGAAATGGTTGTTGGAAGAGCAGACGAGCCTGCCAGCGTTGTCTGCTACTAAGCAAGCCTATAACCGTTTCACCCAGGTTGTCTCCAGGTCGGTCCAAAATATACCAAAAACTAGGGGTTTTCAAATCTTTCTCAAAACCAGCTATTCAACTATTTTGATTATACTTTCGAATAATCTTCGACTAGTTGGTATCCAATTTTTCATCTGTATAAATATCTCCATGGAAGTTCGGCGAATGGCAATTTAGATCTTTGAAGCCAGAATAGGCTTTTTTCACTTTTTTCCAGAACAGCTTCAACGATTTTCACCACACTGAACGCGTGGTTAACACTTATAAGTCGTTTGCAATAAATCTTCTTTTTAAAGTGTATTGAACAGAGATAAAACCAAAATGTGCCAAAATCTTGATTCGGTTATTATGAACCGATCGCTTTCTTAACTGCGCGCTCTTAAGTTTTTGTCGAGGTTACAAACCTAAATAACTTTATTGTTAAAATAATAAATCTGCTAATGATAAATTTCTTCGTCACGACGAGTATATTATGAAAAATAGTTGGAGCTGAGCAGTATAAAGAACACATCGTCTTCCATTTGGCGTGATCTCCACCCATTTTAATTGCACAGCGCTCACATTAAGTTAACTGTTGTCAAGTCATGCTGTGGCAATTAACCAACTTTTGAAACTTGCAAATGTTAAGTCAATCGTCATAGAGCAGAATTATAGATCGTTATCGAAGACACCCGAAAAACACTCAAGGGCATCGAGAAGAGTAAAGCATAAAAGAGAAAAAGCGTGGCCATTAATTACATGAGCTCTGATCGAGGTCCTGTGCTTCAAGCGAATCTCAATTAACGCTTAGCTACTACCTTACGATGCAAATGTGGGAGTATGAATACGTACACATAAAGCTAGACTCAGGACTAGTTCAGCTTTTGTAACAACGGGCATGAAAGAAGCGGTGTTTGCGGGAAATGTCTATAATGACGCCCAGCTCTGAACGTCATCAAATATGCAAACGTTTGCTTGAAAACGCTTGATGAAATGTTATGAAATATGAAAAGTTTAAAAAACGCTAAAATTTCCGGCACAATTAGGTTTTATCTCTTTTCAATGAACTGTAAAAGGACCAACTCTCGATAGTGTCAACCTCTCAGGTCCTCAGCGCTTCACCACCAAAAGGACCTCCTCTACTCTCAGCAAAGGCCAACAAAATATTCTTGCCTCAGAGCTAGTACGCCCCACACACAGCACACACATATTAACCCAATACACAGACACAATTAGACACTGCCTCGTTACTGTACAAGGAAAGCATCTCCGAGATTCTCAAGACGTGACTGAATTACTGGTTGAGAGTAACCGCGGAGGTAGGCTGCAGCCCATCCTCCAGGCGAACTGGGCAAGATCAAGAAAACGCTCGAAGGAAAGGACTATAGAACGCCCACTGCAGCAGCATTTTTCAGAATGCGCACTACTCAACTATGTAATGCACGAGTAGCAATTATCTTTCGACGTACTTGGTAGCAGTTTATTTGGGTAGTGGTGTAATTTCAACCATCAGTACGTTTTGGCAGCCAATGGCAAATCAATGGCAAAGCACTGGCACAATCCTAGAAAGCAGCCCTCGTGGATCACCAAAGCGTACTATACAGCATCAACTGAAACACTCCAAGTGATTGCTGGCTAGTGACCCATTGACTTGGCCATCGAGCGCATGCTGTATAAGTGGAGAGTGAAAAGAAAGCTTCCTTGACTCTGGCCCAAACTCCGTATAGACCACTCCGCTGAACAAAAAACTTGCACGACAGTATGAATGGGCATTAAATAAATGACAAGCGATATAGGAATATGGGGAGTTATTTTTAACTTCCGTGAACGTGTAGGGCCAAAAAGGAGTTGGAGCCAGTTCCTTACGGGACAGGGTGATTTCTTTTCTCTCAAAGACTATCCAACATGTCTGGCGCCTTCAGTGTGTAGGAAACAAGAAGTAATCTACAACAGTGAGTGATGGTTGTTAGAAGTGCTGCCACACCTTCCAGTTTTGACTGCTACAAAGCAAGCTTCGGTCTGTTTGTTAAAAAGGTTATGACAAAAAAAACTTGACCATAGTTGATCTAACCCTTTGAAATTTCCCACCCACGTTGGTAATTATTTCGGAAATAAGATTAAGAACTCATCCCACATACTACAGATTACTCAAGGTCATGGGTTTGGTAGATACAGAGCGAGAGCTTTACTTTCGTACGCTCGCGAAACCGCAACCTCCACGACTCATATGAGTGTTAGGGAATAGTAATTTTGATAAGGAAACAGACCCGTAACTTTTTAAAATCGAAAGTCACATATCATAAGATGTGTTGCATACACACATATGTAACGACTGATGGGTCTCACTGTGTGCAGTGTTTGAACATCTCGTCCAAATGCCGAAGGCTTTTTGCGTGTTGCTAGGGAATTCTGAAGCAAAATCTTGGTAAACTGGTTCGTCGTATCTTGGGGCCAAAAGGAAACGGTTCCTGTGGAGTGGGGCTTTAGGAAGGTATTGATTTTAGGCCTAATCCTTTCCACCCCACCCTCCCATCGTTCATCGTCCTCGAGCCCCCACCCCACCCGTTACATTTCTTCTCCCTACCATCACAACCCACTTTCCTCCGCAGTTCCTCTTTTATGTCGAGTTCCTCAATCCTTCTGGAAGAAATCCCAATTTCCCGAAGTATTCTCTCCCTCAAATAAAGACTAACGGAAACGAGCCAGTTTTTTCTCATTCACTATGTCCAGTGCCGTGCCATGTGTATGCCTGAGCAGATTAGCAATGTTATCGCTGTGGGTCATCCTTTGTTTCCTAGTCAACAACTTGTGCCCATTGCCATACTGTGTCTTATGGCCCACCACAGTACTTTACAGATGTCACTCATATTTCTTTTTTACAACATATGCGTTTATGCCATACTGGTCGAATATTGAAACAATTTCATTGCTGTGGATTTTTGAATTTGTGAAATACTGGTGTTGCCATCGTAAACCAAACTGTAGTTGTATGTACAAGTAAAGCATTAATTTGATTGTGAAACGATGATGTCATTCTTGGTGTTGCTTGTAATTGAACAAGAAGTAATTGTGTGCTCAACATTGGCTGCAGAAGAAAAAAATTCGTCGTATGAAGAGAAAAAGATCAGATCAGATCACTCAAAAACATTGCTACTAGACTGCGACCAGACCGTAATTAGAAAACAGTTCACGCAGTGAGGGGTAATGAGTAGTTTAAAGTACTGCTACTTTTGACTGGTATTCGGTCCTAAATCTTCTGTGAAGTTCCTAAATTATAATGAGTCTGGAACTCACATTTACTGAAATCTTCATTCGCCTGCCCCATTTGTAAAACGTTCAGCGGCCTGACTCGTATATGAGAGAATTCAAAAGGAGCCCTCAACAACCGTCTGCCGACAGCTCAGGACAAACACAAGAACAAAACTCAGGAGCAGAGTTGAGCTGAGCTAGTAATTACCTTTTCTTACCGTGTCGAAAGAGGAAGTCTACTTAATGACGCTCAATCGATCTTTCCTACCTCTTTTCCGTGAAGCCTTTAGCTACCAGTAGACTTTTCGTTCCCACTGCCTACAAAGGCCAAATCCAATTTCTACTAACTAAACCGGTTTAAGAAGGGTAAGGGGTCGGAGAAAACAATGCACTTTTCCTGATCAAAGAGAGTGCTGAGTCGTTGGCAGAGATGGTGAAGTGCCAGTGTGAAAAACTCCACGTCATATCTGCTTTTGAGCTAATAAAACTACTTGAACTACCCACTATTCCTCCTAAAACCGCATAAAAATTTTAATTCGCTGCAGGGGATAAGGCCCTGAGGTAAAATGAAGTGGCAGCTGTTGTGAGGATTATCTGATTTTTCTCGGGCTCAAACTGCTTAATTTCTTCTGAAATAAGCTGTGCACGCTCGGTTTTAAGATCTCGGAATACAAAAATCGTTCCACATATCTTGCTATTGCAACCAAGCACTCTTATATTGCCCTAGTCTGAGTGACTCCAGTAGCCTCATCGCCTACAAAGAGAAGACTGCGTCTTTTGGGAATTACCACTTATAGTTTGTATTCAGTAATAGCTAGGGGCTCTTGAAACTTTCTGCATGTTTGACGACAGAAATTAAGCATTTATTCTATAAAAAACTTCAAATACTATCGTGACCCGGGGGTGCCATTGATCGTCGAACTTGTTGCGATTAGCAACTCATCAAGTGAGACTATGCCTCATTATTGTGCTAGGCTCCCCAGCACTTCGGTTCCTTATGTTTGTAACATAACTTATCAAATACAATTGCCACGGCATTTAGGTGTTTTCGAATGTGACGAGTGGGAACAAGTGTTACGGGATGAAGCGATGTCGCTCAATGTGATGAAGTGATTACGATATTAACCGAATGCAACTGGAACGGAAAGTTTTATTCGCAATCACACTCGGAGAAGTTTTACCACCACAAACAGGGGAGGGAATTAGGTGGGAGCGGGCGCGGGGGACGCCTCGACAAGAGCACCGCTCGGTTACAACTGATGAAGTTTCGAGCGAATCGGTTCATTTGAGGTGCCCAGTCAGCATAAATGCCTCGGGCTAGCCTCCATTGAATGGAAGAGTTTGGTTCGTTTCGGTACACAAGCTTCAACAAGAACTTCCTCACGCGTTCATTATTTTTAAGTCGATTTGAGTAATTTTTCCGTCAGATTATGGCATTCTTCATTCAAGTACTTGCAGTGGTCATATATGGAAAGAACTGAACGATTTATTTAGGGCATGCTTGTTTCACTTTTTAACAACTTCTTTTAAGATTACGTCAGGCTATTTACAATGAAAATTTGATTGTCTTGATAATTTTACCTACATTCGGTTTCCATTTCTCCTTCCCGGGCATTTAACCAAATCTGGAGTGTATAGGGACGCCAGAAGTCTTGGCTGTGCCGAAGTAGTAATTTAACGTAATGATAGCTGTCTGGTTGGATTGAGAGAAAATATCACGTGTCTACATAAATTCACTGGTGTTCATGGCTTTTGCTACTAATTCAATTTATTTTTCGCTCAGTTCCTTTGAACTAGGTAAAGCGTAACATAGGCTAGAAGTAAGCTGGTATTTTGCGAGCCACCGAATTTTCTCGATGGCTTATGCCAGACCTTTGGGGATGGCACTTAGCATAGCCAGGCTTAAAAACATCTCCAAACCTTCACGCGGTCTAGCCTGTTAGTGCCCATATCCTTTGGAGTGGGCCGACGGATTGGAGTAATGTTGGGTTATCCCCCCCATTTTCTGGGAGGTGGATAGCTTTCCTTGAGAGGTGGTGAGGGGGGCGAGTGGTGGCGCCTGCTCGTGCTCCCCGCCGCCACTTTTTAAAAAAAAATTTTATTTTATTTATTTATTTATTTTTCCTCCTCTTGCGCCCCCAACCCAAGCTGTAAAGCGACCCGTGGCGAAGGGTGGATGGCACAGGGGTGATTGTGTCAAATACGGAGCCTCAAGGATACCAGGCGACCTCCTTGCACTAAGCAGCCTTGTCACAGCATGCAGGGCTCTGCCGTGATTGACTCTTGATTACCCTAGCTACTTGTGGGAACATCAATGACGACAAACCAAAAACATTAGATTTGAGCATTCAGGAGCTTACCCTAGCTGAGGAAGAGAGACTGCTATCGAGTCCCTCCTCAGTGATGGAGGAGGAGGTCATGGATTTGCGCTGTGACCTCCCAGATGTAGAAGGAGGTTCAACTGCAGCGGATGGAGACGCAAGGTCACATTCTGCGGGCGGGGGGCTTCTGGGGGTCCCTGCTGCCGGTGTGAGGCCTGGTGCCGGGGCGCTTCCCGATAGGAAGGTGCTGGCGCTGGCCCCTCCCCAGGCAGGCCGAGGGGCGTCCTTGGGGGCTCCTGAGAACCAGGACAAGGGCTTGGAGCCGCTGACCGAAGGGTCGGATGTGGGGCCATCGAGTACGCATTCGGGGCACAAGCGAGGGCGCCATGTTAAGTTTACTGGCGCACAGAGGCGCCAGTTTAAAGCTCTCCTGTCAGAGGGTAACAGCGTGGCTGATGCCAGGGCTCTTGTGATGAGAGGAGGGCAGACAAAAGAGGTGGAGGGTGGCCAAAAAAGAGAGCGGCCTTCCACTGGAGACACGCCCGAGAAGAGAAAGAAGGCGAGGCGCTCTTTGTGAGTGAGAGGTGGTGAGGGGCAGTGTGGAGACGTAGGTTCCACGTCTGCAGTCCACCTTAGTGGGGCTGGTGGCTCCAGGCAGCAGGGAGTGCCTAAGGGCGGCCCTGGCAGGTGACCACCGGTCTCGTATAGCTCAGCAGTGTCAGGGGTGAAGCTGGGGGTTTTCCTCACAGCGGAGTAGATGGAGGCTGTGGAGAGGAGCATGGTGGAGGCCATGTTTGCTCTCGACGGAGGTGAGGGGCCGGAGCCAGGGTTCACCGGTACATGTGTGTAGAAGGGGGTGGTACGCGGTGACCTGTAAGGATGAGGGCACGGCAGCATGGCTGAGGGAGCATTTTGCCACTGCACAGCCCTGGTAGGGTGCCAGGCTGAAGGTCTGTGAAGGTAAGGAGCCAGGGTGTGAGGATGAGCCAGATGCGAGGATCCTGGGCTTTCTGGCGAAGCAAAACAGGAGACTCTGTACACGGTTCTGGACACTGCTCTCTCGGGTCCACAAGAAATCAGCGGTGCTTCTGGGCCTCCTGATAGATGCGCAATCTGCCCAGGCTTTGGAGAGGGAGCCATCAGTCTCCATAAAGCTGGGGCAAGGCAGCATCAGAGTAAGGAAGCAGGGCTCTGGAGAGGTGCCTACCTCGAGTGTCCCTTCCTTGGATGCCCCTGGAGAAGGTGGCAGGGGGAAGATGGAGTGCTGCCACTGCGAGGGTGTCGGGGGGTGGGGCTGCTGGCAGCGGCGACCTAGGGTCCCGCTGCGCAGTACTGGCTGGGGGCCCCGCCTCGAGCACCTCGGCAGGAACGGTGGTGGCTCCTGGAAACAGCGGTGCTGGGGTCCTGGTGGCCCCTCCTCCTGCGCCTGTGGCGATGGCTTCGGCAGTGGCTACGGTTGTGGTGGGGGGGGGGGGGGCTGGCAGGTCCAGATTTGGCAGGGAGGGCAGGAAGGGCGTCAAGATCCTTCCGGCCCAAACTGCAGAGGCTGCAGGCAAGTCGCGCCTGCTCACCCCCCGGGCGCTCCGCAGGGATGTCAGGTCCCACGGGGGTTGGGGGGGTCGGCGTGGGTGACGATGATTGCACAGCACTCAGCAGTCGGCTTCCTCCAGATCAACATGTACACGGCCAAAGCAGCTGCGGCAGTGATGTGCAGGAGCTTTGTCTGGGGGAGCTGTGATGTGGCTCTACTGCAGGAGCCTTGGGCGGACAGCAGGGACATAAAAGGGATACCTGCTAGTACAGGTAAGTTGGTCTACTGTGGCACAGAAGGTCATCCTAGGTCGGCTGTTTTGGTAAGACACAACTTGCATATTCTAAAAATTCCCGAGTTCTGTCACAGGGATTTGGTGGCAGTAATGCTGGAAGCTCAAGACAGTAATGGACTCCAGGCGAGGACAGTGGTGGCGTCAAACTACTTCCCAGGTGATGACGCTGAGGTCCCCCTGCTGATGATGCAGCAGCTGATTCATTACTGCAGAAGGGAAGACCTTCAGTTGATCGTCAGGTGCGACGCCAATGCACATAACATGGCATGGGGCAGCACAGACACAAATGAAAGAGGTGAGTCCCTTCGTAACTACTTACTATGCAATGAAATGGTGGTGGTTAATAGGGGGAGCATGCCAACTTTTGTTACACGCAGGCGGAGGGAGGTGCTGGACATTACGGTCTCAAGTACCTTCTATGCCAGCAGAATAACAGATTAGCATGTCTCTGGGGAAACTTCAATGTCTGACCACCGGATGGTGAGGTTCAGGCTGTGGTTCCCTAATAGTGTGACGAAGACATATCGAAACCCCAAGAACACGGATTGGGATCTGTACAGCAGTGTGTTGGCCTCCAGTTTGGAGAGCTACAGCTGTGAAATGCAAACTGTCGAAGGTGTAGAAAGGGCGACAGAGGAGATCTGCGCAGCTATGGTCGAGGCGTATGGAGAAAGCTGCGAGTTGAAAACCCGAAGATCCAATAGGGAGGTTCCTTGGTGGAACAAACAACTGGAAAGGCTTCGGAAGGAAACGAGGAGGCTCTTTCAGAGCAAAAAAGAAGGGTGAGTGGGACGCATATAGGGGTTCCCTCACAGCGTACAATAAAGCCCTTAGATAGGCAAAAAGGAAATCCTGGAGAGACTTCTGCGGGGGCATGAAAGACTTGTCTACCATGTCCAAGGTACAGAAGATCCTCTCTAGAGAAGAGAGCAAATCGGTTTTCTCCTAAAGGCACTCTCTGTGGGCCACCAGGGGATGCCCACAGGGGGGGGGGTGCTCTCCCCTCTCCACTGGTTACTGGTAGCTGATACCCTTCTCGAGCTGCTGCAGGAGGAGGGCTACAAGGTAATAGGATACGCGGATGACCTGGTAATTATAGTCAGGGGTAAATTCGCGAGTGTAATCAGTGAATGCATGCAGCGTGCACTGAATACCCTAAAGACATGGTGCAATGAGCAAGGACTGTTTGTCAATCCAGACAAAACGAGCCTGATCCCATTCACCAGAAGGGGCAACCTTGCGCTGCGGGAACGCAGGCTGGGTGGCAAGGTGGTGAAGATCCAGCATGAGATCAAGTACTTGGGAGTCTTTCTTGATGGAAAGCTCTCTTGGGCCACACACGTGAAAAAAACCTTACAGCGGGCGTCGGTGGTGATGTGGGCAGCTCAGAGAATGGTGGGGAAGACATGGGGGCTGAGGCCTGGGATGATCCGGTGGCTGTACACTGCGGTTGTTAGGCCTGTAGTCACCTATGGAGCCCTGGTCTGGTGGACTAGGGTGGAAAACAAAACAGTGCAGTTGCAGCTAAATAAACTGCAGCGTAGGGCATGTCTAGCCATTACAGGCTGTATGGCAACATGCCCTAAGGCTGCTGGAGGTCTTGCTAGATTTAGCTGCACTCCACATACATGTTAAAAGGATGGCGTTCCTCCAGGTATGTTGGAGTTGGGTCTGATTATGTGGGGGAGGAGGAGTTCCTGCCACTTGCACTTGATCCTTGACAAGGTGAAGGTGGGGGGGGCCCAAACTCCATGTGGTAGACTCAATGCCCGCGAGGTTCAACTTCGCGCTACTCTTTCGGATACTCATTCATGAGCAATCCAGGTGGGTAGGGGGAGCTCCCGCTTTCGAAGCTGGGGCCCTGGTATACTACACTGATGGCTCAGTACAGGGTGGCCTTGCAGGGGCAGGCATCTTTGGGCCGAGGATCAGAGCAGCGATCCCATTGGGGTTCCAGGCAGAGGTGGCTGCGGTGACAGTCTGTGTGTAGTGGCTGCTGCAGAGGGGACTGAAGCGGCAGAGAATCTACATCATGGTGGATAGTCAGGCCACTCTCAAGGCCTTAGCCTCATACTGTCTCACATCACAGCAGGTGTGGGAGCGTCTGACTGGACTGAAGGCCCTGGCAGAGGACAACAGTGTAACACTGTGTTGGGTGCCAGGGCATCAGGGTATAGAGGGAAACGAATGGGCTGATGGGTTGGCTAAGAAGGGATCAGAGCAGATCCCTATCGGCCCTGAGCCCTTTGTTGGGACTACCAGGAGCCACCTACGTAGAGAGGTTGGCAAATGGGAGGACAGGTGCAGGGCTGCTCATTGGCAGGGGCTGCCCGGCCTTAGACAGTCAAAACCCTTCATCCGGCTCTCCAGAGAGAGGTCCAAGGAGGTGCTTGCACTGGGGAGGAAGGATATGAGGATCATATGTGGCCTGTTCACAGGTCACTGCCCGCTGAGGTACCACCTTGCAAATATTGGCAAGTGCGAGGTACAGGTATGCAGGTTCTGCAAGGTAGGGCTAGAGACTGCAGAGCATGTGCTGTGCATATGCGATGGACTCGCGGCATCGTGCCGTTCTGTGTTTGGGAGGCCCTTTCTTCAGCCTGAAGAGGTGGCAAATGCAGAACTTGCGGGTATCCTCCGCTTTGTACGGGTGTGGTGGGGGCGCATAGGTATCACACTAAGTGAGACCAGTGCCGCGGGGCCTGGGGGTGGTGCAGGAGGGCCATGATCCGAGTATCATGGACGCTCTTACAATAGGCCCATTTGTGGCTGCAGTGAGGGTATTGCCTGCATCCACCGTTTCAAAAAAAAACATATAGTCCTTGCAGGGCGCATCCCCCATCGGGTTCGTCCCCAGATTGCTGATAGGGAGGGCCCATCATCGTCATCGTGCTTCGCGGGATTGGTTGGGTCGGCACCTCGGCCTTATACGATCCCGTGGACAAACTATTGGCGACCGGCAGTTTCAAGACGGAAAAACAAGGTCAAATCCCCCCCACCACACGCCACTCCACATTTTTCTAAATCCAATTAGAATCATGGGGTCTACGCCAATTAAACACAAATCAGCATCATCATCCTCCTCCACTCCGGTTTCTCCCAAGCCTACCTTCAAGAATTCCCACGCCTCTTTGGTGGCCTCCCAGGCGCCCACAGCCTCTCTTAAGCTCAGAGGTGCTAAGCGCCCTCCAGGAGCCCTCACACCAAAGAGACCTGGTGGCTAACGTTATTCAAAACTTTGGTAACGTCCAGGGAAACCATATGTAATTACTCCTTTTTCTTTTGAGCCAGGAATAGCGCTGTCTGCAGGATTATGGATGCTCTCTGGGCGTCGTCCATGACATCAGCCACCTGGAGTCGAGATACCAGCACGTTTTGGAAACACCGGAAGACCACAGACGACATTAAAATAGGCCGCTATCTCTTTCATTTTCAGGAACAAAGACAGTACTCAAAAATCCAGCAGAAGGTCCTCAAGGTTCCCCAAGTAGAGAACGAGGTTAAGAACCTATAGCGTTTACTTTTATAACTTTATTCCATCAGTGGGGTGAAATACCATCAGTTCCTCCTGAAGTTTAGATGCTGATGCGAATAGGGGTTACATCACCCTGGCGAAGAATTTCCTAGAGAGGAAATGCCACAAACCCACGACTTTCTTTTGAATTGCGCCCTCCACCATCTCAGCCCTCACTCGATCTTGACTTCCTCCACAACAACTGGTCACGTCGGTACTCCATCCACTTCACTCTGTTAGCGGCTATACGACGACTTGCAAGGGTCCGCCTCGAGAAACCTCGGTTCTACTCCCTTGCATCAACTTTCTTCACGCAAATGCAATTCTTCCTGTGGGGTAGCAGAAAATAAAAATGTGCATATCCAAAATCTGAAGTGACTATCATTACAAGTGTAAAATCTGAAAGTGACTATCATTACAACTGAAATAAGTCGGCAGATTTTACTTGTGCCAAATGGCAAGTGTTGGAATAGGAATAACGCCTGTATTTCGAAAATCAGCTTCATGCAAAGGTAGGATTTGGCTAAACACTGACGGCTGTGGTAATTTAGTTTCAGGTCTCAAGTAGGTAGTTAATATTGATACGAAGATGAAGGCAATTAACACCTTACCTTAAGGGTTAAGAGCAAAAAACAACTATAGCGTGGAATCGGTGGTGAATAACGAAAGTTCCAGTAACACGTAACCTGTTTCTAAAGCAAAAAGGGAATCTATGCAAGCGCGAACGTGAACTTAATTGTGATCAGTGCAGAGAAGTTTTTAATACGGAAAATGAGGGATGTATAATGAACCGTCGACGCTATCATTTGCAGAATTTTCAAGTTGACATGACGCAGTGACGAGAGGACGCGAGTTTGAAAAAATGATGTGAGAAATTGATAGTGCGCTCTTCTATTTGTTCATCTTGGCAAAATCAAGAGAGGGAAAAAGTCCGTTAGTTGGTGGGGTGAGGAAAAATAGATGAAAGGGGGCGATTCCAGTGCAGTAAAGGGGAGTGTAGAAAAGATCTCCTGTAACCTCTTGTACTCCCTCGTAGCTAACCCTGCGGTAAACAGAATGCCTGTAACGTGCGCTGTGTGTGTCCAGGCGCTTTATTCCTCCCTCAACCTTTTGTTGCCCCGTCCCACTACCATTCTGAAATTCAGAGAATGAGTTTATTAAGAGGGTTACCAACTGGGTGTATACTTGGCACAAGCTAGCTACCACCCCCCCCCCCCCACCCATCCACACAACTATACTCCACCACTTGTCCTACGTATACTACGGTCCAAGTCTTCGTCAACCAACTTTAATGGTCGAGAAACGATTTGATAGTGAATAGAAGCTCCAACCACGAAAGCACCTCTACTATAAATTAACGAAATTCGCCAGTTTGACACTAAACCCTGCGACCATTCTTACCCCACTAGTCTTCGGCTTCTGTAGAAAGTCGCTAACGCACAGATCTCCGTATATCGTATTACTCATTCATAATTCCCCTCCCGTTTTTACTTCTCTTAAGATCTCAAGGTTTTAACGCCTACTGAGTCCGAAAAATACTATTTGGGAAAATAGTGTATACCGAGATTTCTCGAACTTGCCTCCTCCGAATGGCCGTTGAGCAGCTAAAATGATGGAATACTTGTGAGTCCAGAAGTTGTGGAAGAGGTATTGGGGTTGAGTCACGGCTGAGGTGCTAGGACGAACGGGGCATCAAAAAAGGAGGAACTAAATTTTAAAAATTATGGAAATGAGAAGGACGCTCAGACTACTCTACGCTGGCTCCAGAGACAGAAGGATTGAGAGTAGGAAGAAAAAGGGTGTTCCCCGATAAAACGACCACCATTTTAGATACGATCTGAGCAACATGTGGGTGATGATACCTCAGAGAACGCTTGCTGACACGTTTAATGCACCACACACTGCGCCAGGGCATGCCAATTTCAACTCTGGGGTTGCCCGCCTCCACCCCACAAGCTTCCAAAACCGGCATACGAAGATTCGTTCTCTCATATTTGCGCCTCTTGGCTTGCCAAGTTAGCACAAGATCGCCGCGAGATATTACCTGGCCATCCAGAACCACTGCAGACTGGTCCAGACCAGCAGCGACGATGTCAGGCCTTAGTCCTTCTCCAGAGACAACTCGGTAGTGCCGCTCTCTCTTCACTTCCTAGGCCTCTGATGACAATGAACCAGGAAGCTGCTTGCATCATGACGCTTGAAATCGCCTCTGTGAGTAACCAGACGCACACATAAAACCCCACTGCATTGAGTCTCCCTAGTAGGGAATCAATTACTAGGTTCCAGAGGAGCGGAGATAGGATAGGACAGTCCTCGCCCTGATCGAGCAGTTTCCTAGCGAGGTTTGTATCTCTCTGCTTTCCAGTACAACGATAATCCACTTTTGCATTTCTGTTGACATTGAATTTAACCAATGCCATTTCGATGCTCGGTATGGACGTATTGTCAAAGGCCCCCTCAATATCAAGAATGGCCCCTAAGGCAATCCCCTCATTTCCCATTGACTTTTCTAGTTTTCTAACCAGTGCATGCAGCGCCGAGTCACATGATCTCCCTGCACAGTAGGCAAGTCCGCCAGGGGTGTCAGTCTCAAACATCTGTCCCTCAAGTACCGGCCAAGGATCTTATCCATGCTGTTGAGCAGGAAATATGTGAAGCATGTTGGCCGGAAAGCCTTGGCTTCCTGTATGAGTCCCTTCCAGGTTTTGATATAAAGGTTACACACACCACCCTCCAACCCTGGGGTATATAACCATGCGCCACGGTACCCCTAAATAACCTTAAAAGGCTGGGTAGGATGCGCTCTATACCCTTTTATAGTAGGATCGGGTAAATACCATCCGGTCCCGGCGACTTGAATGGTTTAAACGAATTGACAGGCCGGTGTATGGCGTCTCGGGTTATAATTGCCCTAGCGAGTTCCCAGTCTGGCTTTCCTGTTCGCCTTGCTGTGATCCCCGCATCTCACCCTGCAGTCAGGGGTCCAGAATACCACTGCCGTATTCCCAGCGTGTCATATGACCGCCGGGTGGGCCCAGCCAGAATGACAACCTCACCTCTACGAGGTCTCCACAGGATTACATCCAACGAGGCTTAACTATGGCTGGGCGTCACAGTGTACTTGTCACCACACTGTGCTCACCCTGCAGTAGGGGTCCAGAATTCCACTGCCGTTTTCCTATCGAGTTCATATGAGCCGAACCTAAAGGGTCACAACTTACACTTCTTCCACATACATGACACACTGGGAACCCTCTAACTTGAGCTTGGAATCGCAGGACACATCCCCCGCACGAAGGGGGACAGAATCCTCCTGCCATATCCTCTGTGTGGGCGTAAAAGCCAGCCTTGAAGTGGCTTATAGCTCATGACACTTACATACGCAACATATTACAGATACAAACAACACTGCAACGGCTTACATGGCAGAACACTTTGACTTGAAACACTCATAATGAACGAAAGACAGTCCTGGGTGTAGCTCACTAACACCTACGAGCGATCCCCTGTATTGGTGGACCTTCGTAATGAGGAGGGGGAACCCCAGGTTTGAGCGTTCCTGGGACGGCTGATAGCGTGTGTCCCGCTCGTGACATCACCAGTGGCTGAAGGCTGACTCTGAGCAGCAGCTGAAAAATCCCTCTGCGTCTTAGTCCCGGTGAGTGGCCAGACTGACAGGTGCGGCGCATGTGGCCCTTTGACCCTCAATGGACCAGCAAAAGGGGCTAGAATCAATATGCCTGAGGAGGAATTCCAGGACACTGCTACGAGCACCTCTCACGTATCACACAAACACACACAACAAATGAACTCACAAGGGTACACAACATCAGTCTGCTTCTATAATCTCCATCACCCCCTCCCCCATTAGTAAAAACAACGTGACATAGTCAGTTGAAAAATCAGCAGGTAATAAAAACGCCACCTCTTCCTCAGGCTCACCATGCTCGACCCCTCCATCTTCGCTGGATGAACAACCTACTGGTCGTTCAAACAAACAAGGGTGGAAAACCGCCTTCAGCTCCACCTTTCCCCCTAGTACCCCGGGTGACCTGGCTACTACAAGTAGTAGACAAACTGTGGACCCTAATCTGTCGGATATGGAACAGATTCGTGCTTTTGTCCAATTTATCCACAGCCAGCTGGCACAAATGAGGGCCAATGCGACGATACCAATGTGTGACTACATCACCAGCTGTCTCTTCAATATCTCGGAATTGGCCATCAAAGCGAGTGCCCCCCCGGCACCACCGCCTGCCGCTGCCCCCTGTGGGCCCAGCAACCAATGCCAGGTAAAATAGAAAGCAGTATGTTAAAGAAGGCTGAGCGGCACATTGAAGGAGTCTTTGACGAAGCTTGCCTCACACTCCTAACACGCCACTTAGGGGGTGGTGGAAGGGGAGGGGGGGTGGGTTTTCGCTGTGCCTCGCGAGAGGGAATCGCGTAGCTTGCCTCGCGCTAATCAATTATTGACTGTTCGCGTCTCATAGGCAAGGCAATCACGTAGCTTGCCTCACAAATGTTTCCATTGGCTCCCAGGGGGGTGATGGAAGAGGTAGGGGGTGGGTACCATTGTTCCCATCCTCGAGGCAATCGCGTAGCTTGCCTCACACTCCTCAACCCCTTCCCCCACATCCCACACACTCCCCCCCACCACACACCACACCATTCCCTCGCCAACCCTCCCCCCCACCATTCCCTCTCCCCCCTCCCCACCCATCCACACCTCTCTTCCCCACAACCACCTCCCTCCCCATCCAACCCCTTCCTCCCCCCCACCACTCGCCTGCCCCCCCCCTTATCCCCTCACCACTCTTCCTGTCAAACAGTCCTTTGCATCGCATTCCCGAGGTAATTATATAGATTATACAACACCATTCTATTAAATCGTTGATCCTTCTTCACATATACTATCTGACGTAATCACGTAGCTAGCCCCACACACACACACACACACACACACACACACAATCACCACTCCACCATCATAATCACCATCACCACCACCATCACCATCACCACCTCCATCATAATCACCATCACCACCACCATCACCATCACCACCATCATAATCACCATCACCACCACCATCACCGCCACCATCACCACCACCATCATAATCACCATCACCACCACCATCATAATCACCATCACCACCACCACCACCACCATCATAATCACCATCACCACCACCATCGTAATCACCATCACAACCACCATCACTGCCACCATCATCACCACCACCACCATCACCTACATCATCATAATCACCATCACCACCTCCATCATAATCACCATCACCACCACCACCACCACCACCATCACCACCACCACCATCACCATCATCACCACCATTACCATTACCATCAACACCATCATCACCACCATTACCATCAGCATCACCACCACCATTACCATCAGCATCACCACCATCACCACACTCACCACTACCATCACAACCACCACTACCATCACAGCCACCACCAAAATCCCCACTACCATCACCATCACAACCACCATCACCACCACCGTCATCACTAAAATTACTGGCAACTGAGTTAACGATGTAGCTTACTTTGCAATTTTCAATTTCTGGTGCACGCATGTCCTGACTCGTTCTATCATGTTTCAACTAGCGTTGACAATTTATATCGCGTTTATATTATTCGTTTTGATTTATTCACACCCCTTTCTCTCTGTCCCTCTCTCTTCTTCTCCTTCACCTCTTCCTCCTCCTCATCATCATTCTTCACACTCATCTCGCTATTCTCTAATGAATCTGGCGCGTGGGGGTTACCATCATTAAAAGGGATGAGAAGAAAACGCTTTTCTTTCAACAAAATAAACGGAAACTTTATTCAAATTTAAAACACCAATTTTTTCTTTATTTCTGTCGAAGAAATTAATAAACGTAAGTAACAACTTCTTTTTATTAAGTTATAATTTTCTTCTTAGACGGTATTCCTCTTTGTTTTTACTCTATTTCTTCTGAGGTTTGTAGTCTTATTAGTCATTAACAAAATTCGATATCATGCCTACGATTCTTCATTTCTTTGTAGATGAGCAAAAGATGACGAATTTGAGAGGTGTTGAATACTGTATTTGATCGTCGGTAATTACATCATTGAATCGTTTGGGTAGGAAGACTTTTGTCGATTCGTCATCGTAAGTTTGAGAAAAAGGTCGCACTTCAGCAATAACTGTCTTCCCATATTGTGTTGATTGCCACTCAGTGACGATGAAGGCGGAAGTTGATCAGAGTACTCGAAGTACTTAAATGTACGATTTTTTAAAACGGACATGTACATTTGGGTACATCACCCTCCTAATAGGATGTTAGGAAAGTGTGGTGATTGCCACTCCGTGACGATGAATGCGGAAGTTGATCAGAGTACTAGAATTACGCAAACGTACGATTTTATAAAACGGACATGTACATTTGGGTACATCACCCTCCTAATAGGATGTTAGGTAAGTGTGGTGATTGCCACTCTGTGACGATGAAGGCGGAAGTTGATCAGAGTACTAGAATTATGCAAACGTACGATTTTATAAAATGGACATGAGATGTTAGGAAAGTGTGGTGATTGCCTCTCCGTGACAGTGAAGGAGGATTTTGATCAGAGTACTCTAAGTACGTAAATGTACGATTTTTTAAAACGGACATGTACACTTGGGTACTTCACCCTCCTAATGAGATGTTAGGAAAGTGTGGTGATTGCCACTCAGTGGCGATGAAGGAGGAAGTTGATCAGAGTACTCGAAGTACTTAAATGTACGATTTTATAAAATGGACATGAGATGTTAGGAAAGTGTGGTGATTGCCTCTCTGTGACAGTGAAGGCGGATTTTGATCAGAGTAACGTCCTAATAGGATGTTAGGACAGTGTGGCGCTTGCCATTCTGTGTAGATGAAGGCGGAAGTTGATCAGAGTAATGGAATTAATCGTACGATATTCCGAAGCAGACATGTACATTTCGGTACTTCACCCTCCTAATGAGATGTTAGGAAAGTGTGGCGATTGCCACTCTGTGAAGATGAAGGTGAAAGTTGATCAAGAATTTATCGTTCGATTTTTTAAAACGGACATCTACATTTCGGTACTTCACCCTCCTAATGAGATGCTATGAATGTGTGGAGATTGCCACTGGGTGTGGACGAAGGCGGAAATCGATCAGAGTAATGAAATTAGTCGCGCGATCCTGGTTCCCCACTGATTTTTCAACGATTACGTTTAAATAATTTCACGGGGATCGCAAAAAGGTGAAATGATTTACGTTAGTTAGTTGAGGTAAGTTAACCTAAGTCAATTTAGCATGTCGGATATTGTTGAGTCCTGAGCAAAACTTATTCTACAAATGTAGCGGAGTGCGATCCTCGACAAGTTGATACTTGCACACGAAACGCTCGATCGTTCCCGGCGATTCAGTTCGCACCTTCCCCCCCTACCCACACCCCCCAGTTGGCAATGTTGAGGTGTAACATGTTTTTACTTGTTCCGTCCCCCCCTCACCAAACCACTCCGCCAAAATCTTACTACAGACTCTCCCCCACCTCCTCTATTCGATAGTGTGTTCTCACGTTGACTGGACTTCTTAACGTCAGTCTCCATTCATCCACGAAAGCCGCTCGGACGAAGCAGCAACTGCAGCACCATGTCCCAAACCGTAATTATGAGCTCTTGCATCGTGGATATACAGTGCTTCTTTGACAATAATATGAACTATTTGGTCAAAGAGCTTACTGTCTACGATATCAACCATCATTCTCACGATCACTGGATCGTCAAACCTCCGCAAGGCTTCGTCATTCAAAGTGCAAAACTGAGGAGTGCGAACCAGTGGGTAACAAACCATTACCATATGGTACCCTGGGAGAAGGGGTTTGTGGAATACACTGAACTGTACAGTATTTTGGCGAGTACTCTATGTGAGTATAGTACAGTCTATATGAAAGGAGAGCAAAAAATTGATTTTCTGCGGACATTCTTGCAGAAAAATGGATTCAGGCCCATCCTTTCTTTCGTCAATGTCGAAAATATCGGATGCCCGAAATTCATGACTCTGCTGCTACCAATTTGGCCAGGAACACATTGCCTCACCCACGACCAACACCCCACAAGCTGCACATCGTATCGAGTAAAAGCAATCGCTAGATGGTTGTTCTACCAGTAATTGAAAACTCATTTTTGTAGAGAAGAAAATACGAAAAATGTTTCGAAGAACATTTTGTTTTCAAATTAGTTAAACATGAAGAAATGATAAAAGGTAATTTGTATTCTGAAACGTAAAGATTTGAAGCAAACCCAAAATTTCAAACGTCTTCTTTTAATTATATTTATTATTCCTCGTTTCTCAATTTTTTCCAGATGTTACACACTTCAATCCTAAACAGAGTAAATAAGCAAAACTCGGGTATATTGAACCTGAGCGATTTGCATATTGGGACTTTGTACGAAGTTCTATTTTTCGAGAGAATTGAAACACAATATGGGAAGACAGTTATTGCTGAAGTGCGACCTTTTTCTCAAACTTACGATGACGAATCGACAACAGTCTTCCTACCCAAACGATTCAATGATGTAATTACCGACGATCAAATACAGTATTCAACACCTCTCAAATTCGTCATCTTTTGCTCATCTACAAAGAAATGAAGAATCGTAGGCATGATATCGAATTTTGTTAATGACTAATAAGACTACAAACCTCAGAAGAAATAGAGTAAAAACAAAGAGGAATAACGTCTAAGAAGAAAATTATAACTTAATAAAAAGAAGTTCATAACAGACATATAGATTTGGGTACTTCAGCCTCACAATATGAAGTTAATGAATGTGTGGTGATTGCCACTCTGCGTGTACGAAAACTAAAATTGATCAGAGTAATGGAAATTAAAGTACGATTTTAAAAAAGACACTTAGATTTGGGTACATCAGGCTCCTAATATGATGTTAAGGAATGGTGTGGTGATTGCCACTCCAGAACGATGAAGGCGGAAGTTGATCAGAGTAACGAAGTACGTAAACGTACGATTTTTAAAAACGGACATTTACGTTTGGGTACTTCAACTTCCTAATAGGATGTTAGGAAAGTGTGGTGATTGCCACTCAGTGAAAATGAAAGTGAAAGTTGATCAGAGTAGAGGAATTAATCGTGCGACTTTTTAAAATGGAGATTTACGTTTGGGTACTTCAACTTCCTAATAGGATGTTAGGAAAGTGTGGCGCTTGCCACTCTGTGTGGATGAAGGCGGAAGTTGATCAGAGTAAAGGAATTTATCGTACGATTTTTCAAAGCAGACATGTACATTTGGGTACTTCACCCTCCTAATGAGATGTTAGGAAAGTGTGGAGATTGACACTTGGTGAGAAAGAAGGCGGAAGTTGATCAGAGTAATGGAATTAGACGTACGATTTTTTAAAACAGACATATAGATTCGTGTAAATTTGTCTCCTAATCGGATGTTAGGATCGTTCGATTTTTATAACAGACATATAGATTTGTGTGCTTTAGGCTCCTACTAGGATGTTAAGGAATGTGTGGTGATTGCCACTCTCTGAGGAGAAATGTAGAAGTTGATCAGGAATTTATCGTACGATTTTGAAAACCTACATTTACATTTGGGTACTTAGGGTTCCTAATGAGATGTTAGGAAAGTGTTGGCGATTGCCACTCTGTGTAGATGAAGGTGAAAGTTGATCAGGAATTTATCGTTCGATTTTTTAAAACGGACATCTACATTTCGGTACTTCACCCTCCTAATGAGATGCTATGAATGTGTGGAGATTGCCACTGGGTGTGGACGAAGGCGGAAATCGATCAGAGTAATGAAATTAGTCGCGCGATCCTGGTTCCCCACTGATTTTTCAACGATTACGTTTAAATAATTTCACGGGGATCGCAAAAAGGTGAAATGGTTTACGTTAGATAGTTGAGGTAAGTTGACCTAACTCAATTTCGCATGTCGGATATTGTTGAATCCTGAGCAAAACGTATTTCACCAATGTAGCGGAGTGCAATCCTCGACAAGTTGATACTTGCATACGGAGCGCGCCATCGTTCCCAGCGACCCCACCACCGCTACGCGAGAGCTCTTCTCTAGTCAATCGTTCTTCGGCCGCCGTAGTAGCACAACATTGCGCCCGTCGTCACTTCGTCAATGTAAGTATCATTAATCATTTCAATTCGTTAGCTATTTCTTCTTGTAAACGTCTTCTTCTAAATATTTATTATTTCTCGTTTCTCAATTTTTTCGAGACGTTATCTGCTTCAATCCTAAACAGACTAAATAAGCAAAACTCGGGTATATTGAACCTGAGCGATTTGCATATTGGGACTTCGTACGAAGTTCTATCTTTCGAGAGAATTGAAACACAATATGGGAAGACAGTTATTACTGAAGTGCGACCTTTTTCTCAAACTTACGACGACGAATCGACAAAAGTCTTTGTTGGGTGCACGAGAGGGGGAGGTGAGGATCGAAATAAATCTGAAACTCGGTGAGCGTGAGGAGGACTGTAATGAACGTGCGTGCGGAATTGAGTTGAATTAAATTGAACTGAGATAGAGTACAAACGGGCGACACAAGGGAAGTGCTCGGAACGCGTGAAAACTGGCGTGGGCAACCTTCGGAGAGCGCGAGAATATACCGGGGCAATAGTTGGAAAAGGACTGAATTTGGAAGGGCTCTGTCGTCCGACAAGAAAATGAAATTGGGTCAAAGAAACAAAGGAAGGGGGAAACCTGGCGAAGGGGGCTGTTGGAACCAAACCGACCGGAGCTGAGGGGCAGGTACCAAAATAGTTGGAGACAATGGCACGGGGAAGTTTGAGGTCAAATACCTCCAACCACCTCGACGCTTTTGCGTCGAACATACTCCCCCGCGCTGCGGCAGCAGGATAACCCTTGAAGTGGGGTTACAGTGGTGTGTGGTAATGAACGTGGGTGAGGAGGCTAGCGCTCATGAGGGTAGAGCTGGAGGACGTGGCAAGGCTGGGCTACCTTATGAGCCAGAGCACAGGGAGATGAGTGATGAGTGTGAGACAATGATGTGGTGGTGAGTTGAGCAGGACAACAGAGACCGTATGAGGTCCAAAAATGAGGATGAATGAGTGATCACATGAGGAAGCATAGGAGGTGGTGCAAATAGGGGAATGCACGCTTGGGTAGTGCGGATAGGTGAAGGCACTCTTGGGTAGTGCGGGTAAGGGAAGGCACTCTTGGGTAGTGCGGATAAGGGAAGGAACTCTTGGGTAGTGCAATAGGGCAAGCACTGTAGGGTAGTGCGGATAGGGGAAGGCACTGTAGGGTAGTGCGGATAGGGGAAGGCACTGTAGGGTAGTGCGGATAGGGGAAGGCACCCTTGGGTAGTGCAATAGGGCAAGCACTCTTGGGTGGTGCGGATAAGGGAAGGCACTCTTGGGTAGTGCAATAGGGCAAGCACTGTAGGGTAGTGCAATAGGGCAAGCACTCTTGGGTGGTGCGGATAAGGGAAGGCACTCTTGGGTAGTGCGGATAAGGGGAGGCACTGTAGGGTAGTGCAGATAGGGAAAGGCATTCTTGGGTAGTGCAGATAAGGGAAGGCACTCTTGGGTAGTGCAGATAGGGAAAGGCACCCTTGGCTACTGCGGATAGGGGAAGGCAGTCTCGGGTGGTGCAATAGGGCAAGCACGCTTGGGCAGTGAGTAGGAGAAAGCGTATGGAAGTGGGGCATGTGTGGTTAAGAATGGGTATGAGTTAGGGCATGAGATTAAGGGGCTGACTTGGGTGAATGCTCAATGATACGTGGAATGATTACAATGGGGTGACTAAGGGGGTAGGAAATGCTGCTAGGATAGAGGGCAAAGAAGGCCTTTGCAATGAGGAAGACGGGAGGGTGAGGCAAGATGCCAGGGTGCAGGAGAAACAAAATGTGAGGGTATACGGCATTGTGAGGTTTGTGCTACTAAGGACGCGAGCTGAGTGAAATTGTACCGGAGAGAAACGACTAGGAAGAAGAAACGGAAAAAGAGTGTTGGCAAACTACAGTTAGGGTTTGGAGAAATGGAATGTAAAGAAATAAATGGCGTTGGGACATAGGGAACTAGTGATCAGGGCGACGCGTAGTAATGGGAGTACAGGTAGGAAGATTAGACGAAAGGAGGTTTAAGAAAACTATGTGAATGTAGTAAGGTGGTCAAAGGGGGCCTTGGTAATGGCACTTGAATCTTGGGATGATCAGGCGTGGAACGTAGAAAGGGTAGAGGGAAGCTACTGGTGTAGCGTTGAAGATACCCAATGGGTAGGGTGTGATGATGGGCTGCAGGAGTTAGGGTTATATAAAAAATAGGATGTGACAGAGATGAAGTGGGTTGGGGTATAGGGTAGTGGAGAGTAGGGCTCAGTTAAATGGTGAAAGGAGGGAAACGGGTAGGGGTGGGGAAGAACTAAATTAAACAAATTGGGGTGCAACGAAGGGTTTGAGTTTAGGACAATGGGCATAGCGGTCTGGGTCAGAACCCCTAAATTTTGGTATGTGGGCACGAGATTGTGAGAGCAAATGAGGGACTCGAAACCCCGCTATAATGCTTCTGTTCTGTGTGGAGGTGTGAATGCACATGTAGGAAAATGGCTGTGGGTTGTGCGATTCGAATGAGTATATAATATCTCTCCTATATAATATCCTATTATTAATTTCTTCGACAGAAATGAAAGAAAACATTGGTGTTTTAAATTTGAATAAAGTTTCCGTTTATTTTGTTGAAAGAAAAGCGTTTTCTTCTCATCCCTTTTATTGATGGCAGCCCTTTTTTATTGATGGCGGCGATGACCTCGTCACAGTGACAGCAACAGTGGTCAAAGCTAGTTGAAACATGATAGAACGAGTCTGGACATGCAAAAACTTGTTCCTCCTCCCCCAATTCCCCATTGGCGACGAAAGGTGTGTGAGATAAGCTACAATATTACCTACGAGTGACAATGTCGAGATGCAGTAAAAAAACTCGTGTTGTGGCGAGCAATAACTTGTTTGGATAGGATGCAACGACTAAGCGAAGCGTGCACCAGGGATTGAAGATTGCAAAGTACGCTACATCATTAACTAAGTTGCCAAAGTAATGTTAGTGATGATGTTGGTGGTGATTGTGATGGTGGTGGTGATGGTGTTGGTGATGGTGGTGGTGGTGATGGTGGTTGTGATGGAGGTGATAATTATGATGGTGGTGGTGGTTGTGATGGAGGTGATAATTGTGAAGGTGGTGGTGATGGTGATGGTGATGGTGATGGTGATGGTGGTGGTGATGGTGGTGGTGATGGTGATGGTGATGGTGGTGGTGATGGTGATGGTGGTGGTGATGGTGGTTGTGATGGAGGTAATAATTGTGATGGTGGTGGTGATGGTGTTGGTTATGGTGATTATGATGGTGGAGTGGTGATTGAATGACGTGTGTGTGTGTGGCAAGCTACGTGATTACGTCAGATAGTATACGTTAAGGATCAACGATTTAATAGTATGGTGTCATATAATCTACTCGGGAATGCGATGCAAAGGACTGTGTGACAGGAAGAGGGGGCACACAAGTGATGAGGGGAAGGGAGGCGGTGGAGGAAGAGAGGCAGGGAGGGGAAGGGGTGGTGGGCGAGGGTGGGAGTGATGAGAGGGGGTTGGGTGAGGGTCTTGGGAGAGAGGGGAATGGTGGAGGGTGGGGTATTGGTGAGGAAGTGTGGAGGGGTGGAGGGTGGGGTATGGGAGAGGAAGTGTGGAGGGGTGGAGTATTGGTGGGGAAGGGTAGAGGAGTGGGGTGGGTGTTGGTGACGGTGGGGTGTGGTGAGTGGTGGTGAGGTTTGAGGGGTGTGGGGTGAGGGGGGAAGGGGTCGAGGAGTGTGAGGCAAGCTACGTGATTGCCTCGAGGATGGGAACAATGGTACCCAGCCCCTACCCCTTCCATCACCCTCCTGGGACCCAATTGAGAAATTTGTGAGGCAAGCTACGTGATTGCCTCGCCTATGAGACGCGAACAGGCGATAATTGATTAGCGCGAGGCAAGCTACGCGATTCCCTCTCGCGAGGCACAGCAAAAACCCACCCCCTCCCCTTCCACCACCCCCTAAGTAGCGTGTGAGGAGTGCAAGGCAAGCTTCGTGATTCCCTCGCACGCGCGATGCGACGCCGCCCTACCCCTCCCACCCACCCACCACCACCTGGGAGGCGGGGGAGGAGTGCGAGGCAAGCTGTGTGATTCCCTCGTCTCTGAGCCCCATGGTGGCCCTGAAGGTACATTCTTACCCTACTAACCTGTACTCACTCATCAGAAGTTAATAATGGGACAATTGGAAAAATGAAACACCAAGCTCTGATCGCTTACCTTACTTCACACAATATAAAGGGACTTTAAATAGTTGATCACTGGCTTAAAAAATGGGGGAGATTTGTAAGCAATGACGGTAGCCGTTATGACAAAAATGTGGCTCCTCCGCTAATATAAACAGCGGTGGGCTGCCGATGGCGGCAACACTGTTGCCGTCATTGGTAGCTCTCCGCAAACAATTACACGTGATACTATCCTCATGTATAGGGCCATCTATCTAGGCGTGGTTGGCAACTGCCCCGTTGTATGGGGTAGCAAACTGACAGTCAATCATAAGAGAGTATTGCCCCAATCCCAGAGAGCTGCGCTCCTGTGAATCACCAAGGCCTGCTAGACTGTATCAACAGAAACACTCCAGGTGATCAAGAGTCAACTAACAGTCGACTTGGTCGTTGAGTGTATGGTTGACAAGTGGAGAGTGAAACAGGAGCTTCCCCCGTTTTGTGCTGAACTCTGTGCAGATCTCACCACAGAACAGAAACTTGCCGCCATCGATGAATGGGCTCTAGAGAAATGGCAAGCGAGATGGGAATCCTCGTCAAAAGGACGTGACACGTATGAGTTCTTCCCCAACATCCGTGAACGTCTTTCAAGAAAATGGGTCGAGCCAGTTCCTCACGGGACATAGTGACTTCAATGCGAGGCTCCACTCCTTTTCTCTCAAGACTCTTCCTCATGCACGTCTTGTGTCTCCAAAGCGGAGGAAACAAGAAACCACATGCTGCTCCACTGTAGTTTGTACAACAGTGAGCGATGGTTGTAGGATAGCAAACGAACTTTGCAGCATGGACTGCTACAAAGCAAGTCTAGAACCATTTTGCAGAGTTCGCGAAGAAGTTGATGGTTAAGAAACGTGGTCATAGTTGATCGGTCCTTTTGAAACTGGCCACCCAAGTAAATAGTTAGATCAGGTAGGAGTATTGTGTGTTATAGGATTGTTACCGGGCGTCTCTCAATAAACAACAATTCCTTCCAAATATATCCTTGTAATATGGTCCGTTCCAGTTAATAGCCCACAGGTGCAGAAAGTAAAGAGGAGCGTTTCCTAACCTTTCGATCGCGGTAATGCGGTCCCCCCTCTCCCTGTTCATCAGCAGCTATCTTCCTCTTCAGATTTCATTGGAGCTGCTTCAAGTGGCTCTGCCCGACAAAAAGAAGTTCCGGTGTTCCGAGACACAGCTCAATCTGATCGTGCCCGTAACATCACTCCCCCTTGCAAGAAAATCATGTCCTCATGATCAGGCGGTAATGGGGAAGGCGGGGGGTGGTTAGGCTTTTCCCAGGGTAGGTCCTCATCTTCTCTTCTTGAGCGGATATCGAGGAGGCGCGACAGCGGTGGCGCAAGCAGGTGGGAAGGTACGCTTGTGGTTGCTGGGCACGGAGCGATCTAATGGAAGTACAGGTTGCTCTTAACAATTTTTAAAATCTATTTATTGTTTTATAATCTGTAGGTGATTTATTATACTGTCTACAATATTTTAGTTACATGGCTCTTTTCAACATAACAGGATTCATCTGAAAAAGTATTTTGATGGTTCCAGTAACAACAGTTAGTTTTTGACATTTCCACTCTACAGGAGTTGAAGCTCAAACCGTTAGCCCGCTAAGGGCGCTTCCCACGCCAGATTTTGTCCCTAGGACTGATGTAGGGTAGCCTGAGCAACCTGGCCATTTTTAACCTTCTCAATTTATTTAGTTTTTTCGAGGCTGCTACGGTCTACTGCAATTTTGGTTAGACTTTCAATTTACCTTGCAATCACCCATGCCGTTTTGTCATCGATAAACAAATCACTAAAAACACGGAAAAGCAAAACGAGGAGTTTTGACATTTTTGTAAAAACAAGGGCTTTACTGGTTAATATCAAACTCACTGAGTGTCTGTTACTTGTTAACTCCTGCTTTCCGTGATGTTCCTCTGTTTCGACACGGGTTTCAAAATATGTTTGGGTAATGAAGTCGCCCAGAAAAGTAACTGCAAAAGAGGGTCTGAAGTCAACCATTTTCTCTATCAAGGTCTGTCGAAAAAGCAGAAAAACATACTTCGCGGGTGCTGTGATTCCGTAAGAAAGCTGAACACAAATTCATGTTGACCCTCTTTAGCGTTTCAATAGAAGTGTGTAGAATCTCGATTTAGCGTTTCCATCGAGGGTCGATTAACTAACAGTCATCGAGTTTTCATTAACTAACAGTCAATCAAAAGAGAGTATTGGCCCAATCCCAGAGAGAGAGAGAGAGAGAGAGAGAGAGAGAGAGAGAGAGAGAGAGAGAGAGAGAGAGAGAGAGAGAGAGAGAGAGAGAGAGAGAGAGAGAGAGAGAGAGAGAGAGAGAGAGAGAGAGAGAGAGAGAGAGAGAGAGAGAGAGAGAGAGAGAGAGAGAGAGAGAGAAGAGACAGAGAGAGAGAGAGAGAGAGAGAGAGAGAGAGAGAGAGAGAGAGAGAGAGAGAGAGATTGAAATGGTTTATTTAAATTAACCAGGGGCAGTTAAGGCCATAGGGCCCTCTCTTCCACTGTCCCTCGAAGCATTGACCTTTTTTTACACTTCTCGCAGTAGTTATCTACATCAAATGATCGCTTCATATTAATAAAAAAACAAACGAAGCATAAACGTACAAAAAGATAAAAAAGAAAAAAAATCAAAAACTTCTCAATACAAGCGCATTGCACACCTTTTCCTCTTTTTTTCCTTGTTCTTTGCTAGGCACTCGCACTGTACTTCTGCAACAGTAAATTTGAAAAAGTATTTTTAAATGCTCTCACGCTTTGTTCTGGTCTGAAGGAGTCGGGATTGCTGTTGTAGATGCGGGTGGCTGTGGCTGTGAATGATTTGTTGAATATTGTTGTTCGGTGGAGGGATATCTTTATGAGACGCCTTCGAGTGTGATGCTGATGACAATCTTCCAGGAACGCAAACTTCTCCGCAAGGTGAACCCCCAGACTTAAGAGTCCTGAACAGCATCGTTCCGATGTGCAACTGCAGCTGCTCCTCAATCTTCAGCCATCGAAGCTTGAGGAAGTATGGGTTGACATGCTCATCCCATTTCAGTCTGAAAATAAAACGAACTACGGCATTCTGGGCCCTCTGGAGCATGTTCATCTGCTCGCCAGTCATGTCACTGAGGGCACACAAACTGTATGCAAAGTTGTGCATAACCATGGGCTGGACAAGCTGAAGCCCTGCCCTGAAAGGAAAGTCTACCTCTAGCCGACGGAGCTGGTACAAAGCCCCATACACCCGTCTAGAGACTGCAGACACCTGGGAGTTCCACCTGAGTGAGGGTTCAATTAACACGCCCAAGTTCTTCAATAACTATTCATATCTGAGCGTCATACCACCCACTTCGATCTGTATAAGCTCTTCAACATTAAGCCGTGAAAGCAGTCATGAGTCCCCCATCACCATGGCTTTGCACTTAGACGAGTTTATCACCATGCCGTGCGATGAACACCACGATAGAAGGCCAGCAATCTCAGCGTTCAATGTCTCTATTGCATCCTTAACCCGGTCAATCGGCGAACTTAAGTAAATCTGCAAGTCATCAGCGTAGACCATAAATCTGCACTGGTGGAAGACTGAGGTTGCAGAATCAATTGCAAGAACAAATAATATGGCTGATAATACCGACCCCTGCGGGACTCCAGTTTTGGTGACTGACTCTTTTGACAAGCTGCCATCAGGGCTCTTAACCTTCTGCGAGCGATCAGCGAGGTATGAGGCAAACCACTGAACCATCTGCCGCGATATACCCACTGAAAAAAGAATCTCCAGCAGTGCGTCACGTCTCACTCGATCAAAGGCCCGAGAGTAATCAATCATCACCAAAAACGTGACTTCCTTTTTGTCCATCGCAAACCTGACATCGTCGAACACTCGGATCAGTGCTGTCTCCGTGCTGAAACCAGTGCGGTACGCTGACTGCATGGTGTTCAGTGTCTGATTTGCTGTCAGGAAGCTGTTGAGATCCTGAAAAACTAGTCTGTCAAGTACTTTACCCGGAGCACAGAGAACATTTATCGGCCTAAAGTCACTTGTATGCAGCGGTCTAGAGGTTTTTCTTATTGGAGTGATAAGGGCCTGCTTCCAACGGGATGGATACTTCTGTGATTCCAAGGAACTATTAAATATATGAGCAAGCACTGGAGAGACCACATCAGCCAGCATTTGGAGCGTCTCAATTGATATGCCATCACTTCCTTGCGCTGATGAGTGAATGCTCAGAATCACTTCCTTAACTCTCTCCTTGGTTACCGGTTCCATGAAAAATTCATCTCGAGGCCTGGCCTTCATTTTATAATGAAAGAGGACATCTGGGTCCCAGGGGGCCATATCGTCTCGACAGAAGTAGTCATTCAGTTCGTCAATGGGAATAGGTAGCTCAGTAGTCTCCATCTTTTTTTTACTTCCCAATCCACATTTCTTCACAATGTTCCAGAAGTCTTTGGACTGCCTGGCCGACTTGAAGAGATTGTAGTAGTGCTTGATCCGTGCATTTCTCAATAGCTGTTTCGCGCGATTTCGTAACATTTTATAAGCGTTCTTGTTTATATCAGTTTTATTTTTCGTGAAAGCTGAAAACGCCCTGTCACGTTCGACCATAACCTTTCTAATTTCAGGAGAGATCCATGGCGCGGGGGCACGTTTAGGCTTTACCCTTACCAAGGGGCAACGCCTATTATAGAGATTAGAAATAAGAGTATTGAATTTTTCAACTTTCAAGTCCACATCCGGTTCAGAGTACACCTGGCACCATGGTAAACCAGCAGCATCTTTCAGGAAGTCCTCTTTTTTGAAGTCCCTCTTCGACCTCACAATCACGTATCGGTTTGGTCTTCCCTTCAGTTTATGATTCAAGACGCAGTACACAAAATCATGGTTAGACAACCCGGGCGCGTTAACCGTATCTGACAACCGAGCTGATATCATTCACCATGATCAGGTCGAGGAGTGTGGCTGAGTGGGACGTATATTGGGTGGCTAAAAAGGGTAAGTGTTGAAAATGGTGGGTCTGCATTAATCCGAGAAGTTGACGAGAGTAGGCATTGCTGGTCAGGAGGTCAGCATTAAAATCGCCCGTAGCACTATGTCTTGATACGTTGCCTGCAGCTTACTGATAATCTCGAATACTTCATTAACCCGCTTATGCTTTGGCGGTCGATACACAACACCAACAATTACTGACTTTACCTTATTCTTGATCTCAATGAAAATATATTCGGGGCCTCGTGTGTACTCAGACTGTGATCGAGCCACCTCCACAACCCTTAGTTCAGACTTGACAACTCTAGGACCACCCCACCACGGGCCCTTCCCAGCCGATCATTGCGAATCCATCGATATGCCGGGATATCAATTGCAGTGTCTGCAATGTCTGGTTTCAAAAATGTTTCAGATAGCGCTACCACATCGAAGATCTGTTGAGACATAATGAGACGAAGCTCGTCGAGGTGAGCCACCGTTGATTCTACATTTGCGTGTCCCAACTTTAGTCCTTTAATATTGCTTAGCTCCCTCAAAAATTGATTATTGTCCTCCATGATAATGATAGCAGGAAGACAAGGCTGAGATAAACACAAGTCGTGGGGGCAAGGCTGCTGTGGAGTACAGCAGTACAGCGGTTGGGCGATAACAAGCGGGTATACGTGAGCGGAGGCAGTTTGATTTGAAATAATGGGCGTGGAGACGTGCAACAATAGATATTTGGGCTATAACTTGAAAAAATTCAAAACGAATATTCTGTTGTTCATTCATCGTAATATTGGTGGCAATCATTGTGTAAGCGACAGGATAGCTAGAGCTAGGTGTGTAGGTGTTTACGGTTGAGATGACGGAGGTGAGCTTCCCCCGTTTTTTGACAGCATCGCGATGTCATTCAGACACCTGACAAAAATCATAGGCGAATTCTCATCTTTTTTAGCACAAATTTGCCCGTTCCTCACCCAAACAAATTTATATTTCTTTTCGACTTTAAACGCTCGAGCGGCGTTCAGAACCTTACGTTTTTCCGTCGTCAAACTGTGATTTATGTAAATCCTAGATGATTCTCCCGCAATACATCCCAGATCCCGCGTGGAGAGATTAGGACGTTGACGCGAAGCTGCGATTATTAAGTCCTTATCTAGACGACGAACGAAAGAAGCATGAATGGATGGTGGGCGAGAAGATGAGGGGATCACCCGGCGCCGATAACAATTATTCAACATCAGCTCGGACACCTGAATTTTCAAGGCCGCACCAACCTTCTTAATAAGCTCAACAATGTTCTCGTCCTTGGACATTGGGACTCCACTTATTTCGATACTACTAGAGAGCGATTCTTGATCCCTGTCAACTAAGGTGAGCTCAAGTTCGCCAACACGTCTCTCCAGGACAGCGCATCTCTCCTTCAAATCACTGAAAGATCCAGATAACGTATTGACCTCTGAGTTTAACCTATTTATCGATTCAGTGTTTCTCTCGAGTGAGTCGGAATAATGATTGAGGTGTTCTTTTACATCCTGCAGCTCAGAGGCATTCCTCATTTCCGAGCGAAACTCATTCAGGAGCGCTATTATTTCTAGGTTATTATTAATCTTTTGATCTTTGTCTAATTTGTAATCGCGGAGAGAGGCCTCGTCATCGGCAGCCGCGAGAGGGGGGGTCTGTTGCCTGGAATCAGACCTCATCGACGAACGTCTTGTAGATAAACATGGAGGGCACCGGTAGACCACGCCCAAGTCTTTATAGCTCTGATAATCCTCTTTTGAGGCTCCCACACATACCAGATGATACTCTTGACAGCAAACACTGCACTTTAACCGGAAGTGGTTCTGGGGGAAGCCCTTTCTGCACAAAGTACACTTGGACATCACAGGGAAAACACTCGTTTTCGGAGAGAAGATCAAAATAGGTGTTGACTTGTCAACTGCCATGTAAACTGTGTCGGCTCAAAACCCTTTGCACTGTTTTTAGGAGCGCGAGAGTTTTTAAAGTGACCTTTGCCGAAAAAAGGCAGCTTACCGCTCCGCTGCCACGTTTACTTTTCAACAAAAGTTAGAAGATCGCCAACTAAAAACGCACAGAACACTGTTAAAGTGAATCGTATTGAAACAGTTCTTGCTGCACAATACAAAGCACTACCTACTAAGCAAAAAGAACTGAAATTTGTAATCGGCAACGTTCAGGAAACTATCGAAAACTTAGAAAAACACGGAGCAGTAGAAAGAGGTGTTAACAGTTTGAAAACCGAGACGCAACTGGAGAGAGAGAGAGAGAGAGAGATTGATTGATTGATTGAAGATGTTTATTTTACCATCAGGGGAAGTTAGGGCTATGCAGCCCTCTCTTCCACTTCCCCTGAAGACGAATTACAAAAAAACTCTACCTCTGCGGGTCTTATATAACTGACAATTAAAAAATCAAAAAAATAGCCTTCACGCCACTCTATACATTTCAACTAAACTAAACACATAATTCATTAACGTTCATGCCAAATAAATTACATGCATTCCAACAGTTATACCACACACACACACCTTTCATACCAGCTGGTTGGGGTGGGTGAAAAAAAACCCCAGCCAGCCCCAAGCCCAACCCACCAATGGACCTCCCTCGGACCCGACCTTCAGAGCGTTATCCCGAGGGAAGTCCTGAGACGGCCCTGAAAATCAATAGAAAGGTAAAAAAACTCATAATAACACTGAAATCATAAAATAAATTGATTAAGTAAGACGTAAATAAATAAACGAATTAGCTTAGCCCCAGCCTAATCCTATCCCGCCTCCCGGGACTGGCTGAGGCCACCCACTTACACGCTGCCATTCATACACACTACCATACCGAAACACTGCTGAATTTGAGAAGGGTGAGTACTGGTATATTCCTCCCCTTCTCGGCAGTAACATTACTAACCGAAACTATTTACAAAATTTACGAAATAAATTACAGAAAATAACAATAAAGCACACATTAAATTTAACTAGAAAAACAATGAACAGTAAGTAACAACATGCAATTAATATATTTTTATGGACACAATTGAATAAATAAGAGTGAACGCGAAGGACTTACATACATTTCCAGGTAACTAGCTACTACAGGTATTAATTTTCAACACAAACTTTGAGAGAGAGAGAGAGAGAGGGAGAGAGAGAGAGAGGGAGAGAGAGAGAGAGAGAGAGAGAGAGAGAGAGAGATTGATTAAGCATTTTATTTAACCAACCAGGGAGGATTAGGGCCATAAGGCCCTCTCTTAGATCATCCCTGGCAAATAGTGTTGGTTACAAGTTAAATCTTGTGCGGCGTACAGAGCAGAAACAAGAAAAAAAGATGAACATAAATAAATCACTTCTGGATTGTCCTTTTTCTACGACTTCTGAGTGCTATTCCATTCTTTTCTACTCTTCATGTTCCTCTAAAAGCGCGTTCTTGCAAATGCTCTTGAAAGACGCAACGCTCACGGAGGTGTCAAATAGGGCTGGGTTTTCATTATAAATTCGAACAGCTGTGGCAGTGAATGATTTATTGAAGATGGTGGTTCGATGGCGAGGGATTTGAATTAGGCCATGTCGTGTCTCATGTTGGTGAATTGAGTGGAGGAATGCAAATTTTGTAGAGAGAGAGAGAGAGAGAGAGAGAGAGAGAGAGAGAGAGAGAGAGAGAGAGAGAGAGAGAGAGAGAGAGAGAGAGAGAGATTGAAGATGTTTATTTTACCATCAGGGGAAGTTAAGGCTATGCAGCCCTCTCTTCCACTTCCCCTGAAGACGAATTAAAAAAAAACTCTACCTCTGCGGGTCTTATATAACTGACAATAAAAAAAAAAAAAAAATAGCCTTCACGCCACTCTTTACATTTCAACTGAACTAAACACATAATTCATCAACGTGCATGCCAAATAAATTACACGCATTCCAACAATTATACCACACACACACATAATGCAGACACACACACCTTTCATGCCAGCTGGTTGGGGTGGGTGAAAAAACCCCGGCCAGCCCCAAGCCCAACCCACCAATGGACCTCCCTCGGACCCGACCTTCAGAGAGTTATCCCGAGGGAAGTCCTGAGACGGCCCTGAAAATCAATAGAATGGTAAAAAAACTCATAATAACACTGAAATCATAAAATAAATTGATTAAGTAAGACCTAAATAAATAAACGAATTAGCTTAGCCCCAGCCTAATCCTATCCCGCCTCCACGGGACTGGCTGAGGCCACCCACTTACACGCTGCCATTCATATACACTATGATATACCACTGCTGAATTTGAGAAGGGTGAGAGAGAGAGAGAGAGAGAGAGATAGAGAGGGAGAGAGAGAGAGAGAGAGATTGATTGATTGAGATTTTTATTTAACAATCAGGGATGAGTTAGGGCCATGAGGCCCTCTCTTCCACTCTCCCTGAAAACATATTTACCATATTTAAATTCTCTTATAACATAAAATAAACTATTTCTTTAACTAGATATCGCTAAGTAAATAACTAAAACAGACAAAAACAGTTCAACTGAAACAAATAAATCAAATTCTATTTCACTTCAAAGTTTCTCTTGTACGAAAAGTCCTTATTTAATATAGCCTCAACAGTTTATTTTTAATTTTCTCCCTAAATTCTACCACTTTTTCCTTCATATCAAACCACTCAACATTGTCATTGTATAGCTTGCACCCCTGAACTTCGAAAGAACGCGCAAACATTTCGGTTCGATGCTGAGGCGTCCGAAGCACACTATTGCGGTTCCGTGTGTCGCTTAATGCTAGGAACTCGAATTTGCAGCGAAGATATGCCGGTTTGCTGTTTTTCAATATTTTAAACATCATTGTGGCCTCGTGCAGTCTCTTCCTTTCGCTCATTTTCAACCAGCCAATCTGACGATAGTGAGGGGTGACGTGATCGTCCAGTTTTAGCCTCAACGCGAAACGGAGTGCTGCATTTTGGGCCTTCTGTAACCGACTCAGTTCCTCGCTCTTCAAATCACACAATGCAGCAGCAGCGTAGTCCAAATGAGGCTTTGAACAAGCTGGACCCTTACGTGCTGTGGAAAGTCTGCAGCTGTCCTCCTAGTTGGTAGATGGTCCAAAATGCTTGTTGCATGTGGCTGTCACTTGATTACCCCAGCACAAGTTGCTTTGCATCATGATTCCAAGACTCTTTGCTGCGTTTACGTATTCTATTTCCACGCTACCATATGTAACTCTAGGGATCGTACTCATATCTATTCTGGACAAAATCTTCGGGTACCCAAGCAACATTGCCTTCGTCTTAATGGGATTAATTTCCATTCCATGATTTCGGCACCAGACTTCCACTCTTTCAAGATCTTCGTTCAGCTTTCCAATTGTGCTACACAGGTTTTCCACATCGCAAGCTCGGTAAAACTGTAAGTCGTCTGCGTATGAAATGTGTCTTGTTCCTTCTGCGAAAACTTTGGGTAATGTGGTTATATACAAAATAAAACATAAGGCAGATAAAACAGAACCTTGTGGTGTGCCGACAGGTAACGTTCTCGAGGACGATAGTTCATCATTATTACCTTTAACCGCTAGCTGTCTTCCAGTCAGATACGACTCAAACCAAGCCAAAACACTGTATGACACCGACTGACTCAAGAATCGCCAATAATATGTCCTTTCGAACCAAATCGAATGCTGCTGAAAAATCGACCATAATCATAACAGTCACTTGTCTGTGATCCATTGCTTCTCTAATGTCATCCAGGAGTCTGATGAGAGCCGTCTCGGTGCCAAAGGAGGAGCAGTACGCAGACTGCTTGGCATCCAAAATGTTATGGCTATCAACGTAATCTCGCTGCTCATTGTGGACGATTTTATCTAAGACCTTTCCCATTGCGCACAACAGGGAGATGGCGCGGAAATCTCTAGGTGAAGTGGGCGTTTTAGATTTTGGGAGTGGTTTCACAACTTCTTTCTTCCATATCTGTGGGGATTCTCCAGTTTGTAGCGACACATTAAAGATGTGAGTCAATACAGGCAGAATTGCGTTGGCAAGTAGGTGAAGTACCTCAATTGATATCTCGTCTACTCCTATTGATTTGGACTCAATGCTGAACAGGGACTCCCTCACTTTCTCTTCACATAGCGGAGGTATGGAGAAAGGTTCATACATAGGTCTAGACTTGCGGTATCTTCCTATTACCTCTGGAGAAGACCGAGTCTCAGGGAAGCGGCTGAAATAGTGACCAAGTGCTTCAACAGACACAGTTATTTCTGATTCAGACTTCTTGCCGCAGACACCCAGACCTCTCATAATCACATAATCATAATCACATCACGCATAATCACATAATCATAAGAGAGAGAGAGAGAGCGAGAGAGAGAGAGAGAGATTGAGGTTTTATTTATCCACCTGGGTTAGTTAGGGCCATGCAGCCCTCACTTCCACTCCCCCAGGATAAATTCCAATCCAAGAAAATTTGCCACATCCTCAGCATAATTAATCATTACATATTTTCATATTTCAAACTGAACATTAGATATTCTTCAATTCACAACCTATTAAACCTCCTTCTTCCTGTATTCGTTAATTTAATTGTTTGTCTTATAGTTACCAGTAGATGCACATCACACAAACGTTAGACACAAAAAGAAAATAAACAACGTTCACTCCGTAATAAGTTACATTCATTCATCTCACACACACGCATGCTCATTTGAGAAGGGCGAGTACTAGGATATTCCTCCCCTTCTCATATTGGAACTTATCACTACAGCGACAGTAAAACTAAATTAAAACTACAACATACAACACACACATTATTACGTTACTGATGCAGTCCCATGTCCCCATACAGTTCCAGCAACGTTTTCTTATATTTGGCTTTGAAAGTACTCAGCGTCAACTTCAGGTCAAATAGATCCACCTCTTCGTTGTACAATTTAGTACCTTGCACCAAGAACGACCCCGCGTATACTGCGGTACTATGAGATGGAAGTTGCATCAAAGTTCTGGCATTCCTCGTTTCCCTATTATGCACCTGCGACATAAATTTAAATTTATTGTACAGATACTCGGGACTCCTGTATTTCAGCACTTTAAATATCATCGCAGCCAGTGCTAGCTTTTTTCTTTCTGCTATCTTCAGCCATCCTAGCAATCTGTACGCAGGCGTGACATGCTCAGTGGGCCGTACCCTAGCAACATAGCGCACTGCCGCATTCTGGGCTTTTTGCAGTCTAAGCATGTCCTCACCTCTTAGGTCGCAGTACGCCACGGCAGCATAATCAAAAAACGGAAATATGAGGGACTCGACCAAATGCTTCCTCACTTTTCTTGGAAAATCCCCAGCCAACCTCCTCAACTGATATAAGCTTCTGAATACAGCATTGCACACTTTCGTCACTTGGCTTTCCCAACGCAAAGTGTTTTGTATAATTACTCCCAAATTGGTTGTCTCATTGACCATTTCTAATCGTACTTCGCACAACATCAATTTTCAATTTCTTCAGCAGTTTCGTGTACCCTAGTAGTATACCTTTTGTCTTCGTCTTATTGATAGCCATTCCATGCGCACATACCCACTTATCCAGTTTCTCTAAATCTTTATTCAGTACTTCAACGGTTTCGGATATCTCTTCAACTCTGCACGATCTGTACAACTGCAAGTCATCCGCGTACACCCCATACTTCGTATCCGGCGACAAAATTCTCGGCAACGAATCAAGGTACAACGAGAAAAACTTAGCTGACAGTACAGAGCCTTGTGGAGTTCCCACTTTCGTCTCGGACCACTGAGAGAGCTCTCCTTCTGGGCCTTTCACACATTGTTTCCGTCCAGTCAAGTATGATGTAAACCACTCCATCAGAACGCTGTCCACGCCCAAGGAATGTAGTTTTGCAATTAAAATCTCCCTGCTAACCATATCAAATGCTGCTGAAAAATCCACCATAATGAGAAACGTCATCTTCCCCACATCCATAGCGGCCCGAACATCGTCTAGAACATTTACTAGTGCGGTTTCCGTGCTGTGGTTCTTCCTATAAGCCGATTGTTTCGGGTCGGAAATGCGATTTTTCTCCAGCCAGCTGGTAAGTTCCTCATATAAAATTCTATCCAGCACCTTCCCCATTGCACACAGCAGTGAAATTCCTCTGTAATCCTTGACTGACTGAGGATTTTTATTTTTTTCAAGGGGTTTTATTATGGCTTGCTTCCATACTTCGGGGTACACTCCCACTGCTAGAGAGTAGTTGCAAATATGGGTTAAGACTGGCAATATCACTTCAAATAATATATGAAGCACTTCGACAGAGATACCATCCGCTCCTATCGACTTCGATTTGACGGCCAATAGGTTCTTTCTCACCGTATCCTCACTTATTTCAGTGACTCTGAAAGTTTCCCAGTTCCTCGTCACCAATGCATATCCCTTGACAGTTTCCTTGGGATCAAACCCAATGTTTGTTTTACATAAGTATTCGAAAGAGAGAGAGAGAGAGAGAGAGAGAGAGAGAGAGAGAGAGAGAGAGAGAGAGAGAGAGAGATTGAAGGTTTTTATTTTACAATCAGGGTAGGTTAGCGCCTTAGGGCCCTCTCTTCTACCTACCCTGAAACAATGTACAAGTTCTTCCTCTTCAGTACTTCAAATAATAACTAGTAAGAATTCCTGCGTAAAAACAAAATAATTTCTCATCTTAATACTACTTTTGGTACTTTTCCAACAACATTGTTTTAAAATTGTTCTTGAAAACATCAACATTCAAATTGAGGTCAAGCATTCCGAGGTTCTCATTATATAATTTTGATGCTTGAGTCGAGAAGCTTCTTCCGAACAGATTCGTGCGATGTGATGGGATAAGGAGAACTTTATTTCTGCCTCGCGTATTCCGGGAATCGAGGAAGTTAAAATTTTGAAGGATGTAAGATGGACGGTGGTGCTTGAAAGTTTTGAAGATCAGAGTAGCCATCAGGAGTCGTTTTCTCTCTTTTATCTTCAACCAACCTAGCCGGGAGTAATGGGGCGTCACATGCTCATCAAGGCGGAGTCTTAGAGCAAAACGGAGTGCTGCATTTTCAGCCCTCTGCAGCTTGTCCATTTGGGCACCATTGAAGTCACAAGTTGCCGCTGCAGCATAGTCAAAAAATGGCAAAACGAGGCTCTGTACAAGTTGCAGCCGTACATTGATTGGGAAGTCGGTGGCCAGTCAACGCAATTGGTAAATTGCTTGAAAAGTACGATTACACGTTGCTGTAACCTGCGCATCCCATGAGAGTGCTCTGGATAGTAATGCCCAGGACTTTAGCACTCTCGACATATTCCAAGGAAGTACCACCCAGAGACACACATTTCGCTACAGTCTGATCTATTTTAGTTAACAGTTTTTGGTAGCCCATAAGCATTGCTTTGGTTTTCCCAACGTTGATTTCCATTCCGTGTTCTTCACACCAAATCGCTACTCTTGACAGTTCAGAGCTCAAAATATCTACCGCCTCATCGAATCTGTAAGGTTGAAGATCGTCAGCGTATGCCATGTGCCTTGTGCCTTCTGAAAATACGAGAGACAAAGATGTAGTGTAGAGGATGAAGCATAGCGCCGACAACACCGACTCTTGGGGTGATCCTACATCAAGATCTCCCCAGCTCGACAGCTCGCCATTGTTTCCTTTTACTGCCAGAAGCCTTCCTGACAAATAAGATTCAAACTACACCAAGAGTGAGCCCGACACGCCGACGGATCGCAGTATAGACACAAGTATATCTCTTCGGATAAGGTCGAACGCTGCTGAGAAATCTACAGGTACCATAATAATCAGTTTCTTCGAGTCCATCGCCAATCTAATGTTATCCAACATTCCAACGAGTGCCGTCTCCGTACTGAAACCATTCCTATAAGCTGACTGGAAAGGGTCTAGAATGTTGTGCCGATCTACATATTCCCGCAGTTCCTGATACACCAGCTTGTCGAGAACTTTACCCATCACACAAAGCAGTGATATTGCACGAAAATCATTAACAGAGCTCGAAGATTTCGACTTTGGAATGGGTTTAATTATGGCTTTTTTCCATAAGTCCGGGTAAACGCCAGTCTGCAGTGATTGATTAAAGATATGTGTGAGGGTGCGGATGATTGCATCTGCAAGTATCTGAAGGACTTCAACTGATATCCCATCGGCACCAACTGCTTTTGATTTCACGTTGAAGAGAGTTCTTCTAACGATTTCCTCCGAAATGCCTACCCCATTACGAGGGGCTCACGCTGTGGCTTCTGGTTGTCGTACCGATTGATGATGTCAAGAGAGGCTGGCCTATTCGAGAAACGGCAAAAATGCTGGCGAGACCGGAAGTTCAGTCTCTACCTCCTTCACCCTGATCCAATGTTGTGCACGATCTTCCAGAACTCCTTGGAATCTTTGTTTTGTTTCGGAGTTTTTTATATATACTATGCGCCTGCTGATCTTTAGTTTTCCGAAATGTTGCATATTCTTTATCGCGTTCCGCCATTAATTCACGAATTTCAGAGCTGATCCAGGGGGCGGGCCGATGTTTAGTTTTGATGCGGACCAATGGACAGTGTTTATCGTATATTTTGAGGATTATGTCGTTGAACAGCCTGACCTTATAATTCAAATTTGGCTCGTCATGAACTCTCACCCAATCTACTGAGTTTGCATCGTCTAGAAGGGCCTGTTTATCAATATCACGCCTGTTCCTGATCTCAATGTATTTGCGTTCTGCCTTGTTCGATTTTAAACATAGAGAGCAACAAATTAGAACATGTCGCGATAAACCGGGTGCTGGAAGCTGCGAAAAATTATTGACAATATTCACATCATCTACGATGATGAGGTCAAGAAGCGTACTGGAGTTGGCCGTGTGATGGGTTGCGCTGAGAGGAAGATGTTCCAACGAGTGTATTTTTAAAATTCCACGAAATTGGCGGCTGTAGGCGGAGTCGGAGAGCAAATCTGTATTGAAATCGCCAAGAACGACGACGTGGTTATGAAATGTCAGTATTTTGGCAACTTCATTGAAAACTTCGTCAATTTTGCCGATTTTTGGGGGGCGATAAACAACTCCTACAACCAGTTTTCCAGTTCTGTGCTCCAGTTCTATGAATATGAATTCTGGACTCTTTGAGTAGATTGAAGGTGAGCTGCAGAGAATTTTAAATTTAAGCTTGGAGTGGACTAGTAAGGCTACACCACCCCTTGCAAGGCCTGTACGATCGTTCCTCACCCACGTGTAATCGTGGATCTTGACAGAGTTCGAAGGAATACTAGGTTTCAAAAAAGTTTCGGAGAGAGAGAGAGAGAGATGGGCTCCTGTGGATCACCAAGTCCTGTAAAACTATCAATAGAAGCACTCCGGGTGATCACCGGTGAGTTACCGGTTGACTTGGCCATTGTGTGCATGATTGACAAGTGGAGAATGAAACGGGAACTTCCCCCGCTTTGGGCTGAACTCTCTCAGATCTCACCACAGAACGGAAACTTGCCATCATCGACGAATAGGCGTTACAGAAGTGGGAAACGAAATGGGAATCCTCGTCCAAGGGACGAGATACGTATGAGTTTTTTCCCAACATCTGTGAAGGTCTTGGTAGAAAATGGGTTGAGCCAGACCACTGGTTGAGCCAGTTCATTATGGGACATGGCGATTTCAATGCGCGGCTCCTCTTGTTTTCTCTCAAAGATTCGCCATCATGCACGTCGTACGCCTCACGGGTGCTTCTTCACTGTAGATTATACAACAGTGAGCGATGGATGTTGAGAGGGCCAACGAACTTGGCAGCGTTGACTGCTACAAAGCAAGCCTACAATCGTTTCGCCGAGTTCACGAAGAAGGTGATGGCTAAGAAACACAGTTGATCTGTCCCTTTGAAACTTTGAAACCCACCCAAGTAAATAGTTAGATGAGGTGGGAAACCAGATTAAGAACTCCTCAGTAGTGTAGGATTCCTCAGGTGGCCACTTACACGCAGTAACACTTGGGGGGTCAACAGTTCTCTACCAGGAGACTGCCAAACGACCACATACCTCGCTTACCTTCGCCAGTCTGAGTTCGGTGAGCTCTTGCATATTAGTGAAATCGCAGCTTCCACGACTGATATAACCCTCGTCGAGGGTTTGGTCATCAAATAAGGAAATTGGTTTAAAGTAGTACGACGCGTCGCATCACATATTTTCGCCCACCGTACTTAAAGAGCTAAGCTTATGCTAGTTCCTACCTACAGTGAATTACATAGCAACTTCACTAGGCACTTATGTATGTTGTACCTTGATTTAACGGAACATTTTCCCACTTTTTTCGACTAACTGAGTCTGAGGAAAAGGGTGACTCCAGATCCAGACCTTAATCTGAAATAATCCGAAGAAATTTAATTCTCAGAGCTAGTTTGTGACTCGAATTTTTTGTAAAACCCTTACAAGTAGCCGAAAATAATTCAACACACTCATCAGATGTGTCCGGAAAACATCATCCTCTTGGAATGGGCCATCTAGGGGGGAGATGTAGCGCGTAACTCGATGCCAGATGTTTTGTTTGTCTACGCTTCAACGACATGGCCGCCAACTCCGGCTTGAAAAGGTGTAACGCTTCGTAAAAACATAATCATATTCAGAAAACGGATTGAAGAACAGTTATCGCTGATTTGGCGAGAGCTGACCCTACAGCGTGTTATCTCCCTACCTCAGGTTAATATGAGACATTTGCCCTTGATGCCTGTTGGGGGAGCTCGAAACAGATACCAGGAAACATAGCCCTTCTGAGAGAAAGAGAGAGCATCAGCGAAAATCTTATTCGCTTTCGAAGAACTGGGCTTTTCGCAACAAATTTTTCATCTCCACTCTATTTATTTAACAACCGAACTTTCATTTTCTATTCTAACATACTGTGCAAAAGGAGTGTGTGAGTGCACTATCCTACACGCCGGAGACATGAACCAAGCCAGTCCAGTCCCGTTTCATCAACTTCTCAGTCGTGTTCAATCGATTGTCCGTTCTCCCATGAACTACAAAAAAATTTCAACTTAGCTGCCGTTAGCATTTTCAAAAAATAAGATATGCGAAACAACTCTCTTTTCTTTGTTCATTAATGGGAACGGAAGTTTTACTTTGAAGTCTTTTCTTAGAAAGTAGTAAGGAAAGTTACATAATCGGCTAAAAATCGATTTCATTTCATATCCCTACATTTCTAAAACATGTTAGTCTGAAAAACGCCAATTAGAAAAAATGGTCAGGATGTGTGTGTGTGTGTGTGTGTCGTATGAGCCGACTAAAAGGGACAGCCGGGTGGGCCCAGCTTGAAAGACAACCTCACCTCTATGAGGTCCCCGCAGGATTACATCCAACGAGGCTTAACTGTGGCTGGGCGTCACAGTGTACTCTGTCGCCACACTGTGCTCACCCTGCAGTAGGGGGTCCAGAATTCCACTGCCGTACTCCCTGCGTGTTCGTATAAGCCGGACTAAAAGGGACACAACTTACACTTCATTCACATACATGACACACTGGGAACCCCCTACCTTTAGCTGGGATCGCAGAACACACCCCCGCAGGAAGGGGTACAGAATTCTCCTGCCGTATCCTCTGCGTGGTCGTTAAAACCGGCCTTAAAGGGGCTTAAAGCTCACGACACTGACATACACAACATATTCCAGATACTAAATACACTGCAACGGCTTGCGTGGCAGAACACACTCACTTGAAACACTCATAATGAGAGAAAGACAGTCCTGGAAGTAGCTCACTAACACCTTTGAGCGATCCCCTATATAGGTGCGGCCTTCGGAATGAGGAGGGGGAAAAACCAGGTTTGAGCGTTCCTGGGGCGGCTGATAGCGTGTGTCCCGCTCACCACATCACTAGTGGCCGAGGGCTGACTCTGAGCAGCAGCCGAAAAATCCCTCATGCGTCTTAGTCCCGGTGGGTGGCCGGACTGGCAGCTGCGGCGCATGTGGGGGCCTCCTTTGACCCTCAACGGACCAGCGAAAGGGGCTAGAATCAATATGCCTGAGGGGAGCTTCCAGGACACTGCCTCGAGCACCTCTCGCTCATACCACGAACACACACAACAAATGAACTCACAAGGATACACTACACCAGTCCGCTTCTTTAATCACCCCCAAATAAGTAAAAACATGACAAAGTCAACTAAAACTTCAGCAGGTAATAAAAACGCCACCTGCGCCTCTTCCTCGGGCTCGCCAAGCTCGACCCTCCCTCTTCGGACGATGAGCAACCTACTCGTCGTCCAAACAAACAAGGGCGGAAAGAACCGGGCAAACCGCGTTCATCTCCCCTTCTCCCCTAGTAGCCCGGGCAACCCGGCTACTACAAGCACACGACACAGCGTGGACCCTAAACTGTCGGACATGGAGCAAATTTGCGCATACGTCCAAATCATCCACGGCCAGCTGGCACGGATGAGGGCCAACGCGACAGGACCTATGCGGGACCTCGTAACTAGTTGCCTCTTCGAAATTTCGAAGCTGGCTATAAAAGCTAATGCCCCCAACGACATCGCCCCTGCCACTCCCCCTGCGGGAAACTGTGGCGGCTGTCGTGAGGGAAGAGCTGCGTAGGGCAATTGCCCAGCAGCCAGTGCCACCAGCCCCCAAACTCGAGGAGCAACAACGAGCCAGGGTAGTACCCCAGGCCCCTCATATGCGGCAGTAGCCGCTACTGCGCCTTCCTCCCCCCCTCATGGAGCTGAGGCGGAATGGCAGCCTGCCAGGGCCAGGAAGCGCAGAGGGAAGCAGAAACAGGCCCCACCTAAGCAGGAAGTGCAGGCCGAGGGCAGCGCCCGCCTATGCCTCCGCCCAAAAACAAGGGCAAAAATAAAAATAAAAACCAAAATAAAAAGCCTCCACCGCTTGCCAAACTCCCCCCTAAAAACCCACGACAAAACGTGGTAGTGGTTAGGCAGACATGTGAGGAAGGAGAGGCTGGTCCCTCCAACCCTGACGCAATGGAAGCGCTTATGCGGGGTGTCCCTGCTACGGACCTCCAAGCTCTGAGTGTCCGAGTGCTAGACATCCGCACCGCAGTAGGAGGTGGCGCCGACATTGTGACGGAAACGCCAGAAATGGCCAAGGCGCTCACGAGCCACATTTCCACACCAAAGGAGATGAAGCTCCAAGCGTCAGCCCCTGGGTCGTTTCCCACGCCTGCTGCTGTGCGACGTGCGGACCGACCTTCAAAAGAGGACTTGGCCCAACAAGTTGTTGAGCACAACCCTGCGTTAGGCTTGCAGCCGCAGGATGTCAGGCCTCTCTTCACCAAAAAGCGTGGCAGACAGAAGGATTGGGTGATTGAGGTATCACCCAGCCTGTACAAAAAACTAGAGGGGGCAAGGCACCTCCAAATAGCCTGGCAGCGGTGCGCCATACGTAAGTACCAAGCCCCCACTCAGTGCTACAAATGCCAGCGCTATGGCCACCTGGCAGTGGCCTGTACAAGACCTGTTGTGTGCGCCTGGTGCGCCTTGCCACATCTGAGTAAGGAATGCAAGCGTGATGCTCCCCTCAAGTGTGCCAATTGCGTCGAACGCAAAATCCAACAGGTCGCACACTCTACACGAGACGCACGCTGTACCACTCGTCAGCGAGTGATTGCCCTCCAGGAGTCACGAGTGGATTATGAATAGGTCAAAAACAGTTCGAATCCTTCAGCACAACACAAATAAGAGTTGCCCAGTTATGGCTGAGTTGCTGCAAAATGCACTCAAGAAACGCTGCAGTGTCCTCGCCATACAGGAACCGTACATAGGATCCAAAACTCTTGGTCTCGGATCGCAGGCACGAGTGGTGGCTGGAGCAAGAACGGGAGCCAAGGCAGCAGTAGCCTGCATCGACCCGTCCATTGACATGCTCGCACTCACTCACCTGAACAGCCAGCACTTGGCCGCTGTGCTCATCCGAGCCGGTGGCTTTGAGCTGGTTGTAATATCATTTTACAGGCAATTTGGCGCACCAGTTGCCAACAGCCTTGAACCACTCGAGCGGGCTCTAGCAGGCCTATCAGGACGACCCTGCGTAGTCTGTGCTGATGCAAACGCCAGATCACCATTGTGGGGATCCCCAACCCTGGATGGGGCGGGCGAGGCGTATATAGAGCTGCTCACCAGGTACAACTTGGTTGTTGCCAACGACCCTATGACTGAGGCGACCTATGATGGCCCGGGAGGAAGGTCGTGTATAGACCTCACAGCCGTGTCCCACACCCTGCTACTCAAATTGAAGGGTTGGCGAGTCGTACCAGGTGCAACGCAGAGCGATCACATGGTTATTGACTTTGCCATTACGGATGATAACATCCTCTGCAAAGACACGCGTGAAAAGCGATTCCGCACAAAAAAAAAAGCTGACTGGCCGCAATTCTTTAGGGTACTGGAAGGTGAACTGCGTGCCGCAGACACCGACCTAATAGTGCAAGCATCCACACCTGAAGAGGTGGACAGCAAAGTGGACACATTTACCACAGCACTGCACTCTGCTGGGCTCTCTGTACTTGGCCAACAGAAGCACAGGGCGATCAAAGTCCCATGGTGGACTGAGGAACTTAATCCCCTCAAGCAAAGTGCAAATAGAGCCAGAAGGATGTACCAAAACACTCGTGACCCTGATGCCAGAGCAACACTCCGAACTGCCTTCATCCAAGAGAAGAAGGCCTTCCACCGCGCCATCAAACGAGCCAAACGGCAAGGCTGGCGAAATTTTGTGGAAGCGGAGAGCTCTGAGAACCCCTGGGGCAGACACTACAAGTCCTCCATAGGAAAAGCAAATGTAGAGCAGGTCTTAGCTGCGATGCAAAATGAGTCAGGCTGGGCCTGCAGTATCGAACGTTCACTGGAAACCCTCCTTGAGAAGGCGTTCCCAGATGACCAACTAGCTCGAGACACTGAAGCCCAGGAAGCTGATCATGGACCCTCCGAACGAGCCCGACATCCCATTGTGGACAACAGGCGACCTCGGCAGGGCTCTTGCGACCTTAAAGCCCAACAAATCTCCAGGGCCAGATAAAATAGAAAGCAATATGCTAAGGAAGGCTGAGCGAACGATCTCCAGCGGCCTCCTTAATTTATATAATGGCTGTCTGCAGGTCGGACAGTTCCCCACTCAGTGGAAGACTGCGCGTGTTGTCACTCTTCAAAAGGGAGGCGACCGCAATCAGTCAGACCCGCGATCATGGAGACCACTCAGCCTTCCTTCCATATTAGGCAAAACACTAGAAATCTTGAAGTTGCAGTCCCTCGAAGGAGTCTTTGGCCACAACCTCACAGGCAGGCAATACGGGTGTACCAAAGGAAGGTCCACGCAGGATGTCATTGTCGAGATTCGGCGTGTTTCCCTGCTGGCACCGGCTAAGTACGTCGTAGCAGTTCTGATTGACATCAGAGGAGTAGCAGTTGACAACCTTTGGTGGCCAGCGCTTCTTAATGAGCTCAAAGGTAGGGGAATCCCCCGCAACCTGTACTCGCTCGTCAGAAGCTACCTGACAGACAGAACTGCTACGATCGAAAGTAGGCATGTCTCCGTCCGGAGAAAGATTGAGAAGGGGTGCCCACAGGGCTCGGTCCTAGGACCAGCACTCTGGAATGCCTTCTTCGAAGGTCTTCTCAGGAAACTCATGGAGACTGACTGCGAGCCGTACGCCTATGTGGATGACTTGACTGTGCTAATCTTTGCAGAGTCAGTCCGCCAAATTGAAGAAAAAACCCACCACGTGCTCCGCACTGTCAACCAATGGTGCGAGCACGTCAAGATGCAGGTGGCTGAGGAAAAAACCCAGCTAATCCTCTTGAAGGGAAAGTGAATAATCCACCCACAATACGCTTTGGCGGCCACAGGCTCCTTCTTGAAAAGCACGTCAAGTATTTAGGAGTGAATATAGGTGAGAGGTGGGGTTTCAACCAACACCTCCAGTCCCTTAAAGGCACTACCATTGCAAGGTTTGCCTCACTGCGTGCCATTACTAAGGCCACTTGGGGTGTGTGTTACCACGACACCATCCTCATGTATAAGGCCATCTATTTAGGTGTGATTGGCTACTGCCCTGTTGTCTGGGGTAGCAAACTAACAGTCAATCAAAAGAGAGTATTGGCCCAATCCCAGAGAGCCGCGCTCCTGTGGATCACCAAGGCCTACAAGACTGTATCAACGGAAGCACTCCAGGTGATCACTGGTCAGTTACCAGTTGATTTGGCTGTTGAGTGCATGATTGACAAGTGGAGAGTGAAAGCAGGAGCTTCCCCGTTGGGCTGAACTCCGTGCGGATCTCACCACAGAACAGAAACTTGCCGCCATCGATGAATGGGCTCTAGAGAAATGGCAAGCGAGATGGGAATCCTCGTCAAAGGGACGTGATACGTATGAGTTCTTCCCCAACATCCGTGAACGTCTTTCTAGAAAATGGGTTGAGCCAGACCACTGGACGAGCCAGTTCCTCACGGGACATGGTGACTTCAATGCGCGGCTCCACTTCTTTTCTCTGAAAGACTCTCCATTATGCACGTCTTGTGCCTCCAGTGCGGAGGAAACAAGAAACCATGTGCTGCTCCACTGTAGTTTCTACAACAGTGAGCGACGGTTGTTGAGAGGGCAAACGAACTTAGCAGCTTTGACTGCTACAAAGGAAGCCTATAACCATTTTGCAAAGTTCGCAAAGAAGGTAATGGCTAAGAAACGTGGTTATAGTTGATCAGTCCTTTTGAAACTTGCCACCCAAGTAAACAGTAAGATCAGGTAGGGAACCAGATTAAGAACTACTCCCAGATGGTACAGGATTCCTCAGGTGGTCACCTCCGCGCGGTAACACACGGGCAACAGCTCTCTACGGTGAGACTGGCTAACGACCACATACCTGCCGTACCTCCACAGGTCTGAGTTCGGTGGATGCTGCAGGGGCCGGCCTCTTGCATATTAGCGAAACCGCAACTTCTATGACTGATATAACCCTCGTCGAGGGTTTAGGTACAGTCATAAAATAAAGAAACAGATCTGTGTGTGTGTGTGTGTGTGTGTGTGTGTGTGTGTGTGTTCACCCTGCAGTCGGGGGTCCAGAATTCCGATGACGTATTCCCTGCGTGTCGTATGAGCCGACTAAAAGGGACAGCCGGCTGGGCCCAGCTTGAAAGACAACCTCACCTCTATGAGGTCCCCGCACGATTACATCCAACGAGGCTTAACTGTGGCTGGGCGTCACAGTGTACTCTGTCGCCACACTGTGCTCACCCTGCAGTAGGGGGTCCAGAATTCCACTGCCGTACTCCCTGCGTGTCCGTATAAGCCGGACTAAAAGGGACACAACTTACACTTCATTCACATACATGACACACTGGGAACCCCCTACCTTTAGCTGGGATCGCAGAACACACCCCCCGCAGGAAGGGGAACAGAATTCTCCTGCCGTATCCTCTGCGTGGTCGTTAAATCCGGCCTTAAAGGGGCTTAAAGCTCACGACACTGACATACACAACATATTCCAGATACTAAATACACTGCAACGGCTTGCGTGGCAGAACACACTCACTTGAAACACTCATAATGAGCGAAAGACAGTCCTGGAAGTAGCTCACTAACACCTTTGAGCGATCCCCTATATAGGTGCGGCCTTCGGAATGAGGAGGGGGAAAAACCTGGTTTGAGCGTTCCTGGGGCGGCTGATAGCGTGTGTCCCGCTCACCACATCACTAGTGGCCGAGGGCTGACTCTGAGCAGCAGCCGAAAAATCCCTCATGCGTCTTAGTCCCGGTGGGTGGCTCGACCGGCAGCTGCGGCGCATGTGGGGGCCTCCCTTTGAGCCTCAACGGGCCAGCGAAAGGGGCTAGAATCAATATGCCTGAGCGCGAGCCTCCAGGACACTGCCGCGAGCACCTCTCGCCCATACCACGAACACACACAACAAATGAACTCACAAGGATACACTACACCACTCCGCTTCTTTAATCACCCCCCCCCCAATTAGTAAAAAAAAACATGACAAAGTCAACTAAAACTTCAGCAGGTAATAAAAACGCCACCTGCGCCTCTTCCTCGGGCTCGCCAAGCTCGACCCCTCCCTCTTCGGACGATGAGCAACCTACTCGTCGTCCAAACAAACAAGGGCGGAAAGAACCGGGCAAACCGCGTTCATCTCCCCCTTCTCCCCCTAGTAGCCCAGGCAACCCGGCTACTACAAGCACTCGTCATCCCGTTGACCCTAATCTGTCGGACATGGAGCAAATTTGCGCATATGTCCAAATCATCCACGGCCAGCTGGCACGGATGAGGGTCAACGCGACAGGACCTATGCGGGACCTCGTCACAAGTTGCCTCTTCGAAATTTCGAAGCTGGCTATAAAAGCTAATGCCCCCCCAACGACATCGCCCCCTGCCACTGCCCCCCTCGTGAGGGAAGAGCTGCGTAGGGCAATTGCCCAGCAGCCAGTGACACCAGCCCCCCAAACTCAAGGAGCTTCAAGGAGCCAGGGTAGTACCCCAGGCCCCTCATATGCGGCAGTAGCCGCTACTGCGCCTTCCTCCCCCCCTCATGGAGCTGAGGCGGAATGGCAGCCTGCCAGGGCCAGGAAGCGCAGAGGGAAGCAGAAACAGGCCCCAACTAAGAAGGTAGTGCAGGCTGAGGGCAGCGCCCCGACTACGCCTCCGCCCAAAAACAAGGGCAAAAATAAAAATAAAAACCAAAATAAAAAGCCTCCACCGCTTGCCAAACTCCCCTCTAAAAACCCACGACAAAACGTGGTAGTGGTTAGGCGGACATGTGAGGAAAGAGAGGCTCGGTCCCTCCAACCCTGACGCAATGGAAGCGCTTATGCGGGGTGTCCCTGCTACGGACCTCCAAGCTCTAAGCGTCCGAGTGCTGGACATCCGCACCGTAGTAGGAGGTGGCGCCGTCATTGTGACGGAAACGCCATAAATGGCCAAGGCGCTCACGAGCCACATTTCCACAAAAAAGGAGTTGAAGCTCCAAGCGTCAGCCCCCCTGGGTCGTTTCCCACGCCTGCTGCTGTGCGACGTGCGGACCGACCTTCAAAAAGAGGACTTGGCCCAACAAGTTGTTTAGCACAACCCTGCGTTAGGCTTGCAGCCGCAGGATGTCAGGCCTCTCTTCACCAAAAAGCGTGGCAGACAGAAGGATTGGGTGATTGAGGTATCACCCAGCCTATACAAAAAACTAGAGGGGGCAAGGCACCTCCAAATAGCCTGGCAGCGGTGCGCCATACGAAAGTACCAAGCCCCCACTCAGTGCTACAAATGCCAGCGCTATGGCCACCTGGCAGTGGCCTGTACTAGACCTGTTTTGTGCGCCTGGTGCGCCTTGCCACATCTGAGTAAGGAATGCAAGCGTGATGCTCCCCTCAAGTGTGCCAATTGCGTCGAACGCAAAATCCAACAGGTCGCACACTCTACACGAGACGCACGCTGTACCATTCGTCAGCGAGCGATTGCCCTCCAGGAGTCACGAGTGGATTATGAATAGGTCAAAAACAGTTCGAATCCTTCAGCACAACACAAATAAGAGTTGCCCAGTTATGGCTGAGTTGCTGCAAAATGCACTCAAGAAACGCTGCAGTGTCCTCGCCATACAGGAACCGTACATAGGATCCAAAACTCTTGGTCTCGGATCGCAGGCACGAGTGGTGGCTGGAGCAAAAACGGGAGCCAAGGCAGCAGTAGCCTTCATCGACCCGTCCATTGACATGCTCGCACTCACTCACCTGAACAGCCAGCACTTGGCCGCTGTGCTCATCCGAGCCGGTGGCTTTGAGCTGGTTGTAATATCATTTTACAGGCAATTTGGCGCACCAGTTGCCAACAGCCTTGAACCACTCGAGCGGGCTCTAGCAGGCCTATCAGGACGACCCTGCGTAGTCTGTGCTGATGCAAATGCCAGATCACCATTGTGGGGATCCCCAACCCTGGATGGGGCGGGCGAGGCGTATATAGAGCTGCTCACCAGGTACAACTTGGTTGTTGCCAACGACCCCATGACTGAGGCGACCTATGATGGTCCGGGAGGAAGGTTGTGTATAGACGTCACAGCCGTGTCCCACACCCTGCTACTCAAATTGTAGGGTTGGCGAGTCGTACCAGGTGCAACGCAGAGCGATCACATGGTTATTGACTTTGCCATTACGGATGACAACATCCTCTGCAAAGACACGCGTGAAAAGCGATTCCGCACAAAAAATGCTGACTGGCCGCAATTCTTTAGGGTACTAGAAGGTGAACTGCGTGCCGCAGACACCGACCTAATAGTGCAAGCATCCACACCTGAAGAGGTGGACAGCAAAGTGGACACATTTACCACAGCACTGCACTCTGCTGGGCTCTCTGTACTTGGCCAACAGAAGCACAGGGCGATCAATGTCCCATGGTGGACTGAGGAACTTAATCCCCTCAAGCAAAGTGCAAATAGAGCCAGAAGGATGTACCAAAACACTCGTGACCCTGATGCCAGAGCAACACTCCGAACTGCCTTCATCCAAGAGAAGAAGGCCTTCCACCGCGCCATCAAACGAGCCAAACGACAAGGCTGGCGAAACTTTGTGGAAGCGGAGAGCTCTGAGAACCCCTGGGGCAGACACTACAAGTCCTCCATAGGAAAAGCAAATGTAGAGCAGGTCTTAGCTGCGATGCAAAATGAGTCAGGCTGGGCCTGCAGCATCGAACGTTCACTGGAAACCCTCCTTGAGAAGGCGTTCCCAGATGACCAAGTAGCTCGAGACACTGAAGCCCAGAGGGCAGCAAGGGAGCTGATCATGGACCCTCCGAACGAGCCCGACATCCCACTGTGGGCAACAGGCGACCTCGGCAGGGCCCTTGCGACCTTAAAGCCCAACAAATCTCCTGGGCCAGATAAAATAGAAAGCAATATGCTAAGGAAGGCTGAGCGAACGATCTCCAGCGGCCTCCTTAATTTATATAATGGCTGTCTGCAGGTCGGACAGTTCCCCACTCAGTGGAAGACTGCGCGTGTTGTCACTCTTCAAAAGGGAGGCGACCGCAATCAGTCAGACCCGCGATCATGGAGACCACTCAGCCTTCCTTCCATATTAGGCAAAACACTAGAAATCTTGATGTTGCAGTCCCTCGAAGGAGTCTTTGGCCACAACCTCACAGGCAGGCAATACGGGTGTACCAAAGGAAGGTCCACGCAGGATGTCATTGTCGAGATTCGGCGTGTTTCCCTGCTGGCACCGGCTAAGTACGTCGTAGCAGTTCTGATTGACATCAGAGGAGGAGCAGTTGACAACCTTTGGTGGCCAGCGCTTCTTAATGAGCTCAAAGGTAGGGGAATCCCCCGCAACCTGTACTCGCTCGTCAGAAGCTACCTGACAGACAGAACTGCTACGATCGAAAGTAGGCATGTCTCCGTCCGGAGAAAGATTGAGAAGGGGTGCCCACAGGGCTCGGTCCTAGGACCAGCACTCTGGAATGCCTTCTTCGAAGGTCTTCTCAGGAAACTCATGGAGACTGACTGCGAGCCGTACGCCTATGTGGATGACTTGACTGTGCTAATCTTTGCAGAGTCAGTCCGCCAAATTGAAGAAAAAACCCACCACGTGCTCCGCACTGTCAACCAATGGTGCGAGCACGTCAAGATGCAGGTGGCTGAGGAAAAAACCCAGCTAATCCTCTTGAAGGGGAAAGTGAATAATCCACCCACAATACGCTTTGGCGGCCACAGGCTCCTTCTTGAAAAGCACGTCAAGTATTTAGGAGTGAATATAGGTGAGAGGTGGGGTTTCAACCAACACCTCCAGTCCCTTATAGGCACTACCATTGCAAGGTTTGCCTCACTGCGTGCCATTACTAAGGCCACTTGGGGTGTGTGTTACCACGACACTATCCTCATGTATATGGCCATATATCTAGGTGTGATTGGCTACTGCCCCGTTGTCCGGGGTAGCAAACTAACAGTCAATCAAAAGAGAGTATTGGCCCAATCCCAGAGAGCCGCGCTCCTGTGGATCACCAAGGCCTACAAGACTGTATCAACGGAAGCACTCCAGGTGATCACTGGTCAGTTACCAGTTGATTTGGCTGGTGAGTGCATGATTGACAAGTGGAGAGTGGAACGGGAGCTTCCCCCGCTTTGGGCTGAACTCCGTGCGGATCTCACCACAGAACAGAAACTTGCCGCCATCGATGAATGGGCTGTAGAGAAATGGCAAGCGAGATGGGAATCCTCGTCAAAGGGACGTGATACGTATGAGTTCTTCCCTTACTTCCGTGAACGTCTATCTATCTAGGTGTGATTGGGCACTGCCCCGTTGTCTGGGGTAGCAAATGAACAGTCAATCAAAAGGGAGTATTGGTACAATCCCAGAGGGCTGCGCTCCAGTAGATCACCAAGGCCTACAAGACTGTATCAACAGAAGTACTCCAGGTGGTCACTGGTCAGTTACCAGTAGATTTGGCCGTTGAGTGCATGGTTGACAAGTGGAGAGTGAAACGGGAGCTTCCCCCGCTTTGGGATGAACTCTGTACGGATCTCACCATAGAACAAAAACTTGCTGCCATCGATGATTGGGCTCTAGAGAAATGGCAAGCGAGATGGGAATCCTCGTCAAAAGGACGTGATACGTATGCGTTCTTCCCTTACTTCCGTGAACGTCTATCTAGGTGATAGGTTGAGCCAGACTACTGGACGAGCCAGTTCCTCATGGGAAATGGTGACTCAATGCGCGGCTCCACTTCTTTTCTCTGAAAGACTCTCCATTATGCATGTCTTGCGCCTCCAGTGCAGAGGAAACAAGAAACCATGTGCTGTCCACTGTAGTTTCTACAACAGTGAGCGACGGTTGTTGGGAGGGCAAACGAACATAGCAGCATTGACTGCTTCAAAGCAAGCCTATAACCATTTTGCAAAGTTCGCGAAAAAGGTGATGGCTAAGAAACGTGGTCATAGTTGATCTGTCCTTTTGAAACTGGCCACCCAAGTAAAAAGTTAGATCGGGTAGAAAACCAGATTAAGAACTCCTCCCAGATGGTACGGGATTGCTCAGGTGGTGAGGTCTGTTTCCTTATTTGATGACTGTACGGAAACCCACGACGAGGGTTATATCAGTCATGGAAGTTGCGGTTTCGCTAATATGCAAGAGGCCGCCCCTGCAGCATCCACCGTACTCAGACCTGTGGAGGTACGGCAGGTATTTGGTCGTTAGCCAGTCTCCCGGTAGAGAGCTGTTGCCCGTGTGTGATCGGGCGGAGGTGACTTCCACTATGGGGGGAACTGTCTGAGCAGACAGCCATGCAATAAATTAAGGAGACCGCTGGGCACTGCCTGCCCCCGGGGTTCTCAGAGCTCTCCGCTTCCACAAAATTTCGCCAGCCTTGCCGTTTGGCTCGTTTATGGCGCGGTAGAACGCCTTCTTCTCTTGGATGAAGGCAGTTCGGAGTGTTGCTCTGGCATCAGGGTCACGAGTGTGTTGGTACATCCTTCTAGCTGTATTTACACTTTGCCTGAGGGGATTAGGTTCCTCAGTCCACCATGGGACATAGATCGCCCTGTGCTTCTGTTGCCCAAGTACAGAGAGCCCAGCAGAGTGCAGTGCTGTGGTAAATATGTCCATTTTGCTGTCCACCTCTTCAGGTGTGGATGCTTGAACTATTAGGTCGGTGTCCGTGGCACGCAGTTCACCTTCCAGTACCCTACAGAATTGTGGCCTGTCAGCATTTTGTGCGGAATCGCTTTTCACGCATGTCTTTGCGGAGGATGTTGTCATCTGTGATGGCAAATTCAATAACCAAATAGTGTCTGAAACATAAAGATCTGAAGAAAACTCAAAATTTTTTTTTCAGCCGATTAAATAACTTTTCTTTCTACTTTGTAGAGCCAAGGAAAGTAAAAACGTGGAGGTTGGTCATTCAGTGCTATTTTTAGTTGAGAACAGTGGAATCCTGAACACTGAGGACGACGCATGGTACGCAAACAATGGTGCCCAAGCCATGTTTCGTCTCAGAAGGAACTTTTTCAAAAGTTAGTTCCTTTCTCCATGCGGAAAACGGTGGAAACTGCAGGACACGTACTAGAAGCTGTCGGACAAGGAAACATTCATGTTGAAGCTGAAGCGAACGGGAATAATGAAGATTTCATCATTGCTGACGTGTGCTACGTGGCAAGGATCAACAGGAATACTGGCGACTCAAGACAATCATTAAGACAGCTTGTTTGTGTCGGAACCAGAGTCGTGTTAACTAAACTTTGGTGGAAGAGTTAGACTTCAAAGTTCTAGAAAAGTGAATGGTGATCTTAACAAGATGAACTTGGAAAATGTGTCAAAGAATGAAGTAAACGAGATAGTCAACGAAAATAAAATTGCAACTCTACCACGAAAGATTAGGTCACCAGAACAAACAACATGTCAAAAAAATTGTTGAGAGAGAATCTGGGAAGAAATCAGAACTGGGCAGTGAAATTTGTGAAGGTTGTGTCATGACAAAATCTCATTGAAAAAAATTTCTAGCTCGAACCCGAGCTTCCATGATAGGTGAGTTGTATCGTTTCTACTGTAAGATCAAAGACGACTATAGCAGGTACAGGGAAGTGTTCTTCTTTAAGAGAAAGTCAGTGGTTGCTTCAAAGCTGAAAGAAATGCTTGCCATGATGAGGACTGCTGGTATACTATGAAGGAGTCGCTATCTGATAAAGGTGGCGAGTTTGACTGTGCTGAGGTGAAGTAAACTTTAGCAGAACGAGGAGTTAAACAGCGTTTCACAATGCCCTACACGCCGCAGCAAAACGGATGTGCCGAACCAGAGCATCGAACTTTACATGAAATGGCTCTATCTTTGATGTCAGCACATGGGAATATTCCGCAAGAACTTGATAAGCACTGCCAAATATGTACTTAACATCAGTGGAATTTCGAGCGTAGTGGGGAAAACGCCCAATGATTTGTGGACTGGAAAGAAACCAACATTGTTCCATTTGCGGATCATAGAAAGTACCTGCTCTGGGGATTTCAATGCGCGGCTCCACTTCTTTCCTCTGAGAGACTCTCCATTATGCACGTCTGGTGTCTCCAGTGCGGAGGAAACAAGAAAACATGTGCTGCTCCACTGTAGTTTCTACAACAGTGAGCGACGGTTGTTTGGAGGGCAAACGAACTTAGCAGCATTGACTGCTACAAATCAAGCATGTAACCATTTTACAGAGTTCACGAAGAAGGTGATGGCGTCATCGTGATCGCCCGTTTGAAACTTGCCACCCAAGTAAATAGGGAAACCAGATTAAGAACTCATCCCAGTCGGTACGGGATTCCTCAGGTGGTTACTTCCGTGCGGTAACACACAAGCAACAGCTCTCTACTGGGTCCTGGCTAACGACAAATACCTGCTGTACCTCCGCAGCTCTGAGTTCGGTGGATGCTGTAGGGCACATTAGCGAAACTGCAACCTCCATGACCTGTACAAATCACGTTTGTTCTTTGTATTAAACTACTTCGTCATGAGCGTTAGAAAAAATTCTTTTAGTAAATCTCAACAGATTTACGAGTTAAATTTCAATAAAGCCAACAAAAAAATTTTAAAAACGAGGATGCCTCAAACCGCCATACCTCAAGAAATACAGGAGCCACAAACACTACTGTGAGCAGTAGCATCGGGGCTATTGCAAAGGTAAACGTCGTTCCGTTTGAAACTTAGTGCATCACGTGAGAAGATGACCGTTCGTGGAAAAGCTGATACTGTGTCAGATGTTGGTGATGGAAATTCTTGGAATCATCAGGTGCTTGTAGCGGATATCTATGTGCCCTGCGTATTGAACGAGCTGGTCATGGTTGTCAGATTGATGCACATAATGGCATAGTTACGGTCGGCTAATTCTATTTAATCAATTCATTTATCACTCAGTTCCTTTGAACTTGGTCAAACAACACGTCACAGCAGCAGGAAGCGGTAGCGCTTACAGTTCCGGAATTTATTGTGCTGCTCATACTCATTAAAGGACCATTATTGAGCAATTGGTACACAGAAAATTAATGAGGCTGTACAAGAATTTTTGAAGAGGGATAATAATCACTTTTGCAGAGTTAATGGGTAATAACTGTTAGAACTGGCAGTAAGCGAAACGGCGGTAGTTGAAATTCAGGAATTTCTGAAGTGAGCCCCATGTACCTCATGAGCGTTTTTAAACACTCACACTTTAGGTATTGGATTGGAATACAGTACCAATTTTCTTTAACTTTCTACTAACATCCCAGCGGAGTTTATAAGGAAAAAACTGCGCTAAAAACGCTTTTCGTCGAAAATTTTGATTATTTATTGTGCTGCTCTCGTCATTTTCCCACGATTGGGAATTTCATGGTGTGATTGCCATATTGAGAGCTATCAATATAAAAAATGTAATCAAAATCGTTAGAGCCGTGATGAATGAACTATGATGAATATAGTTAACTTTCGGTGGGTTTTGTTCATACCCTTATTTTGGTGTCCCATGGTAACCTGCGGGCTAGATATCAAGTTTGAGGGGATTTGGTACGGTCGTTTTCTCTAAAACCCACTCTAAAATCGATTACGTCGAAAGTTTTGGCAATTTATTGTGCTGCTCTCGTCATTTTCCCTCAAATGGGAATTTTATGTTATAGTTGCCATATTGGGAGCTATCAATATAAAAAATTTAATCAAAATTGTTAGAGCCGTTTTTGAGAAAAAAAATATTTGGTGTTTTGATCACTATAATAACTATAGTTAAATTTCGGTGGATTTTGTTCATACCCTTATTTTGGCGTCCCATGATGACCTGCGGGCGAGATATGAAGTTTGAGCTGATTTGGTTCGGTGGTTTTCTCTAAAAATCGTTCACAGACACACAGACCATTTTCCCAAATAGTGTTTTTCGGACTCAGGAAGGTCTGAAACGTAAAGATCTGAAGAGAACTCAAAATTTTTTTTTCAGCCGATTACATAACTTTCCTTTCTACTTTGTAGAGCCAAGGAAAGTAAAAAGGAAGACAGGAGCACACGGTTCTGTGTGGATTACAGGCAATTGAGTGACATCACTTAGAAGGACTCGCACCCATTGCCTAAAATTGATGGAAACATATGCTCGCTGGGGGGTAGTAGTATTTAACCCTTGATCTTCAAAACGGTTACTGGCTGATTCCTATGACACATGAAGACGAGGAAAAGACTGCCTTTTGCATGCCTTAGGGCTTATGGAATTTTGACGTAATGCCCTCCGGCCTCACTAATGCTCCTCCAACCACCCAAAGAGCTTTGCTTCACGTTCAGATTCGTCAAGGCAATGTTCACGTGTACCCAGCCGATGTTTAGATTCATGGAAGATCTTTTGAAGAGCAGCTGATGTGGCTGAAACTGGTCTTCCAAGTTATGAAACAAGAAAACGTTAAGTTGAACAAGTTCTTCAACATGTGTCAAACTTTCATTGAGGAGGTTACAGACTGGCCCATACCAAAGACTGGCTAATGTCAACGATTTGAAGTCATTTTTAGCTTTTTTGTTTAACTACCGCGGATTCGTTCTACATTTTGCATGTATAGCTTAGCCTCTTTATGACCAAGGATAAGTTTAACTGGACTTCCCAATGCCAGGTAGCGTTCAACGATATGAAATGCCCCGACAAGCTCTCCTATCTAAGGTCATTTGGTTCCTGAAGCGGAGCTTATCCTTGACACTGATGCGTCAGATCGAGTTGTGGGTGCTGTTTTGTCGCAGTTGCAAAATGAGAAAGAAAATTTTCTTGCATACTTCAGCCGGTATTAGCGGAAATCTGAGAGGAATCGTTATTACTAGCTAGGAATGCATTGCAGGGCGCAAAAACCAATGGGTGTTTCTGTAGTTCCCTTTGAATGTCTCTACATTGACATAGAAGGCCGTTTCCCAACTACAGCCCAGGGCAATAAAATCTTGTTGGTGGTGATAGACACTTTCGCCGAGTGGTCAGAAGTGTATCTTGTGCTTGATTTTCGTGCAATTACAGTCGCCAAAGGTCTAGCGGAAGTGGTGATTTCGCGACCTGGTGTTGTATGAGATATTCTTTCTAACCAGTGTGTGGTACAAGAAAGGTGCTGAGGAGAAGCGTCGGTTGAGTCGCAGGCGTTCTCCAAGGTATTACCACCCACGTGTTGCTAGGTTCGTATCTAGACTGGTTGTCGTTCTATCTTGGAACATCCTCTTAATCCTTCTTTCCTTCCGTCCCAATCCCTCTATCCCTAGAGCCAGCGTAGGAAAGTCTGGGCCCCACCCCATTTCCTTAATTTTATTTATTTAGTTTCTCCTTTTTGCCACCACCTCATTTACGGTGAGCTTCGAAAAAAATATCTAGTACGTAGCATCACAAAACTTCCCGCTACCCCCATATGTTCGAACACTAGCAACATATGCAGGCGCTTCGTTCAACGCATTTCTATAGGAACATTTATGGAGAACAAAACATAGGTATTATTTAGTTGAGAGTACTCCGTGAATCTTATTGAAATCATTAGAGCCGTTTTTCAGAACATTGGTAAACCGATAAATTAATATTCGACAAATTTTCTTTGCTGAGTTAACTTGGCTTATATCTCGGTTCAACACGGAGATAGTTGTGGGGAACAAAATGTGGGTTTAGAATGCTAGAAGACACTCCATAAGATTGATCAAATCTGTTGAAGCCGTTACCCCGGAATTTACCGAAAGGTTCGAAAAAACTTTATCTCGACACATTTTGATTTTTATCTCTGTTCAATGGACTGCCGAACATTTATTGGGAACAATATATAGATATTAATTATTTGAAAACATCCTTTGAGTTTGGTGAAAATCGTTGAAGCCGTTTGGCCAAAAAGCGTAAAAACCTATTTTTGATTCAATACGGGGGTCGCGGAAAGTTCTGTGTTGCTACGCATCAGATATTTGGTACAACATGTTTTCTCTCAGTGACCTATTCAGTTTCTTGTTATTGATGATGACTAAACTATCGAAATCGATACAAAGTTGAGTTAATGAAAATAGACTATCGTCAAAACTCCGTTCTGGTTTACTGTTCATTTTGACATAGGTGTTTTCGGTCCGGAAAATTTTGACCCCCCCTCTTCCCTCCTCTAAATTTGAAATTTTACGTTTCAAGGCATGAGGATTCCAAATCCACGATGTCCGTCCGCCATCCAGGCCGTTTTATACCCTTAACGGGGGTTAAAATATACATTCTTCCTCACAAAAGTTCCCATTTTGTATATAGTTCTTCCCACCTACTAGGCAATCCGATCGGACGAAGCCCGAAAAATTAAATAAAAAACACAACTTTGGCAGTTTTACGGCACGCAGTGTTTGGTATCGTTTTCAAGGTATTTTTATATGCTGGGTCGAATGGAATGAGTATCAGAAATGTACGACTGCATCTGAACCGAAAACAGTGAAATTGCAGTAATTATAATGAGCCAAAGTATTATTTAGAAGAACTCGCGGGATAATACGGCGAAAGTAATGTGTCATTTTCGTACCGTTTACTGGTACTATTCGTTGCTGAATCGAATAGGATGGGTCTCAGAGGTGTGAGACTCCGTCAAGCTGTACCAGAGAATATTAAAATTGTTGTGCAATAGTTTGCAAGCGTTTCATTATTAGTATGTGTACGTCAATGCAAAAATTTAAGAAACAGTAGGATGTATTTTTCAACCAATTTTACGCGGCACATCCTCTGGAGCCGATGCGGAGACGACGTTCCGCTCGATGATCACACCGACGCCAGAGCCATTTCATCAGCTGTGCAACTAATAAAACTAGAGACAAACAACATTTCACTTACTCGGAAATTGAACTCATCTCAAGTCGGAAAAGAAAGGAATCAGGGAAAAAGGAAGTAACCATTGCGTTGTCTAGTCAAAGCAAATGTAATGAATGTCTCCTTCTCAAGCCCGTCATTAACTGATACGCTCCATCGCGATCGAATGATTGAAACCCCAATGATTTAACTCCGTGTTTTCTTACTGATTTCTTTATTTCCGTCGTCCGTCAAGTCGATTTGCTCTTCCCCCATACAATAAAATCCAGTCAACAAAAGTTTTGGAAGGTGAATATCTCGAGCGACTCATTACACTACTTTCCCGAGGCCCTCGTGCATCCACTGATTTCTGTCACTCAAGCAATCCTGTCTGTCTTTCAGTCAGTGTTTTTGAGCTTGGCAGAGCTTAGGACAACGTGCAATAAAGCTACTGGTAATGTTAAAGATTCCGGAATTTCAGAATTTCTTGGGTCGCTCTACGTATGTCACAGACTCCATTGAGTGACCATACATAAGATGGATAATTCGTGTGGCTGTCAACGTGAAGTTTTTGTAAACACATGTTAGTCAAAACTACGAGAATAGTTTTCGTTCCGGAATTACTCAGGTAGCTCCTTGTTATTCTATAACCATTATCAGTTGCGCTGGGACAGAAAGGTACTACTATTTTTGCAGGCATTCGGCACTACACAGCTGGCTTACCCATTTTTCAGATAGTGTTCGTCCTCACCTGCACTTCTCATCTACCGTCAATCCTGTTTTCAATTTCCTCTAAATGCAGAATATGTCATTAACTTGCGCTCTGGAATAGGGCGGAGAAGACATAACAGACAAGTTTACTCAGGAAAGAACTCCCTGCGTCAACTAAAGGAAAAATTTGATAGGCGCACAGGAAGCGGCAAACCAAATAGGTGATTGGGTATGAGTTTTTGATCTAAAGAAACTGTGCGGAATTGGCCCAAAGGGACAATCTCGGTGGACTGGTCCTTTGGTTACAAAGGGAAACTTTTTTTTAAACGGTATTTATTACAAGAATAATATCAATAACATAACTGAACATTATAGGCCCATCGAGTTAATTTGTTTTGATACATTTATTAGCAGTTTGTCGAGTTGATAGCCCAAAGGCTATAGTCTGGATAGCACCCATTCACTACTCTGAATCACTAATCATGTGACGTTACGAAGTCCAAGGGTTTTGTGCTATCAAGCCGCCGGGTGACGCCAATTCTGGGTTCATGTGCGCATGAAGTAGCTGTTCGTGTTGGATTGCATGCTGCTTAACTACTTCGCTCACTGTTTCCATTCTAAAGTCTCGATGACGTCGTTACGAATGTACCAGTGGGCATTGACTATACTCCTTAGGACTTTATTCTGAAAAGTTTGAATCATCTTAATGTTGGTCATTTTCGTACAGCCCCAGAGCTGTATCCCGTACATCCACACCCGTTTCAGAACTTGCTTGTATATAAGCAGTTCATTATGCATGGAAAGCCTTGAATACCTACCGAGCAAAAAACTTCTAAACTTTATCTTCAGTTCTTCTTTTTTCTTTTTGACGTGGTCCTTCCACTTCAGCAAGGTATCGAGAGTCATTCCCAGGTATGAGGCGGTGTTAGCTGTGGGTATCGCTCGTTCATTTAGCATTATAGGCAATGCAGTTACTTGTTTGTTAGTAAAATTGATGTGAGACGATTTGAGCTCATTCAGTTTGAGTCGCCATTTTTTGGTCTATTTGCATACCTCATTAACGGTATGCTGCAGTTTTGAAGTTGTTTCGCTAACCACCAGAAGAGCTGTATCGTCGGAGAAAGTCGCAATGGTTGTGTTTTCATCGTGTGGGTGAGGCACATCGCTCATACAGGAGGAATAGCAGTGGCCCGAGCACACTTCCTTGAGGATCTCCTGCCCTAATTACCTTTAGGCTGGAGTATGCCCCCTCATACTTTATTCTAAAATATCTCTCTGAAAGATATGATTTCAACAATATATAGAATTCTTCCGGTAGATCTCTTTCAAGCTTATAGTGAAGTCCTTCATGCCAAACCTTATCAAATGCCTGGGACACATCCAAATAAACGCTCGCATAGACTTGTTTCTTTTCAAGACAGCTTTCAACTATATCAGCGATACGATGGACTTGATCTATAGTTGAATGTTTTTCTCTGAATCCGAACTGATGATTTGGGATGAGCTCCTTTTCTTGGATAATAGTTTTCAGTCTTTTTATGAGTAACCTTTCAAAAAACTTGGAGATTACCATATGTACTAAATCATTCGCGAGGATATTGTGGAAACCCATTTCATTAAAAAACAGAATAAAAAATAAAATGTCTATATTTCCACAGAAATAATGAGCAAAATTGTTAAATCGATTTCGACGGTTAGGTCATCATTGTTACTGATGATGACCTAACCGCCGAAATCGATTTAACAATTGTGCTCATTATTTCTGTGGAAATATAGATATTTTATTGTTTATTCTGTTTTTTAATTGGAGATTACCGGTAGCAATGAAAGAACTCGCGGAAACTACAGCGAAAGTAATTGTTTCGTCGTTAGTACTCCCTCCCTCCCGTCACATCAAACCCACTCGCCCACTCGACTCGCAACGTCCAGCCAATTGCCTACAGGAGCTTACAGGCGCCTGGCGAATATTTAGTCTCCGTAGTTCCATTGTAGTCATGTCATGTTTCGTATGGTTTACTGGTATTTTTCGATGCTGAATCGAATGGGATGAGTATCAGACGTGTACAACTGCGTATAGGGAAATTACAGTAATTATCGGGTCTCGGGGCAGTAATACTAGGTCAAGCTGTTCATGAGAATAATAAACCGTTGTGTAATAATCTGCAGGGGTTTTGCACTGAAATCACTGCCGATGACGAAACTAAGATGCAAACTCAAGAAGGTCAACAGAGCCACATTAGTACCCCAGGCCCCTCGTATGCAGCAGTAGCCGCTACTGAGCCCTCTTCCGTCTCACTTGGAACCGAGGCTGAATGGCAGCCTGGCAGAGCTTGAAAGCGCAGGGGGAAGAAGAAAAAGACCCAAAAAAGCAGAATGTGCAGGCCGAGGGTAGCGCCTCGCCCACGCCTCCGCCCAAAAACATGGGCAAAAACAAAAATAATAATAATTTTAGAAATCCAACCCTTACCAAACTCCCCCCTAAAAACCCACGACGTAATGTGGTAGTAGTTAGGCGTACGTGTGAGGATGCAGTGGAAGCGCTGATGTGGGAGCCCTGCTACGGACCTCCAAGCACTAAGCGTTCAAGTGCTTCACATCCACAGTGGGAGGTGGCGCTGTCATCGTGACGGAAACTCTGGAAATGGCCAAGGCTCTTACAAACCATATTTCCACGAAGAAGAAGTTAAAGCTACAAGCGTCAGCCCCTGGGCCGTTTCCCACTCCTGCTATAGCGTGACGTGCGGACTGACCTACAAAAAGAAGACCTGGCCCCTTTTCACATAAAAAGCTTAACAAGCAAAAGGATTGGATGCTTGAGGTGTCACCCAGCCTACACAAAAAACTAGAGGAGGCAAGGCACCTACAAATAGCCTGGCAGCGATGCGTCATACAGAGCTACAAATGCCAGCGTTACGGCCACTTTCCAGTAGCCTGCACGGGACCTGTGGTGTGAGCTTGGTGCTCCATGTCACATCTGAGCCAGGAGTGAAAGCGTGAGGGTCCCCTCTCAGCACAACACAAATAAGAATTCCCTAGTTATGGCTGAGTTGCTGTAAGGGGCACTCACGAAATGCTGCAGTGTTCTCGACATTCGGGAACCATGTTGCAGTCTCTCGAAGGAGTCTATGGCTGCAACCTCACAGGCAGGCAATACGGGTGTACGAAAAGAAGATCAACGCAGGATATCACTGTAGAAATTCGGCGTGTTTCCAGCTGGCACCGGTTAAGTACGTCGTAGCAGTTCTAATTGACATCAGGGAGCATTTGACAACCTTCAGTGGCCAGCGCTCCTTAAAGAGCTCTAAGATAGGGGAATCCCCCGTAACCTGTACTCGCTCGTCAGAATTTATCTGACAGACAGAACTGCTACGATCGAATGCAGGCATGTCTCCATTGGAAGGAAGATTGAGAAGGGGTGAACACAGGGCATGATCCTAGGACCAGCACTCTGGAACGCCTTCTTCGAAGGTCTTCTCAGGAGACCCATGGAGACTGACTGCGAGCCGTACGCCTATGTGGATGACTTGACTGTGCTGATCTTTGCAGAGTCAGTCCGCCCAATCGAAGAAAAAACAATGGTGCGAGCAAGTCAGGATGCAGGTGGCTGAGGAAAAAACTCAGCTAATCTTCTTGGAAGGAAAAGTGAATAATGCACCCACAATACGCTTTGGCGGCCACAGGCTCCTTCTTGAAAAGCACAACAAGTATTTAGGAGTGAATATAGGTGAGAGGTGGAGCTTCAACCAACACCTCCAGTCCCTTAAAAGCACTACCATTGCAAGGTTTGTCTCACTGCGTGCCATTACTATGGCCATTTGGGGTGTGTGTTACCACGACACTATCCTCATGTATATAAGGCCATCTATCTAGGTGTGATTGGGCACTGCCCCGTTGTCTGGGGTAGCAAATTAACAGTCAATCAAAAGGGAGTATTGGTCCAATCCCAGAGGGCTGCGCTCCAGTAGATCACCAAGGCCTACAAGACTGTATCAACAGAAGTACTCCAGGTGGTCACTGGTCAGTTACCAGTAGATTTGGCCGTTGAGTGCATGGTTGACAAGTGGAGAGTGAAACGGGAGCTTCCCCCGCTTTGGGATGAACTCTGTACGGATCTCACCATAGAACAAAAACTTGCCGCCATCGATGATTGGGCTCTAGAGAAATGGCAAGCGAGATGGGAATCCTCGTCAAAAGGACGTGATACGTATGTGTTCTTCCCCAATCCGTGAACATCTTTCAAGAAAATGGGTTGAGCCAGACTACTGGACGAGCCAGTTCCTCACGGGACATGGTGACTTCAATGTGCGAGCCAAGTAGAGCCCACTCCTTTTCTCTCAAAGACTCTGTCATGCACGTGTCAGTGCGGAGGAAACAAGAAACCACGTGTTGCTCCACTGTAGTTTCTACAACAGTGAGCGACGGTTGTTTGGTGGGCAAACGAACTTACCAGCATTGACTGCTGCAAAACAAGCCTATAACCATTTTGCAGAGTTCGCGAAGAAGGTAATGGCTAAGAAACGTGGTCATAGTTAATTTATCCTTTTGAAACTTGCCACCCAAGTAAATAGTTAGATAAGGTGGGAAACCAGACAGATCAACAACTCCTCCACGATGGTACGGGATTCCTCAGGTGGTCACCTCCGCGCGGTAACACACGGGCCGTAGCTCTCCACCGGGAGACTGGCTAACGACCAAATACCTGCCGTGTTCGGGTGATGCTGCAGAGGCAGACCCCTTGCATATTAGCGAAACCGCAACTTCCATGACTGATACAACCCTCGTCGAGGGTTTACGAACAGTCATCAAATAAGGAAACAGACCTGTGTGTGTATGTGCGTCCGTGAACGATTTTTAGAGAAAACGACCGTATCATATCATCTGAAACTTGATCTCTCGCCCGCCGGTTACCATGTCACACCAAAATAAGGGTATGAGAAAAATTCACCGAACGTTTACTATAGTTATCATAGTGATCAAAACACCAATTTTTTTCTCAAGAACAGCTCCAACGATTTTGATTAAATTTCTCATATTGATAGCTCTCAATAAGGCAATCATACCATAAAATTCCCATTCTTGGGAAAATGACGAGAGCAGCACAATAAATTCCGCTACTGTACGCGCTGCAGCTTGTTGCTGCCGTGAAGTGACGAAGTTCAGATGAACTGAGTGATGAATTGAGTAAATACAAAAAGCCATGAACACAAATGAATTGAGGTAGAGCTAAGAAAAGTTGTGTGTTGCTACGTTGCTGTTTATTTGAACGCTTACTGTTGTTACTTGCATACTTTCCTCTTGGATATTTGGTTGCGCGTAGTGTCTAATAACACTCTTAATAAGCTGAGCCCCCTCTAACTCTTCTAGCAGGATGGTCCGTGCGATAACACGCATATCCTTTGATTTTGATGTGGGATGACATTGTGAAATGTTTTTCAGTGATCAAACAATTGTGGTTTTTCTCTTGGTTCAGAAAAAGTTCAAGTTCTGAAGCACGTTGTCCAAGTCCATTAGCACTCCAAGCTGCTACTCTTAAAGTATCCTGCAGTTTCATGATTTTTCGAGGGTTGATTTACTTTTCATACTGTTTTCAAGTACGTTTACTTTCTCGTTCAGAAGTTTATCAGTTGTCTTTTGTTCATTTACCATTTCGAACAGCAAAGTGAGCATTTTGTCCCCTGAAGAGCTAGTATGAAGACCACTCACAGCATCAGCGTAAGATACTACTTTTTTGCTCGTCTCGGCTTTTTTCTGGTAACTAACTACTTCACCTTGGTGTATTTTGCCACTCCTAGTAAGTTTCTTCTCGCGGACCTTCCAGCCTTCGGGATTTTTCCTTAATTTTCTGCAACCCTCTGGCTACCTCGCATCCACGGTAACTTGCAGGGTGGGCATCGCCACAGTTGATGCACTTCGCTGGGGCCTCGGTGAATGTGCAGTACTTGGCATCATGCTTCCCTGCACACTTTACGCACCTGATTTCCCGCTGGCAATAGGTTTTGGTATGATTAAACCCCTGGCAGTTTTTACGCTGCAGAACCAGGTTTGTGTATTTCCTCAGAGGTACAATCATTTTGATTTTAAGTATTGACTGAATCGTATATATCCGTTCAATCTCCTCCGTGTTCTCGAAACTGAGAAAACCGCCGTTATCGTGTATGTTCCCTGTTTTTTTTGTTTTTTTTTTAAATGAGATTAACTGCCTCAATAATTTTAAAACCATTTTCCCGGAGGTTAGATACTGTTTCCTCCGTAGCACATGAGTGGTACAAACCTCTTGCGACTACTCTGAAGGGCCGCTCATTTTTGTTCTCATACGTAAACCATTGTATGCTCTCTTCTTTTAGCCTCTTACTGAGGGCACGGTACGAGTCACTATCCTGAGCAAAGATTTTCCACACATTGTTTGATAATGCCTTAATAGAGCACTCTTTTGAAGTTTTTTTTCGGTGCTTCTTTTTTGCATTTTTAAAATGGGTTTTCGAAGTTCCAGTAGTAATTCAGTTCAGGTTGCTTGTGTCGTTACCTACTTTCGGAGAGGCTTTTCGATTCTTGTTCTTCAAGATCCAGTTCGTCTCACGTTCGAGCTCGTCCTCGTCCGTAGCGTGCCCGATTGGTTCAACACTAGAAGGTTTCCTACCATTGATCTTTTTTATTTCACCTGACAGTTCGCTAACTTTTCATCAGCTTGCTTCAGTTTTTCTCATAAGGAAACGATAACGTGATATAACTCACCAACAGCTGTGTTGACGTTTTCGTCTTGAATGCGAAGCGCAGCGATACTAATTCGGTGTTGCACAACCCGTAGCTTTGTTTTGTCAACAATCACGGCGATCGTCTCGCCATCGGCTCTATCTTCGTCCATCTTTACTGTAAAATCATATCCGGCAGAATTATTACCAACTGTTTCTCGAGAGCTCCGACCGAAAGGGTCTTCGGAGGATCACGGTCGACAAGAAAATACCTGCATCTTCTTGTAGACCACTTTACGAGATACGCTATTATTCTCACATCAGGACATCAAAGCACCCGTGATTTCATAACTCTAATAAAAAAAGTCACGAAATCTTACACTGTTGGTATGGTATTAACTGACCAATACCCAGGTATCAATTCTAAGGAATTTAAACAATTTTTAGACAAGGAAAACATAAGTCTGATTTTCACTGCGGTAGATACTCCGTTCTCAAATGGGTTGAATGAACGGCTAAACCAGGCTTTAGTAAACAAAATAAGATGTACAATAAATGAGAGTGATAAGAAACAAGCTTGGACAACCATTGCCCAGAAATGTGTAGAGAAGTATAATGAGACACCACATACAGTCACAAAGTTTGCTCCAAAGTACCTTTTGAATGGCGGAACAATAAACATTCTACCACCCGAATTACAAACAACATGTAAACAAGAAGATTTAAGAAGAGATAGAGAAACGGCACTGGCCAATACGATACGATCACACAATTATAATAAAAGAATATTCGACGAACAAAGAAGAGGATATAACTTTGAGGTCGGAGACAAAGTCTATGTGGAAAATGGAAACAGATTGAACAGGAAGAAATTGGACGAACTAAGGATGGGACCATACGAAATACTGAATAAAATTTCAAATTCAATCTATGAAATAAACACTGGACATAAAAAACAGGAGTCAAACCTGTATCACATCACGAAACTGTCCCCGCTAATTGGAGACCAGTGAACAATGATACCATTGTTCATCCCCAAGGGGGGAGATGTAAAGAAAACATCCCCTTTTATCAACCACTTTAAATGTGCTGCGAAACTGGACAAATCGATTAATAGATGCCGCGTAATCAATCCCGGTTATCAGGTGAACAGCTGGAGTGATTACACGGAGCGAGGAAGAAAAGCCATCCGCGAGTCGCATTATTAAACCCTATTTACGATTTATTTTCAAGTGACGTAACCCTGGAATAAGGACTTTATTTTCGTTTTGTTGTTTATTACAGGTGAGTTATTTTGAATCACTACTTAGTTTATAATATGATTTCGAAGGAGAGATTTAATAAAGTTTTTGTTTATTACAGAGCAACGAACTATCGTTCTTGTTTCAAACAAACCCCCCCCCTCCCCACTGCGAGAGAAGGATCATTATATTCATAAAATACTGCTGTCGATGTTTGATCGAGATAAAAAGTAAAGTGATTTATTTAGTTACAGCGTTGAATTCGTTCCTCAGAGAGTAAATATAGTACTTAACTCTTGGTTCAGACTGCCTCTAGAAAGAGGATCTCGCTCGCATGACGAGGAGACTGGTAGGGTACTTTTTGCTTGTGGCCAAGCCAAGAATTACTCTCCTAGTATGCCAAGCGACCTAATTGACCATTGAACAGGGTATTCTTACGTGAAAGGGAGGATTATTGTACCTGCGAAACCAAATGATACGTTTTGGAAGATGTTTCATTCAAGATATGGGGTTTAAGAGCCTTGAAAGATCGCTAAAATCCCCATGTGGAGGCAGGGTTGGATAATGAGATTGAACACCATATAAGATGCTATCATCTTTGTCAGCGGATCTTACGTAAAAATGAGGACCAAGTATATCACTGTGATATACTCTCCCACCTTTGATCTCAAAAACACATTGATTTACCATGTGTATGTTGATGATCCATTTCAAGGTACCTCGGGGTTGATGGTAGATGATGCAACTTCTAAATGTTTGTTCCCCCCCGCCTCACATAGTCTGGAGACAGAATCAATACTCATGCAGAGGAGCCCTTCGGGGACTGCATCGTGCAACTTGGGCACACCGACTTCAATCCATTGCCTCACTTCTTTCCTGTTAAAAATTCCCCCGTCATTTACTCCCAAATCGGAGGAAACAAAAAAAATCATGTTCTGCTCCGTTGTTGCTTCTACAAGTACTGGGCGACTGTGCGAATCTTTAACCGTTTCATTTAACTAGTGAAGAAGGCAATGTTAAAAATGTCGCTGTTAAACCTACTTTGAGACTTGCAATGTCAGTATACAGTTAGATTGACCAGAAAACGAGTGGAGAGGTACAAAATTATTGGTACGCGTCCTCAGGCGTGAGCCTCCGCATGCCACTCACTGTTCTGCATCACCCCAAGCAGCCGTATACACATTCTTCTATTATATTGTGGTGAGAAGAGAACTGACTAAACGTCCAAAAACCTATATTGCGTTTCATAGCAGAGTGACTTGCAGCCCACAACCGACAGGAAAACTCGCCTCAGTACGATTAAACTCAGGAGCAATGGCCGATAACACCTCCATGCTTCCGAGTAGTCTTGTCAGGGCGTTAAAGAACATTCAATATGAGATGAAACAGGCCTGATAGTTTAATTAATACTTCAACTTAATGGCTGACGACGTATACAATGATTAATTTATTTATCACTTTCGAAGATCGGTTCGTTGCTATAAAATACAGACTGGAAAAGATGGAGTAAACCATACACAAGAAAGCCAAAATGTGAATAACTGAGAATATTTCACCAGAATCACAGTGATGAGCCTTGGCTTATTCATTGACAATGGCTTTCACAGATACAGCATATACTGATCCAATCTCGACTCACGAACGATTTCTGATTTGTTTTGATCTTTCTCATCCACATCAGTAGCGCTCGCATACATTAAAGGAGAACTAGAAAGAGTAATTTCTTGTAGAGCCAAGAAGGCAGCAGCTCACGGCCTTTATAACTGTTTATAAAACGGCGTACGTAAACTAAGACATTTATTCAACCAGAACAACTACCAGCCTTAAATTCAGTACTTAATAAGGAGTGTGGATATTATCGTACACTGCAGTTCCATGATGGAAACTCGACGAGCTATTCAAGTTTATAACTCGTAGTTATACACAAAAGTTCTAAAATCTGTGAAAGTATGACAGTACCATTTGGTGGTTTGGGGTCAAGCTAACCTTTAAATTCCAAGTAACTAACCGGTCTCTTCCATCGATAAGAACAAAAGCAGAATCCAGGCCGATTAATAATAACAGTGACAGATTAAATTAGCTCTTAGTGCAGGTTTCACTTGTCGCCTTAAAGGGGTCGTACATATCCGACCTCGCTCTCTCGTAGAAAGCTCATTTTGCAAATATCTCATCGAATAGTTATAGCGGATCTCGGGTCCTCTCCGGTGGCCTCTTCGAGAGACAGCGGGCCGCAGGGAAGTTGTGGGAACAACGTGAAGCGGTTACCGTTGGTGCCTGCGGGTATGTGGGTTAGACCCCGAGCAACGAGGCAGAGAGCGGGCAGGACCTCGCCTCACCCGGTCCCATGAAGGAATGACCCTCGCGACAACTTTCCTTTCAGGCCTGTGTCCGCTTAAGTCGACCCGCCTAGACCCTTTTTTGTGATCACTTCTATTTGCCGATCTGTTCAATCGTTAGTGTCTTCTCTCAAAGCCAGTTTAGATTTCAATAGTTGACATCTCCTGTTACCACGGAACTGATTTGAGAACTTAATAAATGTAGTAACGAGCACCCAAGCGAAATCAATTATGCTAGGAAGAAAGCTGCCTTTTGTAGCATGGCGTTTGAAGAAGGAGAAACTCGGGAATATTCGCACCAAATTTTTAGCGCCATCCATTTTAACGTTTATTTCGTTGTCAATCGTTGATAGTATAGCAACAGAGCTACTCACAATATATCTGGCACGACACATCACACGAATTTTCTCGGCACCACTTACGTCCAGGAACTTCACGCGAAATGAGGAACAAAAAGTTTGTACAGTTATTCTATGAGGGAGTTTACAAAAACCGTTGACATATTCTTCAACCAAAGCGTCTAAAGCGATGACTCCGAAACGAACATTTCTTTAAAGCCCGTTCGTCGTTCGTCGATGCCGGCAAGTTTCCGTTCTGTGATGAGATCCACACGGAATTCAGCCCAAAGTGGAGGAAGCTCCAGCTTCACTCTCCAGTTGTCAACCATGCACTCAACGGCTACCTGGAGTGCTTCTATTGATAGTTTTACAGGCCTTGGTGATCCACAGGGGCCGAGCTCTCTCTCTCTGGGATTGGGCGAATACTCTCTTTTGATTGACTGTTAGTTTGCCATCCCAGACCACGGAGCAGTAGCCAATCACGCCTAGATATATGGCCTTGTACGTGAGAGTAATGCCATGACAACATACACCACAAGTGGCCTTATTAATTGCACGCATTGATGCAAACCTTGTAATGGTAGTGGTGTTGGCTGAAGCCCTACCTCTTAAGTAAATTCACTCCTAGACACTTCACTTGCATTTCAAGAAGGAGCCTGTGCCTGCCAAAGCGTATTGAAAGCTGGCTATTTGCTTTTCCTTTTTAAGAGGATTAGCTGGTTTTTTTCCTTAGCCACATGCATCATGACATGCTCGCACCATTGGGTGCCAGTACAGAGCATGTGTTGGGTTTTTGCTTCGAATAGGCGAACCCTGCAAAGACAGTCAGGTCATCCACATAGGCGTCTGGTTCTCAGTCAATCTCCATGAGCCTGCTGAGAAGACTTCCGAAGAAGCCATTCCAGAGTGCTTGACCAAGGACTGAGCACTGTGGGCACCTCTTTTCAATCTTTCTCTGGACAGAGACAAGCCTACATTGTCTGTCAGTCAGGTAACTTCTCTTGAGCAAGTAGAGGTTGCAGGGGACCCTACCTTGCTCATTGAGGATCCCTGGCGATCAAAGTATGTTAAACCCTACCCTAATGTCAATCAGAACTGCTATGATGTACTTAGCCAGTGCCAGCAGGGAAACATTTCGACAATAACTTCCTGAGTGGACCTTCCTTTGGTACACCCGTACTACCTACCCGTGAAGTTGTGGCCAAAGACTCCTTCGAGGGACTGCAACATCAACATTTCTAATGTTTTGCGTAATATGGCTGCTGGCGCCCACTCAGCCTTCATTACCATATTGCTTTCTATCATATCTGGCCTAGGAAATTTATTGGGATTTAAGTTCGCAAGAACCCTGCCGAGGTCGCCTGTTGTACACAACACAAAGGGATGTCAGGCTCGTTTGGAAGCTCCATTATCAGCTTTCATCCTGCCCCTGGACTTCGGTATGTTGAGCTACTTGGACGTCGGGGAACGCCTTCTCAGGGAGGGTTTCCAGCGAAATTTCGATTCCCAGCCTTCAATACGTTTGCTTCTCCAATGGAGAGTTTGTAATGCTTCTCAGATCTCTCTGTTTCCACAAAATTTTCGCTAGCCATGTCATTAGGTTTTTTGATGGCCTGGTGGAAGGCCTCCTTTGCTTGGATGATGGCAATTTGGAGCAGGGCTCTGGCATCAGGGTCAGGTGTCAGCTGGTACATTCTTCTGGCGGTATTTAGAATATTATCAGAAAATGCCTTCAATAAGGCAAAGTCATGTGAACAGCGTCCTATTGCTGTGGTGGGACCAGGGAGCGTTATGGCTTTTCCAGACAGGAAATATTTCCACCAGGACTGAGGCAAGCCTCCAAGGAATGACTAAACAGGTCAAGCTAGAAGAGGCACCAGTCCTTGCTACTGACGTTATGGCAGAGCAGAAGAACTTTCAGTTGTCATTCAGTGTTAGCGTCCACTCACGGGAAAGATGGGAGAAAGGGTCGTTCCAGACTAAGGTGGGCGCCCTGATGGTTTTTTAGTGGGAGGCAGAGCTGGACTGGGCATCGTAGGGCCCAACTACAGTCTTGCTAAGCCACTGGGAGAGTATGCCACAATGTTTTAAGCGGAAATCCTAACTATAAAGATCTGCGCAGAAGAGATCCTGACCAAAGGAGTTAAGGGCAAGCGGATCTACATATTCTTGGACCGCCAGGCTGCCTTAAAGGCTATAGCAGCCTACACCTTGGTCCAGGCTGGCATGTCCTCAAGTGTCTTCAAGCGCTCAAGTGACTCGGTACCGATAATAGGCTTTCCCTTATCTGGGCGATGGTTCATAGGGTGCATGAGGGCCACGAGAAGGCTGACTGCCTTGCAAAAAGGGGTACAGAATCCCTACCCAACGGGCCTGAACTTACGTAAGTACGACGAAAAGTCACCTAAATCGTCTGGTGGTTCAATGGGAGACACAGGAAAGCAGCCCCCATTGGTGTTGCCATCCACGACTATATTGTTATGCATTCCTATATAAGGGCGAGAGTGGTGCTGACACTCTCCAGACCTGTCTGAGAGTTCTGATTAGCTTCCTCACCGGACACTCCCCACTTAGGTATTATCTGAACAATCTAAGCCTCTCAGAGGCGGTGAAGTGCAGACTTTGGGGTGAGGAGGATGAGATGGCAGAGTACATCCTAGTGACTGTCCTGCCTTGGCAGCCAAACGCTTTGAACACTTTTCTCAGGAGCCAAAATCGTAGCAAAGTCTGCAACGAAGGAGTCATGGAATCGTTAGCAACAATCAACCTGCCCTCTCAGATGATATGGCGTTTGCAGGTTCGTCCAGATAGTGCTGCTAGAGCCTGCTCGAGTGGTTGAATGCTGTTGGCTACTGGTTGCCTGTAAAATGATATTACAACCTGCTCGAATCAGCACAGTGGCCAAGCGCTGGCTGTTCAGGTGGGTGAGTGCGAGCATGTCGATATATGGGTCAATGCCAGGCCATTGCCACCTTGGCTCCCGATCTTTCTGCAGCCACTTCTCATGCCTGCAATCCCAGACCAAGGATATTGCAACCTATGTACAGTTCTTGTATAGCGAGAACGCTGTAGCATTTTTTGGGTTCACTTTGAAGCAACTCAGCCATAACTGAGGAACTCTTATTTGTGTTGCGCTGAAGGATTCGAACTGTTTTTAGCCTATTCATAATCCACTTGTGAGTCTTGGAGGGCAATTGCTCGCTGACGAATGGTACAGCATGCGTCTCCTGCTGCAATTTGCGGTCTACACAACTGGCACCTTAAATAGAGCCTCACGCTTGCTCTCCTTGCTCAGATGTAACATTCTGCACCAGGCACACAACCACTGTTCTCATGCAGGCTACTGCCAGGTGGCCATAACGCTGGGGGATTGGTACTTGCGAATGACGCACCGTAGCTTTGGCATTCAGGCAACCCACAAAACTTTTTTTACAACCTTTTTTTATACAGCCCAAAAACCTCAAATTACCTGTCAGTGTGCCTTCCCCTACTTGCTGGCTCTTTTGAACCACACCTTGCGTTTCCCCTTGTTGTCACTCATTACCTCACTTATCACACCCCTTACTTACTACCTCACTTTAGTACCTAAGCTCAAGTACTCTGTTGTCGTGCTCAACTCAACACCCCATCATTGGTCTCCCAATACCTTCCCTTGTTTCATCACTCTGTGCTCTAGCCCTTGCATCCGTTCACGTCTGCCACGTCCTCCTGCCCAGTCCTTGTGTGCGCTAGCCCTTGCATCCGTTCACGTCTGCCACGTCCTCCTGCCCAGTCCTTGTGTGCGCTAGCCTCCCTATGCAGCTGAGCTACCACCTGCTAATCAGGTAACCTTGGGGAAGAATGTTCGGCACTGGCCACACTAGTTGAAATCTTGAGCTTGGGCCTTTCTCAGGTCCATTCTGTCCAACTATTTCTCACCTGGAGCCTTTTTCATGTTAGCAGCAGGAGAGTCTGAACTGCCCGTTCAGTCGGCTTCTCCTGCAGACAAGGGTGAGTTTAATTTTCGAAGCGACTACGTATCTTCCCTTTTTGGACTTTCCAAAATATCCCCTTCCCACCAATCAATTTGCTTTCTCTACAACACATACAGCTCTTGCCAAACACATTCGTCTTTTACTCCACACTGTACTGTTTTTATACATCAAGAAGAAAGGGAAGAGTAAATTTAATAGTTTTCTGAATGAGCGTAAACGTAAATATTTTCCAAAGGTAGTTCAGAAGAATTGAAATATCATCACATCATGGCATGAGGTACAAAGAGTACCAGTATGATATATTTAGAAAAACGAAAGTTTATAACTGTGAAACTGCAATGCAATGCGTCTATACAAAAGCGTATACAAACGGCTCTAACGATTTTGATTAAATTTTTTATATTGATAACTCCCAATAAGGCAACTATTCTATAAAATTCCCATTCGTGGGAAAATGACGAGAGCAGCACAATAAATTACCAAAACTGTCTCCATAATCGATTTCTGAATGGTTTTTAGAGAAAACGACCGAATCAAATCACCTCAAACTTGATGTCTAGCCCACAGGTTACCATAGTACGCCAAAATAAGGGCATGAGCAAAATCCCCCGCAAATAACTATAGTTATAGCGATCAAAACACCAATTTTTTCCTCAAAAATAGCTCTAACGATTTTGATAAAATTGTTTATATTAATACCTCCCAATAAAACAATTATACCATAAAATTCCCATTCGTGGGAAAATGACGAGAGCAGCACAATAAATTATCAAAAACTTCTACGAAAATCGGTTTTAACTCCTCTGAAATGTTACTAGAATGTTTAAAAAATATCTGGTGCGTTGCAACACACAACTTTCCTTAGCTCTACGTAAATTCACTTTGTACGTGGCTAATTCTATTCAAACAATTCATTTATCACTCAGTTAATTTGAACTTGGTCAAAACAACGCTTTACGGCAGCAGAAAGCGGTAGCGCTTACAGTTCCGGAATTTATTGTGCTGCTCGTACTCATTGCAGGACCATTATTGAGCAATTGGTGCACAGATAATTACTGAGGCTGTAAACACGATTTTTAAAAAAAAAGATAGTAATCACTTTTGCAGAGTTATTGGAAAATAACTGTTAGAACTGGTAGTAAGCGAAACGGCAGTAGTTGAAATTCAGGAAATTCTGGAGTGAGCCCCATGTATCTCATGAGCGTTTTTAAACACTCACCCTTTAGGTATTGGATTGGACTACACTTTTAACATTCTACAAGAATTCCAGCGGAGTTTATAAGGAAAAAACTGCGCGAAAAACGCTTTTGGTCGGAAATTTTGATAATTTATTGTGCTGCTCTCGTCATTTTCCCACGAATGGGAATTTTATAGTATCCTTGACGTATTGAGAGCTATCTATATAAAAAATGTAATTAAAATCGTTAGAGCCGTTTTTGAGAAAAAAAAATTTGGAGTTTTGATAACTATGATGACTACAGTTAACTTTCGGTGGATTTTGCCCATACCCTCATTATTGCGTCCCATGGTAACCTGTAGGCTAGACATCAAGTTTCAGCTGATTTGGTACGGTGGTTTTCTCTAAAAACTGCGCTAAAATCGATTTCGTCGAAAGTTTTGGTAATTTATTGTCCTGCTCTGGTCATTTTCCCACGAATGGGAATTTTACGCTATAATTGCCTTATTGAGAGCTATCAATATAAACAATTTAATCAAAATCGTTAGAGCCGTTTTTGAGAAAAAAAATATTTGGTGTTTGATCACTATGATAACTATAGTTAACTTTCAGTGGATTTTGTTCAAACCCTTATTTTGGCGTCCCATGGTGACCTGCGGGCGAGATATGAAGTTTGAGCTGATTTGGTACGATGATTTTCTCTAAAAATCGTTCACAGACACACATACACACACACAGAATGACACACAGACCATTTTCCCAAAGTGTTTTTCGGACTCAGGGGGGTCTGAAACCTAAAGATCTGAAGAGAACTCAAAAAATTTTTTTCAGCCGATTACATAACTTTCCTTTCTACTTCGTAGAGCAAGGAAAGTAAAATTTTCTGGTGCGTCGCAACACTCAACTTTCCTTAACTCTACGTCAATTCACTCGGGTACATGTGGAGGTACGGCAGGTATTTCGCCGTTTGCCAGTCTCCCAGTAGAGAGCTGTTGCACGTGTGTTACTGCGCAGATGTGGCCACCTGAGGAATCTCGTACCATCTGGGAGGAGTTCTTAATCTGGTTTCCCACCTTATCTAACTATTTACTTGGGTGGCAAGTTTCAAAAAACACAGATCAACTATGACCATGTTTCTTCACCATCACCTTCTTCGCGAATTCTGCAAAACAGTTAGAGGCTCGTTCGAAGGGTCCATGATCAGCTCCCTTGCTGCCCTCTGGGCTTCAGTATCTAGAGCTACATGGTCATCAGAGAACGCCTTCTCAAGGAGGGTTTCCTGTGAACTTTCGATGCTGCAGGCCCTGCCTGACTCATTTTGCAAAGCAGCTAAGACCTGCTCTACGTTTCCTTTTCCTATGGAGGACTTGTAATGTCTGCCCTAGGGGTTATCAGAGCTCTCCGCTCCAAGTTGTACTTGTCGAGCAACTCAATATACGCCTCGCCTGCCCCATCCAGGGTTGGGGATCCCCACAATGGTGATCTGGCGTTTGCATAATCACAGATTATGCAGGGTGGTCCTGATGGGGCTAGAGCCCACTCGAGTGGTTGAAGGCTGTTGGCAACTGGTGCGCCAAATTGCTTGTAAAATGATATTACAACCACCTCAAAGCCACCAGCTCGGATGAGCACCGCTGGCAAGTGCTGGCTGTTCAGATGGGTGAGTGCAAGCATTTCGATGGACAGGTCAATGCAGGCCACTGCTGCCTTGGCTCCCGTTCTTGCTCCAGCCACCACTCATGCCTGCGATCCCAGACCAAGAGTTTTGGATCCTCTGTATGGTTCCCGAATGGCGAGAACACTGCACCGTTTCCTGAGTGCATTTTGCAACAACTCAGCCATGACCGGGGAACTCTTATTTGTGTTGTGCTGAAGGATTCGAACTGTTTTTAACCTCTTCACCTCGACTCATGACACCTGGAGGGCGATTTCTCGCTGACGAATGGTACAACGTGCGTCTTCTAAAATCGCGAGACCTGTTGTAATTTGTATTCGACGCAACTGGCACACTTGAGGGGAGCCTCACGCCTTACTCAGATATGCAAAGCACACCAGGCGCACACAACACAGGTGGCCATAATGCTGGCTACTGCCAGGTGGCCATAATGCTGGCATTTGTAGCACTGTGTGGGGGCTTGGTACTTGCGGATGGTGCACCGCCAGGCTATTTGAAGGTGCCTTGCCCCCTCTAGTTTTTGTGTAGGCTGTGTGACACCTCAATCACCCAATCCTGCTGCCCGGCACGCTTTTTTGTGAACACGGGCCTGACGTCCTGTAGTTGCTAGCCTAATGCAGGGTTGTGGTCACCAACTTGTTGGGCCAGGTCCTCTTTTTGTAGGTCGGTCCGCACCTCGCACAATAGCAGGAGTAGGAAGCGACCCAGGGGAGCTGACGCTTGTAGCTTTAACTCCTTCTTCGTGGAAGTATGGCTCGTAAGTGCCTTGGCCATTTCTCGAGTTTCTGTCACAATGACGGCGCCACCTCCCACTGCAGTGCAGATATCAATATCGGACACACAGTGCTTGGATGTCCGTAGCAGGGACACCCCGCATCAGGGCTTCCACTGCATCAGGGGTGGAGGGACCAGCCTCTCTTTCCTCACATATACGCCTTACCACTACCACGTTTTGTCGTGGGTTTTTAGGGGGGAGTTGGGTAAGGGGTGTGGCCATCTTCTTTTTATTTTGGCCCTTGTTTTTGGGCTGTCTTGCTTTTTTGGGGTCGTTTTCTTCTTCCCCCTGCGCTTCCTGACCCTGGCTGGCTGCCATTCGGCCTTGGCTCCGTGAGGGATGGTGGATGGCTCTGTAGTGGCTACTGCTGCATACGAGGAGCCTGGGGTACTCCTCTGGGTCAGAAGCTCCTCGATCTTGAGGGGGCTGGTGGCACTGGCTGCGCAGGCTACTGGGGAATAGCTCTACGTAGCTCTTTCCTCACGACAGCCGCCACAGTTTCCCGCAGGGGAAAGTGGCAGGGGGCGATGTCGTTGGGGAGGCACTCGCTTTGATGGCCAGCTTCGAGATTTCGAAGAGGCAGCGGGTGACGAGGTCCCGCATCGGTCCCATCGCGTTGACCCTCATTGGTGCCAGCTGGCTGTGAATAATTTGGACAGTGGTACAAATCTGTTCAATGAATGACAGATTGGGGTCCCAATGGGGTGTGTCTACTGCTTGTAGTAGCCAAGTTGGCGGGGATACTAGGAGTGGAAGGGGGAGATAAAGGCAGTTTGCCTGGTTCCTACCGCCCTTGTTAGTTTGGACAATGAGTAGGTTGTTCTGCATCTGAAGAGGGAGGGGTCGAGCTTGGCGAGCCCGAGGAAGAGGCGAAGGTGGCGTTTTTATTACCTGCTGATGTTTTACCTGACTTTGTCATGTTGTTTTTACTAATGGGCGGGGGGGGGAGATATTAAAGAAGCACTGATGTAGTGTACCCTTGTGAGTTCATTTGTTGTGTGTGTTTGTGGTATGAGAGAGAGGTGCTCGAAGCAATGTCCTGGAAGCTCCCCCTCAGGAATCTTGATTCTAGCCCCTTTCGCTGGTTCGTTGAGGGTCAAAGGGAGGCCCCCATATACGCCGCAGCTGCTAGTCCAGCAAAACCACCGGGACTAAGACGCATGAGGGATTTTTCAGCTGCTGCTCAGAGTCAGCCCTCAGCCACTGGAGATGTGGTGAGTGGAACACACGCCCCAGGAACTCGCTGAAACGTTTTTCCCCCTCCTCATTACGAAGGCCGCACCTATATATGGCTGGTAGGTGTTTCTACTTTTTAGAGCCAAGGAAAGTAAAAAAACGACAAAAAAATAAAATCTAAAATATTGCTGTACTCGATAGGTAGGATAAGCTTGAGAGAACGCATCGAATTAGTTGGTGAACGATAAAGGACCGTAATGTGCGGAAATGCACAGGTTGGTAAGACGATCACGTAAATACATTTGCGATCACTATGGCGAGAGTTCAGAGTAATGTCAATGAGGAACGGAGACGCGACACTTTTCACTGAGCGTTACCCAAGAGTAAATTTGGTAGTGAGTTGGGTTAGTTGAACTGACGTAGCGTACGAATTATAGACGAGAAACAGAATGTTTCGAGGAGGTGGTCAGATTCCATATATATATATGATATGTCTATATATATATATATATATCTTGGGGTTAACCGGTAAGCGAGGTCAGTGTGAAAACACAGGAAACGGGGGAAATCCCAAGCGTTGAACCACCCTCTGAAAATTCTTCGGGGATGAGTTAGCCATCCCCCAAATAAATACGTACAAAAAATTAGAGAAAAATAGCAGGTGAGAGGGTGTCAGAAAAAGAAAATAAGAAATTAAATAAATAAATATCCACTAGCGAAAAAATACGATTAAAAAAATGCGATTGGAATTAGAACGCAGTATGTTCACAAAAACCATAGCACTAGAAGGGAACATGCAAACGCCGAACGAAATTAAGATGCCCGAAAGTATCAAGAAAATGTAAAATAGTTTTAATAACACGAAGGAAATTCACTCAACCAATTTATTTGGAACGATCGCCAGAAAAGAGAAATGCTGCAAATTAGGGCGCGATGGTTTACTTTGTACACTTAGATTTGTAGGTGCTGTTTGGGAATAGAAAATTTACTGCTAGTTATACCTTTGACACTTAATTGATAGCTATTCCCACATTACGAAACTTTTGGATATTTTTTTAATTTTTGCTTCTCATAATCTTCTCCATTTTATCTTAACTCCTTTCTCTTGTTCCTTCTCGTCGATGAACATGAAAAGCCGGGGTCAAAGAAATTCGTGGAACAGAAGTAGCAAAAGAAGAAGAAAGAAAAGGGCATAACAGAGCTTTCATTTCTGATAAACAGAAAGATGCGCGCAAAAGGGCTCAAAGCAACAAAACACGGACATGAAATATCAACAGAAAGTCGTTACAAAAGAGCGGTGGAAGCAGTTAATTTGCGAAACGAGCCAGTTCCCTTCAACTGACGCCGGTGTATTGTGGCGTAAACAAAACTTGCGGGCTGAGATGTGGTAGACGTGTGCGTTCTGAGAGCCTATCCTGTCCGCTCTCCTGCTCTCGTTCTTGGCCCTCGTGTTTGTTGCTCTTTTGAACCAACAGCTGAATGAGCGGGGCCCTTATTTTTCAAGAAGGAGATTCTTCTTTTTGTTTCTCGAAGGGCAGATGAAGCAAAACCGAATGAAAATAATTGGAGACGAAAAGGCGAGGGCTCGACGGAGGAGCCACGGGGTAATGTTGTGCATCTAAAACCCCGTGTCTACCATGAAGGAAGGTTTGACGGGGTCTCAGGAAAGGAATAGGTTAGGATATAAGATACCAAATCGCGCGAGCTGTGGGTGTTGGGAGAATTTTTTCGATGAGTTGGCAGATATATAGTCTATTCTTAGTTGTAGGTGTTCTCTCGTAAGTGGTTACGAAAATCAACGTATACTTCCAATTGGATTACTGTATATAAAAGAAATCAACATCGAAGATTGGGTAAAATAAATCGGCTCAAGCTAAGATGTGAAATTAAATTTAAGTTAAACTAAATAGGCCTGACCAGTTCTGCGGTAGCACGCGTTGCAGCCGATGGAAGTCGGAGAGCTGTGGAGATCGAAATCGAAACGAATTCGCGAAATAATAGTGGGAATGTACCGTAACTAAATCGTATGGAAGTCGTAGAAGGAGGTGCCGAAAGCTGTTCCTTTCTGGTCGACAATGCGTCGCGAACTGACTTGGTGACGAAGCAATGGGACTCAGGCGCAACGCGATCCTACGTCTCATCAGGGCCGATATTTGCATGTGAGGGGGTCGACACATCCTTGGACTCTTCATTGTTGCGAGCGCGATAAGGGCCAAATGATTCTTCTGTGAGCTGAACATTCCAGTGTACTGAACAGTAGGCTCACAACCAGCGATGCATTCAACGCCCTGGAGCTTCCTTCCAAAGAACTACCTGCCTGTCTTCCTCTCCTGGATTAAAGCAAGGATTGAACCTCTTACTCCGAGTTTGCTAAGTGGCAATCACATAGGGCTTGTCGAGCTGTTACTCGCTGTATGAGAACATGCCATATGGCTGCATGGCTGCACTGCTCTGGTTAGATTTAGCTCCACTCCCCATACCTGTTAACTGGATGGCTTTCCTTCAGGCTGTGCGTTGAGTTGGGTCTTATCATGCGGGGGTGTGGGTGTGAGGGGGAGAGTTTCCTGCCACTTGAACCTTGACAGGGTGAAGGTGGACAGGCCCGCACTGCATTTGGGAGAGTCAATGCCCGTGAGGTTCAACTTCCTGTTATCCTTTCGGATACTCATTCATGAGCGATCCGATGGTGGAGTTCCCACGTTTGAAGCGGGGGCCCTGGTATATTACACTGATGGCTCGGTGCAGTGTGGTCTTTGGACCGAGAATTAGAGCAGCAATCCCATTGAGGTCACTGACCACAGTGTTCCAGGCAGAGGTGCCTGCAGTGACAATCTGTGTGAAGTGGCTGCTGCAGAAGGGACTGAAGTGGACAGTCAGGCCACTCGCAAAGCCTTAGCTTCATACTGCCTTATGTCGTAGCTCGTATGGGAGTGTCTGACTGGACTGAAGGCCCTGGTCAAGGACAACAGTGTAACACTGTGTTGGGTGCTGAGTCATCAGGGAATAGGTTAGCCCCCGGTTTGTCCTGAGCCCTTTCTTTGAACCACCAGGAGCCACCTATGTAGAGAGGTTGGCAAATGGGAGGATGCCCATTGGCAGGGGATGCCCAGCCTTAGGCAGTCAACACTTTTCATCCAACTCTCCAGAGGGAGGGCTAAAGAGGTGCTTGCACTGGAGAGGAATCATATGTGGCCTGTTTACAGGTCATTGTCTCCTGAGGTACCATCTTGCTAATATCAAAAAGTGTTAGGTACAGGTAAGTAGGTTCTACGAGGCGGGGCTAAAGACAGTAGAACATATGCTGTGTATGTGCGATGGACTCGGCAGAGGTGGCGAGAGCAGAACTTGTCCTCCGCTTTTTGCGGGTGTGGTGGGGGAGTGTAGGTGACGTCACAATAAGTGAGCCCAGTACCGTCGGGTCCGGCGAAGGAACAGGGGGGGGGGGGCTTATGGACACCCTTGAAATAGCCCTGATTGTGGCGGCAGTAGGGGTATCTCCAGCATCCACCTTTTTCAACAAAAAAATTGGCAATCAAGGCTGGGCTATTTGTGTCCATGAACTGTGTTTGGGAGTTTGCCAACTTGTGTTGTGTTATAAGTGAGAAAAATCATTGCAAGCTCCTAATCGGGCATCAAAAATGAGTTTGACTTACTATAACACAGCATTCCAATGAGCATCAGAAGTTAATTGGGATTCGGTTTTTGGACCGGGTTCCACGTTTTAAAAGTTTCGCCTTTATGTTTACATAAACCATCTTCTTCTTCCGTTCTTCATCCTACTAATATTTCTCCGATATAAGTTTTGTATTTAGTTGGCGAAAAAACACACGAGTTAACTTGAATAAAGTAGCCTGTTTGAAGAAGATAAGACTTTTCACCCAACCCCGGTGAAATAGGGGTGATTATTGTCAGGAAGCTCACCTTCTTCGAATTCTAAGTTCATTCGAGACTAATGGCACCGAGATCGAGTGGGATGGGGGTGGAAAATCGGTTGACCATTCAAGAGTTCTACCGGTTTAATGACGAAGCACGCACTGAGCAATACCTCGGTAGTGTTTGAAATAAATCAACAAGTAAATTGTCAGTCACTACATCCGAACACTGGCGAACGCAAGACTACGAAGACATTCCTTCGAGTAATCGCTTCGTAATGCCGGCTCAACTGCTTTGCAACTGCTACGTTGCTGCCACCACCCGAGCCGGAGGGCCCTTTTGTTGTTTCCAGGGGTTTCCTGTTTCACCATGCCGATGGGTGCAGTACGCAGTTCGCCTCCCAATACCCCCAATAGAAATTTGAGCCCAATTAACATTTTTGAGCGGAATCGTTTTTCGCGCGAGTCTCTACAGGGCGTCGCTCCTGGTAAGTCGACAACCATTTATTTTGACCAGTAGGATGTGAGAAACAGCTGTGAAATCAGTGCACGACCTTCCTCTCAGCCTTGATAGGTGACATCAGTCGCCGGGCCCAGCTGCTCTATGTTATCTGTCTCACCTGAGGTTGGGGATGCCCAAAGTGGTGATCTGGTGTTCGTGACTGCACAGATCACGCAAGGTCGTCCTGGTAGCCCAGCTACAGCACTCACAGCTAGTTGAAGGCGGCTGTCAGCCGCTAGTACGCCGATTTGCCTGTAAAATGATGTAACAACCAGCTCAAAGCTGCTGGCTCAAATGGGCACACTGACCAAGTGCTGGCTGTTCAGGCGGATTAGGGTGAGCATATCTACAGACGGGTCAACGCAGGCAACTACCCCTTTGGCTCTCGTTCTTGTTCCCAGACACCACTCGTGCTTGTGAGGGTAAGTGTAAATTATATTGTTGTGAACTCGGACAAGGAAGAAGGAATACACGAATTTAATTTTCAGAAAAGACCGTCTTATGGAAGAATCCAACCTATAACTGTCACTCTCTTTAGTGACCACATAACAACTACGCAATGTCTTATGAATAATGTAGTAACCACACAACATTTCTCCCTTCTCTTGTTTTCAGTTTTCCTCTCAGTACTGCGTTAGTATGTCTACATGCACCACTCTAAGAGCACCTCGGGAACTGAGAAGTCGGAAAACTACATCGTTGAGCCTCTTGATGATTGAGAATGGCCCATCCCACGAACACTGAGGGGTTTCGCCCTTTTTGTCGTCTTAGGTTATGTGGCCAAACTCGATCTCTTTCCTGAAACTGAGGTCTCTAGGTATTAGCATCATACCGGCGTTTCATGTTTTCTACGCGTCTTCGCAGTTTGCAGTCCACGCAAATTGATGCGCGTTGTCTCGACTTTCCCTCAATTTGGACGCGCATTCGCTAACCTCTTGCTCCTCAGAGTAGGGTCCAAATAATAGATTTAGTGGTACTGTTAACTCACGACCGAACAATAGGTAGTATGGTGAGTTTCCTGTAATATCGTGCTCTGAGGCCCTATACGCAAGAAGTGCAACCGGTAATTGAACTGCATCCCTCCCCTATCCAGGCACTCCTCACCTGCCATAGTCTCATGAGGAGGTAAAGACGGCTCCACACTCTCTGGCTCCCTACAAGGCGCCAGGATCCACTGCCATGCTGCAGCATATCAACACGCCTTGAACCCCATCACCCAGCGTTTCACCCGCCTCTTCAACGCCTGCCTCTCCCTCGGCTACTTTCCTAGTTGTCTTAAAAGGGCCACAGTCGTCTTCTTCCCCAAGAAACGGCGGCCGGGCTCCCAACCGACAACTGCCCTCAGGCCCATTAGCCTCTTACCAACTGAAGGGAAGTAGCTTGAGAGGCTGATTCTCGCCTCTCTCAAAGCCTGCTTCCTCCCCACCCTACACCAGCACCAATTTGGGGGCATTCCCGGGTGCAGCACCGAGAATGCGCTATAGTCTTCTTCGACGTCAGAGGCGCCTTTGACACGGTGTGGTGGCCGGCCATCCGTTGCTCCTTATGCCGCCTCCACCAGCTTCTGGCTAGCTTTTTCTGGGACCGGACCGTCTCCACCGGCTCGGGGATCAGCGTGCTCAGATGAAGGTCACTGCCGGCTGCCTGTAGGGAGCAGTGCTGTCCACCATTCTGTGGGCAGTACTTCTAGACCCCCTCCTCCACCTGCTTCAATCGAGCGGCTGCACCTCCGTCGCATTCGTCAATGACCTCATAGTGGGGGCGGACCACTTGGTGGTTGCTAGCTCCACCTGTGGCACGCCACTCGGATCATCACAAACTGGTGCAGCCACAGGCGTCTACAACTGGCAGTGGAAAAGACACAGCTGGTAGTGCTGCGCTCTGGAATTGCCCTGCCTCCACACTGCCTAGAGGTGGCTCCCAACATGACCATCGTCCCGGCTGCCATGGTTAGCTACTTGGGCATGGTCTTCTGCCCGCCCACCCACCCAGCCAAACACTTGGCCTACTTGAGGCAGAAGTGCTCTGACCTCACGGCCCAAATCAGGTGTCTATCAGGGCCAACCTGGGAAGCCTCCGCCTATGCCTGGTATCACTATTACCGGGCTGCCTTCATCCCCGTAGTGCAGTACCCAGCTTCAGCATGGTGGACAACACAGGGTGACCAGCCCTCCCCTTGATCTGGCAGTACCACAGTCCCACATTAAAAGACGCTGAGAGGACAGGTACCGCCGGCCACTCCTAGCCCAGCTGCCGCTCCTTCAATGGGAGGAATCGGTCAAACGCAAACTGAGGGCTGCTACTGTAGCTATTTGGCAGAAACGGTGGGACACCACAGTGTGGCATCTCCACAGCTTCTCCCCTTGGTAGCACAGGGACTGCCGATGGGCTGGTGGCGGCCGTCCTTTACAGCCTCCTTTCCTCAGATCCTGGAGGCTTCAATGATCAGCTGCACTTCGTCCGGGGCTGCCACTTCAGCTATCGAGGGAGGAATATCGAGTACTCCCCCATTGTAGGGAATGTGGTGTTGGGTGGGGGAGTGTGTGTGTGGCTGCTGTGTATGGGTGGGTGGCGCCCTGGCTGGCCTATGGGGGGGGGGGGGGTAAATTCTCTGTGCGGTAGTTCTGGGTCGTCCAGTTTAATTTGTTCTTTTGGTTGCCATTTGTTATTAAGTTATTTTGTTTGGTTTTGATTAATTTTTATTGCCATTTTGTTAATTTTTAGGGACCGTCCGGACCCCCAGGCATTAAGAACACCCTGCAAAAGGGCGTCCACTTATGCGTGGGTGGGCTCGAGGCCAGCTGGGGGTTTTCCCCCATATTCTAGCCTTAAGGGATATTTTTCCCAAAATGGTACTGCGGGGGTGCACAGCCTGCGGCGCAAGCCGGTGCACCATGGGAAGGTCCACAGCCCGTGGCACAAGCTGGTGCACCATGGGAAGGTCCACGACAGGTGGATGCTCTGCAGGCATCTAGGGTAAAGGCAGGTAACCCGCCGATCCCTAGTACCCATTTATGGGATCTTGCAGATATCGCAGTGCGGGTTCGCTGGAAGTAGTCCCTGTCCCAATTTCCCCTATTCTTTTTGCCCGATGGGGCGGATGAAGGTCAGAGCCGATGAGGCTGGTACTTCCTCCGTACACCCCTATATCAGAACGTAAATGTCACTTCAGAAACTGCCCCTTTGTGTGTCCCCTTTACAGTGACGCCTAACAGCATGCTCGACTTCCCCCCACTGGGGAAGCCTCCAGGTTTCCTTTCAATCATACCATCACTCTGTGGATGGAACGCGTTCTCTTAATCCCTAACTGTTTCAAGACATCCTGAAGACGAGATGACTCAAAATTCGTGTGAAGTTCTTCTGGGATGCCGAATCTGGTTATGACGTGGTCTACTAGTGCCCGTGTAACGGTTTCCACACGTTGATTTGCTAAGGGAATTGACTCTGGTCATTGGTGAAATAATCAACTACCGTTAGCACATATCGGTTCCCCCGCCCACTGACAGGTATACGGCCAAAAATGTCCCTAGCTATCCGTTGAAATGGATACCCACGTAAAGAAGGTTGGAGTGGAGCTTTTGACGTTTTTCGGTCACCTCACCGCTTTCTTCACTGTTCACAAGCTCGACACCAGTTGCAACCATCCGGGTGAAGAACCCAGTAGAAGTCGTTACGGAGTAAGGATAGCGTCCACTCAGCACGTGATAGACACTGACTAGCGGGTGTCCCTCAATCAATAATCATTCCTCCCAATGAAATTGTGTATTACGGGTCCGTACCACCAAGTAAGTATATAGCCCGAGTAGAAAATAGATGAACGGAAAAGCAAAGGAGTGCAGAAGGCGTGCAGAGGAGAAATAGACCGATTTTCTCATCGCGTGGCACTATTGCAGATCCATAACCTATCCGATCGTGGCCGCGTGCCTCCCCCTCTCTCTATCCTTCAGCAATCTTCGTCGTCATCTGACTCCATGTCAGAAAGGTAAGCCCCAAAAGAACGTCACTGCTAGGAGGGAATGGCTCCTTATTCCTAGTCACTGCTTAATCCAATCATGCCCGTAACATCATTCCACCTTGCAGAAAGATCATGCCCTCATGATCACATGGCATCAGGGGGGGGGGGAGGCTAGGCGTCTTCCCATCGTCGTCTCTTTCGTGAGTGGGTGGTGAGGAGGCTCATCTAGCAGTGGCGCAGGCATGTGGGGAAGGTACGCTGGTGGTTGTGGGGAGCAGAGCAATCAGGGGTTGTGAGTGGCTGGAGTGTTTAGAAGCATGAGGAGTTAGGCTGGAGTGACACCGTTTGGCGTAGGGCCTGGTCAGGTGGCGTTAATCTGGCATGCATGGAGAATGTGGCCACAGAGCGATAGGCCACAGACGGTCAATCGAAAGTAGGCGTCTGTGGAGAATTGTAGGCTATGGAGCGCTGTGCCAGGTTTGTGGTTGTGGCAGGAGGCTTGGAAAGCGTAGGCCACGGCGCGTTGTGCTGGAGATGAGCAGGAAGTGTGGGGGAAGGTAGTCATCTGCATCGGACGGAAAAGCGGCGGCGGAAATGGGCAACCGGTAGCGGGAATGGACGCGCTCCAAGGTACCCCCCTACTAATTTGTACAAAGTGAGATGTTTTACAGTAGTGGGTAGGTGATTAGTGGATTAGATACAGGGAGAAAGTGACAGAAGAGTAGTACCGACAAGAAGTCGCGGAAATAGGTAGAGTACTGGGAAGACTAGACTTAAGACTAAGAACAATGGAGGCGATTACCCGAAACAAGTTTCGATGGCATGCTAACAATGAATTCATTACCTGGCCTGTTCCACAACTACTACCTTTGTACTCTAATTTCCTTGTGGTACTATCTCTTAGCTCCAAACCCCAAGCAGAGTGGCATTCCTGCAGCCAATAGTCGACGGTTATCTCCCTGGAAATCCACTTATTATTAACCATCAACCCAAAACTGTACGGAACATTTATCACATTTAAAACCCCTTATGTTTAACATGCAGCATGCGGTCCCAAACACATAATTACTGCTTTCCCTTCCCCAATGAAATTTTCGCCCTCGAAAGTTCAGTTTCCCATGTAGGAGAGGTAAGAAGACCGGAGGGTTTAGCGGTCGTTGTACTGCTGGATGTGTAGATATCTGAAACAGAACATGTACACATCCAAAAAAAAAATTGCGCGCAGCGCCGTACAACGAGACTAAATTAACGCAAATATTCTTTTATTAAAATCGAATTTATAAGTTACCCATTCCTGATTTGCTGGGGGCTTAGTGATGAGTAGAGCAACACGGGGAAAACTTCATTGCCTGTAGGGTGTACGTTAAGGTTAGGGCTTACCTGTTGGGTAGTGGCCTGGTATATTTTGCGCAGCCTGTAACATTGTCAGTACCACTGACCAAGAAACAAAAGACAGGTAGAAGAAACAGGACAAGCTTATGTACAAGGTTCCATAATTTGACATGTAGACCAGGTTCCCTAGCATGGCCTATTGTCTTGCGCGAGTGACCCCAGTTGCATTTGTTTTGAGGAGAAACCGTCAGATTTTCGTGTCTGCCCGTCAGTGACAACCAGTAGGGAAGAGGTGTGGGAAGCTGATTAATTGACAAGCGGGCGGGATACGCCATCCTTCTGGGCGTCGTGCTGCCCAGCCTTCAGCGTGCCAGCCCTGCCAAGCCTAAGGGATACAACCTAAGGGATACATAATGCCCATGGCGGGTGAATTAATCACGATTCTGCTCCAGTGCGGACAGGAAGTACTGTTCTCTTTCAACAGTAACAGTGGTAGAGGAGGGAATGCAGGCTACCAGTCACGTAACAAACTTCGTAGGTACGTGAGAAGACGAGGGCCAGACCATTGGTTGTCCCAGGGCGTACAGGGAGTACTGCGAATGTTCTAACTTCCATGGTGGTTTGAGGAATGGGCCATTCATGCACAACCTCGACTTTCTTAAGGTCTACCAAAATACCATTTCTGGAGACTAAGTGTCAGAGGTACATGGCAGCTTCCTGAAGAAACTCACATATCTTGCTATTCAGCAATGAGCCCTGCTCTTCGGGTACATTGCAAACAGCTGCAAGGGCAGATCCCAGTAAGGCCGCCATTAAACGAATTGCTGCTGTACCAGAACTCCAGTTGTCTTTGTGCTACAAGCCGTAGACTGAATCCAATAACCGGGTCTGTTTCATTATTTGATGACTGTACCAAAACCCTCGACTAGGATTATATCAGTCATAGAAGTTGCGGTTTCGCTAATATGCAAGAGACCGGCCCCTGCAGCATCCACCGAACTCAGACCTGTGGAGGTATGGCAGGTATTTGGTAGTTAGCCATTCTCCCGTAGAGAGCTGTTGCCCTGAGTTCTTAATCTGGTTTCTTACCTGATCTAACTATTTACTTGGGTGGCAAGTTTCAAAAGGACAGATCAACTATAACCACGTTTCTTAGCCATCACTTTCTTCGCGAAACTTGCAAAATGGTTATAGGCTTGCTTTGAAGCAGCCAATGCTGCTAAGTTCGTTTGCCCTGCCAACAACCGTCGCTCACTGTTGTAGAAACTACAGTGGAGCAGCACATGGTTTCTTGTTTCCTCCGCACTGGAGGCGCAAGACGTGCATAATGGAGAGTCTTTCAGAGAAAAGAAGTGGAGCCGCGCATTGAAGTCACCATGTCCCGTGAGGAACTGGCTCGTCCAGTGGTCTGGCTCAACCCATTTTCATGAAAGACGTTCACGGGTGTTGGGGAAGAACTCATACGTATCACGTCCCTTTGACGAGGATTCCCTCGCTCGCTATTTCTCTAGAGCCCATTCGTCAATGGCGGCAAGTTTCTGTTCTGTGGTGGGTTCCGCAGGGAGTTTGGCCCAAAGCGGGGGAAGCTCCCGTTTCACTCTTCACTTGTCAACCATGCACTCAACGGCTAGGTCAACTGGTAACTGACTGGAGTGCTTCTGTTGATGCAGTCCTATAGGCCTTGGTGATCCACAGGAGCGCAGCTCTCTGGGATTGGGCCAATGCTCTCTTTTGATTGACTGTAAGGTTGCTACCCCAGACAACTGGGCAGTAGCCAATCACGCCTAGATAGATGACCTTATACATGAGGATAGTATCATGGTAGCACACACCCCAAGTGGCCTTTGTGATTGCACACAGTGAGGCAAACCTTGCAATGGTAGTGCCTTTAAGGGGCTGGAGGTGTTGGTTGAAGCCACACCTCTCACCTATATTCACTCCTAAATACATGACGAGCTTTTCAAGAAGGAGCCTGTGGCCGCCAAAGCGTATTGAGGGTGGATTATTCACTTTGCCTTACCGAATCCAATAAACGTCCCATGGCGTAGAACCATCATAAGTAGGATGACGCATGGTATCAATTTGTTCTCTCCGAGTCATCTCCTCTGAGCCAGGACTTTGCGCACATGTCTCCTCCAATCTGCGAACTTCTCCCATTAGGTTGAATAATTACTGAGTTAAGATATCTATCTGAGCTGACACAGGCTCTGCAACCGCTGGCACATCTAGCTGATCAGTCTTCACATTTGTTAAGTCGCCAAACTCACCTTCTTCTCTGCGTCCCAAAGGAAGACCTTGGTGCCATTGGCGAATACTATCAACGGTGGAGTGGTCCATTCTGTCCCACTTCTGACACCAAATGTTTTGAACTGAGATTAATGTAGTAACCACAAAACAATATCTTTTCACCCAGCGATTGGGCGTCCACAATTCCACTGCCGTCCTCTCTGCGTATCCGTAAGAGCGGACTTGAAGGGACGCAATTTACACTTCTTTCTAATACACGGCACACTGTAAACCTCCCAGCCATGAGCTGGGATCGCATAACAACCCCCCCCCCCCACAGGAAGGGGGACAGAATTCTCCCGCATCCTCTGCGTGGCCGTAAAAGCCGGCCTTAAAAGGGCTTAAAGCACTGACACACGCAACATATTCCAGAAACAAACAACATCCACCTGCTATTGTGCGACTTGCGAACCGACCTACAAAAAGAGGACCTGTCCCAACAGGTTGTTGAGCACAACCCTGCCTTAGACTTGCAGCCACAGAAGGTTAGGCCGCTTTTGACTAAAAAACGGGGTGGTCAAAAGGGGTGGGTGATTGAAGTGTTGCCCAGCCTGCATAACAAGCTAGTGGCAAGGCACAGTTACGGGCACGATCAGATTGAGCTGTGACTCGGAACACCGGAGCTTCTTCTTATCAGGCAGAGCCACTTGAAGCAGCTCCAATTAAATCTGAAGAGGAAGATAGCTGCTGATGAACAGGGAGAGGAAGGTTAGAAAAATCGGGACCGTGGCGCCCAATGAGGCACTCATTATATTCCTCTTCCAATGGCACTTCCCCTTCGCTCCTCTTTACTTTCTGTACCTGTGGGCTATTAACTGGAACGGACCATATTACAAGGATATATTTGGAAGGAATTGTTGCTTATTGAGAGACGCCTGGTAACGATCCTATAACAGCACCACCAAATTGCCTGGCAGACAAAGCACCAAGCCCCCAAACAGTCCAACAAATGGCCACCTGGCAGTAGCCTACACGAGACATGTGGTGTGCGCCTGGTGCATCATGCCACATTTCAGCAAGGAACCTCCCCTCGAGAGTGCAAAATGCACACAACGCAAATTGCAGCAGGTCTCGAACTCATCTGTCAGCAAGCAATTGCCTTTCCGGAGTCACGAGTGGGTTATGAAAAGGCTAAAAACTAAAAGAACAACCCAAACAAAAGTTTCCCGGTTATGACTGATTTGCTGCATAGTGCACTCTAAAAAAGCTGCAGTGTTCTCGCCATGCAGGAACCATACATAGGATCCAAAATTCTGGGATCGCAGGCACGAGTAGTGGATGGTGCAAGAACCGGAGCCAAGGCAACAGTAGCTTGCATTGACCCATCCATCGACATGTCAAGCACTCACCCACCTGAAGATCCAGCACTTGGCCGTGGTGCTCATCCGAAAAGGTGGCTTTGAGCTAATTGTAATATCATTTTATAGGCAATTCGGCACACCAGTGGACAACCCTGCATTGTCTATGCTGATGCAAACGCCAGATCACCATGCATGTGGGGGAGGGGCTACTTAGAGTTGCTCACCAAGTATACAACTTGGCTGTTGTTAACAATTCCATGACTGAGGCAACCTATGATGGGTTGGTAGGAAGGCCGTGCATAGATGTTACTGCAGTGTTTCACACCGTACTGGTTGAAATAAAGGGTTGGCGAGTCGTACCAGGTGTAACACAGAGCGATCACATGGTTATTGATTTTGCCGTTGCATATGACAACATTCTCTGCAAAGACACGCTTAAAATGCGACTGTGTACAAAATATGCTAACTAGCCACAAACTTTAGGTAATGCTGACTGGCCACGATTCTATAGAGTACTGGAAGGTCAACTGCGTGCTGCAGACATCATCCTAAAAAGGCAAGCTGCCACAACCGAAGAAGTGGACAGCAACATGGCATATACCGTAGTGCTGCACTTTGCAGGGCTCTCTGTACTCCGGCAACATAAGCACAGGGCGATAAAAGTCTATGATGGACTAACGAACTGAATCCCCTCATGTAGATTGTAAATAGAACCAGAAGAATGTACTGTACTGAGGTCGTTTGGAGATGCTTTTGAAGAGCTGCTGACTCAGGCAAAAATTACGGTAATCACGCCAGAGCTCTGATCCACAATCCTCGACTTACGTCGAGAATTATGAACGAATGTCTTATCTACTAGACCACGATCACCCGGTGCCTTTAATAGGAGTCAGTCTGCACATCTCCCCCCTCGTCTGTTGCTGCTGCTCGTGGAGCGGACTCTTTTAAGGAACGAATTTATGAGAGTTGAGCGAATCCCCGGAAAATCTGATCTTTGATTCAAGAAACGAAGGGGCTACAAGGAAAGTCTTTTCTTTCACATTGTAGTAGGCGTCGCCCATTTTATTCCCCTTCGCTGGAACTTTCACAGCGTCAGCGAATCCCGGACCCGAGAATTCGTCTCATTATTTCTCTCTTAATTTTTTAATTTTTCTCTCTGGGCCTCTTCTTTTTCATGGAATGAAGAAGTTCGACCACTAGTTGGGCGCCAATTGTACTGAGGTAGTTTGGAGAGCTGCTGACATCCTCGACGAAAGTCGGGAATTATGAACCAATGTCTTAACCACTAGACCATGATCACCCGGTGCCTTTAATAGAAGTCAGTCAGTACAGTACCAACAGACTCCCGATACCACAGCCACACTCCAAATTGCCTTTATCGATGAGGAGAAAGCCTTCCACTGAGCCAAATGGATAGAGTGACATTGTGTGGAAGCGAAAAGCTCTGAGAGCACCTGAGGCAGGGATTACAAGTCATCCTTAGGAAAAGAAAACGATTAGTAATCTGGATGTTGCAGTTCCCCGAAAGAACAGAACAGAAGTGAACAGTAGGAAAGTCCATGCATGCACACCTCCAGTTTCTTAAAGGTCGTACCATTGCAATGTTTGCATCACAGTGTGCAATGAATAACTCCACTTGGGTTGCGTGTTACCATGACACTACCCTCATGTATAAGGCCATCTATCTAGGCGTGATTGGCTACTCCCCTGTTATCTGGGTAGCAAACTAACAGTCAATCAAAAGAGAGTATTCGCCCAATCCCAGAGAGCTCTGCTCCTGTGGATCACCAGGGACTATAAGACTATATCAACAGAAGCACTCTAGGTGGTCACTGAACAGTTACTGGCCATCGAGTGCATGGTTGACAAGTGGAGAGTGAAACGGGAACTTCCCTTCTTTGGCCTGAACTCCGAGCAGATCTCACCACAGAACGGTAACTTGCTGTCATCCTCGTTAACTTCTGGCACCGTTTGCATGTACGCAGGACCATTTCATGGTCAAGTCAGCGGCAAACGTCAGTTGCAATATCGATAACTGAAGCAGAAGTGGTAGCTGCAAGTGAAGTCGTCTGGTTAAAACGCCTGTTATCAGAGTTAGTGCTGCTCAGGGAAACGCCAGCTCTCCATGTTGACAATGAAGCTGCAATTCGTTTGTCTCAGAATCCAGAGTTTCATCGGCGCACTAAACATATTCGTACGCGACATTTTTTCGTTCGTGAGCAAGTTACGAACATGGAAATTGTGGTTGAGAAAATAGCAACGGAGTTTCAACTGGCCGATGTGTAGACGAAGCCTATCGCCAAGCCTCGACTCAGGGCAATCTGTCGGGAACTGGGGATTGTGGATGAAGGTCATTTTAAAATCTCCAATGAAGGAAAGTCTTGAGATGTGACGGTTTGGGGCATTGTCGTTTTTAAACTTTTTGTCGGCTTCACATCAAAAATGATCACGTGTTTTGTTAGTTACGACTCCAATGTATCAATCCCATTTTGTGTTTGTAATAAACTAATTACGTTACGAGCGTTCGAGCAAGAAAGTGGTCTAGACATTTTTAAATGTAAATCTTAACAGATTTACGTGTTTAAATTTCAATAGGCTATGGGCCCAAGATCTCTGACGAACTTCGAAAAAAGCTGACAAACTACGAAATGGAGTTGACAAAAGTGAATATTGGTCTTCTTCAAGGTAAGGACAATTGGAGTACTTGGAAGTTCAAGGTTTCTGCTCTACTCAGCGGAATAGTGGATGCTGAAAGAATAGTTGAAGGTGACTTGAAAGCCCCTACACCAATTGAAGGCGAATCGGATGCTGAGAATGTTGCCAAGTTTAATAAGGAACTTGAACGGTTCAACAGTACCGTCTTTTTGATTTTAACGACGAACATGACCGAAAATGTTCTCAAGTGTGTCATGTGTTTCAAGTCAGCACAAGAGATTTGGGCGGAGCTGCATAGACTTTATGAAGGCACGTCAGAAGACGGCATACTATCATTGCATGTCTTTTTTCAGTTATGAAAAGCAAGTAAGTGATGACATAGGGTGTCACGTGTCAAAACTGAAAAATCTATGGAAGGAACTCTTTGAAAACGGAAATCAATAAGGACGCAAAGGTTCAAAAATGTGAGCTACCCACAATTTTCTTAATTTGTAAAATTCTTGGAACTCTACCAGAAGAATACTTTTCATTCAAGAGTGCTGATGTCTAAGAAGAATAGGACAATTGACAATTTGACAGATCAGTTGTGCGCATTTCAGAGACAACTCACCGTCAAAGACAAGTGTGGAACCAGTGAACAAGCTTTGGCTGCTTCCACAACGTCCTCAATTCCAAAGAAGAGTGTCAAAAGAAAGCCGTTGACCTGTCATTATTGCAAGAGCAAGGGACACATGATTCGTCACGGTGAGAAGTGGAAAAGCGATGGACGACTTCCAAAACCAAACTCAGCGCAAGCGAAACACCATGCCATGTCAAGCGAAACACAGCGGACCGGTCATTCAGAGCTACTTTCAGTTGAAAACAATGTTACCCTGAACACTGAGTGCGACGACGCATGGTACGCAGACAATGGTGTCACAAACCATGTTTCGTCTCAGAGGGAACTTTTTCAAAATTTTGTTCCTTTCTCCAGTCGAAAAACGGTGGCAACTGCTGGAGAGGTAGTAGAAGCTGTTTGTTCGTGTTCATATACTTGTAAATTAATTGATAGAAGAAAATGACGGAAATAAAATTGACTTGAAAAAGAAACAAATAATTCGGCTAAATAGAATAATTATAATTTGAACATTGTGGACTTGAGAAACTAACTAATCTTCTTAAGAAATAAAATGGAATAATGTCCTGAAAAAATGCATAAAATAAAAGTCTGGCCTGATCGAGGTTCGAACGCGTTCTGCAGCCGGGAGTTTGTGCAGGGACGGTGTAAGTTGGTAGGCGGGAGATTTGCTGGATCGTTCCAACAGCAGGTGCAGAAGTAGTCGATTCGGTCTGCAGACGGTCCGATCCTGAGAAATGGTCACCCTCAGGTATGTCGAGGCGGAAGTCGGTGGGCTCGACGAAGGCGAAATTCGTTACGCCGTTAAGACCAAATTAGTGCGTTTGGCGTTGGAAGGCCGAATTTTATAGACAAATTCGGTTGTTTCAAGAATCCGAAGCGAGCAGCAAGGTCGGAGCTATCGCAATATCAAGACTGAGCCCATCGACAGCGGCGATGAGAGTCGTTAAGCCTTCGATTCAAGTCGCTTCGTGTAGAGAGTACTAAAATGAGGGCAATCGGGCGCGGCTGCCGAGCACGTAAACAAACGGTCGAAATTGAACAAAAAATGAAACTAAACTTTCTTGAACAGAAGCTGTTGGAAAAGGGAACATTCATGTTGAAGCTGAAGTGAATAGGAAGTAAGAAGATTTCATCCTATCTGACGTGTGGTACGTGCCAAGGATCAACAGGAATCTCTTCTCAATAATGGCGACTCATGACAAACATAAAGACAGCTTGTTTGTGTCGAAACCAGAGTCGTGCTACCTAAAATTTGATGGACGAATTACACTTCAAGGTTCTAGGAAAGTGAATGGTGGATTTTACAAGATGAACATGAAAAATGTATCAAAGAATGGAGTCAATGTGATCGTTAATGGAAATAAATTACAACTCTACCACGAAAGATTAAGTCCCCAGAATAAACATGTCAAACAAACTGTTGAGAGAGAATTTGGGAAGAAATCAGAACTGGACATTGAAATTTGTGAAGGTTGCGTCATGGGAAAATCTCATCGAAAGAAATTTGGAACTCGACCCCGAGCTTCGATGGTTGGTGAGTTGATGCACACCGATGTTTCTGGTCCTTTTCATAGTTCCACGTCAGGTTATCGTTTCTACTGTGTGATCAAAGACGACTACAGCAGATACAGGGAAGTGTTCTTCTTGAAGAGAAAGTCAGAGGTTGCTTCAAAGCTGAAAAAAATGCTTGCCATGATGAAGACTGCTGGACATACAGTGAAAGAGTTGCTATGCGATAATGGTGGGGAGTTTGACTGTGCTGAGATGAAACAAATTTTAGCAGAACGAAGAGTTAAACAGCGTTTCACAATGCCCTACACGCCAGAACAAAACGGGTGTGCCCGTGTGCCGAACTTTACATGAAATGGCTCGATCTTTGATGTATGCACACGGAAATATCCCACAAGGACTTTGGGCAGAAATGACTAACACTGCCAAATATGTTCGTAACATCGATGGAATTTCTAGCGTAGTTGGAAAAACGCCCTATGAATTGTGGACTGGCAAGAAACCAACATTATCCCATTAGCGGATCATAGGTAGTACCTGCTATGTTCATGTTCCGAATAAAAAAAGGAAGAAATTTGACGTCAGGGCAGTTGAGGGTATTCTCATAGGATACGATAGAGATGATGGATATCGATATGGCAAAGAGAAGGCAACAAGCTCTTAAGGTCAAGGGATGTCATTTTTAAAGAGAAGGAAGAGGGAAGAGAACGAGGGAAAGTTGCGTCTCTGTGAAACTCCAGACTGATGTTGTCAACAACGAAAATAAAAGAAGTTCAGATCACACAAGTCAGCGGACTGATGATCAACAAGATCGTGAAATTTCAACAAGAAGTCAGGGGGTTTAGGCTCAACAGCCGAATGATATAGAACAACAAACAGACGTCGAAGATGAATATTTTCAACTGCAAGATACTCAAAATGGTGGAATAAATTTGAGGGACCTATCAATTCTTAATCCTCCCAAAAGATTCGATGATTTCATCATGGCTGCGACTGAAAATGATAGTCCTGTTGCAGAACCAACATCCTATCTTGAAGCTATGAATAGTATCGACAAGGACAAACGGAAAACAGCATTGGTCAATGAAATGGAATCATTGAAGAAAAACCACACCTGGAATATGACTACGTTACCACCTGGAAAAAAGGCACTTAGCACAAAATGGGTATTCAAAGTGAAGACAAACTCAGATGGTTCCATTGACAAATACAAGGCGAGGCTAGTAGGCCAGGTAGAACTTGACGTTCTTTGTAGAAACTTATAGCAATTAATGATTCCGAATTTATTGGAGCGATTGGATTAAGCAGTGACCAGGAATAAGGAGCCGTTCCTTCCGGGCAGAGCCGTTCTTTTGGGACAGTACCATTCCGGCATAGGATAGATGGTGGGGGAGGGGGGCGTGGCCGCGAACGGAGAGGTTACGGATCCGCGATCGCGCCGTGCGACAAGAAAATCGGGCGCCTTCCGCACTCCTTCACTCATCCGTTCATCTATTTTCTACTTGGGCTTTATATTTATTTGGTGGAACGGGCCAGTATTACACGATTTTATTGGAAGGAAGGATTTATTGATTGAGAGACGCACGAACTTATCCTACTTCATAACTATACGATGAATCAGGGAGACCATCCGATGAGTTAACTTGCTGTAATATTCGCTTCTGATCTTAATCGATACCTACACAGTCAGTTTTTAGTTGAACTAACCTCAATGTTTGACATTATAGGTTTGGAGTGAATACTTTAGTCAGAGGTCGAGATCGCTGAGGTATTAACTGGTAGGCAGAGGGGGTTTTACAGCAGAGTATGAGAGGCCTCTTATCTAGTCGACCAACCTCCAACTCGAGCTATTATTCTAAAGCTGTTGAAGAAGGTGGAGGGGTAGAGAGGTTGAGAATAATGAACGAGAGCGAGCTTGAGTGAGTGAGTGAGTGAGTGAGAGAGATTGCGTGGGGGTAGGAGGGAGCAACTTATAGAGTGCATGTGTCTTAGGTGATGATAGGCGGGGCGGCTGCAGAGGGAACCTCGTCCTTGGCTTTCATTTCCTGGCCCACTCCACTAACCAGAATCAGGACAATAGTGTAGACCAAGGACGCTGCCCCTTCTCCGTCTTCTTCAATTTTCCCACTTCCGGCCTTTCCTCTTTTTCGAACCTCTTTTACTCATTTACGAAACATGCAGACGCTGATTTGGAGAGCTATCTTCATTAATTAAGCGTTACTTTCTCGATTTGAATGAGCGACTAACGAATAATAAAGCAACGAATCATTTAATAGCCTTTTTCTACTAATCCTCGAGATGAAGCGTTATACGGGTTTTGTTTGATATCACAATTGTATATCGCCCTACAATTGTAACATGCCAACACCGTTCTTAGTAGTATAAAATCCCAAGCCTTTTTTTGCGATGTAGTAGGGAGGATCTGCTCCTAGCCGCCCCATGAAATGCACTCCTGCTCGTCTAAAACCAACCGGGAACCGTTTGGTAGATTGCATCGGGTTGTCTCTCAGGCCTATCTGCGATGGCAGCTCTTCCGCCTTGTTCTCTTTATCTTCCACGTTTTCCCAACCCATACATCCTCCCCCACTGCTCAACAGCTTGAGAGGGTCAGTTGTGATTCCTCCAAGCCTGCATTCTTCATTCCAGCGAGCTACTGCCGCCGACTCAGCATGCTCCATCACTTCTGGGTGAATACTGCTCGAACGGACTTTGAGCACTGGTCGAGCAATGCACCTCCAGTTTTCTTCAGCATTCAACATGGTGCGTATGCCTCTGGCGTGAGCAGGTGTGTTGGTCATTAAGCCGTTGTTGCTGTAACAGCTTTATCTGCTATTTATCAGACGTGGAAGCCGAACAACAACATAGTGTCCACCATCATGCCTAAGTATCGAAGTGCTTGCCTTGTTTGCAGCTACGAAGTTTTCACACGAATTGGGAGGAAAGCATTCATTCTTCGCTTCGTAACTTTTCGTCAGGTGAAGAAAGTAGTATTTCTAATGAATGGGGGCTGCATAGGCATGCAGCAGTAAGCCCGAAATTGCATTATCTTGAATCAGAGAACGGCATTGACGGTGTAGACTATCAGCAAAGTGCATGAGGAAGAGCGACATGTTTCCGAACAGTGCTGTTGGTAGTTTAAAGAAAGAGGGCTAATTAAAAAGGGTTGGCAGAGCGCGTGGAGGGGTTACGAGCTGGTGGACGCTGGTGGTTGTGGAAGTCGAGAGCCATTGGGGCTGTTTGCGGTGAAAGTACTTATTGGAACTTCAATAGGAGTCCTCTCAACGAGAACAACGTTAGGGTAGGTTCAGGTTCACGTTCTCATATACAACTTCATTTTGCGAAATGGGATTTTTCCTTTCTTCCCCTCCCCCCCCCCCCCTTCAGATCGATGGGAATACTGTTGTTGTACTCTGAGTATAATGGAAGGGTGGTACTGTGGATGTAAAGACAGCACAAGGGTCGACAGAAAGGGTTGAGCGGTTGGAGGGCTACAAGGGCGTCTGGCTGGCCGTTCATCAGAAGTGAAGAGTTCGTCGACCCCATTCGGTTGCCTAGCGACGTCTTAGCTTTTTGATGTGCACTCTATACGCTACATACATACGTGTTACATCGGAGAATTTGTTTCAGGGCATGATGCAATAGATTTTGATGAGTTGTGTTATGGAAGTTTAAAGTTTTTTCAGCAACGGCTTTTTTCCATCCGAATAATTATACTCTAGTTACGCCTGATGTATACCGTAAAACAGCAATAAGAACAACTGCTGAATGTAACACGATACGTATGAGTGGGGGAAAGGAGGGATCAATGTTTGGGTGTTGGGGCATGACTGAATGGTGCATGATTTGAGTCTGATCGAGCCAGAAGTCAGTCTATGCTTGAGCGTAAACCAAGATAATGACGACATAACGTTAACCCTACGCTATGAAATGGTCGGGCGTTGGAGGAAATGTCACATCAAATGGCCTCAAACTAACCTTAGGGAATATTTCACAAAGCATTTCAATTAAAGTATGTTTATTAAACTGGAAATTACTGTAGTTCACTAACACAACAGATTATTTAGACCATTTACAGGGTACTGCTAATAATGTTGTTTATGATCTCGCAGCAATGTTGGTTCTGCAGTGAATTTGGTTTTCTGTAGTTTATAAAATTCATGTTTGGAAACACTCAAAGCAGGGTTCATTCCATCAGCTTAACGATACGAGAAGGTTGTTTCAAGTCATTTGGTTAGTTCATTCAGAGAAAATTCACATCAAGTTTTTACACAATATCGCAATGCTTCCCTCACTCTTTTGAGTTGCTTAAAGTAACAAACAGAAAAAAATTGCCGATTTAAGTCGTTGACCTCTCAAAACAGGCTGGTCAATTTAATGATTGTATTGTTACTCCCGATCGTCGAATTATTTGGAATGACGTGAGTGAAAGTCGCCGGTTAATGACTGAAACCCCTGATACCAGAGGTTAGGTTATATTTTTTATACCTACGTCCCCAAAAACAGATCCCGAGAAGAATAATTTGTAGGCAAAAGTGATGAAAAGAACACAGCTGTGGAAGCTGGATGAAATCGATTTCGTGATGTCTTTCAACAACAATCGTTTTATTGGTCCTCCAACAGATCGAAAATGTATTCAAATTAGAAGTGTTCACTTATCACAAAATGTGTCTATCATTATCTGTATTTGGTGTTCAAACAACGTAACGCTGAACATCTCTTTTTTGTTATATCGGCGTTTTCATGGTTGATTACATTAGCGAGTTCCGTCGAATCGGCGTTTCTAATGTTTGATTCATTACAATGACGATTATTTTAAACGACGGTTGGGCGTGTTTCGTAAAACTATGCATTAAATCGCATTTTCACTTAGTTTTACAGTGTTCGTAAATTAAGGTAAAAACTTCCGTGGGGAGACGCCCCCTTGATTTCAAGGATCGATGAATGTAGCAGCCCACTAGTTACCCCTTTAATGTGTTCTTATAGTTCTCTCAAATTCAATTCAGTCCAGACAGCTTTTGTACAACTTCTGCTTAACAACGTCGTGTAATTTATCGTCAAAACAACCAGTTGTGAATGAGAAAAATCTGGTCCAAAACATCACACCACTTTCCGCAACCTCGTAAATTTACCGGAACTTGCGCTGTAACCTTGTTCAACTCACTTCTCGGGAAACGCTTATGAAGTACAAGTTCTAGCTGACAGTACCTCGTTAATTTTCAGAAATCGGAAAAATGGAATTGAAACATAATAATACATAAAACAAATAATAACATCAAATTTACAGGGGTTGGATAAATTTGCATCTTCGCACCAGAAATTTATTAGCTGCCACGCAACTCACAAGGTGACTTCAACTAATGAACATTTCCTCATTGTTTTTCATAAACGTTTCTCTGATGGTTCGACGGCCAGAACCAAAACAGCCAGAACAGTTTTTGACGTTTTCGGATTCCATCGTATCTACCTGAATTTCATCAACGTGTTACAGTGGCTTTTAGCGATCTATGCCCCCACAACTATTTCCGTAATCATACGTGTTGGACAACATATGCGTTAGAGTAAGATACAGGTATAAGCCATCATACCACAGAAACTGTTTTTTTCAAGTTTATTCGACAATGACACAAATGATCTTCATAAAACTTGATTGAATCTTCCTGCTAACTTGCATCAGCTAGGTATTGTATTTTCATTACATTGTCTGTTACGGTTACAAACAGGTTTTTGCTTTTCCTCGTGAAGGCTCGTCTTGTCAAGGCAGAATATGCTCACTGATGAAAAGTTTGTTTCGACTTCTTTCTACACAAGCCAAGTTACGAGACTCAAGTAAATATGCTCAGTTCCCGATGGGCCTCTTTACTTGAGCTATGGGGCTGTTTTATCATGTGTAGATTCGTTTCGAAGCGCTGAGCTCCTTTCATTCATAAGCCAGTTGGAGCATTCCGTTTCTGGGAGCCCTTTCAATCCTCCCTACTCCCCTTCCTACTTCCTTCCTTCATTATGTGATCACTTCACTCGAGGACGCAAATAATGTGCATTGCAGGCCCAGCCCCCTTTTTCCCTCTAGTCCTTCAACCCTACACGTCTCAGCTTTCAGTGTTCCGGTGCCTACGCGACCTACCCCAACGCTATTTCTTTTGACTTCCTACCACATCTCATCGTTCCCATCCTTCGCACACTGCTTCAGCTTGAAGTTCTCTGCTGCTCAAGTCTTCAAGCACTGGTATGTTATAATGCCATTCGTTTTAGGTCACATTCATTTCTACACCAGTTGGGTAAGCGTTTTCTTCAGCTAATATAATGAAAAGAAGGAAGTGAAAAGAAAAATTTATCCGCTGTACAAGTTTCAACCCGATTTACCCTTTCATTGTCAAATATTGCCGAGCCATCAATTCTACGATCTAACGGTAAACGTTAGACACAGGAAGACAGTACACAACAGTTGTTGAAACTTTAATTTTTTGTGTCCTTCTAATAATAAGATTAGGAACTAACGAAGCAAAATGGATTAGTTATCATCCTCCAGGACGATAAAAATACTACAGCAATAAAAAGCGTCGTTATTATTTCGTCCCATAGGCACCTTGTTCATGAACAATTGCGTGCGTTTTACTACCCCAGCATTTGTCAAAGGAGTCTTCGAGTAGTTTTATAAAATGCTGCAAACTATTGCGCTATGACGTATTACTCTTTAGCTTAGCACGATTAGGACTTGTCCTATCAGATGCAACGTCAAAAAATACAGTACACGATACGAAACGTGATCTGACTACAACAGAACAACGAAAATTGACGTTTTCCAGGCGACAATCTGCTCGACGTGAGGTGTTGAGCGCCAGAAGAAATGATAAATTTTGCTGCATTGTCGTTTTGCTCTTTCAACTAGTAAAATTTGCCTTACTATATTTACTGTTATCCATGTAGACGCAGTCGACACCTATGAGATCCAGGGAGGGTGTAATAGGATAGGACATTCCACATTCTACTCAGCATCAATAGAAGAGGAAGAACGACACAGGACACGACGGAATTTAAACCCATTTTTCGACATGTCAGGAAGACAACACACAACCTTGTGACATGCTTATACAACGCCCTGCAAAGTTCTTGGGATTTCAGGCATCTAGGTAGCTCACGCACGTTAAGGAGCTTGATTAGTATTTTAATCTGCCACATGAAGAGCTTTCTTCTGTTTTATTCTCAATTCCTTTCGAAGATGTTTTAACGCCACAAATACGGAACTGGATGGGAGCGAAAGCGGGCGCGGGCGAAAGGGCGACGGGAGAACCGCTTGGTTACAACTGACGGCAGCAATGTTTTGAGCGAATCGGGGCATTCGCAGTGCCCAATCAGTACACATGCCCCGGACGAGCCTCTGCTGGATGGATGAGTTAGGTTCGCCCCGGTACATTTCTAACCATACAACACTAAAATGGTTTAAACATTGAATCATGGTACAAAAAAGGTTACGAAGCCACAGTAATTGAATTCTAAAACGTTATACGATCTGTTTATTGGTTGAAAACGTAGAGCTCTTTAGTCCAAACTAGCAGTTTCAAGTCCACAGAAGTAGCGTGTTACTGAGGGTGGTGGTTGACTACTGGCTGAGAACCCTGTGTATTGTTCTTAATGTAAGTGTAAGTTCGGTCCTCTTCTTGTCCATGAGCTCTCAAGGTTCATCCGTCTATGAGTGCCTTTCCACCCTCCACGAGTTCAAAGAAACCAAGTGGGAGTTTGATTTTAAATTCGATAGCGCAAATGTTGTAAAACTAAGCTCAACTCAACTTACGACACATTATCAGTTAACGATCGCAATGCCTTCATAATAATTATGGAAACCTGATTACACTAACTTGCGTGAATTATTACACTTAGCTGTAATATTAACGTGTATGAGGGTTTATATCCTTGAGAATCAGTCACGTTACACCATGTTCTTCCCCAGTATGTACTGGTCGATGAGTAACTTTCTCCCTCGTTCAAATGGAATGATGTTCTGCTCAACCTCACAGTTGATGACGTATACGACGTATCTACATTGCCATTGAACTGTGTGTTTCAAGTTCAAAGACGTTTTGATCTTCATATCCAGAATGGTTCTAATATGATTCAATAGCTCTTCTGCCACAACATACCATGTCTGGTGGAACGCTTTGATCGGACGACGAGTACCCTACTTCTTCTTTAATTAAAAGCAACTAAAACTTTTAAAACCACACCATGGCTGGAATTTCTGCTTGAAATATCGTGGCGTACTCTCCCAGCGGCTTGGCAAGGCTGAACTTGAGGTCTCCAGTTTCTGGAGCTTCCTGTGAACTGCTTAACGGGTTGTCATTTTCCCCCATACGGTACAGGCGTATTAGACATGACGTCTTATCATACCCTTGTAGAGCCACTCCATGATGTCTTGGAGTGACTGTCCACAATTTACTGCTCATCCTTCTGCTGTGGTTGTCTTGTGCAGCGTATATCTCACATGTGAGTTCCATGGGAGTTGCTTATCTAGTATCCCCCGAGGTATTTCATCTATGTCATCAACTAGACTCTCGCTGCTTGCATAGTGGGTGGCTCTAAGTCCAGGTTTTTTCGTTTGGTAAACGAAACTGTGGTGGTCTTGGCTGGATTGATGTAAAGACCTTCCTTGTTGCACCATCTTTGGGTGATATTCACAGCTCGGTGCATTTGTACCGATATGGGTAGGCAAATTTGGACTGTGAGCTCATCCGCGAGGCAGAGACTTTTTGGGCCTCCTCTGGTGCAAGCCCTCGCTGGAGGAAGCAGTGGTATCTGTCTGGTTTGAGGTCTCTCATCTTCCACCAGGGCGAATTGAATGGAACTACATATTTTCTTAAACTGTTTTACAATACCTTTCGAATGTTTGCTGACTACAAATTTAATATGATCGATGAGGTAGCCTATTTCCTTGTAGTTAGATTCGTTTGATGCAGTTGAGACAGCGCATGGTAGGACGAGGAAGTGAGGCAGCAGACGTGTTGGAATACAAGGCGACAGGATTACCAGTGGGGAGCCGGGGACGTTGCGTTGAGTCGGGATGACGCTTCAGGTCACACAACTCCACGGATAGAGAATCTCAAGCCTGTACTCACCGCAGATATCCCAAACTCTTTAACCCCTCTTTAACTTCGATGTTCAAAGGCCATAAATCGTATCATTTATCAGCTGTTCTAGCGAATGATGGTCCATGGGTTAGCTAGCTCTTAATGAACGTAGCGAGCGCTTTGTGTAATCTGTACCTTCCTACGTGGTGTTCAACCCGTACCGTCTAATGATCCTAACTTTTAGTGGAAAATATTAATATAAAAATACTAAACAGACTGACTAAGTTATTAATGCATGACAACTCAGAACTTATTGCACATGGGGCTTTTAGTCTCACCTAGGGCAGAACAATACAATTGCGAAAAATAACGTAGCTCTTGTATTTAATGTGACTGCCAGTAAATCTTTCAGTTCACCGTTGCTGCAATGCTACCTCCTTTTGTAAGACCGACAACGCATGCTTTTTTCCACAGTGTCTGGGAATGCCCAAAGAACCATTAACTAATATTATTAGACAGAAATTAGACCAATTCTAAGAGGAACCATCCAATTCAATTGGAACCTCCGTAGTGGCAACCCAGTTGCGTCGAACATCGTAGAGACTTCTCGACACTTGAATACTATGAACAGAAACCGCTTTCCTTTGGCATCGAATTCAGTTCATTGAATTCGTCCACAGCCCAATACAACAATTTCTGACATATGCAGTTTTGCAAAACAATTCTGCTCTCCCCTTCTAATCTTTTCGCAACAAGTTTTCATTTCATTTTCTTGTTAATGGTGGAGGTAGATAAAAAAAGGATTCTGATGCAAAGAAAAAATGGTGGGTTCCACCTTGAAGTTAATAATTTGATTTACAGGGTTATGGAAGGGGGTGGTAGGGTTGGCGGCAATGGGGGAGATAGAAGGAGCGTGTTTTCAAAAGGAACCTCCAACCCTTCATCACCACCATCAACATCGAACCCAGCTGTAGCTCATTCTATCGAATCACAGGATATCATGGGAGACACATGATGTCATCTGCACCTCCCCCAATCGTATGACGTATCCTCCACTACTTCTGCTCCCGCACGTGACATCAAAGCCGTTCGTGACAAAGTGACTAATTAGTACGAAGGGGTTGGTGGTGGGGGACTCACAAATAGACTACAGAGAAGCTGCATTTTTTAAACGAAGCGAAAAAAGGTAGAAAGGAGCGCGTCTTTTGATGGTGTGCGTTTAATTGGGTTGGTGTACGGAACTAGGGAGTAGGAACAACATCGAAGGAGAATAATGTGGAGCGTTTCGGTGCGAATCGTCCACCGTTAGACAAACAGAGAAACTAATGAATGCCAAAATTACATCAAGGGAACTCAATTTACAGATTTTACAGATAGTACACCCCTGATGAGAACTGGACTAAAAAGTTAAATTGATTATTTACTGGTTATTGGTTATTTACTGTGTAAGCTGCACATAACAAATTATTTTACCATTTATTTATGTAGCTTTAGTTGAGATTCTGATCCCTTTTCCTCGTACCTGCTAGTATCAAGCAGAAGAAAAAGCAGAAATTCGCACAATGTAAGCTTGTCGCAGATTACCCTTAGTATTGTCAAATTGTCGCGTCTGATTACGCTAATAATGTTACACGTTTATTCGCTCTCATTTTGCATTTTAGAACTTTCTAAAACATGTCTTCGGAAACGGATCAATTCCATCCATTATCGCCATCTTTAATCAGTAGCCTTCTGTGATTCTGGATATCCAGAAAACCAGTTAAGCCTGAGATCCTGCGCTTAGTTGGCTGATAATGTGAGTTAGGCTGAATGATAAGACGAACAGAATCAAGATTGTAGCAACACTGCCTCATGTGATGCGAATAAACCTTCCACTTGATAGGCACCTTTCCTTCGAGGGAGGACATGATTAATTTTAATGGACGTATAGGGGCTCAACATTTCATGATTTTTAGTAAAGTCATCACGTAATCCCAAAATAAGTTTTCAGATGATAATTGCCGAATTAATTCCTTGTTTTAATGATGGGATATGAGAATGACGGTGGTTTGCCATAGTCCCGCGTCCGTAGCTGGTAGAAATTATCCGCTGTATTTCAATGCAAATTCTCAATATTCAAAGCCACTACGTAGGAACAGACACCGAAGGGATAACCAAAGGAAACCTATGCATTGCTAACGATCCAGCCCGGTGTCGCTCCTCTCCCATTCTGCTCTTTCAACCATCCACCTCTAGCCAAGCAACTCTCTCTCTCTCTCTCTCTCTCTCTCTCTCTCTCTCTCTCTCTCTCTCTCTCTCTCTTTCTCTCGCCTCATACAGATCCCCCTCCACCGAGCAACCATTTTCAACAGATCATTCACTGCCACAGTCATCCGCATTTACAACAACAATCCTGATTTTTTCAAACTAGAACAAAGCGTGAGAGCATTTAAAAATACATTCTCAAATTTTCTGATGCAGAAGTATAAAGCAAGTGCCTAGCGAACAAGTATGAGATGTGAAGGGCAGAAGATTTAAAAAAAAAGAAAAAGATGTGCAACGTGCATGTATTGAGAAGTGTTTGATTTTTTCTTTTTCATGATTTTGTATGTTTATGTTTCCTTTGTTTTTTTATTAATATGAAGGTTGAATCATTTTATGTACATAACTGCAAGAAGTTTATAAAAAGGTCAATGCTTCCAAGGACAGTGGAACAAATTCAATCAATCAATCAATCTCTCCCTCCGTCTCTCTCTCTCTCTCTCTCTCTCTCTCTCTCCCTTGTATGTCTCTCTCCCTCTCTTTGTCTCTGTCTCACTCTAGGAAACACGTGGTTCAGCGTGAATTTGTAATCATCTTTGTTTATTTACTATCCAGTCGATTGACATAAGAATTGATGTTTTTGAGAAATATTTTCTCGGAAAAGTGAGGAGGAGGGTCACAGACGACCTCTATGATTACACCCCACGCTGATTATTTCTAAGTCTCGCTCCAGCCTAACAGCTGCTCCACTGGCAACATACTCCATAATTTATACCCAAACATCTCTTCTAGAAAGGTACGAGAGTAAACACAATGTTACATACTCGTTTGATGTTGATTCGAGCAACAGGGAATTATACCCCCAACAATGGGAACATGAATAATACCTTTTTTCGACGACATTAATGTTTCGCGACTACATTGTTTTGATCACCTACTAACGTTAGTCACCACCAGCGCCAAGTATGGTATTCTGCCTTCAAAACCAGGGCTTGAAGCACTCCACAGAAGAGAAACGACGGCCATCGGCAAAGACACCTCTCAGTAAGCCCTTCGAGCCAGTGGTGATTGGTCCCCAAGTCACAGGTTTAGTACGAACCATTAGCGCTCAGTCACACTTTCATGGGAGAACACACTAATGTTCCTCAACGATTTGTGGTAGTCATTAAGCCCCCGAAGCACAACTCAAGAAACACTTCCACATGTCGCACCTCGTCTCGCACCTTTGAACAGAAGCATAACCACCTAAATTTTGGCTGCTGAGATCGATTACCAAGTTATAAATCTTCAACTCTACCTGGGGAATAGCCTACACTTATTGCACCAGTCCCCATTAATTCTCGGTAGAACTCACACCGAACAAACCACTACATACCTGAACGGTGAAGGACGAGTCTGATTTTCTCTTCAACTGTATCCCATGTACGCTGACTAAGAGGAAATTTGACATAAGAGAAGGTGTACTGAGACCGATGCGGAAAGGAGATAAGCCTCTTGATACGTTTCATATTGACGTTATACGACAGTATGATCAACGATGAACAAATTCATCGTAGCGGTCACAAACGCTTTTTCAAAATTCGCTTTCCTGCACCCAAGAAAATCAACGACGACTACAGAAATAATTAAGAAGTTGAGGATCCAGAAAGAAGTTTTCGGCAGCTCAACAAGAAATATTTGAGTTAGAGAAACAACAATCAGTAGCAACGGATTTAGTGAGTCATGCCAGAGGGAGGTCATTGGGATTCATTTGATTACGACTCGCCTGATCCAACTGTGCCTTGATGACTATGAAGTGACATAAAAGAAGTTCAGCAAATCATGAACCCAACCTACCATAGACATAGAATGACACCATTTAAATTACTTACTGAGTAATACAAGTAAGTAAGTAAGGACAAGAGAGAGAGAGAGAGAGAGAGAGAGAGAGAGAGAGAGATTGATTGATTGAAATCTTTTATTTAACAATCAGGGATGATTAGGGCCATTAGGCCCTCTATTCCACCATCCCTGAACAATTTCACAGATAATAATCAGTTGCGTTCATTAACAAATTAAATTAAAATAATTTTCTTCTACATATAACTTTACAATACATATATATTCTTCAATATTCCTGAATTAACATTTCTTTAAATTTTTCTTTGAAAGAGTCTACCTTTTTACTCAAGTCAAACATATGGATGTGGTCGTTATACAATTTGGATGCCTGTACTACAAAGGATCTTGAATATGTCGAGGAACGGTGCGCGGGAATTTTTAAAAGTTTGTTTTTTGATCGAGTGTCTCTTTGGTTGAAAAACTGAAATTTGTTATAGACGTACATTGGTTTTTTAGTTTTTAATATTTTAAATAGCATTGCAGCTATCTGAAGCAATTTTCTTTCCCTAATTTTTAACCATCCAAGGCGTCGGTAGTGTGGGGTTACATGTTCATCGGGACGCAGTCTCAAAGCGAGTCGGAGTGCCGCATTTTGTGCTTTCTGCAGACGACTGATTTCGCAGCTCTTGAGATCACATAGCGCGGAGGTAGCGTAATCAAAGTGTGGCATTATTAGTGTTTGCACTAATTGTTTGCGCACGTACGTGGGAAAATCCATGGCAATCCGTCGAAGTTGGTAGATGCTGCGGAAGGCCTTATTGCAGATAGACGTGGTTTGAAGATCCCAAGATAATGTTTCGTCAATTGAGATTCCCAAGATATTTGCAGACTCGACATATTCAAGAGGGGTATCGTTGTGGGTGATGTTTGGGATTCCTAAAGTCTTTGCTTTATTAAGCATTTTTGGATATCCCAATACCATTGCCTTGGTTTTTCGCAGGTTAATTTGCATACCATGCGATACGCACCACTCAGCAACTCGTGAGAGATCACTACTGAGTGTTTTAACTGCTCCATCAATTTCGTCTACATCGCACGTCCGGTAGAACTGGAGGTCATCCGCATATGCAGTATATTCTGTCCCCTCTGAGAAAGTTTGCGGTAAAGTTGTAGCATAGTGCAGACAAGACCGAACCTTGTGGTGTCCCTACTTCTACGTCTTTCCAAGATGACAAGCAGTCATCATCTCCCTTGACAGCCAATTGTCGTTCTCGTAAATAGGACTCGAACCACATTAGCGTACTTCCTGTGATTGCAACCGAAGACAGTACTGCACACAAAACGTCTCTCTGGATGAGATCAAATGCAGAGGAGAAGTCAACCATAACCATTATAGTGATTTTTTTACGATCCATGGCTTCTCTCACGTAGTCCAGAACGCTAATCAACGCAGTTTCTGTGCTAAAACCTGAACGGTAGGCTGATTGTTTTGGATCAAGGAGGTTGTGTTTCTCGACATAGTCACGTATTTGCCTGTATACGATCTTATCCAGAACTTTTCCAATTGCATACAGGAGGGAGATTGCTCGAAAGTCTGCTGCAGTATCTGGCTGTTTAACTTTAGGTAACAGTTTGATAATTGCTTTTTTCCAGATGGTTGGATATACTCCGAGGGTCAACGATTGAGTAAAGATGTGAGTGAGCACTGGAATGATGGCACTGGCTAGCGAATGTAGTACCTCAATAGATATGTTGTCCGTTCCCAGTGATTTTGATTTAATACTGAACAAACATTCTTTTACGACGTCCTCAGAAACTTCCAACGTGCTGAGAGGTTCTTGGGTTGTCTTGGTGTTGAGGTATCGGTCAATAACACTTGGGTCAGCTGGGTTACTTGAGAAACGACTGAAGTGTTGAGCCAGCAATTCGAGTGAAATATCCGAGTGTGCTTCAGATTTCTTATTACATATGCCAAGCCCTCTAATAATCTTCCAGTATTCTCTTGGGTCTTTATTCTTCTTGAACAGTTCGTGGTAATATTTATTTTTTGCATTCCTGATGTGTTGTTTCGTACTATTTCTAAGTTTTTTGTACATGTTGTGTGTTTCTCTATTTTTAGTTTTAAGGTATTTTTTATATTCTTTGTCTCTTTTTTTCATTTGTTCTCTTAATTCTACGGTGATCCACGGGGCTGGTTGATATTTGGGTTTAGTTTTAATCTGCGGACAGTGCTTGTCGTATAAGTCCAGGATGATCTTATTAAACAATTCGACTTTCTGGTTTAGATCTGGTTCAGAATAAACTGCATCCCAGTTTGCTTTAGTGGCGTCATGTTTGAAAGCTTCGCTATTCAAATTTTTTTGATCTCTGATGATGATTTGTTTGCGTTCCGACTTATTCGACTTGAGGTTCAACGATCAGTAAATCAGATCATGTCTTGACAAAGCGCAGGCAGGAATCTGAGCATAATTGCTGACTAAGCTGAGGTCGTTGACAATTATGAGATCAAGAAGGGAGCTTGAGTTAGTTGATTGATGAGTGGGGCCAAAAGGAAGATAGTGTAAATTAAGGGATTCTAAAATTTTTCGTAGTTGGCGGCTGTAAGCATTTTCAGTTAGCAGGTCTGAATTTAAATCCCCCAGTACAACAATATGATTGTAGGAAGCTTGCAACTTTGCCACTTCGTCGAAGACTTCTTGAATCTTCCCCACTTTCGGCGGGCGATAGATCACTCCAATTGCCAATTTAGCTGTTGTGTGTTCTAGTTCAATAAATATGAATTCTGGGCTTTTACTGTAATCTGATGGTGACTTGCATAGGACTTTAAATTTCAGCTTGGAGTGAACCAGTAAAGCTACTCCTCCTCTACCATGGCCGATTCGGTCGTTTCTGACCCACTCGTAACCTGGGATTTTGACGGATTCAGAGGAGACATTTGGCTTTAAGAAGGTTTCACAGATGACATCAAAAGTATTTCCAGTGAAAATGTCTCTTATTTCGTCAATGTGAGCAACTACGGACTCTGCGTTGATATGGACTAGGTTCACATGTTTTCGTAATGTTCCTATTTGAGAATTGATTGTACCATTTATTGAGTTCATGGTGTTGAGTACTTGCAGATAACGACGTAGTATGTACACAGAGAGAGAGAGAGAGAGAGAGAGAGAGAGAGAGAGAGAGAGAGAGAGAGAGAGAGCGAGAGAGAGAGAGTCTTTATTATTGAATCTGGCGAGGTTTGGCCATACATGGCCATTCTTCCACCTAACCAGAACTTTTCAGTCAACAAGTAACGAGCACAGATTGGCACAAGCCGACATTACATGGCAATCAATTTTGTGTTACAAAATTCTCCAGCTTTGTGTTTAAGAAAAAAACTACTACTACTAATAAAAAAAATAATGATAAATAAAAGTAAATAAATGTCTTCTTTACTGCATTCCACATAGGTAATTACGTCCTTCATTTTTCATTCAGTATAAAAAGATAATAAGTATTCCTTCAGATGTTTCTTGAAAGCAGGATAACTGGTCAATTTCTTGAGGTCAGGTGAAAGTCCGTTGTAATATGAAATGCTCTGCATAAGGAATGACTGGCGATAGGCGGTAGTGCGGCACGGCAGCAGCCGGTAACATATATCCTTATTCCGGGTTTCAAGGGTGAACAATTTGGAAGAACATCTGATATCTGTCAGCGAGGTACTTGGGCCTTCTTGATGAGGTTATTCTAAACATCGTGATTAGAACCATGTACAGGATAAGCTCATCAACTTTCATGATTTGGGGATGTCGAGAGAGAGAGAGAGAGAGAGAGAGAGAGAGAGAGAGAGATTTTATTTAACCACCTGGGGGAATCAAGGCCATGGGGCCCTCTCTTCATTCCCCCAGGCTACAGGTTTCACAATCATCCTCTAAATTTGCATTTACAATAATAACAATCACTACGACAACTTATTCATATTCCTTTAACAATTTTTCTTTGAACTTTTTTTTGAACACAACAACGTTTTTCGTGAAGTCAAAATCGTCCACATTGTCATTGTATATCTTTGCTCCCTGCACGAGGAAGGATCGTGCCAGCATCGTCGTTCTGTGCCTAGGAATGACCAGCAGTTTATTCCTATTCCGGGTGTCTCTCGAAGTCATGAATTCGAAGCTGTCATAAAGGTAGGCAGGCTGGTGGGTCTTCAGTACCTTAAACATCAAGGTGGCCACCTTCAGCCGCTTTCGCTCTCGCATCTTCAGCCAACCAAGGCGGTGATAGTGTGCCGTGACGTGCTCGTCCAGTCTCAACGTTAGCGCGAAACGTAAAGCGGCGTTTTGCGCCTTCTGGAGTCGATCAAGCTCCTCACACTTGAGGTCGCAAAGCGGAGCTGCTGCGTAGTCCAAGTGCGGCAGGATGAGGCTCTGAACGAGCTGAAGTCGAACGCGAGTGGGAAAATCGCTAGCAGTTCTGCGCAGCTGGTAGATAGCACCAAAAATAGCTCGACACATCGCAGTCGTTTGGAGTTCCCATCCCAGTGTGTCTTGTACCACGACTCCTAGCATCTTAGTATCGTGCACATACTCCAGCATTATTTCCTCAAAGGTGATTTTAGGCGCAGCGACCAAATTAACTTTACCCAGAATCCTTGGGTAGCCGATAATCATCGCCTTAGTTTTCCTCAGGTTCAAATCCATCCCGTAAGAGGAACACCAATCCATAACGCGTCCAAGATCGGCACTCAAAGCCTGCACCGCCTCCCCAATGTTTTCAACTCTGCAAGACCGGAACAGCTGGAGATCATCTGCATACGACATATGCCGAGTACCCACCGAGAGGACTTTCGGTAACGAAGTAATGTAGAGCACAAAGCAGAGAGCGTAAAGCACCGACCCCTGTGGAGTCCCAACGTCGAGCCCCTCCCAGGCCGACAACTCACCATCGTTCCCTTTGACTGCCAAAAGCCGTCCCGACAAGTAGGAGCTGAACCATGATAACGCAGCTCCAACGATCCCAATCGACTGTAGCACGGCGAGACGAATATCCCGACGGACCAGATCGAAAGCAGCAGAAAAATCCACCATCACCAGTATCGTTACCTCCTTTCGATCCATTGCTGCTCTGACTTCGTCAAGCACACCAACAAGCGCCGTTTCCGTGCCAAACCCCGTACCGTATGCGGACTGCATTGGGTCCAAAACGCTGTTCCTCACAACGAACGCTCTCAGGTCATTATAGACAAGTTTGTCTAAAGCTTTTCCCAATGTGCTGAGTAATGAGATACCTCTATAGTCATTGACTGACACTGGAGCCTTACACTTTGGGAGAGGTTTAATAATAGCCCTTTTCCAAATATCTGGGTATGTGCCTGTCGTACGCGAGACATTGAAGATATGTGTAACAGGTGAGATAATCACGTCAACAAGTAAATGCAGCACGTCGACTGGAATTCCGTCCGCCCCCACAGCTTTAGATTTAATGCCCAAAAGGGCATTTTTTACCTCATCTTCCGACAATGGGTAGAATACAAATTCTTCCTGAGCTGGCGATGCGTTTATGATATTGTCGATAACATCCGAGGGCGCCGGTGGGCCTGAGAACCGGCAAAAATGGCGGCTGAGTTCCGGGAGAGGAACAACCAACCTAGTTTCCGATTGCTTTCCACTAATCCCGAGACTACGCATAATCTTCCAAAACTCACTCGATTGCTTATTTGTCTCGAAGAGTTCTCGATAATAGTTAATTTTTCCGTTTCGAATCCTTTGATTCACCTTATTCCGAAGTTTTTTGTATCTATTATGTGTTTCCCGGTTCTTAGTTTTAATGAATCTCTTATATTCCACGTCGCGCTCCCCCATCATTTCCCTAATCTCACTGGTGATCCATGGAGCGGGAAGGTGTTTTGTCTTGATTCTCACAACCGGGCAGTGTTTATCATAGAGGCTAGCGATACTTTCGTTGAGACACTCAACCTTCTTATTGATATCTGGTTCTCTATAGATCCTCCCCCAATCCACTGCCCTTGCTTCAGCAAGAAATGCCTGATTATCCAAATTTCGCTTATTCCGTATCCATGCATACTCGCGCTCACTTCTGCCTGACCTCAATTTCAAGGAGCAATAGATAAGTTCATGCCTTGATAACGCACACGCGGGAACCTGACCTACTCTATTTACCAGATCGATCTCATTGACAATAATCAAATCAAGCAATGAACTTGAATTCGTGGAATGGTGCGTAGCATTCAGTGGTAAATCATGGAGACCCAAAGATCCTAAAATTCTTAACAGCAGAGAGAGAGAGAGAGAGAGAGAGTAAGAGAGAGAGAGAGAGAGAGAGAGAGAGAGAGAGACGACTGTCGTTCCTGAGTGCTGATAGAGCTGTCTGTTGAAGAGAGAAAAGTAAAACCCTGCAAATTATTACACAACGGTTTATTATTCGGATAATCAGCTTGACCTAGCATTAATGCGCCGAGATCCATCCTGTTCGATTCAGCATCGAAAAATATCATAATGAAACCCAAAAAAAGGTCGAAAAGAACTGAATCGTAATATTAAAATAAACAAAAAAACGAAAGTATCTAGAAAAAACTGAATTTTAATATGAAAACATGCACGCTAAATACTAATATCAAAATTTAACCAAAAATCTATGAAAAAAACCAAAATGAGAATGAAACGAAAGAATCTAAAAAAATTGAATCGTATTAAAACCAGAACGTCGGGGAAATTGGAACGGGGGCGCTCGAAGGGGAGTTGTCGTTGTCGAAAGGGGAGTTGAGTCGTTGGGAGGGAAGTCTCAAGAGAAGCGAGCCGCCTCGAGAGCGGTTGGTTTTGGTTTATTATTCATTCTGAATAATATTGGTTTATTATTCATTCTGAATAATAACCCTATGTTGTCGGTCACGAAAAATTTGTTACAACCCCCCCTCAAAATTTGATACTTTACGTTTCAAGACATGGAGATTCCAAATTTGCAATGTCTGTCCGCCGTCCGCCGTCCCCCGTCCGGGCCGTTTTGTGCCTTTAACATGGTCTAAAAAATTCGTTCTTTCGCCCAATAATCCGATTTGGTATCTAGTTGTGCCCGCCATCTCGGCAATCCGATCGGACGAAGCCCGTGGTTGCAATGGGCAAAAAATGGTTAAAAAAATTAACGAAACGCAGTACACCGCGGGAGCCACAGCGTTTTGTGGTTTGAACTCCCCCCGCCCCGCCCGTCACATTAAAACACTCGAGGCGAGCGAGCAGCGCGCCTCCCGCTCGCTTCCCTCCCAACACTCGACTCCCGTTTCTCCTTTCGCTTCGAGCGCCCCCGTTCCAATTTCCCCGACGTTTTGGTTTTAATACGATTCAATTTTTTTAGATTCTTTCGTTTCATTCTCATTTTGTTTTTTTTTCATAGATTTTTGGTTAAATTTTGATATTAGTATTTAGCGTGCATGTTTTCATATTAAAATTCAGTTTTTTCTAGATACTTTCGTTTTTTTTAAAAATTTTAATATTACGATTCAGTTCTTTTCGACCTTTTTTTGAGTTTCATTATGATATTTTTCGATGCTGAATCGAACAGGATGGGTCTCGGAGCATTAATGCTAGGTCAAGCTGATTATCCGAATAATAAACCGTTGTGTAATAATTTGCAGGGTTTTTAAAGAGACGGGCGGGGGAATTCAAACGACGAAACGCTTGTAGCTCCCGCGTTGTACTGCGTTTCGTTATTTTTTTTAACCGTTTTTTGCCCATTACAACCGCGGGCTTCGTCCGATCGGATTGCCGAGATGGCGGGCACAACTAGATACCAAATCGGATTTTTGGGCGAAAGAACGAATTTTTTAGACCACGTAAAAGGCACAAAACGGCCCTGACGGTGGACGGCGGATGGCGGACGGCGGACGGACATTGCAAATTTGGAATCTCCATGTCTTGAAACGTAAAGTATCAAATTTTGAGGGGGGGTTGTAAAAAATTTTTCGTGACCGAAAACATAGGGTTATTATTCAGAATGAATAATAAACCAAAAGAGAGGTAGGAAAAGGATAGTTTTTGAAAAGTGTCCATGTAAGTGGAAATAACTGAGGAGCGGGACTTTCTCGGGGCGTGAACATTCGGAGGTCATAAACAAACCCAGCTTATTCGACCTGCCGAACACTGGGGCTCAACTCTTCAAGATAGTGGAGGAAGAATTTATTTCAAATTATGGGTGATCGCGAAGAAGCTCACAAACAGGCAACAACTCACATAATCCAACGGAGTTAGGACGATGGTCTGTGTCCACTAAATTTCAGTTACAATATTATATTGATTTCAAGGTTAGGACATCACCAGCAAAAATATCTCAGCTAAATAGATCACAGAGGAAAACCCTCGAATATACTAAAAACACTGCAAAATGGTTACTCAACAGTGCATTTTTCTCTTGCACTGCATGAAAATATAAATACAGTCTGCGTGGAACGTATTTGTAACCAAAGTTAACCTATTTGCCAAATTGGTGGGAGAGGTTAATCTTGATTTGACAAAATGGTTCGCTCTGCTGTACGTGCTTGGCTAGGCCTCCCACATAGGATCCCATGCGCGTACATGCATGATCTGGTTCGATCTGGAGGACTCGGGGTTTCGTCTCTATCTCTGTCACTATTAGGTTCTTACTTCGCAGGCATGTGTAGGTTAGAGATCATCTGAAGTGGTACAACATGATGAATCCACCTGCCCCAAATCCTGTGAGCCTTTTGAGTTTGTGGCTGCTGTTGATGGTTTAGTTGACTATGGTACTGCTCTACGGCTTATTTCCATCGCTCACACCTATTCCCTGTGGTGCTAATTCCGAAATGGAAAACACGATCCTTCTAAAAACAGCGCTGTTGACAGTCCCATAAATTCGCTGTGCATTGTATGTATCAATCATAGCCGTGGCATGGGTATGAAATTTCTGTACTTCAAGCTCTACCACTTTGTACGTAAACGTGCAGTTACGATTCTACGAATTTCAAATGAACTGAGTGAAAAATACATTTATTAGTACGGAAAGCCATGAAAGCGCTGAATGTACCTGGGTCTGAGGAAAGTTGTGTGATTCTTCACACCAGTTCCCTTACCATCTTCGTAGGGCTAAGGAAACTAGAAAGCACAGGGGCTGAACTTTAAATAATTTGTTCCTTTTCAAATTCTGTTCAACGAAAGGAGGGTTTTCACAATAGTTACGTTGGTTCATGGTGCTAAGTACTCGGTGGAAGATCTTGAGATTAGGCAGTTTCAGGCGTTCTCGTTTTAAACTTTTTTCCACGGCTTCACCTCAAAATTGTTTAGATATTTTGTTAGTTATCACTCTGTTGAACCTATCACATTTTTGTCTGTGTATAGTTAATAACAGAGACGAATGCTGAAATATTTGGCATGTAAATTATATTTTTAAGTATTAAACACGAACAGAGTAAAACGAATCGGATTTGGTAAAAAGTGCACAAAAATGATTTTCAGCAGAAGGAAAAAGAAGAGTAAACAGACACGTCACTTCTAACTTCCAACAGTTGTATCAGCTGGTGTGACTGTGGGGTTAGAAAGTCCCTACAGCGATCCCCTCCCAGTGTGAACGGTACTTGTCCGAGGAGGATGGTTGGTAGCTGAGAAAACCACTCATCCGTCAACTGAGCTTTCAAAGCCACTTTCTGAGTTCGGTGCCACCTCTCGATGGTGCCATTTGCAGCCGGATAATATGCTATGGTACGCAAGTGAACAATACCTAGAATTCCAGTGAGGCAAATGAAGAGGCGGCAATCAAACTGACGTCCACGGTCAGTGCTGATGCGTCGAGGAATGCTGTAATGGGAGATCTAGGTGGAAACCAAGGTCTGAGCTACTGTCTCAGCAGTGATATTGTGGATTGTCACTGCTTCTGGCCAACGAGAGAAGTGGTCGATGATTGTGAGGAGGTACCAAAAGCCTTGTGCAACTGGTAAGGGGCAAACGATATCGACATTAATATGTACGAATGGGGCTGTTCAACGCAAAGCCTCGAAGTGGTCCGAGTCTTTGACCCCGGACTTCCCCGCGTCATTGTCTCCGACCGCCTAATTGTCTCCAACCATTTCAATACCTGCCCCTCACCTGCGGGAATTCCCCAGCTGCGGGCCCCCAGCCCCCTTTTCTAGGTTTTCCCCTTTCTTTATTTCTTTCTCCCAATTTAATTTTCCTATCGACGACAGAGCTCTTCCTAAATCATTCTGCTTCCAATAACCACCCCAGTAACTTCTTACTCTCTGACACGTTTGCCCGCACCAGTTCACGCGTTCCGAGTACTGCCCTTGTGTCGCCCAGTTGTACTTCATCTCACCTCAATTTCAATTCTACTCAATTCCATACGCACGTATAATACAGTCCTCCTCACGCTCACCGAGTTTCAGTTTCATTGTGATCCTCAGCTCCCCCATTCTTGCACCCAACAGGGGCTTCAGCTGGTAGATATCGATCGCCCCATTGCACTAGCAGTGTGTTTTCCAGTCTTGACTCTTTTACTAAGGATGCAGGTTTTGGCCCATACCGCCACGCCTCTCTTCAGCAATGACCAGCAATAACGTGTTTGCACCAGTTTCACCAATGCTTTGACTCCTGGATGTGCAAGGGAGTGGATGGCACCCAAAATCTGACGACGAAGCTGTTCCGGGACAAACTGACGAAGTTGGCCCGTTGATGTGTCACATACGAGCCTCACTCCTTCATTCAGCGTAATATCTTCCAGTATCAGCATTGAACTAGCTGATGCTCTGAGTTGTTGCAGTTAGCCACATGTGGCCTGCGCTTCTGCAATGAGCTGGAGGGAATGAGAAGGAGCGGAAGCAATGACTGAAATGCGTGAGCAGGCGTCGGCTGGAATGTTTGATATCCCAGGCACTTACTGGATATTCGTCGTGAACTGTCCAGTGAAGTCCAAATGACAGAGTTGTTGTGGGGAAACTTTGTCTGAACGTTGAGCAAATGTATATGGCAGTGGTTTGTGGTCTGTAAGGATGGCAAACTGACGACCTTCCAGCATGTATCGGAAATGTTTCACTCCTTGGTGGGCTGCCAGCAACTCTCTGTCGTAAGTGCTGTAAGTCCATTGTGCTGGGTTTAACTTCTTTGAGAAAAATTTGAGAGGCTCTGCAGAGTTGTCGCGTAGTTGGTGGAGTTCTGTAAAGTCCGACGCATTGACCATCAGGACCATCGAGAGATAGTAGTCAGGGTGGGTTAAAAGAGATTGGCCAATGCGATCTTCAGTTCGTCAAATGCTAGCTCAGACGGCTTTCCACTCTACTGGGCGTCGAACGCGTTTTCGTCAGTCATGGCACAAATCAAACAAGGATTGCTAGAGCAGCCCTAGCTAGCTCTTCTATGGTTGTAGGTCGGGGGGTAGTTAGTAAGCGCAGCAACTCGGTCTGGGGCTTTTGGCATTCAACAGAAAACCAAAGAATGAGACCTCAGCTACTCCAAAAACGCTATGTGCGCTTTGCTATGTTTATGCAGATTCCATGGGAACTCAACCACTCGAACAATTGCTGCAGATGTCCTGTGTGTTCCTCTACTGACGAAGATGCAATGAAATGTCATCCAGATAGACGTAGGCAAATGTTAAATCGTGAAGGATGGAGTGTATGTTGCGCTGGAAGGACTGTGCTGCGTTCTACCCTCCGAATGGCATGGAGACAAACTCAAACAGCCCAAACGGTGTAATGACAGCAGTTTTAGGTATATTGGTGTCGGAAACCCTCACATGGTGGTAAGCTGTACAGGCAGCTTTGGTGAGCACATACTTCCCTGTGAGCTGCACATTGAAGTCCTGCAGGTTATGTGTAGGATACTTGTCTGGTACTGTGACGGTATTGAGATTTCTGGAGTCCCCACAGGGTCTCCAAGAGCCGTCCTTCTTCTTCACCATGTGCCAGGGGCTAGCCCAAGCACTCTTGGAAGGACAATGGATGCCAAGGTCCATCATGTGCTGGAATTTCTGCCTTGCCTGAGCTAGTTTATGTGGTGGCAGTTGTCGTGGCTTGGTAGACCACCTTGGTAGACTGGTGGCCATTTAGTCTCTATTACATGGGCGAAGTCACTGTGGTGATTGCAGATGGCTGGGTTTCCCTGAAGTAGGTTGGGGAAAGCACGAAGCAGGTCAGGGTACCAGTGATTGGGATTGACCACATAAATTGAGGATTGTTCCAAGTCATGAACTACTGCTGCTGGTTTCCATAGGCTTGTCTTCGTGTCAATCAGGCGTTTGTTCTTCACATTTATAAGCAGCCCAAAGTCAGGAAAAAAATCGGCGCCAAAAATCCGGTGTCGAGCTTCAGCAATGATGAAGGGCCATCGGAATTGTCGTCGTAATCCTCAGTCCAGCGTGTAGAGACGTTCATCGTAAGTTCTAATATGCGATCCGTTAGCTGCAAAAAGAATTCTATCGGACGGACGTTGGCGATCTGAGACTGTTGGAGGTACCACAGACATTTCTGCACCCGTGTCGATCAGAAACATGTCGTTAGACGGCTGTAAACGAATAAGCGGCACGATTTATGATCGCCAGACCTCCAAGCCGCTTAGAGGTAGGGGGCAACTAGTTTTCCGCCGGGGGTAATTGATCATGCCCGAAAATTGGGTGAATCACTCGTTGCTCTCGCTGAGTAGGACGTTTGAAGAGCAGCTACCGAGGCTGTCAATGAGCGATGTGAGCTAGCTGAGACGATCTCTCTGTTTTTCTTGAGTGCAGAGTGCCTGGACTTGGAGTTGGTGGGAAGGGGGGGGGGCGACAATTCAAACATCTTGTCAGTCAACACGGCTAACTTTTTGAGAGGGTTAGAGGACGAAGCGAGGATCGAGCGAATGTACATGGGTAGCCGTCGCGAGAACATGGTCTTCAGGAAGTCATCCTGGACTTAGCTTCCCGCGAGCCCACGCATTTCTCAGAGCGGTTTTCTGTTCCCATGATCCGATTCGGTGAGAACTTTGTTTACTTTTCGAACTTTAGAATTCAGTTTCGAGCCGAGTCATCAAGTCAGTGTATGAAGTTGGTGAGCAACGCTCCAAGAGAAAATATCGGAGATGAGTTCCGCCACGTCGCTGTCGAGCGACGCCAATATGTTGTTGTATTTAGTCAATTCTGCTGTCACCGGTGGTTGGGCTATTAAGAGCCTTGTCATGATGAACAGGGGGCTAATTATAACATGCCGCTATAAAAGGTGTTAATGAACATTTAACAAAAAAAAGATACGGCTGGTGTAATGGGAAAACGAAATATAATCGAACAGAAACGAAACAAAATAAACACTTCAATTTTCCGATTAAATATATAAATTAATAAAATAAAACAGTGCTTTCGAGACAATCGGTTGGTTAAATGTACGTCTTCCACCCACGGATAACTCACGGCAGCTAAAAGTTTTTATAGGCTTGCAGATGAGGTTGATGTTGAAACGAGGAGGTATAAAACGATGTCGAAGACTGAAGTCGGTAATAGGTATGGTTGGCGGTGGTAAAGAAAAATGATAAAACGGTATGCATAAAGGGTATGAAGCAAACACGGCGATGGTAGATACGATGATGATGATAAAAAAAGGAAGGTTTTTCCTCTGGATGGTTTCGTCAGTGGCGGGCGAGTCTACGGAATCGATGACACTACGAACTACTACATCCCGTCACAAATTGTTCCATAATAATAATAAAAGAAAAAACGGATAAACCAAATATTTGAAATTAAAAATAAAATGCTTCCTTCTTTCCTAAGTTGCCACCTTATGTGTGGTCCCGTCTGAAATGTGAACAGCCACACCAACCGGAGAGTTTGCAAATTTGGCGTCTACTTGAATTCGCCAGATTTTGACGATCCGGCGCCATAACGGCGGGATTTTAATCGAAACGCGCCCGATTTGTCGTTCGTCGTTAGCGACGTCGCCTCCCGGATGAATTTTTGGCGTAGCCATGTGCGGGAATACGAGGACGTGAGCACGAGCACGGAACATAACTTGCGACGGCACAACACGGGATCACTGTCACCTCTACATGTATTTGTTAATCGGGATCACCGCTTTATAGGTAATGACAGAGACGAATGCTGATGTACACGTTCTAGACGTTCAGACACGTCCCTTCTAACATCCAACAGCTGTATCAGCTGGTGTCCTGTGGGGTTAGAAGGTCCCTACATGTGCAATAAACCACTTCGTTACGCGAATTCAAACAAGAAAGTCGTCTTACATTTTCTGTTATTAAATTTTCACAGATTTACGAGTTAAATCTCAATAAGTTATGATCCCAGAATCTCTGACGAACTGCAAAAAGAACTGAGACACTATGAAATGGAGTTGCCATTGGTGTGAATTGCGGTCTTCTTCAAATAAAAGACAATTGGAGCGCTTGGGAGTTGTTACGTAGTCCTTTGGGGTTATGTGGCGTAGGGGAGAAGTAGGAAAAGAAAAGGTAAAAAAATTAATAAGTATTATCAATTTAAAAACCTGTCCTACCTCAAACCAAGGAGAACCTCGCTATTCTGAAACTTTAAATAAAAGGCAGCCCTAAATGCAGATACATGGTGACCACCTCGACTGATACCGCACAGTACAAAGAAAATTAACATCCAAATAGCCACACCCGAAACATAAAAATACCGCACCGATCGCTTTCATCTCAGCGAGCGACCGAGCTTCGGATAAGGAGGGAGCTCATCTTTGCTGCGCCAGAAGGGCTCTTCTTAGCGGAATAGTGTATGCAGAAAGAATAGTTGAAGGCATCTTGAAAGCTCATACATTGATTGAAGATGAAGTAAATGCCGAGAATGTTAGCAAGTTCCTGAGGATTTGAACGGTTCTAGGAGCTTCAGAGTAAAGTCTTTTTGTTTTTAGCGACTAACATGGCAGAAGATACTCTCAAGAGAGTTATGCGTGTTAAGACATTTGGGAGTTCCATTGACTTTTTCAAGGGACTTCAGGAGCCTACGATCATTGCATGTCTTTTTTCAGTTATGAAAAACAAGTCAGTTATGGCATTGGGCGACATACGTCAAAACTGAAAAATCTATGAAGCTCTTCAAAAAAGGAAATCTGTAAGGAGGTTCAAAAGTGTGAGCTATCTGAAATTTGCTTAATGTGTAAAATTCTCGGAACTCTACCCGAAGAATACTTTTATTTAAAGAGTGATTGGCTACTGATGTCCATTGAGAATTGAACAATTGATAATTAGACAGATCAGTTGTGCGCATGTAGCAGAAAACTGGCCCTTAAAGACAAGTTTGGATACAGCGAACCAGTTTTCACTGCTTCCGCAACGTCCTCCAAAGAAAAGCGTCAAAAGAAAGCCGTTAACTAAGCATCATTGCAAGAAGTATTCTAGATGAAGCTGAGGTGAACGGGAAGAAAGAAAATTTTCGAACACATCACACGTATCTGACGTGTGATACGTGTCAAAGATTGACAGGAACCTCTTCTCAATCCTGGTGACTCAAGACAAAACATAGATTTAACTTGTTTGTGTCAAACTGAAGTCGTGCTACCTAAAATTTGATGGGAAATAAGACTTCAAGGTTCTAGGAAAATGAACGGAGGACTTTACAAGATGCACTTGAAACCCTGCAAATTATTACACAACGGTTTATTATTCTGTGGAACTGCTTGACCTAGTCTCACATCCGAGACCCATTCCATTCGATTCAGCATCGAAAAATACCAGTAAACCATATGAAACATGACCATGAACGAAACGACGAAATCTAAATAATTGGCAATCGGCAAGACATTGCCGGTCGAGCTGGCAGGTGGGTTTAATGAGACGGTAGGAAGGAAGTACAAACGATGAAACGATTACTTTCGCTGTAGTTATTGTCCCGCGAGTTCTTTCAATTAGTAGACTTTGGCTCCCTATGATTACTGTAGTTTACCTATACGCAGTTGTACACGCCTGATACTCATTCCATTATTCGACGCAGGATCTAAAAATACCTTGAAACTAGGGGGGGATTGTAAAAAATTTTCCCGACAGAAAACATATGGTTATTATTCAGAATGAATAATAGACCAATGTTATTCAGAAAGAATAATAAACCAAAACGCCTCGAAGAATAAAGTAAATGTGATCGTGAACGGGAATAAGTTGCAACTCTACCACGCAAGATTTGGTCACCAGAACAAACGAATTGTTGAGAGAGATTTTGGTTAGATATTAGAACTTGACAGAGAAATTTGTGGAGGTTGTGTCATGCCAAAATCTCACCGAAAGAAATTCCGAACTCCGAGCTTCGATGGTAGGTGAGTTGATGCACAGCGATGTTTCTGGTATTTAACGTTTCGATGTCAGGTTATCGTTTCTACTGTAAGATCAAAGACGACTATAGCAGATGCAGGTAAGTTTCTTGAAGAAATATCTGGTGCGTTGCAACATACAACTTTCCTTAGCTCTCCGTCAATTCACTCGTGTACATGGCTTTTTCTACTTAATTTATCACTCAGTTCATTTGAACTTTGTCAAACAACACTTCACGGCAGCAGGAATAAAGAATAAAAACTTTTGGTAATTTATTCTGCTGCTCTCGTCACTTACCCACGAATGGCAATTTTATGGTATAATTTTCTTATCACGAGCTATCAATATAAAAAATTTAATCAAAATCGTTGGAGCCGTTTAAAAAAAAAAATATTTGGTGTTTTGATCACTATAATAACTATAGTTAACTTTCGGTGGATTTTTCTCATACCCTTATTTGTACGTTCCATGGTAACCTGCGGGCTATATATTAAACTTGAGCTGATTTGGTACGATCGTTTTCTCTAAAAATCGTTAACAGACATACATACACACACAGGTATGTTTCCTTATTTGATGACTGTTCCTAAACCCTCGACGAGGGTTATATCTGTCATGGAAGGTGCGGTGTCGCTGATGTGCAAGCGTTCTGTTGTAGAACCTACAGTGGAGCAGCACATGGTTTCTTGTTTCCTCCGCAGTGGAGGCGCAAGACGTCCAGGTACCACTCGCCAACCCTGCAATTTAAGTAGCAGTGTGTGAGACACGACCTTTCTCCTGGCCCATCATAGGTCGCCTCAGTCATGGGCTCGTTGGCAACAACCAAGTTGTACTTAGTGTGCGACTCTATATAAGCCTCGCCCGCCCCATCCATGGTCAGGGATCCCCACGATCGTGATCTGGCGTTTGCATCATCACAGACTATGGAGGGTCGTCCTGATAGTTCTGCTAGAGCTCTGAGAACCCCTGGGGCAGACACTACAAGTCCTCCATAGGAAAAGCAAATGTAGAGCAGGTCTTAGCTGCGATGCAAAATGAGTCAGGCTGGGCCTGCAGTATCGAACGTTCACTGGAAACCCTCCTTGAGAAGGCGTTCCCAGATGACCAACTAGCTCGAGACACTGAAGCCCAGAGGGCAGCAAGGGAGCTGATCATGGACCCTCCGAACGAGCCCGACATCCCATTGTGGACAACAGGCGACCTCGGCAGGGCTCTTGCGACCTTAAAGCCCAACAAATCTCCTGGGCCAGATAAAATAGAAAGCAATATGCTAAGGAAGGCTGAGCGGACAATCTCCAGCGGTCTCCTTAATTTATTTAATGACTGTCTGCAGGTCGGACAGTTCCCCACTCAGTGGAAGTCTGCGCGCGTTGTCACTCTTCAAAAGGGAGGCGACCGCAATCAGTCGGACCCGCGATCATGGAGACCACTCAGCCTTCTTTCCATATTAGGCAAAACACTAGAAATCTTGATGTTGCAGTCCCTCGAAGGAGTCTTTGGCCGCAACCTCACAGGCAGGCAATACGGGTGTACCAAAGGAAGGTCCACGCAGGATGTCATTGTCGAGATTCGGCGTGTTTCCCTGCTGGCACCGGCTAAGTACGTCGTAGCAGTTCTGATTGACATCAGAGGAGCGTTTGACAACCTTTGGTGGCCAGCGCTCCTTAATGAACTCAAAGGTAGGGGAATCCCCGCAACCTGTACTCGCTCGTCAGAAGTTACCTGACAGACAGAACTGCTACGATCGAAAGTAGGCATGTCTCCGTCCGGAGAAAGATTGAGAAGGGGTGCCCACAGGGCTCGGTCCTAGGACCAGCACTCTGGAATGCCTTCTTCGAAGGTCTTCTCAGGAAACTCATGGAGACTGACTGCGAGCCGTACGCCTATGTGGATGACTTGACTGTGCTGATCTTTGCAGAGTCAGTCCGCCAAATTGAAGAAAAAACCCACCACGTGCTCCGCACTGTCAACCAATGGTGCGAGCACGTCAAGATGCAGGTGGCTGAGGAAAAACCCAGCTAATCCTCTTGAAGGGAAAGTGAATAATCCACCCACAATACGCTTTGGCGGCCACAGGCTCCTTCTTGAAAAGCACGTCAAGTATTTAGGAGTGAATATAGGTGAGAGGTGGGGTTTCAACCAACACCTCCAGTCCCTTAAAGGCACTACCATTGCAAGGTTTGCCTCACTGCGTGCCATTACTAAGGCCACTTGGGGTGTGTGTTACCACGACACCATCCTCATGTATAAGGCCATCTATTTAGGTGTGATTGGCTACTGCCCTGTTGTCTGGGGTAGCAAACTAACAGTCAATCAAAAGAGAGTATTGGCCCAATCCCAGAGAGCCGCGCTCCTGTGGATCACCAAGGCCTACAAGAGACTGTATCAACGGAAGCACTCCAGGTGATCACTGGTCAGTTACCAGTTGATTTGGCTGTTGAGTGCATGATTGACACGTGGAGAGTGAAACGGAGCTTCCCCGCTTTGGGCTGAACTCCGTGCGGATCTCACCACAGAACAGAAACTTGCCGCCATCGATGAATGGGCTCTAGAGAAATGGCAAGCGAGATGGGAATCCTCGTCAAAGGGACGTGATACGTATGAGTTCTTCCCCAACATCCGTGAACGTCTTTCTAGAAAATGGGTTGAGCCAGACCACTGGACGAGCCAGTTCCTCACGGGACATGGTGACTTCAATGCGCGGCTCCACTTCTTTCTCTGAAAGACTCTCCATTATGCACGTCTTGTGCCTCCAGTGCGGAGGAAACAAGAAACCATGTGCTGCTCCACTGTAGTTTCTACAACAGTGAGCGACGGTTGTTGAGAGGGCAAACGAACTTAGCAGCTTTGACTGCTACAAAGGAAGCCTATAACCATTTTGCAAAGTTCGCAAAGAAGGTAATGGCTAAGAAACGTGGTTATAGTTGATCAGTCCTTTTGAAACTTGCCACCCAAGTAAACAGTAAGATCAGGTAGGGAACCAGATTAAGAACTACTCCCAGATGGTACGGGATTCCTCAGGTGGTCACCTCCGCGCGGTAACACACGGGCAACAGCTCTCTACGGTGAGACTGGCTAACGACCACATACCTGCCGTACCTCCACAGGTCTGAGTTCGGTGGATGCTGCAGGGGCCGGCCTCTTGCATATTAGCGAAACCGCAACTTCTATGACTGATATAACCCTCGTCGAGGGTTTAGGTACAGTCATGAAATAAAGAAACAGATCTGTGGCAACTGTTGCGCTTAATTGCCTGTAAAATAATATTTCGACCAGCTCAAAGCCACCAGTATGGATGAGCATAGAGGCCAAGTGGGTGAGTGAGTGCATGTTGATGAACGGGTCAACGGAGGCCATTGCTGCCTTGGCTCCCATGCTTGCTCATGCCAATATTCTTGCCTGTGATCCTAGACCAAGAGTTTTGGATCCTATGTATGGTCCCTGTATGGCGGCAGCACATGGTTTCTTGTTCCCTCCGCAGTGGAGGCGCAAGAGGTCCTGGTACGACTCGCCAACCTTGCAATTTAAGTAGCAGGGTGTGAGACACGACCTTTCTCCTGGCCCATCATAGGTCACCTCAGAGATCACTGCTGCGCTTCTTGTGTGCACTTTGCAGCAACTCTCGTAAGGCATGTCGCATTTTTTTTTTGCCTTAGTTTTTGCGCAAAGGCGTGGGCAGGGCGATGCCCTTGGCCTGCAGGTCCTGCTTTTTTTGAGGTCTTTTTCTTTTTTCCCCTGCGCTTCCTGGCTCTGGCAGGCTGCCAATTGGCCTCAGTTCCATGAAGGAGGGGGGAGGGCTTAATAGCAGCTACTGCTGCATAAGAGGGGCCTTGGGTACTCATCTGGCTCAGTAGAGCTCCTTGAGCTTTGGGGGTTGGTGGCACTAGCTGCTCAGGCGGCTGGGCCATAGCCCGGCACAGCTCTTCCCTCACAACAGCGATGTCATGGGGGGGACTCGCTTTGATGGCCAGCTTCGAGATTTCGGAGAGGCAGCGCTGACGACGTCACGCATTGGTCCTGTCGCATTGACCCTTTGTGCCAGCTGGCTGTGAATAATTTTTACATAGGCCCAAATCTGTTCCATATCTGACATATTAGGGTCTACTGGGTGTCTGCTACAGGTAGTAGCCAGGTTGGCTCTGCTACTATGAGGGGAAGGGGGAGGTGAAGGCGCTTTGCCTGGTTCTTCCCGACCTTGTTTGTTTGGACGACGACGAGTAGGTTGTTCATAGTCCAAAGGGGAGGGGTCGAATTTGGCGAGGAAGAGGCGCAGGGGGTGTTTTTATTACCTACTGATATTTTAACTGACTTTGTCATGTTGCTAAGGAGGGGGGGATTAAAGATGCAGACTAATGAAGTGTACGCTTGTGAGTTCATTTGTTGTGCGTGTTTGTGGTATTAGCGAGAGGTGCTCGAAGGTTTCGTTCAGAAAAAGGATGTGAACTACAACCAACCCATCAGGACTGTTCTGAGGGCTGCTGCAAGTGAAGGAATTATTCTTTCTCAATTCGACCTGCCAACTGCTTTCCTGTATGGTCACCTTGAGAAGGAATATGCGTCTACCGATCAGAGAAGTACGAAGATGGCACCAACTAATATCTAATATCTTTATATAGGGTCCGTACTAAGTAATGTCAATTCCTGTTTGTTCATCAAACGAAGCGAGGACGCGTTCTGCTCGTGTTGGCCGTGCTGTATGTTCGTAATGGATTAGTTGCTGCTACTAATCCCAGTCACCGAAAGGATTCTTTTCAGCATTGAAACAAGAATTCGGCGTAACCATCAAGCCTACCTGGGCATTGAGCTGAATCAAAATTCAGGTGGCTCAATTTAAAATCACCGAAATGCTTATGTTTAAAGGGATGTTGGAAGGTTTTTAGATGAAAAACCAACCATCTCCTTCGCCAATAGTGAAAGAATTGATATCAAATCAGGGAACGCTGAGAAAACTGAAGAAACTAGAAAAGAAAAAGAGGTTAATTGTGAGTACCCTTATTTTCAAGTAGTGGGAGCATTGATGCAAACCCTGTAAAAGTTAACTGTGCCAAATCGGAATTATTACTGCTCAAGGGAACACTAGCTCTGCTTGTTGACAATGAAGCTGCTATTCGTTTGGCTCAGAATCCTGAGTTTCATCGGCGCACAAAACATATTTGAGCGCATTTTTTCGTCAGTGAACAAGTTACGAACAAAAAAATTGTGGTTGAGAAAATGGGTTGTGGTTTCAACTAGCTGATGTGTTCGCTCAGGGCAATATGTCAGGAACTGGAGGTCGTGGGTGAAGAATATTTTAAGATTTCCTAAGAAAAAGGGAAAGTCTTGAGATGTGGGGTTCTGAGGCATCGTCCTTTTAAACTTTTTTCAAACTCGGTTGTATCAATCACATATTTTCTTAGCAATACACAACTTCGTAACGAGCATTCCAACAAGAACTTTCCTTACGAATGGTGCTATTAAAACTTACCTGTTTAACGAGTTAAATCTCAATAAATTAAATCTACATAATGGTGGGGTGCCCAGAAATTTTCGAATACCCGCCACTGTAACTTCCATGAGTCTGGTGACTTTTCCGATAATTCTGTACATGTTCAGGCAGCTCAGAAGGAAGCTTGTTCGAACGCGGTCCTCCTCCTCGACCTGTTCGAACGCGGTCCTCCTCCTCGACCCGCCACGGGTACTGTGCTCGCGCGTGCTACAGATGAACACGGTCAGACGGTTTTATTTTCATTGTGTAGAATTTAACTTTATTTTATAGGCTCTCATTTAGCAATTAATTGTCTTTTATTGTTCCTTTTCAAAGTATTTAGATTATTTCTTTTTTTTTACTCCTTGTTATTATTATCGCACATAAATCAATTTTTTCTAGACTGGGTTAATTGGTGAATCTTTTTTAATCACCCCGACTCAGTCTAACATTTTGGTAGCAGAACGTGGTTTTCGAAACAATTGCACAATATAGGTTTTATCGTTTCGTAGTTACACGTGTTTGACCCCATTGAGAGAATTTGGTTTGCACATATTTTTATAGTCTGTCGATTGAGTTTAGTTTAATACGAACTATAATTGTGCGATACATTTTGTTCGGATGCGTATGTGTCTGCGAATTCTGGGCTGCCTAGCGTAAATCACTCTATAAAGAAATCATTTCAAGATTACAATTTCATTTTAGCGTTCGTTTCCGAAACTAACTTTGTTTTGCATCTTCATTTTTATTTTACTTTTTTTTTCTCCAAAACAATGGATAGCGAAACAATTCTGAGAGTCAGCACACTTAAACGCAGGATGAAAACGGGCTATGGTGAAATTTCTTACATCTATTCAAGGCGAAGGAGGCCGTTCAGGATGATCAGCATGTGCTGGCTTTCAAGGGAGCCTATAGATCGTTGGATCGCTATTTCCTGCAATATGAGTCTGCCTTTGATGAGCTAGTCGTCATTCACGATGCCAAGAAAAGCAGTGCATTCCCAACTGAAGATGACACGCTGTTCGAAGTTCATATTATAAAATTTGTTCTTACTACGAGCAAATTTTTACCCCCTCCTCCTGCCCGAATTTCTGGGAGTTGACCACCTCTCTTCCGGTTTGCCCCTCCCACTAACCAGTCTTGTTATAGTACGACCTTTTGTACCCCCTCCCCGCTCCTTACAGTTTCATTCCACTAACGAATTTACTATAGTATGGGTACTCCCCCCTCCCCTCCCAACAGAAAAATCCTATTGTTTGAATGACATCACTTTTGCACGAATTACCATATAACACGTCATTTATACACCTTCGGCCTTCCCCCACGAGCCTCCTGGTGAGTGTACTATAGTAGGAGTACCCCCATTCCCCCTCCTATTAAAATTCCAGGGCGTTTGGATGACTTTTTAAAAAAATTTCCTTCCCTGGGATCGAACGCTGCACCTCACGTTCTATAGTTGAGCTCTCTACCAACAGAGCCATGAAGTCAGAAAAACCAAAAGCTGCAGTATGAACAATCATTGGTGGAACAGTTCAAGCCATTAACACAACCGCTTCAAGAACTTAAAGACAAGGTGGAGACTGTATTGATCAAGAAAGAGCCGAAACAGGAAGTTGAAATTAAACCTGAAACCTTCTTCGATTCAACCATGATTTCCGAGGGGAATACATTATTGGACCAATTGGAGGAACTTGCGCAACAACAACAGGGTTACAATGAAAAGATTCGATCATTTTCCAACGATGAACCCGAAATAAAACCTCCGACACCGGTTAAGATGATTGGTGACCAAATAGCTCCTTACTTGAACTACATTATGAAACATGAAAAAACCAACGGTGATAGCACATATGGGATACACTATGATGGTTCCGGCTGGAAGATGGGTTCTTACCCGGTTCACATTGACAATAATAACCTCATAATTGATAATGTTGCGTACACTGGAACTCCGGGTTTGTTTGCGTTGGTTTTCAAGAAACAACCCAACGATATTTATTCTGCCGAAGATTTACAAACATACAGAACCATGTTGGAACAAACCAAAGTGTATCAGAGTGAAGACGGGCGTACTAAATCAAATAAAGGATACAAGTATACGAAAATCATATCTACCCTGTTTCCACCAAACAACAAGCGAAAGAAAAATTGGATGATGATAAGAGTGAGTCAACTTCTTCGAAAACGTTTGACGAACCAGCATCAATGGATTCCACATTCGTACCTAAAGATTTACCAATGACGTTGAGCTCTGACGCCTTTCCAATTGTCAAGGGAATAAAAAGGAAACTTTCCAATCCTATTATTTCGGATGTTGAAGAAAATGACGACGACGATGAGCAATATAAATACAGAAAAAAATACAAGTCCGGAAAAGGTATATCTATGAAAGTTGGAACGTCACAAATCGACTACCGACATTGGGACGATCCTAACGAACTTTGTGACCGTTTGAGACTTTTAGTAGCCTCCAAGCAAGCTGGTAATACCGGACACAACAACGAGATTCTATCCATATTTGAGGAGCTTTACGAAGCTGGGATTATAAAAGACTTTATCCGCGTTGTATTTTAATTAGTGTAAAAATGTCCGTAGACAAGTTTGGTCGGTTCGGTGATGGAAGGGTGGCTAAAGCAGTTCGAGGTCCACCAGGAGAGGGGTTCAAATTAACCGACGATGGGAATTACGATATCAATAACAAAAAACTATCAAACGTTGGAAACCCAATCAAGCAAACAGATGCTGTGAATTTACGATCACTATACGCTATATCTGACAAGTGTGTAAAGTTGAACGAGCGCAAGAGGAAATACGATGCTGTTGGTAGGGGAATATGCAACTTGGGTGAGCCCACAGAAGATGGAGACGCTGTTGGATTGAAATATGTGAAGAAGCATTGCGTCATGTTTGACGAAAAATCTAACGACATTGATGTAAAGAATAGACTCGTAAGAAATGTTAAGGGACCACCGAGAGAGCCAAATGATGCTGTAAACAAGGCATATCTGGAGCAAGTAGCACTGCAGTTGAAGGATGATGAATGGAATTGTAGTAATAAACGATTGACGAATGTGGATGAACCGTCATCACGAAAAGACGCAGTTAATGTAGATTATCTTGTTAAAATGACGCCTTATTCACTCACTGATTGTTGGGGATTCAGATTTTTACCCTTACGGTACATAGGAGATCCCACTGAGGAAAACGATGCAGTAAGCCTAAAGCATTTCCAAAGAAATGTACCACTCAAAACGTCAAACGGTTGGTTTTTCGAGGATAAACCTTTGAGAAGTGTTGGTGATCCGCAAGATATGAGTGATGCTGTAACAATTAACTATCTCGTGAGATTATTGAGTGAAATGTTTTACGATATGCACAACGCTATAGTGCCTATTGAATTCAAAATACCGATACACATTAAAAACGCTTGGATCATGGAAAACATTGTTAACAAGTACTTTATCGATCCAACAACAAAAGTACTACGAAGTATACAATAAATTACGAATGCATCCACGATAAAACGTCAGTATCGATATATAATGGGTAGAGTAAGGAACAAACGACTCAGTCGTCAACAAACCATCAAAAGTTGCGGAATAATTGAGACGACAGGCACAGTAATCAACAAGGTAATAGACGCACTGCCAATAGAACTTCATCTTCCTGGTGGATATCAATACTGCGGTCCAGGCACAAGATTGAGAGAAAGATTAGCTCGTGGTGATCCCGGTATAAACAAATTGGATCAAGCCTGTAAGACACATGACATTGCGTACGCTTTGTACAAAGATAACGTACATCGTGGACTGGCTGATCAGCGTTAGGCAGAGAGTGCGTGGGCTCGTGTCAAGTCTTCAGACGCCTCCCTCGGGGAGCGAGCAGCAGGGTTAGCAGTAGCACCAGCAATTAAGGCTAAAGCAAAGTTGGGAGGTTCGTTGAAGAAGAAGACGTCCAAGACTCGAGACAAGAAGAAGCAAAAACAGGGGGTAAAAAAGCAAAGTGGAGGTATACTACCATTGGTTCCGATATAAGCCGGTTTGAGCGCTTTGGGAAGTGTGGTAGGTGGAGCAGCAGGTGTTGCTAAAGCTGTATCAGAGGCCAACAGCAATGCAAAAAAGTTGTCCGAGATGCAAAGACACAATCAATCTATGGAAGCTATCGCTCTCAAGGGAAAGGGATTGTACTTGAAACCGTACAAGGGAGGTGGAATGCGTAAAACTTTGAAAAATAAGGATAAAAAAAACGTCGATAGACGAAATACCAATTCGCCCCCTATCCAACATTGATCTGCTCAAATACGCTAAAAGCTTAAAGATTCCACATTTTAGAGGCGTATTCACCAGAGACAACCTTCCGAAAAAACCGTGGAAAAACGAGAGTGCTGTCGTAAATTTGGATTCTAGTAATGGAGATGGAACACATTGGGTATGCTACATGAAGAAGGAAGATTGCGTTCGATACTTTGATAGTTTTGGAAATTTGCAACCGCCGCTAGAGTTGACGAAATACTTTGGGCCATGTGTGGATGTATACTACAACTACCGTAGACATCAAGCATTTGATACTGTGATTTGCGGTCATTTATGTTTGGAGTTTTTGACGACAGTTGATCAGTAATAGTGGACGACTAGTAGCAGCATCATGTTTTGTCTAAGTGGAAAAGATTCTGTAATCAGTTGCGACATTTTCCCTCCACTCGATTTGACCGGGGGAAATTGGGAAATTGGGCTCGTGGGATTTGCCACTTACAATTCAATACCAAACGTCGAGGAAGGAGTGAATAATTTACTGCATTTCGGTTCACAAACCATGGAATTTCGTACCGGGGCTTATGGGATTGAAGATTTGAACGAGCAAATACAAGCAGTAATAAAGAAACTAAACTCTTTGGTCATCAAGGCAAACAACAACACTCAAAAGGCTGAAATTTTATCGAGTGAAACCGTCGATTTTACTAAACCTCAGAGTATTGCGTCGCTGTTGGGCTTTTCTCCGAGAGTTCTAAGCAAGAATAAATTGTACGCGAGCGATGGGATGGTAAACATAAATAAGGTGAACGTCATACGAGTCGAATGTAACGTTGTTCGTGGAGCTTACCAAAACGGACAGGAAAGTCACATTATCCACGAATTTTATCCAGCGGTGCCCCCTGGCTTTAAGATTTTGGAAACACCAAGGAACGTCATTCATCTACCAGTCAACACGGGAAGACTTCACAACATTACGATAGCGCTTCGTGATCAAGACGGCAGAGCCATAAGTTTGAGAGGGGAGACTGTCAACGTACGCCTTCATTTGAGAGATGGGTCTCGTATTTAATGAAAATCAAACCTTTATATTGCCCTCTCATCGACTCGAATCGACCAGACAGACGTCAGCGTTGAGACCATTAACAGCTGCTAACCGATCATTTCTACAATCTCTCGGTCTACAAGTTAATCGACATGTTGGCGGTAAACTCGAAAGCACATTACGACAATTCGGTAACTCAGTACGAGTATAGGAGTCATACACCCTTTACATCGACGACGTTCAACCCAAGTGACGAAGTGAGGATCGCCATACAACAACAAGAGGATTTGACTCTACCATGCGAAAGTTTCCTTCATGTTAATTGTGTTGTGACCAAGGCTGATAGAAAAACTGAGGATCTTACGCTGTAACTAGCCAGCAATGCCATTGCATTTCTAATCGACGAAATACGATACGAGCTGGGTGGGGTGACGATAGATCGGACGAAAAATGTAGGCATTACGTCAACGATACACAATTTGCTCTCACTCACTCCGGCTGATGAAAATTACGCGCATAATGCAGGCGTGGCAAGCAGTCGTGTTGACTTTGCCGGTTCGAAATTTTCCTTTTGTATCCCAATGCGGATGTTCATGGGTTTTTTCAACGACTATAAGCGCGTCATTGTGAACCAGAAACAGGAGCTCATTATTCTTCTCAGTAACACATCGGCGAATTCCATTTATAAAGAAGGAGCAGATGCTACATTCAACGATTACAATCTCAATATCCACAACATGTCTTGGAGAATTCCTCACGTAAAAGTATCGGAGACCGTAAAGTTACCACTGCTCAAGATGTTGGATCAAGACATTACCATCGAAATGCCATATAGGAGTTGGAAGCTACACGAGTATCCTACCTTACCAACTACCGCTCGTCAATCATGGACCATCAAAACATCTTCGCAAGTGGAAAAGCCGAGATACGTTATTCTGGCGTTTCAAACTTTGAGAAAAAACCACGTCGGGAGACACACTAGCACGTTTGACATGTGTAGTTTGAGAGAAGTCAAACTATATTTGAATTCACAATATTATCCGTACGATAACCTACGAGGTGATATCTCTTTGATGTATGAAATGTACGCCAAATTTCAAGCATCGTACTACGGGAAGAGTCCTCAACCCTTTGGCGTGGACTTTTTAAACAACTAGACTTTCACGTTGGAGTGCTATTCTTCAAGCAAGGAATGAAAAAGTCTGTGCTGTTGAGTTTCGACCAGTTCAACCAGCTGTCTACAGCAGTCGATTCAATCAGTTTTGTGCTTCAAAACGTCAAGACAGCCAACGTCAAAAGTTTCCAAGTCACGGATGACGTCAAAGTCGTAGTGAACTCCATCTACTTTATACCGCACGTGGAAATTAGATCTCAAGGCCGTAACATGATTTTGAATCCGATGGAATGGTACAACTTTGTTTGCACATTACCGTGCATCAAGCGATATACCGAGTACTTGAACATAAGAGAGCCCGTATTGCTGGAGCCTATTGGCGCCGTAACGAGAGGCCAAACAGTTTACGTACCACCGCCTCAACAACTCGATGGATGGGAAGCTGATCGTTTACAAGATGAAGTTTGCATTTATAAAAAGAATAAAAGAATGTACCAGTAATATTTCAATTATACGAATGGATCAATAAATGGTCTAAATTTAAATCGTAAATGTTTCTTTTCCCCTCCCCCATAGGATAAGATTAGAAATAAAGACTAGAATTAGGATTCATCAATTTATTTTAACATTGCCATACATCATCTTCGCTACATTTAATATGAAACAACGGAGTTACTGCGCAATTGTCGCACCAATTATCCAATTCACTAGCAATTTCAGCTATGAAATCCTCTGCGTTGATAGTTATAGAGTTGTACGTTACGCTATGGAACCGATGCTTTTTACTCAAAATCTCGACACACTTGGGACAAACTTGCATTCTTCTACCATTTACGGAAAAATCAATTTGCTCAAACACCACGTCATTTCATTCGCCTAGAAACGACGGCATTTCATTGGTATTTATTATAGCACGAACGTCCTTCTTTGATAGGCATCCCAAATCCATATTGTCAAAATCGTCTTCTTCGGGCATTTCTTCTTCGCAGAATAGTGTGACAACCTTCCAAATATCTTTCACGTACTTATCCAAAACTTGTGGTAGACCGAGTGTTCAATGTCCATGTAGGTGTTGGTATTTTTGGCAACGGCATATGCGCTCAATGCTTGGGATTATCTCGTCGTGTAACACCACTCATTGTCTCTGCAATATAAAGCGGAAAACGATTTATGTTTTTATCATTATTTTCAACGACTCGTACCGAGCATCATGGAGAGTAAAACAATCACTATAACCAACGACACAACTGTGTTGATTAAAAATGTACCATTGGATACTATTCTGATGATTGAGTCAAAAGGACAACGTGTGTAACGTTCAATGTGGATCAGTGGACTGAATTTCAAAAAAACTTGGAAATATATAGTTACACTTATACTAAAGTTACTGCGAATGAATAATATTCCAAATAATGTACGACAAATAAATGAATAATTTTGACGATTAAATTGTTTCTTTTTTTTACTTACCTCGATTATTTTAAGATCGGAAGTAGTTCCAATACGTTGTCCACGCAAGAGTTCCAAATTGTCTGGAATAGGTTGGCTCGGATCGAAAATTTTAACGTAGCGTTTCGGTAGGAACACGTCAAATAGTTCGCCTTCCTCGATAGGTTCTTGTAGCGTAGCAACGAGACTATCTCCGTACTGAGTATGAACAATTTTCAGCTTTCTAACCGGATAGTAAGTATTATCTTTCAATTGCTCCAATTTTAACGTTTTATTGTATTTGCAAGAAGCAGAGTTGAATCTATCGACGAATGTTGCCATTGTATGACTGTGCTCCTATGCTGGCGTATGCTGCTTATATCATGCTCCTCACGCATGCGCATTTATACTTTTGGCTACATGACAAAACTTTTAGAGGCGATAAATTCCAATTCAACTGCGCAATGGACGAGTCGAAACACGTTTAGAGATAATTTGTGCGCCAATATTAAATTCCGAGAATAGAACGCCTGGAGCTATACAATCACGTGAACACGTCATGCTATTGCATCATATTTTGAAACTTCGCAGCTATTAAACATTTCCGAGAATACTATGCAGTAGCCTGAGGCAGCTCCTATTACGTCACACTGATGAGTCATGCCCACTCTAGCGTCCCACAAGGAGGATGTCACGTCTGTCCCTCTTATACCACAAGTTTACGTTATTTTACAACGTTGCGTTGTAGCGTTGTGGATAGAATGTATGACTATAATACAGAAGGTACTGGGTTCGATCCCAGTGAAGGAACTTTTTAAAAAAATGACGTCATCAAACTTTCAGCTGTACAAGGGGGGGGGGGACTCCTACTATAGTACAGGAGGCTCGTGGGAGAAGGCTGGATGGAGGGGGGGTGTAAAAAAGACGTGTTATAAGGTAATTGGTACAAAAGTGATGTCATTCAAACAATAGGAGTTTTCGGTTGGGAGGGAGGGGAGTACCCTACTATAGTAAATTCGTTAGTGGGACGAACTGTACAGGGGGGGGGGTACAAAAGGTCGTACTATAACGTGACTGGTTAGTGGGAGGGGCAAACCGGAAGAGAGGTGGAAATTAAGGCAGGAGGAGGGGGTAAAAAAGGTCGTACTACAGTACGATTGGTTAAAATTGTGGTGGAGGCGGTAAGGGGCGGGGTGGAGGGGATAAAAAATGACGTACTACAACGTGTTTGGTCAGGGGGTGTGGCCAAAAACCTCGTACTATAGTACGAGGCGTGTTTTTCTTCCCCCACTCCAATTGAGCCAGAACTCTCACTTCCGGTTTCGCTCCCCCATTTCTTACCTACTAGTACCAATGTTCAGCAGAGGTTTCAATGGTTGAAAAATTGGAAAGGGTACCGAAACTACCTTTCAAGTCACCATGAGTCCAAGTTTTGTAGTTCCCAATGGTTATGCAAATCGTGCAAGGGTAAACTTCATTCCATGCTGTGCTTGACCTCCCCTTCAGAAGGTGAACGCTCGTCACCAGCACCACAAAGTTCTCCTGACCCGCCTTGTGTCTCATCACAATCGGAAGACTCCGTTATGCCTGTGATGTGCTCAGTATCTCAACAACCTTCTCAGATAATTATGGGTACTGTGCTTGCCGAAATTCAAGATTCGAGAGGACATTTTCAGACCGTTCGTCTCGTAATTGATTCCGGCCACTACTCGTTCATGACAAAACGCTGTGCTCAAAAGTTAGGGTTAAAAATGTCCAAATGTAATCTGAAAATATCGGGGATCGGCCAAACATCGTTTACAGGTTCCCACGGGGAAGTCGTATGCAATCTTAAGCCTAGAGGCCAATCTGCCCCTATGTTTACGGCGAATGCGTTGGTGATTAAGGACATTACGTCTTTTCTACCTACTGCCACGTTGCCGTGTTCTTTGTGGAAGAATTATCTGTCATATCCTCTCGCAGACCCGAAATTCTTCGAATCCAGTCCAGTAGATTTTCTAATGGGTTGTGACCTATTTGCCGAAATTTGGACAGGATCTTCAATTACGGTTCATGCTAATCTTCCTAAAGTTTTTCCCACAGTTTTTGGAGATGTTGTCCTCGGTAAATGCACTCACAAGGATGTTTCCAATTCAGTTGGCACTTCGCTACTCGCTATTTCACCTCTGCAAGAAATATCGATGGACCTTCAAAAATTTTGGGAGGTAGAAGAGCCGACTCCGGCTTTTAATAATTTTTGTTCTCCATGCGAATTGGCTTGTAGAATTTTCATTTCTGTCAAACACATTATCGGAAAGACGACGGACGCTACGTGGTGCGGTTGCCATTTGAAAAGGAGCTTCCTTCGTTTGAGGGATGCAATATCATGTCCCTTAGACGTTTCCATAATCTGGAAGACAGATTAACGGAAAATACCCAGTCTTCGTTCGCATTACATGAACTTTATGCGAGAATATGAAGACTTACGTCACATGCAAGTTACAACAAGTGAACCCAAATACATTTTACCTCACCATGGAGTTCTTAAAACGGATGGGCCAAATAATAAATTGAGAGTCGTTTTTGATGGCTCCACAAAAACGACAAATGGGTCGTTAAATGATCATTTCTGGGTTGGACCGAAGTTGCAAATTGATATTAGGGACATACTGTTAAATTTTCGAGCGCACCGCGTTGTTTTTGTGACAGACATCGTAAAAATGTACCGTAATATATGGGTCCATCCCCAAGATTATCAGTATCGATGTATATATTGGCGATATGATCGATCTGATGCAACACAGACTTATGAACTGAAAACGGTGACTTACGGGCTTTCATGCTCCCCATTCCTAGCATTACGGGTCATCAAACAACTGATTATTGATGAAGGTCAGCTTTTCCCCTTAGCTTCCCGAGCACTAGAGCGAGATATTTATATAGATGACGTAGGGTGGGGGGTGGTTTGGCGTTTTCCCAAGGTAGGTCCTCATCTTCTCTTCTTGAGTGGATAGCGAGGAGGCGCGACAGCGGTGGCACAAGCAGGTGGGAAGGTATGCTTGTGGTTGCTGGGCACGGAGCAATCAGGTTCTTGGTGACTGGAGTGTGGTGGAGCATGAGGCGCTGGGCTTGAGCGGCGGCGGAGAGCCTGATTAGGCGTTCGGCGAAGGGCCTGGTTAGGCATAAGGCGAAGGGCCTGGTTAGGCGGCAGCGATCCGACATCTGTGCAAGAGGCTCCAGAGTGATGGTCCTAGGTAGCTGAAGTGAAGGTGGGCGTCCGTGGAAAAGTGTAGTCCATGAAGCACCGAGCCTGGGTTGTGGGCCAGTTGGCAGGAGGCTGGCGACCATGGGAAGCGTGGGCCATGGCACGTTGTGCGTGAGAGGAGGGGGAGGAGGTGCGAAGGAGGTCGTAGTGGTATCGGTCACAGGCGCGGCGGCGGGCACGGACGAGCGGTAGCGGACAAGCACGAGCGGAAGCGAACAAGCGGTAACGGACGGGTGGTGACGGACGGTTCGAAACGGCCCTACTAATTTGTAAAAAAATGTGATGTTTTACAGTATTGAGTAGTTGATGACTAGAGTAGATACAGAGAGAAAGTGACAGAAGAGTAGTACCGACAAGACATAGCGGGAACAAGTAGAGTACAGCGAAGACTAAACTTAAGACTAAGAACAAGAGTAAAGTGGAAAGTGCAGATAGACGAAGGCCTACCGAAGGCGACGACCCGAAACTGGTCTCATTGGCATGCAAACAACAAATTCGTTACCTGGCCTGTTCCACAAGTACTCCTGTTGCCTTGATACTCTAATTTCCTTGTGGTACTACCTCTTAGCTCCAAACCCAAGCTGAATGGCTTTCCTGGAGCCAATTGTCCACAGTTATCTCCCTGTAGACGCACTTTGCATCAACCTAAAACTGTACAATTCATTTGTTAAACAAAAATCCACAAATTAGATACAGAATAAAACCCCTTATGTCTAACATGCAGCATGCAGCCACTAAAGACACATAACTACTGCTTTCCCTCCCCCCAATAAAACTTTCGCCCTCGAAAGTACATCTGCCCAGTAGGAGAAGGGAGAAGAGGCGGTCGTTGAACAGCTGGATGTGTCGTTTTCTGAAACTGAACATGTACACATCCAAAAAAAAGTGACGGCCGTAGGGCCGTACAACGAGACATAATTGCGGGTATGTGGGCGCTTGAAAATCGTATAACTAAATCGTAATATATATAAGCTTGAAGTAAAAAAAGACAGGTACCCGTCCCTTGTGTGCTGGGGTTTAGCGACAGGTAGAGCATCACGGGAGAAGCGTCATTGCCTGTAGTATCGCTGCCGTAGGAAACACAGGAATGAAAGAAGATGTACATTTTAGCTTGGCTTACCTGTTGGACGGTGGCGAGTTATATGTGCTTCATAGAACCATCACACCATTACCTGTCCTGGTGCAGCAAGTATAATATTGTAATAATAATTTTTGCGCAGCCTGTAACATAGTCAGTATTAGTGATCAAGAACAATTTACAGGTAAAAACAAAAAAACAAAAAAACAGGGTTTGCTTATGTACATGCTCCCGTTCGTTGATGCGAGGCCAGGGTTTGACCTGGTCTGTTGCTTAGCGCGTGTTTACCCCTTTGCGCTTGTTCCCTCTTATTTTGTTTTGATAGGAGGGACCGTCAGGTACGCTAGTTTGGCCATCAGTGACTACCAGTAGAGAAGAGTGGTGGGCGGGATCATCGCCCGGGCGCCGTGTTGCCCAGCTTTCAGGGTTCCACCCCTGCCAAGCTGTGGGCACGCCGGCTGGGAAGGAGAGTGGAATGGATGCGGAACGACTTAGTAGTAAATGCCAGTGAGTGGCGGTAGAGAGTCGTCCCTTTGGATAAGCGTGCGAGGCGGGGGGGCCATTGTCCCGGCCTGCACGGAGGAGCGGTAGACACTAATGTTTAGTACAACGTTCCCAGCTGAAATACAGAGGGCCGTCACCCTATTGTTTTATGGATAGAGCATTGGTAAAACTTCTCCGAATGTAATTCGCGAATAAGACTCTCTGTTCCAATCTTATTCGGGTGACGCCGTACATTCTCCCTAATCGCGTGGTGTGACTTCGCGCCCGAATGCCAGTTGCATTGCCCTATGAGGAAGTAATTCAGCGTAAGGGAAGTGGGTGGTGCGACGGGAGTGACCTGATGTCCCCGCCTTGTGGGCTGGTCGGGGGCATGGGAGGGATTATACGGCGCTGGAGCAGGCAATTGGGGTAGTCACTGAGGGCAGATTGAGTGGGGTGGAGTGATGCTCCGATTCCCCATGGAAGGTGCGTAATCATCATTCGGCCCTTTTTTAAACTAATTTGCTGGCATAACTATTTAGAGAAGCAAGCTTTTATTTACAGTCGCACCAGGCCAATGCTCTCCAACCAGCATTTGACGTGGTGCATAGTGCGTTGTGCTCAGCTCATGTGACCATTGATGGGATGGCAACACTCAGTGGGCGCTGATACCACGGGATGGTCTTACATACTAGAATAGCTACTCCTAGAAGGACTGCGACAGCAATTGTTGAGCCTGCTGTCCAGTGAAAAACGCGCCAGTGATGGGTTCTCATCTGGTCATCGTGATATGCCGCATCCAGCTGTGCAATGGCTTGTTGCACTGACAAAGTGGACTCGGGGGATGGCAACTTGTCTAATAGTTCCTGAAGATTTCCATCCCTGAGGAGCAACTGTGCATGTAGGGAGAGGAGCAACGAAGACTCATTTTTCAGCAAGGGGAGGAGGGGGTCAGATAGGCCCTGAAACTGTTTGAAGGCTTCCAGCTCAATGGTGTTGTGCTGGGTGATAACCAGGTCAGGTCCTGCTATAGAACAGGTTGGCAATTCCGGGAGTTCCCCGCACTGCTGGATTGACAACGTATAGGGAACTTGGGGGGTGGGGGGGGGCAGTTAACCGTCAGGTTCACGGTACCCCGTACAGAATATATCCAACGGTTGCTCACGAACTTATACACAGGACGTTGGTAGCGTGAGATATATCTGGGGCAGTGCGTTAGGTTACCATTCAGCAGTGACAGTTCGCAGCTGGGGCTTGTGGCAGGTGAGAACGGACGTGACGTTTGGCAGATAGCTGGGATGCCGGTGGTGCAGGTCTGTAGGTCCTGTTCATTCAGGAGGCAGTACAGATTGGCATCTGCAGACCATGCTATATAGTCATGCATCGTTCCCCAGGTCACCCATGAGTTGATTGACTCAACAGATAGTGGGAAGAGGTGAAGCTTGTACAGCTGGAATGACATGTGTGCGCTGAGCAGTGGCACCGTGATGGCGCACAGTAGGTCGTCAGCTGTTGTGCCTATTGTGACTTTAGCTACGCTGTAGTACCAATAGAGCTCTTCCGTTGACGGGTCGAATGGGAGGCTCAGGTTACTGTGGAGCTGAACGGAAACCTGTTGTAGTAAGTTCCTGAGCACAGTGGGCTTCAAAAGCTCTGGGGTTAGACTTCCGTTGCTGGCTGCAGCAATCGCAGCTTGCAACGCAGCCAAATTGGAGGTGGCTGAGTTGAACTCCATGAACGTCTCTGTAACCTGGGTGTTCCAAGCCAAAAGTGCAATGGTGTTTGCCCTAGCCAACGGTTGGGTCGAGGTTACCAATGTTTTCCTGTAAGACCGTTTGCGTCGTATTGAACTGCTGAATGAGTCCCCTCAGCACGTATGTGTGGTTAGCTATCCTATCCTCCTCATCCTTTATGATGGAGAGCTGTGCTTTCCCAGCGTGCACAAAAGTATCGTGTTGATCCTTCAACTTAGGCTTTAGATGGTTGACCTCATCGTCCGTAGCCACCCCAAAGAGATAGTGGTACGCTTGTCCTAAGGCGGGGGGGGGGGGGAGTGTTCTCTTGCTGATAGTGTGCTGGTGCAGGGAATACACAAGAAATTCTAGTTTTTCTGAATAGGCCTTTGCCTGTGATACCAGCCAATGCATTTCCCACTGAATGTTTGGACGCCCTTTTATCATAGTGGGGTCCAAGTTCGCCCCAAGTGCGCTACATCCGCCTGAAAGAGCTTACCCGTGCAGTATAACTCCGTCAAGTTGTAGTGGAGGGCAATGTGCCATGTGGCAATGTGCCCGATCGGAGCTGGGACTGTGCTGTTGTGGCTGCAAAGAATATCGTAACGAGAAGGGGAAAGTTGGCCATCCTGCTGAAAAGAACTGTAATTAGTAACATTTTGGATGGGAACCCCCCCTAGTGTCGTAGAGGTATTTTCACCTGTTGCTTTGTCAAGCTAGTTTGATTCGCCATGTGAGGATTAAGGGTATTTGGAGCTACAGAGGTTGTAGCGTGATATACCCGGCTGCCTGTACTGCCTCTCGCGTGCGCTTTCGGTGGTCGCGTTGGAGGGAAGCTCTGTGGGGGCAGCCTGTACAACATCAGAAGGCTCTCGGAGCAGCTGTGCCAAGGGAGTGGGGTCGTCGTCAGGAGTTGGTCCTTCGGTTTCTTGCCACTCAGAGTCAACGTCAACAGTCGGGTTCTGTTGCGGTAGGGGCATGTCAGCTGGTCTGGGGAGTGCACGCTTCAGTCGTGATGTGTGTACTGTCGTGTCCCGGTTCTTTAGCCTCAAGGCAACATTTTGCATGTTGTATACCTTGGTGATCTTGTAGGGTCCTGACCAAAGCTTGGTGAATTTCTTGCACTTGCTTTGTTTTATGGCGAGCGTGTGCAAGTAGACCCTATCACCTGGCTTGAACCGGGGGTCTGATTTTGTTGCGTTAGTCCGTCTTCTCACCTTGTCTGTAGTCTGGCCCTGCATCCTGGCTACAGCGTTCCACATATGGCAGAGTGTCTCCCTTAGGTCCTCGATATGCACAGCTAAGGGCTCTGTGTTGGGGGTGAGGGAGAATTCATCTCTGGCAGGCATCGGCATAGGCCTGCCGAAGACGACTGTGTAGGGAGGGGATGATGTGGAGCCGTTTGGTTGGGAGTTGAGGACGAGCTCTGCTATTGGGAGCTTGTCATCCCAATCATTTTGTTAATCTTTAACAAAATGCCTCAAAATTCTAGCAAGGGACTTGTGCACGATTTCGCATTGCCCATTGCTAGCAGGATCATAGGCCGTAGTGTTAATCTTCTCGATGTGGAAGAATTCACAAAGATGACGGATGAGATCCGACGTAAAGTTTCTACCCTGATCCGAGAGTAGGCGGGCACAAGAGCCAAAACGTGTTATGTGGCAGACAAGTTTTTGTGCCATTTCCTCTGTAAACTGTGTTTTCAATGGGTAGAACTGTACGAATCTGGAGAATTGGTCCAAGATGGTTAGCACGTACTTGTTACCATCTTTAGTCAAGGGGAGTGGACCCACAATGTTTATGGACAAGGCTTCAAACACCTCTTATGGTTCCCTAAATTCCCCAAGTGGAGGCTTCTGTCTCCCATAATCGTTAAATAGGGCACGTTTGGGGCAAGATCTGACATACTGGGCAACATCGCATTTCATGTTGGGCCAATAGTACTTTGCTTGGACTAGCTTCAGTGTGTTATGCTGTCCTCTGTGGCCTGCTTGTGGCGAGGAGTGGGCAAGATCCATGAGTTTAGATCTCAATGCTTTTGGCAAAACTAGACGCAGTTCACCCGCATAGGATTTGCGTACTAGTAGCTCCGGATCTGTTAGCAGGTAGCGAGGATGATTGAGCATTTTCAAGCAAAAGAGGTCTTTCGCTTGCTCTTCGCGCAGCTGGTTCACGTCCATGACATGTATGGAGGTGGTTGTGAATGCTCGCAATAGGCCATCTGCATTGGAGTTTGCCTTGCCTGATTTGTACTTGGCGGTGTACGTATACTCCTCGAGGACTAGGGACCAACGAAGGAGACGAGAATTGGTGTCCATCATTTGGTGTAAGTAGCGCAGGGGAGCATCTCGGTCTGTGTGGATCTGTGTGAATCGTAAATTTGACTCCCCACAAGTACTCTCGGAAGTACTTCACTCCAGTGAGGAGTTCCACAGTGAGGAGTTCGAGCTCTGTGGCTGAGTAATTTGACTCAGCCTTGTTCAGTGCTTGACTTGCATAGGCACTGGGTGCTCAACTCCTTCATGGATCTGACTGAGGACTGCATCGAGCCCCTTTGTGGAAGCGTTGGTAGTCAGGATGAACTCCTTACTCATGTTAGGGAACTTTAGAATTGGCGGGCTTAGGAGTTTCTGTTTGAGGTCTTCATAAGCCATTTGCCGTTCCGTTGTCCATTCAAAGGGTGTGTCCTTTTTTGTGAGCTCCGTGAGTGGTTTGGCTATCTTCGAAAAGGATGGCACAAACCGGCGGTAATAAGAGCAGAGCCCCAAGAATGCCCTTAGCGTGGTGAGAGTCGTTGGGACAGGGAAATCCCTCACCGCATCCAACTTCCTATTGTCAGGCTCTACTCCCTGGGCGCTGACTATGTGGCCCAGGTAGTGCACTTTTTCTTGCTTAGGCAAGTGGAGCTTTAAGTTGGCCTCTCTAAGGATGACTAGGAGGTTGCAAAGATCTGCAACCTGTTCCTGCCATGAGGCGTGGGATATTGCCATCCTTTGAAAAGTGGCTGGTGCATTAGATAGCCCGAATGGCATCTTTTGGAAGCACCAGGCTCCTGACTCTGTGACAAACCCAGTCTTCTCGATATCCTCCTCCTGCACCCGGATCTGGTGATATCCACTACGCAGATCTAGGGTGGTAAAGTATTTTGAACCGCACATTCTGTCGAGGCAGTTCTGTACATGAGGGAGCGGATAGAACTCAGGGGTGGTGATGGCGTTGACTTGCCTGTAATCCACCACTAGTCGCCAAGAGACATGAGTTTCTCCGTCGACGAGAGTCTTCCTTCAAGTTGTCCTGGATGATGTTTTCCATAATAGACTTTTGCTTGAGGGGTGTGGTGTACTGCCACGCATGAGTAGGTTTATCCCCTGTTGGGACAGTGTGCTCAACCATGTTCGGGTCACCGAGTTTTTCAAAGCCTGGGAAACTGAAGACATCATGGTAACCTACTAGGTCCTTGACAACAGCTTCTCTTTCAGGGAAGTTTTCCAGTTTACCAAGAAGGAGGCTTTTAAACACTTGCTGTTGTTCCCCTTGGGGGTCTTCTACAGTGGGCGAGGGAGTAGGTACCTCGCAGTCGTGGGAGTGAGCCGTGGGTACCGCGGCAGCATATAGGGTTGGGAGTTCTACGTCAGACAATTGTAGATCTCCCAAGTTAGCGTGGTGGTCAAGTGTGTCGTTGTTGCACCCGCATTTAAAGCCAGCACTGTGGTGGTGGGGCCATTGCCGTGCACCGATCTGGCATAGTGCAAGTTGGGGATTTCGCTAACCTGGAAAAATTGGATGTGGAAGTGGCCCTTTTCTGCAAGCTGGCATCAGGACCATTGAATTAGGCGGGATTGCCAAGTGAGTGCTGGTTACCAAATAGGCCCTGGCACGTCTATGCTCTCGCTGCTTTGGGGCACTGTTGCCGGAAGAGCTGGAGCGAAAGTAAATTTTGCGATTGGGAACGTCAAGCCATGCATTGTTTGCGTCTAGTACGTCCAGGCCAATCAGGGCAGTTAGTCCGTCGGGGAGATCCGTAACTGCTGCTGTCGTTGTTTCCCCATACAGGTGCAGATCAGCGCCGGTAACATCGCGTATTGCGTGGAGAGTGGGGACAAGGCGAGAGTCACTGACTATGTTTCCCCCCTGTGACCCGTTTGGGGCCGACGTGCTCGGCAAAGGGGGTGGCGAGTCCGGCGGCTTCTGCCCATATTTCGGACCGCCCACCCGGTGGTCTGAGGGCCAGTGCCCCTTCTTCTTGCAGTTGCTGCAGTACTTTTGGCCACCTTCAACAGCAGCTCATAGAACTTATGTAACGGGGCAATTTCTCCCTAAGGCTAGCAATAGTGTAGAGATCCTTCAAGCAGTGTCATTAGTCGATCACAATAGTCAACCGATTTTCCTTTCAATGGATGAAGAAAGTAGCAAGAAGGTTTTAAGGCTTCAGTGGAATCCTGTGAGTGACTGTTTCCAGTTTAAAATTCAAACCCAGGCAGTGGCGTGTACCAAAAGAGGAGTCCTAACTTTTGTAGCCAAGATGTACGACCCCCTTGGCTTTCTGTCTCCATACGTAGTCCTTCTCAAGGGGTTTATTCAAGAATTGTGGAAAATGGGATTAGATTGGGATGACTCCATACATCTCAGCAATCGAGTGGAATGACGAAATTCCCTGGAACATATCGATGCACTATCATCCATTCGAATTCCACGTTCCGCCAGTAATGTTAAGCCGTTCACTTATCACATTGTAGGATTCTGTGATGCCTCAATGAAGGCGTACTGTGCAGTCTTGTACATCCGCATCATTGAAGAATTAATGTGCATCTGCTTACTGCCAAAACCAAGTTGACACCGTTACGAATTATTTCTATCCCACGTTCAGAATTATGCGGGGCTTACTTGCTATACAAATTATATAAATCTGTATCTAGTTTCTTGAACCTGCTCGATGGCCAGCAGTCTTTGGACCCCTCATTTTTTACAGACTCGATCATTGTACTGGGGTGGTTGGAAACTCCGCCACACATGTTAACTACTTGTGTAGCGAATAGAATCTCCGAAATAACTACCACACTTCCCTCCACTCAGTGGAAACATGTGGCTTCTGTTGATAACCCTGCTGATCGCGGATCTAGAGAAATGTTGCCCAATGATCTTATGAACCACCAGTTATGGTGGTTTGGACCTACGTGGCTGGCAACCCCCATTTTTGAATGGCCGTCATTTTCATTTCAGCCGGCCAATCTGCCTGAAATCAAGCCAAAATCCGTCCTGCTCTCTGCCCAATATTCCTCTTTCATAGTTGACATCATTAAGAGACATTCTTCTTACGTTAGATTGTTGAGAGTTATTGCTTTGGTTTTACGATTTATCGACAATATTAGAAATACTCAGTGTAATCGAAAGGGGTGCATCACTCTATTAGAGTTAGAGGAGTCACTATTAACTTGCATAAAACACACACAAAACTTCTACATTTTCCGCAATAACTCCACTGAACAAGTGATGACACGGTTTGCCAAGCTGAACCCCTTTATCGACAGTCAGGGAGTGCTCATGGTGGGCGGTAGACTTAATCATGCAAATATTCCATATAATCAAAAACATCCGGTCCTTTTACCAAACAATTGCCACTTATCCGTACTCATTGCAGATTACTATCATAAAATCCATTTACACCCTGGCCCTTTTCTTTTACAAGCCTTAATTCAAACTAGATTCTGGATCCCTGCCCTACGAAGATTGGCACAAGCACGCACCTTTCAGTGCATCAAGTGCTATAAGTTGAAGGGTCATATAGAATACCCCCAAATGGCAGACCTCCCGTCTTTCAGACTGAAAGGTGGGCGCGCCTTCTCCTCAGTTGGTGTGGATTTTATTGGCTCCTTTATTTTGAGAGAGTCTTTGCGGCGCAAAGCAGCCACATATAAATGTTATATGTGCCTCTTTGTTTGTTTATCCATCAAGGCTGTTCGCTTAGAACCGGTCAGCACTCTATCCGCTAAGGGGTTTCTGGCATGTTTGGATCGATTCGTTTCACGAAGAGGGCTCCCCATAGAAATTGTGTCTGATTGTGGCAGTAACTTCATAGCAGCATCGTCACACCTCAAATACATTTGGAAGGGGTTTAAGGGTAATAACCTCCAGCAAGATTTAGTCCTTCATTGTGCTGTGAAAGGTATCCATTGGCGCTTTAACCCTCCTTCTGCTGCTCATTTTGGCGGTATTTGGGAGGCGGGCATTAAATCAGCCAAACGTCTTACCCAAAAGGAAGCAGGAGGAACTTCTTTAACCTTTGAAGAATTTACTACCCTGCTCTCTAGGTGTGAAGCAGTTTTAAATTCAAGGCCCATATGCCCACTATCAGCTGACCCTTCTGAAAACGAGTATCTCCAGGACACTTTTTAATTGGTACTCAAATTTGTGCGCCCCCTGAAACACCGTTGTTGGACACCAAGTTACGTCTGCTGGATCGTTGGCAATTGGTTTCCCGAATGACCCAGCATTTTTGGCAAAGATGGGGGGTAGAATATTTATCTACTTTGCAGTCCAGACCAAAGTGGCTTAAGTGATCAAACAACCTAGAGGTAGGACAGTTGGCCCTTTTGAAGGATGGCAATGTTCCAGCCCTGCACTGGCCTCTTGCCCGTATCATTGAGACCCATCCAGGGAAGGATGGCATCGTTTGGGTTGTGACTATTCAAACCCCTACCTCAACATATAAAAGACTGGTAGTCAAGTTGGTACCACTTCTTCCTTTATATAACTCCCATTATCCTGAAGACTCTTTAGAAATTTGAGATTCCCCAAATTTGGCGGGCGGTTTATGTTCAGGCAGCTCAGAAGGAAGCTTGTTTCACAAAAGCGATAACGCTGAGGTCTTTTTCGTTTTTTTTTTCTTTGTTTCATTATTTATTTCGTTAAGGAGCAACAGTGACTCCTCAAGCTCTTCACATCAAAAAAGGTCCCGGAATCAACCCGTAGCGGATTGTAGGCGATTGCGTCTCTACGCGCTCCTGGGGGAGGGGCGGCTCTTCCGGCAATCGGTCTCTCGTTTTCTACTAGTGCTCAATCTGCTAACGACCTGAACCTGAACCGCAATAGCATTTATTCCTTTTTGACGAATTGGGCCACAGGATCATCAGAATTCCGCCCAGTTCGGAAACTGTCTCCAGTTTTCATACACTGCAGCCGCCAATGTATAGATCGGAGTTAGGTTCTCCATCATCTACCACCGCTCCATCTTCGAACGCAGTCCTCCGACTCCTCGAACCACCATCTCGCGCGTGCTACAGATGAACACGGTCAGATGGTTTTATTTTCATTGTGCAGAATCTAACTTTATTTTATAGGCTCTCATTTAGCAATTAATTTTCTTTTATTGTTCCTTTTCAAAGTATTTAGATTATTTATTTTTTTCCCCTCCTTGTTATTATCGCACATAAATCAATTTTTTCTAGACTGGGTTAATTGGTGAATCTTTTTTAATCATCCCGACTCAGTCTAACAATACACGCCAACTCGTCCCTTCATAAATCCATTTGTGTTGATGGTTTCGTAGTTACGTACTCGCCAGTGATTTAACGAAGTTGTGTTATAACTAGTGACAGGTCAATGAATCAGCAAACGTAAAGCACTATCGGTATTGAGACCAACTTTTTATATTCTAAATGCGATACCGAAGTTTTAATATTTTGTCTGAATGCTAAAGTGATTAAATTATTTGGGAGAGCGATAAAAATTACTGTGAGCACGATAATAAAGCTAAAACAAGTTTTGAGAGTTGTCTGGTTTTAAGTGGTACGTTCCATGAGCCATTGAGTACTACTTTATGACACAAAACACTCAGTTACTGTTGAGCTACTTGAATGCTGTAATGCCTCGCCGTTCGTGGCATTACGACTTCCTCAGCAAGTAAACAGCAATCATTTGAGACCAACTAAGAGTCGAGCTTTCCTAAAAAAAAAACAATTATTTAGCTGACCGACTTTGAATTGAGAACATGCATCATAGAGCGGATCACAGTGGTATCAGTGCGACACTAGTCCTAACTTCATGGTTACTGTCAATCGGTTGACATAGCACTAGTGTGCTGTTCACTCAAGTCCTGAGAAGAGCGAGAGCGCCAATTTCCTGTTATTTCCACTGAAACGAAATTGAAGCATTGCAGTATGTGAAAATGACGTTGACATTACAGGTTGGCAATGATGGATATTGACGAGCACGAGATGATTCTCGCCACACATTTTTTTTTTCATTCAATTCGATTTTGGATTTATCGGCAACGAAACCATAACCCTATTTTTGTCAATTACGAAAAAAACGGGGAAGGAAATTAGCGGCTACAACAACGAAGCCCGTTTCAACGTTCGAATGAGCGTGACAGCGATAGATGAGTTTTGTGATATTAAGCCCGTCAGCCACTTTAATTGTTCTCTTCAATTCGTCAGCAGTTGACGGGTTGAGATTTTACTTCGATGGATGAGGAATAAACCAAAACTGCACCTTCGTTGTCAATTTAATTGACGGCCGACGCAGAGTGTCGTCTCTAAGTGGTGGTGTACCGCACTCGTTAGCCCCCCAACGCCCTTCAACAGGCGAAGGTTTTAGAGGTTGGGTAGCACTGAATCCGCTGGGAAAAATAATCCTAAAAGCTACATACCCTAACGGCAACACTTAATTACGCGTTCTTCGTGGTCTTCATTACCTTTGGTTACATAATTTCTTTCATTCAAAGGCCATTATGAATCCAGATTTACGAAGATTGCCAATTGACTCGAATGAACTAAACAATAAGCAAGAAGCAAAGATCATTGAGAAGCATGTGATTTTCATGGCAAAGTGAGATTTTTCTGATGAAGCGGTGTTAGTAATGGATTTGTAATTACCAAATTGCCAACTTGATAAATTATCTTTCCGGTCCTCGGCAATTCGTTCCCTAATTGTACTGCATAACACATAGGGTTCATAAATTAACTTCTAAGTCAATGCTTTCGCATGCAGGTGCCCCTCGAGATTCCTTGATTCAGAGTAATGGTACTGGTGGGTTAATACACCATTTGAGAAAATCGGTGACAATCTGTAGAAATACTAGATAAATTAAATTTCATAGAAGTTGGCAACCTTAGCCATGACCAACCAATTAGCGGTTACACTCTAGGGAAGTACCGTGCGGCAGGAAATCAACCCCAAGTGTGTTGTATAAGGATTTCCTGTCACCCCAAGATTAACCAAGCCTAGCAGCCATAGGCTCTTTGTTCCAATTAAGGAGTGATATTATGAGGCTTGCCGATTAGGTGATTAAATGGCTATGAAAATCCTACCCCGCAGATCCTCGCAAGGAGGGTTGTTTCCGTTGTTGGATGTAGTCGCCGAGTATTCACATTGTATTATCCCTCGAGCTGATGACCCCACCTGGGTAAAGCCGCAGATCCAAGGTTTCGCGAAACAGTTCTTAGCAAACTCTGCAAGTGGCCGTATGGCGGGGGCTTGAAATTACGTGAATATGTTAAAAAACATTATTATCGCTACTGTTAAATTTTTATATCTGTTCATTGGACTGTAAGAGGAACATTTATTGAAAACAATAAACAGGTATTAACTATTTAAAGCATTCTTCTTCAAAACAGTTTTCGAGAAAAATGAAAAAGCCTTTCTTATCGATGGAAATCGCGCAAAAACTTAATTTCGCGTCGACAAAAAATAAAAACCAAAACAAAAAAAAGAACCAGTACATGGAGGGACACATCATCAACATAGGCGAATCGCTCGCAGCCAGTCTTCATGAGCCTCCTGAAAAGATGACACCTTGGCACCCTGGGGGTTTTTTACGTCCTAGGACCATGCTCTGTGGGCAGCCCTTCTCAATCTCTCTCTGGACGAATATTGCCTGCATTCGATCGTAGCAGTACTGTCTATTAGGTAACTTGTGGTGAGCAAGTACAACAGTTACCTACCACTAGTAGGGACCTTTAAGGTCATTGACGAGCGCTTGCCATCAAAGGTTGCTCCCCTGATATCAATCACAACTGTTGCGACGTACTTAGCCGGTGCTAGCAGGGAAACATGCTGAATTTCGACGATGACATCATGCTTGGACCTTCCTTGGTACACTCGTATTGCCTGCCTGTGAGGATGTGGCCAAAGACTCCTTCGAGGGACTGCAACATCAATATTTCTAATGTTTTACCTAATAGGGGAAGAAGACAGAGGCGTCTTCATTATTGCGAGTCTGGCCAACTGCAGTAACCTTCTTCTTGAACAGCAACGACATGCGCAGACTTCTACTCAGTGGACAGCTGTCCAACCTGCAGATAGTCATTAAATAAATTAAGGCTGCTGGAGTCTGGCTCATGGGAAGGGTGGTCCATGATCAGGTCCTTTGCTGCCTCAAGTGTGTGCAGGATTTGGGACCGAATTCTCCTGCCGTATCCTCTGTGTGACCATAAAAGAGAGCTTCAAAGAGGCTTAATGCACGCGACACTAACATAAACAAAATATTCCACAGATAACACTGCACAGACTTAAGTGGCTGAACATGACTCAAAATTACTCATAACGAGCCAAATACAGTCCTGGTAAGTAGCTCAATAGAACGTAGAATGATCCCCTAAGTAGGTGCGGCCTTCAGAGTGAGGTGGTGGGAGAGAAACTCAGTTTCCCAATGTGGCTGATAGCGTGTGCCCCACTCACTGCACCACTAGTGGCGGAGAGCTGGCTGTGAGTATCAGCCAAAAAATCCCTCATCATAGTCGTAGTTCCGATAGGTGTTCGGATTGGCAGTTGTGGCGCATGAGGTGTCTCCCTTGATCATCAATGGACCAACGAAAGGGGCTAAAATCAATATACCTGAGGAGGAGCCCCCAGGACACGGATTTGAGCAGCTTTCGGGCATATGACTGACACATACAATTGAACTCACAAGCCAGCCTGCTTCTCTTCTTCCCCACCAACAAAATTAAGAAACTAATCAACATCATGAATAAGCTGAAAGAACGAAAAGTAGCTTATAGAATGCCCCTAGCGCCTCGTCCTCGGGATTGCGCTCAGCTGGCAGGTATGAGATCTAATGCATTAAATGAGGGTCTAAGCTGATGTGTTTGAGGGTCTGATGCGTGACCTGGTTACTCGTTACCTCATTAATTTGAATATGCTGGCAATGACAGCTAGTAGCACCCAAGCAACAGCCTCCCCAGCCACTGCCCCTTTTTTGGAGACTGTGGAAGCAGATGCGATGAAAGAGCTGTGTGAGGCAATTACCCAGCAGCCAACTCAGGTTCACCAGGAATGAACAGGGCCCATCAACAAATGGCAACCCCACGACACACTGCAGTACAGCCCTCCTCCCATCTGAAGGGATCGGAGGCCAAATGGCAGCCTGCCAGGGCCAGGAAATTGTAATAATAATGCGGGACAGCTGGGCCGAGTGAAATTGCCGTGCAAGTGCCTTCCCTAAAACCAGGCCACAAGAAAAGAAAGGGGGCTCCCCCTCTTACACTTTCCCCAAAAACTATCGCTGTAGAAAGGAAAAAGTCGTAAGGCGCACATGCGACGAAGGAGACGCTGGTCCCTCCAAACCAAATACTTTGGAAGCCCTGATGGGGAATGTCCGGGCCGAACCCTAATTGCCTAGGCGCTGGACGTCTGCACTGCGGTATTGGTGACCAAGGCACGTACAAGCCTCTCCACTAAGAGGGAGAGGCTCCATGCATTAGCCATCAAACCTTCAAAAGAAGACCTGGCCCAACAACTCGTCGAGCAGCCACATACCACATCTCAGTAAGGCGTGCAAGCATGTGGCCTCCATCAAGTGAGCCAACTGTGTTAACCGCAAACCAGAGAAGGCCTCACACTCTACATGAGATTCACGCTGCACCATCTGAAAGTAAGCGATTGCACTCCAGGAGTCATGAGTAGACTATTATTAGGCTGAAAACTGTTCGAATCCTTCAGCACAAAACAAATAAGAGTTTCTTAGTTATGGCTGAGTTTCTACGAAGCAAACTTTAAAACAACGCTTCAGCATTATGCCATACAAGAACTATACATAGGTTCCAAAACTCTTGGCCTGGTGTAAGATATTGAAATTTAAACTCGTAATCGGTTAAGATTTACTAAATAAAATGTCTAGACTACTTTCTTGCTCGAACGCTCATAACGTAATAAGTTTATTACAAACACAAAATGTGATTGATACAATGGAGTCGTAACTAACAAAACACGTGATCAATTTTGATGTGAAGCCGACAAAAAGTTTTAAAACGACAATGCTGCAAACCGTCACATCTCAAGACTTTCCCTCATTGGAGATTTTAAGATGACCTTCATCCACGATCATAGTTCCTGACAGATTGCCGTGAGTCGAGGCTTGGCGAGAGGCTTCGTCAACACATTGGTCAAATGAAACTCCGTTGCTATTTTCTCAACCACAAGTTCCTTGTTCATAACTTGCTCACGAACGTAAAAATGTCGAGTACGCATATGTTTAGTGCGCCGATGAAACTCTGGATTCTGAGACAAACGAATTGCAGCTTCATTGTCTACATGGAGAACCGGCGTTTCCCTGAGCAGCACTAATTCTGATAACTGGCGTTTTAACCAGATGACTTCCCTTGCAGCTACCACTTCTGCTTCAGTTGTCGATTATGCAACTGACGTTTCAATCCTTGGTTCTGTGTCCCATTTAAGTATCGAAAAATCCTCTTCACTTTAACACGGTCAACTTTTGATGGATTTTCCAGTGTCCTAGAAACAACTCCAACAGCAATGTCCGCTCTCGTAGCAGTAATGAGATACATCAATGCACCCACTGCTTGACGATATGGGTACACAACGTTAACTTCTTCTTCTTCTCTTGTTTCTTCAGTCTTGTCAACTTTCCCTGATTTTATATCTTCTTTAACTATTGGCGTAGGAGCTGGTTCGCAGTCTTTCATCCCAAAACGATCAGAATTCTTTTAACATGGGTCTTTTGGTGAACAAAGATTGAGCCATCTGACTTTCGATCCAGCTCAATGCCCAGGTAGTAGCTTGCAGACTTCACAGCTATGTGAAATTCTCGTTCCAACATTGAAAAGAACTCCGTTAGGTGTCTGGGATTAGTAGCAGCAACTAATCCATCATCCACGTACAGCACGACCAGAATTTGCTCGTCCCCATTTCGTTTGATGAATAAACACGAATCAGCTGTACTTTGTACGAACCCCAAAGAAATGAGAAATGCAGCAAACCTCATGTTCCGGCAACGAGGTGCTTGCTTGAGTCCACAGAGACTTCGTTGCAGATGATTAACTCGGTCGGTGCCATCTTCGTACCCCTCGGGTTGGTACACGTAAATTTTCATCGGTTTCATCGGCGCACTAAACATATTCGTACTCGACATTTTTTCGTTCGTGAGCAAGTTATGAACAAGGAATGGAATGGGAGCCAATGCTGCAGTGGCCTGCATTGACCCATAGACATGCTCTCTATCACCCACCTGAACAGACAGCACTTAGCTGCACATAGTGTCTGATGATGCAAACACCAAATCACCGTTGTGGAGTTCTCCAACCCTGGATGGGGCAGGCGAAGCATATATAGAGTTGCTCACCTAGTGGAACTTGGTTGGGCCGAGAGGAAGTTGTGCGTAGACGTCACATCCGTGCACCATACCCTACTACTCAAATTGTTGGGTTCACGTGTCATACCAGGTACAACGCACAGTGATCATAAGCTTATTGACTCTGCCATTGCAGATGACAACATTCTCTGCAGAGACACACGTGAAAAGCGATATCGCACATAAATTGAGGACTGGCCACAATTTTCTAGGGTATTGGAAGGTGAACTGCGTGCTGTCTACACCAGTCTAATAGTGCAAGCTGCGTAACGCGAAGAGGTGGACAGCAAAGTGGACATACTTACCACAGCACTGCACTCTGCTGGGCTCTCTGTACTAGAGCAACAGAAGCACAGGATGATCAGAGTCCCACGGTGAACTGACGAACTTAACCCCCGCAAGCACAGAGCAACTACAGCCGAAAGGATGTACCAACACCTGAGCCACAAAACATTTGAAATCTTGATGTTGCAGTCTATTGAAGGAGTCTTTGGCCGCAACCTCATAGGCAGGCATTACAGGTGTACCAAAGGAAGATCCGTGCAAAATGACATTGTCGAAATTCAATATGTTTCCCAGCTGGCACTGGCTATGTACGTCGTAGCAGTTCTGATTGACATCAGGGGAGCGTTTGACAACCTTTGGTGACCAGTACTTCTCAATGAAGACCACCTAGCCTTCTTTTCGTATTAGGCAAAACGTAAAAAATCCCAAGGGTGCTCGATAATTATTAAAGTTTACGTATCTGTTAGGTGAGTCCGTCTCCTCTGGCTGGTGTGTTGCTGGTGGCAAGCGCTTTCGATATAAAGACATCATCGTCTGGCCGTTAAGTCAGTACTGGAGTCAGTCAGTTGGTCGTGGTCTTTATATATGAAAGGAAGGTAAAACGGGATCGGGTCGGCGAAGGGGCGGGGAAGGGTCGGGGAGAGGAGGTCATGTACCTCGGGGAAAACCCCTAAGGTGAATGGAACGTCTTGAATGATCTGTCAATTGTGGAATTTCCGTCTTTTTTGTGTGGGGTGGTCTGTAAATCCGTCAGTTGGTTGTTTTCGTTTGTGTAATGTTTTGAGTGGTGTGAATATGGTGTCGCATTTTGTGTTGATTTGTTCATTTATGATCTGTCCATTGAAGTTTTTTTGTTTGTAAATTTCCATGTTTTCTAATATGTTCAATTTTCGTCCTTTGTATTGTTTGTGTAGTAAGGTGGTACAGTCCTGTATTTTGGTAGGTTCATGTGCAAAGTTTGAATCGTCTTTGTTCCTATTAAGAGATTTAATGTGTTCTGAGTATCTGGTCCGTATTTTTCGTCCTGTCTGTCCTATGTATGCGTTTGTACAAGTACAAGTTATTTTATATACCCCACTTTGGTCGAGTGGGTCTGTCTTTTCAGTCTTTGTAGTTAGTTTGGTTCTAAGTGTGTTGTCCGTACGTAATGCGATTTATATACCTTCCTTTCGGAGGATATTAGTTATTCCGTATGTTTTTGGTCCTGTGTACGTGAATGTGCAGCGTCTTGTTAAAGTCTGTGTATTCTGTGTTTTTGAGTCGTGTGTTTTGGATTCGTATTGTCTTAATAATTTGTTTATTGTTTTTTTGGAGTAACCGTTATTTTCTGCGATGGTATTGATAGTATCAAGTTCTTTTTTGTAATTTTGTGCGGGTAGTGGGATAGTTTTTAGTCTCCGTATCATGTGTCTAAATGCACTTAGTTTATGTTGTTGTGGGTGGTTTGATGTAAAGTGTATGGTCGTGTCGGTGGCAGTGAAAAACTGAAAAAAGACCCTACGGACTCGTATCAAACACAAATACGTAATGCACTTAGAAACCATACTAACATACAAAAAGAACAGCATTATAAATACATAAACATGAACCCAAAAACCACCACTACTCAAAGGACAACCAAAAATTCATAAAAAGGATACACCCATCAGACCAGTCATAAACTTCACATCTGCACCAGCATATAAACTCTCAAAATACTTGACCGCAATGTTAAAAAGTACCATTACATTACCAAACAGATATACCAAGTGTGACGGAATTAAAGATTCGTATACAATTTCACGTGGGGATGAAGCCCACAACGGAGAGATATTTCTTTACAGAAATAAAAACCAAACAGAAGGAAAATAACTAAAAATAATTGAAATATAGATGTATTAAAATAAAATAACAGACTTCTCCTTCCTATCCAAAATCTGAACCCAAAAGATATTTAAGAAAATAAGAATTAAATTAAAACGTCTTTCTACCCTACTTCTGGCATGACAAAAAAACAAAGAAGAAACAAAAAAAATGAACGCGACTTGCTGCCAGGGATCTTCTTTCTTCGTTCGAACCTGAAGCTCTCCAGAAGAACCCAATCAGGAATTGGAACCGAAAACGGGAAAACGACTTGAAAACGGGAGTCGGAACGAGTAAAAACGTCCTTTTTCGGGGAACGGGAACACGCGGAAGACAAAACCAAAACAACAACAACCCTGCGAGAGAAAGAAACAACACCCTCCTCCGCCTCTCATAAACCTCCCATCCGGTTATCACCTGGGAAGGCGCTGTTCCTAGCCTCCACCCTGGTCTGTTCCAGGCGCCCAACCGCATTTGTAAAGTAACCTGTTACACATCCCCTCATGCGGTTGAGGTGGTTGGTATGGTTTAAGCTTAGATGGGTGCCAAGTACCTGCATCCTTACCACAAGAGTCCTGGAGCTTGCAAGTGCCTCCGGGGCTAACTGTCACCACGGTGTATGGGCCCTCATACTTGTGACAAAGCTTGGCTGCTGACCGATCTTGAGCTGATGAGAGGTTGAAGGATGTACGTAGCACTAAATTCCCGACCTGGAATTTCATTGGTGTGTGGCGCAAGTTGTAACGACGGCTTTGTTCTGTGCTGGCTTTGAGGATATGCTTCTCAACTAAATGGTGAATCTCCTGCAGCTTTCTCATTCGAGTTCCCCATTCATCTGTGTTGAAGACTACAGAGTTTGACTGGTCTGGAGAGATACGAGAATAGAAAGAACTAATTGGGTTTAGTTCGCGGCCAAAGTTAAGAAAAGCAGGAGAGTACTTTGTTGTGCTATGTACTACGCTATTTAGAGCAAATTGGAATTCTCCCATGTATATATCCCATTCAGTGTGCCGTGATTGGTCAACATATGCACGTAGTAGTTGGCGTACGTTACGATTCACCCGTTCCGTTGGATTGGCTTGGCAGTGGTACAATGGGGTGGTACGATGTTCAATTTTACATGCGTGCGCCAAGGAACGTACAGCTGAGCTAACAAAGTTAGTAGCATTATCTGTAATTAGGACAGCCGGAGTCCCAAAGTGGTTTAAAATGTTTGCACGGAATCTAGCCAGTATGGTAGGGGAATTAGCACTGCGAATAGGTATTAGTTCAACCCATTTGGTAAAAAGGTCTTGAAACACCAGTAGATACTTATTCCCTGATCTGCTACGTGGGAGGGGACCCATGATATCTGCAGACACAATATGCCAAGGGGTGGCATTGTAACGTGGGTACATCCAACCCCTGGGGGTAGTATTAGAAGGTTTCACTCGTTGGCACACGTCACATCCCCGGACATACCGAACTACATCATGGTACAATCCTGGCCAGTAGTACTGCCTGCCTACTCGCCAGTGCGTCTTAGCTACTCCCAGATGACCAGATTGAGGGACATTGTGGGATTCTGACAGGATTCTGGACCGCAAAGGCCAGGGGATAACCAATTTCCAATCTTCACTGGGTGTTTCAATCTCCCCCTTCAGGAATGATTTCCGTAAATAGTAAAGATGGTTACCTTCTACTTTCCATTCTGGGTGGTGGTCTGGATTGGCCTGTACCCTGTAGAATTTTTGTTCATACCATGCATCCTTCACCGGATGGACATTGGTATCAGGGGTAGTTGATTCTGAGTCCCTGGGTGCAGTGGAAATTGCATTAATGTTGACTTGAGGTGGTAGCCTTGACAGTGCATCAGCTACGCAGTTTAACATTCCCTTTCGATACTCCACTTTGAATTTGTACGGCTGGAGTCGCAAGGTCCACCTAGCCAACCGACCTGTAGGGCTCTTCAACTCAATTAGCCATTTGAGACAGGAGAGGTCGGTAATCACTGTGAACTCATTTCCTTCCAAATACTGACGGTGTTTCTCAATTCCATAAATCACTGCAAGACACTCTTTCTCTGTAACACTATAGTTACGTTCTGCAGACGACAGGGAACGCGAACTGTAACTAATAACTCGCTCGTTACCATCTTGCAACTGTACAAGTGCTGCACCCAGCCCATATTGACTGGCATCTGTTTGCAAGATGAAAGGCAAATCGAAATTTGGCCTTGCTAGGATAGGAGCTGAAGTAAGAGCAGACTTGAGAGAATCAAAAGCTTTGGACTGTTCTGTGGACCACCACCAAGCTTTCCTTTTGCCCAACAGGGATGTCAAAGGGGCGACAATAGTTGAAAAACCAGGAATAAATCGTCGATACCAGCCTGACATACCCAAGAAACGACGAAGCTCTGTAAGGTTTTTTGGAGTTGGATATGATGTCACCGCTTCGACCTTTTCTGGATCAACGCATATACCCTGCACGTTTACTAAGTAGCCGAGATATCGAACTTCTCTGCACCCGAATTCACACTTTTCCGGATTCAGCCGAAGTCCTGCTTCTTTAAGTCTTCTGAAAACCTCCTTCAGTATTGTGCAGTGCTCTGAAAAATCAGCTGTACATACGAGTATGTCGTCTAAGAAGACTACTACTTGTGGATACATATCCAAAAATATGGAATCCGCAAGGCGTTGGAAGGTACTGGGTGAATTACACAACCCAAATGGCATGGACCGGAAACGGTACAACCCACGGCCGGGTACCACAAACGAGGTAATGTCGCGACTAGCTTCATCAGTTAGTGGAACTTGCAAAAATGCTTGTTTCAGATCAAGTTTGGAGAGGTACCTGGCTTGACGCAGACTGTCAAGTAATGTATTAATATTGGGCATTGGGTACGAGTCCTTCTTAGTGAGAGCATTCACTTTTCGGAAATCAATGCAAAATCTATAGGTATCTCCTTTGCGAACCATAACAACAGGTGAGCACCATGCAGCATGACTGGCTTCCACAACCCCTGCCTCCAGCATGCTGCCCAGTTCTTTATACATAACCTCCAACACTTTTGGAGAGTATGCATACGCTCGTTGTTTTACTGGCTCCACAGAGCCCACATCAATCTTGTGCGATATTCTAGAGGTGAGTCCAACATTGCTCTCCAAACCCCTCAAACCCTGTGAGACTATGGGATCCAACATAATTCGTTCATCTTCCGTAAGCTCCTTGATACCATAGCAGTTAATCATAGGCCGTAACCTTGGGGAAAGACAAGAGGTAGGTGAAGGCATGAAGTGAAATGTTTTGTTTGGGAAATCTGAAAAATACCATGATTTGTTATGTGCATCAGTAACAATCCCAAATTTCCTTATGAAGTCTAACCCCAAAACCATTGGGAAAGATAAATCATGCAGGTAGTACAACTCGAACTCTAATACCTTTGGGCCTAAGTAGAACTTCAAAAGGTATGACTTCGAAACAGCAGTCTGGGTCCTGTTAGCCATTTGGGCTATAATCTGATGAGCCCTGGTTTGGTTGTGCAGAGCCACACCCTCTGAAGTTATAGAGTCAAGTCCCATCATTTTTAAACCCTGTTTCCCAATAAATGACAGGGTAGATCCCGTGTCATACAAGGCAGGTATGCAAATGCTATTTAACTCAGATGCACAATCATTTCTGATCTGAAACACCATGGGGAGTATCCACGAATCAGTATTCCCTGCCTCGGGGACCATACTCACGATATGTGACGGTAAACAGGGTACAACAGGGCACCCTTGACTTAGCGGAAAAATTGATAACAGTGGAGTATTCACTATGACCGGTAAAGGTGAAGACCCTGACGAAGCATTTCTTGAATTGTCCTCCTGTAGAGCATTTTCATCTTGAGACAGTGAAGGGGTTACGATAAGAGACGGGAGTGAAAAAGCAAAAGGGAAACGGTAGAATTTTTGAGGTCAATGTCAGGGTTGGGAGTCGACTGGACCTCTAGGAGCGGCTCCCGTTGCAGTTTTCCGAGCTGCATGTAGGGCACGATTTAATTGTCACTCCTGCATAGCCACAGCGGTAGCAAAAGCGTCTCCTAGGTTCAGAGCAATCAGCATAATAATGAGTGGTGCTGTTACAATTCCAGCATATCATTCCCTTTCCACCCTGGTCACTGCGCTTAGCAGCAGCTGATTCCGTAGAATGAGTGATGTTTGTGGAAGATTTGGAACCAAGAGAGTCCTTGATTTCAACATTAGGTGCTTTGTGAGTGATCTGATATAGATGAAAAGAGTCTTGTCCTCTGGAATTTGCCTTCACAGGAGCATTAGGATTGCTAGTTGGTTTGGACTCTTTGGAACGTGCTGAAGTATTGGGCACAGGTTCCAGCAGTTCTTCCCTACGACTCAGCTCAGTGATGAAGTTGATCAAATCTTGATGAGTGGGGATAGTATGGGAGGTATATTTTTCTTCAAAGGCTCTCCTTGTAGTGTGATCTAGATGGTTGAGAGCCAGGTGGAGCTTCACAAAATCTAACAAATCTAAATTCTCTAACTTTGAAAGGGACGTCCAGTTATTAATGTGCACGTTCAGAAAGCGCTGCAAGTCTGCGTATACAGGCTTTTGGAGGGCCTTGAAGTCCAGAATGTTGTTCAGAAAGTGAGTCGCCAATCGCCTTCTATTTTGGTAACGAGATACCAGTGCTGCTAGTGCCAAGGGATAGCTCTCTGCATTTAGAGGGAAACTAGCTATAACAGCTAGCGCATCACCCTTCAAGCTTGAGCGAAGGTACTGAAATTTTTTTACATCATTCCCAGCAAGAGAGGGCTCAGTATCTACGAGAGAGGTAAAAAGTGAGTGATACTCTGTCCATTCTTCGATTTTTCCAGAAAATGTCGGAAGAGGTATCCTAGGAAGTTGAGAAGAATAATTAGTACTCGTCCCAGCCCCAGTACTTTCTTTGACTACAGCAGCTAATCTGCTTGCACTCAAGTAATTTGATCGGGCCACATCAATTAGTTCAATTGCGCTACAAAAAGACTTTACAACGTCTAATTTATACTTTCCACCACCTTCAGGTAGGTTGACATTGAAGTTCCTGATTTTGCTAGCCACCTCTTCTAAGCGGTTCTCTATTTTATCCAATCTTTGGTAAGACGCGGTGAACGTGTCTACATTCTTAGGGGTAATGTTCCCAGAGCGGTCATAAATCTGCTGTAGGCCTGCAAACAGTGTTTCCCGTTCATTTACCAATAAATCATGTTCTTTCGTCGATGCCTCCAACCGGTCAGAAGATTTTGATGGGTCAGTCATCTCTTCACCTTTGAGTAAAAGAAGTTAACGAAACTAATTCACTATCCTACGATAAAAACTTTCAGTTTATGTTGGGCGCCATTTGTGACGGAATTAAAGATTCGTATACAATTTCACGTGGGGATGAAGCCCACAACGGAGAGATATTTCTTTACAGAAATAAAAACCAAACAGAAGGAAAATAACTAAAAATAATTGAAATATAGATGTATTAAAATAAAATAACAGACTTCTCCTTCCTATCCAAAATCTGAACCCAAAAGATATTTAAGAAAATAAGAATTAAATTAAAACGTCTTTCTACCCTACTTCTGGCATGACAAAAAAAAACAAAGAAGAAACAAAAAATGAACGCGACTTGCTGCCAGGGATCTTCTTTCTTCGTTCGAACCTGAAGCTCTCCAGAAGAACCCAATCAGGAATTGGAACCGAAAACGGGAAAACGACTTGAAAACGGGAGTCAGAACGAGTAAAAACGTCCTTTTTTGGGGGAACGCGAACACGCGGAAGACAAAACCAAAACAACAACAACCCTGCAAGAGAAAGAAACAACACCCTCCTCCGCCTCTCATAAACTCCCATCCGGTTATCACCTGGGAAGGCGCTGTTCCTAGCCTCCACCCTGGTCTGTTCCAGGCGCCCAACCGCATTTGTAAAGTAACCCGTTACACAAGAAAGCCTATAACCGTTTCGCCCAGTTCGCAAAGAAGGTCATAGCAAAGAAACGTGGTCACAGTCAATCGGTCCCCTTAAAACTTGTCATCCAAGTAAATAATTAGATCGTGTGAGAAACGAGATTAAGAACTCCTCCCAGATGGTACGGGATGCCCCAGGCTTTCATACCTCAGGGCTGTTAAACGCGGACTGGCTAAGTCAACAAAAAATACCACCTCCGCAGGTTCGGTGAATGCTGTGCAAGGGGTCAACTTCTTACATGATAGCGAACCCGCACCTCCATGTCAATAGACTTACAGAGCTCTCTCCACCGGTTCGGGAACATTGTAGACCTTCCTAAGTATTCACTTTATATCTACTACAATACACTGGGATTGTTTTAATCAAAATCATAACGAGTAGTGGAGCTTCGTATACGGCTTTCTGACGCAGCTGAACTGTAAATGTTGACAGGAGAGTAGAGTTTGTCACCTGTAACAAGTTAGTGACAGTTGCAGATTACACTCTTGTGCTTCCACCATCCCAAGTAAATGTTTACATGGCGGCGGTTAATCAAATTGTCAGTAATAATTGCAGGATATTGAGTTGGTGAACCAAGGGAGTCGCTGGCGATAACCCGTCCTCCGCTCGGCTAATTGCGATTATTGGGCCGAGGGCTTAGCAGAGGCCGCGTGCAAATCTGCAGGATTAATGTCGTCGAAGCAGCCGCCACCGAAGCTCCCATCATCCCTGCCCCCACCCCACTAGCATCGCCCAACTCGGTCTCTTGCCGGAGGCGAGCGTTAGTTACACTCAGCTTCCTACCGCTATAGAAGTTAATTGAGACAATGAGCCGCGCTCTTAGTTGACTTGGTGGCTGCTGATTCGTGTGCCAGTGCTCTGATCATACGTCATGCGTTAATGACCAGCTGCCCCTTGAGAAAGCGATTGGTGGCCGCAGGTTTCGTCTCCGCCGGAGTGTTAACGGCACATCAATCGCCTTGTCCGAGGAGAGGGGCAAACTTCCCTTGCAATGCAACCATAGGCTGATTATATGGGCGAGTTGAAAGATGGTGGAGTGGGTGGAGCATTTCGCCTTTGACCGGCCACACGTGAACAAGTGTCGAGTTCAACCCCTGGCTGGAACATGGAAGGTGATTGAGCCACTAGTGATATGGAAAGGGCACAAGGTAGGTCCTACCTCATCAAAAGGAAATCAACTAGAAGTGCCAAACGAGCCCGACATCCCATTGTGGACAACAGGCTACCTCGGCAGAGCCCTTGCGACCTTGAAGCCCAATAAATCTCCTGGGCCAGATATCATAGAAAGCAAGGAAGGCTGAGCGGACTATCTCCAGTGGCCTCCGTAATTTATTTAGTTAATGACTGCGGGTCGGACAGTTCCCCACTCAGTCGAAGTCTGCGCGTGTTGTTACTTTTCAAAAAGGGAGCGACTGCAATCAGTCAGACCCATGATCATGGGGGCCGTTCAACATTCTCTCCATATTAGGCAAAACATTTGAAATCTTGATGTTGCAGTCTATTGAAGGAGGCCGAGTTAAGACGAAGTAGTCTATTTCCACGGGTAAAATAAAGACAATGATAACTTGTAGACGCGTTTCGGTTTACTAGACCATCATCAGTACAATACAGAGTGAGGAAGTTGTGAGAAGTTTCTTTTATACAAAAGTGAAAGGTGCCTTCTGATGGGCCTGGCATTAGAAAGGTGGCATGAATGTGAAAGGCAAAAGGTGAAAGGAGAAGGGAATTCACAAGAAAATATCAATTAGAGGGGAGCGCCTAATTACATCCAGGTCGTTGACTGATATCCCTAAATTATGAATTTTTTGAATTTCCAAAGATTCCAAAGCATCCAATTTTGGACCTTTTTGGCAAACATGAGCTATCCCAATGGCTGGATTATTACTACCTATCTCATAACTGATTCTGGTCTTCTTCTGACAAATGCTTTTCAAAAGCTTCCCTACCCCTTCCTAACCTAAGATCATCACTGTGTTCCTTCATTCTAGTTTTAAATTTCCTACCGGTTTGTCCTACATACTGGATTCCGCAGTCACATTTTAATATATATACTCCCCCTTTGTCCTCTAAAGAAATCTTATCTTTTTCACTCCCTAATATTTTCTTTGTGGAATTTTGTGAATAAAAACCAACTCTGAAGCCCCTATTTTCTAATAAAAGGCCTACTTTCTGGGTTATATTTCCATAAAAGGGTAAGCGAACCCATTTCCTATTATCTGGTTCCCTATCTTCCCTTTCCAAATTTGTGACTGCTAACTGGGATTTCTTCCTGCTAATCCTTCCCCAAATTCTATTTATTGTAGCTCTAGGATAACCATTACTCACCGCTATAGAGTAAATTATTTCTTTTTCTTTTTGAAAAGCTACTTGATTCATTGGGACCGATAGTGCCCTATTAATCATACTTTAAAATGCCGCAAATTTATGAGATGTTGGGTGATTGGAACTATTATGGATAACCACGTCCGTATAAGTTGGTTTCCTATACACTGTAAATTTATGTTCACCCCCCTCCAATTTTATGGTTAAATCCAGAAAATTCAGCTCACTACCTCCCACTTCCTTAGTAAACTGAATGTTCTGATCTATAGAGTTGAGCTGATTAAAGAAGTTAGCTAGTTGCCTATCAGTCCCATTGAAGAGGACAATTACATCATCAACATATCGATACCAATATATAACATTGTTTTTGAATTTAGTTTCGATGATGTCTTCTAAGTGATCCATATAAACATCTGCTAATAGCGGAGACAATGGTGGTCCCATAGCTACCCCGGGTTGAGTGAAACAATCCCCATTGAACTTAAAATAATTTTGATCTATACATAAATTCATCAATTGGGACAGCTCATCTTTCTTATTAAAATCTAGTTGTGAATTTAAAATTAATCTATTAACAACATCTTTACATCGTTCAACTGGAATATTAGTAAATAAACTTGTAACATCAAACGATACTAATTTTGAATTATGTGGTACATGGACATCTTTAAATTGGATGCTTTAGAATCTTTGGAAATTCAAAAAATTCATAATTTAGGGATATCAGTCAACGACCTGGATGTAATTAGGCGCTCCCCTCTAATTGATATTTTCTTGTGAATTCCCTTCTCCTTTCACCTTTTGCCTTTCACATTCATGCCACCTTTCTAATGCCAGGCCCATCAGAAGGCACCTTTCACTTTTGTATAAAAGAAACTTCCCACAACTTCCTCACTCTGTATTGTGTTGATGATGGTCTAGTAAACCGAAACGCGTCTACAAGTTATCATTGTCTTTATTTTACCCGTGGAAATAGACTACTTCGTCTTAACTCGTCTTTTATAAGATGCATTTCCACTATCTCGCCGCACCCACCTTACATTATGTTCTATTGAAGGAGTCTTTGGCCGCAACCTCACAGGCAGGCATTACAGGTGTACCAAAGGAAGATCCGTGCAAAATGACATTGTCGAAATTCAATATGTTTCTCAGCTGGCACTGGCTATGTACGTCGTAGCAGTTCTGATTGACATCAGGGGAGCGTTTGACAACCTTTGGTGACCAGCCCTCCTCAATGAGCTTAAACGTAGGGGAATCTCCCATAACCTATACTTGCTCGGCAGAAGTTACCTGACCGATAGAACTGCTACGAACGAATGCAAGCATGTCTCTATCTGGTGAACGATTGAGAAGTACCCACAGGGCTCAGTCCTCTTGATAGAGGATGGCCAGTTCCATATGACACATGGCGACTAAAGTGCGTGGCTCCACTTGTTTTCTCTCAAATACTTTCCAACCCGCCCATCTTGTCCTCTAGTCGCGGAGGAAACAAGAAACCACGTGCCGCTACACTGTAGATCGAAACTTGCCACCAAAGTAAATAGTTGGATCAAGTGGGAACCCGGATTAAGAACTCCGCCCAAATGGTTTGGGATTCCCTAGGGGTCATACCCTCGCGTGGTGACACATGGTCCACAGCTCTTCACTGGGAGACAAGTAAAATGACCAAACCAGCCGTACCTCCACTGGATGCTGAGCGAGTCGCGTTCGGCTTCATTATAGTGAAATCGCGACCTCCATGACAGTTGACTGATACGAATCTCTCCGAGGTTTCAGGAACAGTCATATTGATTGGGAAGCAGACCTGTGTGTGTATATGTGTGTCTGTGAACGTGGTTGGGGGAAAACGGCTGAACAAGATAGCTCCAACTTGATGTCTAGCCGCAGATCACTATGGGATACCAAAATAAGGGCATGAGCAAAGTCCGCCCAAACTAGCTATAGATTTGATAGTGATCGAAACCCTAAATTTTTTTTACTCAACAACAGCTCCAACAGATTTGATTAAATTTCCCGTATAGACAGCTTCAGACGACACGATATCACATTAAAATTCTCATTTGTAGTAAAATGGCGAGAGCAATACAGTAAATTACCAAAAATTTCGATAATGCTCATTAAATAAACAGAGGCTACTCCTAAAATTCCGGAATCCGGACAGCCGTTTCACTTACTACCATTTCTAAAAACTTGTACCCGATACCTCTCTAAATGTGATTATTATCCTTCTCAAAAGAATAGTGTTTACTTTCTCATTAATTCCCTTGATGCCAATTGCTCAATAATGGTCAGGGCATGAATACAAGCAGCCCAATAAACTCCGGAACTGTAAGCACTACCGAAACCCGCAGTCGTTAAGTAATGTTTTGCCAGTTCAAATGAACTGAGTTAAAAATAAATTGAGTTATTAGAAAAAGCTGTGCTTGTGTCAGCTAGGGAAAGTTATATGATGCGGCGCACTTGATATTTTTTCCCTGAAATCGAACAGGGAGCTTCCCCCGTTTTGGGCCGAACTCCGGGACAACCTCTCCATTAGACCACGTTAGACGAGAGATGGAGATCCTCAAGAAAGGGACGTGACGCCTGTAAGTCTGTGAACGTCTTTTTTTTTTCGTGATTTATTATTGCAACTGAATATTAAAATACAATCCATCTAGCAATATTACATATCTTTCCAAACACTCCTTGAGGACCCGTTTACCTGTGAACGTCTAAGAAGAAAGTGGGTGAGCTAGACCACTGGGTGAGTCCAGTCCTTACGACTTCAGTGTGCGGCGCCACTTCCTGTCCCTCTAAAGCCAGCCATACACGAGCAGATATCTGCGGCAGATTTGGTGCCCGATCTCATCTGACAGATATCGCTCGATCGTTATGAGATCGGTCGTTGCCCCTTAACACGAAAAACTTATCGGCCGGTCTTTCATGCCCGAGATCTGTCACCTGACACTGGTCATGCCCGATGTCATCTGTTCGTTCGTGGGATGAAATCTGACAGATTCAGGTCTGTCACCGACGTTCGTCTGGCAGACTCGAGTTATCGGTCGAATCCGAAATATTTTCCAGATCGGTCACACATTCCGTAAGTTGATGCCATGGGGTTAGTGACTGTTCGTAGTAAAAAAAAAGTTTTTTGTAGTTACGAAAATTGTAGTTTCCTACGAATGTTTGCATTTACGAGTTTTGAATTACTTATGTGAAAACAGGGGAAAACACTCGTGGACAACAGAACATCTTAACGTTAAGTGACTGCCCGATCCAATCGAACAGTTCTTTGAACCACAGACATCGCTTCCGAGAAGTCTGCAGGTTAAGGGGGACGCCCGACTACCATCTGCCAGATTTGAACTCTCGCAGATACCTCTGGTCGATTTTCACATCTTTCATCATTTTTTAACGCCCACTAACGCACAGATCTTTCCCACAGATATCGTTTAAAAACGCGATATCTGTCGCAGATATCTGCTCGTGTATGGCTACCTTAAGACTCTCCATGCTGCTCGTCTTACGCATCCAGTTCAGAGGAAACAAGAACCACGAAACTGACCTATTGTAGTTCCTGGATCAGTGAGTCAGTGAGTGCAAAAGCAGTCAGGTCTTTCTGTCACTAAGCAAGCCTTTAAACGAAGCTGTTTTTGAGAAGACGGTTATTACCAGCCGTTCAGAAATGTAGGTTTGTTACAACGCAGCACCAAGACACGGTAGAATGCTACAGATTAAAATCATTGCCGCGAACATGACGATGAAATAGAGTGAAGCTTATTTTCTGTGCACATAGGTTTCCGGTAAACGAATGTGGAATTCGGTTTATGGAATGCAGATGACCTGAAAAAGAACATGCGGGGAGTTAGGACATTGACTGTAGATTTTTCATCAAAGAAACTTCGTGCATTAATCCAGCTTCGTTTCATAGTCAGGTCGAATGGCTATGTTATTAAACAGTGCTTTCTAAACAAACCGGATATAGTTCGTGTACTTTCCCTCTATTGACTAAGGGCATCTGGGATAAAATAGCTATGACCAGCTTTTACCGGCACATCCCGCCAATAGTGCAGTCCTGCGCTCCTTTCGCATGACCACTTCCTTGAAAAACAAATGGCCTTTTTTTGGTGGTTCCCTCGAAGAGTTCCAGATCCCTATGGTAGAGGTGCAAATCCACTTTTCGTACAACAATTTTTTGGTACGCTTGACACACACCATTATTGTTACCGCTGATCAGACAAACACAAAAAAGGCAACAAGACGTTAGTCGGAAATACCACTCTAGAACCGTTCTCCGAGGAATCCGATCCTAGTACATTCTACATTTTATAAAATATACGACACTCGCCAATGTTTCAGAGCCCACAACTAAGGGGTTTTCAGTTCCCCTCCTATGTACTCATCCCTATCAGCGCCTAATATAAATAATCGGGGAACCAGACCAGTTTACTGGCTATTTGGCAGTACTTGAGTGCCAAGTAATTGCCGGGTGTCGGTTTCATTTACCGAAGTGATGACCACAAGTCCTGTTCCTGGCTCCTGTTGGAGTTTTATTTTGAGCGGAAAGAGTTTGCAGACTGTTCTTGACAACCGAGCGTTATTTCATATAATAATTACGTGGCACGTAGGTCACTGCCATTGGCCAGCTCTGTTCGCCTAATAGGTCTTTGAGCTGATAATCGAATACCCCTGTCGGTCCTCACCCTCGAGTCCGCACAATACGAGCAGCTCTTCTCTTTGACGTCTGCTCGTGACCCGATCTCCTCTTCAACTCGTTTGTTTTCGTAAATGACACCCCATCGAGGGATCACGGGGCAGAGAATGGCGCATTTTTAGCCCGCCCAGCTCCATTTTCGTATCTGGTCGAGACATTCGGTGTCCGGCCTTTCGCGAGACATTTGCACTAATCGAGATGCCTTGCTTCGTGATGAATAACGTTCAATTTTGGAAGAACCCAAAGGAGGTTCGAATGTTACATTCATGTTTTAAATCAAGTTTACGTTCTGAATCTACTTCTGATATTCTTCTGAATATCAGGAGTGACTGACTGAAAAACGACGAGTTGTATTTTGTGAGAAATTAGTACTGTGTTAAGTTAGCTACGTGATCCTAAACATAAGTATGGCCGTTTTCCATGCAGTTCCTTGGATCGCGCCCCCATAAATACGAAATAAATTTGAGATCAGGAAACAAAAATGTGTAGGAGGGACTTTTTTCAACTTCTCAAAATTTGGCCCCGTTCAAAAATTACATAATTTTTCTTCGTATTTAAGAAAAATGTCTTAACTGGTTTACCTGATCTGATCAGACGCTGTTGTTCGATTCTTTAGTCATCTGTCTCATGAAGATTCAGTTACGTGGTCCTAAACATAAGTATGGCCGTTTTCCATGCAGCCCCTTGGATCGCGCCCACATAAATACGAAATAAATTTGAAATCAGGAAACAAAAATGTGTAGGAGGGACTTTTTTCAACTTCTCAAAATTTGGCCCCGTTCAAAAATTACATAATTTTTCTTCGTATTTAAAAAAAACGTCTTAACTGGTTTACCTGATCTGATCAGACGCTGTTGTTCGATTCTTTAGTCATCTGTCTCATGAAGATTCAGTTACGTGGGTTTATTACGTGGTATCAGAGATTTGGAATAAAGCTGTGTGCCGTATTTCCAGCACAGATTAGGCATTTTGTTGTTTTTTTGCAAGGTGTTACGCCAGTTGTGTCACATTTCAGTATTTTCACCTTATTGTAACGACGTTCCTTTCAATTCTATTTCAGTTTTATTTAGGTAACTCACACTGGCAAAATGTGCTGGGCGGTAACAAGATAAGCACTTCACGCATACATTTTCACTTGCTAATTCTTCTTTTCTGCATGGTGAACAAACGTCGATGATGAAAGAATCGTACAACTGTGGCTGATCAGATATCACTTCTAACAGAAACGCAGGAAAGTTTTACACAACGGTTTATTATTCGCTTGCTCAGCTTGACGTAGTCTCACACAGCCGCAGCATTGAAAAATACCAGTGAATGATACGAAACATAACCTGACTAGAACAGAACGACAAAAATTAGATGTTCCAGACGCCTGTGTGGGGAGTCGAACTGAAGGGTGGTTGAAATGAGACGAGAGAGAGTGCAAACGATGAAACGATTATTTAGCTTTTTTCTCCCGCAAATTCTTTCAATTAGTATACTTAGGCTCACTATAATTACTGTGATTTCGCTGATTCCAGTTTAGACGCAGTAGTGCACCTTTGAGAGCCTTATTCGACTCAGCATCTAAGAATACATAGAAAACGATACCGAACACAGCGTAATTAAAATAAAACTGCCAAAATTGCGTTTTCGTTCATTTTTATAAACATTTTTGTCTACAGCGGTCATGGGCTTTGTGGCTAATTTGCCAATTTTGAATGCGTCCAAATTTCGATACACTGAAAATAGTTCCACCTAGATCTCAAATTTTGGTTTCGTATTAATGTCTGTGACCATCCAAGACTGTTGGGCAAACGGTTAAACTTTGGATTATGGATATGAAGCTAACTTCATCCCAGTAATATTTTTTGCTCTTTCAGGAACTGAAATGCAGTGAGCTCACAAGAAATCGTTAAGGAATAGTTTTTTCTATTTTATATCATTTTCATTTCTACGGTTAGTATCTTAAACTATATACTGTGCTTAGCAGTAGTATGAAAGTTTTCAACGGCCCCTTTAAAATTGTATACCAGGACGATCGAAACTCTTCGATTTATGCTGACTAGGCACCTCAAACTTATCGATTTACACATAACTTTGGTGTCAACCGAAACGTTGTCTCGCCTGTAGCCCACGCAAGTGTTCGCTTCCACCCCGTTCCCTGTTTGTAAACAGTTCCAAAAATCAAACCTAGCATTTGATGCTACCTGGAAATGTGTAAATGTATCAATTTCAGTTTTTGTTGGTGTGAACCCTGCATTATGAGTTAAATAAAAGTAAATAAAGTTGTCATGATAACTTTCATCTGCCAAATCACTTTAAAGGTGGTTGCAACCATGAGATCTGTTACGCCAACTAGATTGTTGGTGTAGGAGCGGATGGTTGGAAACATCGGTGGTTATTTAGCTTGAAAACTATCTGAATTGAAGTGAAATATTATATCGAAGATAATTAAAATCAATAAAGGTAACGTACCTGTTAGGCGAGTCTGTCTCCTCTGGCTGGTGAGTTACTGTGAGCAAGCGCTTTCGATGTGAAGACATCTTCGTCTGGCCGTTAAGTCAGTACGAAGAGAAAGGTAAACAGGATGGTGGTACGTCGCGGAAGGGGGGGGGGGAGGTCATGCACCCCTGGGGAACCCATTAGAGTTGAAGAGAAAGGAACGTCTTGAATAGTCTGTCAATTGTCGATTCGAAGTCTTTTTTGTATAGGGTGGTCTGTAAATCCATCTGTTTCCAACTTTGCTAACCACCTCAAGACTGGACATGAAACTACCAAAATACAGGACCTTACATCACAAACAATACGAAGGACGAAAACTGAACATATTAGAAAACATGGAAATCTATAAACAAAAATCTTCAATGTACAGATTATAAATAACATCAACACAAACTGAGACACCATATTTACACCACTTAAGACACTACACAAACGAAAACAACCAACTGACTGCACGCACCCCCTACAGACTACCCTATACAAAAGACTTGGAATCGACAATCAATAGACTGTTTAAGACATACAAAACTGCTTTTACATTCCCTCCCCTTCACGTCCAACGGATTTCCCAGAAGGTGTATGGTCTCCTTCCCACCTCACCCCCATTCACGATGCAACACCATCTCGTTCACTTTTCTCTTTCTATATAAATACCACGAACAATTAACTGACTTAACGGCCAGGCGATGATGTCTTTACATCGAATGTGCTCGCCCGCAGTATTTCACCTGCCAGAGTAGCCGAACTCACCAAACAGGTACGTTCACTTTAGTAATTTACCTACTGGCGGAACTAACCCAATTACTAAAATTATAAGTCTCTTGATTGGAAATTCAACTTCTGATCAGCTGAGACAATGACGAGAAGGTGACGATAGATATATTGGTGAAAATCACAAAAGTCGGGGGCGGAAGTTCACAGACGCGTCGGGCATGGGTCGCGAAAACTCCGACGTGATCATGTGGGATGCACACACGCAAAAAATGTCTACGTATAGCAAACTAAAAGGCTGCTTTGGCGAGAAAAATTATTAAGGTTCAAGCTGGTTGAGGAGCACGAAGCGCGAGACCCGAAATCAGGGGCAGAATTGAAAAAGTGGAGAGCGGTAGCAGTGCGGTGAAGTAACTCCTTGCCATCCTCGCAGCATCTATGATATTCCAAAGGTGACTCGGAAGTTGTGGAGGGCGTCGGCCCGGTTTGTCGAACCTAAGGCGCAATGGTCAAACATCATTAAAAGCAGGACTACGCCCTGGTGCTTCTGCCACTTCTGCTGACCTCACTGCACGCCTCTGGTATTAATTGGGGAGCGTCGTAGCTGAAAGTCATATTGACGTGGCCAAATAAGTCCAACCCCCTCATGTTCTGTGTGAGGCCTTCCAGACGACCAGCGGTAGATATGCAGCGGTAGTATCCAGTCAGATTTAGGATCTCTGCTGTGTCATATCTTGCAGGCTAGTATTGGAGGTAGAGGATTACTCAGATCACCACACTTCTGTCCTCAGCATGACGTAGCACCGTTGAACACACAGTATCAGTCACGTTCCACTTTTGTAGTGTAGCTATGAAGCGGAACCAATTATAGGGAAGACGGAGGTGTGGTGGACTTTTCTTTGAGCACCGCCGCTATTAATAGCCGAAATGCTGCATACTATTACTCAACTGATTAATATTCTCTTGCACTGGTTGACGTAGTCTCACACTTCCGATGCCAATCCCATTCGATTCAGCATCGAAAAATACCAGTTAACGATATGAAACGTATAACTACAACGGAACGACGAAAATGACATATTTCAGGCGCCTGTAGGCAATTGGTACGACATGAAGAGACGAGCTGATGGGTGGTTGGAGGGAGATGGGAGCGAGTGCAAACGATGAAACGATTACTTTTGCTATATTGTTCCACGAGTTCTTTTATATTTATATCACTATGAGACGCAAAATCAGCAAGATCAGATCACAGTGATCAAAACACACAACAGCGTCATAAAAATTTCATTGGTGGGGACATCACAGGATGTGCACGATAAGTTATAATTTCAATCGTTATCGAAAATTCCGACGAAAATCGGTTGTAGCGCAGTTGTTTCCTCATAAATCCGCTCATATGATCGGAAAAACAAGAGTGGTAGTCCAATAAACAAACTAGATACACAATAAGTGTTGGAGAAAGCTCATTATAGAACTAAGAGCAAACGTTAGAAAATCCAGCCACTGCCGTTTTACATCGTTCGTTTCTAACAGTTTTAACCCGACAATTCAGTAACAGTGAATGTCATCCTTCTTGAAAAAATCGAGTTGATAGTTTCATGATTCGTCTGTGCACTCATTGCTCAATAGTCGTGTCATGAGCAAAAGCAACTAAATAAACTCCAGAACTTTAAGCACTATCATTTGCTACGTAAAATGTGAAGCTACGTTTTATTAAGTTCAAACAAATGAGCGAGTAATTGATTGGATTAGGAGCTAAAGCCGTGAAAACCAGCGAACATGCGTAAAGGAAAGTTGTATGATGCATCTCACCACATATTTATGAATGCATGAAATCTCTATCAATAAAACCATTCCATTAACTTCACAAAATCACAGAAAAGATTAGAATACAGAAAAACAGTGAAGTGGTCGACATTTGGGTTTATGAGCATGGTGGTCTGCACCCTGGAAACTAACTAGTCATTTCATTTCTCAAACCATTATTTACAGGGGCAGCATTTCACGAATAAAATGAACATAATGACTGAGTGCTAAATTGAACCATCCAAAGGCAAATACTCATTGGCATTGGTCAAAACTGTAGAGATTCTAAATCGGCCCTGAATCCGACTAATCACTCCTAGCAGCCAACGAGCTTCAACAGGGCTGTCCCAGTATCAAGAGCAGTAAAGGCGAGTTGAGACGTCGGAAAAGGCCACCCGCCAAGTCGGGGCCGTTCACGTCCCACGAGAGGACCTAAGGACGAGGAGTGACTCTTAAGCCAGAAAAACTAAAAGAAATTGAGGAGCCTTTAAACCAGTCGAGCTACACTGTCGCCTGGACCTTACTAGGCTCAGCTAGTGGCGGCTGAAGGGGTCGGTTTTCTGAACTTCAAGAGACTTGGATATTCGCTTCCCGTCCTCCACTCACAGTCAGTTGCAGCCTCCACTCTGCGAAGCCGAAGACCTCGTTTAAATTCTTCTAACGCGCCGCAGCTCGAGTCCGGCAAAAGGGGGTTGAAGAAGCGGCAATAGTCAACATTCCGGCCTCTGAGACCCGGACGAGGTCAGAAAACTTGCAAGAAGCCCAGAACTCTAAAAGATCCCATTGTACTGGCATTCGCGCCGGAAAAAAAGTATTATTTTATAGGTTACCTTTTCCTAACCGTCTTGAGAAACTCCACTGAAGGATATTAACACGAACGACAGGTTCAACAATGAAACGAGGCCTCAAACTCTCGAGTTTGAATTAGCATGTACACAGCACTGCGGCCATTCACTGCTGACTGTAAATTGTGAATGCTCTGGCGTTCATTGTCATATCTCGACTCAACAAATTCCGTATTCAACTTTTTCGCAGGGGATTGATTTCTTACTTGAGCGAGTCAAACTCCCGCATAAAATGTCAGCTGAAATAAATCGTAGTATCCCCCTGGTCGTGGTACACTGCACGAACATGGAAATAGCAATCTTCGCTCAGTCTGAAAGGATTTTACCCGGGAACTGAGAGTTGGGGGTGGGTGGGTTAGATATTGACCAGAATGAAGCAAAACCAGAAATGGTGGGGAAACGCTTTGTGATTTCCACGCTTTGTTGACACGCATACACGCATGGAACCATTGCCAGGCGAGTGGAGGAGTACACAGTGGTAAAGTTCAGTGGAGGAAAGTAGATAGAGGGAAGAAAGAAAGCTGTGCGGTTGACTTTCGTATATGATGAGAAACGACTGGTAGAATAGAGGGAAGAAAAATAAATGGTCACTCAATGAGTGGGGGGGGGGGGGTGAAAGGAAAATTAGTTGTTGCTTAGGAAAAACATTTTTTGAACACACGATTTATATGCCCAAAATATTGTGATACTAGGACAAGAGAGGACAATTGAACAAAATCTCGAAAACTTCCCCATCGGTTGAACTCCCAATCGATCTCTTAATGCGGTCTTGTTTTCGGCGAAGCCTTCCTCAAAATATCTCAGAGCGGCATCACGGTATAGTGGGGCGGTGTCACGGTTGGAATACACCGTTCTCGAATTTTCACAGCATAAAGTGATACGATACTGAACATCGATGTACTTTGTTTGCTAGTGGAATTGGGGATTCTTGAGCATTCGGATTGCATTCACGTTGTGAAAGTGTTGGACTTGCACATGCATACCTCATATCACACAAAAGTCTTTGCAACCAAATTACGAGGTCATGGTTCTCTGACTTATTCAGAAGCTGCGATATATTAAGATTCTGTTACAGACAAGTTATCACATCTTTGCTCCCTTGAGCACCACGAAACAGCTTCTCTAGGCCAACGAAAATAGAATCATCATTCAACCGGGCAGTTTCGAAACCTGCATGATACATGAAGTCCAAAATAGTTATTCGAAAAGCCTCTTCAGGATTAACCAGAAATGATTATGAGACAATTGCTTGTAGTGGAGAGGAGCCATCGTCTGCGTCAATAGCGACTATAATTTTGCCTTCGCTGGTCTGTATATAAGCACAGAAGGATCACCTTCATACTCTACAAAATTCGTTTTCTTGAAACACAAGACGAGGTTTTTGTCCCAACATCTTGGGGCCTATTTCAACCCACACAAACTTTCCTGCAGTGTGCAAACATGCCCTGACTTGTTATCAAACTCTTAGGGTTGCTTCTGTACGATTTCCCCTTTAAAATCTCCGTAAAGAAATGCTGTCTTCAGAGAAATTTGTATTGTAATTACATTTGCGCGTACAACAGCGGACAAAATTCAACAAATTGACTCATGACGCACAGCAGACCTGTAGGTTCCATTAATATTTAACTGAAGCTTCTCGGAACAGGCCGAACATTCAATTTCAGTATCCCCAACTTGATTGCGTTTGACGATGTATAATTTACTGTGGACCCTTAGATTGGCCCTTATTTAACTCCAGTTTCGTCTACTGATCGAAAACGTTGGATTTTGTGAACTTGTACCTGATTCTTGTGACTTCGGGGTTTCTGAACTCAGGAAATACGAAATATTCAACATTTCTGGTCACATTTGCATCTTCAGTGCTATCTATCTACATGGCTTTAAATATCTGCCTTTTTGATCATAGAAAAAAACCAGAAGTTCTTCCTTGTTACTTTCAGAGGAAAATGTCGAACCTATTTTTCCAGATTGTACTGTGAGTTCCATGTACTCGTCACTACCGACCAAAATTCTCTTTTTACAGTTTGAATCAAGTTTACATGAACAAACATTTTCGGAACTTCGTATTTGTATGTTTGCACAACTCCATACCGCCAGATTCTGTGTACCAGTTGTCATCAGCTCTGGTAGCAAGTACGATCTGAGTGAGGTAGGTAATATTTTCTGAATTCGAAGCACTCGGTTCTCTTGATGTACGAGGGTGTACTTTGTGGATATGTATGGTGACGTGTTTTTATCGCTTCTTTATTATTATTCTGCCATTCTTGTTCATATCGTTAATTAAGATGAATGAAGCCTTAATTTGATTCAAAAGGTTTACAACATGATATTTCCTTTCTTAAGCTTCACACAGACTTGTTTCCCCTGTCCTGATTCTTTGCAGTAGTAGTGTGGTCCAATTATTTCCTTGTTCTTTTGCTCTCCATTCTTCAGCACCAGAGAGCTTTTGTTTTATTTCAATAAAGCTGTAGGTCGATTTCTTCCCCTCCATCAACAGTATTCACACAAGATTCCACAGTCTTTCTATTCTGCTGTTCAGAGTCCCAAGCACTGTGAAGATGGTTATAATTTGATAGCAACGTCGTTGATGTATCATGTACATGGCCCTGCACACATTGAAGACCAACGAACGGTGGCACAATTGCGAGGTTCTGTCTATTGGGTAGGCCTACACCACGATGTCAAAGAATGGTGTAGAAATTGTGGTGGTGTGTGTGGGAAGCGTGATGGTAGAGGGTGTGCACCAGTGTGCCAGTACATCTCTGGAAGTCCTTTTCAGAGAGTTGGAATTGATGTGGTAGGTCCTCTGCCTGTGACAAAACACGGCACAGCCTCGTCGATTACTTCACACGGTGGCCAGAGGCTATACCAATCCTAAAGGAAGTCGTGAAACAACTTGGAGTACATCAGACAAAGACTACGCCTTTGCGGCCTCAAAGCAATGGACAGGTTGAACGGATGCATCGGACACTTTACGAATGGCTTGAAAAAATGATATCTGACCACCAAAAAGATTTGGGTCAACAACTGCCAGTCGCGCAATCAGCTAATCGACCATCTGAGCACGCAACAACAGGGTACTCTCCAGCTCACCTCATGTTTGGCCGAGAGCTTACATCACCTTTAGAGCTACTTTTTGGTAGGCCACCAGAAGAAAGGGAGATACACGAGTATGCTGCAGTCAATCACTGCAGCTAAGGGCTGATGACATGAAGAGGAGATACGACCGAAGTTCCCGGGGTAATACTTATAATATGGGACACTTATTCTGGCTTTACAACTCACGTCGTCCGCCTGGGAAAGACCTTACGAAATATTAAAAAAGCTCAACGACGTTGTAATTCGCATCAAACAGCGTTGGGGCAAGGATTCGATCCCCTTTTGGAGCAATCCTTCTGCAGTGCAATTTAATAATACGTTTTGGCCATTCTAATGCAATACATTACCCATTATGAATGGATCTAGTGTTTCCTATTGATTAACTTCTAATATTTATATCACTTGAAACAACTGTCAAAATGAAAAGACGGAATTTGTCAAGGCAAAAATAAGTTGTGGCTTAGAAGAATTTTTTTCAAAGCACGTGACGTAGAACGCTAATATATTGTGATACAATGACAATTGAACAAAAACTGGAAAACTTACTTGGCGTTTACTCATGGTGAGACGTAAAAACAAGAAAAACCCCAAATTAAAAGCAAACAAGATCTCGGTATAGTGCTAAATCGTGATTACTATGCCTACCTCCCTCAAGAAACGTCCAGACATGCAAGCTGTTCTTATAGGCATGAAGTAACTTATGACAGCTAGAAACTTAAGAAACGACGGAAAGAAAATAACGATGAACAGTTCTTACGACGTCGACGTTATGATCTAACGGTTTAATCTCATCTCAATGAATTGAACTTTTTAACTCGACCAGATATTCGTTTTCGAAAACGGTAGCCTTCAAATCATAATAATCGAGTGGCATAACCAAGAACGAATAGAAGCATCGTTTCGGTACCGGGGAGGTGCGCAGTGGAAGAAAACCTAATATGAACCACTCAGTGTTCCACGTTGTTCTCGGGTAGGATAAGAAGAACACGAGGATTGGGATATCGGGTGACATCGAGTGAAGGTCGAAGACCTTTGAACGACCGCCCCTTTGCCTCCCCACCCCCATCCTAATCAACTGTGAGGTTTCCCTCTTCTTCGTCTGACGTTGTATGTTGCATTGGACCCTCTGAAGGAAGGAAGGGAAGACAGAGTTGGCAGAGTCGAATTTCATGACGACATCTTCGCGGATCCGAATCCAGCCATATTTCACTCCCTTCAAGGTTCTAGGGTCTTTGGTGGTCACAGTGATGGTTTCAAACGCTCACTTGTGAATGATCTTCCTGTAAGCATTCATTCACATATTCTCCATTATACTCTGCAAATCATAAAAGCTACAACGAGACGCCCGTTTCTCGTTGCCTCATATGCCTGGTTGTTCCTGGTTTTGGAAGCTTGAGCTTGGAATCATAACAAAGGCTGGTGAGCCATAAAACAACCCACTTATTACAGTTACATTCCATAAATTTCGCCTTTAACGCCCGTTCGTGCGGATACCGTTCCACTCTATCTATCGCATGCGTTACGTTATCAATGACACCACATCACCATACACACCATACACCACAACATTGATGTAAAAGATGTTGTTCAGTATGTAATTCAGATTTCGGTTTTCATTGACACATCCAGAGTCAAGGAGCTACGTGAGGTAGAGCCGCACCGCTTGACACCAATTTAAGGGTACTCCATCATCGAAAATACCTTAACTACCACTTCGTAGGGTAGGCTTTCGGTTAGTTACAGTGCAGGAGACTTCGTAGTGATCGTACTGTTAAGGTTCGAATTGATCCATAGTACATGGCGACCTCTTAAAACCTTTTGAAGTAAGTCATCTCGTCTGAACGAAATCAATAAAAAGTATTAAGTCCAATGGATCGTGCTAGTGTTTCCATATCCCATTGAATGGTGGGGAGGGGGCTCTCGTCATCCGAGAGATCTAAACGTTCAGTGGACAGTAGTAATGATAGGAATACAAAGTTAATAGTAAAATCGTCAACGCTCAAGTCCTTGACTTTGTGGCTACTACTTGACATTTAACGCCATGGACAACACCTTGGTTACCAGATGATCGACAGATTGTCTTTTTATCTTACGTGTCCTTCCATATTTTTTTCAATTTGATCTAATTATCTGTTCTTACCCTACGATTAATTAATAAACAATCGTTCCTTTACCGGTGTCTCAGGAGTTAATAATTTAAACCGGTTCACAGTGTAGTAACCACAGTGGTGACCCCGTGAAAATCTTAGTTTTGGTGTATTTACCTACCTACGGACCGCGCTTTCACCTTCTCTCGGTGATTATTCCGCGAAGCTTGCCGTGTCGTTTTTACATTTCGCATAACTTACGCGTTTTTCCAACGACGGCGATTCTACTCTCGTATTCCCTTACTTCTACGACGACCTACAATGACAGATTCGGCACCACAATCAGGTTCGCCGACCGCTTCGAGTTCAAACAACACACAAGCTGAGATGCATGTTGCTAGAGTATCAATCAAGATCCCACCTCTCTGGCGGCGTAATGTGAAGGTTTGGAGTATGCAAGTCGAAGCTCAGTTCGCGAATTCCCCGGTATGTACAGAAATTACTAAATATAACTATGTATTAGCTTCCCTGGATAGTGATGTGGCTGAACTGATCTCCGATTTTCTGTTGAAACCTCTCTCTGCAACACCTTATAAAGATATAATGGACCGTTTACAGGCTGAATTTGAAATTTCGGAAGGTCGCAAAGTCAGTAAGCTCCTTACAGAACTCGATTTAGGTGACAGGAAACCCTCGCAGTTACTTCTTTGAGATGCGATCTTTGGCAGGCAGTCAAGTTCAGGACGACTTTCTTAAAACTATGTTCCTGCAGCGCTTACCCGTCAATGTTCGGTCTATCCTGGCTCCATCGTCAGATCCCCTCGACAATTTGGCAGTAATGGCAGATAAAGTCCTAGAATTGGCCCCAACACAATATGCCGTTCAAGCTTTAGGGACTTCTGATACCTCCAACACCCGATTTGATCGATTAGAAGCACAAATTGCTCAATTAACCGCTTCAGTCGCAGCTTTAAACCATCAGTCCGTTCCCGTTCTACAGGCAGGAATTTTCATCAACCTCGCAATCGCTCGGCTACACCAAAGCCAGGCGATGGCGAACCCAAAATTTGCCGTTTTCACCAACGATATGGTATTAATGCACGGAAATGCTTACTTCCCTGCGCATTCAAACCCTTGAATACAAATGGTAACTCTCAAACGGAAAACTAATAGCCCCCTCCTTGGATGCGACGGCTGGGAGCATGGGCAAAAAACCTTCTAGTCGCTTATTCGTACTCAACCGCCCAACTCAGACAAAATATCTGGTTGATTCTGGTGCAGATGTTTCTGTTGTCCCTCCCAGTGCAGCTGATCGACGCTACCCTTCACAACGATCTCTGTTTGCCGCTAATGGTTCGAACATTCCAACCTATGGTGAACGCCTTCACGTTCTCGACCTAGGTTTACGTCGTCAGTTCAGATGGCCTTTTATTATAGCGGATGTGAAGTACCCCATTATTGGTGCTGATCTTTTGGGGGAATTTGGGTTGCTCATTGATTTAAAAAATAAGCGCCTAATTGATTCCAATACCAGCTTATGGCAACCGGCGTCTGAAGCAAAAGTGACGGAACACTCTTCAGTGCATGTTATCGACCCACATCATGAATATGCCTCTCTTCTTCAAAAGTTTCCTAATCTCTTACAGGAACGCCCTACTTTTTGTGATCCTGGCTGTGATTACGCCCATGTAATAGAAACCAAAGGTCCTCCTGTTTCAGCGAAACCACGCCGACGTCCGCCAGATAAACTTGCTCAAGCAAAACAAGAATTCCAGCTCATGATGGACTTAGGGATCTGTAGACCTTCTAAGAGTTCTTGGTCTAGTCCCTTCCATATGGTCCGAAAAAAAGATGGAACGTGGAGGCCATGTGGAGACTATAGGGCCCTGAATGCAGTGACAGTCCCTGACGTGTACCCTATTCCCCACCTGCAAGACTTCAATTCTCAACTCGCAGAAAAAACAATATTCTCAAAGGTTGACCTTGTTCGAGCCTACCACAATGTGAGTTGCTGAAGAAGACATACCCAAAACTTTAGAACCATTAGGTTTTTTCTCAAGGAAATTGTACTCGGCTCAGACCTCATACAGCACCTATGATAGAGAGCTTTTAGCAGCATACCTAGGTGTCAAATTCTTTCGATTTATGCTTGAAGGTCGACAATTTTCTATTCTTACAGACCATAAACCACTCATTTATGCGTTTGCACAACGACCAGAAAAAGCCTCTCCACGTCAACTTCGCCATTTGGATTACATTGGGCAGTTTACTACAGATATTCGGTATGTTCCTGGTTCGGCTAACACCCCTGCAGATACATGTTCTCGCATTGCAGCTATCGACCTTTCTTCACCACTTTTGCTAAAGGAAATAGCTGCGGCACAGGCCACGTGCAGCGAACTTCAGCATCTAAAATCGTCTACTACCTCTAAGCTCAACCTCCAGGACATGACTCTCGAAAACGATGTTATACTTGTGTGTGACTCCTCTACTGGCAAACTGCGCCCATTTATCCCTGATCAGTTTCGTCGTAAAATTTTTGAGGCTTTCCACAATCTTTCACATCCAGGAATTGCCGCCTCTGTCAATCTGATTCGGAATAGGTACTGTTGGCCTTCCCTTAAAAGAGATGTCGCACTGTGGGCCAAGACATGTATTTCGTGCCAGCGAGCCAAAACTTGGCGCCACACATCCAGCGCTATTGGTACGTATCAATCAACTGAAGCTAGATTTGATCACATCAATGTTGATATCGTGGGGCCATTGCCAACTTCTCAAGGTTCGCGATACCTCCTGACCATCATTGATCGTTTTTCAAGATGGCCAGAAGCAGTTCCATTAAATGATATAACGGCCAAGGCTGTTGCTTCTGCTCTAGTCACTACATGGTTTTCCCGGTTTGGAATTCCACGTCGTATTACCACTGATCGGGGCAAACAATTCGATAGCAAACTTTTCAGTAGTCTCTCTGCATTGCTAGGTGCTGATCATATTCGCACTACATCCTACCACCCCGCATCAAATGGTGTGATTGAGCGTTGACACCGCAACTTGAAGTGCGCATTGAAAGCTCAACTGACGGAAGATTGGGTCACAGCCTTACCAACTATTCTCCTGGGGTTACGCTCATACCTCATTCCAAAACTTAACGTAACACCTGCAGAAATTATATATGGAGAGCCCATTCGCCTCCCACTCGATATTTTTACTTCCTCGCCATGCTCTTCAGATCTTCCAAACTTAATATCAAAATTACGCGATCGTGTCCGAAAACTTCGCCCAGAGCCTTTCAAGAACCACACTAACAGAACATTATATGTACATCCAGAGCTTCCAGATTGTTCCCATGTATTTGTACGGCAAGATGCAGTTAGAAGACCTCTTCAACCCACCTACGATGGTCCCTATCGCGTGATTTCTCGAACTGATAAAGTTTACCTGTTGCAGACTACTCGAGGCGAACAGACTATTTCAGTGGATAGACTCAAGCCAGCATTTATGCTCAACCAGACTACAGACCACGTTAATCATCAAAACAATTCGCTTTTGCCCTTGCCTCAACCCACAGACCCAAAGTTGGGTTGAGTTCAAATCTTTACGTTTTGAGGCCTACTGAGTATAAAAAGCCGTCGAGCGGTGGTCGATGGTAACACCGTAGAGGGGTATGGGACACCTTTCAAAGGATCTTTATGCAAGAGGTCCTGGTTTCCCTCAACGTTGGCTAACTGGTGCTCTGGCGAACGAGAAGGGGGACCCATGCCAACGGGTTCCCCACCCTCTCCATAGCCCTTCCCCCTCAACGAGCCAAAGCAATAATCAGCATCATAGCCACCGGCTGTCCATCACCAGCGGGCGTTTTCGGGAAGTCACACCTTCCCCTTCCCCAACCTCTTCCTCTTCTTCATCCTACCCTTCCTTCATCCCCACCATGATAGATGACTGCAGGTGCCGGTACTGTGGCTGAGGGCCGATTGCCTCTGTGGTGGGGGGGGAGGGGGCTCCTGGTCGACTCATCAATTATGTGAGCTCCATGTACTGAGGGGGTGTGATGGCCTTGTAAGTTGGAGCAGAGATGTCTGGGGAAGTGAGAATAGGGTGTGGTGTTTGGCAGGGGAACCCCCTGTCTCCCATTTCCTTCAATCTTTGTGATTGATTCTGCGCTGGGTAAGCTGCCTCAGGAAGTTGGGTTTGATCTCGCCCCAGGTGTGCAGGTGGGCCCATTAGCCTTTGCGGATGATATTGTCCTACTCACATGTACCAAGAGAGCTTGTAGATCACCCTTGAAGGTTTGTGAGGCAGCTAGGCATGCATGGACTGGGGAGGAATCAGGAAAAATGCAGCTTGGTTTCATTGATGCTGGCCTGTTGAGGTTGCAGTGAGAAGGTCGTAGATGTGGGTTTTGTCGTTGACGAACCTACGAATCTCATGTCCCGGATAGAGACGAGTTTCTCGGTCCAACCTCCTCAGCCAGATGCTGTATGGACCTTTGTGATTATCTTGGAAAGTTGCCAAGGTTCCACTGAAGCAACAGCAGAAGCTACGTCTCCTTCTAACGTACTTGCGCCTAAAGCTGAACTACGGGTTTGTTTTTAGTAGGTTAACCGCCTGAAAGTTGATAAGCCTTGATAGAATATCGCGCTCTGCCGTTAGTGCTTGGCTAGGCCTCCCGCGTAGGGTCTGGTGGACATTAAGGGTTGAAACGAAGACGACGCGGACGCGGTAGAAGGACGGCTGTGCGGAGAGCGGCCCTCTCACTACCGACGACCGAGATGACGCCTTCAACCCAACGCGCGACGCCGCTCTCACGCCATTCCGATCCGAGCACCGTGCGGCGACAAAAACCCCTTTTTTATTATTTACCTTTTTTCGACGTGAGTGACAACGAAGGTCCCTGTACCCCTCGTGTGAATTTCCCCATTCTCCACGAGAATTCTCACCGCTTCTGGATCCCAGTATTCCAGCTCTTTCAAAATTTCCTTGAACTTCTTCCCGGTCAGATTTTTCCGATTTTGGTTTATTATTCATTCTGAATAATAACCCTATGTTTTCAGTCACGAAAAATTTTTTACAACCCCCCCCCCCCAAAATTTGATGCTTTACGTTTCAAGACATGGAGATTCCAAATTTGCAATGTCCGTCCGCCGTCCCCCGTCCGCCGTCCGCCGTCCGGGCCGTTTTGTGCCTTTAACGTGGTCTAAAAAATTCGTTCTTTCGCCCAAAAATCCGATTTGGTATCTAGTTGTGCCCGCCATCTCGGCAATCTGATCGGACGAAGCCCGTGGTTGTAATGGGCAAAAAACGGTTAAAAAAATTAACGAAACGCAGTACAACGCGGGAGCTACAGCGTTTCGTGGTTTGAACTCCCCCCGCCCCGCCCGTCACATTAAAACACTCGAGGAGAGCGAGCAGCGCGCCTCCCGCTCGCTTCCCTCCCAACACTCGACTCCCGTTTCGCCTTTCGCTTCGAGCGCCCCCGTTCCAATTTCCCCGACGTTTTGGTTTTAATACGATTCAATTTTTTTAGATTCTTTCGTTTCATTCTCATTTTGGTTTTTTTCATAGATTTTTGGTTAAATTTTGATATTAGTATTTAGCGTGCATGTTTTCATATTAAAATTCAGTTTTTTCTAGATACTTTTGTTTTTTTTTGTTTATTTTAATATTACGATTCAGTTCTTTTCGACCTTTTTTTGGGTTTCATTATGATATTTTTCGATGCTGAATCGAACAGGATGGGTCTCGGAGCATTAATACTAGGTCAAGCTGATTATCCGAATAATAAACCGTTGTGTAATAATTTGCAGGGTTTTATAATTTGGCCCATACACCAATCACTTGTACTAATATTCTACAATTTCATTTGTGAGGAATTCAAGAGCAGTTAAAACACATGTTGGACTGAGAAAGTCGGCTATTACGCTCATTTACCCCTTTTCGCTGCGCCAATGTACCCTAAAATTACGTCTCATGTGCGTACATTCACGATCCGGTTAGATCTGGGGGACTTGGTGTACCTCCTCTCTCAACCACTATTCCGTACTTACGCTGTAAGCGCCTGCAGCAGAGATCAGAGATGTCGTACACGCTGTGGCTGGCCACGGATTCGTCCAGGATCAGCTGCCGGGGTGTAACTTGACGACTCTATCTGCCCCCAAGCCCAGTAGGCTTTCAGAGTTCACGGCTGCAAGGTTCGGTTGATGGATGGGAACTCGAGCAGTGTCCCGGCTCCCCCTACTCTTTTGCATGGGTGGAGTGGGCTTCAGAGGGCATTCATGGGAAGGATTACTGGCACTTTCACGCCATTCGTGTTGCATCACGTGTTTGAGTCGCTGAATGCGTGCAGTTGAGTCCGTGTACTCATGGTTCCAGCCTCATGATGTAGCCTGGAAGCAGGTTGCTAGTGCACTATCATCTGAGGGCAGGGGAATGGAGAGAGAGTGGCACTACTGGGTTGTCTCTGGAGAAGAACTGAGGCCTGACATCGTCGCCGTTGGTCCTGACTAGTCTGCAGTGATCCTGGATGTCTAGGTAGTATCTGGCAGCAGGGATCTTTAGCTAACTTGGTAAGGAAAGAAGCTCAAATACGACAGGACGGATATTCGTAAGGCGGTGATTGCTCTTCCTTGCACATGGTACAACTCGCCAACCCATCATTTGAGTAGCACGGTGTGAGACATGGGTGTGACGTCTATGTACGATCTCCTCTTGACACATGACAGGCCAACCAAGTGGTCTTTGGTGAGCGATTCTATATGCGCCTCGTCCACCCCATTCAGGGTCAGGGATTCCTACAATGGTGATCTGGCATTTGCTATTGCACAGACTATGCAGGGTTGTCCAGTCGCCTTGGCTCTTGTTCATGCTCCAGCCACCACTCGTGCCTGTGATCCCAGACCTAGGGTTTTGGATCCTATGTACGGTTCTTCTGTATGGCAAGAACACTGCAGTGTTTTTTGAGTGCACGTTGCATTCGAACTATTTTTAGCCTATTTTTTTTTTAGGCAATTGCTCGCTGATGAATGGTACAGCTTGTCTTTCGTGTGGAGTGTGAAACCTGTTGTAATTTGCGTTCTTTGAAATTGGCACGCTTGATGGAAGCCTCACGCTCCTACTCCTTGCTAAGATGTGAAATGATGCACCAGGAGCAGACCACAGGTCTCGTGCACGCTAATGCCCGGTGGCCATAATGCTGACATTTATAGCACTGTGGTGCTTGGTACTTGCGGATGGCGCACTGTTGCCAAGCTGTTTGGAGGTGCCTCGCCTTCTGTAGTTTTGTATGTAGGCTGAGAGCAAATCGACTTCCCAGTCCATTCATCAGTCCATTCCAAGCCCCTAGAAGAAAGTCCAAACTGTCTTGTCCTAGGAACAGGAAAGCCATAAGTGCCACTAAAAGATGGGGCAGGCCAGTGACCATTCGGACCTTAAGGGTTGTTTGACCCCAGGCATCCCCAAATGCAGAATTTTAACTGTCTGCCCCGCTTTTTTGTGAAAAGGGGTCTAATGTCCTGTTGCTGCAAGCCTATCGCAAGGTTGTGCTCAACTCAACAACTTCTTGGGCGAGGTCCTTTTTTGTGGGTCAGTCTTCAAGTTGCACAATACCAGGCGTGGCAAGCGACCTGGGGGGGGGGGGGCTGATGCGTGTAGCTTCAACTCCTTCTTAATGGAAATATGGCTTGTAAGGGCCTTGACCCTTTCCTGAGTTTCCGTCACGATGATGGCTACACTTTCCCCCGCTGTAAGGATGTCAAGCACTCGGACGCTTGGTGCTTGGAGGTCCTTAGCTGGGACACCCTGAGTCAGCGCTTCCATTGCATCAAGGGTGGAGGGACCAGCCTCTCCTTCATCACACGTAGGCCTTACTACTACCACGTTTTGTCGTGGATTCTTAAAGGGGAGTTTGTTAAGGGGAGGAGCCTTTTTGTTTTTATTTTTGCCCTTGTTCTTCCTGCTTTTTCGGGGTCTTTTTCCCCTTGCGCTTCCTGGCACTGGCAGGCTGCCATTTGGCATCGGCTCCATGAGGGCGGGAAGAGGGCTTTGTAGCGGCTCAGGACCCAGCGTACTCAGCTGGCTCGGTAGAGCTCCTAGAGCTTGGAGGGCTGGTGGCAATGGTTGCGTGGGCTGCTGGGTAATTTCCCTACGCAGCTCTTCCCACACGACAGCCGCCACGATTTCCTGCAAGGGGGTCTTGGCAGGGTGCGATGTCGTTGGGGGCGGGGTTACTCGTTTTTAGCCAACTGCAAAATTTCGAAGAGGCAGCGGGTGATGGCATACAATTTTTTCAAATGACTGTTTAAGAAGCTCGCCATACCTTTAAATTTCATGCGATCTGGCTCACTGGTAAGGGTAGCATGGCCCTTATTCCTTATCATTTTAATTTGCATGAGGGAAATTTCAAGTGCCTTCCTGAGTTTCATTTAACCTCTAAGTGTCACATTACCAATATCAGCAGATTTGGCAAATCTATCGCCAGCCATTTCTTGTTTTCTCATAATAACTTAATAAGTAGACGTAGAAAATAGAATATAATATGAAATAACATTGATAACTGAATGCAAAACAACGTGACATAGACTGAGTAGTGTCAAACAAAATTAAGTAATAGCGCCTTTAGGAGGTAAGATGACTAGCTTTGTATCGGGCCCCGAGGACCAAAATATGTTTGAGTATGCTCTGGGCCTGACTTCTGGTATTGGCTACAACCCCGCACAGTTTACCAACTTCAAAACTAGTATCTGATGGGTCTAAGAAATTGTGAACTATGATTTGAATAACCGGAGACAAAAAAGGACGACATGGGAGTTTAAGAATGTATTAACAATTGTGGTTGGTTGCACACTCAATTGGGGAAACACATACATGAAAATAAATAGCTTGGTACTTGTACTCTCAATGTCCAGAACCAAGTGCTGGAAAATCCAACTTGGAGTCACGAGTAGTGAACGTCGTGAGAGCGCGGAAAAAAGATGGAACCCGTTTCGGTGCCTTCTCTGATGGATCCTTAGGAGTTTCTGTCCAACAAGTTCGAAAAGGTGGTGAAATTCCGAACGAGAGGAGGTGAGCGGGATATAAGACGCTGGGAAAGATGTAAAAAACGGCTATATCGAGTTCGGTGAACAAAAAAAGGCGCACACCGAATAATGCAAAAGGTTACATCCCTGTTCCCTCCAATCGTGGGCAGCAGCCAGGTTGACTGGTTCTTCAGAATCAATAAATTTAACAAACAGAGCAAAAAACAATGAACAATAAAAGTTAAATAATAATAAATTAATGGATCATAACAACAATAGTGTCCTGGGCTATTTGCAATACTGTTGATAATTGATAATGGTGAAGAGATAATGATGACTGATAATGGTGTTGTTATGCAGCATTATCGTGTTACTTTAAGTAGTCGTATCAGGTAAGTGTGGTGGGGTGGATGTGGAACGGGAAGAAGTGATATTAAGCAGAATGGTGTGGTTCAGCAGCATGTTTATCGTGGTTGGCGATTTGAGTCCCAAACAAGCTCCTTTCGCTGGTCTGTTAAGGGTCAAATTGAGGCCCTCACATGCGCTGCAGCTGCCAGACCGGCCACTGTGACTAGGAGGCATGAGGGATTTTTTAGCTGCTGCTCAGAGTCAGCCCTCTGCCACTGATGATGTGGTGAGCGGGACACCAGTGTTCTGCTACGTAAGCTGTTGCAGTGTTGTTTGTAAATGGAATATGTTGCGTTTGTCAGTGTCGTGAGCTTTAAGCCAGCCTCTTTAAGGCCGGCTTTTATTGCCACGCAAAGGATTCAGGAGAAAAATACTTTCCCTCTTCCTGCGAGGGGTGTGTTCCCATACCAGCTCAAGGTAGGGGGTTCACGGTGTGTCGTGTACATGGAAGAAGTGTAAGTTGTGGCCATTTAAGCCCGGCTAGTATGGCAGTGGAATCCTAGACCACCAACTGCAGGGTGGCCGCAGAGTATCCAGCCACAGTTAAGCCTCATTGGATACAATCCTGCAGGGGCCTCGTAGAGATGAGGTTGTCATTCTGGCTGGGCCCAACCGGCTGTACCTTTTAGTCGGATCATACGACAGCGGCATTCTGCAGAGTGAAACCGTATTAGGCGTCCATATTAGGTGAACCATTAGAAATCTTGATGCTGCAGCCTCTCGAAGGAGTCTTTGGCTGTAACCTCATAGGCAGGCAATACAGGTGTACCAAAGGAAGGTCCATAAAGGATGTCTTTGTCGAATTTCGACACGTTTCCGTTCTGGCACCGACTGAGTACGTCGTAGCAGTTCTGATTGACAGCAGGGGAGGGTTTGACAACCTTGCGTGCCAGCGCTCCTCAATGAGCTTAAACATAGGGCAACCCCCCCGCAACATGTACTTGCTTGTCAGAAGTTGCCACAGACAGAACTGCTACGATCGAATGCAGGCATGTCTCCACCCATTGAGAGAGATTGAAAAGGGGTGCCCACAGGGCTCAGTCCTTGGACCAGCACTCTGGATGGTCTTCTCAGGAGGCTCATGGAGACTGACTGCGAGTCACATGTGCCTATTTGGCTGACTTGACTGTGCTGATCTTTGCATAATTATTTGCTCCTGTCGATCACCAAGGGTTGTAAGACTGTATCGAAGAAGCACTCCAGATGATCACTGGTCAGTTACCAGTTGACTTGGCCGTTGAGCGCACTGTTAACAAGTGGAGAGTAAAACGAGAGCTTTCGTCGCTATGGGCTGAACTTCGTGTGGATCTCCCCACAAAACGAAAACTTGCTGCTATTGACGAATGGGCGTTAGAGAAATGGCAAGTGAGATGGGAACCCTCGTCAAAGAGTCACGACATGTATGAGTTCTTCCCCAACATCTATGAACGTCTTGGAAGAAAACGAGTGGAGCCAGATCACTGGACGAGCCAGTTCCTCTTCGGAAATGGCTACTACAACGCGAGCCTCCACTTCTTTTCTATCAAAGACTCTCCATCATTCATGTCTTGCGCCACCAGTGCAGAAGAAACAAGACACCACGTGCTGTTCCACTGTAGTTTCTCCAACAGTGAGCGACGGTTGTTGGGAGGCCAGACAAACTTAACAGCATGGACTGCAACAAAACAAGCGTATAACCATTGCCTGGCAAGCCGTGACAAGGTTACTCACTAAAAGGAGGTCACCTGGTATCCTTGGGGCTCTGTACCTGACACAATAACCCCTGTGCCTGCACCCTTCCACCATGGGTCACTTTACAGCTCCCCCCACCACACGAGAGAAGCCATCCGCTTCCCAAAAATGGAGAGAGGATCGGCCCAACATTGCTCCAATCGGTCGACCCACTCCATGAGAGATGGGCACTAACAGGCTAAACCACGTGAAGGTTTGGAGCTGTTTTTAAGTTTGGCTATGCTAAGTGTTATGTATCGACGTCTCTCTTGACGTCTGCTCGCTCCATCTCTTTTCACCTAGGTCTGGATCCCAATCCCTGTGGCTCACTAAATATTAGCTTACTTCTAGCCCCCTCAATGATCTTAGCCACAAAGTTACCTGACAGACAGAACGACTACCATCAAATGCAGGCATGTCTCCGTCGAAGGGAAGATTGAAGGAGAGCTCACAGGGCTGGGTAAAGCATTGTAGAATGCCTTCTTCAAAGGTCTTCTCAGGAGACTCATGGAGACTAACTGTGAGCCGTACGCCTATGTGGATGACCTGATTGTGCTGATCTACAGAGTTGGCTTTGCAAGGTTTGCCTCACAGCGTGCAAGTAATAAGGCCATTTGGAGTGTGTTACCATGACACTACCCTCATGTACAAGCTCATCTATCTAGGCGTGATTGTCTACTGCCCCATTGTCTGGGGTACAAAACTAAGTCAATCAAAAGATAGTATTGGCTGAATCCAAGAGAGTGGCACATGGCTGTCTACAGGATAACGTGTGCCAACTCGAAGATTGGACGCGTCAATGAAAAGTCGGTATTAACGCCTCTAAAACCGTTCTGCCGCAATACGAAACTGCATTCATCAACTCATGCTTCTTCACAGTCAATGATACAATGGTAGGTGTGTTCTGGGCATTGCCCGTAGCGTTGGAGATGGTACCTAGCTTTGCAGCCTACACCCCTCTCCTGCCAGCACCAAGCATCTCTCCAGGGGGGGATTCCCAGCGAAACCACGGTCCCCACGAGGCCAATCCCATGGCTTCACGAATTCACATGAGGATATTAGCAGACTAGTGATAGTGACTATATCCTTTTTTTTCGTTACTTTTATCTGCTCTACGAAAGAAAGGAAAGTTATGTAATGAGCTGAAAAATTTTTTTTTGAGCTCTCTACATATCTTTAAGTTTCAGACCCGACTGAATAACTCTATTTGGGAAAATAGTCTGTGTGTCTGTGAATGAGAGGGGGCGGCTTAACCAAATCAGCTCAAACTTGATATTTAGTCCTCTGGTCACCATGAAACGCCAAAATAAGGGTATGAGCTAAATCTACCCAAAACTAACTATAGTTATCGTAGCGAACAGAACACCTTTTTTTCTCAAAAACAGCTGGAACGATTTTGATTAAATATTTTGTATAGACTGCTCCTGATAATACGACAATACCATAGAATTTCCACCCTTGGGGAAATGATGAGAGCAGCACTACTAATTACCAAAAATTTTCATAAAAACTGACTTTAGCGTGATTTTTTTCTAAAAAAAAAGTAGTCGAATTTCCAGAAAATTATGTGGTACTCCAACTAAGTACCTATTACGACGAGCGCTCATCGATACGATACGCCTATGAGATATATAGGAACTACTCGAGAAATCCAGAATTTCTTTCTACCTCCGTTGTTTCATTTACTACCGTTTACAAAGGTTTTTACCGGATAACTCTGGAAAAGTGATTATTATCCTTCTCAAAAAATCGTGTTTACAGCCTCATCAATTTCCTGTGTACCAATTTCTCAATTATAGTCAGGTCATGAATACGAGCAATAAATTCCGGGACTGTAACCGCTACCACTTTCTATCGACATGAAGTTACGTTTTACCAAGTTTAAGGGCCGGTTTGTCAATGTGTAGGAAACGGTTAACCGTATAAAATATACGGGTAAGTATACCGTACTTTGTTTGGTTATTTCTGATTATTTTTGGCCTTCCATTTCGTAGCTTATTGGAACATGAGTTTAGCGTGAACGACATGTGAGAGCCTGCGAGAAGTATAATTTTGTGCTCATGACTTTCTGTGACCGTCCGATGCTGGTGTGGGATGGTGGATATCAAGTTTGAGCTGACTAGGTTCAGAGGTTCTTTCTCATTTGTGTCCACAATCGCACTCCATGTGGTTTTGGAAGTTAGAAACGTAAATATCCTAAGAAAACTCAATCATTATCTTCTTTATCAATCTTATAAGCTATTAATGAGGCTATACGAATGAAAAGGTCGTTACTATTCAAGGCGATTATTCGTAAACATTTTGGAATGGTGTGGAAGTAGAACACGTAAATAATCATTTTTGTTTTTTCTTTGCAGGTTCGGTGCTATTAGCTGTAGGCGACTTTTGTGGCGTTAGTAAAACTTCTGCCTCCCTCATTGTGAACCAAGTTTCCCAGACCATTCGTCAACTTTCCTTTCAATGAAAGATGATGTCTGGACGAGAAGAAATCTCAGAAGCCCAAAGAGCGTTTTACCACCGGGCTAGAATGCCACAGTCCATTGGTGCTAACTGTACACACGTGAATATTCAATCAATGTCAATGTTTGTGAAACACATCTCACATTTGGCGTAGAGAAGCATCATGTATCGTTTTTTTTACAATTTTTTGAAATTTGTTTAGTATATGATTAATTTTGAATAATACACGTAATGTTTTCTGTAAGGAACATTTTTAACATTTGTTGGCCCCACTCACGACAGAAAGTTATAAAATCGACGGAAACCCTGTTTTTTGTAAGCTGTTACGAAAAATGAACTACACTGTAAGAAGAGAAATAAGAAAAGAATGAGAAGCAAGGAAAGATAAGAAGAGAATTGAAAAAAAAATCAATTAAAATCACAAATTTAACAATTTATTTCAGTATTTAACAATTCTGAAACCGATATTTTGGGTATTCGGATGAAATCCACAGGCGGCAAATGAGGTTGGTTCAATGGTACCAACTCTCCAACACATTGTTTTGGATGAAAACTCGCAAAGTTGTTTCTTTGTTCGAGGGATTCTCATTTGAGCGTAGCAATAGCCCTTTTTCCCCGCTCAAACTCCCGCTAGCTGTCAGTCAATTAGCGATTGATGAACGCGATCCGAGTTCTAGTTGTTTTTCACTCAGAGAATATCGCTATCCGATCACTATGAATTCGACATTTTAACTAAAGAATTGATAAACCGGCCCTAACTGAACGGAGTGAAAAACAAAGTGAATTAGCAAAGGTTCTGAAAACCAGGGAATTTCTGTAGAGCTAAGGTAAGTTTTATGATGCCTGATATTATAATTAATTATCGCGCTAAACATGTAAGAAATCCACCTGTTTCTTAAGATTAAAAGAAAACTACGAGAAGCCACCCTCACAACTTTGGAAGGTACAAAATACATAAATAGACCCGATGTAAACAAAATTAATGGCTGATGAACTGCGTTTTTCCGAGTGTGAGAAAGAGGGAGCTCCCGAGAGAGTATTGACGTTGGACAGCACCAATTTTCTGAGAGTGAACCTGAAAGACCTTGTAACAGAGTTCGAAGCACAATGTGCACCGCGCAGGAAACCGCTCCAATGGCCCTAGCACTGCCAGTCGATCCGCAAAGGCGTCAACAGCCGATCTGCCGGAATGGAAGACGCTACTCCTTGTCAACAAAGTGAGGGTGATATTGATGAAGGGCCACGTGTACGGGCTTTACCAACATTAGGGACTCCTTGTGCATGTCAGCCTCAGCTATATCGGTCGGGATCATGGAAATTCGAGGGATGGGGACATCTTGACCTGTCAACGCCTCCGCTAAAATCGCTGATTCTGCCACATAGTTCGTCAATTTCTAAAGTATGAGTCACTACTGTTGCAGAGTTTTGACTGATCAATATACTGCAACATTATAATTGGCGCACCTATTTTCAATTTTAATATTCTAACAACTCAATGAGGACTGGCTATAAAAAAGTTAGTAAAATTACTAATATTTGTTAAATTCATTCGTTCAGTGAATAAGTGAAGTGTCAGTAAAATGATGATTTCAAAAATAAGTATTTTTGTGCCCAGCTCACATACAGACCATAACTACCTTAGTAGAAGATACAAACAATGTAATCCTAGACCAAATACTTCTGGAGGTGCTTGAACAAAATGTCTTTCCAACTTCATGGAGGAGGCTGAAACTACGAAACACCATGGTAGTAGTGTTGGAGGTATGGAACTATCAAAATATGCTCGTGCAACGCGATATCATTATTGCCCATGGCGAAGACCATTCGGGGAGAAGATCTGTAGGATAATCGCCCTAGTTTAGAAACTAATGATTACCGAGAGAGATTAAAAGAGGACCCCAGAAGGTAGATGGTGGACGGCCTAGCTATTGACCTCTTTCCTCGGGATTCTGTTGGAGCTCTAGTTAAGATCTGTTTCCCTTGTTCTCCCCGAATACGCATCGAGAGGGCCAAGTTGGCGGACAAAGGCCAACGTATGATGAAGGGTTCCATGTAATGATGAGGTAACTGTTGGTAGCGGAGCAATAGTCGAGTACATCGGAGTACTGTTCCTTCTGATATCCCAGTGTATAATTAACTGTTATTTGTTTGGTGTCCGAAGGATGGGCTGCAGATGTCTCGTCGACGACCTTCTGTCGCCTTCGTTGTCGGCTTCGACCGAGCCAGGTATACTGTCTTTTTCATTTCATTTTTGTTGCGATCTTTTCATCACAACTTCGAGCAACCAATGAAACTAAACATTTCCACACTCCAGTCTTCTTATGAATAAATCAAAACCACTGTATTAAAACTGTAAACTACAATAACTACATTGTGATCTAGCGATGCATGTATACCATGATTGTGTACAATGATTCATTAGTTCGATTTGGGCTATTTGCGGAAAAAATTTGGAAAGTCGTTATCAAAAGATATAAACACAGACAGACGTTATCTGTTTCACATGGACATTCTTCTGGGAATACGGTCTTGCTAAGCTGCTGGGAGAGTACGCCACGATATTTCAAGCGGAAATCCTAGCTATAAATATCTGCACGGACGATATCCTGACCAAAGGACTCAAGGGCTAGCGGATCTACATATTCTCGGACAGCCACCTTAAAGGCTGTTGCAGCCTATAGTTTTTGGTCCAAGCTGGCATGGGAATGCCTTCATGCGCTCAAGCAGCTCGGCGCCCATTATAGGCTTTTCCGCATCTGGATGCCGGGTCACAGGGGGCATGAGGGCAATGGAAAGGCAGACTGCCTTGCGAAAAGGGGTGCAGAATCCCTACCCATCGGGCCTGAACCCTGCGTAGGTTTGACGAAGAGTCACCAGAATCGTCTGGTGGCTCAATGGGAGATACAGGAAAACAGCGTCCATTGGCATCGGCTGGGATGATACAATTGGAAGAGCGTTCATTTTAGAGAAGAGTTGAATAGTATATATAGGCCTTCGTTCCTTTCGGCAACTACCGAGTGGACATTCGATTCAAGCTGCCGGTAGTTCCTAGGGCGCAGGAACAGATGGCGGGACGTGGAGCGTTCTTTTGGTCGTTGTATCGGTACGTCGCATTAAGCCAACTCGATTTCCAGTCGTCTTGACCCACCGATTCGAATCCCACGACGGCGAGGCAATGCTCGAGTGAAGCACGGGGCCTCGAAACCCGATTCAGAACGCAGGTCGACGGATCTTTTATTGATGAACCGTATGGAGCGGAGATGTGCGCGAAAAAAGAAGAACGAACTCATCGTAACTGGAGAAGCTATCGGTTAATGCTACCGATTTAGTGGAGGAATCCCAGGCCAGTTCCTTTTTAAGCCGAATGCTAGCTCCGTTTTCTTTCACTGCGGGGTCGGAGGAAACCAAGCAGTCGAAGAGATCCGTTCTCCTCGTTCTTTTATCAAATGTTGGCATTTTTCCTCTTCCCAACGGGGATTTACGGTGAGGTCGAATCTCAAAGGAACAAAAACTTACTAGTCGGATGCCCACTGACGGCACTGACATTCTGCTATCAGTTCCTCTTGATGTGGAGCGCTCCAATTAGCACACTGTGAGTTTCAGAATATTGTCTCACGGCTTACAGCAAATTTGCATGCATAATCTGTTTCATGGCATCTCCCAACGAATCCAAGTTTTCAGTCCTTCTTTTAAAATATACATTACTTGTCGATGAAACATGTCCCAATATATTGTTGTGTGGTATAAGTCATATGACATTGCATTGTTGTTGTATGGTAACTAAGGGGAGAAGAGTTTTCGAGTTGGATTTGTTCCGTAAGACTTCTTGTCTGATTATTAAAATCAATTATTCCATCTTCCTTGTCCGAGTTCATTACATTTGGTGTCAGAAGTGGGATAGAATGGACTCCATCGCTGAACGTGTTCGCCAGCGGAATCGAGGTCTTCCTGACCCGATAGATGTGCCAGTGGTTGAAGAGCCAGCAATAAATCCGACAGATCAGATAGATATCTTGACCCAGCAATTATTCAACCTGATGGGAGAAGTTCGCAGATTGAGGGAAACATGTATGCAACCCCCCGGCTCAGAGGAGATGACTCGGAGAGAACAAATTGGTACCATCCGTCCTCCTACTTATGATGGAACGAAGACGTTTTTCCTGAACACTCATCACAGTTAGGACGATGTACAATCGGAGAACACCGCATAGATGTGAATAATCATTCTCCAATAAAACAACACCCACGCCGGACTAGATCTATCCAGCAACGAGCTATTGATACTACGGTTAACGATATGTTGGCATCTGGAGTGGTTGAAGAGTGTCCAAGTCCATGGGCAAGCCCGGTGGTTATGGTAAGAAAAAAACTGGAGATTGGAGGTTCTGAGTTGACGACTATAGAAAGCTTAATGCTGTAACAGTCAAGGATTCTCACCCATTACCACGAATTGACGAGACGCTGCAGAGATTGGATGGAAGCAAGTGGTTTACCACTCTCGATCTCCAGAGTGGTTATTGGCAAGTACCGCTCCATCCTGATGATCGCAATAAAACGGCGTTCTGCACCAGTCAGGGCCTGTGGCACTTCACAGGCATTACCTTCTGGTCTAACAAATGCTCCCGCAACTTTTCAAAGAATCATGAGAGTGCTGCTTAAGCCGTTATTCGAGAAGGGCGTCGTGGAAGTGTATTTGGACGATTTTCTTCTACACAAATCGACGTTTGAGGAACACCTGAAGTATTTACAACAACTTTTCTGTATTTTACAAAGAGCAGGGCTCACCTTGAATAGCAAGAAATGTGATTTTCTTCAGTAAGATGCCATGTACCTCGGACATTTAGTCACCAGAAATGGTATCGTGGTAGACCCTAAGAAAGTCGAGGTTGTGCAAGAATGGCCCATTCCCCAAACCACCAAGGAAGTTAGAACATTCACAGGTTTTTGTTCCTATTATCGATCTTTTATTCCTCGGTTTTCAGAAATTATAAAGCCCCTATATCACGTACAAAACCAGCATGGCCCTCTACAGTGGAATGAGGATTGCATGAAAGCATTCACTGAAGCTAAACTCAAGCTTCAACAAGCGCCAGTTCTTTCTCATGCCTGTCCAGAGCTTCCCTTTATAATCGAAGTTGATGCGAGTGATGTTGCTCTTGGAGCTGTACTGTCACAGATGCAACAAGGGAAAGAACGCGTGATTGCTTACTTTAGTCGTCTGTTACGTCCTGAGCGGAACTATTGCGTAACGAGAAAGGAGCTGTTGGGGGTAGTTGAAGCAATTCGCTCATTCAACCATTATGGGTTGGATAATGGCCATGAACTCCTGGTACGTACAGATCATTCATCCCTCCGCTGGCTGATGAATTTCAAGCTGGTGGATGGACAGCTGGCACGGTGGATCGAGAGATTGGCTCCGTACAGACTAAACATTCAGTATAGGAATGGCAGTGCTCATGGGAACGCAGATGGTCTCTCTAGACGACCTTGTGCACAGACGGGCTGCAAGTATTGTGATCGGCGAGAACACTTGGCTTCCAATGAATTGAAGTTTCAGAATCAACAGGAACGCCCTCCGGTTTTAGGGATATGCCACGTATTGCTATTGAAAAACTCTCAGTTCGCGATCACTTGAAAATTCAGACCCGCACTTACTCCCTGTTATCCAATGGCTAGAAGAAGGCGAGCGCCCTGCGTGGAATGTTGGGATAGGAATGAGTGTTACGACCAGAACATACTGGGCAAGTTCGACTATCTGTTTTTAAGCGATGGGGTACTCTACAGACGCTGGGAAAGCCCAAATGGAAAAGTAGTGCGTTCGCAAATGGTGATCCCTCACACTTTACAGAAATATATTTTTGACAGGGTTCACGAGCCAGTACACCTAGGCGAAAAGCGGACGCTATCCTTACTCCGTAACGACTTCTACTGGGTGGGAATTCATCAGGACGTTCACAACTGGTGTCGAGCTTGTGAACAGTGCGGAATGCGGCGAGGTGGCCCAAAAACGTCAAAAGCTCCGCTCCAACCTTCTTTAAGTGGGTATCCATTTCAACGGATAGCTGTGAACATATTTGGCCCTCTACCTGTCAGTGAGCGGGGGAACCGATATGCGCTAACGGTGGTTGATTATTTCACCAAATGGCCAGAGGCAATTCCCCTAGCAAATCAACGAGCGGAAACCGTTACACAAGCACTGGTAGACCACGTTATAACCAGATTCGACGTCCCTGAAGAACTCCACTCTGATCAGGGGACGAATTTCGAGTCATCTGTTTTTCAGGATGTCCTGAAACAGTTAGGGATTAAGAAAACGCGTACAACAGCATTGCACCCTCAGAGTGATGGTATGGTTGCAAGGCTTCATCGAACGCTATACGACTGGCTGTCGAAAATGGTGCAAGATCATCAACTGGATTGGAATGTTCAATTACCGGTTGCACTTCTTGCGTATAGGGCCTCAGAGTTGAATAAGAATGTACCTTCTAGGCCACCATGGGGCTCAGAGACGAGGGAATCACACAGCTTGCCTCGCACTCCTCCCCCGCCTCCCAGGTGGTGGTGGGTGGGCGGGAGGGGTGGGGGTGGGGCGGCGTCACTTCGAGCATGCGCGGGAATCACGAATCTTGCCTCGCACTCCTCCCCCGCCTACCAGGGAGTGGTGGGAGGGGAGGGGGGTGGGTTTTCGCGCTTTCTTCGCGAGAGGGAATCGCGTAGCTTGCCTCGCGCTAATCAATTATCGCCTGTTCGCGACTCATAGGCAAGGCAATTGCGTAGCTTGCCTCACACTCCTCAACCCCTTCACCCTCACCCGTCATACCTCCCCCCCTCTCGCCACACCATCACACCCCTTCCTCGCCCCCTCACCCCTTCGCGCCACACCCTCCCGCCCAGAGTAAAGGAATTCATCGTACGATTTTTTAAAACAGACATGTACATTTGGGTTACTTGGGGCTCCTAACAGGATGTTTGGAAATTGTGGTGATTGCCACTCTGTGTAGATGAATGCGGAAGTTGATCAGAGTACTCGAAGTACGTAATCGTATGATTTTTTAAAACAGACAGGTACATTTGGGTACATCACCCTCCTAATAGGATGTTAGGAAAGTGTGGCGCTTGCCACTCTGTGAAGATGAAGGTGAAAGTTGATCAGGAATTTATCGTCCGATTTTTTAAACCGGACATCTACGTTTGGGTACTTCAGCCTCGCGATATGATGCCAGGAATGTGTGGAGATTGCCACTCAGTGTGGACGAAGGCGGAAATTGATCAGAGTAATGAAATTAATCGCGCGATCCTGGTTCCCCACTGATTTTACAACGATTACGTATAAATAATTTAACGGGGATCGCAAAAAGGTGAAATGGTTTACGTTAGTTAGTTGAGGTGAGTTAACCTAAGTCAATTTAGCATGTCGGACAATGTTGAATCCTGAGCGAAACTTATTCTACCAATGTAGCGGAGTGCAATTCTCGACAAGTTGATACTTGCACATGGAGCACTCGATCGTTACCGACGATTCAGTTCGATCCTCCCACACCTCCAGTTGGCAATGTTGAGGTGTAACAAGTTTTTACTTGTTCCGCCCCCTCCCCCATCACCCAACCCTTCCGCCACTATCTTACTACAGGCTCTCCCCCACCTCCTCTATTCGATAGTGTGTTCTCACGTTGACTGGACTTCTTAACGTCAGTCTCCATTCAACCACGAAAGCCGCTTGGACGAAGCAGCAACTGCAACACCATGTCCCAAACCGTAATTATGAGCTCTTGCATCGTTGATATACAGTGCTTTTTTGACAATAATATGAACTATTTCGTCAAAGAGCTTACTGTCTATGATATCAACCATCATTCTCACGATCACTGGATCTTCAAACCTCCGCGAGGCTTCGTCATTCAAAGTGCAAAATTGAGGAGCGCGAACCAGTGGGTAACAAACCATTACCATATGATACCCTGGGAGAAGGGGTTTGTGGAATACACTGAACTGTACAGTATTTTAGCGAGTACTCTATGTGAGTATAGTACAGTCTATATGAAAGGAGAGCAAAAAATTGATTTTCTGCGGACATTTTTGCAGAAAAATGGATTCAGGTCCATCCTTTCTTTCGTCAATGTCGAAAATATCGGATGCCCGAAATTCATGACCCTGCTGCTACCAATTTGGCCAGGAACACATTGCCTCACCCACGACCACCACCCCACAAGCTGCACATCGTATCGAGTTAAAGCAATCGCTAGATGGTTGCTCTACCAGTAATTGAAAACTAATTTTTTTGTAGAGAAGAAAATACGAAAAATGTATCGAAGAAAATTTTCAAATTAGTTAAACATGAAGAAATGATAAAAGGTAATTTGTATTCTGAAACGTAAAGATTTGAAGCAAACCCAAAATTTCAAAAGTCTTCTTTTAATTGTATTTATTTCTCGTTTCTCAATTTTTTCCAGATGTTGCACGCTTCAATCCTAAACAGACTAAATACGCAAAACTCGGGTATATTGAACCTGAGCGATTTGCTAATTGGAACTTCGTATGAAGTTCTTATCTTTCGAGAGAATTGAAACGCAATATGGGAAGACAGTTATTGCTGAAGTGCGACCTTTTTCTCAAACTTATGACGAATCGACAAAAGTCTTCCTACCCAAACGATTGAATGATGGAATTACCGACGATCAAATACAGTCATTCAACACCTCTCAAATTCGTCATCTTTTGCTCATCTACAAAGGAATGAAGAATCGTAGGCATGATATCGAATTTTGTTAATGACTAATATACAAGGATAAGACTACAAACCTCAGAAGAAATAGAGTAAAAACAAAGAGGAATAACGTCTAAGAAGAAGAAAATGATAACTTAATAAAAAGAAGTTGTTACTTACGTTTATTAATTTCTTCGACAGAAATGGAAGAAAAAAAAATGGTGTTTCAAATTTGAATAAAGTTTCCGTTTGTTTTGTTGAAACAAAAGCGTTTTCTTCTCATCCCTTTTATTGATGGTAACCCCCAAGCGCCAGATTCATTAGAGAATAGCGAGATGAGTGTGAGGAATGATGATGAGGAGGCGGAAGAGGTGAAGGAGAAGAAGAGAGAGAGAGAGAGAGAGAGAGAGAGAGAGAGAGAGAGAGCGAGAAAGCGGTGTGAATAAATCAAAACGAATAGTATAACGGCGATATAAATTGTGCGATGGCCTCGTCAAAGCTAGTTGAAACATGATAGAACGAGTCAGGACATGCGTGCACCAGGAATTGAAAATTACAAAGTAAGCTACATCATTAACTCAGTTGCCGGTAATTTTAGTGATGACGGTGGTGATGGTGATGGTGATGGTGGTGGTGGTGGAGGTTGTGATGGTGGTGGAGATTGCGGTGGTGGTTGTGATGGTGGTGGTGATGGTGGTTGTGATGGAGGTGATAATTATGATGGTGGTGGTGATGGTGATGGTGGTTGTGATGGAGGTGATAATTATGATGGTGGTGGTGATGGTGATTATGATGGTGGAGTGGTGATTGAATGACGTGTGTGTGTGTGTGTGGGGCAAGCTACGTGATTACGTCAGATAGTATACGTGAAGAAGGATCGACGATTTAATAGTATGGTGTCGTATAATCTATATAATTATACTATAACTTCGGGAATGCGATGCAAGGGACTGTTTGACAGGAAGATGGGGGGAAGGGGAGGGGGGGTGCAAGGGGATTGTGCGGTGAGGGGGTGAGGGGGGAGGGAGGGGTGGGAGGGTGTGGTGCGAGGGCGGGGGTTGAGAAGAGTGGGGGGAGGGGGTTGTGGTGCGAAGGTGGGTCGGAAGGGCGGGAGGGTGTGGTGCGAGGGGGTGAGGGGCGAGGAGTGGGTGAGGAAGGGGGGAGGGTGTGGTGTGATGGGCGAGGAAGGGGTGTGATGGTGAGGTGAGAGAGGGGGAGGTATGACGGGTGAGGGTGAAGGGGTTGAGGAGTGTGAGGCAAGCTTTGCAATTGCCTCGAGGATGGGAACTATGGTACCCACCCCCTACCCTTCCATCACCCCCTGGGAGCCAATTGAGAAATTTGTGAGGCAAGCTACGTGATTGCCTTGCCTATGAGTCGCATAAAAGCGATAATTGAAGGGCGCGAGGCAAGCTACGCGATTCCCTCTCGCGAAGAAAGCGTGAAAACCCACCCCCCTCCCCACCCATCACACCCTGGGAGGCGGGGGAGGAGTGCGAGGCAAGCTTCGTGATTCCCGCGCATGCGCGAAGTGACGTCACCTCACCCCCACCCCTCCCACCCACCCACCACCTCCTGGGAGGCGGGGGAGGAGTGCGAGGCAAGCTGTGTGATTCCCTCGTCTCTGAGCCCCATGGTGGCCTAGAAGGTACATTCTTATTCTACTCCTCAGCAGATCAGGACATATATTTGGAGCGCGAGAGGGAGAGCTTGTGGATGGAGTTGGTGAATAAATAGTGAACGCGATGAGCGTGAGAGAACTGTATTGAACATTTAAATATAAAACAGTGAAAAGATTTTGTGGTATAAAATGTAGGAATAGTTTGGCTAGGGGACACCGTTGTGAGCACGAACAATAACAAAGCACAAATCTTTCTTTCTGAGCTCCCGAGTTGAGTGGTGGGAAGTGGGCAGGGGGAAGGGAAGATACAGAATATTTTGGACAGCTTGAAGAAAGCAAAAATAAAACTTAATCCCTTCGTCTGCGGAAGAAGCAGATTGTAAGCATTGTTCGAATGGTCCGGCAGCTCGCACTTCAAAGGATGGGTCAGGAAGGACTGGTCTTGGCGCACCCCATCACCATATATGGGGAGGTGGCCGAAGCTACGGGACCAATCGCAGTTGCTGTGGCCACACGATGGGCCCATATCCCAAATCCCAATCCATCGCTCGTACCCATTGCCTCACCCCCTGGGTTTGGAGGAGGGAAGTACATGGTTAGGGAGAGAACCAGTGTCTGCAGTGAACTTTAGAGTGTGAGCCAAAGGTTATTGTGTGAAAAAGACAGAATACTGGCTTTGTTTTCATCTCACCCTGCAGACGGGGTTGCAGAACAACCGCTGCCGTATTCCTCGCATGACATATGAGCTTACTAAAAGAGATAGCCGAGTGGGCCCAGCCGGAATGACAACCTCACCTCTACGAGGACCCTGCAGGATTACATCCAACTAGGCTTAACTGTGGCCAGGCGTCACAGTGTACTCTATCGCCACACTGTGCTCACCCTGCAGTTGGGGGTCCAGAATTCCACTGCCGTTTTCCCTGCGTGTTCGTATGAGCCGAACTTAATGGGACACAACTTACACTTCTTCCACATACATGACATACTGGGAACGCAGACAGGCTGGGATCGCAGAACACACCCCCCGCAGGAAGGGGGATAGAATTCTCCTGCCGTATCCTCTGCGCGGCAGTTAAATCCGGCCTTAAAGGGGCTTAAAGCACACGACACTGTCATACACAACATATTCCAGATACAAAATACACTGCAACGGCTTGCGTGGCAGAATACCTTGACTTAAAACACTCATAATAAGCGTAAGACAGACCTGGAAGTAGCTCACTAACACCTACGAGCGATCCCCAATATAGCTGAGGCCTTCAGAATAAGGAGGGGAAAAACCTGGTTTGAGCGTTCCTGGGGCGGCTGATAGCATGTTCCCGCTAACCACATCACCAGAGGCCGAGGGCTGACTCAGAGCAGCAACCGAAAAATCCCTCATGCGTCTTAGTCTCGGTGGTTGGCTGGACTGGCAGCTGCAGCATATGTGGGGGCCTCCCTATGACCCTCAACGGACCACAGCCGAGAAGCGTAGGGGAAAAAAGAAAAAGACCCCAAAAAAGCAAGAAATGCAGTGGTGGACAAAACTAAAATTAAATATAGAAAGGCACCACCCCTTACCAAACTCCCTCCTAAAAACCCACGACAAAACGTGGTAGTGGTAACGCCTACGTGTGAGGAAGAAGAAGCTGGCCCCCCTGATGCAATGGAAACGCTGAGGCTGGGTGTTCCTGCTGAGGACCCCCTAACACTAAGCGTCCAAGTGCTTGATATCCGCACCGCAGTGGGAGGTGGCGCCGTCATCGTGACGAAAACTCCAGAAATGGCCATGGCGCATACGAACCGTTTTTCCTCGAAGAAGGAGTTGAAGCTACAAGAATCAGCCCCCTTAGGTCGCTTCCCACGCCTGCTATTGTGTGACGTGCAGACCGACCTACAAAAAGAGGACATGGCCAAACAAGTTGTTGAGCACAACCCTGCATTGGGCATTCAGCCACAGGACGTCAGACCACTTTTCGCAAAAAAGTGTGGCAGGCAGAAGGATTGGGTGAATAAGGTGTCACCCAGCCGGCACAAAAAACTAGAGGGGGCAACGCACCTCCAAATACCCTGGCAGCGAAGTACCGTCTGCAAGTACAAAGCCCCCACACAGTGCTACAAATGCCAGCGTTGTGGCCACCTGACAGTAGCCTGCACGAGAACTGTGGTGTGCTCCTAGTGCTCAACGCCAGATCACCATTGCGGGGATCCCCGACCCTGGATTGGGTGGGTGAGGCGGATATAGAGTTACTCACCAAGTACAACTTGGTTGTTGCCAATGACCCCATGACTGAGACGACCAATGCAGGGCTGGGAGGAAGGTCGTGCATAGACGTCACAGCCGTGTCTCACACCCTGCTACTCAAATTTATTTAATGACTGTCTGCAGGTCAGACAGTTCCCTGCCCAGTGAAAGTCTGATTGTGTTGTCACTTTACAAAAGAGAGGCGACCACAATCAGTCAGAGCTGCGATCATGGAAACTGCTCAGCCTTCTTCCCATGTTAAGCGAAACATTGAAAATCTTGATGTTGCAGTCCCTCGAAGGAGTCTTTGTCCACAACCTCACAGGTAGGCAATACGGGTGTACCAAAAGAAGGTCCACGCAGGATGTCATTGTCGAACTTCGGCGTGTTTCCTTCCTGGCACCGGCTAAGTACGTCGTTGCAGTTCTGATTGACATCAGGGGAGCGTTTGATAACGTTTGGTGGCCAGCACTCCTTAATAAGCTTAAAGTTTGGGGAATCCCCCACAACCTGTACTCGCTCGTCAGAAGTTACCTGACCAACACAACTGCTATGATCGAATGTGCAACAATGCAGGAACCCTTCATGGAACCCCTCACTGTGAGCCTACCCATCATATAAGCAGAAACAAGACACCACGTGCTGTTCCACTTTAGTTTCTCCAACCGTGAGCGACGGTTGTTGGGAGGGCAAACGAACTTGGCAGCTTTGACTGCTAGAAAGCAAGCCTATAACTATTTTGCAGAGCTCCCGAAGAAGGTGATGGCTAAGAAACGTGGTCATAGCTGATTCCGCATTATAATAATTGAAGGTTGCTCTTAAGGAGCAAAAGATCCCCTATATTAACAGCTAATAAGAATTTGTTTGAAGTACACGTGTAAGTGCATTGATTCATCATTACCATAAGATATTTAGGTGTTCTACTGTCCACATACACCCTTTGGAAGATCATTCTAAGCTACATACGTTGTTTCCGTGTTTGCGTAATGCCCTTTGTCGATGATTCCACATTCATTGAATTGACTGGTTTTTTCCGACATACAAAATTTAGTATATCATCTTCAATTTGTCGGGGTGTTTGATATTTTTTGAATCGTCTTCTGAAAAGTGACCTTCCCAAACGAGCAACCTTTTAATTTTAAGCCGGTTCACTTTTCCCCCTCGAAATTCGTGGATGGAATACTCCAAATGGTTTTTCCACGGACCACATGAGCGGAGCGGTTATTGAAGGTAGAAGTCGATGAATTGAAGACACGATAGGTCAGCAAAGTGGAGTAGCGCAAGAAAACCTCATTTCCTCCGTCATTTCCTCGCTTTCATTTCCTCATCTTCAGCAGCTACCCTTTTCAGCCTATCTACCTGATCATCATTTGCCCGATGACCTCTCTGCCGCTCAATCTAACTGTTAACCTCATTAACTTGTTTCTTATCCCTCGGAGTTCGAACTCTCAAGTTTCAATAACCTTTTGACTATTTTATTCGATTGAAGCTCACCAAACGACCTTGCTTCTAGATTCCTGTGCGATGTAACAACTAAAATTACACCATGTTACAACTAAAATGTTTCCTACCACCGCAAATACTACCAGCCTGGCAATTCATAGTGTTAGCTGTGCTCTGGAATTCAGTACTTCTGTGGTGCCAAGTCAAGAGTCACTCATACAAGAACGAGTGTCAACTAGACGTTCCTGGCGAACAGTGCCAAGCTAATGACCAATAGTTGTCCATCCTGCATGTAGGCCACAGGAGGTCTCCTCGTAACCCTTTCCTTGAAACAGCCACTACGTTTGCAGACTAGCATTCCTGAACCTTCATGGACGCCAGAGAAAGCTGCAAGACAGTAGAGACCTTTGTTACAGTAACTACTGAACTGACTTGGTGATGCCGAGTAGTGGCGCATTTTCTAGCTTCCTATGCCCAAATTTTGTCCTCCGCAACTATTTCTGTAACCATACGTTGAAGATATATACGTCAAAACATTTAAGAAAATGACATTTGAAGTATCATTATTGATAATGTTTCAAAGTTCTGTAAAAGATTCCTTCGACGGGGTAATTTCAGTTAACTAATACATCGTGCTTCCAGTAAATATTTTCGCAGATTGTTGGAAAATTCTGTAAAAAAGTTTAAGGATACTTCAAATTAAAGAAATTGGGTTATGTCCGCCAGTAGGCAAATTACTAAAGTTAACGTACCTGTTAGGTGAGTCCGTCTCCTCTGGCTTGTGAGTTACTGTGGGCAAGCGCTTTCGATGTAAAGACATCGTCGTCTGGCCGTTAAGTCAGTACTGGAGTCAGTCAGTTAGTCGTGGTCTTTATATACAAAGAGAAAGGTGAAAGGGGTGATGGAGCGTCGGGGAAGGGGCGGGGAGAGGAGGTTATGTACCTCAGGGGGAAACCCCCTAGAGATAAATGGGACGTGTTGGATGGTCTGTAAATCCGTCAGTTGGTTGTTTTCGTTTGTGTAGTGTTTTGAGTGGTGTGAATATGGTGTCGCATTTTGTGTTGATTTGTTCATTTATGATCTGTCCATTGAAGTTTTTTTGTTTATAAATTTCCATGTTTTCTAATATGTTCAGTTTTCGTCCTTTGTATTGTTTGTGTAGTAAGATGGTGCAGTCCTGTATTTTGGTGGGTTCGTGTCCAATTGTTTTGAGGTGGTTGGCAAAGTTTGAATCGTCTTTGTTCCTACTAAGAGATTTAATGTGTTCTGAGTATCTGGTCCGTATTTCTCGTCCTGTCTACCCTATGTATGCGTTTTTACAAGTACAAGTTATTTTATACACCCCACTTTGGTCGAGTGGGTCTGTCTTTTCAGTCTTTGCAGTTAGTTTGGTTCTAAGTGTGTTGTACGTACGTAATTCAATTTGTATACCTTCCTTTCGGAGGATTTTAGTTATTCCGTATATTTGTGGTCCTGTGTACGTGAATGTGCAGCGTCTTGTTAAAGTCTGTGTATTTTCTGTTTTTGAGTCGTTTGTTTTGGAGTCATATTGTCTTAATAATTTGTTTATTGTTTTTTTAGAGTAACCGTTATTTTCTGCGATAGTATTTATAATATCAAGTTCTTTTTTGTAATTTTGTTCGGATAGTGGGATAGTTTTTAGTCTACGTATCATGTGTTTGAATGCACTTAGTTTATGTTGTTGTGGGTGGTTTGATGTAAAATGTATGGTCGTGTCGGTAGCGGTAGGTTTTCTAAAAATGTCGTATTGTAGTTTGTTGTCCAACCGTGTGATTTTTAGGTCCAAGTAATTAAGAGTTTTATTTTGTTCTTTGTCCATGTCATATTGGATGTTATGGTGGATATTGTTTAAGTCCTTTAGTATATCGTCAGTGTTATCACGGCCTAATATGCAGATGATATCATCTACATATCTGGCGTAGTGTTTCATGTTTCAGTGTCATCTGCATATTAGGCCGTGATAACACTGACGATCTCTAGACGAGATCTGAGAGTCTTGATTAGCTTCCTCACCGGACACTACCCACTCAGGTATCACCTCAACAAGATGGGTATCCAGAGGCGGTGGAATGCAGATGAAACAATCAAACGCTTTGAATAATGAATGAATGAATGGCTCAGGGGCCTATTGAACTCCAAATCGCGGTACCTAAAGGGTAAGGAAAGTATTGTAATAATTTTAAAAAAAGTTAGGTTTTCTCCACATCTTTACATTTTGATGCCTACTGAAATCATAAACATCCTTTCGGTGCGTGGTCTGCGTGCATGAGCGTGTTCACCCTGCAGTTGAGGGCTCAGAATTCCGCGTCGTAACCCCTGTGCGTCCGTAAGAGCCGGACTTACAGGGACAGGCAGATATGGTTAGTCAGAATGACAACCGCACCTCCTAAGTCTGGTCACCACTGGATTCCAACTCAGGAGGCCCAGTACAGCCGCTACACTGTGCTCAACTCACAGTTAGTGGTCTAGAATTCTGCTGCTGTATTCCATGCGCATCTGTAAGAGTCGCACTTAAAGGGACACAATTTACACTTAATTCGTGAACATACTGTAGAACCCCCTTCCTTGAGACGGGACAGCAGACGAGGTGACAGAATTCTCCTGCCGTATTCTTTCTGGGACCATAAAAGTCGGCCTTAAAGGGGCTTAATGCACATAACACTAACAAAGGTGAGTGTCTCTATGAATATCTCATGACTAACAATGTGGACATACTAAATCAGGGTAACAGACTTACTTTCGTAATTGCTATCAGGGAAAAGGTAGTCGACCTAACCCTAGCATTAAAACTCTCTGGGAGGATAAATGTTTCCAACAGGTATGTCTCCTCAGAATTCTCGGGATCTGATCACAGGTACATCAGGTTCAACCTAGATATGGTGAGGGCGGAAAACACCAAGTACACGAACCCAAGGGACACGGACAGGCAGAAGTATCAGGACACGCCTCAGGGACGCTGCCCTGACACTGCCACACGTCAGTGTGAGGTGGAGCTACTAAATACAGCACTGACATAGGCAATGAACTCTTCTTTTGAAAACAGTTGCAATCAAACCACGAGGTAGGACAGCAATAGATGCGTAACCTGGTGGAGCAATCAACTTAGGAGCATTAGAGCGTGAACTCGGAGACTCTTCAACGGAGCAAAAAGAAAAGGAGAGTGGGAACTGTACAAGAGATCCCTTACTGAATTCAACAATGAATTACGAAAGGCAAAGCGAGAGGCGTAGAGAAGGTTTTGCTAAGAAATTCACGATACCTGAACGGGAGCGAGGCTCAGCAAAGTGCTCTCGAAAGGGAATATGCATCGGAAAGTGGACTCCATTGGGGGTGGTGCGGGGATTATAGCGAGGCGAACAGGAACGCCAGACTGGGAGCTTGCCCGGGCAATTGTAACCCGAGACGCCGTACGCTGGGCAGTAAATTCGTTTAAACCATTCAAGTCGCCTGGACTGGATGGTATTACCCAATTCTATTACAGAAGGGAATAGAGCGAATCCTACCCAGCCTTATAAGGTTATTTAGGGGTAGCGAGACACATGAATACATACCTCAGGGTGTTAAAAAACAGAATAAACGATAAATTGTCTATATTTCCACAGAAATAATGAGCACAATTGTCATATCGATTTCGACGGTGGGCTTCAGTAACAAACATGAACTGATGGTACTTCATAGAAAGGACATCTTATATAGTCAGGTGAAAGGAGATATTGAACCCAATTGGCTCAAGGAAGTGAATGGTGGCGGGGAAGAGGGGATCAACCGATGCCAATTAAGGCATACAACGTGAAAGGGCACAATGGTGGAGGGAAAAAACAAGCTATTGCAGAAATGAACCTATTAATGGTGAAATTTTTTGAGGGATTACCTCATTTAGAGACTTCCCACACCAATCACTTATAACAATTTCGAATTTTTCCAGCGCATCCAACATACCTCCTTTTGGGCAAAAGGGAAGTAGCAATTTCCTACCAGTTTGACCACAACACTCAACCCCATGAACATTTTATAGACCCCATTTTATCCTGAACGTTAATTTTATCCTTAACAGAACCCAATAAATCTTTAAGACTATTTTTATTTCTAAAACCCACTTTGAAACCTCGAGATGATGGAATTTTCGAACCGCGCCTGGAATCCAATACACATTAACTCTGTTCGCACTTGCTAGGGAGTTAAGCCACATCCTGCACTCTCGCACCAGTTTTGACGTAGTGCAGTAGTTCATTAGCGCCTTGCACGACGCTTGATTATCGGTCAATATATTTATAGTTCTGTTGCTATAGCCTTTCTCATGCATTAGGATTGCCCCAGCAATAATAGCATGAATCTCTGCTTGAAAAACCGATGGAGTGGGGCCTAGGGCAATATACGTCCCACTCCTTCCAGAGCCACTTATCGACACCCCGGATCCTGTTCCCTCCGGAGTTTTCGATCCATCTGTGTAGATGTTGATGCCATTGGGAGGCCGAAACTGGCGGCTCTCGCTGTTTCATGGACCTCCCAATAGCTGAACATTATATTTCCTCTCGAGCCCATACATGGGCACAATTGCGTCTGTGATCATGCTGAGCTCCTTGAAGGTCTACACGTCCCTAAATAGCCAGGTGTCCATTAGTTAGCTTACTTATTACTCAGCTATACCGAGCTCAGCTATACAGTTTCTCCATGGTGATGGTGGGTGTGGTCTTCATCACCCCCGCAATAAGTAGGCACCCCAGCCTCTGTACTTTGGCTAGGCTGCTGCCATTCACTCCAATGGCAGCTCTATGCCACCACACGATCGACCCATATGAGATTATTGGTCTCACTATGGCTTCGTAGAACCAGCAGGCCATTCTGGGCTTTAGGCCCCATGTCCTCCCGCACATTCTGTGACACGTCCAAAAGGCCGTTGTCGCCTTCTTGGTCACGTGATTGTCCCTTCCTAATTTCCGATCTAAAATCACACCCAGATACTTGACTTGCTCGCTGAGCTGAATTTCTTTGCCCATCACTAACTGCAGCCTCAGTGAATGTGAATGGCACAATAACCGTCTTGGCTGGATTGATGGATAACCACATCTACCCACACCACAGGTACACCACCCGCAGCCCCCCCCCCTCAGGTCCGACAGAACGCTTTGCACCCTGCCCCGAATGAGCACAACCACATCATCAGCGTATCCTTGGGCGTAAAACCCCGCCGCATTACGTCTCCCCAGTAGGCAGTCAATCACTAGTTCCAGAGGAGCGGAGAGGACCCCTCCCTAAGGGCATCCCCTCATAGTCCTCGCCCTGACTGTGCAGTTTCCTAGCGTAGTCTGGATCTCTCTGCTTTCCAATACAGCGATGACCCACTTTATTGCATTGCTACGTACATTAAATTTGATCAATGCCCTTCCAATGCTGCGTATGGAGGTATGGTCAAAGGCCCCTTCTATGGCCATAAAGACCCCTAAGGCAATACCCCTATTACCCATTGACCGTTCTAGTTTCCTAACTAGTGCATGCAACGCAGAGTCACATGATCTCCCTGCGCGGTAGGCATGTTGGCCATCCTCCAGGGGGGTCAGACTCTAACATCCATGCCTCAAGTACTTCTCAAGAATTTCCTCCACTGTCTTGAGCAGGAAAGATGTGAGGCATATTGGTCGGAAGGCCTTGGCTTCCTCGTATGAGTCCCTGCCAGGTTTTGGTATAAAGGTTACTCGAACCTTTCATCCAACCCTGAGGCATATAACCATGCGCTACACTGCCCCTAAATAACCTTAAGAGGCTGGGTAGGATGCACTCTATTCCCTTCTGTAAGAGGATCGGGTAAATACCATCCGGTCCAGGCGACTTGAATGTTTTAAACGAGTTTACTGCCCAGCATGCGGCGTCTCGGGTTATAATTGCCCTGGCGAGTTACCAGTCTGGCGTTCCTGTCCGCCTCACTGCGATCCCCGTGTCTGCCAATAACTCAGGGCCAATTCTGCAAAAAGACCAGGAAAATGAGTGGTCTGCAGAGTGGTTAGTGTATGGTGACAGTCCAATGTGTCACCATCCGGCCCCCTAATGGAGCCTACTGCCCGATGCATGTTCCCTTTCGTGAGCACCTTGCTGAGCCTTGCTCTCATTCAGGTAGCGTGAACTTCCTGGCAAAACCTTCTCCACGCCTCTCGTTTTGCCTTTCGTAATTCATTGTTACACTCAGTTTGGGATCGTTTATATGGTTCCCACTCTCCTGTTCTTTTGGCTCTGTCAATGAGTCTTCTAGTTCTGGTTCTTAATGCTCCCAGTTAGATCCACCAGGGTACAGATCTATTGCTGTCCGCCTTTGTGGTTTACCTGCAATTGTTTTCAAAAGGAGTCCTAACTGCCTGTGTCAGTGCTGTATTCAGTAACTCGATCTCCCGCGGACGTGTGGCATTGTCAGGGCAACTTCTCAGGGCATCCCTGAGGCTGTCCCCATACCTCTGCTAGTCTGTGTTTCTCGTGTTCCTGTACCTAATGGCTTCTGCCCTTGCCATTTCTTGATTGAACCTAATATACCTGTGATCACATCCCGAGAATTCTGAGGAGACATGCCAGTTGGAAACATTAATCCCCCCAGAGAGTTATAGTGCTAGGGTTAGGTCAATTACCTCCTCCATGTTAGCAATCACGAAAGTAGGTTTATTACTCTGATTCAGTATATCCCTATTATTAGTAACGCGATATTCAAAGAGACACTCACATCTATGGTTAATGTCCTTACTTCCCAAAATTTTTTTTTTTTTTTTTTTACCCGAGGGCATGTGGGACAAGTCCCTTTGTCACTGCGGCCACATATGGGCCTATTGTGACACTGGCCCTTTCTTAGTAGAAGGCGTCGTACATACCCGCTCCCCTTAGGAAGCCAAGTATGTCCTTCACCGCAGAGTCTGCTACGGTTTGGGGTTCAGTGGTCCCCTGACCGAAGTATTCAAAGCGTTTTGCTGCCAAGGCAGGGCATTCACATAGGATATGCTCTGCTGCCTCGTCCTCCTCACCGCAGAGTCCGCATTCCACCGCCTCTGAGATGCCTATCTTGTTGAGGTGATATCTGAGTGGGCGGTGCCCGATGAGGAAGCTTATTAGTACTCTCAGATCTTGTCTAGAGAGTGTCAGCATCGCCTTCGCCCTTTGACAGGAAGGCGTGACAAGCCTTTTTGCCTGTCGTAGTCGTGGCTGGCGATGCCAATGGGCGCCATTTTCCTGTATCTCCCATCGAGCAACCAGACGGTTTAGGTGACTTTTCGTCAATCCCACGTGTGGCTCAGGCACAATGGGTTGGGTTTCTGTACCCCTTTTCGCAAGGCCCTTTCATTGCCCTCATGCCCCCTGTGAGCCGGCACCCAAATGAGGGAGAGCCTGTTACGGGCGCCGAGCTGCTTGAGCGCATGGAGGCATTCCCATGACAGCTTAGACCTAAAACTATAGGCTGCAATGGCCTTTAAGGCGGCCTGGCTGTCTGAGAAAATGTAGATCCGCTTGCCCTTGAGCCCTTTGTTCAGGATCTCTTCTGCGCAGATCTTTATGGCTAGGATTTCCGCTTGAAATACCGTGGCGTACTCCCCCAACGGCTTTGCAAGACTGTAGTTAGGCCCTACAATGCCCAGCCCTGCTCGGCCTTCCTTAACTGAACCATCGGTATACCACTGCAGCGCACCCACCTCGGTCCGGAATGTCTCCTTCTCCCACCATTCCTGTGAGTGGACGCTGACGCTAAATGGCAGCCGAAAATTCTTCTGCTCTGGCATGACGTCAGTAGCAAGGACTGCTGCCTCTTCTATGTCAAACTGTCTGGTTGTTCTGTGGAGGCTCGCCTTAGCACTGGTGGAAATTTTTCCTGTCTGCAAAAGCCTTGCCGCCCCCAGGTAAGCGGTCCTCTGGATGTGTATATGTAGAGGTGAGATGTTCAGAAGGACTTCCATTGCAGCAGTAGGGCATGTACCCATGGTCCCTGTGATAGCAAGACACGCCGCTGCAGTTGTTGGAGTTTTCCTTGTACTGCCAGCCAGCGTGTCGCCTTCCACCACACAGTGGAGGCATACTTAACGCGGGGCCTTATTATCCCCTTAAAGAGCCACTCCATCATTTTTGGAGTTATGCCCCAGGATTTGCTGCACAGCCTCCTACAAGCCCAAAGGGCTGTAGTTGCCTTATGCAGCGCATATCTCACATGCGAGTTCCATGTGAGCTGCTTGTCCAGTATCACCCCGAGGTATTTCACCTCCTACATTATCTGGAGCCTTGCTCCTTGCATTATGGGTGGTACTATATCAAGGTTTCTTCGTCTAGTGAAGGAAACCGTGGTGGTCTTGGACGGATTTATAAAAAGTCATTCCTTGGCGCACCATCTTTGGATGATATCTATAGCTCCTTGCATCCTTTCAGACACCGTGGAGGCATTTGCCTCTTACCAGAACTACAAGGTCGTCCGCGTATGCGACCACTTCGTAGCCTTCAAGCTACAGTGTTTCCAGCAGCTCGTCGGCCACCAGTAGCCACAGGAGGGGAGAGAGTACCCCCCCTTGGGGGCAGCCTCGTGTGGGAACCACTGTGATGCTGTCTTCCCTTAGCCGGGCCGTGATTTCCCTACTCCTAAGCATGGACATAGTCCATTTCACGGCCTGGGGTTCTATTCCCCTCTGTGCTGCTCTAGCTTCCATGGAGCCGAAGGAGGTGTTATCAAAGGCACCCCCCACGTCCATGAAGCAGCACAACGCCACCTCCCTTGTCTGAAGGGCCTCGTCAACCAATGAGACCAGCTCGATGAGAGCGGTCTCAGCTGACCTGCCCCTCAGGTAGGCATGCTGTGCCCTTGAGAGGGGCTTAGTTTCAAGAATTTCCTTGAAGACCAGATCCATGATCTTTTCCATTGCCTTCAGGAGAAAGGAGGAGAGGCTTATGGGTCTCTGTGATTTTGCAGTCGAGGAATCACTGCTTGCCTTAGGCAAAAACACAAGCCTCGTCCCTCTCCATGAATAGGGCACATGGGCCAGTAGAAAGCTGGCTTTGAAAGTCTTAACCATTAGGGGAAGTAGGGCCCCTAAGCCCTGCTGAAGCAAGGCCGGGAACACCCCATCCCCCCCGGGGGACTTATAGGGCTTGAAGGAATTTACCGCCCATTTGACCCTTTCGTGGGTGAAGGTGCCATTCGCGTACCCCAGGAGCCTGCGCGGGTGCGGACGTTCCCTGCTTCGTTCCTGGGGTGGGGCAGCAGCCCCTTCCTCAATGATGGTGCACCCCGGAAAGTGGGCGTTCACCAACACCTCCAGGGTTTCCCTCGCATCCTTTGTAAACGTTCCGTCCGTCTTCCTGATTAGGCCTACTTCTTGAGGTTTATCCATGGAGAGCGCTTTCTGCAGCCTTGAGGCTCCAGAGACACTTGCTATCCCGCTGCAGAAATCCCTCCAGGATTTCCTCTTTGCTCTTCTGATGGCCTTACTGTAGCTTGTAAGGGATTGCCGGTAGGCCTCCCAATCCCATGTTCTTTTAGCCCTGTTGAAGAGCCTCCTCGTTGAGGACCTTAGCTTCCCTAACTCCTCATTCCACCATCGGGCCTCTCCGTTGGTCATGTGGGTACGGGATGGGCAATTGTCCTCATAGGAGCGAATAATCGCCCCTTGCATAAGGCTGGCCATAGTGTCCAGGTCTTCCACTGAGTGGATTTCCCTGTCCATACCTCCCAGTTCTGAGAAGAGCTGGGTTTGGTAAAGTAGCCAGTCTGTGTTTTTGGGAATACGAAAAGTTTCCCGTACTTGGGAACCGAATCCCAGACTGAACAGAATAATCCTGTGATCAGACAGTGATGGTTCGTCCAGTACTCGCCAGTCTTTGATTCTGCTGGCTATGAAACGGCTGGAGATGGTGAGGTCAAGCACCTCTTCCCTTGTCCAACTTCCCCAAATGGTGTGATGCCCATTGGATTCCACTGCCACAATCCCTTGGATATCATTGTCTTTGACTGTATCGACTATCTTTCCCAATCCTATGGTTGGGACGTCGTCTTCATAGGGAAGGTAGACCGAGGCTACCACCACATCCCTATTTTCATGAGTTAACCTAACCGCTGCAGAGTCACCGGAAAACAGCGACCACAGCGGAAGGAACTTAAAGCTAGCCTTAATGAGTATGCAAAACCTGGGGTGCCTGCTGTTATGGTACAATACCTTATAACCCGGCACCCCAAGACCCACCACCCTGCTCTTAACTATCCAAGGCTCTTGAATTAATGCAATGTCAATATTTTTATTCGCCAAATACTGCTGCAGCGCCCACAATGCACCCCTGCAGTGGTGCAGATTGACCTAAAGCAGCCTAAGCGTGCCTCAGGTCCTCAACCTTCGGGGTGTCCCCACCTGCGTCCGCTGTCCTCTACTTATGGGGAGAGCAGGGGGCCCGCCGTGACCCCCCAGGCGCACCAGGGGCCCTAGAACCTGCGGCCGCTGACTGGTGGCCCGTTGTGGCCATCATACCAGTCCAGCACCTCCAGGCACCGATACCCCCGACCCACCTGGGGCAGAGACGCCCCACTGCCCCTGGCAGCACTAGCAGTGGCTCCTCCACATCCATCCCGGCGTCTGGGTTGGTCTCATTGCTTAGGGTTCTGACGTCTACACTGTTGAACTCGTGGTAGAGACAGAGCCCCGCCCTCTCTACCAGCAGGTATTGCGACTCAGGGATGGAGGCCACTAAATATAGCCCCCTTTCCCCAGAACTTTCCAGCACTCAACCTTGTGGATTCCACCCCAACCCCCCCACTAGAGCCCTCTTCCTTTTCCAGCGCAGCCGTTGAGTCAATGACTGATTGGATGTCATCGGATTTCTCCGATACTGAGGTGTCCTCAACGTTTATGAATTTTTTATTAAAATTGGTCTCCATTTTTGGTCCCACGAGTACGGGGGAGCTAAAAGGTCACCACAGGCAGAGCCCCCTATGCCTGTGGAAGACTACAATGGGGTGTCGCCTGGTGCCCCAAGTGGGTCGTTAGCGATACACATGTTTAAACACCCTGTACCATTCAGCCTTGGCACGAGCTCCCTACACCTTGGCTTGGGTGTTCCAATCCCTGTTAGCCTACTCAGCCATAAGTTAGCGTTTTCCGGGGAACACTGCGTGGAAGTCAGGATTGGTTCGCCCCCCATCCTGAACGTTAATTTTATCCTTGACAGAACCCAATAAAGCTTACGACTATTTTTATTTCTAAAACCCACTTTGAAACCTCTAGATACTATACTTTTGCCAAGTTTATCTGAAATTTTCCCATAATAAGGTATCCCTATCCATTTTTCCTCTTCTAACACATTTTCCCACACTGAATTTGAGACCCATTCCCTACTTTTTTTCCTAAGAACCCTATTCCAAATAAAATCGATGAGCTCTCCTCCATATCCATTACTCGCTGCTATACTTTTAATGACTGATTTTTCTTTTAATAAATTTTGATTATTCATTGGTATAGTGCCCTATTGATCATACTATGGAAAGCCGCATGTTTATGAACCAGAGGATGATTTGAGGTATTATGAATAGTGATGTCACTATACGTATCTTTTCTATAAATTGAGAAATCCTGTTTTTTGTTAATTAGTGAAGTAGACAAATCTAGAAAATTCAACTTATTTCCACCCAATTCAGGGTTGAATTGAATGAACGGATCTAGTTTATTAATTTTTTCATGAAAGGAATTTAATGGTCTTTCGGTCCCTGTCCATAAGATTATGATCAAGAGGTTGTTTGATTTACATTTTTCAAAAATTTGTTTTTCAATATAATCCATATAAATGTCCGCTAGCAAAGGAGGAGACAGTGGAGAACCCATCGCAACCCCCGGCTGAGTATAATATTTACCCTCTTATCTTTAATTTTAGATACCAAACCTTGTGAATTTTGGACGGTATTTTGTGGCCGAAGCCTATTATATTATTCCTATTAAATATTCCTAAACAAAATATTTAATTTTTTAGCCAATTTGTAAACTGGAGCACCAATATATGACACAACTGGTCTCATTGATACTCCTACTTTATGAATTTTCGGAAGACAAGATAACCTAGACGCATGAGGATTCATTTCTCATTTCTCATTTCCCTCCAACCTCAGGGTTCGGGTAACTTTTATACCAAAACCCGAAGGAGGCTCATACAAGGAAGCTAGAATTTCGGACCAATATGCCTCCCATATTTCCTGCTCAAGACTGTGGAGGAGATCCTTGACAGGTACTTAAGGGAGGGATGTTTGAGATTGACACCTCTGACGGATAGTCAACATGCCTATCATGCAGGAAGATTATGTGACTCTGCTCTACATGTACTAGTTAGGAAACTGCTCTACATGTAGGAGTTAGGAAGATTCAATGGGGAACAAGGAAATTGCCTTTGGGGCTTTTCTAGATATTGAAACGATTCCTCCGACAATACCTCCATACGCAGCATTGGAAGGGCATTGATCAAATTTAATGTACGTAGCAGTGCAATAAAGTGGGTCATCGCTGTATTGGAAAGCAGAGAGATCCAGACTACGCTAGGAAACTGCACAGTCAGGGCGAGGACTGTGAGGGGATGCCCTTAGGGAGGGGTCCTCTCCGCTCCTCTGGAACTAGTGATTGACTGCCTACTGGGGAGACGTAATGCGGCGGGGTTTTACGCCCAAGGATACGCTGATGATGTGGTTGTGCTCATTCGGGGCAGGGTGCAAAGCGTGCTGTCAGACCTGATGGAGGCGGCATTGCAGGTGGTGTACCTGTGGTGTGGGGTGATGGGGCTGTCCATTACCCAGCCGAAACGGTCATATTGCCATTCACAAGACGAAGACAACTGTTGGGAACAAAGCTACGGCCATGGGCAAAGTAATTCATCTCGGTGAGGAGATAAAGTATCTGGGTGTGATTCTGGATCAGAAACTAGTCTGAAACAGCACATCAGATGCACGACCGAAAAGGTGACAATGACCCTGTGGAGGTGTCAAAGAATGTGTGGGAGGACATGGTGCTTAAAGCCTAGAATTCCCTGCTGGTTCTACGAAGCCATTGTGAGACTAATTATCTCATATGGGTCAGTGGCATAGAGCTGCCATTGAAGAGAACGGTAGTAGCCTGGCCAAAGTACAAAGGCTGGGGTGCTTATGAATAGCGAGGGTGATGAAGCAAACACCTACCAGCACCATGGAAAGAATGTTCCTTGGACATTTATGTCAAGACAGAGCGTTGAAGGTGCGTACAGACTCATTTGCTCAGTATAGCTAAGGTGCCACAGGCGCGACTAATGTACACCTGGCTATATTCAGGAACTTGGAGACCTTCATGGAGCTCAGCATGGTCACGGATGTGATGGTGCCCATGTATGAGTTCGATAGGAAATACATACAATGTACGATCAGGGGGAGGCCTGTGGAACAGCGAGAGCCGTCAGTTTAGGCCTCGTAATAGCATCAGCATCTGTACAGATGGATCGAATGGATGGAAGTGGCTCTGCGACGCACATTGCCCAAGACCCCACACCAACGGCTTTTCAAGCAAAGACCTATGCTATTATCGCCAGGGCAATCGTGAAGCATGAGAAAGGGTGTAGCAACCGAACTATCAACATATTTACTGATAGTCAAGCGTCATGCAAGGCGCTCATGAATTAATGCACAACGTCAAAACTGACGTGAGAGTTCAGGATTTGGTTTAACTCCTTAGCAAACACGAATAGAGTTAATGTGTATTGGATTCCTGGGCATAAAGAAATAGAAATGGGAGGGAGAACCATCTGGCCTGACGCGGTTCGTCTACGATGCCTATTGGGCCACCTCCCCATTGTGGGATTTCTCTGTCACTAGTGAAGAGGGCGTTGGGAGAATGTGCCAGAAGAATGCGTCAGACAGTCTGGAATGCTGCAGGAGTAAGGCACTCCAACACTTTATCTCAGAGGACACATGCTTCGTGCAGCCGGGCACTGCAGAATGGTCGAACATGTGTATGTTATGGGTATAGTCGACAATCCTCAATGTTGGTGGTGTGGCATGGATTAGGAGATTTCCAACCATGTCCTGGACCAGTGCCTGAGACTTGAGTGGAGCGAGTTCTGGTCAATGGTACTACTTCTCCCTTCTCTTTCTCTTATCAATGAAAACTTGCTGGAACCTGTGAGACATTAGGACTGGCACAATAGGGCATTCGGCCGCGGTGCTTATCTCAACAGTGGGACAGTCGGAATGGTATGTATAGGGATGGGAAAACTACCCTCCAGCGACTCTACGACCACTACAATGTCCACAGAGCAAGCGCATTTTCCGGGATTGTCATGCCTTGCCCGAAGTAAGAGTTGGATTGCTCCATTCTACCTACCTTGCTTTGCAGAGATAGCCACCTGTGGGTGTCCTAATCCATAATCCACCAGCACAAGGCCGCAGGCTGTGCATTCCCGTGGTACCATGTTTGAGTCAAACAACCCTTAAGGCCCTAATGGTCACTGCCACTTACGGCTTTTCCTCCTCTTAGGACAAGACAGTTTGTACTTTCTTCCCTCCCTGAGGTTCAGAAGGACCCAGTAAGCCATGGACTGGGTGTTTGAGGTGTCACCCAGCCTACATAAAAAACTAGAGGGGGCAAGGCACCTCCAAATAGCCTGGCAGCGGTAGTATAGCTGCTGAGCATTACTGTAGAAGGGAAAGTCTACAGCTCAAGGTTGCTTGTGATGCCAATTGGGTGTGGGGCAGCACATATAATGAACGCGAGAGAGATGAGCTCCTTTTTGACTTCATTCTTAATAATGCTGGTGCTGGTCAATAAGGAGGACTCTCCTGCTTCTATCACTAGCAGGAGACGTGAAGTGTTGTATACAACCATATCCAGTCAGTTGTATGCCAGTCGGATAGTGGCTTTACTCGAACGTCAATGTCAGGTTTCCCGATGGTGATGTTCCAGACGGGCTTCCCAAACAGGGATTAGGAGACCTATCAAAACATGAATAACACAGATTAGGCTCTGTACAGCTGCACTTTTTCATTATGTCTGAAAGGTTTCAGATGTGATATACGGACTGCTGCGGAGGTAGAGCAGGCAACAGTCGTCATTGACGCTGCTGTGAAGGACGCCTATGACGCAAGTTTCAAGTTGAAAACCCCATAGTCAAATATGGACGTTGCATGATGGAACAAGGACCGAGGCAGACTCCAGACTTACACGAGGAGGCTCTTTAACAAGGCAATAAAGCCACAGGGATGCCTATAGGGCGTATATATAATAACGCACCGAGCAGGGCTAAAAGATTATCCTGGCAAAGCTTCTGCGAAGGCATTCAAGATTTGCCCACCATGGCTAGGGTGAACGATATAAAATAACGAACAAAACAAGAAAAGAACCAGCTCAATCGGATCAGCCGTTCTCCCGCAAATCGAACTACAGACAGGTCTGTTTCCTTATTAGATGACTGTACCTAAACCCTCGACGAGGGTTACATCAGACATAGAAGTTGCGGTTTCGCTAGTATGCAAGAGGCCGGCCCCTGCAGCATCCACCGAACTCAGACCTGTGGAGGTACGGCAGGTATTTGGTCGTTAGCCAGTCTCACCATAGAGAGCTGTTGCCCGTGTGTTACCGCGAGGAGGTGACCACCTGAGGAATCCCGTACCATCTGGGAGTAGTTCTTAATCTGGTTCCCTACCTGATCTTACTGTTTACTTGGGTGGCAAGTTTCAAAAGGACTGATCAACTATAACCACGTTTCTTAGCCATTACCTTCTTTGCGAACTTTGCAAAATGGTTATAGGCTTCCTTTGTAGCAGTCAATGCTGCTAAGTTCGTTTGCCCTCCCAACAACCGTCGCTCACTGTTGTAGAAACTACAGTGGAGCAGCACATGGTTTCTTGTTTCCTCCGCACCGGAGGCACAAGACGTGCATAATGGAGAGTCTTTCAGAGAAAAGAAGTGGAGCCGCGCATTGAAGTCACCATGTCCCGAGAGGAACTGGCTCGTCCAGTGGTCTGGCTCAACCCATTTTCTAGAAAGACGTTCACGGATGTTGGGGAAGAACTCATACGTATCACGTCGGTTTGACGAGGATTCCCATCTCGCTTGCCATTTCTCTAGAGCCCATTCATCGATGGCGGCAAGTTTCTGTTCTGTGGTGAGATCCGCACAGAGTTCAGCCCAAAGCGGGGGAAGCTCCCGTTTCACTCTCCACTTGTCAATCATGCACTCAACAGCCAAATCAACTGGTAACTGACCAGTGATCACCTGGAGTGCTTCCGTTGATACAGTCTTGTAGGCCTTGGTGATCCACAGGAGCGCTGCTCTCTGGGATTGGGCCAATACTCTCTTTTGATTGACTGTTAGTTTGCTACCCCAGACAACGGGGCAGTAGCCAATCACACCTAAATAGATGGCCTTATACATGAGGATGGTGTCATGGTAACACACACCCCAAGTGGCCTTAGCAATGGCACGCAGTGAGGCAAACCTTGCAATGGTAGTGCCTTTGAGGGACTGTAGGTGTTGGTTGAAACCCCACCTCTCTCCTATATTCACTCCTAAATACTTGACGTGCTTTTCAAGAAGGAGCCTGCGGCCGCCAAAGCGTATTGTGGGTGGATTATTCACTTTCCCCTTCAATAGGATTAGCTGGGTTTTTTCCTCAGCCACCTGCATCTTGACGTGCTCGCACCATTGGTTGACACCGCGGAGCACGTGGTGGGTTTTTTCTTCAATTTGGAAAACTGACTCCATGAGTTTCCTGAGAAGACCTTCGAAGAAGGCATTATGAGTGCTGGTCCAAGGACCGAGCCCTGTGGGCACCCCTTCTCAATCTATCTCCGGACGGAGACATGCCTGCTTTCGATCGTAGCAGTTCTGTCTGTCAGGTAACTTCTGACGAGCGAGTACAGGTTGCGGGGGATTCCCCTACCTTTGAGCTCATTAAGGAGCGCTGGCCACCAAAGGTTGTCAAACGCTCCTCTGATGTCAATCAGAACTGCTACGATCGCCGGTAGCGACGTAGCCGGTGCCAGCAGGGAAACACGCCGAATCTCGACAATGACATCCTGTGTGGACCTTCCTTTGGTACACCCGTATTGCCTGTCTGTGAGGTTGCGGCCAAAGACTCCTTCGAGGGACTGCAACATCAAGATTTCTAGTGTTTTGCCTAATATGGAAAGAAGGCTGAGTGGTCTCCATGATCGCGGGTCTGACTGATTGCGGTCGCCTCCCTTTTGAAGAGTGACAACGCGCGCAGTCTTCCACTGAGTGGGGAACTGTCCGACCTGCAGACAGTCATTAAATAAATTAAGGAGGCCGCTGGAGATTGTCCGCTCAGCCTTCCATAGCATATTGCTTTCTACTTTATCTGGCCCAGGAGATTTGTTGGGCTTTAAGGTCGCAAGGGCCCTGCCGAGGTCGCCTGTTGTCCACAGTGGGATGTCGGGCTCGTTCGGAGGGTCCATGATCAGCTCCCTTGCTGCCCTCTGGGCTTCAGTGTCTCGAGCTACTTGGTCATCTGGGAACGCCTTCTCAAGGAGGGTTTCCAGTGAGCGTTCGATGCTGCAGGCCCAGCCTGACTCATTTTGCATCGCAGCTAAGACCTGCTCTACATTTGCTTTCCCTATGGAGGACTTGTAGTGTCTGCCCCAGGGGTTCTCAGAGCTCTCCGCTTCCACAAAATTTCGCCAGCCTTGCCGTTTGGCTCGTTTGATGGCGCGGTGGAAGGCCTTCTTCTCTTGGATGAAGGCAGTTCGGAGTGTTGCTCTGGCATCACGGTCACGAGTGTTTTGGTACATCCTTCTGGCTCTATTTGCACATTGCTTGAGGGGATTAAGTTCCTCAGTCCACCATGGGACTTTGATCGCCCTGTGCTTCTGTTGGCCAAGTACACAGAGCCCAGCAGAGTGGTTCGAGGCTGTTGGCAACTGGTGCGCCAAATTGCCTGTAAAATGATATTACAACCAGCTCAAAGCCACCGGCTCGGATGAGCACATCGGCCAAGGTTTCAACCAACACCTCCAGTCCCTTAAAGGCACTACCATTGCCAGGTTTGCCTCACTGCGCGCCATTACTAAGGCCACTTGGGGTGTGTGTTACCATGACACCATCCAAGCATCAGCCCCCCTGGGTCGTTTCCCACGCCTGCTATTGTGCGACGTGCGGACCGACCTACAAAAAGAGGACTTGGCCCAACAAGTTGTTGAACACAACCCTGCGTTAGGCTTGCTGCCGCAGGACGTCAGGGCTTTTTTCACCAAAAAGCTTGGCAGACAGAAGGATTGGGTGATAGAGGTATCACCCAGCCTATACAAAAAACTAGAGGGGGCAAGGCACCTCCAAATAGCCTGGCAGCGGTGCGCCATACGAAAGTACCAAGCCCCCACTCAGTGCTACAAATGCCAGCGCTATGGCCACCTGGCAGTGGCCTGTACAAGACCTGTTGTGTGCGCCTGGTGCGCCTTGCCACATCTGAGTAAGGAATGCAAGCGTGATGCTCCTCTCAAGTGTGCCAATTGCGTCAAACGCAAAATCCAACAGGTCGCACACTCTACACGAGACGCACGCGGTACCATTCGTCAGCGAGCGATTGCCCTCCAGGAATCACGAGTGGATTATGAATAGGTCAAAAACAGTTCGAATCCTTCAGCACAACACCAATAAGAGTTCCCCAGTTATGGCTGAGTTGCTGCAAAATGCACTCAAGAAATGCTGCAGTGTTCTCGCCATACAGGAACCATACATAGGATCCAAAACTCTTGGTCTGGGATCGCAGGCACGAGTGGTGGCTGGAGCAAGAACGGGAGCCAAGGCAGCAGTGGCCTGCATTGACCCGTCCATTGACATGCTCGCACTCACTCACCTGAACAGCCAGCACTTGGCCGCTGTGCTCATCCGGGCTGGTGGCTTTGAGCTGGTTGTAATATCATTCTACAGGCAATTCGGCTCACCAGTTGCCAACAGCCTTCAACCACTGGAGCAGGCTCTAGCAGGCCTATCAGGACGACCCTGCATAGTTTGTGCTGATGCAAACGCCAGATCACCATTGTGGGGATCCCCAACCCTTGATGGGGCGGGCGAGGCGTATATAGAGCTGCTCACCAGGTACAACTTGGTTGTTGCCAACGACCACATGACTGAACTTAATCCCCTCAAGCAAAGAGCAAATAGAGCCAGAAGGATGTACCAAAACACTCGTGACCCTGATGCCAGAGCAACACTCCGAACTGCCTTCATCCAAGAGAAGAAGGCCTTCCACCGCGCCATCAAACGAGCCAAACGGCAAGGCTGGCGAAATTTTGTGGAAGCGGAGAGCTCTGAGAACCCCTGGGGCAGACACTACAAGTCCTCCATAGGGAAAGCAAATGTAGAGCAGGTCTTAGCTGCGATGCAAAATGAGTCAGGCTGGGCCTGCAGCATCGAACGTTCACTGGAAACCCTCCTTGAGAAGGCGTTCCCAGATGACCAAGTAGCTCGAGACACTGAAGCCCAGAGGGCAGCAAGGGAGCTGATCATGGACCCTCCGAACGAGCCCGACATCCCACTGTGGACAACAGGCGACCTCGGCAGGGCCCTTGCGACCTTAAAGCCCAACAAATCTCCTGGGCCACATAAAATAGAAAGCAATATGCTAAGAAAGGCTGAGTGGACAATCTCCAGCGGCCTCCTTAATTTATTTAATGACTGTCTGCAGGTCGGACAGTTCCCCACTCAGTGGAAGACTGCACGCGTTGTCACTCTTCAAAAGGGAGGCGACCGCAATCAGACAGACCCGCGATCATGGAGACCACTCAGCCTTCTTTCCATATGAGGCAAAACACTAGAAATCTTGATGTTGCAGTCCCTCGAAGGAGTCTTTGGCCGCAACCTCACAGGCAGGCAATACGGGTGTACCAAAGGAAGGTCCACGCAGGATGTCATTGTCGAGATTCGGCGTGTTTCCCTGCTGGCACCGGCTAAGTACGTCGTAGCAGTTCTGATTGACATCAGAGGAGCGTTTGACAACCTTTGGTGGCCAGCGCTCCTTAATGAGCTCAAAGGTAGGGGAATCCCCTGCAACCTGTACTCGCTCGTCAGAAGTTACCTGACAGACAGAACTGCTACGATCGAAAGCAGGCATGTCTCCGTCCGGAGAAAGATTGAGAAGGGGTGCCCACAGGGCTCGGTCCTTGGACCAGCACTCATAATGCCTTCTTCGAAGGTCTTCTCAGGAAACTCATGGAGACTGACTGCGAGCCGTACGCCTATGTGGATGACTTGACTGTGCTGATCTTTGCAGAGTCAGTCCGCCAAATTGAAGAAAAAACCCACCACGTGCTCCGCACTGTCAACCAATGGTGCGAGCACGTCAAGATGCAGGTGGCTGAGGAAAAAACCCAGCCAATCCTCTTGAAGGGGAAAGTGAATAATCCACCCACAATACGCTTTGGCGGCCGCTGGCTCCTTCTTGAAAAGCACGTCAAGTATTTAGGAGTGAATATAGGAGAGAGGTGGGGTTTCAACCAACACCTACAGTCCCTCAAAGGCACTACCATTGCAAGGTTCGCCTCACTGCGTGCCATTGCTAAGGCCACTTGGGGTGTGTGTTACCATGACACCATCCTCATGTATAAGGCCATCTATTTAGGTGTGATTGGCTACTGCCCCGTTGTCTGGGGTAGCAAACTAACAGTCAATCAAAAGAGAGTATTGGCCCAATCCCAGAGAGCTGCGCTCCTGTGGATCACCAAGGCCTACAAGACTGTATCAACGGAAGCACTCCAGGTGATCACTGGTCAGTTACCAGTTGATTTGGCTGTTGAGTGCATGATTGACAAGTGGAGAGTGAAACGGGAGCTTCCCCCGCTTTGGGCTGAACTCCGTGCGGATCTCACCACAGAACAGAAACTTGCCGCCATCGATGAATGGGCTCTAGAGAAATGGCAAGCGAGATGGGAATCCTCGTCAAACCGACGTGATACGTATGAGTTCTTCCCCAATATCCGTGAACGTCTTTCTAGAAAATGGGTTGAGCCAGACCACTGGACGAGCCAGTTCCTCACGGGACATGGTGACTTCAATGCGCGGCTCCACTTCTTTTCTCTGAAAGACTCTCCATTATGCTCGTCTTGTGCCTCCAGTGCGGAGGAAACAAGAAACCGTGTGCTGCTCCACTGTAGTTTCTACAACAGTGAGCGACGGTTGTTGGGAGGGCAAACGAACTTAGCAAGCTTTGACTGCTACAAAGGAAGCCTATAACCATTTTGCAAAGTTCGCAAAGAAGGTAATGGCTAAGAAACGTGGTTATAGTTGATCAGTCCTTTTGAAACTTGCCACCCAAGTAAACAGTAAGATCAGGTAGGGAACCAGATTAAGAACTACTCCCAGATGGTACGGGATTCCTCAGGTGGTCACCTCCTCGCGGTAACACACGGGCAACAGCTCTCTATGGTGAGACTGGCTAACGACCAAATACCTGCCGTACCTCCACAGGTCTGAGTTCGGTGGATGCTGAAGGGGCCGGCCTCTTGCATATTAGCGAAACCGCAACTTCTATGACTGATATAACCCTCGTCGAGGGTTTAGGTACAGTCATCAAATAAAGAAACAGACCTGTGTGTAGTTCGATTTGCGGGAGAACGGCTGATTGGATTGAGCTGGTTCTTTTTTTGTTTTGTTCGTTATTTCTTGTAGACACCAAAATGATATACCAGCGTATGGAAACGCCTTCTGACACACCCAACTGACGCATCCCCTCAGCACTTTCCTTACACCACGCCAGGGCATGGTGAATGCTGCAACCCTGATTTTGCCTTCCACTCTACAAGCTTCCATCACCGCCATACGAAGATCCGTCCTTGGCTTGCCAAGTTAGCGCAAGATCCCAACTGCCAGACAGTACCAGCCCTAACCAGGATCACTGTAGACTGGTTGCAACCAACGGCGACGATGTCAGGCCTCAGTTCTTTTCTAGAGACAGCCCGGTAAAGCAGCCCTCTCTCCACTTCGCAGCCCCCAAAATGATCACAAACAAATTATCTAAAAACCCCGTGAGCAATACGTCGAAATATGTGGAACTGTGGAAATATGGAACGATTACATATGGTCGTGGGAGAATTTGCATTACCGATGATTCGAACATCAGCACATTCTGGTTTAGAACTCACGACACACAACGAAGGGATAGTTTAGGTCCAGGCGTTATAGATTTTAGACACATTCAAAATTACGTGTGTGGTCATCTCCATGGGTATTTTCTGGACAAGGGCACATAACTATTTCCCGTCTATTAAATTTCAATAACAAGCTATTTCTTTTTTAAGACACCAACTGGTATTGCTTGCATACTTCGAAGGGACAACATGATGCTATTTGAAGCAAGGCGATTGCGCGAGCTTCAAAAGCCACGGTGGATGCAGCAGTTTGTTCAAATTAATGTTAACAGACAAGTGCTAGGTTACATTTGGTGTGGTGTTGACTGCCCTTTTTGGTCAAGGGTCGATTGACAGAATACACAGATAGCTCATGATCTGACTAAATTGGTGAATCCCAGGGGATGTAAACATCTGTCAGCAGCACTCAGGTATGAATGACACATGATTTAAGAACGCTGATAGGGACATCTACCGTCCCATTGTCTCGTTGGGAAAAGTCTGTGTCCATACTTATGGTCGCCGTGTTCCTTTGTACATGTCCCGCTCATTGTCATAGATGCGGTTACCTCTAAAAAAGAAATAACTTATAAATAAATTCTTGGCTACCGACGGCCGTTGAACGAAAATATTTTATCGATATTCCGTAAGGTATGTTTTGTTTCCCCTTCATCTATTGTTTTCTAGTCAACGTGTATGTTGTTATAACGAACTGTTCTAAATTAAGTACCAGGATTACTACATTTGAATTATATTAGAAACACATATAAGAAAGTTACGTACATGCTGACGATTCCACAAATTCGCCATTAACAACAGAGTCGAGCTCAAAAAGTGTGCACGCTCATTCTAATAGCTTATTCTCGTATTTAGTGAATTTTTCATAAACGATTTCGAGATCGCGGTCTTGTCAACAAGTTAAGAGTACGAATTTCCCCAAATGTTTAGTGCCAAACTCCGTTTCATGGCATAACAGTAAAGAAGCAGGAAACGAGAAAGGAAGGGAGAAGAAGGAAAGAAAGCACATTGGGTTCAAACGTGGCACAAAAATAGTATTTATAATCAGCTAAGTCTGGGGTTCCCAACCGAGTGGTCCACAAGATATCACGAGAATAAAATATATATATATCGTTGGTAACGGACTTACAATTTTTCAGGCACCATTGCTATTAACATATAAATCATCACTCGTATACAAGTGTGTTCATTATTTTTCCACATATTTCTAACCGTAAAATAAAGAAAAAATTAAAAACAAATTTCAAACTTAATTTATAAATCTAACTAAATAGTTATAAAACAAAAACTCTTTAATCTCTTTTCAAGTAGTTGATACTGGATATATGTTATATCAGCTTAGCTAGACTAATTATTATGATTGGAGGGAGGGAGGGAGGGAGAGAGAGAGGAGAGAGAGAGAGAGAGAGAGAGAGAGAGAGAGAGAGAGAGAGAGAGAGAGAGAGAGAGAGAACCTTTTTAACCAGCCGGTTATTGAGCCGATTGAGTGATTGTAGAATGTATTTCTCTGGTTTCTTCTTTTCTCCCGTGTATAGTAAGTAAACCTTTTCAAAATTCTCTTGATTCGTCCAAACAGATTGAATGACAAATATAAGGTCATTTGAGTGCTGCATAACTTATTAAAATTTATTATAGCAATCGTCAGTCAATGCATGAACGGCCATTTTGTGTAGAGCACTAAAACGTTAGTGTGATTTCTGACTTCTTTTTTAGCTCAAGCATACCTTCGTTTCCGCTATCATGCATGTTACGCCCAGCAATTGAACCCATCCACTCACATGAAGAGCGCATGAAAAATAAACCTACCTCACATTGGTCGATTGTAATGATTACCTTTCTTAGCAAGATGCTTAATGGTTTTGCGTGGAATAGCGCCATTTGTGTCGAACGATGCCTCAAACACATGAAAGCAGTTGACAAAGCCGTGATTAGAAGTAGTTGTCCCAGATTTAAGTCACTCAGGGTTATGAAAGCTGCTGTAACATAGCAGCGACCATTCACGATTGCACCATTTCCCCTTCGCAATGGGATTCCCTCAACGGTTATTTTTTCTTGTACTTGTTCTAGTTTTTTCCTCCAGCTGATGTATTTAAATTTTTGTTGTTGAAGGAAACAGACAAACAAGGGTGAATTTTATAGGTAAAGGGAAGCGACCATTTTTAGCCCACGAGTGCGGAAGGTTGTACCCGAGGGTTCGCGCAGGGTGGTCCTTTGAAGAGCCGCTCACGGCCGAGGGGTTGAAAGCGGGCTCCGCTCCAATGGGGAGACCCGGTCCCGTCGGCCCGGCCCCGCCCCCTGACAGCCCTCAAGAGCCCTTTTTCCTTTCCATCGCTCAATTTGCGTCCACGACGAACCCTCTTCATGGATGTGAGTTCCCACCACAGGAGGCCCTGTTGGTAAGGGAAATAAAGGGTTCGCTATCTCTCGTCGACCGAACAACAGAATCCAGCGCATTAATTGATGGGCAAAAAAGGAGAAAATGGAAGCAGCAAACGCGCTGGACCGGGCGATTTTGCGTCACCAACGATGCCCTCGCACAGACGACTCACCCCTCTTCTACTCTCTTAACTCCCCCAGTAATTCAGCCTCTTCTTGTTAAACAAAACCTCATCTTTGGGTAGTCATTAATAGTGGAAAAGTGGGAGTGCATTGTAAACTGGGCAAACATCGGAAATGTTCAGGTTAATTCGCTGGTCAAGGTATATGATCAATGAGACTTCGCCTGATGCCTATGAGAGACTACCAGGCTACATACTAACATTAACTACTAACAGTTCGTGTTGGTTGATTCTTTCTACCCAACTGCCGAAGTGAAAAGGTAGAATGAGTGAAGTTTCTTAGAGAGAGAAGCATAAAGATTAAAACGCCGACAAAGAGATTTAATGGGCGAAAAAATAGATACAATTTTTTATAGAATACATCTATTAAAAACCTATTGACTTTTTATTAATGTATTGAGTTCAGTTTACATATCTTGGAATGTTTTTTCGCATGCTGTAGTAGCTACGGGTCTGGGCTTCGTGGGATCGGCACCTATTGTTTTGATGAAAATTCATTGCTAATTTAACATCAGTTTTCAACGAGGTGAAAGCTGCAGAGATTGATTTTATGTATGGGAATGAGTTATACCAGATATGGCTGGTTTATTGATGACAGTATTTCTTGTTAGTTGGATGAAATGTGAGCAACAATTTTAGTTTTGTGGCCCGATTACGAGGACGAATCTGGCAACGAACTTGAATTTCAAATAGTTCCTTCGTAAACCAAAGTCTTTCATGTAAGCATTGAATGAATTTAATCTCAGTTGATCGCAGCCAGCAGGAGTAGCAATTATGCTCTCATTCGATGTAAGAACCATCTGCACCTTGTTCCGCTGTGTGGCACATGATGATTGCACGGACGAGAAAGAAGAAACAAGAGGTGTAATTATGCAATACATTGGCTGTACATATTTTTTGTTTTTCCATTGTCATTGTAGATATAAAAGTTATTAGATGTGCCGATATGGAGACACGCAACGTACAGCTATTCGCACATAAATCTATACCTGGCAGTTCAAATGATTGCCTTGATCCTTATTCATTCCGTTTGTGAACACCAAATTATTGAGAATCGCTGCAACCTTTTAAATTGAAATACTATGGCCTTCTAGAGTTCTGAAAATGTCTTTGTAGACTCAGCTAACAGAGGGAATGAGCTCTTTAGTGGTTTGTTCCTCTTAGAAAATTCCTAATTAAACTAGAGTAATGTGAAAATACTCGAAGAGCCCTTTTTGGTGACGCATCGGGTGGGGGGTTCAAGCGTGCAGGATTGGGGAGAAGAGTGATAATTGTGTGGCCTATTAGGTTCATAGACCGCAACGAAAATGTTACTTTTATGGACCATTATCGCCAAAACCGCGGAAATCACGATTGAAGTAACGAAGGTTATACAATTTAACCACTGTCGGCCGTAGTCATCATGCAGTTGGTAAGTAACCGCGCTCACAATTGAATGCGGTTAGACAAGCCTTGGCCTAAGTCACACCGAGAAGGAAGTGGACAAGTCAGATTACAGTAAAGTAAGGTAATTTGGCATCTGTTCAACATCCCGTTGCGTTGATCCCACGTCGTAAAGAATTGTTGTGTAAAACGGCCGCGCAAACGTGCATCCTGTCAATGAGCGGTCTGCTCTCAACAGACTGATAAATTATAATTTCTAATAATTACTAGAAATCGGCATGGCTGAAAGTGAAGACATATGGCAAACGCTCGCACTCAAATTGCAAGAGCTGCTGGAAAACGCTAAATTAGTCCAGGATAATCCTTTGGTTGAACAGGAAAAATCGAAATCAGTACACAATCGTAACGTCCTCTAGTTATGCCTACGTATCCCTAGAACTTTCATTCCATATGACACTATTAATTACCCTCGATTTATGACGCCGAAGGGTTTCCTAGGCGATCAACTCCCAGAATTGGGACCTGGATGTATGCACTTCGGAGATCAATCGTACGAGGTTTTCATCATATGCAGCTATCTTTTCGATATTTCATCTATTCTTGGGAGTGGGTAGGTATCCAAAGAGGTATATTGGTTGATAAACAGTGTATCAATGGATTCGCTCTCCATGGAACCCATTGAAAACACGAACTTGAGCGATCCGAGGCGAAACACTTCAATTGTCCCTTTTCTCAAGAGTTTGCAGATTTCAGCAAGTATGAGTTTGGAATCAGTTTTAGTATACATCCGAGATTTAACACCAGTACAAAAATAAATGTGCAAAGAGTCTATCAGCATCAACTTTATTTGCATGAAAAACACATACTTGTAATTACTCTTGAGGTCCATTAAAAGAGAACCCAACGATAGAATACAGTTAAACGTCCCAGTAACATCATGCATACAACGTTTTCACTATGGAGACCCCAGACAACGGGGCAGTAGCCAATCACGCCAAAGTAAATGGCCTTGTATATGAGGATAATTTCACGATAACTAGCACCACCAGTGGCCTTGCTAATTGTCCGTAATGCGAAGGCCCAGATGGCCTGGCGCCTTTCAGGGACTGGAGGTATTGATTGAAAGGCAACCTCCAACCTATGTTGACTCTTAGGTATTTGACTTGCTTCTCAAGAAGAGGCCAGCGGCTGCCAAAACGTTGTTGACAGGATGAGCTGGGTTTTTTCCTAAGCCACCTGCGGCTTGACGTGCACGCATTATTGGTTGACGGTTCGAGGCTTTTGATGGGCGTTGCATAGACTTGGTGATTCGACTTCACACGGATCAGTACATTTAAGTCGTCCACATAGATGTACGGCTCGCAGTCAGTCTCCATGAGGGTTCTCAGAAGATCTCCTCTTCTCTTTCGTTCTCTAGAGTGACACACCTCTGCATTCATTCGTTGTAGTTGTATTTGTCAGATAACTTCTGATGAGCAAGTACAAATGACGCGGAGTACGTCGTACGTAGCCGGTACCTTCAGCGAAACATTCACGATTTAAACAATGACGTCCTGCTTTCTTTAGTACACGCATATTGCAACATCAAGATCGACAACGTTTTGCATAAAATGGAAAGAAGGTAGGTCTCCATTTCAATGGCCCTATCTGATTGCAGTCGCCTCCCTTCTCTCTTACGCATATTTCCACAGAATTACCCGACCTGCAGACATTCATTAAATAACTAAAGTTAACGTACCTGTTAGGTGAGTCCGTCTCCTCTGGCTTGTGAGTTACTGTGGGCAAGCGCTTTCGATGTAAAGACATCATCGTCTGGCCGTTAAGTCAGTACTAACTTAACGGCCAGACGATGATGTCTTTACATCGAAAGCGCTTGCCCACAGTAACTCACAAGCCAGAGGAGACGGACTCACCTAACAGGTACGTTAACTTTAGTAATTTGCCTACATGCGGATATAACCCAATTTCTTCATTAAATAAATTAAGAAAGTCACACGACATAGCCCGCTCTGCCTTTCTTAACATGTAGTTTCCAATCTTAACTGGCCTAGGAGATTTTTGAGGCTTTTAGGTCCCAAGAGCCCTGCCGAGGTCGCCTGATGTCGTTGGCCGTCCTCTGGGTTTCTGTATCTAATGCTAGGTTGAGGAACACCTTATAAAGGTGGCTTTCCAGAGAACCTTCCATGAAGAGATCTCCGCTTGTACAAAATACGGCAGCCCTTCCCGTATCGCTCATATAAGGGTGGAAAGCCCTCTTCTCTGCGATGAAGGCAGTTTGTAACGTGGCTCTAGCATCAGCGTCTCGAGTATGTTCGTATATCCTTCTGGCTCTATTAAGACTCTGCATGAAGGGATTAAATACGTCCGTCCACCAAAGGACCTTCATCGTACGTGTGCTTCTGTTTTTCAAGTACATAAAGCCCAGCAGAATGCAGTGCTGTGGTGGTAATGTCCACTTTGGTGCCCACCTCTTCGCGTGAGGCAGTTTGCACTATTAGGTCGGTATCTCAATTCACCTTCCAGCACTCTAGAAAATTGAGGACAGCCAGTATTTCTAGTGTGGAATCGTTTTCCTTCATGTCTCTGAAGAGAATGTTGCCGTCTTTAATGAAAAAGTGAGTAACCACATGGTCTCCTGCTATGACTACGAAACCATAATTTTGAACAGTAGGGTGTGGCAGACAACTGTGACATCTATGCATGACCTTTCTCTTGGCCCATCATTGGTCGTCTCAACAACCAAATTGTACTTCGTGAGCAGCTCTATATACACCTCGCCCACCCCATCCAGGGTCGAGAATCCCCTAAGTGGTGATCTGGGGTTCGCATCAGCACAAACTAGAGCAGGCTTGAGTGGTTGAATGCAGTCAGCCACAGGTGCGTCGGTTTGCCTGCAGAATGATATAACAACTAGCTCGAACCCACTGACTCGAATGAGCTTAGCAACCAAGTGCAGCCTGTTTAGGAGGGTTGGTGCATGCATTTCCAAGGACGGGAGTGCCGCCTCGGCTCTCGTTCCTGCTCCAGCCACAAGTTGTGCGTACTTTGCAGCAACTCAACCATGAACAGGGCTCTTTTTTGTGTTGCGCTGATGGATTCAAACAGTTTTTAACGTATTCCCAACCCACTCATGACTTCTGGAGGGCAATTGCTCGTTGTTGGATGGCGCAGCGTGAGTCTCGTGTGGAATATGAAACTTTCATTTGTAGCACAGCATGGGCGCCTGGGACTTTCGAATGGTGCACCTCTGCGAGGCTATCAGCAGGTGCTTAGCCTGCTCTAACTTTTTATGTTGGCTTGTTGACATTTCTATCACTTAGCGTCCTGTGGCTGCAAGCCAAACACAGGGTTGTGATCAATGAGCTGATGGGACAGGTCTCTTATTGAAGGTCAGTTGGCAGGTCTCACAAGTTCAGACGTGAGTAGCGACCCATTGGGGCTGATGCGTCGAGCATCAACTCCCGCCACCACTGTGTATGAGGTCGCTGTGTTTGGGGGATGCCATTTGTGCTCTTTCCATTTGGGAGGCGGGTGTCTGTGCCAGAAAGGGCTTCTGAACAATCGCTATGCATAGCACCGCCTTCACTACTGCTTGCACTGTGTTCCGCTAAGGGGCTGTGGCTGGAAGCGCCGATGCCTGGGAGCACTAGCTTGCATTGCCAGCCTACTACTAGTGTAGTGAGGTAGTGAGTAACTAGGTCACGCATCGTACCTGTGGCATCAACCCTCATACTAGCTAGCTGACGATGGATCAAGAGTACTATGAGGAAAGGTGAAGGAGAAAGAGTCTATGGCAGGGACACCTAGTACTTGCATACAGAGACACGAATTCTGCTTGGTGAATAGCTCTATGTACGCCTCACCTGCTCATCCAATGTGAGAACCCCCAAAGCGGTTATCTGATGTTCCTTTTGGTACAAACTACCCAGGGCTGTTCTGGTAGTCCAGGCTAGAGCATTCTCAAGTGGTTGTTCTCCAGGTGGTGCCTGCACTGCTGAATTGTCTGTAAAATTATCACACACCCAGCTCGAATGAGCACAGTGGTAAGTGCTGGCTAATCAGGCGAGTTAGACCAAACATGTCCAGAGATGGGGGGGTGCCTGCGATCGTAGACCAAGGTACTTAGAACCTATCTACAGTTCTTGTATGGCGTGAACGCTGCAGCGTTTTTTGGATGTACTTTGCAGCAACTTAGCCATAACTGGGGAGTCCTTACTTGTGTTGTGCTGAAGGATTCGAGCGATTTTTAACCTATTCGTAGTCCACTTGTGACTCTTGCAGGGCGATTGCTGGCTAATGGATGGCTCTTAACGATTAGAATGCCAGACTGCTCTAATTTGCGTTCAACGCAGTTGGGGCATTTAAGAGGAGATTTGCGTTTGCTGTCTCTACTCAGACCACTGCATGGGCATAACGCACTTCCCTAGTAACAGTTGGCACACTTGAGGGGAGCCTCACGCTTGTACTCCGTGATCAGATGTGGCATTGAGCACCAGGCACACACCATAGTTCTCGTGTAGGCTACTGCCAGGTTACCATAACACTGGCACTTGTAGCACTGTGTGGGAACTTAGTATTTCCTAAGGTTGCATCGCTGCCAGGTGATAAACAGGAGTCTAACGTCTTGTTTCAGCAAGCTGAGCGTAGTTTTTTACTCAAAAACTGTTGGGACAGGCGGCTTACACTGCACGAGGGCCCTGGTTTTGAGGGACTTGCAATGGACGGTCCTGCCATCTTGCCTGGGCCTGGCTGTGCAATTTTAGTTGCTTTGAGGGGATGGTGGCAGCAGCCAGGAGGGCTGCTGGGAGATTGTCTTGCAGTTATTCGCTCTTCACTGCTACCACAGTTTCCAGCAATGCGCCTTACCTAGATGGTGGCCAGTCATGTTATGTGAGTTAGGCAATTGGTTACCAGAATCCTCATTCGACTTGTGGAGGTCACTCTCATACGTGCCAGTTGACAGTGGGTCAGCTAGGCGTAGCTACAGATTTGTTCCATTGTGGTTTCCTTTTGCCTTAAGCACACGTGGATCGGGAGTACTTGTACTAGCTGGATTTCCTGGGCTACTAGAATGGGAAGGGGAAGGGGCAGTATTTGCTGGCTTCCACCTTAGCTTGTTTGGGCGTTAGACATGCTCGTCATCCAAAGAGGGATGGGTAGGGCTAACGAACCCAACAACGGTCCTTATTATGTCCATTTATTTCTTATGACTTGATCATATTTTTATTTCTATATTTTTGGATGGAGAAGAAAAGCGGAAAGATGTGATGTAGTGAGTTTAATTGTTGTGTGTGTTGGTGGTAAGGGTGAATGCTACTGGAAGTGTGTCCTGGTCGCTCCCACCAATTATTGATTTTAGCCCATTTTGCTGGTCGTTGAGCAGATAGTGGAGGGAAAGCACCCATATGAGCCACAGCTGCCGTTCAGTACAGTTTACTCAAGAGGAGACGATTTGAGATCCTACAGTTAAGCCGAACACTATTGTTCTGTTTTACTGATCATGCATAAGCGATAAATGGGATAACCCCAATCGATCAATGAAACGACTGCTCTCTTTGAAGAAATAACGGAATAATAATGATTTAGCTCTTAATGTTGGGGGTATATTTTAGAAATAATTACCGATTCGTCAAATAACCTTGATTGTTTTGCGAACATTGAGTCTACTTGTCAGTCTAGTTTAAAGACGAAGTAACCCGAAGTAAACTTTGAAACTGAGTAACAAAGAGGAAAAATTAACTGTATCAAGTTGTTCAGAAGAGATTCAACGAACAGCGCCGAGGCCGAGATATGGCCTGGGAACTGTAGACCGTTATCTCGTAGGGGAGAACATTCCGTCCGCGTAAGCGCTTAAGTCTCCCGTCTCAGCTAACTCAACGTTTTTCACCCCAACGACATGTCAGCTATATTTCAACCATAATCTGTGGAAGCAGTAAGTGAACTGGCTAAAATTGTGCGCCGGCACCACCACTTGAGTGTAGGTACAAAACTCTGCGTCCAGCTGAGCACGATGTCCATTATACTTTCAGAGTGAAGGTTAAGTGATATTGACGGAAAGGAAAATGCACGCGTACATGTACACGTACTTTGTGAAGCGTTTTGTAGAAGGAATGGGAATAATTGTATATAATTTCATATTGTGTGAACGACAAACAGCCATAAGAAAAATCAGAAAGATTTCGTAGCAGACGTAAGCAAACCGATTGAAAACAAGTCCGTTAAATAACAACCATTTTCACTGCCCAAAAGAGTCCGCAACCCTCGCGATTTCAATGATGCGCTATTTATTTGGTAGTTGTATTTTTGTTTGACACTTATCACGGGAAACGTTGAGGGGCTGAAAAGTAGGTACATAGCCGAAAGTACTCTGTCTGAATGTAATCGTGAGAGTCATTTTTGGTAAAAAAACATCACACGAATTCCCTTGGCCGCACATCTATAGGTAATGACAGATACGAATGCTGAAATATATGCCATGTGCTTGACATCCACACCACTGTGGGAGGTGGTGCCGTCTTCGTGAGGGAAACTCCGGAAATAAGCTAAGGCGCTTAGCTACAAGCATCAGCTCCCCTAGGTCGCTTCCCACGCCCGCTATTGTGCGACATGCGAACCGACCTCCAAGAAGAGGACTTGGCACAACAAATTGTTGAGCACAACCCTGCGTTAGGCTTGCAGCCACAGGACGTCAGGCCCCTTTTCACAAAAAATGCAGATGGAAGGATTGGGTAATCGAAGTGTCACCCGGCCTACACAAGAAACTAGTGGGGCCAAGGCACCTTCACAAAGCATGGCAGCAGTGCGCCATCCGCAAGTACCAAGCCTCCACACAGTGCTACAAATGCCAGTGTTATGGCCACCTCGCAGTAGCCTGCACGAAACTGTGGTGTGTGCCTGGTGCTCCATGCCACATCTGAGCAAGGAGGGCAAGCGTGAGGCTCCCCTCAAGTGTGGCAATTGTGACGCATGCAAATTACAACAGGTCTCGCAATTTTTACAAGATGCACGTTGTACCATTCTTCAGCGAGCAATTGCCCTCCAGAAGTCACAAGTGGATTATGAATAGGTTAAAAACAGTTCGAATTCCTTCAGCACAAGAAAAAAAGAGTTCCCTGGTTATGGCTGAGTTACTGCTAAGGGCACTGAAAAAACGCTGCAGTGTTCTCGCCTTACAGAAACCATACATAGGATCCGAAACTCTTGGTCTGTGATCGAAAGGCACGAGTGGTGGCTGGAGCAAGAACAGGCGCCATGGCAGCAATGGCCTGCACTGACCCGTCCATTGACATGTTGGCACTCACCCACCTAAACAGCCAGCACTTGGCCGCTGTGCTCATCCGAGCTGGTCGCTTTGAGCTGGTTGTAATATAATTTTACAAGCAATTTGGCGAACCAGTTGCCAACAGCTTTCAACCATTCGAGCAAACTCTAGCAGTCCTATCAGAGCGACCCTACATAGTCTATGATGATGAAAACGCTAGATCACCCACCATTATGGGGATCCCCAACCCTGGATGGGGCGGGCGAGACGAATATACAGTTGCTCACCAAGTACAACTTGGTTGTGGCCAACGAACCCATGACTTTGGCGACCTATGATGGGGATAAAGTAGAAAGTCAATCTCCAGCGGCCTCCTTAAATTATTTAATGACAATCTGCAGGTCGGACAGTTCCCCACTCAGTGGAAGTCTGTGCGTTTTGAGACTTCTCAAAAATGAGACGACCACAATCAGTCTGACCACTCAGCCTTCTTTCCATATTAGACAAAACATTAGAAATCTTGATGTTGCAGTCCCTCAAAGGAGTCTTTGGCCACAACCTCACAGACAGGCAATACGGGTGTACCAAACGAAGGTCCATGTAGGACGTCATTGTCGAAATTCAGCATGTTTCCCTGATAGCACCAGTTAAGTACGTCGTAGCAGTTCTGATTGACATCAGGGGAGCGTTTGGCATCCTTTGGTGGCCTGCGCTTCTTAATGAACTTAAAGGTAGGGGAACCCACCGTAACCTGTATTCGTTCGTCAGAAGTTACCTGACAGACAGAACTACTATGATCGCAGGCATGTCTCCGCCAAGAGAAAGATTGAGAAGGGGTGCCCCACACGGCACTCTGGAATACCTTCTTCGAAGGTCTTCTCAGGAGGCTCATGGAGACTGACCGCGAGCCATACGCCTATGTGGGTGACTTGACTGTGCTGATCTTTGCACAGTCAGTCCGCCGAATCGAAGGAAAAACCAACCACGTGCTCCACTTCGTCACGAAATGGTGCGAGCATGTCAAGATGGAGGTGGCTGAGGAAAAAACCCAGCTAATCCTCTTGAAAGGAAAAGTGAATTACCAAACCTCAATACGCTATGGTGGCCACAGTGCTCGTCAAGTATTTAGGGGTGAATATAAGTGAGAGGTGGGGCTTCAACCAGCACCTCCAGTCCCTCAAAGGCACTACCATTGCTAGGTTTACTAAGGCCTCTTGGCGTCTGTGCTACCAGGACACTATCCTCACGTATAAGGCCATCTTCTAGGCGTGATTGGCTACTGCCCCAAGACTCTCCATCCTGCACGAATTGCGCCTGCAGTGCAGAAGAAACAAGAAACGACGTACTGTTCCTATTTAGTTTCTACAACAGTTATTTCCCCCAGCAAGCTGGCTCTTTCAGCTCCCGTGATCCGACAGTGATCCGGTGATCCGGTATTCCCACCTCGAGACCCACCTATTCAACTGGGCAGGATGGTGAAACTTTCCACGTTTGACTTATTCTGACTATGACCTGTTACGAGTAATACCTGTGCCACCTTATAAGACTGAGTTGCGTTAATTGTTTGCAGGTCTTGTGTAATGGAGAACATTTTTAAAAATACAAAACACTGCAAATAATGCTTCCTCAAAAATTACCAAAGATCGGGTGATCAACATCTTCGTGGATGGCGAATCCTAGAATTAGAGCATGTTTTTATTAAACTTCTGATAATAAAGGAGGTTTTGAAAAGAATTATGACCAAATTAGTTGTACAGTATTTATTTATAACATTTTACAAGTAAAATGTTTGAAGTTATTTAAGATGTTTACTGCGTGCATGTTTAAAACAATACAGGATTACAAAAGTATACTAGTCAAATCAAGTCACAATAATCTGACACAGATTTCTAAACGTTCAAGATTGTCATGTGTTTATTTCTCATACTTTTTTTTACTATGAATCTTCCTCAAAATGTCTCGTTTTTGTTTGAGCATTTGCAAGAAAGCTTCACATGACATGTTAAAGTTGCACTTTAATTGCTTTTAACGCAGACATTTTCAGTTGGGATTGATCAACGTGAACACTCTACTGACGTGTTCGTTCCTGGTAGCGAGAGAAAAAACCTATCAGTTTTAAGTTTTTGATTTGGACATTTTGTTTTGTGAAATGTAAAATATCTCCACTCATTTCTAACCTAAAGGAGTTTTTTCATCGGCCCACTTCAGTAGTTTTTGTTGTGTTATTAATTCCCTTAGACATGTAACTTATTATTGGACATGGCATCGTATGATGCCACCCGTACGAGACGAAAACCACCATGACATCATGTGATGCCATCCGCACTGAATGGGTTAAATAATCGGTACAGTTTTTATAGAAAGTGCAGATAGTATCTAAAATGTGCTCCTTGTCAACATCTTCTACTCCCTTGATGTAGTTACGGACCGCTAGAGGTATGAATTGTTTTTCCATCCAAGTCACTGCCTTTGGGAAATCGGTAAATAGCCCGAACGCCGGAAATGGCCGATGATGGTGTAAATTGAAATAGGGATTCAGGAAAGGGATTACGTATATTATTTTGATACCTGATTATTTGTATTTTAACTCAGTAAACCTATTGCACCTCGAAATGTAGACTGAATTCAGCCTAAAAGTGTAAAGCAGTTATAAAATATTTTAAACTAAAAAGTAATAGTAACATAACCGAATAATCCAATTACAAATACTCATGAAAACGGGACAAATAAGTGTCCCGAGAGGATTGATCGGGACAAAGGGACATTTCTCTCAAAAACGGGACTGTCCCGTTGAAAACGGGACGTCTGGTCACCTTAATTATACGTATTATAATTAAATAATATAACGACACTAGATTTTAAGAGGTTCAATGTATGAATGTAAGATTCTCGCCTGACCTCGCATCTCATTTTCTCCTTAGTTACAACCTGGAGTCTTGTTAGTCACTCCATGTTGTTTTCCAATCCCACAGCTGTTGTTTTAGTTACCAAGAACTTTACCTTCATCTCCCGTTTCCGCTCATTCCTAATTCGTTTGTACGTTAGAATCGACTTAGTTTTCGATTCTCAATACATTTTGAGCATCGTTTCTTTTGTATTATTTCGGTTTGTGGGTGTTAACCCTAAGTCTTACATGAATAATGATCTTTTTACACAAGTCTCCTTTCCTTACATCAGCTGACATGCCAGCCTTATGTCAGCTGATAAAGAACAAGGAGCCCCCAAATATCATTAATATTTCCCACCAACGAAATCCTTATACTTTGACGGTAGTATCACTCTTCTACCGCCTCTTGTGCCTATACCCGTATCCGTATTCGCAGATGTTGATACTGATGATTCAGGTACAGATGAGTCTTGGTTTGCGGAAGGTTGAGACATAGAGGATATGTCGGTGAAGTTGTTGAGAAGAATCTTCTGGTAGAGCAACTGTTTCTTGTGGTAGTTTTTGAAAGAATGATGGTTATCTTGATGCCTTCTCCTTTCGTTATTGACATTTTATGTTTTTACGTTGCTACATAAAGTCGAAAATGTAACGCGGGATATGTAACGGAGAAGCGTCACGAAATATATTGTGTTGAGTTAGGTGCATGGTGACGTCTGTTACAAAATCTAACGCTTGGTAACATCGCACGTTTTAATAACCTCAGTGACTAAGTGATGGTGTCAATTGCACCTGACGCTGCCATTATATCGAAACCATCAACAAGCACAATCAAACGTAGTTATCATTGCATTTAAAAAAAAAAAAATAATAAAATACTTAAAATGTTCCTAGTGGTTGCGTACTTGTATGAAAGATGTACCCACCGTTTGTGTAAAGGTATCTTTTGCGCCCGCCAGCCTCAACGTGAAACGTTTATTATGTTTTATTTCCAGTGGCTTCGAATCATACACTGAGCTGTATTTATTCATCTTTCTTTGCTTTACTAACACCATATCTCCTTCCTGTAAGTCATGAGTTTTCGTGTTTCTTCTGGAATCAGCATACTGCTTTTTTTTTTTCCTTATTTACTTCATTCATGGTTCTTAAATTTTCAGCAATATCTTCTCATAAACGTCCGTAACAATCTGAGGAAGAAGTGATCTGAAGCTACAGCGTAAAAGCTGAATAAATACGTGTAGAACAGTGAGGGGTAGCACGGTATTGAATTAAAAAGTCTAGCAGTACTTCCTCCTAATTTTTCTGTTCAACAATCGCAGTTCTAACAGTTTTGTTCAGGCTAGACACGAAACATTTCACCCGTCCATTAGCTTCAGCCCAATAGCTTGTAACTATTTGGTGTTTAATTTGTAACGATGAACAGAAATCTTCGGATTGTTTTTCGTTGAAAGGGGAACTATTATCTGACCGAAGTGAGTGAGGTAAGCCAAATAAAGAACAAATCTTAAATAAACAGTTAGTAACCTGTTCAGTCTTCAAAGAGGAAATGGATATCTACTGAAATCGTCCATTACTGCCATAATATACTTTTCATTTGGAAAGGGTCCTGCAAAATCAATCGAAAGATTTTCCCACGGGCCAGAAGGTGTAGTTGTTGGTCTAATTAGAAATGGGCTTTGCTTTTAAACTCCGCTGGTAACAATGTACAGGAAATATTTCGTAATTATCTGGATACGAAGGATGGATACTTTCTTATGAAGATGCGAAAACTGCATTGACAAACTATTTTGCTCCTGGGAAAAATATTCTATTTGAAAATTTTTAATTTCGTAAGACAGAGCAAGAACCGTTCGAATCGATAAAAGAGTATCATGTGAGGTTACGGAAAATGGCTTGTTCCTGCGACTTTCATGATATGAATTTTGAGATCTGTGTTCAAATTCTTATGGGTTTTCGTTAAATTCAATCTGCTTGGCTAAATCGAAAGTAGTCCCTGTGACCAAAGTATCAATGCTAGGTACAAAAATTGATTTTATTATCGACACTGGAAGCAAAGTAAATATCATTTCTGAAAATATTTACAACTCATTAATTGGCGCACCATTACTACGCCAAACAAGCTGTTTGTTACGGGCTTACCAGAATAAACCCGTTAACCTATTAGGAGAATTTATCTGCCAATTCAAATTTAAGAATAAGTGTGCAAGAGGAAAAGTGGTTGTAGTCAAGGAGTCAAGGGAACTCGTTGCTAAGCTGTGAAACTGCTAAAGAATTAGGAATCGTAGCTCTAGTCCTGACAATTGATGATCTTGCATTCACATCTAAAACCAATCTCATGCCTCTTGCCAATGATTTTAAGCGCAAGTACCCCAAGGTGTTTAATGGAATTGGTATGTTGAAAAATGTTCAAGTTAAATTGTATATTCACTAAGATGTTCCGCCTATTGCTGTAGTTTTTAGAAGGACACCATTTCATCTCTGAGAAAAATTGGAGACGGAGATCAACAAATTATTGGAGGATGACATTATAGAGAAAACGGTGGGGCCTACCACATTGGTTTCTCCTGCTATAATTGTCCCCAAAAAATGAGGTACGGTGCGGCGATGTGTAGACATGAGAAATGCTGGTGCTACTCATCACACAACTTTTCTCATTACCACGTACATTGTACCTAGCGCTCCAATTTATTTTCCACTCATTTTAACTTCTAAAATGAAACGTTCCACGTAGAAACTGGTAGTACCTACACTTCTCAAATTTATAAAAACAAGTTTGTACTAGGAAACTAAATAAACATTATATCTAAAAAAAACTTTCCGTGAAGCCGTCAATGAAATGACTGGAGAACTGTGGGTTCCAATTTTCGAGCTGTAACTTCAGTCACGAGATATCCAGCTTTGACCAGTTAATATACTGAAATCACTCTCTCTCTCTCCCTCTCTCCGAGCCCTGGACGTCGGCACTCCACAGGGGTCTGTGCTTTCAGTGCTCATCTTCGTCCTGTACGTGACGTCATTACCCAGAGTATTTGCTGAGGGTACAAGGCATACGTCTTATGCATACGACCTTGTGTGCAGGTTATCGGTCATGTGATTTGCAGAACCTGGGAGAGACGGTAGATGTATTAACGAGAGACCTCAACAAAGTCGTACGATGGTGTGCTGACCATGGGATGAAGGTGAATGTGGAGAAGACGAAAGCGATGCTGATTGGTTATCCTAAAATACTGTCCAAACTGGACATTGGCACTGCTCCCAGGGTGGTATATGACAATGTCACGCTGGAATATGTTGAAGCGACCAAGAACCTGGAAATCCTAGTCCAGAACACTCTGAGCTGGGACCTCCAAACCACTCAGATTTGCAGTGCGGTCTTTCGGGGGATTTACCTGTTGCGGCGAGTCGCTGTGGATTTTCCGGCGGCTGTACGACTCAAGTTGGTTCAAACCTTGATCTTCCCGAGCTTTGATTATGCTGCTGCTGCAATGTGCGACCTACGAAGTGAAGATTTGGACAGGCTTCAGAGGGCAGAAAATGCGGCGCTTAGATTTGCACTGAGGTTGCGCTGGGACAAACATGTGACACCGCATTATAAAAGATTGCGATGGCTCAAGGTACGAGAACGCAGACGCCTCCAGATGGCTGCGTTAGTATTTAAGGTTTTGAAGACCCGCAGACCACCGTACTTTTATGAGGGGTTCCAGTTTCTGAAGCAGCGGGATACTCGCAGCAGAAACAGAATTTTGAGAATACCCGGACATAGGACGTTGATGCTCGCCAGATCCTTCATTGTGCAGGGAGCTGAACTATTCAATGATAACGTTGAGCTGTTTGATCTAACGCAGAAATTGGAGAAGAGAAAGACTATTGTAAGAAGCTGTAGTAGCTAGTTACCTGGAAATGTATGTAAGTCCTTCGCGTTCACTCTTATTTATTCAATTGTGTTCATAAAAATATATTAATTGCATGTTGTTACTTACCGTTCATTGTTATTCTAGTTAAATTTAATGTGTGCTTTATTGTTATTTTCTGTGTTGCAAATAGTTTCGGTTAGGAATGTCACTGCTGAGAAGGGGAGGAATATACCAGTACTCACCCTTCTCAAATTCAGCAGTGGGTCGGTATGATAGTGTGTATGAATGGCAGCGTGTAAGTGGGTGGCCTCTGCCAGTCCCAGGGAGGCGGGGTAGGATTAGGCTGGGAATAAGCTAATTCGTTTATTTATTTACGTCTTACTTAATCAATTTATTTTATGATTTCAGTGTTATTATGAGTTTTTTACCTTTCTATTGATTTTCAGGGCCGTCTCAGGACTTCCCTCGGGATAACGCTCTGAAGGTCGGGTCCGAGGGAGGTCCATTGGTGGGTTGGGCTTGGGGCTGGCTGGGGTTTTTTCACCCACCCCAACCAGCTGGTATGAAAGGTGTGTGTGACTGCATTATGTGTGTATGTGTGTGTGTGTGTGTGTGTGGTATAATTGTTGGAATGCATGTAATTTATTTGGCATGAACGTTGATGAATTATGTGTTTAGTTTAGTTGAAATGTAAAGAGTGGCGTGAAGGCTATTTTTTTGATTGTCAGTTATATAAGACCCGCAGAGGTAGAGTTTTTTTGTAATTCGTCTTCAGGGGAAGTGGAAGAGAGGGCTGCATACCCCTAACTTCCCCTGATGGTAAAATAAACATCTTCAATCTTCAATCTTCAATCAATCTCTCTCTCTCTCTCTCTCTCTCTCTCTCTCTCCCTCTCGACAATGGAACTTGTTTAATTTATTTTATATGCACATTCCCATCGGGGAACGTGATTGGTTGTATTGTCGATAAGGTACCGAAGCGTCACGTATGGTTTGTCGAGCCGTTAGGAATGGTAGACTGAGAACTCCCACATCAGATGGGTACATGAGAGAGAACGGTCGGAAGATGACAGAAGGTATCTGAGGTCATAAAATATTTCATCAAAGAAGACCCTAACGAGATTACGACAACGAATTGGCACTGATGAGAGCACCGTCTTCGACATAATCCCCATCGATTAGGTAACTCTCATCTCCATACTGCAATTCCATTACGATTCACAGCACGAAACATCAACATCCAGTTGAATGGATTCAATACTATGCAAATGTTTACATTTAAAATAAATAAAACACGTTCCTACCTAGAGAAAGAGAGAGACTGCTATTCCCGCGTCGGTCATAGCTTCGCTTGTTGGCAACTGCTCTCTACTGGGTGTCTGGGGGTATATTTGTTTATTTTTTACATATACACGGGCATGCAATCAAATTATTAATTCAAAACAAAATTGACTCTAACATGACAGTATACCTAAGAGAAATTCTTCAGTAGATTAACTCTTTGCTTAAAGAAAGAGTGAAAAATATCGACCTGGCGATGCGCTATGCAAAATCGAGCGATTTCTGAGCCCTCAGTCGTTGGTTTGAGTTAAAAATGGTTGTTTGGTCTAGTTTGGTACTGTGGGGTGCACGTACATGCTGCAACCTTAATGACCTTCCTTCACTGCCATACCCAGAAACTAACTTGACATCCAGAATCATTGCTGACTGTCAGGACCAACAGTGACAATGCACCACTTCGCCTTGACAATGCACCACCAATCCGGTAGTAGGCTGCGTGATTTAGCTTGACATGGCCCCCATGAGTATGCAGACACAACTGATCCACACGATTCAGCCACTCTACTGGTTACCATGGGCACGACAGCCAGCATCCACAACGTCACAATCCCACCCTGTTGTACACCTCATCCTTGTATGCTATGATGCAACACAAACGACCTGCCACTAATCCTATGGATGCCCTCTGAAGCACTGCCTGAGTTCCCGTCCATCAATCGAGCCATGCAAAGCAGCTGCAAGTTTCAAAGGCTGACTCGGCTTAGGGGCAGGTGGAGTAGAAATACCCCACCACAGTGGATGAACCTGAACAAACCCATGCTTACAAAGTGAGAAAGCGCTTACGACACAAGAACAGAATAATGACCCCCCCCCCCCCGACAACAGTGCCCCCTGCCACGAACCCCCTGCAAGAAACCGTAGCGGCGGTCGTGAAGAAAGAGCTGAGTAGGGTAATTAACCAGCAGTCTGTGCAGTCATCGTGACACCAGTCACCCGAGGGCAACAACTCCCCTTGAGGAGGCGTTTCCTGAAGACCAGGTTGCTCGAGATACTGAAGCTCGGAGGGTGGCTAGGGAGCTGATCATGGATCCTCTGAATGAGCCTGACATCCCATTGTGACAATAGGCGACTCGGCCCAATCCGAACACTTAAAGCCCAATAAATTTCCTAGACCGGATGGAATAGAAAGCAATATGCTAAGAATGGCTGAGTAGACAATCTCCAGCGGGATCCATGATTTATATAATTACTGTCCACAGGTCAGACATTGCCCCTCTCAGTGGAAGTCTGCGCGCCGTCACTCTTCAAAAGGGAGGCAACCGCATTAATGGAGATCGCTCAGCATTCTTCCCGTATTAAGATAAACACGCGCCAGATTAAGAACTAGATAGTACGGATTCCTCAAGTGGTCACACGTGACTTGCAAACTACCGAATCTCTACCGTACCTTCACAGGTCTAGGTTCGTTGGATGCTTTGCACTAGACTCCAGAAATTTCAGAATTTCAACCGCCGCTATTTCACTTACGAACATTTCCAATGTTTTTACCTGATAACTCGGTAGAAGTGATTATCATCTCTCTAAAGAAATCGTGTTACAGCCTCATCAATTCTCTGTGTATCAATTGCTCAGTAATGGTGAGAGCATGATCACAAGCAGCTCAATAGATTCCGGAACTGTAAGCACTACCACTTTCTGCCACTCTGAAGTTTTGTTTTATAAAGTTAAAACAGAGTGAAACATAAATCGAATTAGTAACAAAAGCCATGAAAACCAGTGAATGTATTTTGAGCTAAGGAAATTTGTGTTTTGTGGCGCACCTGATATTTTTATTTTGCTTAGTGAAAAGAGTGTTGGAGATTTGATAAGAAATTCCGCTGAGTGCATTTGAGCTTGGAATCCTGTTCGTCCCTCACATTTTCGTAAGCAAGAGTCAAAAGTTCATTTCGATTGATCACTCACTCGGCTATGAGTACGAAAATTCTCTTGAGCGGATCTCACCTTGCACTTAAGTGTATCGCTCAGCTGAACTGATGGCCATGAATACCGCCCTTAATCCACTTCCCCGTAGCCGGACCATTTAATCAATAATTGACTACTTATCCTGCAAATAATACAATATGATAATAGCAAAAAAACCAGCTGAACCCGATTGAACGTCGATACACCCAACAATATTGTGAAGTGCGTGTGTATCTTTCGATCAACTTTATATTTGTTAATTCAATACTTCCACCACAAACATGGGCATCTTTCCGAAACTCTAATCAAAATTCTCTCTCTCTCCTCTTAGTGAAGTAACTTGTACCCCAAACTAGTTCCCGATATCCTGCTGTATAAACAGATTTTCAATCGAAAATGAAATTAGAGATGGAAAACAATCGCTTCCTAGATAAGCACAAATACACACCCTATAGCTCTAGATAATCTTGAAGAGTCGACTGCACTCAAATACTCTGTGAGGCAACTAAACATTGCTAACAGGAGAGAGCCCATCCGGCTGCAAAGTGGATGGGAGTGTCGGGCAGGAGGTGGACACTTGTGTATCAGTTTCGTTAATAATGAGGTGCAAAACCAACCTTATTTTCTTGAAACTTGCCGTCTCGATGTTGTAGACGTTAGAGCTTGGGGAAGCAGATACTAAGCCGTATACCAATAGTTAGTTGCTCAATGCTTTGTTTCACACCTCTCTTTCGTTTAATTCACGTTTCGCCAAATGTTGCTATTTCTGTAGCGGGAGGCGAAGCGGAAATGACAACACGGAAGATGGTTGGTTCAGAGAAGGAATGAGTGAGAGATAGAAAGAATGGAAGGTCGAGGCTGCGAACGGTGTGTTTGCTTGTGTTGTGGTTGGGGGGGGGGTGTAGCGGGCGATAGGCAATATCATTTGAATTGAAGGCCAGCAGTCGTGGATTGCCCCTTTCGAGCCGGCTTTCGTCTTTTGGAGGATGGCTAAACACGGCGTCGAGGAGAGGATGGTTGTTAGAAAAGGTTTGAGACAAAAAAGGGATTAGGAGGAGTTTGGGAGGTTCTAAGATGCAGACGACAGCGAGCCGCGGGAGGGGAATGCGTGTAGCCGAAGCATTAGGTAGGATGGCGAAAAACTACGTGGACAGAGGACGGTAAAGTGTGGAGGGGGTCCCCCCTTCGAGGTCGTCGACCCTCCTAAAACAGGCGGCGACCTACCGCAACAACTCGGATGTTGCCCCCTCCTCCTCTTCCAAGCGGCCAGACCAAACCAGTCGTTCGCCGTTCTGTTCTCCCTTTCTTTAATTCATTCTTCCTCTTCTCCCTCTTCCACGTACTCCCTTCACTACTCATCAGACACTTACTAAACAGTAAACGATCCCATATCGTTTTTTAACATCATTTTTGCTTATTATTTTACTTACGCCTATATTCGATGATGGAGATTTGTCCGTCGCCATCAGACTTCAACAAACTCCCTAAGAAATTTTCCTCACCATAAAGTAGATCAGAAAGAATCAATTTCAGAGCTTTAGCAGCAGATCATGTCATTCAAAACGCATACTCTAGATTATATCATGTTCACGTAAAGACTCGGATTGCCTACGCAATTGGTTAAGCTAGGCTTCTACATGCTCAAATCATGACACTTTGACAATACGAAGCACATGATCTCACAAGAAGTGAGCCTGAGAAATAAAGATTTTATTTTATCATTCATTATCATTTTATCTGTTATTTGCAGCTTTCCAACATTTACCAACATGCAATTAAATTATTAATTCAAAACAAAATTTACTCTAACATGACAGTAGACCTAAGAGCAACAATGTTAAATTATTGGGATTCTTCAGTAGCTTAACTCTGCTTAAACGAGGAGCGAAAAATATCGACCTGGAGATGCGCAACGTAGAATCGAGCGGTCTCTAGAGTGGGGAGTGGGTTGTTGAAGAGTTAATTGGCTGGGACGGTTTGAGTTAAAAATGGTTGTTTGTTACTGTGGGGTGTGGAAACTAATAAGTTGAAGGAGAGCCCACGGAGTCACCCGAGGAGTTAATCGAAGAGTTGAGTAATTTAAGTAAAAAGAAAAATATCTGCATCACACAACTTCCCTTGGCCGTGCATTTGCGACTGTATTGGTTCTAGAAACTAATGTAATCTGTTTTGCATTCTGTTTATAACAACGCCTTACATGACAGCGGTGCTTATGATTATCGAATTTATTTTGCTGATCCTCTTTGTGCCACGGTTATAATTGTGAATTTGTCTACGCCAAGGTTCGCGTTCACCATTTTGGAATAATCGGGTAAAAACTGAGAGAAATGGTTGCAGGTGAAACCATCTACGAGTTCTCGCACAAGGCATATAGATTGGCAAGTTAGAGCCCTCACATACAGGGGGACGTCTTGCTTAATGACCACCAATTCAGAAATAACCACCTTGCTCTCTTACTTTCTCTCTCTCTCTCTCCCCCCCCCCCTCTCTCCTCTCTCTCTTACTCTCTCTCTCCCTCACTCTCGCCCTCTCTCTCTCACTCCCTCTCTCTCGCCCTCTCTCTCTCACACTCTCTCTCTCTCCCTCCCTCGCTCTCCCTCTCTCTCTCGCTCCGCCCCCCCCAATGCACGGACGAATCGATGAGGTATTCAACATTGTCAGCAGTCTCCAAGCAACACACGGAAAAATTGTAGTACTTGGAGACTTCAACACAGATCCGCTAATAGACAATCAATATTCTAAGCAGTTCCGAAATCTTCTAAGGAAAAACACCATGTAGTACTTACCTTTGTCAGCCACTCACCACACCACGACTTCTCCTCATTTATTGACCACATTATATTAAATAGTGTCGAATATGTTGATGTTTTTGCAAGTGAATGTACCTGGGCTCTCAGCTCATGATGCTGCTCCATCAAAAGTTCTTCGAATAGACGCGAAAAGAAATTTTTTTTTTTAGCGCGGTCGACCAGAAACTTCAATAAGGATGACTTTACCAAAGATGTAGCGGAAATGCCGTGGGACGATATTTATAACGAACCAGACCTTGATATGAAGGTATACAAATTCAACGAAATGATCACTTCTTCTACTTATGACAAGCACTGTCCGTGGGTAAAGATGAGAATTAAACGTTCCCCCGTACCCTGGATTACGAGTGACATCCGAAAACTGATGGAAGAGCGGGATCGGGCTTACTCTAAATTCCTAAAAACAAAAACTGACCTGAATAAGAACTTCTATAGTTCGTTAAGAAACAGAGTGAAGCAGGTCCTTCGGAATGCTCTATTTCAATTTTTATTATGACTTGTTTAAGAAACTAAAGGATCCTAAAGACTTTTGGCGGGTATTGAAATCATATGGAATCGGAAACGATAATAAGAAACACGATACCCTTAACGTATCTGCTGATGAGCTCAACAGTTTCTTCTGTCGTGATGATGCCATTCCGTGTGACCCAGAAACATTGCAACGGTACGATTCCATTGTTGAACCTCCATATGGCACATTTCAGATAGAAAAAATTAATGAAGAGACCGTACGAAAGATGCTCATGTCCATAAATTCGGCTGCGCTGGGAAACGATGGGATATCCATCATGACTTTAAAAATGCTAGCGGATGTCATAGCGCCAGTCATGTGTCACATTTATAACTACTCCGTCAACTTATCACAATATCCAGCCTGCTGAAAACATGCCCTTGTTACCCCCGTCGGAAAAGTAGCGAAACCAACTCGAGTGATGAATATCAGCCAATAAGTATTCTTTGGGCGGCTGGGAAAGTGTTTGACAAGATTGTCTTCACTGCGCTGGACCTATTTCTCTCTGACAACAATGTCATCGATCCAATGCAGTCGGCATACCGCACTGGGCACGGCACTGAGACTGCCCTCATCAAAGTTTTTGATGACACCCGGCAAGGCATGGAAGATCAGAGAGTAACGGTGCTTGTCATGATCGACTTCTCGCAGGCATTCGATAGAGTCCGACACGACGTGCTAGTGGCAATCCTGAGCTCTGTAGGGGTATCTGGCACTCTGCTCGAATGGTTTGTCGGCGCGCACATTGCGTCAAACGACCAGACGGGAGTACCCTAGGGTCTGTTCTCTCTGCGCTACTCTTCATGCTTGCAATAAATACAGTGTCCAAGGTTTTTAAGAAGAGCAGATACATGTTGTACGCTGACGACATGCAGGTTTATCTGTCTGGAGAGAGACGAGTAGACGAGCTGGTGCAGGTACTAAATCGAGAGCTTGGAGCACCAACAGTCTGGTGTAGCAATCATGGGATGTCAGTTAACCCCTAGAAATGCAAAGCCATGCAGACTTCTCTCGGGATCAACCTTAGAGAGATCCCTTCTGTCCGTATAAGCAACAAGAACCTGTCATACAGTACCGAACTTAGGAACCTTGGAATCACTATGACTCTCACACTCTCTTGGTGGCCACAGGTATCGAAGACAACGGCGAAAATTTTTATATCTTTATAGCAACTTCAACGACTCGGTACAGAATTCCCGTACCATGTGAGCCTCAAGGTGGTACAGGCACTCGTCGTCCATAACCTCAGTTATGAGTTGGCGGTGTTGTGTGACCTCAATGGCGAGCGACTGGTGGCTATCCAGATAGCTCAAAATGCCTTAGTACGATTTGTATATAGATTAAAGTTGGACGAACACGTTACACCGTACTATAGAAGCTTGGGCTGGCTGAAGATCCTACAAAAAATCAAATACACTGTTGCTCTGCTCCTATTTAAGAGCTTAAAATTCCAGAACCCTCCCTATATTGCCGAAAAATGTGCATTTCTCCACACAATTCACCAACAGACACGACATGGCCTAATTCAAATCCCTCGCCATTGAACCACTATCTTCAATAAATCTTTCACTGCCACAGCTGTACGAATTTTCAATGAGAACCCTAATTTATTTGACACCTCCGTGAGTGTTGCGTCTTTCACAAACATTTGCAAAAACGCGCTCTTAAAGGAACGTGAAGAGTAGAAAAGAATGGAATAGCACTCAGAAGTCGTAGAAAAAGGACCATCCAGAAGTGCTTTATTTATGTTTATCTTGTTTTCTTGTTTTTTCTCTGAATGTCGCACATTTAACTTGTAACCAATATGTTTGCCAGGGATGATGTAAGAGAGGGCCTTATGGCCCTAATCCTCCCTGGTTGGTTAAATAAACTGCTTCAATCTCTCTCCCTCTCTCTCTCTCTCTCTCTCTCTCTCTCTCTCTCTCTCTCTCTCTCTCTTTTAAAATCATTGTTTTGTATTATTTGACTCTGGAACGTAGTGTGTAATCTATGTATTCAGATGAAATGGAAGAGTGGACCACAGGTCCGAATGTTGTATGATCAGTAAAGAAAGTCAGTCAGTCAGCCAGTATTTTCCTCTCTCTCCTTAATATCAGACTACGAAAATTTAGCATCGAAAAACATTACTACGTTTCAGTTTCGGCCAATCACCCCTGGAGAAGTGAAAAAAGCAATTAAAGAAATATCATCGAACGCTTCAGAGCTGATGATGTTTCTTGCGTTTTAATGAAAAAAATCTCAGATAAGGTAGCTGATATTCTGGTACACATTTTCAATTATTCAATAGAACAAAACATGTATCCACAACAATGGAAGAACGCATATGTTTTACCTATTTATAAAAACCCCCAGCACTAGAACACACCGACTTTAGAGCAATCACAATAATAAGCGTCGCAAAAATTTTTCTCAGCAGCTTTTTTTTTGATCTCAGCATTTACTTGCCCTGCAAACCAGAAGATCTCATTGAAGTGATTGAGATGGTCAATCAAGATTTAAAAATCTGTCGGATTGGTAGATTACAACAAAATAGAATATGTTACACAAACTAAATGTTTAGGAATCGTACTACAAAATGATCTATCGTGGACTTCACAGACAGACATTATAGTAGGGAAAGTGTGCTCACTGCTTTATGCATTCAGAAATCTGCTGATGTGTAAATCCATCAATGTAAAAAATTTATTGTTAGAACCTTAATTATGCCTTATTTTATGTACAGTGTATCGGTTATGTGTGATCTCAACACAACCTCCATTGTGTGTTCCATTAGATATATTTCAAATCTGAAAAATGATGATAAAATTCGTGATAAATTAAAAAACCCTGCAGATTATTACACAGTGGTTTATTATTCTCATGAACAGCTTGACCTGGTATTATTGCTCCGAAACTCATCCCATTCAATTCAGCATCGAATACAAGTAAACCATACGAAACATGACCTGACTACAATGGAACTACGGAAACTAAATATTTCGCCTGCGCCAGGCGCCCATAAACGTCTGATCCGATGGAGGGGTGGGATGGGGGCTTTCAGCGAACCCTCCCTCGGCAATTGGCAGGACGTTGCGAGTCCAAAGGGCGCTGCGAGTCGAGTGGCCCTTGAAAACGATACGAAACACAACTTATTTGCGATTACACTGCGTTTCGTTAATTTGTTAAACATTTCTTGCCCATAACAACCATGGGCTTCGTCCGATCGGATTGCCGAGATGGCGGGCACAACTAGATACCAAATGGGATTTTTGTGCAAAAGAACGAATTTATTAGATCACGTTAAAGGCACAAAACGGCCCGGACGGGGGACAGGGGACAGTGGATGGGAGACGGCGGACGGACATTGCAGATTTGGAATCCCCATGTCTTGAAACGTTGAAGTATCAAATTTTGAGGGGGGTTGTAAAAAATTTTTCGTGACCGAACATAGGGTTATCAGAATGAATAATAAACCAAAACAACAAATTATCAAAATTAATGAATTAATACAATACTCTATGCTAGCAATCATGTTCAAAATTACTACAACTAAACAACCACCCTATCTCGCGCGACAATATTTGAAATTTTCACAAATTCGTAATTTAGAAACCAGAAACAAGTTCTTAAATTACTGTTTACCACAGTGCCGTATCGCACAATTCATCTCACAAAGCATATCATATTACAATGGACTCTCATCAGAACTAAAACAACTAAAAAGAATCTTTGCTATCCCTTTACTAAATTCCTCTAAACTCTCTAGGATCATGACACGACAGGCTATTTAAATTATGTGAATTATATCTGAATTTTGTTCGAGAAGAAAATAATAATAATAAAATAAAATATAAATAAATAAATACAAAAACAATCAAATAATGAAACGAAGATGTTGTTGTAGAAAACTAGCTAATAATAAGAAGAAACGAAAACTGTTGACGCATTAGTATTTATCATGTTAAAATTTAAAATTTCTGGTTAGGTGTAAGAATGCTCGAGTAAGCACAAATCTCGCCAGATGTATTGATGTATTAATAAAACCGTCACTCATTCATTCATTCTCTCTCTCTCTCTCTCATCTTTGAGTTATGATGGAATGTTGAGTAATAGTAACAGCCAGCTCTGAACGGGCCTGAGACATGAATGTCACAAATTTAACTGTGACAGGAAAAGCGGGTTTTGCTCTAGTCAATCTGCCGACGACGAAAGGGAGAGCGATTGCGGTTGCTCGAACACTGCTCTTAAGTTGTTGATCTGAATAAGTTGTGGTAGGTCATGGACGGAATTGGGAGGTCGTTAACCTGCTCTCCCTCCACCACCACCCACTGCAGCTTCAGTCTCAGCTTCCCCTCGTTGAGCGGTGCTGCGAACGGCGGAGTTGCCGCCTGTACGCGCCCTCCTGTCACTTTCGATCCCTCTCGTGCACTGTCTTCCCTACCCGACGGTCATCTGCATCTTTTCCTCTTTGCCCTATCAATCTGGCGTGATCAACGCATATGTTGTAAATACAGCTTCCTCTCTCCAATTCGCCTCCTATCAACTCGTTGTTTACTACCATGTATTTGCTGCAAGTGACATCGTCCACGGTTGCCCCGAAACCTCAATCAGCAACATATTACAGATGCAAACAACACTGCAACGGCTAGGTGGCAGAATACGTTGACTAAAAACAATCATAATGAGCAAAAGACAGTCCTGGAAGTAGCTCACTTACACCTGCGCGCGATCCTATATGTAGGCGTGCTATTCAGAATGAGGAGGGGAAACAACAGGGTTTGAGCGTTCCCGGGGCGGCTGATAGCGCGTATCCCGCTCTCCACACAACAGTGGCTGAGAGCTAACTCTGAGCTAGCGTCCACGAGACCTGCGGTGTGCGCCTGGTACGCTATGTCTTAGCAAGGAGTGCAGGCGTGAGGCTTCCCTCAAGTATGCCAATTGCGTAGTACGCAAATTGTAACATGTCACACACTCTACACGAGATGCACACAGTACCAGCGAACCATTGTCCTCAAGGAGTCACAAGTTGGTTATGATTAGGCTAAAAACACTTCGAATCCTACACAAATAAGAGTTTCCCAGTCATGGGTGAGTTGCAGCAAAGTGCAATAAAAAATGCTGCAGCGTTCTTGACATACAAGAATCGTGCATGGGTTCCAAAACCCTTGGTCTGGGATTGCAGGCACGAGTGGTGGCTGGAACAAGAATGGGAGCAGACCCAGCTGGTTGTAATACCATTTTACAAGTAATTCGGCGCACCAATAGCCTGACAGCCTTCTACCACTATCAGGACGACCCTACAAAGTCTGCCAACGACCCCATGACTGAGGCAACCTATGATGCGGCGTTAGGAAGGTCGTGCATAGACGTCACAGCCGTGTCTGACACCCTACAACTCAAATTGCATGGTTGGCGAGTAATACCAGGGGTAATGCACAGGGAGCACATGGTTATTCACTTTGTGAATGTGATGACAACATTCTCTGGAAAAACACAAGTGAAAAGCGGTTCCGCACAAAAAATGCTGACTGGCATTCTGACAATTCTCTAGGGTACCTCAGATTCTAGGGGAAAACTTCAATCTGCTGGGCTTTCTGTACTTGGGCAACAGAAGCACAGGGCGATCAAACCAGCCAAACGGAAAGGCTTGCTAAATGTCGTGGAAGCGAAACGCTCTGAGAACCCTTGGAGCAGGCATTACAAGTCCACTATATGGAGAGTAAAATGGTTACCCGCCGCTTTGAGCTGAACCCCGTGCAGATCTCAACACAGAATGAAAACTTGCTGCCATCGCGAATGGGCGTTAGAGAAATGGCAAGAAAGATTGGAATCCTCGTCAAAAGGACATGACACGTATGAGATCTTCCCCAACATCTGTGGAAATAAGAAACCACGTACTGCTTCACAGTAAATTCTACAACAGGAGCGACAGTTGTTGAGAAGGCAGACGGGCTTAGCAGTATTGACTGATACATAGCATGCCTATAAACATTTCGCTAAGTTGTCCAAAGAAGGTGATGACTAAGAAACTTGGCCACAAATGATCTGTCCTTTTGAGACCTGCCACCCAATTGTTAGATCAGGTGGGAAACCAGATTAAGAAATCCTCCCAGATGGTGCAGGATTCCTTAGGTGGTCACCTCCACGTGGTCAGCTCTCTACCAGGAGGCAGGCGAACGACCAGATTCCTGCCATACCTTTGCAGATCTGAGTTCGGAGGATGCTGCAAGGACTGGCCTCTTGCACACTAGCGAAACCGCAACTTCCATGACTGATATAATGTAACGTCCTTCATGGAACCCCTCACTGTGAGTCTACCCATCACATAAGCGCTGTACGATATGACAGATCATGCTCAGCCTTTTTGTCGAATGGAAGCGTTTTGACGAAAACCCTGAGCCATTCTAGTGACTGCAACGCTCAAAGTTCCTTAGCTCTACGTTACTTCACTCGGGTACATGGTTTTTTTTCTACTTACTCAATCCATTTATTACTCGGTTAATTGAACTTGGTCGAACAACGCTTTACAGCAGTAGGAAGCGGTAGCGCTTACAGTTCCCGAATTTTAGGGCTGCTCGTACTCATTCCCGAACGAGTAAGAGCAGCACATACACACACACAAACATACAAACACACCACAGACCATTTTCCCAAATAGAGTTTTTCGGACTCAGGAGGGTCTGAAACGTAAAGATCTGAAGAAAACTCAAAATGTTTTTCCAGCCGATTACATAACTTTCCTTTACACTTTGTAGAGCCAAGGAAAGTGAAAAGGTTGATTTCACACAAGGGCTGCAGCATACACAATCGTGATGTTTCGCTTCAGAATATTTAGATCAAACCGGCTTCCAGTGGCTGCATTAATTGATCAACTTTAAACGATTTGTGTGCATATGTATAGTGGACACCGCTAAACTGGCGTAAAGATTCGAAAATTGAGAAGGAAACAGAATAATTTCATATTCAAAGCGAACGGAGTAAGCGTCAAAGAAAAACGTTTGGTGGTTGGGGTGAAAAGTTGGGGGGAGAGGCTAGAAGACAAGTCCGTGTACTCCCGCATGGAATCCAAGAAAGGACTTCAGCGTAATTACGGTGGGTTTCAAAGCCACAGCAGCTGCTTAGCGGCCAGATGTGGTAAAAACTGTTGACCTTGGCCACCCTTCACGATCTTCCCCCTCCAATCACCTAAACAACTCCTGGCTCCTGCCTTCGTGTCACGTCTCCACCATTTTTGCCGCACTCGCCCGCTTTTATTTCGAAGTCTGGGAGCCGTTTTGTTGGCCTTCGAAGCCCCGATTTGTTTCTCAAGTCGTATCGGATTCCGGGCGAATCACTTCGTTCGGTCTGGCGAGTAATACCTACTCTATACAGAGCGCGCGTAAAGTTTGTGATAATAATGGAAATAAAAATATGCTATACGTATTTGTGGTAATAATGGAAATAAAAATATGCTATATGTATAAAAATATACATGGGCACTCTTCAGTCCACTCTGGTTTCAGTACGTCTGCCATTAAAATAGTTTCATCATCAACAACTTCTCACCATAAATCGTTTGGTACCGCAACTGGAGATTTCATTAACCTACAGTCCACATATTTGCAAAACGAACCGAGCACTGCAAGATTATTTTATTTTTCTAGCAGATGCTTCTAGCTTTTTCAATCATTAGATTCCTGTTCCGAACACATTTTGCGGAAAATTCCTATAGTGCAGCACTCCGACGTGGCCAAAATTGGAAGTTGAAGAATTGGGCGTAAGGAAGTTTAAGGGACGCACAACAGAAGAAGTCCAGGACAAGAAAAGATTGGAACGAGCGGTGCATAGGGCCGGCGCAACACACAACTTTCCGCCGCCCCCGTAAGTTCGAACACCAGCTACAGATACGAGTGCTATATCTTCATTCAACGCATTTCTACAGAAACATTTATATAGAACAAAATGTACGGACTACTTAACTGAGAGTATTCCGTAAGTTTGGTCGAAATCGTTAGAGACGTTTTTGAAAAAATTGGAATACCGATAAATTAATATTCGACAAATCTTCTTTTCTGAGTTAACATGGCTTACATCTCTGTTCAACATATATATACAGAAATAACTATGCAGAACTAAATGTGGTAATCGGTGGTTAAAAGACACTGTAAGATTGATCACATCTGGTGAAGCAGTTATCATGGAATTTACGGAAATGTTCGAAAAAACATTATTTTCGACACATTTTGATTTTTATCTCTGTTCAAAGGACTGTCAGAGGAACATTTATTCAGAACAATATGTAGGTATCAACTGTTCAAAAATATCCGTGAGGGTTTGGTGATAATCGTTGAAGCCGTTTTGCCAAAAAGTGTAAAAAACCTATTTTTAGTTCATAGGCCTATATCTCCGTTCACCGTATATTCGTGGAGATATGTATGGAGAAGAAAGGTTTTGTACTGACTAATAGAAAATAATTTGAAAGTTTAATCAAAACCGTTTTCGAGAAAAATGCGAACAACTCTAGTTAATGGTACATTTCCGCCCCCCTCCCATCCTTACCATCGACCGGAATCGCCCATAACCTTATTTTGATGTCTACAAAAAAATAAAGAAAAAAAGAACCAGCTCAATCGGTTTAGCCGTTCTCCCACAAATCGAACTAGAGACACACACGGACCACGCGCCGAAAGTAGGTTTTTTTAGACTCAGTAGGCCTCAAAACGTAAAGATCTGAAGAAAACCCAATTTTTTTTTTTTTTTTTGCTTTCCCTTTAGGCAGCGGGAAGTAAAAATGAACCATAAGAACTTACAGTGGGCGTTTCGCCTTTGGTCGCGTTTCAGCACTAAATATAAGCGTTGAGGAAACATGAAGCCTGAAAAAATACACGAAAAGCTTACAGAACCGTACTGAAGCTTTCGGGATTTGGCTAAGGGCACATTTCTCAGAAACTAACACCCAGGACATTTAACTGCCATATCAGAGTGCTGTTGCGTAAACGATTTCCCTTCTTCAGCTGCGTTCTCTTTCTGTTTGCCTTTTCCGTATTATCGTTACTATACCGTCTTGATAGAAGTATTTGTGAGGACGCCTCGCGTGTTTGATTTTTTTCCTAGAAATTCTATCTACTCACAATTTATGTTGCTCTCGTTAGAAATGCCAACCTTATGGATTATTCAATTAAAGCTATAATTACGAAGCGTTTGGTTTTCATAGTCCCAAGGAAAATTAAGAGATTTCCAGCACTGAGTGGTTAGTCCACGTTCGAATCGATGGTGTTGAAAAATGTTCTATTCTTCTAGTCAGCGTCAACAGTTATCATTGGAAACATGGAAGTCGACGGAATTTAGGAATGAAGTATTGTAAATTTGTTATGAAAATTGTAAGAACTTTTTTCTATGAGAGCTAGGTAATCAAGAGACAGGTGATAGTTTGGCCACCGTGCTGGCGTTCCTTCTATTAACTGATTTGCCGCATGTCAAAATGATTGACGCTTGCCCTGTATATTGGTAATTTGGACCGCCACAATCCAAGAGAGTGAATCTCCCAGCCATATAAACTGTCTGTTGTGATGGTCGTGGGCGGAGTCCGACTGACCTTGTGGCCCATTTGACGAAGCAGTAGAGTCGACTCGACCAACAGCTCGGAAGAAGGCAAGAGTTACCGACGATTGAAGTATGATGAGCGACCGTACTCATTCCAGAAATTTAGGATGCCGAGTTAACGACATTTACGAAGTGAAAATCGCCGAAATCTGCTTGTTTGTTTTGTTTAGTTGCCAAGCCAATTATCACTGCATGAAATTACTTTCGGAAACGTTTGCAACTTGTCTGCATACCCTGCCGAATGCAATTCAATAGTGCAACGAAAGAATCAACAACAAAAGAGGAATTCCTCACCGATTCGTTTTGAATTAGCCTCTTACTTGCTACTTCTTCACGACTTCTTCATTGATTGCATTAGGTAGAATATGGATTTTGCCGAATAATCCTAAATCGCGGACTGAAACGCATTTGCGCGAAATTGCAGACGCTACCCTTTACCAAAGACAATAAGTTCAAATGACTTATTCCCATCTGCCAACCAGCGAGTTTTATAATTCTAAGCAACTAATCCAAAATTGTTTTACTTAGTCTATTTGAACTTGGAAATATCTAACTTAATTTATATATAGCAACTGGTAGTGATTATTGTTCCCGAATTTATTCGGCCCTTAACTATGCCACGGCTTTCATTGGGTTCATGAGTGATCCAAGGACGATCAGCGTTATTTTAATTTTCCTCGTCCCTGCGGGGTAAAAAGGAAAGTTACGTAACCGGCTGGAAAAAAAATTCAGTTCTCCTCATATAACCCTTCTAAGTCTGAAAAACACTATTGGAGAATGTGGTCTGTGCGTATCCTAATTTATTTTACTTGAAAACTAGAAGAAGAAGAAGAAGAATAAGAAGAATAAAACTTTATTCGGAACAGAAATATTCTTGAAGACAGGAAAAAAAACAGAATTACGCGCTGAATAGTGTGGCCCGTCTGTAGGTAAACCTGTATTGACGGGCCAGAGTAGCTCCAATATCATAATAAATTCCATAAGTTCCGATATTTTCCCACCATTCCCATAACTGACACAATCAAATTCCTTATTGATACCAAATCACATTGAAAAATAAATAAAAATAATGCCAAACACAAACTCAATAGGATAAACATGTACCTATAAAACATGATTACAGTGCCTGGCAAGTGACTACGCATGTTTCGTCTGCTATGATTCACTCATATCAATCTGAAAAATCTGAAAAAATGGAGGGTTCTAGACGTAAGGGCTCGTTAGGAGATCCTCTACGCCGTTTGGCCCCAGGGCAATAAGCCAGGAGTATATACATTTTTTATAGGAGGACCGGGAGTGAGTAGAACTAGTTTAGAGATTTTGACTTGCCTTAGTTTTGTACTTCATAAACGTTCGCAGAAAACGGCTCAGTAGGGTTGTATAAAAGCCACTCGGTAATGCCAACGACTGGGTTTACTCAAGTACCTACATGTTTGCAGAGGTTAAGCGTGCCCACGACTCAATAATCAATTGGGTATCAGTACGCAATTACTTTTTATTCGCAACAAAGACTCTTAAAATACCTTCTTTCCATATTAGGCAAAACACTAGAAATCTAGATGTTGCAGTCAGACTCATGGAGACTGACTGCGAGCCATACGCTTATGGCGACTTGACAGTGCTGAACTTTGCAGAGTCAGACCGCCAAATCGAAGAAAAAAACCCACCACGTGCCTCCCAATGATGCGAGCATGTCAAGATGCAGGTGGCTGAGGGAAAAAAACCAGCTAATCCTCTTGAAAGGAAAAGTGAATAATCCACCCACAATACGCTTTGGCGGCCACAGGCTCCTTCTTGAAAAGCACGTCAAGTATTTAGGAGTGAATATAGGTGAGAGGTGGAGTTTCAACCAACACCTCCAGTCCCTTAAAGGCACTACCATTGCAAGTTTTGCCTCACTGCGTGCCATTACTAAGGCCACTTGGGGTGTGTGTTACCACGACACTATCCTCATGTATAAGGCCATCTATCTAGGTGTGATTGGCTACTGCCTCGTTGTCTGGGGTAGCAAACTAACAGTTAATCAAAAGAGAGTATTGGCCCAATCCCAGAGAGCTGCGCTCCTGTGGATCACCAAGGCCTACAAGACTGTATCAACAGAAGCACTCCAGGTGATCACTGGTTGGTAGTTACCAGTTGATTTGGCCGTTGAGTGCATGGTTGACAAGTGGAGAGTGAAACGGGAGCTTCCCCCGCTTTGGGCTTAACTCCGTGCAGATCTCACCACAGAACAGAAACTTGCCGCCATCGACGAATGGGCTCTAGAGAAATGGCAAGCGAGATGGGAATCCTCGTCAAAGGGACGTGATACGTGTGCGTTCTTCCCCAACATCCGTGAACGGCTTTCAAGAAAATGGGTTGAGCCAGACCAACAGACGAGCCAGTTCCTCACGGGACATGACGACTTCATTGCGCGGCTCCACTTCTTTTCTCACAAAGACTCTCCATTATGCACGTCTTGTGCCTCCAGTGCGGAGGAAACAAGAAACCACGTGCTGCTCCACTGTAGTTTCTACAACAGTGAGCGACGGTTGTTTGGTGGGCAACCGGTGGTACCAGCATTGACTGCTACAAAGCTAGCCTATAAACATTTTGTAGAGTTCACGAAGAAGGTGACGGCTAAGATACGTGGTCAGAGTTGATCTGTCCTTTTGAAACTTGCCACCCAACTAAATAGTTAGATCAGGTAGGAAACCAGATTGAGAACTCCTCCCAGATGGTATGGGATTCCTCAGGTGGTCACTTCCGCGCGGTCACACACGGGCAACAGCTCTCTACCGGGAGACTGGCTAACGACCAAATCCCTGCCGTACCTCCGCAGGTCTGAGTTCGGTGGATGCTGCAGAGGCCGGCCTCTTGCATATTAGGGAAACCGCAACTTCCATGACTGATATAACCCTCGTCGAGGGTTTAGGTACAGTCATCAACTAAGGAAACAGACATGTCTGTAGTTCGATTTGCGGGAGAACGGCTGATCCGATTGAGCTGGTTCTTTTTTTGCGATTTCAGCCGACAGGAAGGGTTGTTGGGGGACGAACATGTACCAAAAACTAGGGTTGTTCGCATTTTTCCCGAAAACGGCTTTAACGATTTTGATCAAACTTTCAAATACTCTTCTATTAGTCAGTACAAAACCGTTCTTCTCCATACATTTCTTCATGAAAATACCTATGCCTATGAAGCGGAAACGATTATCACCAAACTTTCAAGATGTTTTCAAATAGTTAATACCTACATATTGTTCTCAATAAAAGTTCCTCTGACCGTCCATGGAACAGAGATCAAAATCCAAATGGGTCAAAAATAACTTTTTTTCGAAAATTTCCGTAAGTTCTAAGGAAACTGCTTCATCAGATGTGATAAATCTTATGTAGGGTCTTCTAGCATTTTAAACCTACATTTTGTCCTCGCAACTATCTCTGTATCCATCTGTTGAACGGAGATACTAGCTACGTCAACTCAAAGAAGAAGATTTGTTGAATATTAATTTATCGGTATTCCAATTTTCTCAAAAAGGGCTCAGACGATTGCGATAAAACTTACGGAGTACTTTCAGCTAACTAGTCCCTACATTTTGTTCTCCATAAATGTTCCTGTAAAAATGCGTTGAACGAAGATATAGCGCCCGCATACGTAGGTGGTGTTCGAACTTAGGGGGGTGGTGGACAGTTGTGTGTTGCTACGCACCGCTCGATTCATTAACAATACCCAATGTGAACGGTCACACATCAATGCTATAAAACCTGTCGGACTCTTATCTCAGAGAGTCCCTTTGAGAGACTAGTAAGAACAGATGAGTGAATCAACAGAAATTTGAAGTGTGCATAGTTCATATTACGGATTCTGGATGCGTTTAGTGATTTTGTCAACGCTCTCGTCTAGTATGGATTATTAAATTTATTCGTGTTTTTACTGATATCTAACTATCAGCAGAGTCTATGCTATTAATATTTTAACACAGAGTTAGTGTATTACGTACTTATGGTTTTATACTTGTATGGTTTTCTTCTGATAGACGTTTAGTTGAAGACGTAATTATTGCACCCGTCAAAAAGACAGATCATGTTAGCAAGTGTTGGAATCACTGCGGTCACGAACAATGAATGCTCTTCACTTGGAACTTACTCGACATTTTGAGTTTACTGCATAATACTCGAATTTAACGTTTAAATGTTCCATTCCCTGCGTTAAAGATTGTGATATCATTTATATTAGACTGCGTATGAGCACGAAACAAATTGTAAAAGGTAAAAGAGAACCCTTATAATCATCTTTACATTATGGTTTGTCCTTTAGCATTCAATTCACTCGAAATAGTGTGTAATGTTCAGGACTCAAGTTGTAACTCGCATACACATTAGCAACTAGCTGCCAAGAAATTTGAAGAGAGACTTAGGTTCTTCGCACCGTACATGAAGTTGAAGGAGAAGGAACAAAGCAGAAATTTTCGACAGCCGAACCTTCGCGAAGAATTCAGTATTGAGGCAGGTCGTGGATGTTAAGGCAGGTCGTTGAGTTCGTTCACTTCGTCCCGTCGTCTTTTTTCTCGACTGCCGAAATCAGTATTCGAGCCCCCTCCACCATTCTCCGGTTCAATCGTTCTACGTCCGGCACTCCAAGCCGCTTGTAGTTTGCTCGAGTTCCCACTCATTCTCTCTCTCTTTCTCTCTCATTATCCTATCAGAGTGGAAGAGAAATGAGGAGAAGGAATCGGAGTTGGCGATAGCCTCTGAGGACAACGACGGTGGTAGAAGGGGGAATCCGCCGAAAAATTGTAATTCTCTTTCTGTTCTCTCCTTCTGCCTACTCCACACTCCTCGCATACCCCCCTCGACGTCTATTCCATTTCGTAACGATTCTCTTTCCAAGGTCCCCTGCCACTGGCCATCGCTATCGCTTGCCGTCTTCCGCCTATTCCCCCCCCCCCGCAATTCCATCACCGCGTTCCTCTCCGGACCAAACGACCTGGTCCGCTGGCCTTCCTGCAGCTCCGGGCGCGTTCAGCCTCGTAGACGATCAAACATTTTCGACTAAAAGTATTATTTTTGGCAAACATACACGCATGCGCGCGCGTGCCTCGGGGCAACATACGGTGATAACATATTGGTGATGCTATCTTTGCATCGATTGCATTGGGATTCTGTATTCCTGATTAATGCTCCCACCATCAGCACCAAGTAGTAGTTGATAGCTGATGAGGCAGGTATTTTGTAGTTCTTTTATGATTTTGTTCAGGGGACGTTATTAAAATACATGAATCTTTAAAAAATGTATGGTGTCCTTAAAAACCGTGTTTCAGAGATTATAATATTTCTTCGTTCTTGTTGGTTTCCAATGCGCACAAGTGTATAAATAATTATTAAAAAATTACTGTATTGAGATTTTTCCAACTTTCAAGCACGCAGTTATTTTGGTTTATTATTCATTCTGAATAATAACCCTATGTTTTCGGTCACGGAAAACTTTTTACAACCCCCCCTCAAAATTTGATACTTTACGTTTCAAGACATGGGGATTCCAAATTTGCAATGTCCGTCCACCGACCCCGACCCCCGTCCTCCGTCCCCCGTCCACCCTCTGGGCCGTTTTGTGCCTTTAACGAAATATTACTATAACGAAACGCAGTATAATCGCAAATAAGCCGTGTTTCGTATCGTTTTAAAGGCCCGCTCGACTCGCAGTGTCCTTTGGACTAGCAATGTCCTGCCAATTGCCGAGCGAGGGTTTGCTGAAAGCCCCGTCGTCGTCCCACACTACATCGGATCAGACGTTTACGTCCCACACTACATCGGATCAGACGTTTACGGGCGCCTGGCGCCGGGGAATATTTAGTTTCCGTAGTTCCATTGTAGTCAGCTCATGTTTTACTAGTATTCGATGCTGAATCGAATGGGATGGGTCTCGGAGCAGTAATACTAGATCAAGCTGTTCATAAGAATAATAAACCATTGTGTAATAATTTGCATCTCATATCCACTGAACCGCCGGGTGTGATGACAACCACCATATTAGGAAAACCCAGCAAATTATTACACAATGGTTTATTATTCTCATGAACAGCTTGACCTAGTATTACTGCTCCGAGACCCATCCCATTCAATTCAGCATCGAATACTAGTAAACCATATGAAACATGACCTGACTACAATGGAACTATGGAAACTAAATATTCCCCGGCGCCAGGCGCCCGTAAACGTCTGTAGGCAAAAAGAGTCGGGGAAATTGGGACAGGGGCTTCCAGCAAACCCGTTGCAAGTTGAGCGGACGTTGCGAGGCGAGCGGGCGGGTGGATTTGACGAGACGGGAGGGAGGGAGGGAGGGAGGGAGTACTGACGACGAAACGTTGACTTCCGCTGTAGTTCCTGCGTTATACTGCGTTTTGTTAATTTTTTTAACCTATTTTTGCCCATAACAACCATGGGCTTCGATCAGGCACAACTAGATACCAAATGGGATTTTTGTTCGAAAGAACGAATTTTTTAGACCACGTTAAAGGCACAAAACGGCCCGGTCGGGGGACAGGGGACGGCCAACGGACATTGCACATTTAGAATCCCCATGTCTTGAAACGTTAAGTATCAAATTTTGAGGGGGGGTTGTAAAAAATTTTTCGTGACCGAAAACATAGGGTTATTATTCAGAATGAATAATAAACCAAAACTCTATACGTCATACCGCCGTCAGACAACCCAAACGTAAATGGCTTACCTAGGCGGATTTAAAAACAGATTGGGAGGAAATGTTAAATAATATCACTTTCAGGCGCAAATATGTGTATTAAACAACTTTTATTAAACTCGATAATTCTCCCTTCCCCATTAAAGTTCCTTGCTTGTAAAAGTTGTAACCTCATAATTTCGGTTTTTATTATTTCTTGCTCAGTTCTCATTTTCTTGTACCGCTTCCGATATTTCCTACACGCACAAAGCATTCTCCCGGACTAATCTGGCTTTTTCATGCAGCTGTTGCAGTATAGTACTCATATTTTCACTTTATGCTCCTCACCAGTTTCAGCTTCGGCAGAGGTTAATGCGGCCACTTTGGTGCAAGGCAATAATTAGAAACAGTAATTTGGTCAAATCCGGATTGTTGAGCTTTGGGCATCTATGGGATATACGGTTACACGGCTGTTTACGTTTACATGACACTTATTTACGGGACGGGATGTCAAACAGACGCCCAATTTCCTTACTTTATTGTAACCTCATTAGTCCACTGCCTTCTCGATATGACTCAGTCGCAGCGTAATCATGTCCACTACACTAACCGCATCCCACAGTGATTTCGGCTAGCGTGGTGGGCACGAAAATGGCTAGCCTTGATTTACTTATCCAGCCCTGATCAGTTGGATCACGTTTACTGCTGTTTTGGTGAAAATGGCCCTTAATTTTTCAAGAAGCTAATCAGTGTTAATGTGCCCGTAAATCAAAGGCACGCTGATAAAATCGGAAACTGAACGACCGGAATTGAAGTACGGAATCAGTGATCATCTGCAGTCACATTAGAATTCGTCTCGGCTGTTGAGCTGTATAGCATGGAAATAGGTATTCAATGGCTCAGTAGAATTTGAGCCTTTGTGGCTTACCAACTCTATATTGGTTTTACTAAAGTTAGGGTACCTGTTAGATGAGTCTATTTCCTCTGGCTGGTGAGATACTGTGGGCGAGCGCTTTCGATGTAAATACATCATCGGCTGGACTTAACGGCCTCAACGGTCTTAACATCGAAAGCGCTAGGCAACAGTATCTCACCAGCCAGAGGAAACAGACTCACCTAATAGGTACGTTAACTTTAGTGATTTGCCTACTGGCGGATCTAACCCAATTGCTTTCATACCTACATTGGTTTTGTTAGGGCCAACAATGTCCGGACCACGCTGTTGTTAGTAGACTACTAATTTTAGTAGTACGATACTTGATATTTGACAAGTCGATAGCTGATTTCGTTGTAGTGAATTAAGTATCCGAGGGTATCTCGGGGTGAGATGTATTCTCAAGCATTGGAGGTTGTTTGAAGTGCGTGAAACCACATAGAATACAAAGAAGCAGTATTCATTACTCATCAGCATCTCTGAGTAGTTTGTTGGTTTTTGATTTTTCTAATACGGGTCCATTGAACGTCAAAAAAGCTGGTGTGAGGAGGAGAAGGGGCTCAAGCTATGATGATTGAAGTTGATGTCTATGGAAAATATGGCGTACATCGCAAGCGATCGCTTTTCAGACATTACATGAAATGGAAATGAAGGAGATTGCCGACCGCCAGTGATATCAGTTGAGTTGAATAATAGTAAATAATAAATGAAGGTTCAGTTCGTTGTGCACTTTCAGTTGAGAATATCTCTAAACATAATAATTGTAGCAGAAGTTTGATCGATAACAATGATGAGGAAGGCCATCGTTTATCTAAGCAATGTTCCTGTAGAAAACCCTCCTCGTTTTGTATCCAGTGCCTGACACAGTACCTCCGAATGTTTGCCAACATCTTCCCGCACTCAATTTGGTTTTCCTGTGTGGACATTTTTTAAAAAGCCGGATAAATTAGCATGCAGAAAAGAAAACACTGAGGAAACAAAAAGGAGAAACCTGCGAAAATATGGCTACAAAAATGAGGGAAATGCGGGCGGGTGTTTGTAAATTCGCCGGACATCCTAGCGGCTGACAACTGAAGAGCCAGCGACGCTAATTCCAACGGCCAGAGCAGCTGATAACTGCGACATCGTCAGTTTTCATTTTCATATTTTTTTATTAACACGGCCTCGTTGAACGTTGGATGGCTTCATTACCCCCAACACATTTAGAAGGAAACTCCTCCGTTACTGCACTAGAAATCGGTTTAAGTTGATAACACACCATTTTTAAGACAAATGGCTTTGAACGACTCAGTTGATGATAAAGTATCGAACGATTCGGTTAAGTAGTGGTAACGTGCAACAATATTTTGTTTGCGATTTTGTTTATCGCTTAAAAAAACGGAACCATCGTGTTTCCAGTTGTTAATCTGTAAACCTAGAGTTCTGAATAACCACATTCATCAGTAGTTGCGATAGTTCCAGATAATCTGCTGTTTTTCATCGAAATTTAAGCGTGTTGGTGTAACATCTACATCAAAAATCATTTTTACATTTTTAACGAGATTTAGATTTTGAAGTTGTTTTGAACGTGAATGATCTAAATGCGTGTTAATAAACGTCTGTATCTGGTGCGGTGCATTAGACGAGCATATCTAGATTTAATTCCAAATTTTTCTGGAGTTCCTGAGACAATTAATCAATTTTTGGAAATAACTCAACAACAACATAATTGGTTTTAACAGAAAACCAATCCGACGTATTTTCGTGATATATTAGTTAATGCAATGAAAGCAAGAATTCATTGGCCGGCAACAGACCTAATTTTTACTAGCCATTAATGATCGAGTTTGCGAACCAACGACAAAGAGAAAGAGAAACGTCGTTCGCATTGTACGATAAAGTCAATCATATTCTAAATTTGCTTTTGAGTACCTGTAAATTCAGGACGTAAATACTAATGGTAAATTATAAATATCCGGTGCGTTGTGCTGATGCGGAGCGGATGGTACAACACTTTTGTATGGAACACGAGTCACACGGTTCACATGAGTTGAGACGATATTTCATTGCGCTCTCTTTTTTTTTATAAAGGGCACTTCCTTATACGATGAAAAAGAAGAGAATACAGGTATGTTTCCTCATCATAATTACTGTTCTCAACACTCATCAGAGAGAGTCATATCAGTTGAAAGTCAAGGAGGTTGCAGTTTCGCTGTCGTTCAAGGAGCCTAGGAAATTCTTCAGCATCCACATAACCCAGATCTTGGAGGTACAGCCGGTTATCATTTAGCCTGTTTCGTGGTGTAGAGGTGTTACCTCACGGAAGTATAACCTGCGATATCCGTACCATGTCGTTGGAGTTCTTAATATGGTTTCCCACTTGATCTCACTATTCACGTGGGTGGCAAGTTCCGAAAGAACAGATCAACTGTAGTGACGTTTGTTCGTCATAAAATTCTTCACAAACCGGTTGAAACGGTTGTAGGCTTGCTCAGTAGCAATCTAAGCTGGAAGGTTTGGCTGCTCTTAAAACAACCGTGGAAGGAAGAACTGCTTCAGAGGACTAGACTGATCCACAAGTGGTTTTTGTAGTCGCTCCGGATTCACAAGAGCGACGTCAAGGGCTACCATATGTAATCGCTTCGTTTTCATGCAGACTAGGGACTGTCAGCAGAATCGTAAGATTATTGACCAATGACACCGACCACCTGGAGTCGAGATGCCGCCACGTTAGCAAAAGCTACAAGACCTTAGACGATACTGAAATTGGTCTGTAACCCCTTGAACCATCTCCACCATTCTTGAGGCCTAAGACAGTTTGATATGCTGCAATCCAGCAGAAGAGAGAAGAGTTTCTCATGTAGAGAAAAGGTTGAGTATCAGCAGCTCAACAGCCCTCGGGGATTTTTTCTATCTACGAAGTAAACTGTTGTCAGTCCTTCTTCAAGTGGGATGTTGACATAGCTCTTATGTGCCCCATCCAAGGATGGGGGAAGACATAACACTGGCCAAATCACTCAAGGATGGGGGAATACATAATGCGGGCCAATGGGAGTAGAAGTCATCACACACTCTTCAGGATCCCACGACGCCACAAACTCTTGAAATGTAGGCCCAATTTTTTTTTACCCTAGATCCTCCTGTACCTCTGCAAGGACGCGACCCAGATACCTCCTGTACAACGTCTGGCAACACTGATACACCACCCTCCTCATTCTTTTATCTACTCTATGACCACTTTCCCACACTAATTTGGCTCTCAACTCTCGGTAGAATGCATTGAGGAAAACCAAAACGCAAGAACAACAGCGTCCCTCCTTGCCAGATTCTGTAGCAGAAGAATCTCATAACCTCTACTATCTCTATCTACTCACTTGCTTAACAAGCTTCAGAATCTCTCTTCTCAAGTACCCAAGAGAACTAGGGCCAGTCAGCATTATTTGTGCTGAGTCGTTTTTCACGCGAGTCTTTGCAGAGAATGTTGTCATCTGCAATGGAAAAGTCAATAACCTTGTGACTGCACTGCGTTGCACCTGATACGACTTGCCAACCCAGCAATTTAAGTAGTAGTGTGTGAGACATGGCTGTGACGTCTATGCACGACCTTCCGGTCCATCATAGGTCGCCTCAGTCATGGGTCATTGGCAGACTTCGCAGGGTCGTCCTAATAGTCACGCTGTAGCCCACTCGGGTGGTGGAAGGCTGACAGCTACTGCTGCGCCGAATTACCTGTAAAATGGAACTACAACCAGCTCCAAGCCACCGGCTTTGATGAGCACAGAGGCCAAGTGCTGGCGGTTCAGGTGGGTGAATGTCTATGAACGTGTCAGTGAAGGCCCATGAGGGTCTTGGCTCCCATTCTTGATCAAGCAATCAGTTGTGCCTACGATCCCAGATAGGTATTGAAAGCTATGTACAATTCTTGTATGGTGAGAACGCGGCAGCATTTTTTGAGCGCAGTTTGCTGCAAATCAGCCATAAAAGGAGAACTCCTGTTTGAGTTTAGTCTATTCATAACCCACTCGTGGCTCCTTCAGGAAAATTATTCGCTGATGAATAGTACAGTGTGCATCTTGTGTAGAGAGCGAGATCTGTTGCAAATTGCGTTCTTTGCAGTTGACACACTGCTGGGAAGCCTCACGCTTACACTCCTTGCTAAGGTGTGGTGTATGCGCCTGGTGCACTACACCACAGGTCTCGTGCAAGCTACTGCCAGGTGGGCATAACGTTGGTATTTGTAACACTGTGTGAGGGCTAGGTATTAGCAGATGGCGCTCCGCTGCCATGCTATTTGGAGGTGGTGGTTTGCGACTTCTAGTTTTTTAGGTTGGTTGGGTGTCACCTCGATCACCCAGTCATTCTGTCTATCTCGCTTTTCTGCCAAATGGAGCCTAACTACCGGCAGCTGCAAGCCTAAAGCAGGTTGTGCTCAACAACCTTTTGGGTCAGGTCTTCTCTTTGTAGGTCTGTCCGCACGTCGCACAATAGCAGGCATGGGAAGCATTCTAGGGCGGCTTCAGTCTATCCGACCTTGGACTGTAATTGCGAATGGAAGTGTTTCTTTAAAAACTCATTTCACTTATTACTTCTCGTGAAAATACTTAAATTGCATATACGTGTGTGTGTGGACATGTTAATATGTATACGCATACTCATAATGCCATCGCTGCCTACCCGTAGAAGTATACAAAAACTGGAATCTCGCTGTTCTGTAGATGCTCCCCGTTGTGCCAGCGGTAGAAAGTTGAGAACCACTGAGTTATGTGCGATGTTGAGTTATGCAAGATGTACCAGGACGAGCCGAACTCTTGGATTTAGTGATTGCTCGCCCCAGGCATTTGTGCTAAAGATGCGTTTGAATAGAGTGTAGAGAAATAAGTAGGAGTCAATCCATCGTAGAGTGTAGAAAGGGGGAGTTTGTGATGCGCCGTCATTTTGTGTTGAAAGCTCAAAATTACTCGGAATCACGACATTTATATATATATATATACTTTTAGTATGTATAGGTAGTATCATAGGTTGACATGATCAGGGTTAGGTTGGTGGAACCCTTAATGCGCCGAGCGAACTAAGACGAAGTTGTTGTGCTGTCCTGTTGTCAGTACTTTTGAACCACTCGAGAAGCTGTCCCCGCCTCCTAAATGAATACCACCTTATATCGTTGCAACTTTAAAGTCTGCAGAGTCAATCATATTCCATTATGCGAAATCGATATGAACTCGCCGAACATTGGAGTTGTCGTGATCTGACCTCAGTGATAAGTCGTCTTTAGTTTATTGGTAGCGATATCAATGAAATAGGAGGAAGGCAGTACTAAACAAGAGAAGCAGGAAACATTATCTGGAGCCTATGTAAGACAGCGGAATAATGCGCATTGATTTCAACAAGGCCAAAGACCTCTAACCTGCAAAAGTGTCTACAACCGGTCTTTTACTACTTTTCAATCCATTACCTGTCAATTTTTGTCACATACTGGAATCTTCCTTCGAAGCACACAAATAATAACGTGATGATGAACGCGCCACAAGATGATCAACAGAGACGTAGTAGAGACACACTTGACGCATTCAGTTGAGGTAAACGCACTTCCGAACGTCGTCGTTTGGATCTTTGACGATCTTTTATGACACAGATTACCGATGCCAATCACCGCAAAAAAGAAACCCTTTTAGTAAGCACAGGCCATGACCAATACATAGGAGATTCATGGAGATTGTCAACATGATTTTTTGAGAAGGGCCTTACCGTACTGATATAGAATAGCCGGGAAGAGAACTGTAAGAAATGGCAGTAAGTGAAACGGTGGGGGTTGGAATTGCGCATTTATTACATAGGGGTTTTCTTCAGATCTTTACGTTGTGAGGCCTACTGAATCGAAAATATCTGATGGGTAGCAACACACAACTTTCCGCAACTCCCACAAATTCGACGACCAGCTACGTATACGGGCGCAATATCTTTGTTCAACGCATTTCTGCAGGAACATTTAAGCAGAACAAAGTAAGTACTAGGTGATTGAGAGTACTCCATAAGATTGATCGAATCCAATGACGTAGTTTTTCGGCAAATTAAACAATTGGTAGTTGTACGGCCCACGCGTGGAACGAGAGGCTGGTCCCTTCAAACCAAATTCTTTGGGGGGGTCCTAGCCAAGGAACTATACGAGCCCTATGTGTCCGGGTGATAGACATCCACACCGGAGTTAAGGGTGGCGCCGTAATTGGGATGGAAACGCCAGAAATGGTCAACTAAGAGGGAGCTGAAGCCTCAAGCATCAGCCCCTCCACGGTAACTACCCACATCAGCTCCTATTTCACTTAAAAACCTTGCAGCCGCAGGAGGTTAGGCCACTTTTCACCAAGAAACGGGGTAGGCAGAAGGACTGTGTGGTCGCATGTCGCTCATACTGCACGAAATACCAAAGGAGGCTAACAACCTTCATATAGCCTGGCAGAGGTGCGCCGTTCGTAAACACCAAGCCCTCCTTCACCATGACAGTACTAAAAATGGCAGCGTTATGACTACCTGGCAGTAGCCTTGCACTCTTCACCAGGTGCATTCTTCAGTGAATGATTGCACTCCAGTTGTCACGGGTGGGCTACCAAAAGGCTAGAAACTTTTCTAATCATTCAACACAACACAGATCCCTGGCTGGGCTGAGTTACTGCAAAGCGCACACAATAACCCCTGGAGCGTCCTCGTACCTACATAGGGTCCAAAACCCTTGGTCAGGCACTGCAGGTCTGTTTCCTTATTTGATTACTGTTCCTATTACCTTGACGAAGGTTATATCAGTCATGGAAGTTGCGGTTTCGCTAATATGCAGGAGGCCAACGTGCAGTGCCAACCACTGCACTCAGACCTGCGGAGGAACGGCAGGTATTTGGTCGTTAGCTAGCCTCCCGGTAGAGAGCTGTTGCCCGTGTGTAACTGAATGGAGGTGACCACCAGAGGAATCCTGTACCATCGGGGAGGAGTTCTCAATCTGGTTTCCCACCTCATCTAACTATTTACTTGACTGGCAAGTTTCAAAAGGACGGATCAACTATGAAAACGTTTCTTAGCCATCACCTTCTTCGCGAACTCTGCAAAATGGTTATAGGCTGGGTGTTTCAATCAGTCAATGCTGCTAAGTCCGTTTGCCCTCCCAACAACCGTAGTTCACTGTTATAAAAACTACAGTGGAACAGCACGTGGTTTCCTGTTTCCTCCGCACTGGAAGCGCAAGACATGCATGATGAGAGAAAAGAAGTGGAGCCGTGCATTGAAATCACTATGTCCCGTGAGGAACTAGCTCGTCCAGTAGTCTGGCTCAACCCATATGTTTCACATCCCTTTAACGAAGATTCCCATCTCGCATGCCATTCCTCTAGTGCCCATTCGTCGATGGCGGCAAGTATCTCTTCTGTGGTGAGATCCACACGGAGTTCAGCCCAAAGCAAGGGAAGCTCCCATTTCACTCTCCACTTGTCGACCACGCACTCAACGGCCAAGTCAACTGGTAACTGACCAGTGATCACCTGGAGTGCTTCTGTTGATACAGTCTTGTAGGCTTTGGTGATCGCAGCTCACTGGGATTGGGCCAATCCTCTCTTTTAATTGACTGTTAATTTGCTATCCCAGACAATGTAGCCAATCACGCCTACATAGAAGGCCGTATACATGAGGATAGTGTCATGGTAACACACACCCCAAGTGGCCTTCGTAATTGCACGCAGTGCTTTTCAAAGAGCATGTGGCTGCGAAAGCGTATGGAGGGTGGATTATTCACTTTTCCTTTCAAGAGGATTAGCTGGGTTTTATCCTCAACCACCTGCTTTTTGACAAGCTTGCACCCATGAGTTGTACTGAAGATTTGAACTGTTTTTAACCTATTCATAATCCACTCGTGACTCCTGGAGGGCAATTTCTCGCTGAAGAATGTTACAGCATGCGTCTTGTGTAGTGTGCAAGACCTGTTGTAGTTTGCGTTCAACGCAATTAGCACACTTGAGGGGGGCCTCACGCTGCACTCCTTGCTCAGATATGACATGGAGCACCAGGTGAACACAACAGGTCTCGTGCAGGCTATTGCCAGAAGGTCATAACGACAGCCACCACAGATTCCCTCAGTGGGGTAATGGCAGTGAGCGATGTCGTTGTGGGGGGGGAGGGGGACTTGCTTTCACATCCAGCTTCGATATTTCTAAGAGGTAGTGAGTGATGAAGTCACTCATTGGTCCTGTCGCGTTCACCCTCATTCCTCCCAGCTGGCCATGAATGATTTGGACATGGGCACAAATCTGTTCCGTATCCGACAGATTAGGGCCCACTGGGTGTCTACTGCTTGTAGTGGCCTAGTGCAGGAAGGGGGAGGTGAAGGCACTGCACTGACCCGTCCTTGCACACGCTTACACTAACCCCCCGGGACTGCCAGGATCTGGCCACTGCGACTATTCGAGCCGGTGGCCTTGAGCTGGTTGTTATATCATTTTATATGACCAAGGCGACCTATGATGGGCCGTGCATAGAAGTCAGCGCTGCGTCTCACAGCCTACTGCTCAAAATGTTGGGTTGGCGAGTCGTACCAGGAGCAGCCCTGAGCAATCACCTGGTTTCCGACTTTGCCACTGCAGAAGACAACACATCATTCTTTCTCCACCCTGGCCTTAATTCTCTCTGGTACTGCAATGTGAACAGTGTGCTGCGGACATCAACCTAATAGTGCAAGCTGCTACTCCCAATGAGGTGGACAGCAAACAGGACTGTACTATACTTACCACAGCACTGCACTCTGCTGGGCATCCTGTTCTTGGGCAACAAGAGTGCAGGGTGATCAAAGTCTCCAGGCGGGCTGATGAACTTGATCCCCTCAAGCAGAGTGTAAATAGAGCCAGAAGAATATATCAACAGACTTGTGACCCTAATGGCAAAGCCTCACTCTGAACTACCTTCATCCACGAGAAAAGCACTTCCATCTCGCCATCAAACGAGCCAAATGCCAAGGTTGGCAGAATGTTGTGGAAGCGAAGAGTTTTGAGTACCCCTGGGGGAAGCATTACAAGTTCTTCATAAAAACAGGAAAAGTAGAGCAGGTATCGGCTGCGATCAAAGTGATTCAATCTGGGCCTGTAACATCGAAGGTTCACAAGAAACCTTCTTTTCGAAGGCGTTCCCCAATGACCAAGTAACTCGAGATGCTGAAGCCAAGAGGGCGCAAAGAGGCATGGCAGGCGACCTTAAATTCTAGGCTAGATAAAATAGAAAGCCTTCGCTAAGGAAAGCAGAGGGGACAACCTCCAGCGGCCTCCTTAACTTATTTAATGACAGTCTGCTCGTATTATCGCTCTTCAAAAAGGTGGGGACTGCAATTAGTCATACCCACGATCATGGAGATGCTCAGCCTTCTTCCCGTATTAGGCAAAACTTTAGAGGTTTTGATGTTGCAATCGCGCGTAGGACTCTTTGGCCACAACCTCGAAGGCTGACAATATAGATGCACTAAAGGAAGATCCAGGATGTCATTGTTGAAATGCACGACGTTTGTCCCTGGGGGCATCAGCTAAGTATATCGTAGCAATTCTTGACATCCTGATGGTGGCAAGCACTCCTCAATGAGCTCAAACGTAGAGAAACCCCCGCAACCTATACATGCTCGTCAGAAGTTACCTGACAGATAGAACTGCTATTATCGAATACAGGCATATCTCATGCCAGATGGATTGGTCCTCTGACTAGCACTCGGGAACGCCTTCTTCGAAGGTTTCCTCAGGAGGTTGGGTGTGAGCATTAATCATCTGCATGTGCCGAGTAAATCCGTCATGTCGAGGAAAAGCCATTCACCATGTGCTTCAAACTGTCACCCACTGGTGTGAGCACGTCAAGTTGCAGTTGTCTGAGGAGAAAAAAAACAGTTAATCTTCTTGAAGAGAAAACTTAACAGCCAACAGACAATACGCTTTGGCAGGGCAACCTTTAACAAAGAGGACCTGAAGCATTCTTGAGGTGCTTCAGGTCAATCTCCACGACCATAGGGCTGCATTGTGGTAGCTGTAGCAGCACGTGGTTAGTCAAAATATTGGCATTGTATTAATTCATGAATCTTGGGTTTATGAGAGCAGAGTTCCAGGACTTATGATTTTGGGTTATGAGGTGCTCCACCATAAGAGCACCTGATCGTGGATACTCATTAAGTTACGCACGCTATCGTCGTTGTTTTCTGGTGTTTCTGCAGCGGTTAGGCTAACTGATGAGAACAGGGAGGTGGTTGCAGTATCAGTATACCTTCCCTATGGAGAGGACAGTACGACTATGGGATTGAAAAGATCGTCAACGCTGAAGGTTAACCATATTGGAGCAAGGGTCAGCAAAGTGCTCATGAAAGTGCTGCGGTGAATACGAATTTTGCAGGCTGCGGACAAGGACGCTGGACTGGGAGCTAGCTATGGCAATCGTTACTCGAGACAGGGCAGTTAATTTGTTTAAACCATTCATGTCGCCGGGGCCAGATGGAATCTTCGCTGTCCTACTGCAAAAGAGAATAGAGTGAGTCCTAGTTAGTCCTATACAGCCTGTTTAGGCTATACAGGGTGGTGGTGCATGGATACGTAGGTTGGAAGGAAATACGGGTTATTTTCATACCAAAACCTGGCAGGGATTTGTGAGAAGGTGCTAAGGCATTCAGACCTCTATGCCCGACATCTTTCCTGCTCCAGACCACGGAGAAAACTCTTGGTTAAGATTAACACCCCAGGGAGACAGTCAGCATGCCTTTCACTTAGGGTAATCACGTGACTGCATTGTATGCACAAGTCAGGAAACTAGAGGAATCAATGGGGAATAAGGAGGTTGCCTTAGGGGGCTTTCTGGATACTGAGGGAGCCTTTGACTATACCTCCTTATGCAGCATTGAAATGGCATTGGAAAGCTTTAGTGTCAATAGAAATCAATAAGATGAATTGTTGTTATGCTAAACAAGATAATTCGCTAGCAAATTTCTCTTTTGGGGCTAGGACTGTGAGACTGAATGTGGCAGGGTTTCACACCCAAGGACGCTGCACTCATTCAGGACAGCGAGGAAAGTGTGCTATCTGACCTAATGGAGGCAGCTCTAACGATGGTGTACTCTCGTAGGTGGGTGGGGGGGTATGAGACTGTCCATCAACCCAGGAAAAACTGTCATAGTGCCATTTACAACAACGTTTAATAAACACTTCTAAGACAACTGTTGTGACTGAGACTGCAGGAAGTTATGGCCAAAGCAATTCAGCTCAGTGTGCAGGTCAAGTATCTGGGTGTGATTCTGGATCGCAAACTAACCTTGCCAGAGCACATTAGATATACGACCAAGAAGGTAACAATGACCGTGGGAATGTGTCAAAGACTGTGGGGGACGAAATGGAGCATCAAGCACAGCCTGTCAATGGCCTGTTGGATTTATGAGGCCATTGTGGGACCAATTAGCTCATATGGGTCGATCGCATGGTGGCACAGACCTGCCATTGGAGAGAATTGCAGCAGCCTGCCTAAAGCACAAAGACTCGGGTGCTTCCTAATAGCGGGGACAATGAAAACCACACCCACCAGTACCATGGAGAAAATGTCACGAACAGTTAATGTGTTGGATTCCTGGGCATAAAGGGATCATTGGAAATGAGAGGGCAGACCACCTGGCCAGACATGGTTCGTCCACAGTAGAGGTACAGACGGCCACCTCCTCACTGTGGAACTAGTCATTAGTCAAGAGGGCTGTAGGAGAATATGCCAGAAGAATGCATCAGGCAGTCTTGAATGCTGCGTGGGTGAGTCACTCCTAATGCTAAATCTCAGAGCAAACACATACACGTGAGATAATACAAAGCCTTTTCACGATGGAGAGGAAGGAGCTAAGGCCGATTGTGGGGATCATCACTGGGCACTTCAAAATGAACAAACACATGTGTAGTCGCCACCCATCGGTGTAAGTGATGTGGCACGTACGAGCAAACTCCCCACCACATCCTGGCCCAGTGCCGAAGATTTGAGAGGGTATTTCTGATCTATGGTACTACTTCCCCGAAGTGGACATCAAAGAAGACTCTTGCACGAAATACATGAGACATTAGAACTGTCACAATAGGTCACTAGGCTCCAGTGCTCAACCCAGCTTTGGACAGTCACAGTTGACTTGGCCGTTAAGCACATGGGGGGAGAGAACTCTTTATTGAATGAAAACTTGACGCCATTGATGATTTGGCAATAGGGAAAGGCAAGTAAGATAGGAGTCCTCGTCAAACAGAACACGTACACGTTTTCCCCCTACATCTATAGATGTCTTCAGAGAACGTGAGTTCCTTGCAGGGTTCAATGCACGGCTCCACTTCTTTTCCCTCAACGATTCTCCATCCTGCACGTCTTGTGCCTACAGTGTGGAGGAAACAAGAAATCACGTTCTGCTTCACTGTAGATCCTACAACAGTGAGCGACAGTTGTTGGAAGAGCAGAAAAACCTACCAGAAATTATTGCTACGTAGCAAGTCTATAAGTGTTTCGCCCAGTTTGTGAAGAAGGACATGGCAATGAAATGTGATCACAGTTGATCTGTCTTATTGACATTTGCCACCAACACAAACACATAGTTAGATCAGGTAGGAAACCAGATTAAGAACTCATCCAAGATCGTATGGGATTCCCCAGTGGTTATACCGTCGCACTAACATGAAAACAGTTCTCCACCAGAAGGCAAGCAAAAGAACCAAAAACCTGATGTATCTCCACAGGTCTGGGCTCGGTGGATTCTAACTGAGTGGCAGCCTCTTGCATGATAGTGAAACCGCAACCTCCATGACAGTCGATTAATACAACACTCTTTGAGGGTTTCAGAACAGTCATTTGATAAGAAAGCATATATGTATCGTTGTGGATGCTAGCTGTCGTGCCTGTAGTAACTAGTTCAGGTCATTGAATGACACATGATGATGGTGCAGGTGTGTCCACGCACTCATGGGGGCCATTTCAAGCGTCAGGACGCAGTCTGCAGCTTGGTTGGTGGTGCATTGTCATCTAAGCGCTGGAAGTGGAGAGAGAACAGCACTACTCGGTTGTCTCCGGAGAAGGACTGAGGCCAGACATAGTTCAAATAGGTTCCAACCAATTGGCAGTCGTTTTGATTGTCCAGGTAGTATCTGGCAGCCAGGATCTGGCACATACTTGGCCAGCCAAGAGGCGCGAATATGATAGGACAGATCTACATATGGCAGTTTCCAAAATCTAGTGGAGGGGAGGCAAGTAACATCAGGGTTGCAGTGCTCAGGAGATGCGTCGGCTGAGTGAGTCGGCAGGCGTTCTCAAAGTTATTACCACCCGCGTGTTTCTCAGTTCGTATCTAAACAGGTGGTTATTTTATCGAGCAATATCCTTCCTTTCTTCCCCGTCCCAATCCTTGAATCCTAAAAGCCGGCGATGGGTAGTCTGGTCGCCTTCCCCATTTCCTAAATTTCAATTATTTACTTTCTTCTTTTTGGATGCCACCGTGCGATTTACAGTGAGCTGAACTATAGTTATCATAGTGATCAAAACGCCAAATATTTTTTCTCGAAAATGGCTCTGAATGATTTTGATTTATTTTTTTGTATGGGCAACTCCTAATCAGATTACGATACCGTAAAATACCCATCCTTGGGAAAATGATGAAAGTAGCACAATAATTTCGATTTCGATAAAATTCGATTTTAGTGTAGGTTTTCTTTATAAACTCCACTCAGAAAGTAGTAGAACCTTCAAAAAATTCTTAGTGGTAATAACGCTCTTAAGATATATAGGGACTCTTTCATAAATTCAAGAATTTTAACTACCGCTGTTTGCAAAAGTTTTCACCAGGTAACTCTGAAAAAGTGATTATTTCCTTCTCAAAAAATTGTGTATATGGCCTCATCAATTTCCTGTGTACCAATTGCTCAATGACGATCAGAGAATAAGGAGTAGCACAATGAATTCCGGAACCGTAAGTTCTACCGCTTTCTGCCGCCGTGAAGTGTGGTTTTATTAAGTTCAAATGAACTGAGAGAAAAATAAATAATATTAGTAGCAAAAACCACGAAAATTAGTGAATTTATGTAGAGCTAAGGAAAGTTGTGTGATGTGGAGCACTTGATATTTTTTCATTCAGTTTATTTGAACTTGGAAACATATCCAGTTACAGCTCCGGAATTTATTACGGTGCCGATCACTATTTTTCAGATTACTGTGATCACTATTTTTTGAGAACGATAATAATCACTGTTTCAGAATTATCGAGTAAAAACTGATAGGAATGGTAGTGAGCGAAATGGAGGGGCTTGAAATTTCAGTACATTAAAAAAGTAAATCCTATATATCTTATAAGTCTTATTATATTTATTGAACTATCACATCAAGTTTTCGGAAGTTTCTAGTAACATTTGAGCTGAGTTTATAAACGAAAATAAACCAAAAACTGCACTAAAATCGATTTCCTTCGAAACGTTTGATAATGTATTGTGCTGCTCTCTCCATTTTACCACAAATTAGACTTTTATGGTGCTGTTGTGTTATTTGATGCATTCTGTACAAAAATTAAATCAAAACGCGTTTTTGAGAAGATAATTTATTGTTTTGATGATAACATATTTCGTTATGGAATATGGACGGATTTCTCCCACACCATTTATTTTGGGGTCCCATGGTAACTGGCCGCTAAATATTGTGTTTGAGCTGATTTGGTTTAGCCGTTTTTTTGCTCAATCGTGTTCACCGACACACAGACATGTGTCCCCATGTTTAGTTCCGCAATTAAGTGGATTGACCTGAGGTCTCCGGACACGAATATATGTGTGACGTTTATTCAGTGTGGAAGAAGAAAAAGAACATGAAGTGGAGCTAGAAAAACGCGTGCTCCTGTAGTTGCTTTCGTTGTGCGCAGTTTAGACGGCGCATGTCCCCTGACTAGCCCTACGTCCGTTTCCGGGGTTTAAAACCAAAATTCTTTCGTTCTTTTCGCTAAAAGAACTAAATAAAATGCATCCTTCAATATCGTAGTTGGGGCGTGCGGAAGAATAACTGCGGAGGGTGAACGGCCTGGAGTCCGCAAGACATGAGGAGGTGCCGTGTTCTGAGCTTTGCAAGGGCTCACACACTCGTAGCCATTGAATTCTTAAATTTCCATTTTGGTTCACTGTAATTAGATCCACCAGCCATCTCGAAAATAATTATAATATTGCTAAACCAATTACGAGTTTCTTCATTCTTGCAACACCGCTGCATATATCGGTCCATTGCGCATCTCACGTCAGTAGAAAAACAGACCCATTGTTAGTTATCTTGAGTTCCCCAATTAGAGACCGTGCGTCTCCTTAATATTCACAGGACTCGCACTGGTTGCATGCATTAAACCTCCTTCCATCCGGATGCCGGAATTTCATTTTTCCCCCCGCTTGGAATGGCTATTCAGACCTTCCAGTAATTGACAAGCTAGAGGGATATTCAAAAGTAGCCAGCCGGCCATTATACCGAAACTGCTTTTGCCAATTTTGTTTCACCCCTTATGCCAAACGCCAATATTTTCATTGCTGCAGGGCAAATCTTTCGATTTTATATTGTAAACTATATAGGTGTGTATAGGTGACTAATATGGAACAGGTCTTCAATTACTGCAAAATCTGATTTTTGAAACCCACCGAAAAATTCTGACTGGAATGATTGTTTTTCTTGGAAATGTTTATGAGAGGACCTCGAATGAACTTCAGGTAGAAGAACAACGCATGAATTATAAGTGCACTAAAACATAATTCGTAACACCACTTACGATACTGTTCAATGCTTACAAGAGATAAAACCTGGTTTTACGTGATTTCAGGATCCGACGTTGATGAGCTTTCTAATAATTGCGTTTTTGTATGCATAATTAGCTCAGCGTAGGATCAAACCGTTCGATGCGCCGCGAAAGCGGCGTAGTTGTGTTGGATGGGTTCCTTAAATTCTTAAACATCGGTGAAACGCAGTCGATCAATTTCCAGTCCTTCAGTCGTTATGAACTTCCTCCCGTGCTTTATATGTAAGAGTTACTGCGACGCCATCTGCTCCGGAAATACGACGAATCGGCCACAGGGTTTGAAGATATAAGGCCCGCTACAGATTTTGGAAATACTCAAAATCTAGTAGGCATGAAGTCACTACTAACTCCACAAAATTCAACGCACAGACGACAGGTTAGTGAAAACAATAAGCAATTTCCCCCCCCCCCTCCCCCACCCATCTCACATATTGCGTTAGGGTACTACTGGGCAATCGTATACAAAGTACTCCTATTCGGCCGCAAACTGTATTCTACAAGAGCTTGTTTTGGTTTATTATTCATTCTGAATAATAGCCCAACGTTGCGGGTAAGGGAAATTTTTGGACCTACGAACCTTGGCGAGGTGGTATCTCAGTAGACAGTGATATGTGGAGCAGGCCCCTCCGCATGCACACCTCGTCAAATCAGATGCTGTGGGGCCTTTCTACCCCGCCTGACAATAGCCAGTTCCAGCATACAGTATTCCGCCTGTAATTGGGAACCTCTCTCCACATGTATGTACCTAGTAGGTCCTATAGCACAGCTGTGGGGGGCTGTCTGCAGTTTAATCAGCTTTAGCTGTATATGTAGTCATCTTTCCTATACCAGACGACGGGCGCATCTGGGGGCCTACCCTTGGTCCTCAACAAACCAGTGCAAGGAGCTAGAACCAATATGCCTTGGGGGGGGGGGGGGAGCTTTCCCAGATACTGCTTCGAGCACTCCTCCCGCAAATATGCACAACAGTCGAGCTCACAATAGTACATCAGCCCTCTTTTTTACTCACCTCCCACAGTTGGCGCGGATGAGGGTAAACGCCACTGGAACAATACGTGACCTCATCACTCGCTGCCTCTACGAAATTTCGAAGCTGGCCATCAAAGCAAGTGCCCCCACCCTCCACCACCACCCCGACAGCAGTGTCCCCGGCTGTTCCCAGTGTCATTGGGATGATCGACCACCTATTTTGAGGATGAATTAGATTTCGAGTTTGATTTGAAACGTTTGACAAGCTAGGAGCATATTGTGTGATGCCGACTGGAACAAATCAAACATTTAACATGTCCCTTAAAATTTGATGCAACGTGAGAACGTGGCTTGAGACAGACGTAGCATGCACCCTTTTTCTTAGGCCTTGCCCTCCTACCATTCCGGGACCAACAGCGTGCTTTACAGCATTCCATGGGAAGTCCTATCACACCACAACCTAAACCGTTTGTTATCATGGGCTTTTCACTCCTTTTAGAGTCCGAACATTCTGAATTATTTCTAATTCCAATTTTAAGGGTTTTTGTTGGCGCAGAGCTTGTAAGCTGACCAGAAGCGCTTCATGGAACATTCCAAGAGCTTGAATGTCCGAAAAAAGTGTTTGCTAACTGTATTTGTTGCTCAGCTTCTACTTTGGAACGCAGAAATTTCGAAAGAGCTTCCAGCTCTTCTCCTTCACGATCATGTGATTTTCCTCAATCCTCAATTGTATCCGCCATCGTTCCCATGCTCTAAGAACATCTTCGGGAAGTGTTGATTCCACGAGTGGTTTCACCGTACCGGTAAATTTATTAAACGATAGTCCAACGCTCCCAATTAACACACCAACGATAGTCCAACATTCCCAAGTTTCTAAATTATCGAAAAGCTCACGCAATTCGAACCTCTGTCACCTCTGGTTACGTAAACCAAAGAAAAGAGTTCACGTATGTACTCCTCAATCAACAGCCCATCTCGTGCTCCTGTACTTCAGTTCCACCAGGGCTACCAAAAATGTCTGGAATACGGCAAGCCGTGGCCTAAATGAATAGAAATTAATAATACTCAAATATTCGTCCTCGAACATTGGTGAACAACTGAATATAATTGTGTGCCATGTGGGAATTAATATACCAAGATTTTATAAACAACTGGAGGAGACAATAATATGTTCGACAGGTGTATATCAGGAAAGTCCACTACGGCCATTGTCCATTGTTAATATACGCAATGTTTCTCAGGAGTCACAGGCTACCTACGTCATAACAGTTCATATTGACATAAGAGGAGTGTTTGACGCTCCTCAGTGAGCTTAAATATTGGGGAATTCCGCTTAACCTGTAATCGCTCGTCAGATAGAACTGCTACGATTGAATGTAGACATGTCTCCATCCAGAAAAAGATTGAGAAGGGTTGCCCAAAGGGCTCGGTCCTTGGACCAGCATTCTGGAAAGCCTTCTTCATAGGTCTTCTCAGGAGGCTCATCGAAACTGACTGCGAGGCTGGTGACCTGACTGTGCAGATCGTTGCAGAATGGGTCCGCCAAATCAAGTCTAAAACCCACCATAAGCTCTAAATGATGACCCAGTGGTGCAAACCCAACAAGTGGCAAGTGACAGAGGAGAAAACTCAACTCATGCTCATAAAACGAAACATAAGTAGCCAACCGTCAATACTTTTAGGCGGCCACTGCCTCCTTCTTAATATGCAAGTCGATTACTTAGGCGTAACTTCAGGTGAGAAATGGCATGCTAGCCAATGCCGTCATACCCTTAAAAGCGAGGGTTTGCAAAGCGAGAGGTTTGCCTCACTACCTTACAATCAAAAAGAAGAAAATATTGACCCTATCCCTGAGAGCTTTGCTCCTGTGGATCACCAGAGCAAATAGACAGTATTTAATCAAGAACTACAACTGAAAACTGTCCAGATACCCGTTGACTGGGTCGACAAGTTGTGGAAAATCTGTAGTCGAGAGTGAAAAGAGAGCTTCTCCCATTATGGGAAAAACTCCGTGACGTCCATTTGCCGCTGTAGTTCTTACAAAATGGAGCGACAGTTAAAATGGAATCGAACCTTACAGCTCTGACTGCTACCAAGCGAGCCTGTTAAGTTGCGCCCAGTTCGCAAAGCCACAGTTGATTGGCAAACTTATCATCAGAAAGCAGATCAGGTAGAAACCAAATTAAGCCTTTCCAAAAAGAATTGAGACGGATTCCCCTGGGCCATACCTCCGAGTGGTAGTGCTGTCACACCCCAGCAAAGCAGCAATCTTCATGATATTCATAAACGACTTATATAAGCCGTTTAATGGGTCGAAATATTCTTGTCTGAGAGTTCAAGAACAATCAATCGATACATAAAAAAACGTCTATACTCAAAATACAGACATCTTATTATGTCCTTACTTCCACTTAGGAGCTTCTACTAAATAGTTGATTTCTTTGATGAAAATCGAAGGAAGAGAAAATAAAACTAAAACTTCAAATTAAAAACAAATGAAGAAATCAAAGTGTATGTCGGTATATTTATTAGTTCACGTAGGTAATTTTTAGTACATTCTCGCACTTGTTCCTGTCAACAATCAAGAGGTACACACAACATGAAATGTTGTTCGTGAGCAACCTTCGCTTTCGTGGATCGCCGATTCTCGCTCGCTTGACTGAGCAGAGTACTTGGTCTTCTTTGACTGAGCAGAGTATTATTGGTCTCCTTTGGGAATGAATTCTCACAAGTTGCCTTACTTGTCTTGGTACTCCCAAGTCTCGTTCTGTGTACAATTATCAGCAACACGCTTAAAAGACTCAAATTGGGGGTATCCTGTAAATCGTACAGACCGGACAACATACCAATTTATTATTATTATTAATTATTATTCAAACCAATCAATAGCTCACATCTAATGGATAAAATAAATCGCGTCGTGAAGTTTATGAACAAGTAAAATGATGGCCAATGATCTACAATGATCAACGCGTTTTCCTTCCAGGAACACGAGTTGAGTAAAATTGAGTGAAAGTCGACGAGACAGAGAGAAAATTGACGGTATCTGGGTTATCAGCCAACAGCTGTTGGAGTTCAAGTCGTAGGCTGGGTCGTCAGCCGCTACAGTGTCCGGCGAACTCGCTAACACCCGTCCCGCATTTCCCGCATTTCTGTATAAACATTTCCCGGGGTTTCATCTTATGTTAGCTACGTGTTTCCTTTTACTATTTTTTCCTGTTCTAATTCGTCCGGTTTTTTCTACAAATGTTTACTTTGGAGACAAAATTGAGAGTCGGAAGCTAAAACAAACGTAACGAGCGGTGCGTAGCAACACCCAACTTTCCGCCACCGCTTTAAGTTCGAACACCAGCTATATATGCGGGCGCTATATCTTCGTTCAACGCATTTCTACAGAAACATTTATGGAGAACAAAATGTAGGGACTAGTTAGCTGAGAGTAATCCGTAAGTTTTGCTCGAAATCTTTGGAGCCGTTTTTGAGAAAATTTGAATACCGATAAATTAATACTCGACAAATCTTCTTTTCTGAGTTAACTTGGCTTATATCTCCGTTCAACATATATATATATACAGAAATAATAATAGATGTTACGGGCACGATCGGATTAATTCGTGATCTGGAACACCGACTCCGCTTCTATCGGGCGGAGTCGTTCATAAGCAGCTCCGATTGAATCTGAAAAGGAAGAAAACAGCTGAAGGACCACAAGGAAGGAGGGGGAGACCACATTGCAGCGAACAGGTGGTAGGAAACGTGGGTATGGGTGGCTAAAAGACACTCTGTAAGATTGATCACATCAGGTGAAGCAGTTATCCTGGAATTTACGAAAATGTTCGAAAAAACGTTATTTTCGACACATTTTGATTTTAATCTCTGTTCAATGGACGGTCAGAGATACATTTATTGGGAACAATATGTAGGTATTAACTATTCAAAAATATCTTGAAATTTAGTCGGAGAGTCTTTGAGAGAAAAGAAGTGGAGGCGCACATTGAAGTCATGCCCCATGAGGAACTGGCTCGTTCAGTGGTCTGGCTCAACCCATTTTCTTGAAAGACGTTCACGGATGTTGGAGGAGAACTCATTCGTGTCACGTCCTTTGAAGAGGATTCCCATCTCGCTTGCCATTTCTCTAGAGCCCATTCGTCGATGGCGGCAAGTTTCTGTTCTGTGGTGAGATCTGTACCATGCACTCAATGGCCGAGTCAGCTGGTAACTGACCAGTGATCACCTGGAGTGCTTCCGTTGATACAGTCTTATAGGCCTTGGTGATCCACAGGAGCACAGCTTTCTGGGATTGGGCCAATACTCTGTTTTGATTGACTGTTAGTCTGCTACCCCAGACAACGGGGCAGTAGCCAATCACGCCTAGATATATGGCCTTATACATGAGAATAGTGTCATGGTAACAAACACCCCGAATGGCCTGTTTAAGTTTGCTTTCTACGCAATTAGCACACTTGAGGGGGGCATCACGCTTGCACTCCTTGCTCAGATGTGACATGAAGCACAAGGCGCACAAAATAGGTCTCGTGCAGGCTAATGCCAAGTCATAACGCTGGCATTTATAGCACTGTGTGGGGGTTGCTATTTGCGGATGGCGCACCGCTGCCAGACCATTTGGAGGTGCCTTGCCCCTCTAGTCTTTTGTGTAGGCCGGGTGACACCTTGATAACCCAATTCTTCTGTCTGCCCCGTTTTTTTTGTGAATAGGGGCCTGACGTCCTGCGGCTGGAAGCATAACGCAGGGTTGTGCTCAACAATTTGTTGGGCCAGGTCTCCTTTCGTAGGTTGGTCCGTACGTTGCACAATAGAACGCGTGGGAAACGACCCAGGGGGGCTGAAGCTTGTAGCTTCAACTCCTTCTTCGTGGAAACATGGCTCGTAAGTGCCTTGGCCATTTCCAGAGTTTCCCTAACGATGACGGCACCACCTCCCACTGCCGTGCGGATGTCAAGCACTCGGGTGCTTAGTGCTTGGAGGTCCGAGGCAGGGACCACCAGCAAGTTATTCATTGTTCGAACAGGGAAGAGTCAAGTTTGGAGAGCACGAGGAAGAGGTGCAGGTGGCGTTTTTATTTTAATGTATTGTGTTAGGGAGGGGAGGGAAGTAAAGAAGCAGACTATTGTGGTGTACCCTTGTGAGTTCAATTGTTGTACATGTTTGTGATATGAGGTGTTCGAAGCAGTGTTCTGGAAGCTCCCCCTCATTGATTCAAGCCCCTTCGCTGGTCTGTTGAGGGTCAAAAGGAGGCCCCACATGCGCCACACCTGCCAGTCAGCCACCCACCAGAACTAAGACGCATGAGGAATTTTTCGCCTGCTGCTCAGAGTCAGCCCTCAGCCACTGGGCCCATGTGGTGAGTGGGATACACGCTATCAGTCAACTCAGGAACGCTCAAGCCCGGTTTTTTCCCCTCCTCATTCCGAATGCAGCACCTATATAGGGAATCGCACGTACGTGTTAGTGAGCTACTTCCAGGACTGTCTTGCGCTCATTATGATTGTTTTGAGTGAATATTTTCTGCCACCTAAACTGTTGCAGTGTTGTTTGTATCTGGAATATGTTGCGTATGTCCGTGTCGAGTGCTTTAAGCATCTTTCATGGTCTGGCAAAGGATATGGCAGGATATTTCTGAGCCCCTTCCCGTGAGGGAAGTGTTCTGGGATCCCAGTGGAAGGTAGGGTGTTCACAGTGTGTCCCATACATGGCACTTCCTGCATCGGGGTCCACAACTGCAAGATAGGCATCTACTAAACACAAATCTATGGAGGTATGGTCCCTGCAGGTTCATTCAGCCATTCTCCTGAGGCAGAGCTATTGCCCATGTGTCACCGTGTGGAGGGAAATCCAGTTCTCAGAAGTTTACCTGGGTTTTTTCCTTGAACTTGATATGCTTGCACCATTGGGTTCTTAGCACTTGAACACTTCTTCCTCGAGTTGATGGATCGACTTTGCACGGATCAGCACATCCAGGTCACTCAGATAGGCTAACAGCCCTGTGGGCACCCCTTCCCAATCTTTCTCCAGACAATGACAAGTCTACATTCAATCGTAGCAGTTCTGTTTGTCAGGTAACTTCTGACGAGCAAGTACAGGTTACGTGGAATTCCCTAATATTTAAGCACGGTAGGTTGTCAAATGCTCCTCTTATGTCAATACGAACTGTTACGACTTACTTAGCCTATGACTTCAGAGAAACATTGCGCTCATATCAACTATGACGGCCTTGGTAAACTTACCAGAAGTACGCCCATGCTGACCCTGAGTGGTTACAGCCAAAAATTCCTTAGAGGGACTGCAACATCGTGATCTCTAACGTTTTGCCTAATACGGAATGAGCGCTGAGCGGTCACTGTTATCCCAGGTCTGACAGATTGTGACTACTCACCTCTTGATGAGCCCAGCGTGAATCACTTAGCATCGCTGCTAATATCTGCTCAACGTTTGCTTTTCCTATGAAGGACTTGTGCTTGCCTCTGGGGTTGTCTGGGCTCACTGCTTCCAAAAAAATTCCCCCGCTCTTCTTCCATTTAGCTTGTTTGATGGTGCACTGGAAGGCCTTCTTCTCTTGGATGAAGGTAGTTTGGAGTGTAGCTCTGGCATCACGGTCAGGAGTAAATCCTTCTGGCTCTATTAATAATCTACTGTTGAGGATTTCCCATGTACAGATAGCATAGCATAGTGCAGTGTTGTGGTGATAATGTCCACTTTCCCGTCCACTTGGAGGCAGCATGCGCTATTGGGTTGGTATTTGCAGCACGCAGTTCGCCTTCCAATGCTCTAAAAAATTGGGGCCCGTCAGCATTTTTGGGGAAGAGTCGTTTTTCACGTGTGTCCCAGAGAATGTTTTTGTCTGTAATGGCAAAGTCAATAACCATGTAATCGCTCTGCATTCCTTCTGGTACGTCTCTCCAACCCAATGTTTTGAGTAGTACAGTATGAGGCACAGAGCAGTAGAGTATGAAACACAGCAGTGATAGCACAACATTGCTCACATAAGCGCCGATGACTGAAGTGTTAATTGAAATTAAACGATATTATATGTTTTCAATCCGAGACATGGAGAGGGAAACAACGAATTCATGTTTCTTGCCCCTCAGGTACTTCTACATTAGCAACTGAGAGTGAGTGGATAAAGCTGCTGGAGTGCTTTTTGGTAATAGCAGCTAAAAATATACGCACAATTTGGCGATGTATACCGGAAATGGCAAGGGCGTAAGTGTAAACTACAAAACCATTTGAGTATTCACTGTTTCCACGATTCCCCATAACTTCTATTTGTCATCTCCATTGCAAATGTCAGTTCTGCTTCAACTACGCCTATATCGTTAAATCATTCAAATATTCAATTATTGTTCGATGGTCTACATTTATTAAATAAATGGTCCTCTATCGAAGAGGACAATGGTCCTCTATCTAAGAAATGAAGTTTAGTTTAGAATCCAAATATTTTAGATATTAAGGCAGGTGACAACGATGAGACATGAGACGCTGTCATGGTTCGGCTCTTCGTAATTGCTAGTAAAATGTAATAGGACAAACATCGGCTATTGAGAAGAGCGTCAACGGTGTTCGTGAGGAGGTGGCGGGAAGGTGGCGGCGGACAACAAAAAGTGACCGGTGGACTTACGAACATAAGGGGGTTCCTTCTCTGAAGACCGAAAGGCCAGTGACCGCGTTGCGATTGAACGGAAGGACTACGATGGACGAGGTTGTCGTTGGCGGGATGGCACTGGCGGTAACGCAATCGGAAGGGTGCAGGCGGTCTGTCGTTCTTCCCCTCTTATTCCATACTTCATCCTTTCACTAGCTTTCTGTATTAATGTAATCATTAGTCTCCTTTCATGCTGTTTTTAAGAATAATATAATGAAGTATTGAAGCTAATTTCGACTAATCCGTGCAATGGCCCTAAATTATCACTTTCCTTTCCCTTTGGGTAGCGGAAAATCATAAATCGTGTCAAAAAAAGTTGGGTTTTCTTCAGATCTTTACGTTTTGAGGCTTACTGAGTCTAAAAAACCTAATTTCGGCACATGGTCCGTGTATGTGTTTGCGTGTGTTCGTCTGCTTGTCGACAAAGGGGGTGCAGCCGTGTCTTAGTCAGACCAGGCAGCCCTAGTCATCACCAACCTCCTCGCGGTGGTCGATGGTAACACTCTAGAGGAGTACAGGACTCCTTTTAGTAGACCTTTATGATGATGGTTCTGGTTTCCCTCTAGGGTGTCTACCCGTCCTAACAGGTTCCTCATACTCTTCATTACACCGCCATGAGCCAAAACCGATAGAAACCCCAGGCTACTTATCGGCATCTGGGGTTTTCGGGAGGCGCGTGGGGCCCTTCCCCATCCTCTGCCTCTTCCGATCCTTTCTCCATCTCCGCCACAATGGATAACTACTGGTGCCGGTACTGTGGCGGGGGATTCTGTAACGCCAATGGCCTAATGGCCTACGTTTGGCATAAGCATCCTGTCCAAAAGAAAAGAAGAGATAGACATTGATGGGACGACTCGGCAGATAGTGCTGTATGAAGCAATTACATATGGTTGTCCTTGTTGTTGCTAAGGCTTGCGATATAGTAAGCCTCCACGCCTTGGCCGACTGCATCCGTGGTGGGGAGGCTCCTGATTGGCTCATCAATGATGTAGGCTCTCTGTTCTGAAGGAGTGTCATGGTTTTGCTGGTTGAACGGAAGATGTCTGGGGATGTAGCAAAAGGGCGTGGCTTTTAGTAGGGGGACCTCCTGTCTCTTATACTCTTCAATCTTGTGATGGAAACTGCGCTGGATAAGCTGCCTCAAGAAGTAGGGTTGACCTTCCCAAGACGTGTGGGTTGCCGCATAATCCTGATGATTCCATCCTCTTTACAGGTACCAAGCAAGGCTGCAGATCGCCCTTAACAAGTTTGTAAGGCAGTTAGGCAAGTGTGGATTGGGGGTGAATCCTGAGGAGTGCTGTTTGGTTTCTGTGGTGCTGTCCTATTGAGGTTACAGAATGAAGGCAATGGATGAGGGTTTCGTCATTTGGGCGTTATGAGTTACAGTGGCTGCCTCTGCAGGAAATGGAGAAATCCATCTCCTACCCAGGGAGAAGACATCCCCAAATGCCGAATTATATCTGTCACAACTGTGGATCGCAGCCTGACAGCTTTCTCTCTGTGGAGGACAGGGGCAAGTACAATTACCAAAATCCCCATGGAGATAAAGCCTAGATACCACCGGCCGTGATGCCAAGAGTTTGGCTTCAGTATGGTGGGGGGGGGGAGTTTTTCGCTGGGAGTTCCCCTCAAAGACTTATGTAGAGTGTGGCAAGGAGAAGTACTCTCCCCAACAGCCAAAATTTAAACGCTCCATTCATCTACTTTTTAGCGTGGGTGGAGTGGGCTTCAGAGGGCAAAAATGGAAAGGGTTACTGGCACTTCCACACCGTTCCTGTAGCGTCACTGCTTCAGTGTACAAGAGGCTGGGACGTGTGAATGCTTGATGTCATGCCTGTGGTCACCAGTTGAGTGGAAAGAGCTGCCTACTTCAGGGCATGGTAGAACTCGTTCTTGTCAGGCAGAGTAGAAGGACTCGCACGACCTGATATTGGACAATTGGAAGAATGAGAGAGAATTCATGTATGCCCACACAATATGCCTACTCATGTCCGCAGGGAAGTTTTATTCTAATTGCATCAAAAGAAAAAATCTGCTGCAGCTCTGGTTGACCATGTGATCAGTCGGATATGGGTGCCTGAAGAGAGGGCCAAGTTTTGAGGGAATGGTCGTCTAGGAAGTGGCAACGTTGTTAAGAGTACACATAATGAGAGACTGTGGTTAATACTCTCTAAAATGAGTGAGGACTGCCGGCGTGACTGGGATGACATGCTACCCATTTCAATGCTTGCGTATCCTGTACCAGGTTGGCAGTGTGTGGTTTTATACTCCCAAGATAAACAACTTTCATGTCCGGAACAACTAACTCTTAGCAATAACACAACTCTCCAGCACCCTCCTTTCCAAAACTAGAAAACGGAGCTAAGCGGTCGTGGTCTGGATCCCTCAGCCGACCCTTTATAGTGATAATCCTGTTGACATCATTGAGGAGACTCACTACTGTGTCGAGCCCTCCCCTGCTTCGATGTAGCTTAAGCAGTAGTCTTTCCGCCGACTATATTTTGGAAGGGAGAGTGTTGGAAAGTCGTGCTGCTGTTGCTAAGAGTTAGTTGTTCTGGAAATGAGAGCTGTTTAGTTCGATTAAAAATAAATTGGTATCCATTTCGATCTTGAGCTGAAACGTTTTTTGATCTTTAAAACTCACTCAAATATTTTCGTGCCTAATAACGGAAGTCTAAGGAAATTAAAAACACAGATGCCAACAGCTAGTGGATCTGTAGGCCTACTCCCGTTCGATGGTTCGCCGTATGCTAGGAAAGAATGAGAGAGGCAAGATTTTGATCGTTGACGCTACGGCGGTTCCCGCCTTTTTTCTTTTTTTCTCTTCACGATCGCGATCGCGCTCACGTAAACGGAATCGGTGGTGCCCACACAGAAACCGGTCCTACCCGACGTGGATTTAAGGTTGAGGAAGGTTGCGGGCCGCGAGCCGGAGAAGGGAAGAGGCGCTTGCTTTTTTATTCTTCCGATGAGAGGTCTCGGTCCAAAGGGGCTCAGCTCTCGGCCCTCATCTTCATGTCCAGAGGCACCCGTCAAAGGGGGCGCAGGAAAAAAGTGGTTCTGCTCCGAATGTATAAGGTCAGGGAACTTGTGCGGTGCGAAAGAAGAGTACTGGAAGCCAACGACGACAAAAGGAACTGGCTTCCGTGGCAACGAGAAGCACAATCTGCGTTTGGCAATTGAATGTTTTAGATCGAGTCGAGTTCTTGACAGTTTCCTGATAATATCAATGCGTGACTTCATTACTAGGTTATCTACGAGTATAATAGGAGTGTTGTACTTACCGTGAGCTTCATTACTTGTTATAATACTTGTCTTTACCGACAGGATTGGTTTTCTAATCGGCCAAAGATACGTGTGAGTATTTTTCGTCTGATTGGATTGCCGTTAGGCTACACAACTAGATACCTAATAGAATTTTTGTGCGAAGTGTCGAACGTGTAAATGAAATAACATCTTTTGTAAAATAAAATTCTCGTGGATTTTGACCGCTGGATCTAAAAGACTTGAAACCGCATCGTTGGGTTTAACACATCTCGGTATTTTCTTCTGAATGATACTATACTATATGGTGTCCCGCTTCGCATTATTCTTCATGGTCATTTCATTTTCCACCGTCTTGGAATCTCATATTTAGATATTGTTTTCAGAAGCTGTTCATGAAAATAGCCTGAGACACGAAAACGCGAAATGTATCGTGGAACTTCAATGGACGGGCCACCTGTTCGGGTAGTAATCACAGACCTCGCGAACCAAAAGGCAGGAAACCTTTTCTTCGTACTCACTAAAATTAAACATAACAACTGCTTTTACCAGCCGCTTCATAAGAAAGTCCGAAACATATTTAAACGCAGGAGATGCGGAGAATTATATTATATTCATTTCATGAGACGCATCACGCCCTGTAGGACGCTCGTGGTTTAATGCGTTTTATTTAATTGAAAAGTAAACTGCCAGCTAATCGGTTCAAACGAGGCTACTCCAGAGGTGAATGGGACTATCATTCTGATTCAAGCAGAGTCAAAATACTGTAAATATTCAAATTACACTTACCAGTTCAAAGTTCTTTTAGCGATAGTAAAAGGTTTAAAGTCAATCAAACACAACAAGAAATAAGGAAATATCACTCTGTACTCGTTGTAAGAAACATCAGTTTTCGATACGACACAATACCTAAACGGATGCGATGCGAGAATAGAAATGGGGGAACAAGGCGAAGCCGAGACACCATCGGGAACCGAACCACTTGAACATCTGGTAATCACCTACTAGAGTGCATCACACATTCCACATGTGAATCTAGTTGTACATATGAAATATATCACGCACCACAGCAATCAACAAACATTTAGGATCAATTATTCGAACAAGCAAATAGTACTCCAATGCAAAACAGCCAGTTGGCTCAAAGTATTAATCACTCGGATCGACTGATTCACAGCCCCGATGATTGTCAAAATTCGGACTATGCCTGACTGTCGGGACCTTATTCCGAAATAAACAGATTTCTGTTGTAAGGTGTATGTATAATTGAATCAGGCACTGCCTTAGTTAAGTAGGAGGAGGTCGTAACTTGAAACTTTTGAATAAAATAACCCATATTTACTTCTATTTTCCGAAATGTGAGACGACGGCAGGTAAATGAAAGTCTCTTCCGAAAAGTTGGTAGTTAGCGTTCCCGTATCCATTATCATATATGATGGATTTTTGTATTTAGGAAAACGGGTTGGGCTGCAGAATTCAGGTGTCCACTTAAATCTGGGTTGGCGAAGCATGTCTCGCAGAGGAGCAGTGAAGTGGGAAAAGTTGGGAATGAATGTGTGGTAGTACGTCACTTTTCCCAGGAACATTTGTAACTGATTCATATTAGACGGTAGAGGAGACTTCAGGATTGCTTCAATGTGTTTATTTTGTGAGTGGAGGCCAGCAGCATCGATTGTGTGACCTAGAAAATCTATAGAATCCAGGAGGAAAGCGCATTTGGATTTTCGAAGCTTAAGCCCTGGGTGTTGGATCGTCTCAAAAATTAGTTTAAGGGTAGTAAGCATTTCTTCCTCCGAAGTTGTGAATACAATGACATCGTCGAAGAAACACTTGGCGGATTTGATGTTTTTGAAAACTTCATCGATGGCCCGTTGCCACTTGGCAGGTATACTTGCTACTCCGTACTGAGCTCGGATGGGTTGAATTAAGCCGTGACTTGGAGTGTTGAGGGTCTCTGAAAACCTTTCTGTGCAAGGTAAGCTCATGAATGCATCTGAAAAATCCAGTTTTGAAAATTTTGTGGAGCCGCGGATTTCATGAAAAAAGTCTGCCGCATTTGGAATAGGGTGTTCATCAACAACGATTTGTGGATTGAGAGTAGCTTTGTAGTCGCCTGTAACTCTCATTTTATCGCCTTTCATCACTACGTGGGTTGGAGATGCCCAACTGGATGAAGCCACTCTCTTGTAAAATCCAGAATTAATCTTTTTCTCAATTTCGGCAGCATAAATGTCTCTGAGTGCATGTGGTATTTGACGAGCATAAATACGGATTGGGTACCTTCTCGAAATGTAACGTCTAAAGGAGGTCCAATGTAAGTACCGGCTTCATCACTAAAAATGACGTCATATTCTTCAATCAGAGCTTTCAGTCGAGACTGAACAGAAAGTGTATCCAATGCCTGTTGGGAGGTGATTGAAGTACAGGCTACGGAGTTCTTGGAAGTGTTTACACTGAAGAATTCTTCGAAGTTGAGCAGATCAGCGAATTCTTTAATTCATTCACGGCCAAAAATGCTATCCGTTTTGAAAGATGTAACATAAAGATTCAGCGTTTTTGTTCCGCCCCGGAAGGTGACCTCAACTGGTAAGTAGCCCAAACATTTGAATTTGTGCTTGGTGTAGCTCACAAAAATGCGTGATGTAGGCAATAGTTGGAAATCAGGAAGTATTTGACGTAGGACCGTGTCGGTCACCGTCGAGCAAACCCCGCCTGGGTCAAGTTCCATGCTGATCGGTTTTTCCAGCAATTGTAATGGAAATGATAGCTGGTGGAGGGCGAGATAGACCCGCCATTGTTGCTATACTGTTGACACTCGTTTCAAAATCGTTGAAGAATGTGACTGCTGAGGGCACGCCTCCTTGGTCATTGTCTGCAGTCTGATGAGTTTTGTCGTGATTAAGCGATTTATTAGGTTTTAATAGGGTTACGGTAGCATGCTGTAGAAATATGCCCAACTTTATGGCAGATTTGGCATGTTTCGTTGCAAAATTTACAGTCTTTGCGCCAATGATGCCCCAAGCACCGAGAACATGGAGAGAAGGGGATTCATTATTTTGTTTTGGTTGCTTCCGGAAGTGTGAACTAGACCTGCGGGCTCGGGTGTGCGAGTGTGAACGTGGACGACTAGCATGGGCAAATTTATTTTGATTTTCCACCGTTGAAATTTTAGATCAGATCAGTTCTCCGAACGCACAATATTGGGCTCCTGCTTTCAGCCTTCTTGCATAGGCCGCTACTGGCTCGTTTGGTTCTTGGACGAGCTTACGAAATCGAATTGCCTCGCTGTATTTATTTTTCGCGGCCTGAAAATGTGCGGTTAGTATATTCACAATTTCCTCGGACGTTTTCTTTTCGGGTTTGTCGGGATACACGAGGTCTTGAAGAGGAGAGATTCAATTCAGAACCCATATGGACCCTGAGATGATCCGCCCAAGAAACGTTAGGGAGATCGTACAGCGCTAGCTCAAGCTCAAATCGCCTGAAGTATGCATTGAGAGGTTCATCAGCTGACGACTTGAACTCTTCAAAAACAAACGGCCGTGCATTAGAAGAGGGTGACACAGCAGCACGCGAACTCGAAGCCTGCATTTTCGCCAGAGAAGCGACAATTTCGCTTCAAGATCGCTCATTGTCGGGGCTTGATGGAACTGAAGTGAACCGAACACTCCGCGGATTGACTCGCGGGCACTGCACTACTAGTAATTTAGAAAGAAAAAAAACAACAATTTATCCCGTCCTCGTCGCTAATGATGGATTTTTGGATTTAGGAAAACGGGTTGGGCTGCAGTCCAGTACACTACACCTTTTCATATGAACACGTTTCTTTATTTACATTTAGTTAGGTTAGGTTGAACCAAAAATGAAAGGATACCTCGAGTGTAAAAGGGAGATGGACCGAGCAGACGTCAAGAGAGAAGTCAATACATAACAATGTACATTGCTACAAATACAACCAGATGAGAGAAGGAAGTTTGCGTAAAATCAGCCCACAAGAATAAAACGCATAAAGGAAAGGAATGCTTATAGAAACAGAATGACCGCGAATGGCACAATAGTACTCCAGTGGCCAATGTACCTTATGAAATACGTGAATTCAATTTTGTGTTTGCCGAGTGTTCCGTCCTCATATGGCAAATTTTACAGTGTTCAATGTTCATCGCGGTTCGTGGCCGTTACTTTTGCCTAAAAAATAATGAAATTGGCGATTTGAGGAAATAACCAGCATGATGTTTTAGGTTGGCCCATATTGTCCTATTACGCTTTCAGATGTGAAAGTTGTTTGTAATACATTCCTTAAGCGAAGGCTTTTAACCTTCCCTGCCAACCAGGGTGCTTTCAGCGAAAAGGGCTTTTTATTATGCTACTCACTTTGGTGGGAGTTTTTTTTTTACTCTCAAATTTTCCACTAAGCTCCCTATTGCAAAGTCAGCTACCACCTGAGCATGTAAAAGGGGCCTGAATTCCTCACTCTTTTAGCTCATTGAGGAGCGTAGGATACCATAGAATCTCAAAGGCGCCTTAGAAGTCTATCAGTACTGCCATGACACATTTTTGCTAAGTCTGTCGCACACATGTGTCAAAAATATGTCCTGTGGGATCCGACTTTTGGAACACAACCGCTGGACAATTGGTTCATCTTCTCTTACTTCAGCGTTCTCTGCGGCGTTCTCACCCTTCAAATACCGTACCAAGGTTCCAAAATCGTTGTCCTAGAATGAGAAAGGGAGCAAAGACATTAGAGCTTAATGTTCTATAGCGAGAAACTTGTGGCACAATTTATATCGCTATTAACGACCTTAATTGTCTATAGATTATTCATATTAGCATCTTGCGATTTCTTTTTTGGTAAAGCTTCGCGTTTTTAGTGCAGTAGTTGTGGGGCAGACACTGTGAAAAAAGCTAGTCAGTGAAACGACAAAAGTTGAATTTCAAAGTTTATCCAGTTACCTTACGGCCATTGTTAAACATTAAGCGTATAGGTAGCACATTGGAGTAAAAGCAGATGCTTCCATTTTCCCTCAAATGTAAATTCTAAAGGGTAATTTGGAAACCCTAATCAAAATTGTGAGGTTAGATTATTTGGGTTAGTATTTTTTGAGAAAAAATGTAGTGTTTTGATCAATATGATGTACAGTGAATACGATGATTTAATCCATATAATTCCGGCCATATAATTCCGTTCCGGCCGGTTTTACTCGTACCCTTGTTTTGGCGCCTCATGTTGACCAGATGTCCACGACTCACATTTCAGCTGCTTTGGTCCAGCCATTCTTGGGCCCATATCATTCACAGACGCTATTCATTTTCTCAAATGATGTATTGCCTTGGAAGAATCCTGAAAATAACTCAATTTTTTTTTCTGCCTATTACACAACTATCCTCTCTACTTCGTAGGACTAAAGAAACTAAACGGGTAAAAACCAACCACTCACTAGGGAAGAGTGTCCGACGGGGGCAGTGGTAACAGGATTAAAAATACACTAAAATGTACTAAAAGCACTTAATTGCAAGTAATATGCAACATGCTGTAACATATTTTTTTAAACTGTGGTTGTGTGCATAAATACCAGTTTTGGGGAAACCAGCGTGAATATTCTTTGAAAGCCATGGAAAGGCATGGTATTCTTCTTGATGATATTTGGTATGTAGGAAAATTTTCATTGTTTTTGGAGGATGTCTCCTTCGTGACCATCCTTAACAATCGGTTTTATAGTTTTTAACTGTCAGAACATAGATTGGTTTAAGAACAGTTTAGCTCAGTAGGGTCGTGGGAAGAACAATTTGATTCCATTTTCTTTGCGTGAATCCCAAGCATTGATATGGATGTATAATGGTTATTTAGAACGAGAAACGTTTGTACCGAAACTATAAGGAAATAACGTCAGAGTGCATTGGGAAGGACGAGCGGTGGGCCTGTCGAGATGTGTTTCACAGTATCACGTCAGCCATCACGGGATTAACGCATGCAGATGCATACACTACTTTCAAATAGCCAAAAGTAAATAATTTATGCGATTGCAGTTAATTATTGTTGTTATGATAGAACAGATAAAGGAATGGGATAAAAGAAATTATTTTGTCAGCAGAACCGGCCATAATTAAGATACTGTCGAAAAGATTTCAGGCTGTGCCGAACATGACGAACACCGTTTTCAAAGACTCTTCGAAATGATCAGGTTCCCAACGAAGACGCCGTAAATCGAGATGAAGCCAACGGTTCAACCGACTTTCATTTTTATTGTAAATGAAATGCGAACAAATCTACGTATTTTTCTTTCAACCCCTCTCAATGCCACTGAAGGCAGACTTTACAATCTCTTGCTCTTCGTGAGAGTAAGGAATTTTAATAGGAAATAACGGAGGGCTAACGGAGTTACAAAACACCGCGGTTCAAGGATAAGCTGAAAATGTGAGATATCTTCGAGTACGCTGTGTACATTCAGTGAGGTTTGGGCTGTGCATAATTTCTACTATCTCCACCATGTCAAGATACTTATAGTTACAAATAGGATTTTATATTTGGGGCCAGAAGTCGGCCTACAAATTTTGAATGTGCACTATACACATAAAACTGATGTTCATCTGATGAATAACTTTCAGATTCTTGAGGATTGGGACAGTAATAGAACTATTCGTTAGGGTGACGTTTTGACCAATTATAATCATCAGAGCAACATTGTACACACAAAGAATTAACTGGCAGATTGGTAAACCAAAGGCTAGGGCAGAATGCATACGACTTCCCCCTGAGTACCTGTAAACGATGTTTGGCCGATCCCCGATATTTTCTGATTACATTTGGAAATTTTTAACCCCAACTTTTGAGCACAGCGTTTTGTCATAAATGAGTAACGAGCTCCCTGCATCTATTACGAGACAAACAGGCTGAAAATGTCCTCTTGAATCATGAATTGCGGGAAGAAAAGTACCCATAATTATCTGAGAAGGTTGTTGAGAGACTGAGCACATCACAGGCATAACGGAGCCTTCAGATTGTGGTGAGGCACTAGACGCGTCAGGAGAGCTTTGTGATGTTGGTGACGAGTGTTCACCTTCTGAAGAGGAGGTCAAGCACAGCATGGAATGAGGTTTACCCTTGCACCATCTACAGAATTTTTGGTCCAATTTTTTGTGTTACTATCATTTTTTTTAATATACGGAACATTACACAGGTTTTACAATTTTTAAACAATTTCTTATATACTATATATTATATATTAGATATTTAACTGATATTGATTTATGATTATTGTTGTTCATCATTATTATTGTAAGGAGCTCCATCACAAGAAAAAAAGTAATTTCACTTGAAATGAGAAATGAGGAAATGACAACCAATGAAACGGCGTAAAATAAAAGTTAATTGCACGATGCTCTGAAGAAATAAAAGGAACGATCCGACCTGGTGTGAAGTTCTGGAGGACGAGGAACGATACGCGTCTGGCTTGAAAACTTCGCCCGGGCACCGACCAAACGAAAACTAAAATGTTCTCCGAACGTAAGCCAAAATAAAAGAAATGATGACTGTGAGGGTGAGCTCAACCCAAAATTGATTGCACAATTTTATAGAAAATTCGGCAAGTTGAGAGGCGACACAACAATATGTGACTCTTGGCGGCGAACGCAACGCGACTGATTTTACGCCCCTGGATCCGGCAAGTGACTCACTCTGGCTGCAATGATGCCTATGACTTGTCGTCACAAGGGACAGGTCTTACTCTTTTTGGTTTATTATTCATTCTGAATAATAACCCTATGTTTTCGTTCAGGAAAATTTTTTACAACCCCCCCTCAAAATTTGATACTTTACGTTTCAAGACATGGGGATTCCAAATCTACAATGTCCGTCCGCCGTCCGCCATCCCCCGTCCCACGGCTCCCGTCCCACAGCTCCCGTCCCACAGCTCCCGTCCCACGTCCCCCGTCCGCCGTCCAGCGTCTGGGCCATTTTGGGCCTTTAACGTGATCTAAAAAATCCGTTCTTTCGCACAAAAAACCCGTTTGGTATCTAGTTGTGTCCGCCATCTCGGCAATTCGATGGGACGAAGCCCATGGTTGTTATGGACAAAAAATGGTTTAAAAAATTAACAAAACGCAGTATAATCGCAAATACGCCGTGTTTCGTATCGTTTTCAAGATATTTTTACATCGAATGGAATGAGTATCAGACGTGTACAACTGCGTATAGTGAAATTACAGTAATTATAGAGAGCCAAAATCTACTAATTGAAAGAACTCGCAGGAACTACAGCGAAAGTCAACGTTTCGTCGTTAGTGCTCCCTCCCTCCCATACCATCAAAACCGCCTGCCCGCTCGACTCGCAACGTCCTGCCAATTGCCTATAGGCGCTTACAGGCGCCTGGCGCCGGAGGAATATTTAGTTTCCGTAGTCAGGTCATGTTTCGTATGGTTTACTAGTGTTTTTCGAAGCTGAATCGAATGGGATGGGTCTCGGAGCAATAATAGTAGGTCAAGCTGCTTGTGAGAATAATAAACCGTTGTGTGATAATTCGCAGTGTTTTTTTTTTCTATTCTTTCTTCGTTTCTTATTCATCTTCTCTCTTTCTTTTTTACGTTTTTCTTTTGTTGCGCCGGCATAAACTATTAGGAACTGTTGAACGACTACTAAGGTATTGGAAACACAATTAGTAGGATAAAATTGAAGTATTGTATGCCATGCATACGTTATAGATGTGACAAATCGAAAAAACGTTTGCCATAATTCCACAGAAATGTTTGATTATCCCACTCAGGTAGTTATTGCTGTAAGTTTCATCGAACCATTCTGTAGAATTATGGCATTCGTTTTTTCCGTTTAGTTTTACTGCAGCGCATACATTTATTTTTACACGAATCAGCAACAAGCCTGCATTTACTCAACATAAATAACAATTATTATTACATTATACATACATTTTTCAATGCTAGATCAAATGAAACTCATAGGTGTAGAACGGCGTCTAGATCGAAAACAGTCAAATCACAGTAAGTGTTGAGAGCCAAAGTCTATTTTAATTGAACGAACACGCTGGACAATACAGCAAAATTTATAGCTTTTTCTCGGCCAAGTCTCTTCTCTCACGCTACCCCCATCTCACTCCAACAACCAGTCAGCTCGAATAGTCAAGTCTTGCCAATTGCCTACAGGCACCTTCAATTTGTCAATTTTCGTCACTCCATTGTAGTCAAGTGATGTTTCGTATGGTTTACTGGTATTTTCTAATGCTGAATATAAAGAAAAGCACCTCACCTCCGGAGTTGTGAGACTACCTAGAGCTGTTCAAGATAATAATAAACCATTGTGTGATGATTTCCAGCGTCTTCGTCTTCTCTAGGTCAACTACAACAGGCAATCTGGGCAATACCAGATAGATAGGACAAGGAAAGCCGCGCAGACCATCTCCTATGGTCTTCTTAATTTAATTAATCACTGTCTGCAGGTCAGACATTAGGATCTCTTAAAAGGAAGGCAGGCGACCGAAATCCGACAGTCCGACTCGCGATCAAGGAGATCTGAGACTTCTTTTCATATTGTACAAAACGATGGAGATCTTGATGTTGTAGTCCCTCAAGGCTGTCATTGACCGTCCGCTCACCGGCAGACAATATCGGTGCACTAAAGGGAAAGAGAAATCCGCAATGTTTCCCTGCAGGCAGAGGCCGAGAACGTCGTCGTAGTTCTCATTGGCATCAGTGGAGCGTTGACAACTTACCGTGGCCAAGGCTTCCCCTTGGAAAGTAAGTCAACTACTTAAGTTCTTGATGGAGTACAGAGGTGAGAGGTGGCGTTTCAGCAAACCCTTCGTCTCTTAAAGGCAATACCTTTGCAAAGTTTGCTTCATTATGGGCAATTAGCAAGGTCACTTGGGGTGCGTGTTCAGCCTTCTTTCCATATTAGGGAAAACGTTGTTGATGTTAATGTTTCTGTCCCTTGAAGGAGGTTTTGGCTCACAGCCAGACTGTATGGGCACTGAAGGAAAGTCCGTACAGGACATAATTGGTGAAATCCGCAGTGCTCCCCTGCAGGCAGAGGTTAAGTATATCGCAGCACTTCTCATTAACATCAGTGGAGCGTTTAAAATTCTTTGGTGGCAAAGCGAGGGATCAATGAGATTATAGGCCGGGTATAAGTTTGCTGTTGAAAAGGAACAGCAATAGAGCAGCAGATGATTTTTGTTTTCTTCGAGATTGAGGTGGAAACCGGGCAAGCTGGAGAGTCTTGAGAGAAAAGAAGTAAATTCGCTTAAAAATGGCGATCGTCAGTAGTCAGTCGGAAAACTCCTCATGTCCCTTTGATGAGAATTCTTATCGCACTTGCTGTCTATCCTGTCCCCATTCGTCTACTAGTGCCAACACCACTTTTTCTATTTCCGTCCGCATGTCGCAGAAGAGCAAGCCTGGTGAGGAGCTTGGCTTTCCGAGACATAAATTGCGAGAGCCATCTTTCATTCCGATTTTCACTAGTCCTGTGTAATGTCCTCCTGGAATCTCTCCTGTTATCAGCCAGATTATTGGTTTCGTGTTTTTCCCCCGTTCGAGTATTGTTGGATAAAGGTCAGCAAATCGTTGGTATATTTATCCCTTGTCCCCTTACTGTCTTTAAACACGATCCGAGCTATTAAGTTCCTTTGATTTATTATTGAAAAGGAGTTCGATCCATTCATTTCATTTCTATCTTTTCGATGAAATTCAAAGTGGGCCTCATTACGTCCTTAATTTCATCTCCTTCTTTCTCTCCAAGAAGCGTTATTTGGTTTATTTGGGATTAAAGTGAGATAAAAGGTTTTATCTGATTTATTATATTGGGCCCAGACATGAACTTCCACTACGAGGGTAAAAAACTCGCAACTTATTACTGAGATGATGTTCCTTAGTGACATTGCGATGTTAGGATTTTCCGTCTCAGTGTCAGGCACATCAGCTACTGCAGTGCGAGTGTCCAGCATTTGAACAATAGGTGTTTGGAGGTCTTTTGAGGAGCTCATTGCCTTTAGCCCTCTATCGATGAGTTTCGCAAGGTACAAGTCTCTCCTTCGCAGATTTTGGCTGACAGCCTGAAATCAGTCGAGTGTGCTTTAGCTGGGACACCAGGATAACTCTGCGTGGACTTTGGGAATCCCCGATGTTAAAAGAGGTGAGTGAGGCATATATAAAGCTGCTTAGCTAACCTACAACAATTTGGTTGTTGCCAACGATCCCATGACTGAGGCAACCTACGATGGGCCGCGAGAATGTGCGTGCGTGGATGTGTCAGCAGTGTCTCACACCCTACTACTCAAAGTGATTGGTTGGCGAGTCATACCTGGAGTAACGCCAACCAATCATTTTTTTGTCCTTGCAATTAAGAAAAAATATCCACCGCACAAGCTTGAGTGAAAAACGGTTCCATTGTAAAAATAGTAACCTGGCTCAGTCTTCTAGAGAATTTGAAAGCTAACTGATGTGTGCAGTCCTGAGAGCAGCACTCTTGTGTGTTACGAAAACCATACTTCGTATTTTATTCTCTAACACGGCTTCCGCGATTTTATACAATTTTAGGTATATGGAAACAGAGCTAAATAACAACAGTTTTATGAAATTGTGACTCACGAGACCACTTAATGAAGAGAACAGCATAATAAATAAATGACTAAATGTTTCGAAAAAATCGATTTTTACACCTACACGACGGAAGTTTAATAATCAAACCCAGGAAATTCCGAATTCAAACTGCTGTCGTTTCATCATACGTATCTTTGCCACCTGTATTTTCTCGATACTTCCAGAACTAAAGCACTACCAGTTCTTACAAAAGAACGTTGAGTTCTCCAAATTCACGTGGACTCACTGAAAATTCGCTTGGATTCCAGGTCCTATAAAATTCGTTCAATGCATACGGGGCTGGGGAAAGTTTTGTGATGAGTTGTGTACCACCTGACTCTCTTTAAAGGCACCGGGCGATCGTGGTCTAGCGGGTTAAGACATTGGTTCATAATTCTCGACGATAGTCGGGAATTGTGGATCGGAGCTTCGCGCGATCTGCCGTTATTTTTGCCTGAGTCAGCGGATTCCCAAACGTCTCCAAACCCCCCTCGTAGCATTTGCACCAGGTATATATTATACTACATCTATTGCATCAGATATATATTATACCACAACCTATACTCTTCGACACGTTACGTTTGAATGCACCAGTTCGACGTCGGTGACCGATCTGACTCTCTTCGTATCTCTCACAATAGTGCTGAGTTGAGGGACGACGGTAGATCGATGTTGCCAGACCTGGTAATATCCACTGTTTGGCTGGTAGCGGCTTGTGTTCTGGGACCTACTAAAAACCACGCCGATTAATGTTCAAAACTGCACAAGCGGAGGTAGCCAGTTCTCCTCCCGATGTCGCTGGAAGGCAAATGGTCCGCTTGATAATCGAATTCCGCTAACACAAAAACGTAATTTTCGTCTGGAAGATACCTTGCAACTTATTCACTCAGTTGCATCAGCAGAGCTGATTGTCGATTGGGTGGTAGGTAGAGCTCCGTTTCACTGAAATAATCGGCAGGCATTTAAAGTGGACGCTGCCATTTCGACAATAATTGGCAGAGGAGTTAATGAATTGGTAAACACAAGGGAATGAGTGCTAAAGGATGCATTTAGCCGGTTACGGGAGGTAATTGAAGGTGGGAGGAGAGAAGGGAGAGAGCTCTTCCGAATTATTGAGTTTTATAACATGGTTCTTAATTGCTAGGAACAGGTAACAGCTCTCAAGTAAATTTAAGGCCGAAGGTCTCGTTTCCGTCAACGCTCGATCGTATACATATTTCAGTGTGTTGCTCAGTGTGTGTGTGTGTGTGTTTTGATAGTGGTGCTTTGAACGAAGAAACATGCCATCAAATTGGTAAAGCCAGCGGATGACCGTCCAGTGCATAATTCACCGATCGGTTTCTAAGTGAGAAACGGTGGTGATATGATTACTCGGCATGGTCTACCACGAGTGAGTGTGAGATTGTTCAGACGCCAATTATTCCTCGTGAGCTCGTCGACGATTGTCCACCACTGTATACACCTCGTAATTACTGTTTTCCAAATTTTCATTTTAATGCCTCAGGAGCTGCGATTAAACTACAATTACGAAATTAACAATTAAATTTCGGGAGTTTAAATGAGTAGGAGGTATAGAAACAAGAATATTCGTTCGTTGGCTACGTTTTTGAGAAAAAAATGTTGTGTTGTGGTTACTATGATAACTATAGCTATTATAGCACTTACTTTGGTGTCCCGTGGTAACCTGCTGGCTAGATATCAAGTTTGAACCGATTTGACTGAATCTTTTCTCTCAACTGCGTTCACTGACACTTTTTACTTTCCTTGGCTCTATGATGTAGAAAGGAAAGTTATGTAATCGGCTGAATAAAAAATTGAGTTCCCTTCAGACCTTTACGTTATCGCGCCTATTTAGTTCGAAAATGGTCTGCATGTGTGTGTTGACGCCCAAAGGGGTACAGCTGTGTCTAAGTCATATCTGGAGACTCCAGCCAATACCAACCTCCTCATGGTGGTCGATGATAACTAGTGCTCTGCTGTACGAGGGGAGGGGGGGGGCTTCTCAATGGACTCTTCGTTCTCCTTCTTCCCCATGAGCGATCCCTGGACATTCAGGATTATCGGGGGGGGGGGGGGGACAGGGACATCGACCACCTTCCCCTTCTCTAACATCCCTCTCCACCTCGATAGAGACCAGAACCGCCAAAGGTCAAAGAGCCCACGTCTGGTAGAAGCATCCTGTTGAGTAGAATGAAGAGATAGATATCGATAGGACTGTATACAGGTATGTTTCTGAGGAGATGCACAGGCCGTTAGGGAGAGGGTACACCATGTCAACAAACATCTAGCAGTGCGATTCCCCTCCCGATGTAACATAGAAGTTGTTGCGCGATCTCGAATAAGGAGCGCTGGCTTTCAAACGATGCCTTATGACCGCCTATTGCAGCTGTTCCTCATATGTCGTCCGTGTTCCACAGTCTTGGTTCCCACCGATCGATATTACCTGAAGTGGAGGAACGCTTTCGAGAGGTTATCTGCGACTCTCCCCGATCCAGACATTTCCCCCTCCCACTTTTCTGAGAATTCTTCCCGAAATCCCGTGAACTTTTCCCTTAACGACTCTCATAGAAACCGTCGATCTTCCTACAACATCGACATCGCTACCACTCACCGGAACAATAAGTTTCTTTTTTCGAAATGCTTGTTTATTTTGGTTTCCGTCTTTCTTAATTGTTCCGTTTAGTTTGTGAAGGTTCAATCTGGGAGGCTCAGTGTTCCGTCTCTCACCACCACTATTCGGTTCTTTCGCCGCAATCGTCTGCTTGCTTAGCAGGCATCTGGCAGGGATGTCGCATGCGCTCTGGCTGGTCTTAGATCTGCTCAGTTGTTGTTCAGTTGCAGTGATGGCGACTCCCTCTGGTTCTTCTCCCAGTAAGCCTTCGGAGTTTGTGGCTGCTCTGTGTGGTTCAATTGATGGACAGGAACTCAGACATTGTCTAGGCTCCTCCTAATCTCATGCATGGGTTGAGTGGGCTACAGAATTTCTTGAATCAAGAAGGAAAGGATATGTTGGATAATATTGAGCCCAATCTAAATGAAGAATATAAAAATAAGTTAGGTACAGTGTCAGAATACATAGAATATGTATTGTAGTGAATATCAGGTGACCCGCAAAGTTGTTACCTAGTTAGATTGTTGTTGTTTACATTGGAAAATATAATTCAGTTCTCGTTTCGTCTTCTTCGAAGAATACGGTTATTTTAATCAATCGTTATCTGTCTGAATTCAATAAAATATACAAACGTCCCTCAGTAAACCAATTCAGACGATTGTGGTGCATTTATTTGTAAAGTTGCCAAGTTATTCAATCAAAGTCTCTTAACGTCGAGCCATTTGAAATTAATAAATTCAGAAAGAAATCTGTCAAAGAATTTTACGAACACATAAACTAACGATGTATCTAGTGCGGAGCATTTCCAAATCATGCTAAACCTTATAATAGGTATAGTTCAAGAAATAGAGGCCTGTGGAAACTAGGTAAACTGGACCCAAACATCTTAAAAACTCAACAATTTCACACAGAGTTAAAGTAACTATCTTCTTTTTACGGCCACAGATTTCTGAGTGTTGAAAAAACCGATTTTTAAGGTCACATTAAGGTTCAATGCGTCATTGGTAGATATCCCTCTGGACAATACAGTAACTTACGAACTCCAACACTTAATGCTAATACCAAGCTAGCAAGTAGGCAATGACTATTACAGCATCATACCCAAGGTAAAAACCTTTTGGTTTATTATTCATTCTGAATAATAACCCTATGTTTTCGGTCACGAAAAATTTTTTACAACCCCCCCTCAAAATTTGATACTTTACGTTTCAAGACATGGAGATTCCAAATTTGCAATGTCCGTCCGCCGTCCCCGTCCCCCGTCCCCGTCCCCGTCCCCGTCCGCCGCCGTCCGCCGTCCGGGCCGTTTTGTGCCTTTAACGTGGTCTAAAAAATTCGTTCTTTCGCCCAAAAATCCGATTTGGTATCTAGTTGTGCCCGCCATCTCGGCAATCCGATCGGACGAAGCCCGTGGTTGTAATGGGCAAAAAACGGTTAAAAAAATTAACGAAACGCAGTACAACGCGGAGCTACAAGCGTTTCGTCGTTTGAATTCCCTCCGCCCCGCCCGTCTCATTAAAAACCAACCGCTCTCGAGGCGAGCGAGTGCGGCCTCCCGCTCGCTTCCCTCCCAACGACCGGTCTCTCCCCATTCGCCTTACTCTTCCAATTTCCCCGACGTTTTCGTTTTAATACGATTCAATTTTTTAGATTCTTTCGTTTCATTCTCATTATGTTTTTTTCATAGATTTTTGGTTAAATTTTGATATTAGTATTTAGCGTGCATGTTTTCATATTAAAATTCAGTTTTTTCTAGATACTTTCGTGTTTTTTTTGTTTATTTTAATATTACGATTCAGTTCTTTTCGGCCTTTTTTTGGGTTTCATTATGATATTTTTCGATGCTGAATCGAACAGGATGGGTCTCGGAGCATTAATGCTAGGTCAAGCTGATTATCCGAATAATAAACCGTTGTGTAATAATTTGCAGCGTTTTTTAAATTCTCCTCGGGAGTAGCCTTCAAGAACGATGTAAGATGGCTCACTTAACGCTATGTCCGACACACTCAGTAACAAAGGCAGACTTCATGCGTGAAACCAATGTCGTTAAGCCTGGAGAAATTTTGGATAAATGTAAATACATCGAAATACAAGTCGAGCGAGAATTTTGTAAAACATGCGACAGACATTAATTAATCTTAATTTTTACCAATAGTGTTGCTGTAACGGTTGTCAGGAGACCGGCATGGAAATTAAAACTTTAATAGGAATATTTTTAGCATACCCTGGCCATCAGACCAGGAATCATTTGTTTATAAAAATAACTCCTTGTTTGTGGTCCACGTAACCATGTTTGGAAAATGAATGATAATGAACAATGTAAATCTACAAATTAACAAGGTCCTTCTGACTAACCATCAAATCAATTTAAAAGAACTGGTATTAACCTGATTAAAAGCCAGTAACGCACATGTGACTAAAGAATCATTCATTTCTAAACTCGCCGTACCTAGCATTTGGTCAATCGCACTGTACGTACGTGTATTATTATGTAGTAGTTAGTGTCAGGATTCATTTAAGCAAACATAATTCTGTCACAAGCTAAGTTGTAAATCGTTTCTACAGCCGCTATTTCACATCTACACACGGGTTTACACTAGGGTTAGTTTCTGTAATTTTCTATTGTTATCAAGATTACCGAAATTTACCGCGATATTGTTTAATTCTTTTCTTCTAAAGGGGGAGGAGTTATATCATGTATAATTGCCCATCACGCTAATAGGACTCTCCCCCGTTAATTCTCTAACAAACTCAAGTTGTTTGCTGTTTAAATAAATTGATGTTTTTAAAAACTTCCTAGTCCCTAAGAAGAACTTAACTTATACACAACTGAACAAGTAATCCATTTCAAACGCCTTCACGCCAAGGGGTTCGCCGAATGTTGTCGCTTTAGCTCTTTAGAACGCTTCCCAGTTGGCGACTGGTCAGGTTTCTGGAGATTGCATGAAAACAGGTACTTCAACGTAAGGTTCTCAGTATGGAAAAAAGCGTAGCATTTCTACCGACATGTGACAATGGCGTTATCTGAAAAGCCAATTGATAGGTTCGTCCCGACGTACTTAGCCTAGTTAATGCAATAAATGCGACCTTGTCACATTTTAACCATTTTTCAGTTATCGCAGAGCTCGTTATCGAAGTTTATTCCACTATTTTCTGGCTATCGCTCTCCGCCCCCATTTTTAGTTAATAATAATGTAAACTAGAACGTCATTGGAAAAAACGAAACGGTTTCGTTCCACCCGGTTCCTGAATATTCATCTCTTCTTTTTTATTGTTCCTTCTCAACTTCTCTTCTTCCTCAAAAAGCCCCCCACCCCTCGACCATCGTACCCTCAAAGTCCCTTCCTTTTTACCAAATGCAGAAAAAAAAGCTAGTTGGTGGATAAAATTCGTAGGTCAGTTATAGGAGTGTCTAATCAAGTACAACCGGATTCCTTTCATGGTGGCCAAACAGTTTTCGCTGACAGTGAAGTTAATATTTTAAATACTTCAACCTGGTTTGTAACATTGACTTCGTAATCTAGCATACCAATGTTATTCTAAATGAACTTTGTTTCTCCGATTTAGTCGAGTATGCTTCATCGATTTCAATTTTAAAGTTAATAATCGATTAGGTATCTTTCTCAAAACAATTTTCACTCTACCTAATCGGGCCTTTCTCGAGTGTAACTTCCCTGTTCAATGAATATTAGGGCTTTCTGGTCTACCGTTCTTTTATTAAGTTTCTCAGTTTCTTATACGAATTCCATCTTTCAATAGTTTTCCTTTTGTTTCACACTTAATTGAATTGGCCTGAAACCTCTATAGACACGTGTAGAAGTGCTCCCTATCACCTAGTGTGGAAAAAGATGTTGCGGTGGCTGGGCAAACCATTGTCTGTATAAGTGTGCTAGCCTGGAGGATCTCCCCCTGCATACTTATTGATAGGTTCTCGGTCTGCGCTTGTACACAATGCCATCTGCCCTAATTTCCCGCTTCACTATCTAGTTTCCTAGATACTGCTCGGCTGCTGTCTCAGCCCCTTGGTGTGGTGGTGGGGTTTCACGAAATGGGCTTGGGGAGCATGACAGTCGCACAACTATACAATATATGAATATCTGCCTTAACGGGTCCCATCTCCATGGGTGAAACCGGATCCCCTCAGCAGATCCTCAGTACGAATATTTTGAAGACCGCATCTTTCATTAATTCCCTTATTGAATTCCTGATGCAAAGGGCAGGTACTCTTATCATTTTTACAGTAAGCATTGGCTTCTACTTGTTGTACAACCCTGCAAACATTTGAGTAAAACCCTCGACTTCCCGGTTGACAGACGGTTCATGGTAAATTATGTCCCAATCCATCTATTCCGCTTCTTTCAGCCTTAACGAACTAACTCTTACTTTTGGTATACACCACCCTTTTCTCCGTAGTTAGAAGAGCACGTTTCCTGTTACAGAACAGGACATAATGGTGCGATGAACTGGGGTCTTCTCCGTACCCTTGCGTCAGTACCACGTGCGGATCATTTACGAGAGCTAAATCGATCAGTGTAACAAGCTAGGTTATTAACCATATTAGCTTCGACCTCTCAAAATGAGTATTCCCAATTTTCCTCCTTTCATACGATGTAGGAATATAAATGTCAGAGAGTTGGAATTGACGACACCACCTGACATGATTATGAGGGATAAACAAAACTTCGAAACGTTGGCACTGGTAATGTATCAAAATTGACTGAACCCCAACCAATATATCCATAAACATATATGTAAACGGATGCTTCCTGAACCCAGTCACGCCTTGCGGAAAGCTGTTAGAGTGGATTGCATTGTTCAAGTGTGTCCAGAAGCTAATGAAGAACCGGAGGAGTTACAGCAAGCATCACTGTTGAAACATTGAGAAGATGAAGACGATAAGTAAGCGTCATTCTCTTTAATATTCCTTTTGGTTTATTATTCATTATTCTGAATAATAACCCTATGTTTCTGGTCACGAAAAATTTTTTACAGCCCCCCCCCCTCAAAATTTGATACTTTACGTTTCAAGACTTGGAGATTCCAAATTTGCAATGTCTGTCTGCCGTCCGGGCCTTTAACGTATGCCTTTAACGTGGTCTAAAAAATTCGTTCTTTTGCACAAAAATCCCATTTGGTATCTTGTTGTGCCCGCCATCTCGGCAATTCGATTGGACGAAGCCCATGGTTGTTATGGGCAAAAAATGGTTAAACAATTAACGAAACGCAGTATAACACCGGAACTACAGCGGAAGTCAACGTTTCGTCGTTAGTACTCCCTCCTTACCTCCCTCCTGTCTCGTCAAATCCACCCCCGCTCGCCCCCCCGCTCGCCTCGCAACGCCGCCCGCTCGACTCGCAACGGGTTCGCTGGAAGCCCCGTCCCAATTTATCCGACTCTTTTTGCCTACAGACGTTTACGGGCGCCTGGCGCCGGGGGATGGGTCTCGGAACAGTAATACTAGGTCAAGCTGATCATGAGAATAATAAACCATTGTGTAATAATTTGCTGGGTTTTTCTTGCTTCGTAAACTAACTCGACCTCTTGCTCTTCCTCATCCGGCCTCATCACCTCCAGAAGTTTTCTTCATCGCCTCTCCCCATTCGATTTCTCCCGTCAGTCTCCGTCGAATTCGCAGCGAACTCGACGTGAACCCAACTGAACGCCGCATTTCCTGCGATCAAACATCAGCATCCTAAAACGCCGGCGAAGAAATTAAAGCTTCCACATCAGTTCCTCCTGTCAGTCTCCATTCCGTTGCGCTCAGAGCCCAGAGGCTGGCTGAAGATGGCTCTATTCTCGTGCTGTTATTTTCAGCTGAATGACTCATCACCAGGAACTCCCTTTTTGTTCGACTTCTAGACTCGACCCAACCTCCTTCAGCGCCTCTTTACTGAAGTCTGAGTTAAGCCTTACTTTCATCTGTACATCGGTATATTTTTTCATTTCTTCTCAATTTCGTCTGTTTGCCCACCTCACCGTGAAGCCACATCAGTTTTTTCCTCCTGAAGCATTCAGTTTATTTTACTGTAAGGAGCTCCTAGAATATTTTATTAATAATTTAATTTATTTTCATTTTCTATCGATTTACTCAGAGTGATAAATTTTGGTTATTTTCGCATTAATAAAGGGTTGGATAATTCGTTATTCAGCGCCTGAATTTCCGCTTCAGCCATCAATTACTCTTGAACTAAACAACGCATATAAGACGGTCAGGAAATATGAACCCACCGACTTTCTATATACCTTCGCTTTACTTCCCCTGTATGGTATTTCCAAATTTGTAAAGTGTGCGAAGAGGGACGTAAGACATGGCAAGGCTGGTAGTAGTAGTATTAGCTGCAGTTATCTGTCTTCAGTTGTTAAGGATAAGGAAACCTAAACTGTTAAGATGATGCTGACTGAGCGAGATTTTATAGAATCGTTATCGACAGCTCAAATAAATACAAAGCGATAAACGAAAGAACAGCCGCTCAAGACGTGCCACGGGGAGAAACGGTTCCGGAGTTTCGATTTCGATGTTCACTGAGTTCGGTGACCTGTCGAATTAGGACAGCTTCCCCTTTCGACGAGCGGAGCTCAGACCACAACCCGCCCGATCGAGACTGACCTATGACAACGTCGATGGGACTCTCGCCGAGCAGCACACGGTCCTACCTCAATCCAAACGAGAGTGAGGCTGCACTCCTGCCCAGACATTTCTTCTTTTCCCTCCTTAATGGCTCCCTTAATAATGCCTGGTCCCACGGCCTGTCTTTTGTTAATATATTTTTCAATTATTTTAGGAGTAATAGAAAATTCTGAACTGGTGTAACGCAGAGGGAAAAATGATCAGTCCCTTCCGCACCCACTTTAAATACCAAAACTGTACGTATTGACTGATTGAGTGAAGGTTAAAGAGTGGTTTATGGGAGGTTGGGTGTTCGAAGGCTAATAAGTCTCGAAAGAAAGGTGCGATCTGCTATGTGGGCTTGGCTAGGCTTTCCACCAGTACCCCATGAACGTGCACTCATGCTCCAGTTTGATCTGGGGGCTCCTTGTTTCATCTGTCTCTCCACCTCTATTCCTTTCTTTGCTTTGCAGGCATCAAGCTGGGATGTTGCACAAGCTGTGGCTGGATCACTGCAGATGGATTTCACCCTGTAGGCGGAGGCTCAGAGTGCTGCAGTCGTATTCCCTGGATTTCCGTAAGTGCCAGACTTACAGGGACATAATTAACGCTTCTTCCACTTACGCAACACATTGTGAACCCCCTACCACGAGCTGGTATTGCAGAACACCCCCCCCCCCACCAAGCATCAAGAATGGGGACACAATTCTCCTACTGTATCCTATTTGTGGCCGTAAAAGCCAGCCTTAAAGAGGCTTAAAGCAGGAGGGGCCAGGGAGTGCAGGGGGGAAAAGACCCTCAAAAAGCAAGCCTGTCTTTAGTAGTAAGGCTTACGTGTGAGGAAGGAGAGGCTGGTCCCTCCACCCCAGGTGCAATGGAAGCGCTGATGCGGGGTGTCCCTGCCAAGTACCTCCAAGCACTAAGCGTTTGAGTTCTTGTCATCCGCACCGCAGTGGGAAGTGACTGTCATCGTCATCGTGACGGAAACTACGGACATGGCCAAGGTGTTTATGAGCCATATTTCCCTCTATGTAGGAGTTGAAGCAACACGCATCAGCCCCCCCCCCCCCAAGGTCGCTTCCCACACCTGCTATTGTGCGACATGCAGATCGACCTACAAAAAGAGGACCTGGCCCATCAGCTTGTTGAGCACACTGCTTTAGGCTTGCAGCTGCAGGAAGTCAGGCCTCTTTTCACAGAAAAGCGGCCAACATAAAAAACTAGAAGGAGCAAGACGCCTTCAAATAGCCTGGCCACAGTTCGCTCTCCACAAGTACCCCATGCAGTGCTACAAATGCCAGTGGTCAAACCAGGTAGGGTTATGGGAGTCTCACATAACCAATAACCATGGTTCTGAGCAAATTAAATATAATTCAATAAATAAATAAAAAAAAGCTTAAAGATATGGTATCGTCACTAGTGCGGTCCTACATATGGAGCTCCGTAATCACCAAATTATAAATGTCACTTTAAAGACGGCGGAGGTGTGAAAGACAAGGTGGTGATGGCACTCGATGGCCCTCGTCAGCAGCGGCAAAGGACTAGCACAGGACTGCCCGTGTTTATTCGCCATCGCTTATCGCGTCTCAACCACCTTAACTAACTCAACGCTCGCGTTTCGAATACGAGAGCCAGCGTTATGGCCACAAGACAGTAGCCTGCACCTGTGGTGTGCGCCAGGTTGGTCCATGCCACATCTTAGCAAGGATTGGAAACGTGAAAAGAGAGCAAATTACAACAGGTATCGCACTCTACACGAGATGCACGCTGTACCATCTGTCAGCGAGCATTTTCCCTCCAGGAGACACGAGTGGATTACTAGTGGACTTCAACCACTCAAGTGGGCTCTAGCAGGACTATGAGGACTACGGGGGTGAGGCGTATATAGAGTCGCTCACCGAGTTCAATTTGGTTGTCGCCAACAACGGAAGTGACCTATGACGGGCTGGGAGGAAGGTCGTGCATAGACGTCACAGCTGTGTCTTACACCCTACTACTCAAATCGCTAGGCTGGCGAGTCATACTAGGGGCAACACCAAGTGATCACATGATTATTGACTTTGCCATTGCAGATGACAACGTTCTCTGCAAAGAAACGTGAAAAGCGATTCCACCTAAAAAATGTTAACTTGCCACAATTCTCCTCGGTACTGTCTGCAGCTGACACCAACCCTCATAAGGGAAGCGATCGCAATCAGTCATACCCGCCATCATAGAAACTGCTCAGCCTTTCTATGCAAAACATTAGAAATCTTGATGTTGCAGTCCCTCAAAGGAATTTTTGGCCCCGACCTCACAGGCAGGCAATACGGGTGTATCAAAGGTAGATCTACTCTACACAGGACGTCTTGTCGAAATTCGTAATGCTTCCCTGTTAGCACTGGCTAAGTATGTCGTAGCAGTTCTGACTGATATTTGGGTGGGGGGCTTTTTACGAACTCGGTGGAACTGGTGGCCAGCACTCCTCAATGAGCTTGTAGGGGACCCCCCCCCTCCACCCCTAACTGTATTTGCTCGTCAGAAGTTACTTGACAAACAGAACTGCTACGATCGAATGCAGGCATGTCTCCGTCCAGAGAAAGATTCAGAAGGAGTGCTCACAGGGCGCGGCCCATGTACCAGCATTCTGGAACGCATTCTTCTCAGGAGGCTCATTGAGACTGATAGGGAGCTGTACGCCTACGTGGATGACCTGACTGTGCTTAGAGTTGGTCCGCCGAGTCAAAAATCCACCACGTGCCTCGCACCATCACCCATTGATGCAAGCATGTCAAGATGAAAGTGAGGAAAACTCCCAGCTAGTCCTCTAGGAAGGAAAAGTAAATCTCCAACCCTTATTACGCTTTTGAAGCTGCAGGCTCCTTCATTAAAAGCACGTCAAATATTTAGGAGGTATTTTAATATAGGTGAGCCAAACCTCCTGTCCTTTAAAAGCACTACCATTGCAAGGTTTGCCTCTCTGTGTGCATTTAATAAGGTCATTTGGAGTGTGTGTTACCCTGACCCCCATGTACAAGGCCATCTCTACCTAGGCGAGATTGGCAACTGCCCCGTTATATGGAGTGGCAAAAATCAGTCAATCAAAAGAGTATTGGCCTCCTGTGGATCACCAAGACCTATAAGACTGAATCAATAGAATCTTCAGGTGATCACTGCTCAGTTACCGATTGACTTGACTGTTGAGTGCATGCTTAACAAGTGGAGAGTGAAACGGGAGCTTTCTCTGCTTTGGGCTGAACTTCGTGCGGATCTCACCTCAGGGTGGGAGCTTGCTGCTATCGACGAATGAGCGTTGGAGAAATGGTGAACGAGACGGGAATCCTCGTCAAAGAAACCTGACAGGCACGAGTCTTCCTGAATATCCATGAACGTCTTGGGAGAAAATGAGTAGAGCCAAATCACTGGACAAACAAGTTCCTCACAGGAGATGGCGGCTTCAATGCGCGGTTTCACTTCTTTTCTCTCAAAGAATCCCCACTGTGCACGTCTTGCGCCTCCAGTGCGGGGGAAACAAGAAATCACGGGCTGCTCCAGTATAGTTTCTACAACAGTGAGTGACGGTTGTTGGATGAGCGATCAAACCTACCAGCGTTCACTGCTACTAAACAAGCCTATAACCATTCTGCCGAGTTCATGAAAAATGTGATGGCAAAGAAGCATTGGCACAGTTGATCTTTCCCTTTGAAAATTGCCACCCAAGTAAATAGTTAGATCAGGTGGGAAAGCAGATTGAGAAGTCCACCTAGATGGTACAGGATTCTTCTGTGAGGTACACTTGGTCTCTCTTCGGGGCGACTGGCTAACGACCAAATACCTGCCGTATCTCCACAGGTCTGAGTTCAGTGGATGCTGTAGGGGCTGGCCTCTTGCATATTAGCGAAACCGCGATTTCCATGATTGATATAACCCTCTTCGTGGGGCATCCTAAGGCTGCGGTTGCGATAATAAACCCCTAGTGGTCTCTTAGCCTCTCCACAGCAACTCCGACACAGACCTTCACGCTGGTAGGCCCTGATAACGTCGAGCTATAGCTAGAAGGACAAATTGTGGTGGGGGTCAGTGTGAGAAGGGCGTGAGGGAAATTTTCCCTGTCCCTCAACAATCCCTATAAGCACACTACCGCAGAAGGGATGGTCTGCAGCTTATAGTTGGCTGTGATGCCAGTGTTCACAATTGAACGTGGGGCAGCTCAGATATAAATGAGAGGTGAGCTTCTTCTTAACTTAATAGTAGGATAGCGGTGGTCAATAAGGGGGGCTCGACTACTTTTGTTACTCGCAGAAGGCGAGAGGTGCAGGACATATCTGTATCCAGTCAGATAGTGGACTGGCATGTCTCGGATGAGACATCAATGTCAGATCACTAGATGGTGATGTTTCTGCTGGATTTTCTGATCATGGATTGGAGGACCTATCGAAAACAGATTGGGCTCTAAACAGCTGCACCCTTGCATCGAGTGTGGAAAAATTCAGCTGTGGAAGTGGACTGCTGTGGAGGTAGAGCAGGCAACAGTCAGGATTATTGCTGCTATACAGGAGACGTACACAGCAAGCTCCGAGTTGAAAACCCGGGAATCAAATGTTCCATGGGGGAACAAGGACCTAGGTAGACTCCACGTAAAAACGAGGAGGCTCTTTAATATATCAACAAAGATATCTGGTGATTGGGATGCCTACAGGGCATCCCTCACAGAATAACAAAGCTCTGAGGAGGGCTAAACTGCTATCCTGGCAAAGCTCCTGCAGAGGACCAGAGCACTTGTCCACCATGGCCAAGGTGCAGAAGGTTCGTGCCTAGGAAGAGAGGCCAATTATAAGCCTGAAACTAAAGGCAGGTGGAGCGTACACTGGGAGCAGTGGGAAGATGCTGGAGGAACTGATGGCAGTTCATTTTCCATGGTCTTTCAGCATGCTGCGCCGACTGAGCAGCCCTCAGCAATCAGAGGATGAAGAAAACACTTGCCTGAAGCAGGAAAGTGAGGCGCTGCTGCGTGCCTACAGAGAAATGTTTACACTCTATAAAGTAAAATGGGCAATAGGCTCATTTAAACCCTTCAAAACTCCAGGGGCAGACAGGGCTGCCCCTGTGATATTACAGCATGGCCGGGGGACCCTAGCGCTGTTGTTTGTGAAGGTGTTCAGGGCAAGCTATGTCCTGAGATACATACCCACAATGTGCAGGAAGGCGAAGGTGGTCTTCATACCAATGCAGGGTGGCTCCTCGACCCAGGTGAAGGCATCCTGACCCATTAGTCTCACGTCCTTCCTGCTAAAAGCTATGGAGAACATAGTAGGTCTCGATATAAGGGAAAACTATCAAGCTCGTATACCCATCGGGTCTACCGAGACTGCTCTGAATGACCTGGTGACCCAGCTGGAGAGCTCTTTGGAGGTGGGAGAAAGCGCTTTGTGCTGCTTTCTAGACATTGTTGGGATATTTGACAACACGTCGTAAGCCTTCATCCACGTCGGTACTGTTATATACTCGAAAATATATAAGTCAACTCTGAACACAATTGTTTGACTCCAATGATTACACACGAATACTTAATTCTCTAAAATATTCCAAACGACAAACAGCTGGTTAATATAAACAGGAAGCGGATAGTTACTAATAACTATTGCAGGATACTTCATCTTTCCCCACTTCATTTTTAGTTTAAAAATAGTTCTCGAATTTCGCTGGATCTCTGCTACTCTTGTCTTCTCATCGGTCGATTCTGACGCCATTGGACTGTTCACTTCTCTTGTATCTGCTTTCTGTAGCAGTCGGGCCACAAGAATCGAGTGGGATTTTCTGAAAGAATGACTTATTCCGTTCACACACTTCCTTAATATTGTAGGGATCTGGATCATAAGGAATGGCCAATTTGTTTCGTTTTCTTGCCGTGCCAGTACTGCATCATCCTATTCCAATTCATGGGGTTTCACGTGTCTTTTCTGGACAGCGTATTGTTTCATTTTCTGTTGACTGATTTCTTCATGTGTCACAAGCTCATCGTCTACTTCATCGTTTAGATATTCTCCGGCAATCTAGTAAGTACGATTTGAAATCGTTCCTATAGAGAGCTTTTGCTGGCGACACTCGAGTTGAACTGTATGGTGTATCACGGTATTGCAATAATTACTTCTACCTTCAATTACTGCTGATCGTAAAAATTGAATTGTTCAAGATCACCATGAAGTGCTCTACTCTTCCATTTGCTTCTGGCCAACGGCTAGTGGTCCGCTGGTGCTTTACTTGTAAGGAACGGCAAAATGTTCAAATACGGACCCATTGAAAGGTGGTTCATTATCAGGTCGGATAGTGCTGGGAATACCGAACATTGGAAAAGTTTTGAAGATAAATTTTGTGACAACTTCAGATCTTAAAGATGATAACGATTCAGCGATAAGGGTTCCTGGCGGATGAGGGCGCTGAGTGGCTGCCAGTATACCCCACAGGCTGGAGGGGACAGCCCCATACCACCTGGGTCCTAGAGGTCTCCCAGATCCTCCGCCTGCGGCTACTACGGGATAAACTCCGGTTAGGCTGGCTGGTGCTACCCATGAGGAACCAAGTCTCCCTCACGAGGTGTTTCCAATGCCAAGGGTTTGGGCACAGCAGAGCCAAATGCACCGCCAATCCGTGTGTGGTCGATGTGCCTTGGGCCATGCCACGGAGACCTGCCCAACCCAAGGCTCTGTGTTCTGCGTGAACTGCGCACAGTCCAAGCGACCCACAGACCACCCAGCTATGCGGACACATGCACCAGCTATTTGGCAGTGCTGCAGGCCTCGGTTCACCGTGTGGACTATGGCACTGGTCCAATATCCACACCACCGCGACAACCGGTAGCAGAAGACCTCACAGCACACCAGGAGGAGGAGAGCGCAACTAGCGACCATGTAGCAATGGAATTGTAGATCCAAGCTGCAAGTGGGATGCATGAACGGTGGCAAACGCTCTGCCCCACATAGCTTGCTCCATCATATGGCCCTCTCCTCCCCCTTGCACCTACTCCTCCTGCAGGAAGCCTATGGAGCCCTCTCAGGCCACATCACCCTCCCAGCCACCTACAAAGTACACCCACCCCTGGCACTCACGGCAGTGGTAGTGTGAGGCGATTTACCCTCCCTTCTCCTCCTAGCCTTCTCGTCCCCACACCTCACTGTGAGGGGGCCTGTGGAGTGGGCGATCACATTTTATGCGCTCTCCTTGTACCTCCCCCCACACACCACAGATCCCACACCCACACTGGACCTTTTACAAGAGGCGCCGGTCGCTCTCCACCCTGCCCCCATCCTTATTTCTGGGGGCCTGAATGCGTACCATCCACTATGGGGCTCCCCTGTGCCAACACCCGAGGGCTAGAAGTAGTGGCCCTGGTAAATGCATGCGGCCTACTATTACTAGGCACGCCTCGTAAGCCCACAGGAACTCAGGGCTCATCGTACGTCAACATGGCGTTCTCAACGTCCCCCCTCCTACCAGCCATCAAGTGGGACCAACGGCATGTGGAGGGTGTGGTATGCACTTGTGGGCTAATCTGGGCATTCAAGACACCCATGAGGGTAGCCCGGCCTCGCATGCGGCCCAAACGCCGCCCAGACTTTGCGTCTGCCAACTGAAAGGAGTCCGTGGCCCACATTGAGGAAAGGATAGCGATGGCAGCACTCCTTGATGTGAACAGAGCCTCCGACTCAGTGTGGTGGCCTGCAATGCTCTGTTTGCTGTGCCGCTTCCCACTGCCCCCAAACCTCTACCGGCTCATTGGCAGCTTCCTTGAGGACAGAGTCGCCTCCACAGGTTCTGGCGTCCAGAGGGCAACCCTCGCTGTCACTTCGGGCTGCCCTCAGGGCACAGTGCTATACACAATACTGTGGGCAGTGCTGCTTGACCCCCTGCTCCGCCTCCTTGAAGCCAATGGCTACACACCTGTCGCCTACGTCGATGATGTTGCAATACTCGTGGAGGGGGAGCACCTCGGTCTAATCAAACTCCACCTTCGGCGGGCCATGCGACTGGTCTTGTCCTGGTGCAACCAGGCACGCCTCCGTCTATCCATGGCCAAGACCCAGCTGGTTGTGTTACACGCTGGCCCATCCTTCCCCCCCACTAGTGTGGTGCTGGATGCACGCGAGAGGGCACGGCTTCCTGCAGCGGGAGGGGCCTCACAACTCCTCTCTAGCAGGGTGGAGTACTGCCAGTTTCGCCTCTTCGCACAGGCATGGGCCATCTGGCAGAAAGGCCTGGAGTCATGGTGCCCTGGTGAGTCTAGGTCTAGGGAGACAAGTTCCATCCGGCCCTTGCTCTGTGCGTTTGCCGCGACGCACCTCCACAGGCAGCTGAGGACTGCCTCAGCGTAGAGACGCGCGCCACACCCTCGGACCAATGAGCCGGCAGGCCAACACTGGCCTGGGTCATTTCCCCATTAGATTTGAGCTGCAGAATGGCTTTCTTTTTGTTTGATACTACAGAAATTCCTTCTTTTGATAAAACAAAACCTAAATAAGGTACACTTTCCTGGTTGAATATGCATTTTTCTTGATTTAGTGTAATCCGTCATCCTGCAACCTTTGTAACACAAAATTTAGTGTGCGGTCGTGTTTTTCTACATTCTCAGCAAAAACCAAAATGTCGTCACTGACATTTACACATCCGGGGATATCTGCAATAATTTGTTCAATGGTATTCGAATTGAATGAATCAGGTGCCGAATTTATCCCAAATCTTAATCTTTTATATCTGAATAACCCCATGTAGGTTGCAAATGTTGTGGCACAACGTGACTCGGGCTTACTCCAACTGGTGAAACCCCTTATTCAAGTCTAATTTTCGAAAAATCCGTGGAACCATTAATGAAAGCTGCAATTTCTGGGAATGCTAGAGAATGATGGCGTTTCAGCAGTATGGCCTCGTTTGGCTTCCTCATATCAACACAAACCGTTACACTGCCATCTTTCTATGGTACAATTACCACAGGAGAGACGCAGGACGTTAGTCCTTCTGCCCTTCAATTTTCCATTTTCAATAATTTGTTGATTTCACTTTTTTTCTTTAATCACTTCGTTATTATTGCTTATTTTTAGAACTAATGATACAATGCCCAACTCTCTAGCAATTTCATAGCCCAAAAGTGAATCTCTTTCCTCTACTACCACCACTTTTTCTCCCACAGTAACCCCTTTCACTCTGAAATCACACTTGAATTTGTCCAACAGGATCACCGCCTTACCCTGATAAGCTTTCAAAGAACAGCGAGTTCGTCTCAGAAAAAGAGGATCGCAAAGTTGTCCATAAACAGTTTTAGATGTTATATTCACCGAACATCCAGTATCAATTATGAAATCTACATATTTCGCAAAAATCTTCAGTTTTTTGGTAGGGATTCCCTTGCGTTTAGCCAGATTCAACAAGTTGAGAGATAATTCGCCCTCTGAATCAGCCCCTAGACATTCAGAACTCTCCTCAACAGCTGGATTTACGAAACGAGTTTTAGATCTTCCTTTTTTTAAATTTATTTAGCTTGTCCTTCTGTAATTTTGGACACTTTTTGACAAATGGAAGATGATTGTAACCATTACAAACCTTACAACGATTACCAATTGCTGGACAATTTTCACTCCTTTTGTGAGGAAAAGTTCCCCCACAAATGAAACATAATCGCATAACGTTTTGAACAAAAACAAAACTACGTGCACCCGAAAAATTATTGATTGGAGCTTTAACCATCTCCTCCGATTTACCAAAATCAGATTTTCAGATTTAGTTCCCAATAACATTTGAACCTTAATTTCAAAATCAGTGCCATGGAATTCACATGTTGCAGTCAACTTCCTCAAACGAATGTAATATTCCTTAATAGACTCAGAACGTTCTCTGTAAACTTACTTATAAAAACGAATATCAAATTTAAAGCACGTAACAAATTATACCTGTGTTCACAACCCGAACACCAACCACCGACCTCTTGATGTGAACCGATCTTTACCGACTGCACCAAAATGTTATACACTCGAAAATTCCAAACGAAAAAAAGCTGGTTGCTGTAACCAGGATGTGGATAGTTAATAATAACTATTGTAGAATACTACAGGTATCCCTGGAATATCCAGGTGGAAAGGGGAAGGTTGCTCTCTTGAGGCTGGGGCGATGGTATATTCTCCAGGCGGATCAGTAAGGAGTGGCCTAGTAGATGCAGGCATCTGTGGGCCAGGGATCCAGACAGCGATATCACTGGGTGCGCTGGCGAGACTTTCCCAACCAAGAGCTCTTCGCTGTGACAGTGTGTGTGCAGCAACCTCCTGGGTAGGGTCCTGAAGCAGAAAAGAATATACATTATGTCGGACAGTCAGGCTGCATTTAAGGCCCTGCCTTCCCATACCATCACGTCTGGGATGGGAATGCCTGACTGGCCTGAAGACCTTGGCAATGGAAAACTCATTAACACTGTGTTGGGTGCAAGGTCAAGTAGGAATAGAAGGGAATGAGGAGGCTGATAAACTGGCGAGAAAGCGGTCTGAGCGCGGTACACAGCAGCATTAAGAGCACTGCCCCCTGGTGACCATAACCAGCCGACACTGCTCTGTCCTCAAAGAAACTCATGAGCAGCCGGTAGAGGTTAGCAGGCAAGGCGAATCCTCATAGAGAGCTCAACACGGCAGGCCAGCACACTGGGCCAAGGCCCCTTAGATGTCGAAAAAGGCAGTTAGGACTATCCTGTGGGGGCTTGCTCAGCTTGCTCTTGGAGGCAGTGGGTGGCGTCCTCTGTACTTTTCCCTGGAACACCCCCAAACTGCTACCCATGCAGTCAGGGTATTCACAATACCTGAGCAAGGCAGGTGTTGAACACCTCCTCAAACCACCAGATAATGAAGGGTGGAGTGCGCTGTTATACTATGGCATAGGTAGCCGTGAATCCTTGTGCATTCATGGGTGCCAGCAAATGCAGCGCCTCCCTCACCTGCTGAAAGGTCTGTGCAGGAAGGTCTGCACCCAGGTAAGGAAGCTGAGTAGTCAGCCTGGACACCCAGTCATCGTCAGTATACTAGCCAACATTGTTCGGAGGAAAGGTCTTGACTAAACAAGCCAAGTTGGCCTCCCTGATGGACGGGGGGTCAGGGAGACCACTAATCGGCGTGCCTGGAGGGGGGGGGGAGGCCCAATGGTGCGAGCATGTCAAGCATGTCAGGTGGCTGAGGAAAAAACCCAATTAATCCTCTTGAAAGGAAAATTAAATAGCCAACCTTCAATACGCTTTGGCAGCCTCACGCCCCTTCTTGAAAAGCAAGTCAAGTACTTAGCGGAGAGAATACGTGTAGATGAGAGACGGAGTTGAGCCCGCACCTCCATTCCTTAAAGGCACTACCATCTCAAGTTTCGCCTCACAGCGTGCAATTAGTAAGGCCCTTGGGGTGTATGTTACCCTGACACTATGCTTATGTACAAGGCCATCTATCTAGGTGTGATTGGCAACTGCCACATTGTCTGGGGTAGGGAACTAACAATTAATCAAACGAGAATGTTGGCCCCATTCCAAACATTCTCCTGGGTTCCTGTGGATCACGAACGCTTATAAGACTGTATCGAAAGAGCCCTCCAGGTGATTACTGGATTAACGGTTGACGTGGCCGAAGAGTGCATGGTAGACAAGTGGAGAGTGAAACGCGAGTATTCCCACTCAGGGCTGAACAAATTTAACCGATACGTAAATAAGAAGGGGCTTGGTCGGGTAACTTGAAAAGTCGAGAGAAGGTAAGAAAAATATCTGGTGCGTTGCAACACACAACTTCCCTTAGCTCTACGTCAATTCTCTTTGAACATGGCTAATTCTATTTAATCAATTCATTTATCACTCAGTTAATTCGAACTTGATCAAACAACGCTTAAGGCAGCAGGAAGCGGTAGCGCTTACAGTTCCGGAATTTATTGTGCTGCTCGTACTCATTCCAGGATCATTATTGAGCAATTGGTACCCAGAAAAATAATGAGGCTGTAAAAACGGATTTTTTGAAGGAGGATAGTAATCACTTTTGCAGAGTTATTGGGTAATAACTGTTAGAACTGGTATTAAGCGAAACGGCGGTAGTTGAAATTCAGGAATTTCTGGAGTGACCCCCATGTATCTCATAAGCGTTTTTAAACACTCACCCTTTAGGTATTAGATTGGACTACAATACCATTTTGTTTTACATTATACAAGAGTTCCAGCGGAGTTTATAAGGGAAAAACTGCGGTAAAAACGCTTTTCGTCGAAAAGTTTGATAATTTATTGTGCTGCTCTCGTCATTTTCCCACGAATGGAAATGTTATGGTATCATCGCCTCATTGAGAGCTATCAATATAAAAAATGTAATCAAAATCTTTAGAGCCGTTTTTGAGAAAAAAAATTGGAGTTTAGATTACTATGATAACTATAGTTAACTTTCGGTGGATTTTGCCCATACCCTTATTTTTGCGTCCCATGGTAACCTGCGGGCGAGATATCAAGTTTCAGCTGATTTGGTACGGTTGTTTTCTCTAAAAACCGCGCTAAAATTGAATTCATCGAAAGTTTTGGTAATTTATTGTGCTGCTCTCGTCATTTTCCCACAAATGGGAGTTTTATGGTATAGTTGCCTTATTGAGAGCTATCAACATAAAAAGTTTAATGAAAATCGTTTTAGCCGTTTTTGAGAAAACAAATATTTGGTGTTTTGATCACCAGGATAACTATAGTTAAATTTCGGTGGATTTTGTTCATACCCTTATTTTGGCGTCTCATTGTGACCAGCGGGTGAGACTATTATGTTGAGTTGAGAGATTATGTTAGTCATGGAGGTTGCAGTATGCAAGAGGCCAGCCCCTGCAGCATCCACCCGTTGAGAGCTGTTGCCCATGTGTGACCACACGGAGGTGACCACCTGAGGTTAGCAACTGGGGTATTGCACGTTAGCAACTGGGGTATTGCTAACGACCACATGACTGAGATGACTTATGGTGAGCACAGAGGAAGGTCATGCATAGACGTCACAACCATGTCTCACACCCTGCTACTCAAATTGCAGGGTTGGCGTAACGTAGCAGGTGCAACGCAGAGCGACCACATGGTTAACATCCTCTGCAAGGACTCCAGTGAAAAGTGATTCCGCAAAAAAAATGCTGACTGGCCACAATGTGGGGTACTGGGAGGTTAACTTAGTGCTGCAGACACCGACCTAAAAGTGCCAGCTGCCACGTCCAGGCATGTCTTCGTCCAGAGAGGGATTGAGAAGGGCTCAGTCCTTGGACGAGCACTCTGGAATGCTTTCTTTGAAGGTCATCTCAGGAGACTCAAGGACTCTGACTACGAGCCATACGCCTATGTTGGTGACTTGACTCTGCTGATCTTTGCAGAGTCAGTCCGCCAAGTCGAAGAGAAAACCCATCATGTGCTCCACACTGTCACCCAATGGTGCAAGTATGTCAAGCATGTCAGGTGGCTGAGGAAAAAATCCAGCTAATCATCTTGAAAGGAAAAGTGAATAATCAACCCTCAATACGCTTTGGTAGCTGCAGTCTCCCTCTCTGAAAAGCACTTCAAGTATTTAGGAGTGAATATAGGAGAGAGGTGGGGTTTCAACCAACACCTCCAGTCCCTTAAAGGCACTACCATTGCAAGGTTTGCCTCACTGCGTGCAATTACTAAGGCCACTTGGAGAGTGTGTTACCATGACACTACCCTCATGTATAAGGCCATCTATCTAGGCATGATTGGCTACTCCCCTGTTGTCTGGGGTAGCAAACTAACAGTCAATCAAAAGACAGTATTGGCCCAATCCCGGAGGGCTGCGCTTCTGTTGATCACCAAGGCCTATAAGACTGTATCAACAAAAGCAGTCTGTGCAGATCTTAGTACAGAATGAAAACTTGCCGCTATCGAAGAATGGGCGTTAGAGAAATGGCTAGCGAGGTGGGTCAACGTGGGTTCAATTGGTCGTTTTGTATGAATCCTTCCCCAACATCCGTGAATGTCATTCTAGAAAATGGGTTGAGCCAGACCACTGGACGAGCCAGTTCATCTTGGGACTTCCAGACTTCAATGCGCAACTGGCTAACGACCAATTACCTGCTGTGTCTCCGCAGGTCTGAGTTCGCTGGATGTTGCAGGGGCCGGCCTCTTGCACATAGCGACACTGCAACTTTCATGACTGATATAACCCTCGCCGAGCCCAAAATATTAAGTTTGAGCTGATTAGGTTGAGCCATTTTCTCTAAAAATCGTTCACAGACACTTTTTTCTTCCCCTAAAGTTCCAGGAGAGAAACTTATAAGTAAGGGGTAAAGTAAATAACCATAAGTAAGGGGATGGGGAGGGCGCCCAGACTACCCTACTCTGGGGATAGTGATAGAGGGATGGGGAAGGAAAGAAGGATAATAGGACGCTTGACACGACCCCCATGAGTACGCAGACACACCTGCACCACATGATTCAGCGACTCAAACAGGTTACCATAGGCACAACAGCGAGCATTCAAAACATTACGACCCTGGCTTCTTGTACACCTCATCGCTGTAGGCAGGGGCGCAACACGAACGGCGTGAAAGTGCTGGTAATCCTACCCATGAATGCCTTCTGAACCCCACTCCACCCACGCAAAAGAGTAGGGGAAGTCAGGGCACTGCCTGAGTTCCTGTCTGAACCCAGGAGAACAGCCACAAACTCTGGAGGCTTACTGGACGCGCTGATGGAGTCGCCAAGCCACACCACTGCAGCTGATCCCGGATGATTCCAAGACCAGCCACTGTGTGTGCAACATCCCACCTAGATGCCAGCAAAGCAAGCAGTTGCTTATGGCGCTAGATGGAATACTGATAGAGAGAGATGGAACACTGAGTCCTCCAATCGAGCTGGAGCGTGAATGTTCGCACACAGAATGCTATCTGGGAGGCATTGCCAAGCACATACAGCTGAGAACACAATTCTCAGTTGCCTTTTGACGGTCAACCTCTTGAAAATCAACTATATGTCAGCATTGTCTGCAGAGTCGTGAGATTCTCGACAGTACCATCCACCGGCAAGAATACCTCCCGGACATCGCCAATGACACCAGCCATCTGGAGGGATGTGGCTGGGAGCGCGCATGAGAGGCTCCCAAAACGCCACAAACTCCTGAAGAGTTGGCTGAACATCACTATGCCCTGCACCCTCCAGCATCACAGCCACAACTACACCCGAACACTTCCTCCTGGACTCGCTGGTACTCCACCCGCCTAATCCTTCTGGCTGCCCTACTACCACTTGCAGGGGGCATATTCGAGAAGTACCAGTCCTGCACCATCACACCAGTTTGGTTCTCAACTCTTTTTAAAGTGCAGCGCAGATAATCTACAACCTCAACCACAGAAACACCAGAAAGACCAGAAACAGCCCTCCTTGTCAGACTCGGCAGGTGAGGATTTTCATAACCTTTCACTCTACCAGCCTGCTCAGCCAGCCTCAGAATCGCATTTCTCAAAAGGGACAAGGAGTCTGAGGCTGCTAGGTCTGGCCTGCTAGCTATCTGGGGGCTGCTGACCCACCTCTGCTATGTGAGAGCCTGTCGGAGCCTGGCCTCTATTTGCGGAAGTTTGAGCCTCCACAAGCTGCCTATACTCGTGCTTCTAGCACAGGACTTTAATGGCTGCTACACTAGGCGAGGGGCATCGCTTATAGACATAGCATACTCCTCCCTCACGACCTGCGCCTCAGCAACTGGGATGAGACTCATCTCCTCAGAAACATACCTGTATACAGTCCTTTCGACATTTATCTCTTCATCAGGGTGCTTCTGCCAGAGGTCGGCCCTTAGGCTTTTGGCTTTTCTGAATACCCAGACGCATTACCTGCACCGGCAGTCATCTATCGTGGTGAAGATGGAAGAAAGGTACGAAGAAGAAGAGGAAGAGGATGATGAAGGGGAAGTAGGCCAACGTCACTGTCTGGGGCGACCTTGTGTGCCTCCATCCAAACCCCGGGTACTGAGTGCTGATGGGCAGCCGTGGGCTTTGAGGTTGATTGTCGTTTTGACTCATGGCGAGGGAAGGGCAATGAAGAGGGCGGGGAACCTGTTGGCACCCGTAAATACATGCGCACACAGATCGTTTTCCAAATAGTGTTTTTCGAACAGAACAGGTCCGCAGCTCCGGTTACATAGCTTTCCTTTCTACTTCGTAAACATTTTTACTTTCCTTGGCTTTACGAAGCAGAAAAAAAATATTCGGGAGTTCTCTTCAGATCCCAAAAAAATCATTTGGGAGAATAGTGTGTGTTTTGTATGTCGGTGAACGCGAAATTTAAATCTAGCCTGCAGGTCACCATGGGACGCCAAAATGTGGGTATGAGCAAAATCCACTCAAAACTAACTATAGTTTCCATGGTGATCAAAACACTAAATACATATGTTAGGCTAATGAAGGTTGTGTGATGCGTCGCACCAAATATTTTCTACATGATGTTTGAACAGCGTACCAACCAACCAATATTTCTAATATTGCTTCGTGGGAAGTAGGACATTCCTATAACTTTTCTCGGTCAGGAAACTCGCCCGCAGGACGGAGAGTGACCCGCTATCGGTCCACCTGCTTGACAGGAGGCTATTGCCACGGTGCGGTTCGCACCGCATTGCTCCGTGGGCCGTTGTGACCAACTCACTTAGTTTCCAAAAATCATTAACAACACGCTTCAACGGGCGGTGTGTTAGGTTTCTGCATATCCTACATGGTGTAGTAGGAGTAGGATCTCTTTCAACTTGCAAGTGATCGATGATGAACCAAGTTTTTACTTTCCTTGGCTCTACTAAGTAGAAAGGAAAGTAATGTATGTAATCGGCTAACAATAAAAATTTGCATTTGGTTCAGATCTTTACGTTTCACATCCTACTGAGCCCAAAAACACTATCTGGGAAAATGGGATGTGCGTGGCAGTCAGTCCAACCAAGTACCTATACGGAATTTCAATCACAGCCGTTTCATTTACAGTCCCTAAGAGTCTGTAATGATCCTGAAAGCTCAGGTTGTATGTGGCAGCCGGAATCTTGCACTCACTAGTTATGACGTCTTGTCATTTGTGGGGAGAGGGCAGTGGGCTGATTGCAATCCACCCAGATGTACCTATGGGACAATTACTTGCGATATATAGGAGCTACTTAAGAAATTACTGCCGTTTCAGTTACCATCCATTTCTAAAAGTGTTGACTGGATAACTCTGGAAAAGCGATTATTACCATTCTTAAAAAATCGTGTTTGCAGCCTCATTAATTCGTGTGTGGAGATTGCTCAATAATGGTTAGGGCATGAGAACGAGCAGACTAATAAATTCCGGAACCATAAGTTCTAAAGCTTTCTACTATCGTGATGTGGTGTTTTACCTAGTTAAAATGAGCCGCGTGAAAAATACGTTGAATTAGTTGCAAATTCCATGAAAACTAGTCAATTTATGTAAAGCTAAGGAATGTTGTGCGATTGCACGCACCTGATGTTTTAAAACAAGTTATGCTGCAGGTTTTGCAATTTTAATCATTGGTTATAACACTAACGCGATAGCAACCAACATCCAAGTTGGTTCCAAGTTCAGTGACACTGACCAGTTGTTCGTGTACCAAATCTATTGGGTCAATTACCAAACTATTCATATTCTACTTTATGAAGTGAATTATTTATTTCTATCAGCAACCAAAAACGTTATTTTTAGAAATCTCCGTTTTTATTCGAGGGTGTGGAAGGGACTAGCTGGTGAGGAGGAGGATAGTCAATGGAGAATGAGGATGGTATCCTTGAGTACCACGGGGATTTCTTTGCCATCACTCCGATCTGGATTTGAAGGGAAGCGACCACTAGACTAAATGACGAAGAAGGTGCCCCACCCCGGTCGCCACGACTGTGGAGTGTAGGGTGGCCAGGGACGGGCGAGCAAGACAGAGGGCGATATTAGGGTGATATCGTGTATAGGAGGGGGCGGCTAGAATTAGGTTAGTAGTGCCGCTTCTGTGACGTCAACGTCCCAACCCCCCATTCTACCACTCCAACACAATCCACCCACTCATTATCATCCCCCAATCGGAGCCTAATGCAGAGCGGTACAACTTCCCAGTTCAAAAAAGCTTGGGCTTCGTTCACTGTAATAGTAATACCCCCCCCCCCTTTACATCTCATTCCCTCCACCCCTCATTTACAGACTAAAGAGCTGCTAATAATAAGTTTTATAATAATTAGGTTCCAGTAATCGTTCCGAAAAAGGAGACTAAAGGAACGAATCCCTCAATCCTTGTTGCCGAGGCAAGCACGCTTTTAGAAAAATGTTGGTTCAAAAAACAGTTTGCTGAATGAGCATATCTACTTCCCTGCCTAGAAAGCGGTTGTCAACAATGTCAGCAGTGTCTGCTCCCTACATTAGATAGATAATTCAAATGTTGAGACATAAAGTATACGCTCATAACATCTCACTTACACCGAACCATACTAACAAACACAAGAACTTTTAGTAACACTGCATTAGCAAGAAAAATCGTAAATTACGCGTTAATGGACGTCACATTTCATTCACACACGTCACACATTTCGTCATTCTATACGGGGCATCTCCTCCTGGGGGGCTCCTATGAACTCGGCGAATTATGAATCACTGGGATATTATGCCACCAACAAAGCTGAATAGAAATTTTTTTTTCAGCCGTTTACGTAACTTTCCTTTCTACTTTGTAAAGCCAAGGAAAGTAAAAACGAAAAGTTCCAGCATGAGTGCTTCATAGTAGCACCGATCAACAATTATTATTGGCTGAGCCGGTTTCATCCTTCTTTCTTCAGTTTTCGTATTCGGTCAGAGGAGCACGATGTGAGGCCCAGGAGTATCTGGCAGTCACTATTATACAGAATGAAGCATTGTGCCAATCGTAAATCGTTCGAAAAAACCTGTTAAATCAAACACAAATTTCGGGGAAACCGATTTTGCCTGAGTTAATAATAAATCTATCTCAATTGACACGAACGATTTCAAAAAAACATGTTGGCAGTTTGTAACGCACAACTATTTACGCAGGCTGTTTATAAGGGTTATGGAGATAACTCGGGTTCCGGTCAATAGCCTTCTTACTTGAGTGGAACACCGTATCACGGGAACGCATGTCAAGCTGTTCAATAAATTTGGCTACACCAAAGGGCAGCAGGGATCGTTTTGCGGTCAACAGCGTGCTCCATAACTCATTAATGTTGTGGAATACGAAAGACAGTTGCTAAACCAACAGCTGGGAGACACCACTGCGGTGGGGATACAGCCTTTCCTGTCTAGAAAACCCTTAGCTGCTTTAAATACTTTCGCTTTATGCTTGAAGCCTGTCAGCTCACGATATTCACCGACTACAAACTGCTGGTGTATGGTTTTGATCCGGGAACTGACAAAGCGGCGCCTCGTCAGTTAGGACACCTTGATTTCATCAGCAAATTTAAGACTGATAGCACACAAGTGCCGGAGTTGATAATGTGCTTGCTGACTGTCTCTCTAGTCTTCCCCTTCTCTAATGGAGAAAATGTGTCTGTGTGTTGTAGCCAAGGAGAATGGAAGAGAGGGCCACATGGTCACAATTCTCCCTGGTCAATAAATAAATTCATTCATTTATTCTCTTAAAGTCCAGAACGTGACTCTAGATGATGGGACAACTCTCACCTGCGATTCTTCAATGGCATAGTTACGCCCTTTTGTACCTCCATACATAATGTGGCTCGCCCAGGAACCTCGGCATTAATTAAATTCGTTCAGGCTCGGTTTTGTTGCGCTTCCCTCAAAAAGGACGTTACAATTCGGGCAAAAACGTGTATTCCATGCCCTAGGGCCAGAAACTACCCAGCCGCCAGAGGCCCCACTTTTACTCATAAATGTTGATATTGTTGGGCAAGTGAAGGTTAGCCAAGAATATCGTCACATATTGACGATTATTGACCTGTTTTTGAGATGGCCAGAAGCCACCCCTCACCTACATCTGGCACTGTGGCCTTTACCCTTCTGTTTCCATGCATGCAGCATTGGGGTCTCAAAATGCCTCGCAACTGACCGCAGCAAGCAAATCCTTAGGTGTAGTTCACCTAAATACCACTCAGCTGCAAATGCTGGCATAGAACGTAGACTTATGAATTTGAAATAACCATTGAAGGCTCGAATGACAGAGGATTGAGTTCCCAAGCGCTTCTTGATCTTTGCACCTACGATATCCGAGATACGAATGCGACTGCGGCTGAATTAGTTTACGGAAAACCGATTCGCCTACCAGCCGACGTCTACGACAATTCCTTCGCTTCTTGCATTCCACTCACACTTGAGCATCAACGTGGTAACACAAGGAATCTTCGACCAGTCCTGTTCAGACACCATAGCAGCTCTTCAGTTTATGTCCACCTTGACCTCATGACATCGACCCACGTCTTAATTGGACAGGATTCCTTTCGACACACACGAATTTCACTTTTTCATAACTTACTTTTCCGATTTGTGTCCACGTTTTTTGTAACTCAATTTTCTACGAATTGTAAGTTCTGCTAAAGTGGATGTATCTCGCTTCTCCACGTAAAATCTCCCAAGACTTCGCCATAATTGGAATTTGGTCAACAGCCAAAAGAGAGTCATTTTGTCCACAATGCAGCTTCAGGGGTTTTTGACTATTCTTGTTGCTGTGGACTAATAACGTGAATAATGGTCATAACACGCAACGATAAACTCGATAAACGTTTTGATAATACTGACTAGAATAGAATAAAACTGAAACTTGGAGATTCAACGCAGATCACTAGGAAACGAATAAACAATCCCAGTATCCATAGTGAACTGACAATGTATGACACAATAGTCCTCCCTTGCTTAGGTTGAAACCTCATAGTCTTCAAGATATGACGGTGGTCGACGAATTCGGTTTGAACGTCGAAGACTTGCGGTAACCTGCTCGGGCTCCTCATCCTGAGCTGGCAGAGTAGATAGTTCGGTTGGTTGCTGCGGGACACAAATAGGTATAGGGTGCTGAATGTTGGTGTGTTCCGGTGGGTATTGTAGGGGTTGATTGTTTTGATCTGGGGCAAACGTGACGCGTACTGGTTTGGTGTTAAAAGGGCTTAATTGATCGATGTGTCGTTATATATGTGGTTGTTGTCCAATTTAACAGAGTAATGGAGCTGTCCAAACTTGGAGAAAACAATACCTGGTTCCCATTGTAGCTTGTTGTTGTGAAAATAGCGAGCCTGAACCCTGTCACCAACTGAGAGCTGTGTGGCTGACTCCACTTCAAATTTTACTGGTTGTCCATTGATATTAACCATGACAAAATAGCGGTCACAATTTTGAGAGGATTCAAAATTATGGTTGATGTCCACAATGTGAATAACTCCATATCCGTGGACTGAGTCAGAGGTTGCAGCTTGAGTTTGTTCTTGAATCTGGTGGGTGGAGCGAGAATTTGATGTCTGGTTGGGTAATGTCACGCAAACCATGGCCACATGACCAGTGCGATTGCAAGCAGAACATTTTAATTTTAATTTTTCAGGCCGGCAGTCTTTTGCTATATGGTTACCTTTTCCACATCTCAAACAAACTCAGTCAAGGCCTAGAGCAGAATAATCAATTTTGGGCCTTTGTCTTGATTGCGATCGATGACGTGGACCTGGTTGTTTCTTTTTGCTTTGATTAGTGTTATTAGTCCGTGATGTTATTTTGTTGGTATCAGTGGTGTGGTTGGTTTAAGAGCCAGTACTCGTGAGTCGATTTTGGAAGTTTCCAACGCTATGGCGTCCGTCGCTATTTCGGTGAAAACGGTTTTTTTCGATTGGAGGACGTTTTCTCGAATTGCGGCCGAATTGAGACCCCTAACGAATTGGGCCCGGAGAAATATGTCAGCGATCGAAGCCTTGCAATCACAGGGAGATATAAAATTACAATCTCCTATTTCAGAACGAAGAGAAGTCACAAATTCTGCAATCGTTTGATTGTCCCGCTGGTAAATTGACAGGAATTTGTGTTGAGCAACGAGTTCGTTTCTTGGGGGGGGGGGGGATAGATTGGCTTCGAGCAGAGCCATTAGTTCCGGGTAAGTATGCTGTGTTGGAGTCTTGGGAGAGCCCAATGCAGCCATCATGTCAAAGTATTTGGCCCCTACCAAGTTTAACAATAAGCGCGCGCAATAAGCCTGGTCTCCAGATATTGATTTCATCTCGAGATAATTTTCGAATCATTGCTTGTATATTTTGAATGATTCCTTGGAGAAGTCAAATGTTTCGAAATTTGGTACGAAAGCTGTATTTGTATTTGAGTTTGACGATGAGCTGGTTGTCGAAGGCGAAGTTCTCGTTGATTGGAGTACACGAATAATTTTGTCATAAGAATGTTCTGGTGTTCCAAAAAGGCTCTGAATTGAGTTGCGTCCATGATATTTGATTATTGAACAGAGAAGAGAACTGATAATTACCGTAAATGGTTGTGATGCAAAAACGTGTTCGCTTGGGATTCCCGTGCGAGTAGAACAGCAATTGATTTCGTCGGTGGAAAACGAAAAAAGGTTTTACCTCGTCGCCAATTTGTTGTGGACTAATAACGTGAATAATGATTATAACACGCAACGATAAACTCGATAAACGTTTTGATAATACTGACTAGAATAGAATAGAACTGAAACTTGGAGATTCAACGCAGATCACTAGGAAACGAATAAACAATCCCAGTATCCATAGTGAACTGACAATGTCTGACACAATATTTGTTAAGATCAGGAACGCTATGGAGAACTTCACACTTGCTATGTATTAAAATAGAAGAGGTTTAGAAAGCGAAGTGTACACGGCAACTAAAGGCTGCGTTTATAGTGTCGACTGTCGTCAAACGACAAAGTTCCAAAATTGTTTTTGAGTGGACTTTTGATTTACATTATCCCGATGGTTCAATGTAAACTAATTTACAATTATTTTGTGAATTCCACTTTATTTTTTTAATAACTGTAGAAACTATCCAAATCACTGTCAACATCAGATGGTTGGAAAGTCACCTATCAATTGTGTACCACGCTCAAAACGAGCTTCTCGATTGCTAAAAGCAAAGTTTGTTGTAATGTGGATGGAGAGCAATACATTATAGTGATCATGGGTAATGATTTTAGTGCCCTGTGATGGCATTTATTTGAAAATGTAAATTTAGGTCTTGGCTCTAATGAATGAGAAGTATGAAACACAGGACTGGTCAACTTTAGGACGAGTAAACCCTATAGTTGCGCCTTTGGAGGTATTTTGTTAAAGGAAAGTGGTGGAAGATGAAATGGATAAGTTTCGTAACCGCAACAGCGTCTTCTGCGCTCTTCTACAGCCAATGCCAACTGCCCAAGTTGCGAAACGCGTGTTGGTCTTGAACCGAGTCTTAAGAGCTGCTGAGGATCTTGACTTGGAATTGTCTGATCCTCGACCTACGAGTTCTCGCTTCTTTCTCGTGCTTACATTAGTTTACCTCTGCTCTAATTCTAATGCAGTACACTCTACGGTTTTCTTTTGCACGTCAAGTATCTTCTCTCTCTGATCTTGACCACCGCTTATGCTTCGAATGCAGTAGAAACTAAACAACAAGTAATAAAATGTAAGGCTCTTCATTCCCAATAGATAATACATCAACAGCACAAACCTAATTCATACCTTTACTATGGTAATAATGATTGAACAAAATCGATAAAATTGATGCAGAAGGCTTTTAACGATCCATTCTCACGTTAGATAAAGGCCTCAACCACAGGCTTCGGAGCCTTTTGGTGTTCTTGACTGTTGGTGTTTAGTCAATTATACCACGTATTCAGTAGCGAGGTTTTAATTCCCCCTCATAATCATGCTAGTTGGCGTAGTTGATTAATATTAGTAGAGACCACGCTGTACGTTCATATTGTTTTATTAATTTATTAGATACAAGCAGATTGAGCGTAATTTAGTTCCACGTTTAGCTTAGAATGCGAGAAGAAATACCTTATTGTCTTTTATCTATTATATGGCACAATTATTATGAAGGAGAATTAACACTCCAAAATTTCGACTCTGAAAATGTGTTGATATTGAATAAACCTTAACGCATGAATCCCTCAATTATATATTGTTTTAACAGTCAAGTATATATAGGGTATATACATGGGTGTGTGTGTTTGTGTTAATTTGTTAGTTCAAAGTTCATTAGTTGAACATTTATTTTCCACTTTTATGGTGTAATTGCAGTATCTTCATTGGCTGAAAACCAGTGAAAAATGCACAAACATTATGCTTCATTTAAGATCAACAAAGGTTGAGGGAGGGAGTTCTTTTCATATTAAAAAAAAACGAAAGAAATATGAACTTCATAGGGAATCAACTATATTCTAGAGAAGGATATTTTTAAAAAACCTCCGAAATGAATAGATTTTTTGTCGTTCAGCCATCATTAGTTATCAACGCTTTACTGAGGAACCGGCAAAATAATCAGGAATGACTGGGTATTGCGTATAGGTTGGGGGAGGGGAGTTTCCGGTGGCGGTGGAGTGATGAAGGGGGATAGGAGAGACTCAGCGGCGGTCTGAAGAGGGGGAGCGCGGCCGGCAGAACGCGGTGGGGGGGAAGTTGCAAAGCTTGCAGACCAGTATGCATTTCCCCGATGCGACGGTTGCGTCAAGTGACGTCATTGGAGCTGGGGGCACCTTTAAACAGATAGCAGTCGCAGTCCTGGGTCAGCGGGGGGGGAGGGCTCGTCGCCAGTGTTGTTTGTGATGAATTCGCCCTCGATCAATTTCGAAGAAGAGAACAGGAGAGCAGCGCGCCGCCAGCTCGCAAGGTGGGCGAAAATTATGCTGCAAATTGTTGGTGAGTATTCACTTTACCGCTTACCAATAAAAACCTCCTCCATCCATCATCGCTACTCATCGGCCAATTAAATTCGTTGCAGTTGTTCAGTTACCAAATTGTTGATCAGTCGAACGCGATCTTGTCCATAGTAAACCGAACCGTCACCTTGGAAACCGAAAAATCCTTCCGCATGCCCCTTCTTTCCCACACTGGTATCGTTATCACGATTTCCCTCTTACGTTCGATAACGTTGTGATTTTGTCAGTTTCGTTACGAATGTGGTGAAAATTCGAAACACTTTTTTCCTTTCTCTTTTATATAGTTGTCGTTGTTCCCTCCTTCGACTCATTTTAGCGAGAGCCCCCTCAGCACGGCTAGTCACCTCTCAGTCTTGCCAACTCCCTGCCGCCCGTCCCGGCTGCTCAGTCTGGCCAGCCCTGACCCGCGCAACAAAATACGGGTTCTCATTTCTTTCCGTCACAGCTATTCGCTTGATGCTCTCCACTCCCCACCGCCTCGTTTACCCATCACTCAACCATGTTCCTATTTAACATTTTTCATCGTGGTAGTTTTCGTAATAGTTATTTCCTGATTTCATTTCCGTTGCCCCTCGGGATTAGAAAGTATTGTAATTGGAAAACATAATCACGATTTTGTTCACGATCTTCTCATTTTTAGACCTTCTGTGTGAAAAACTAATCCTCAGTCTGCATTGAGCTCGATTATACAATTTTTATTATTATTTGACGGAAAAATAGTCGTGGGATTTCAATTCAAGTAATCAATCGGATTTCAGGGGGCAAATTTTCGAGCACTACTCACTCTGTACGCTCTACTCGAACTATCCAATTCTAGTAAAAAAAGAAGATAGGAAAATACTTTTGCGTTTTCTGACGTTTACTTAATCTTACCTCGGCAGATATTGTTTTTGTAGAACTTTTCTGAACCGGAAAGGCAAGTGAACTATTTTAATAGCCCGACAAAAGTTTATCAGATGTTTTGTCAGCCTGCGTGTCGGCGAAGTACTCCTTGAACTTGAACTGATCGCACCCTTTCTTTTTTCCGTTTTCTGTGTTATTTTTATTCGAGTTAAGTAACTCTAGCGTAGTTTTCTGCGAGTGTCCGAACTGTGTGAATAAGTTAGTCGTCCAGCACTCTGGGGGCCGCCAAGTACGCCACTTCGTCAGTTTTCTTGTTTATCGCTGTATCTTTGTGTTTTTTATCGCTAGTATTTCTTTTATTTCTAACTTGAAAATTGTGAAACAAACACGATAATCTTCAAAAATATATATCTTGCCACGCAAACTATCACACGAAAACTAAAGATGATAATAGACTAGACTTACATTCCAAGTTTGTGTATGGGAAATCGTGTGAAATGATCCAGACTACTGTTCCAACTACACACCATAGAACTAAACAATTTGCAACTAGACTCATTCAAAATTTTAGATTACGTCAGTCACAAATTTTACATAACAAAAAGAAGCGATGCATCTATTCATAATATATTCAATATCGTAGCATGAACAGCATTTCTACTCAGTTTCTCTAGCAGTTTAACATTTAAAAATCCAGAGGCGTATTGACCCCACACGAACCCTGGGAAAACCCAACTCCTAACACGATATGTACGTATTATGTTCCCGTAGTTTGCCTCGCTTTCTGCGGAAAATGTTTATTAATCCCATTGCAGATTCCCCCTTTCTTGAATAGATGCTCCTCCTCAATTCAACTCTCTTCCTGTTTGTTGAAATTCTCTCCGTCCCATCAGAAAAACTATTCCTCCCTCTACTGATGTCGCACATTTAACCCCTTCAACAATGCTTTAAGTGGGAGTCACTGTGCCAGAAAGTAGGAATCGGCCATAAAACTGGTGAATTGTTATCTTTACCAACACCGCCTATTTCCGAGTGCACGGCCTTTTTCTCCAGTTGGAGCATGTGTCTATCAAAACCAATTGTCGCTATAAAATAGTTAAATAACATTGGGCTTTCTCATGAACCACTGGGAGTTTAACATGTTTGGACTGGGCATGGTTCTCATAATTTGTGACAACACGTAAGGGGTTTGCAAAACTTGGTTGGTCGTACGCATACCCGATTCTGTTATTCTCGTACTATGCAGAGACATATATGGAAGCGGAGTTGACTAGTGCACCAAATTGACAAGTAATGCCAGTCAACCTTACTGTCTCTAAATTACTGGAAATGTTGAGCGTTGGTTACTAAGCTAAGAGAGCATGGATAAATCTAGAAATGGTTGAACGAACAGTGCGGGCTCCCCATTTTACTTTCCGCTACCCAGTGGGTAAAGAAAGTATAGTGATTTTGTCAAAAAGTTAGATTTTGTCAAGATCTTCATGTTTTGAGGCCTTCTGAGTCCGAAAAACCTAATTTACGCTCGTGGTCTGTGGGTGTGTGTGTGTGTGACTAAAAGAGACAGCCGGGTGGGCCCAGCCGGAATGACAACCTCACCTCTACGAGGACCCGCAGGATTACACCCAACGAGGTTTAACTGTGGCTGGGCGTCACAGTGTACTCTGACGCCACACTGTGCTCACCCTGCAGTTGGGGGTCCAGAATTCCACTGCCGTACTCCCTGCGTGTTTGTATGAGCCGGTCCCCGGAGACGATCCCCTATATAGATAGGGCCAGGGAGAATGGGGAGGGAGAAAAACCCGGTTTGAGCCATCCTGGGGCGGCTGATAGCGTGTGTCCCACTCACCACATCACCAGTGGATGAGGGCTAACTCTGTGCAGCAGCCAAAAAATCCCTCATGCGTCTTAGTCCCGTGGTTGGTCAGACTGGCAGCTGCGGCGCATGTAAAGCCAGCCTCCCTTTGACCCTCAACGGAACAGCGGAACAGCAACAGCGAAATGGGCGAGAATCAATATGCATAAGGGGGCGCTTCCAGGACACTGCTTCCAGCACCTCTCACTCATACAACAAACACACACAACAAATGAACTCACAAAGGTACACTACGCCAGTCAGCCCCCCCCCCCCGCATCGCCCCACCATTTGTATAACCCATGACCCATGACAAAGTCAGTTAAAACATCAGCAGGTAATAAAAACACCACCTGCGCCTCTTCCACAGGCTCACCAAGCTCGACCCCCTTCAGACAATGAGCAACCTACTTGTTGTCCAAGCAAACAAGGGTGGAAAGAACCAGGCAAAGCGCCTTCACCTCCCCCTTCAACCCTTAGAGCCTGGGCGACCTGGCTCCTACAAGTAGTGGACACTCAGTGGACCCTAATCTGTCAGATATGAAACAGATTTGTGCTTATGTACAAATTACCCATGGCTCGCTGGCGCGAATGAGGGTCAATGAGACGGGATCGATGAGTGACCCACTGCCTCTCCGAAATCTCAAAGCTAGCCATCAAAGCAAGTGCCCCTCCAATGACATCGTCCCCTGCCATTACCCTACTGCGGGAAACTGTGGCGGCTGTCGTGAGGGAAGAGCTACGTAGGGCAATTGCCCAGCATCCTGTACAGCCAGTACCACCAGCCCCCCAAGTTCAAGGAGCTCTTCTGAGCCAGAGGAGTACCCCAGGCCCCTCATACGCAGCAGTAGCCACTACTGAGCCCTCCTTCCTCCCTCAAAGAGCAGAGGTCGAATGGCAACCAGCCAGGCCTGGAAGCGCAGGGCAAAAAAGAAAAAGGACCCAAAAAAGCAGGACGTACAGGCTACTCGCCACCACCCAAAAACAAGGGCAAAAATAAAAAGGCTCCACCACTTACCAAACTCCTCCATAAAAACCCACGACAAAACGAGGTAGTGGTAAGGCTTATGTGTGAGGAAGGAGAGGCTGGTCCCCCCTCCCCCTGATGCAATGGAAGCGCCGCTGCAGTGGGTCCCTGCTATGAACCTCCAAGCACTAAGCGTCCCAGTGCTTGACATCTGCAACACAGTGGAAGGTGGTGCTGTCATCGTGACAGAAACTCCGGAAATGGTCAAGGCGCTTACGATCCCTATTTCCACGGAGGATTAGTTGAAGCTATAATCATCAGCCCCCCTGGGTCACTTCCCTTGCCTGCTATTGTGCCATGTGCCGGCAGACTGACAAGAAGACGACCTGGCCCAACAAATTGTTGAGCACAACCCTGCGTTAGGCTTGCAGCCGCCGGACGTCAGGCCCCTTTTCACAAGAAAAAAGGAGTAGACAGAAGGATTGGGTGTCACCCGGCCTACACGAAGAAATAGAAGGGGCTAGGCACCTGTGGTGTGCGCCTGGTGCCCACGTCACATGTGAGCAAGGAATGCAAACGTGTGGCTCCCCTCAAGTGTGCCAATTGCGTCAAACGCAAATTACAACTGGTTCGCTGTCGAGGTCTGAACTATGAATAGGTTAAAAACAGTTCAAATCCTTCAGCACAACACAAATAAGAGTTCCTTGGTTATGGCTGAGTTGCTGCAAAGTGCACTCAAAAGATGGTGCTGTGCTCTCGTCGTACAGGAACCATACATAGGATCCAAAACTCTTGGTCTGGGATCGCAGGCGCGAGTGGAGTCATTTTGGACAACAGTCGACCTTGGCAGGGCCCTTACGACCTTAAAGCCCAACAATATTCTGGGCCAGTTAGAATAGAAAGCAATATGCTAAGGAAGGCTAAGCGGACACTCTCCAGCGGCCATCTTAATTTATTTAATGACTGTCTGCAGGTCAGACAGTTCCCCACTCAGTGGAAGTCTGCGCGTGTTGTCACTCTTCAAAAGGGGAGCGATCGCAATCAGTCAGACCGGCGATCATGGAGACCGCTCAACCTTCTTTCCTTATTAGGCAAAACACTAGAAATCTTGATGTTGCAGTCCCTCGAAGGAGTGTTTGGCCGCAACCTCACAGGCAGGCAATACAGGTGTACCAAAGGAAGGTCCACGAAGGTCCTGTCATTGTCGAAATTCGGTGTGTTTCCCTGCTGGCACTGGCTAAGTACGTCGTAGCAGTTCTAATTGATATCCGGGGAGCGTTTGACAACCTTTGGTGCCCCCCCCCCCGTAAACTTTAAGGTAGGGGAATCCCTCGCAACCTGTACTCCCTCGTCAAAAGTTACCTGAGACAGAACTGCTACGATCGAATGCAGGCATGTCTCCGTCCAAAGAAAGATTGAGTTGGGGTGCCCACATGTCTCGGTCCTTGGACCAATACTCTGGAATGCCTTCTTCGAAGGCCTTTCAGGAGGCTCATACAGGCTGACTTTGAGCCAACGCCTATGTGGATGATTTGACTGTGCTGATCTTTGCTGTGCCAGTCGGCCAAATCGAAGAAAAAACCCGTCATATGCTCCGCGTCATCACCCAATGGTGCGAGCATGTCAAGATGCAGGTGGCTGCGGAAAAAACACAGTTAATCCTCTTGAAAGGGAAAGTGACTAACCCATCCTCAATATGCTTTGGCGGCCTTAGGCCAACACCTCCAGTGCCTTAAAGGCTCCTAAACTTTTTTTAGAGGTTAGCCTCACTGTGTGCAATTACTGAGGCCACTTGGGGTGTGTGTTACCATGACACTATCCTCATGAATAAGGCCATCTATCTAGGCGTTTTTGGCTACTGCCCCGTTGTCTGAAGAAACAAACTAACAGTGAATCAGAAGAGAATATTCGCCCAATCCCAGAGAGCTACGCTCCTGTGGATCACCAAGGCCTACAAGATTATCAACAGAAGCACTCCAGGTGATCACTGGTCACTTACCAGTCGAGTTCGACGTTGAGTGCATGGTTGACAAGTGGAGAGTGAAACGTCAGCTTTCCCCGCTTTGGGCTGAACTCTATGCGGATCTCACTACAGAACAGAAACTTGCTGCTATCAGCGAATGAGCATTAGAGAAATGGCAAGCGAGATGGGATTCCTCATCAAAGGGACGTTCTTCACCAACATCCGTGAACGTCTTTTAAGAAAATGGGTTGAGCCAAACCTCTAGAGGAGCCAGTTCCTCACTGGACATGGTGACCTCAATGCATGGCTCCCCTTCTTTTCTCTCACAGATCCTCCGTCATGCACGTCTTGCGCCTCCAGTGTGGAGGAAACAAGAATCCACGTGCTGCTCCACTGTAGTTTCTACAACAGTGAGCGATGGTTGTTAGGAGGGCATACGAACTTAGCAGCATTGACTGCTACAAACCTGCCTATAACCATTTTGCCGAGTTTGCTAAGAAGGTGATGGCTAAGAAACGTGGTCTTAGTTGATCTGTCCTTTTGAAACTTGTCACCCAAGTGAATAGGTAGATCAGGTAGGAAACCAGATTAAGAACCCCTCCCAGATCGAACGGGATTCCTCAGGTGGTCACTTCAGCGTGGTAACACAGGGGCAACATTTCTCTACAGGGAGACTGGCTAACCACCAAATACTTGCTGTACCTGCGCAGGTCTGAGTACGGTGGATGCTGCTGAGGCTTTCATGGCTGATATAACCACATCGAGGGTTTAGGAACAGTCATCAAATAAGGAAACAGACTTGTAAAGGTAATGGGCTGCAGTCGTCGTGTCTTGGTTAGACCAGATGGCCCTAGCGATCAAAAACCTGGTGGGTGATGGTAACACCCTGAAGGAGTACACGTCTCCTTTTAGTGGACCTGTATGCAGGGGCCCCTGGTTTCCTTTTTGGGTCAGCAACTGGTGCTCCAGCAAACGAGGGAGGACCCTTGTAATGGGTTCCTCTACCTCTTCATTGCCTTCTCCACCATTAGCCAATACCATGATCAGCCCCATGGCCCCCTTCTGTCGATTAGCACCTGGGGTTTTCGGGGAAGCACACAGGGTCGCCCCAGACAGGTGTAGGAAGGAAGGTGGCTTCCTCCACTATCCTCTTCCTCTATTTCCTTTTCCCCTTTCTCCATCTCCACCACGATAGATGACTGTCAGTGTCAGTACTGGGGCCGGGCATTTTGAAATGTCAAGGGTGTAAGGTCCGAATCTGGCAGAAGCATCCTGTCGAATGGAATGGAGAGATAAATGTTGATAGCACTGTATGGAGGTATGCTCCTGAGGTGATGAGTCACATCACGGTTGCTGAGACGTACATGGCGTGGGAGGTGGTACCCCATGAAATAAAGAAGCAACTACAAATGGTTGCCTTGAATATTGCTAAGGCTATTGACACGGTAAGCCACCAGGCCTGGATCGAATGCCTCCGTGGTGGGACCTGATCGACTAATCGATTATGTAATCTCATGCTACTGAGGGAGTGTGACTACCTTGTAGGTTGGAGCAGAGATGTCTAGGGACTAGGCAATAATGCGGAGACCACTGTCTCCTAAACTGTTTCATCTTGGGGTTGATCCTGCTTGGGTAAGCAGCCTCAAAAAGTAGGGTTTGATCTCTTCCCAGGTGTGCGGCTGGCGCTCTAGCCTTCATGGATGATGTCGTCCTCCCCACACGTAGGCAGAGCTTGCAGATCCTCCTAAATCTCTTTATAAGGCAGTTAGTCATGTGTGGAATGGGGGAAAATCCTGAGGAGTGCAGCTCGATCTCCTAGTCCTGTCAAGCTTACGGCATGAAGGTTGTGGATGCGAGGTTTGTCATTTGCTACGCCTCCTTCACTCCTTCAGACGTACTGTGATTGATACTGGTGGTAAACCTCCTCAATAAGTAAGGTTTGATCTCGCTCACAGCGTGCATGAGGGGGCATCAGCCTTTTCTGTTCATCCTTGCAGGTACCCAGCGGGGCTTGCTGATCTGTTGGTACATAGTTTGTAAGGCATTTAGAACATAGAAGCGAGGTTCAGAGTCCATGGTACCGTTTTATAGAATTGACAACATGGAGGTCGTGGATGTGGGTTCGTCATTGGCGAATCCGGCGTCCTCAAAGTGTGACAGCGGTACCTTGGGATCAAGTTTCTTCGTGCAACTTACTCAGCTGGAATCTGCGTGAACCTTGGAGGGTGTCTTTCTATCATGCAGCATCTTGTTATCCTCCTTTCTTTCCCTGTTCCAGTTATTCTATCCCAAGAACCCGCGTAGGGTAGTGCCCTCACCATTTCCTAAATTATTTTTTATTTAGTTTCTCCTTTTTAGATTAGCGCGAGGGGGGATAGAAGTGTATGTGTGTGTCTGTAGTTCAAATTGAATCGAACGGCTGAACTAATTGACCTGTTTTTTTTTGTTCATGATTTTTTGTAGACGCACAAATAAGGTTATGCGGGCGATTTCTATCGATCGGAGAGGGTGGGGGACCAAGATTTACCAAAAGCTACGGCTATAACCATTTTGATTAAATTTTTAAAGTATCTTGTGCTGGTTATTACCTAACTTTTCTTCTACATAAATATTTCCATGAAAATTAGGTGCATGGTGCCTTTGAAACAAAAATAGGTTTTTTACGCTTTTGGCAAAATGTCTTCAACGGTTTTCAACAAACCCACATGATGTTTTAAAATAGTTGATACCCGTACATTCTTTTCAATAAATGTTCCTCTGACAGTCCATTGAATAGAGATAAAAATCAGAATGTGTCGGCAATAATGTTTTTTGTACATTTTTGTAATTTCTGTAGAAACTGCTTTGCTGGATTTGGGCACTCATATGGAGTGCCTTCTAGTTTATAATTTTTTTTTGTATCAATCTGTTGAACGAAGATATGAGCTGTGATTGCTCGGAAAAGGAGTAAATAGCTCAATTAATGGTCAACAGTCGAATTTTAATTTACCATTTTCCCAATACTCTCAAAGATGGCTCTAATGGTTTCAATAAAACTTACGGAGTACTCTAAACTAACTACTTATTGTTTTTCATGAATGTTGCCGTAGAAACGTGTTGAACGAAGATACAGTGCCTATATACCGGTGCCCAGTCTTTGAATTTACGCGGATTGAGGAAAATTGTGTGTGGCTATCCACCAGATATTTGTTTTTTCAAAACCCAAACTAAATACACCAAAACAATGAAGTGATGAGGTCCTCAGACTACTACACTACTCTGGGAGTAGTGGAAGGACTACCCCTACGATGTTAATGTTGCAATGCATGCATTTTCCTGCTCCACGCATAACACCCAGAGTTGGTCAGTGCTGTGACTTACAATTTGTCTGTACTCACTCTTTCAGCTTATACCATTGCCATTCGACGCCATCGTGTGCTAACCACAGGGCTTTTAGAACCTGGACTTACAGGATTCGCTTCCGTCCATCTTTGGTGTTCGTGTTCAGGAGTGCTACCTGACAATCTCCTAAAACCCTGGATGGAAATGGGAGCTACGTTCACAATGTATTGATCGTGCGTCTCATACTTAGAGAAGGAAAACATGTGGTTGAGTGCCCGCTTTCCCCTGACTGGCTAATTCACAAATTAGACGCACTAGTGAGAACAAATTTCAATCACCTTGATAGTCATTAAAAGGGGTTTGTATCCCTTCATTGTTATCTTTCAGACAGTGTGGCAGCTGTGTTGTAGAAGTTACCTTCCTACGTGTTACCTTCACCTAAAACAGAGCCATCTTACATCAACTAAATAAAGGAACCAATTCATGATTTAGCTACATTCAGCGCTAATTTAAAATAAAATATCTGGTGCGACGCACTACACAGCTTTCCTGGTATTCAGTAGGTATTGGTGCTCTACCGGCTAATCTGATGAGCATGTCTTAAAATCTCACTGAACCATCCTAGTAGAACGTATCGTAAGGCAACCTCAAAAGCCAGCTGTCAATCCGTTCGAGGATTAATTGGCGGTGAGCTTTGTCGTATCTCCCAACAACGGCAGTTCTCCAATTCACGACCCTCACACAATTTGTTTTATTTCGAGCAATTAAGGTAGGCCACTTGTGGTGTGCACTACCGATACACCGCCATCTACTCAGGCGTGAATGGCTAATGCCCTTTGTTTGGTGGTAGCAAGGTTATGACCAAGGATATTACTGTACCCCTACGAGAGAAATCTTGCTACTGCAGTCCCTCGAAGGAGACTTTGGCTGCAACCTCACAGGCTGGCAACATGGGTGTACTAAATAAAGGAAGGTCCATCCAGGATGTCATTGTCGTAATTCGCAATGTTTCCCTGGAGGTACCGGCTAAGTACGTTGTAGCAGTTCTCGTTGATATCAGGGGAGCATTTGACAACCTTTGGTGGCCAGCACTCTTTCATGAGCTAAAAGGTAGAGGAGTACCCGGTAACATATGCTTGCTCTCCAGAAGTAGCCTGACAGATAGAAGTGATACGCTTAAATGCAGGCATGTCTCCGTCCATAGAAAGATTAAGAAGGGGTGCCCTCAGGGTTCAGTTCTCGGATCAGCACTCTGGAACACCTTCTTCGAAAGTCTTCTCAGGAGGCTCATGGAGACTGACTGCGAGCTATATGCCTATGTGGATGACCTGACTCTGCTGGTCTGCGCAGAATTAATCCGCCAAATGCGCCACCCACACTACGTGCTCAGCACCTTCACCTAATGTCGTGCATGTGAAACTGAGTAAAAACCAGTTAACTTCTGGAAAGGAATTTGAATAGCCAACAGACAATCGGTTTTGGCGGCCACAGGCTACTACTTGTTAAGCATGTCAAGTACTTGGGAGTGAATAGGTGAGAGGAGTAGCTTCAGCCAACACCTCCAGTCCCTCAAAGGCACTACCACCAAAAGGTTTGCCTCAATGTGTGCAATTAGTAAGGCCACTGGGGGTGTGTGTTACCATGACATTATTCTCATGAATAAGGCCTCTAGCTAGACGTGTTTGGCTACTTCCACATTGTCTGGGGTAGCAAACTCACAGTCAATCACTGGAGAGTACTGGCCCAAACCCAGAGAGCTACACTCTTGTGGGCCACAAAGGTCTATAAGGCAGTATCGACTGAAGCAGCTCAAATGATCACTGGTCAGTGGGTTAAGACAGACCACTGGACGAACCAGCCCCTTACGAGACATGGCGACTTGAATGCGCGGATACACTTCTTTTCTCTCAAAGACTCTCCATCATGCATGTCTTGCGCCTCTAGTGTGGAGGAAACTAGAAATCACTCGCTGCTCCACTATAGATGCTATAACAGTGAGCAACGGTTGTTTGAAGAGCATACAAACCTACCAGCATTGACTGCTACAAAGCGAGCCTAAACCTGTTACACCAAGTTTGCGTGATAGGTGATGGCAAATAATCGTGGTCTCAGTTGATTGCCCCCGCATTAACATGGGCAACAGCTCTCCACCCGGAGAATGGCAAAAGACCAAATACCTCCGCAGGTCTGGGTTCGATGGATGGTGCGAGAGGGGCTGACCTCTTGCATGATACCGCAACTTCCATGATAATAGAACCCTCTTGGAGGGTTCAGGAAGAGTCATTTGATGAGGAAACGCCTAATGAAACAAATGTAAATTTGAAATTCAACCTGCCAGCCAACCTAGAATGCCCAAATAAGCTTATGAACGAGGTAACCGAAACACAAACTATATGCGTATAAGATTTCACAAAATCCTAAAGCAGAACATGTAAAAAGTATAATTATATCATTTCCTCCGTTGTTAAGTGAATAGAACAGCACAATCAATCATTTTGGAGGATATTTTAACAGTTAATGCAGTTTTTGTTTATGAATCCCGCTCGTGTGATAGCATGGTGATTTGCAGAACAGCAGTACACGAAGAAGTACCCATGCTAACTTTGTTGATAAATAAATCCAGTGGACAACCCCACGAATTACCGTTGGTTACTTATGTATCGAACAATACATAAGTAAGGGCAAACCAACAAATTCCGGAACACAACCCTTTTTATATAGATTGTTAAGTTCCACCGAGCAAATGTAAACTGAGTTAATAATGTATTGCACGCGTATTAGTTGCTAGAGGGGCTAAAATCGTAATTGTAAGTAATGCGATATTCCCGAAGTATAAATACGAACGTTGGTGATTTACCTATCCAATATTTACTCAATGAAGGTCGTGACGAAAGTAGACAACCCTTTAAATTCCAGGACCTCATTTAAAGTGTTGTTCACGCGCGACAAATTATTTTCATTGCGATTTTCATCTTTCATTTTTGTTCGTTTAGTTTTCAATGGGAGCATATCGCGGATAACTTTGACCGAACGCGCGCGTCTCTCAGTGGAGCCCATGACACCAAGCGGGGAAGAAGTGAAGACTCGTGACAACTCGTTTCTCAAATGTGCCGCAACCTCGAAGCCCCGATTCTTATTTGTCCATTCTTCTTGTTCTCGTCGACTCGAATACGGGTCATCAGAATCCCGACGAGTTTGCTCATTTACAGTTTACTGGGTCATAAGCATCCCAACTAATCATTTCGTCTTTATTTGGTCTTCTTTCTTGTTTGCGCATTGGACAGAATAGTAAGCTATTGAGCACAGCAGAACGGAAGGGTGCAGACGGCTCATTGTGGCTTAACGTAATTTTGGTAATTCGTACATCCAACTTGCCATTTCACCTCGCCCGAAGGACGTCCACAACGGCCATAACTACCTCAACACCTGCTGCTCCGCGTATCTCGTCATTACGCTCAGACTTTTTTCTTTATTTGTTTTTTCTCGTTGGAATTTCTACGGGCATTTCCGCCAAATAATTTTACTTTTTTCGATATATCAGAGAAGAAGTTCCTGGTTTATTTATTTTTATAGATAATTTATTTAATTTAAAATTTTATCAGAGGCTTCAACAAAATTTGTGGTCTGGGGTAATTGGTTTTGGGACCTCTCCTCCAATCGACAACAATGTTTTCCTATAATTGCGAAATAGTGAGCAACTAATCAGCCCACGTTAAGAATTTCAGGTGCGACGCATTAATCCCAGCCCACGTTAAGAATGACTGGCTCGACACATTAATGTGCATTCGTCGATTTTTATCACTATCGTACCTGATTTTCAGCGAGTTTGTATGAATTATGTATAAATGAACTAATAGCTCTATTGAGAAAAAAGTAGTGCTTTACGTTCCGGAATTTAGGGATTGCTCCTACTTCCTACGTGGTGTCACTACTCTTATTGGCTTATTGAGTAAGCTCCGTATAGTATTGATGGGATTGCCAACGTCATTTGTTTTTCGTTAGGAAGATTCGTGTTACTTTTCCGAAATTACAAGGAAGGCACTGTGAAAAAAGTTAGTCAATCGAATAACAGTATATTGAATTCCAGAATATCTCTGCTTGCTCCTAATTATCACGTGGCCAATATTTATCACAAATCGTATAGTTAGCTCGTTTGACTACCCCATGAATGAACATGTACTCCGGTAATTTGGTTTAGAACGGTCCACTCATAAAATTTAATCACCATCATTATTGCTGTAGCTGGTCTGTTGACGTGAGGGGGGGGGATATGATGATCAAGTTGAGTTTTCTGATTGTTGGTAAAACTATATCCGCAGCGACGTCGAAGTTGGGAAGTTGGCAAAGAACATCAGAAGGAATTCTTGGAGACGCTTGCCGGCATGAGACCTTGGGGCAACCCTTCCAATCGTTTCGAATCGCCTTGATCCTCTCGCGGGTCGGAAAGCTGCCGCTACTGCATCTCATTGTGGATGAGGCGGTCAGCTCCGAGCTCAAGTGATAGAGGTAGCCGAACGAGGGCCTTGGGAACATAGCACGTCACAAGTAGGAAGCAAGCTCTAGTATCGTTCTCAGAACCTGCCCCACTCCGCAATGAACAAGTAGACCTACTCAAGAGTCCTCCGTTCCATTGGTCATCAAACGATCACCAAAGTGTGTTCTAAAAGCTCGATGAATCGTCCTTCAAGCGTTATGTTCTCATACATTTTAATACGAGCATGTGGGGGCGAAAATCTGCCACACTTCTCTTGCGTCGATTTAAACAGAAGAAAAACAAGTTACGATTGGGTTGTGCACAAATAAATTAATCTCAGCAAATACTATCAACCTGATTCTAATAAATGCTACTCCTCGCTCTAGGAACGTAGTTTCTGTCCTGAGGGGAGGGGTAGTACTTGAGGACCAACGCTAATTCAGATCATCAAGGTATATTTAAGAGCTTTTTTATTCCGGCTTAAAATACACACTATATTATCGTTGATACCGCAAAACAAGGTGTAAGGGTGTCAACAATACATGAATGATGGTATTTTTCCACTATCATGAGTTATAGAAACTCAGCTGGCGTTCTGTCAAAATCTAAGCTACCCTAAATCCCTAATAGACGAATCAAATGATAAATTCTTCTTTCGTGACTTTCGCTATTAATTCAATGTATTTTTCACTCGCACTAACATGTCTTACTCCAAACTAGATTTCCGTCGAAACGTTTGGTAGTGTTCGCAGTACTTTTGCACCGACCACGCCAGGACACTGTCAAAGCCGCACCCCTGATGTTACCGGCCACAAATCGACGACCTTCTGTCACCGCTATACGAAGATACGTCCCGTCAAATTTTCGCGTCTTTGCTTTTTAAGTGTTGTCAAGATCCTCAAAAACGGCTGTAACGATTTTAATTAAATTCTTGTATACAGCTCAAAATAATCTGACGTACCATGAAATTCTATCCACTCTTTTTATAAACCAACTCGTATATAGGTTGTTCAGAAGGTGAAAATGAAGTTTATGCAGCAAGCCCTTCTGCTTGACCCTGTCGAACGCCTGCTCTGCATCAAAGTATACGTACGGTATCTTTCCCCACTGTGGAAGGCATCTTTGATATACTATGTGAAACGGGCAGGACAATGATTTTCTGAACCCAACAGCTTATCTGGTAGAAGGTGTTCAGTGTAGGTCATTGAGTGCGGGAGAATCTGCCATTCCAGAATTTTGCCAAGAAGCAACGGCAGACAGATTAAGCGAAAACAAAAGACTTGGTCTTCTGGTTTATCTAACTTGTGTAAGATACAAATGGGGTGTGCCTCAATTGTTTAGGATAATACCCTAGCCGGAAACAAGCGTTGTACAGGTTGACTTGACTAAGTGAGCGAGTAGTTTTCTAGGGTAATTTTTCAAGAGAGACCATTAGGTCGATTACTGGTGCTTATCGTGTTGGTGACTATCTCATGGCTATTCAAACCTGGTTAGGGAAGAAGTATAAAGCTGGAGCTGTTCAATAGCTGGGGGACAGCTCATTTCATCGGGTTTGAAATTGCTTGATGTATAACTGGCGTGTGGTTGAAACCGTTCCTCAGCGAAGGGATTTGCTTAATCAGTAGACAGTGACATCCGTGCCGATCCATTTTGCTTTTGTGGGATTGGTTTGACTGATTTAGTGAGGGTTTTTATCTCTCGATACAGTGTGCCATCCGTATTATTCAGCGACAGAATCCGTCATCCTCTCTTAAATTTCTAATTTCAGCTTTGAGAGCATTCCCCAGTTGGTTGAACAACACCTTGTGTCGAGGGTTTCTGGTACGCTGCCATGGTCTTCTTATCTCTCCAGAGGTTTTGTACGTTCGGGGGGAATTTCATTCCACTTTGCAACTGAAACTTGAAGCAACTCCATCAATTTTGTCAATTTATTAAATGCAAGCAGTTTTGCGTAATTTAGTTCTATGTTTAGCTAATGATGTAACTAATTAAGTTTATGATGTTTCCTTCTTACATTCCCTGTTTTTAATCTACGATTGTATTCCTATTCTTTGTTTAATCGTAATATAGGACATGATCGAGGACGAATTGAAACATCGATACGAGGCCACTAAATATTGTCCATTATGACCGAACCCAGACAGACGTATGTACAATAAATAAAAGAAATACCAGAGGAATTTGTTGAGTTACATCTAATTATTTATTAGCTGGATACATACATACTATCACTCTTGATTATTATACAGGATAGAACGTAGAAGACATACTATACTTTTTACGTTCCGTTTCGAGGCTACTGAGGTCAAAAACCTTATTTCGGCGCGTGGTCTATGTTTGTATGTGTGTGAAGAAGCTGCGCCTCCTTTGGACGTACTTGCTCTCAAAGCTGAGCTATGGGTTGGTTTCTGGGAGGTTGACCATCTGAAGGCTGGTAAGCCTTGATAGAATGGTGCGTTCTGCTGTTCGTGCTTAGCTAGGCCTCCCACATGGCGCCCTATGTGCGTACATTCACGCTCCGGTTTTATCTGGGGGCTCGGTGTTCCATCTTTATCTATCACTATTCTGTTCTTGCGCCGTAAGCGCCTACTTGCTTCGCATTGGCTTCCCTCGTATTATTTGGAAATATAATTAAGGTAGTGTTGTGGACTCTCCACAACAGTCGTCAGTGTGACAATATTTTTGGCGCTTAGGAATAACCCCCAGTTGTGTAAATCGTTTATCGTAGTTATGAATATTGGTTGTCAAATTATAGAGTTTACTTTCCATATGGTTGGTTATATACCGAGTGCGTCTCATTTTCTAACGCTCGTGCCTGTTCAAGCTTCATGCCAGCCCTTGTTTACCTTCGAACGCCCTATCAGTTGTGTAGCGATAATGCAACTCCCTGATATCATATGAATCGTTGCTATGCATTCAAGTATGATGCTCCTTAGTTACTTGCTTATCTTTTCCTCTACTACCAAATTCGGTATAATAAAACCTTGTATGATGGTATGAACCATTATCTTTTAATTTATTAAACGAACAGTTTTGAAAAGAAATTTCCCATCCAACTTGACATTTTATAATGGACAAAAACTTGAAACCTGAACGCTTCAATGTGGAGCCATCCGCTACATCTTCTGAGAAGAATGGACGTATTGGAAGAAGACACTGCTTGGCCACTGGACGCCAACATGCAGGGAAATCAGTATTTACGAGTACAAGTTCTCATGCAAATGAGCAAGGACTGCTGTTATAAGCGGTAACGGCTGACGAACATCGGAATGAGTTAATCAGAGAAGCCTTCATTAGCGGACAGCTATGTACACGTACACGCCAAAGGTTATTAGAAAACACTACTCTAACGTTAGACCGAGCCTTTGATCAAGCTAGATAATTAGACATGGCTGAACAACTATCTGCTTTTTACCATGGTTTTCAAGTACCAAGCACTGCGGCAACGAGCGATTCAGGTAGCAATCAGATATACTCCGATAAAACTGTAGCAGCCCTGACGAAACCTTGACGGTGCTTTTTCTATGGCGAGTCTTGACACCCCAGTCTTGCCACTAAACCCCGTGGCTCTGTTTGCTAATCTTTCCCAAAACCGCTAGCCTATTACTACTAAATCCAGAAATCATTCTGGCGAAGATCAAAAATTCATGGAATCTAAAATGGAGAAGCTCACGTAGGAAAGAATGATTGAACCAAGCAACTCATCGTGGCGTGCCCAAGCTTCTGTCGTCAGGGATGAAAGGCACAGAATCAGGATTGTGATAGACTTCTCGCAAACGATTAACAGATTTACGTTTCTCGATGTTACCCTTTGCCACGGATTGAAGAAATAATCCCAGTTTCGGCTAACAAGTCTCGTAACCATGTAATTGATTTAAAGAGCGCCTACCATCAAATTCCAATCTTGAAGTCTGAGTTACTCCTTCGAAGGCCTTCGAAGCCTCAGGGAAACTTTTTCAGTTCCTAGGTTGTCCGTTTTGAGAGACTAACGGAGTTGTCTGCTTCCAGAGGGTGATAGATGCAGTCGTCTATGATGAGAAACTCGAAGATACTTATCCCTATTTGAATGACGTCGCTATTTGTGGAAAAAAGTCCAGAAGATCACGAGAGGAACCCCCGAAGATTCATTGACGCTGTCACCAAGTATAACTTCACACTCAACACGGAAAAGTGTGATTTTTCCATAACTACTGTCAGCGTACTTGGCTATATTATATCGAATGGAACCACCCTCAGCTCTTGAAACTACTCCTGAACATGCCAGCCCCAAAAGATAAGCCGTCACTACACAGAGCGCTCGATGTTTTCCTACTACAGCCATACCAGGATACCACGTTTCTCAGAAAAGATAAGACCACTTATATCAAAAGAAGATTTTACTCTTTCAATGGACTCGTTTACAGCGTTCAACTCTCTCAATAATGACATAGCACACGCCTCCATAGCTTCGGAAACCGGTGCATCAGATTTTGCCATCGCAGCCACTTTGAGTCAATCTGGTTGACCAATCGCTTTTTTCTCAAGAAAGTTGAAGCTCAGGGAAACTTTTTCAGTTCCAAGATGGTCCGTTCTCTGGATCCGTGGTTAGTGTTCTCAGAGTTACAACATTCTGCCATTGAAAAAGAACCGTACGCTATATTAGAGTCATTGCGACATTGGATACATTACACGATTGGGCGCCCATTTCAAATAGTGACTGATCAGCGTTCAGCATCTTTCATGTTCAATCAGAACCATAACAGTAAAATAAAGAATGAGAAAATAATGAAATGGCGATTGAAGCTATCGTGCTTCAAGTTTGACGTTGTCCATAGACCAGGAGACGAAAACGCGCCAGCAGATGCACTCTCAAAGATAAGTGCATCCATAAAAGATACCAAGCTTGACCTCAAAAACCTGCACAAGTCTCTGTGTCCCGCTGGGATACTGTACCATTGGATTCGAGCGAAAAATATTGCTTACACACTAGCTGAAATCAGGAATATTACTAATACTTGCCCAATTTGCGCCTAATTGAAACCATTCACATCAGGGAAACTTCATAAAAGCCACTTCTCCGTTCGAACGCCTTAATATTGATTTCAAACGACTTCTCTTATGTAAATCACGAAATCAATACATTTTGACTGTGGGCGCGAATATTCGAGATTTCATTTTGTTTCTGTCATAAAAAACCTAACGTATCTTTTCAGAATCTTTGGCACTCCTGCGCATCTTTTGTACATGCGAATAGGGGTGCATCGTTCATCTCTCCAGATCTAAAAGCTTATCTGACGTCTCATTACATCGCTACCAGCCGGACTACACCATACAACCCCCAAGGAAATGGCTAGGCAGAAAATTCAAGACGTTCAAGATTATGTTTCTGGAAGACTGTCATGCTTGCTTTAAAATGCAGGGATATAGAAACCGAAGTTTGGGAAGACGTCTTGGATGTCGCTCTTCATTCCATAAATTTCTTTATTGTGCACTGCAACAAATACAACGCCACAAAAAAGTATGTTTGTCACAAACGGAGAACAAGTAATGGAGTTTCAATGTCATCATAGACATCAAGTACGATCCAATGGTGGAAGAAGTTGGGCTACTTGAATCGAATCCAAAGTAGACACACGAACGTCTCCCTGATGGGAGAGCAACAACAGATTCAATTCGATCTCTTGCACCGAGTGGAGAACTTGCACTGGTTAAGCGATATAGAGAGGGTTCGGAAGAAGTACAAGAAAATTCACTTATGCGTACACCTGCGTAGTAACTAGAATTGGTTTTAAATAAGCCGAAGGATGTCTTGAACGAGTTGGCCCCTCGACTCGGACTGAGTTACCTGAATAGCTTACTAGTACCTCGTCAGAGAGACCAACGACATCGTCCAGCCTATTTAAAAGACTATTTGACTGATTTCTAGGAAGGGGTGATTATTCAACTCCCTGATATCATATGAATCGTTGTTATGTATCCAAGTATGATCTTCCTTTGTTACTTGCTTTTCTCATTGTTCTATTCCTCTCTTATCAAATTCGGTACGATGCAATTTTTCGTTTAATAAAACCTTATATAAAGGTAAGATTTATTTCAATATTTATTTATTTCAAGTTGAACATACACTGTCAGTTACTGATGGTATTTACTGTGGTATGCCCATCAAAAGAGAGCGCCGCACGCAACATCTCTCTAGATCTGGTGTTCGAACTTACAGGGGTCGCGGAAAGTTGGGTGTTGCTACGCACCAGATATTTTACGACAGGCACGACAGCAAGCATCCACAATGTCACAATTCCAGCTTCTAGTACACCTCATCACTGTTGGCAGTGACGCCACATGATCGGTGTGAATGTACCGCTAATATCTTCCATGGATGCCCTCTGAAGCCCACTTACGCAGAAGAGTGGATGGAGATGGCACACTGCCTGAGATCCCATCCATCAACCGAACCATGTAGAGTAGCTGCAAACTCCAAAGGCTTACTGGGTCACACCACTGCAGCTGATCTGAACGAACCCAAGACCAACCACAGCACGTGTGACAGCCCAGCCAGACGCCTGCAAAGCAAGTAGGCGCTTACAGCGCAAGAACGGAATAGTGGTAGGGAGAGATGGAAAGTCAATGGTCCCCCAGATCGAACTGGAGCGTGAATGTATGCACATGGGGCGCTATGTGCAAGGCCTAGCCAAGCATGAACAGCGTAGCGCACCATTCCATCAAGGCTTATCAGCCTTCAGACGGTTCTCCCCAAAAACAGCTTTGGGAGCAAGTACGTCTGAAGGAGGCGCAGCCTAGGAGACCGAGCCACACTTCTCAGGATTCTCCCCCATTCGAAAGTGATTTGCAGATCTGCAAGCTCTGCCTGGAGGACGACATCATCCATGAAGGATATTGTGCCCATCAGCACATCTGGCGCGAGATCAAACCCTACTTCGTGAGACTGTGTACCCAGCGCAGTATCAATCACAAGATTGAAACTACACCACTAATTCTTAACTATGTACTACGCACCCATACTATCGAGATTATTATACCTGTTGATGAGGTGGGCCCCCCCTCTTCGCTTGAGTCCGGTTGGCTAATAAGTTGCCGTCTTGAAAACGAGGGAGTTCTTAATGGGGCTTATTTACTTCAAGTTGTAGAGGAATTCAATAATAACCGCCAATACCTCCGTTGAATCGTTCTCCCTAAATAGCTTAGAAAAGTAGGTTAGTGAATTAATATTTCATATAAATCCTACCAGATGTAAGCTAGTAAATGTAAACTGCGAAATTGAGTTTAAATAGCGACTTTGTTCTACTGGTTTGAGATTCTAGCGAAAATTGATTTTGAGGTTCAAGAACACTATCAATTGCCACAATTCTAATTACTTTCTTGAACTCTGCCTTAACCATTTGAATAAAATTAGACTTGTTAATCCCGCGTCGATTAAGTATTCAATCCACCAACGTAAAGCGTCATTAACCTGTGAACAGTACTATTAATTCTTTTATTGCATCAAACGATGACAAAACGCGATTTTCACAGTTGGTTAGTAGGGATGGGATTATACTTGATCTCTGAGTGCAATCGAGGTTAGGTGTAATTTTCTTGGTCGCTGCAGTAAAAAAGCGGTGAAGAGAGGTAAAACGCACACAGTTCCTTCCCTCATCCTTCTATAATTATTTCGCCGCAGGAACGTTCAGTCTTCTTTTTGTGATAGTACGGTTATGGGTGGTGGAAGGTAGCGGCTGTCAAGACAAAAATGTAGTTTCTAGGACGGCGATGGGCGCGGAAGTTGTGGAGGGACTTTGGTAGACGCGGCAAGCGATGAGTGGTTGGAGGGTCGGGCGCATAGGCCTCAGGGTACGTGGAGGGGGCGTCGCGTATCAAGGGGCTGTTGTGAAGGGGATGGCAGTTGCTTCGCGCGGGGGAGGCATGTCTATGAGAGGGGTGGGTGGTGTGCATTAAAAGGGGAGGGATCCCCGTTCGTAGGGTAGTAGGAGAAAAGGGGGAGGCGGCCGTTAATTTTCGAGGTTTGCCTGGATGGAGAGCTGAGGGGATGTCGAAGCTGACTAGGGTAGGTGGGAGGCGAGTTGGAATGAAGGGTGAGGGGTACTTGAGACCCGAACTCGTTCGGTCGTCTTCGGCTCGCCGTCTCCCCTTCTCCCGACGACGACGGCGCCTCCTCTCCTTTCTCATCCCCTACCACTACCCTCTACCCCGCGTTACGTTCGCCCAATGCAGTCGGATGCACATTTGCAAGCAGTGCGTCCTCAAAGTCGGCTGGTTAAATAGTAGTGCACCTTCTTCACCAAGTGACTTGATAAGTTCCCAGTGTGTGTGTTTCCCTGTGCATGATAGAATAATTTTGGATTTTTAACTCCAACCTGCCGGTAAATATTATTGTGGATTCTATATATTTTTTATTTTTTAAATTTTCTGGCCGTTCTTCTGTTCAATTTTGTCGGCATTTTCAAACTAATAATCAAATGTGGAGTCGATAACTAGTGTACATCCCGTTATCGAATAGACACTTGGACACCTCTTCTACGAAATGGTTAATGTTTACTTACTCTACGGCCAAATTATTAAAATCGACGGTAGTCTACCGCAATTTGTCCTTCTGTGTCGTCGCCGGTGGGTGGACGATGTGTCGGTTGTTGCTGCCGTCTAGCATTTGTTTACATCTCGGACTCTTAACAACTCCGGCGCCTCTTTCGTGGCGTGGCGTAAATTTTCAATTTTACGACAATTTGAAGAATTATTTTTGAGTAGACAGGTAAAAAGTTGCAAATTTAGGGTAATTATGCCCGTTCTAATTCATCAACTAATAGTTATAAAAGGTATATTACACTTATTCACCTATTCTATCTTAATGAGAGGATATTGCTAGAAGTGTGTGTGTGAGAGTAGGGTGGTGATTATTTGTGGGGGGTGGGGGGGACCAATCGTGAGCGACAGTTAGGCAAGCAGCCGCTTTGAAGGCTCTCGCTCTTTCCACCTCCTCCCTCTTTGAAAACCGCCTTAGGCCTCCTCGCCGCCGGGGTCCCTTGCAATCTTGCGCTTCTCCTTCGATCAATAAGTGCATTTTGGGAGGGGGGGGGTCCCCTCTCTACTCACACACTACGGCCAACCCTTTTGCCGAACCCCTCTTGCCAAACCTCTCCTCACCCTTGTTCTCCTTCCTTGCCTGCTACTTAAACTTCCAAACTCCCTTCACCGCTCTCCTTTTCAGCCACCGCCACCGCCGCCACAACGTCCGTTCTCACGGCATTCAACCTCCTTTTTAAGTTGGTGGTGGGTGGGTAGAGGCAGAGGACTTGAAGAGGCGCAGTCGTCAAGGATAGGGATGAGGAAGAAGAAGAGTGTGATCGGTTAAGGATGGTAAGGGCTGCAGACCTGAGTCAGTTGTGGCGGGGGCGGCTGAATGTACAAGGAAATTTCAGGCTCCACCCTTTACCTTCGTGTTGTTATGCTTCGGCGTTGGTTGCTGTCGAAGGAGAGTGTCTCCTTTAGGGTCCCTTCACTCACATTTCTGCAATAATCCTTCCCTCTTCGACCATATTGATGATCGTTCGCTGATCACCCTTCCCTCATCGTCGCCTCTTAGTATCGTCCCCCATTCTCTGTTCTTTCACCTGCTGTTAGTATTCTGGTACCTCTTTTGGCACAATTGCCATAAAAAAAGTTCTAGTCGTTTATTTTATCGATTACTATTTCCTCTTTGAAGATCTTCGAAGTAGGCAGGAAGGTTTGTGAACGGCTTTAATTATTCCAAGCGTTTTCCAGACTTTAACGTTCCATGAGTGCGTAAAAAGATTAAAGGAGAACGGATTGAATCGGCTCATTTGATATTACATTGGAAACTAAAATAAGATTATGATCAAATTCGGTTACAGCAAACTGTAGTTACCACAGTTATCAAAGCACTCAATATTTTTTCTCTCGATCATGATTATATAGTTTCTGTGGACGGCTCAAAACAAACAAACGGTGCGAAAAATGTTCATGTAAAGGAAAAATGACTCCATCAGTTCAGTAAATTGTAACAATTTAAACAAAAATAAACGTAAGTAGATTTACAATAAACTACGAAATAATAGAAAGACGCTTACGCATTACCCAGTTACCGTGATGTCATATCTAGGTGCAAACCGTTCACTGATGTTTAGATTCGATTCGTGGTCACTTAAGAAAAAATGTGCATGTTCTTTTTGAACTTGCTAATCTTGAACAAATTAGAATTGACTGTTTTCTTTGGATCTTGTTTCGTCGAACAGTGCCTACAATGTATCGTTTGTAAAGAGCAGAGAAGTGTGTGACAACTTTTCTAGACAACAAGAACATGAACGGTTGTTGCATTTCTTGAGCGAACTAATCTATATGATAAGTGTTCAGGAATTTCCAGCTTACAATGCTAAAGTACTTCTTATACCAGCTGTGCAAATATTAAACCAATAAAAAGTCTTCTTCACAAACTTTGAAAATCAGAAGAATGAATGTCATTTTCTGGGAGTAGTGGGCAATACAAAAGTAATCAGAATATCCTACCTCTCTAACTTCCCGCCGTATCGTGTAGCGATATACTGAACATATCTAAGGTTTGTACGCATATTTGAATTTTGTGAACAACTTTAGCTGTTTTATTAGTTACCGTCACTCAGTAGAGATTTTGAATGTCGCGTATTTCACAAACCATTGAACGTACAAATTAATATCAATACGATCACGAACATTTGACGGAATTGACTTCCGAAGGCTCAGCATGACCTTCAAAAGCAGCGTATGCTTGAAGTAAATATGTAGATTAAAAGAAAACTGTTATATAAGAGAAAAGGAGAGCAGTCCGTTTGACGGTTAGAAGCAGACTGAGAATTTATTCAAAGGTAAACAATGCGTCACAAAACGACAACTATAATCAACACTGTAGACAACGTTAAGTTTGGGCTTAATTATGTATTTCTCAACACAAGCCCCCTCAAGACAAAACTTAACTCACCCCAGACTGTTGTGAACAGTATAAAAACTTTCCTTTGTTTAGAGGTTTGGTCAAGAAATCAGCTGGCATTTCATCAGTTTTGATGTGCGTGATTTGCACGACGTTCTCATTTACTTTGTGTTGGATGAACTTTTTTCGAATGTCGATGCGTTTTGTTCTTGAGTGGGGTTAGCAATTAAGACTACCACCCCCTGGCTATCATTGTACAAACGCGTTGGGCTATCACTCGGAAATCCCATATCCCTCGACAATCTCCTCATGTATACAGCTTCTTTTACAGCATATGATATACTTAGGTACTCAGCTTCCACACCCGATAAAGCTACTGTTCTTAGCTTTTTCGACCGCCGTGTAGACAGCTCCTCCTACAGTTAAAAAAATTTAAAACATCGAAAAATCATGATTTTTGATCGATGGTACAATAACCCCCAATCTGCGTCAACGAGTTCTGTGCCTTGAACATAGGCTTTCCAATGTACTTCGGAAAAATTCGCGTTAAACTGGCTGAGAAAAGTAATAGCGTACGTTAACGCGTGTTCCCATAGTAAGGTACATCAGTGTGCCCATACAACTTCTGTACTGAAGATTGTTCTCTATCGAATTCGGGGGGTTTCGTTCTTCAAACTTACAATTGACGTTCAGTGGTGTGCTCAGAGGTTTACAGGATTCCATTTTCAATTTCTTCGAAATTTAGTGTGCATATTTCCTCTCTGATTTGTGTATCACTCCTTTCTCTGGCATATAATCGAATTCAAGACCTAGGCAGTAATGAATTCCCCCCAATTCTCTCATCTTGAAATTTTCAACTCGTTCTATTTTGATCTGTTTTTCGAAGCTTACACAACGTCGTCGACATAAATTACGGCATCTTCAGCACCTTGGCTTTTGAGAGTAGACGCAGGGATCTGAGTTCGACAGTTCAAGTCCAAACCCCTTCAATGTTTCGTCTAATTTTAAAAACCATTGGCGAACGGACCGTTTCAAGCCATACAATGACTTTTCTTTTCCCCTTCTCGCATATCGTCGAGCATCGCCCACGCTGCTGCTTGGACTTCGCTGTCTTCATTTTTGGCCACATCCATCAAGATTTCATCCATGCATTCAGGTGGCTTCATAAAGATGGTCTCTTCTAGGTCCCCATTCAGATAAGTGGTTTCCACGTCCATCTGAAGAACTTCCACGTTGTTATGCTCAGCTAGAGCCATCAACGTGTGAATAAGCTTTCCGTCTTTCAAGCTCACCAGCTGCATACTTACTGCACAGAACAAGTCTGGAGCCAACCACCTTTTGATTTATTGGTTTCTTCTCCACAGTCAAGGTTTTATTGTGTAAAATTCTTTTTGAACTGCAGTACGCCATTCTTCAGCATCAGTGCTAGAGAACGAAATGAGATATCTGCTGCACTGGAAATTTCGAATATACAAGATGAAGAAAGTTTCTCTTGACTGTTTTCTTCTCTTTGTTCCGAAGATTGGGATGCACTAGGTAGGGAAATTTTCTGTTGTACAGGGATGGGTTTCGTCGGTCTTCCTCTTCGACCAGTCTCCACCAATTTTGGCCAATTTTCCTCTAACCATCATGGTTTTTTCCACTCACTCTTCGTCTAGAACACCTTGATCACTCGGTTGGTTGAGGTTTGAAATCTCTTCAGGCGTTATCGTGGCATTTCTATTTACATTCCCTATTTCATCGTTCACGTGTTCTGATTCTGTTGAAAAATCTATTTGTATTCCTGCATAAGGCTGTTGATTATTCCTCGTTGGCACCATTTCCTGATTTCATAAATTTCAAGATTTTGTCTTCAATGGCCTGCAGTTTCTTCGGCTCCAACTCGTCGACGAATTTCAGGTCCCTTGTCTTTGCTGAGTAATTCAAGGGACTGTCAACCTACGCCCTATCCCACACCTTTCAAGATAATGTTTAAAAGCTATACTTGCGTATTTGCCTCCGTTATGGGATTGTAGATATTTGTGTTTTGTGCCTTTCTGATTTTCAAACAATTGTTTGTATGCCATGGAAGCATTCAATGTTTCACTCTTTGCTTTCGAAAGAGTAATTGCACAAAATTTTGTGGCTTCGTCTACAACAGTTACATAATATAAAGAATTGCCATTCGATTTCTTTCTCGCTGTTTCCCAGACATCAGAATGAACGATTTCAAGTGGCTCGACCTTTTTTTGATGGTTCCTTAGAAAATGGAGTTTGTGCCTTCTTACCATATAGTTTCGCCAGTTGGAAAATTTGCATTCCTATTGAAAAACAGGCCTATTACTTTATGAGATTTCACCATCTTCTTGAGGTCATTCTAGTTTAAATGTCCAAAAAGATTGTGCCTAACCATTCATTGGTTTCGCCAATTTTCCGCTTCATATGCTTCCTTCACGAAATAAAATCAATTCACTCGATTGGTAAAAAAAATTTCTGTCTTGCTTCTATCAAATACTGACGCCTTATTCCTTGAGAACAGAACTGTGCACTCATTGCCTGTAATTTTTGCCACTGACAATAGCCCCATTATCAGATCTGGTACGTACTAGCTATCTTTCAGTTTGATATGGGTTAGGACGTCACTGCAAATGAGCAACCTTGTTGATCCTTCAGCTTTTATTTCAGTACTCGATCTACTAGCCGATTTCAGTATCATGTTTTCAGTGGGCGCGATTTCAGTAAACCTACACGTATGATTGTACTGACTGACCCCCAGCACGAAGGGGAAAATGGGCGAAGCGCCTACTACAATGTGAAAGAAAAGACTTTCCTTGTAGCCCCCTTTGTACTTCGAATCAAAGATCGGATTCTCCAGGGATTCGCTCAAGTCTCAAACATCCGTTCATTAAAGTCGCCCCCGCCAGGAGCAGCGGCTAACAGCGAGGGGGGAGATGTACCGACTGACTCCCATAAAGGCACCCTCGCGATCGTGGTCTAGTGGTTAAGACAATCGTACGTACATAATCTTCCATAATTCATCATTAATAAGAGTATTCATGTCACTTAATTTCAAATTCCACATTTTCGAAAAAGTATGACACATGATCTCTCATATCGTCTCCGGATTCATCTTTTGCAGAATAAATCTGTTTAATAGTGTCACTTTTCTAGGAGGTGCCCTTAGATCTGTATACTTCATGGAATTTTGTCCAAACTTCACTCGAAGTCTGCCAAACTTTAGTCAATTACCGACAAACTAATGAATGAAATTAAATCTGATTTCGTTCTTTCACTGACCCCGCTTTGACTGCTGCTCCAGACCTGTCAGCGTTTCCACCAGCATCACTTACGGTTGGCTTTTCGTTTTCTCCAATCATATATTCCCAGCCACCAGTCTTGATTAGAAGTGCCTCGATGTGAATCCTCCTGTACCTTCTGTGTTTGGACACGCTTTCCTTGCCAGACTCTGCAGGAGAGGGTTCTCATAACTGTTCACTCAACTCACCTGCTCAGTAAGCATCAGAATCTCACTCCTCAAAAAGGATAAGAAGGTTTATCCTGCTAGGTCTGGCCAGTGCACCCTCATTCACGTCGTTAGGAAGAATCAGCTAATAAGTCAATTTTTGAGCCATCAAATTCATCAAATTGGGAGTTTGTCTGCTCGAAAGTCGTCAAAAGGAGGAAAGCAGACATAGTAATTTTTAAATTACTCCACTTCACGTATTCGTAACATAAATTTCAAGTATCAATTCCGTAAGTCAATTTTCGACCATAATTTCATCAAATTTGGATTTTGTCTGCAAGTCGAAGTCCACGAAACTATTGTGGCAGAGTCGGGGTTTCCGACTCAGTTACTTGATGAGAATCCACCATACAAATTTCTGATGTCAGCTAATAAGTAAACATTTCCGTTTCCTCAAAAAGCGTTTTCCAAATTCTAAAACCCAAGAAAAGTTAAGAAAATTAACAAGCAAATAATCCATGCATCCGTAATGCTCCTAACTATTGCCTCTAGACTCCGTTATTTCGCGGTATTTCCCCTATTGTTCTACTACACCAAACACGAACCTTCAAAAAATTATGCAGCTGCTAGCTCCACACCAAGCTATTAGTACTTTACGTGATACTTACTTGAATAGTTACTAATGTTTTTTGGCTTAATACATCACTGAGAATGGGTGAAATTTCCATACCGAGTTTAGAGTTTGTGGGATAATCTGACTGAGTTCACTGCCTATTGAGTAATGTGGAATGAGAGTGAGGGGGTGGGGGGCGTTGAACGCGTTAATCTCTTGTCGCACTGTAAAGATGAGGCAAATACACCACTAGTGGTGGGCAAATTATTCCCCAACCGTTTTGTTGGTTTTTATTCCCGGGAAGCATGTGGATAGGGCGATCTGAAATTCTTGGGGCTGACGTTGGCCTTCTTACCGTTATTTTGAAGAACTTCAGTTTTGAGGAATCCTGAAGGCAACGAGAGGTGCAAGTGAAATGATGCAACCCGAACGTGACGTAACCAGTGGACTGCTCGCTGGGCTTGGCCTTGAGAACGCACCTGGAAAACCGATTCTTGCACATACAATTATCAGAGGAATTGGCCAAACTGAAACTACAAAAAAACTAGTCGTATGGTCCGTAGCTCAGTCTTCCGCTTCAGGGGTCCTTGGAAGATCGAGTGAGCTTAATTCGATTCCTTCTCCTTCTCGTCCGTACAGAAGTTATTGTATGCAACCACTTGAAGTTATCAAAAATATTTTGTGGAGCTGGAGGAACCGTTTTCTGTCTGACTGTTGAAGCGACCTTGTGTTAACATGACTGTTTCCCTGTAGAAATAGCACATGTAGCTACGAGTACCTCCCTACGTACTTATTTTTCAAGCAAGTTGCGGATGGCATTTAACATTTTAAAGAGATTTAAAGTTTAGAAAATTTTGTAGGTAAAACGCCTTTTTAGTACACATTTGTGCGAAAACGGTTTAACTACAGTCAATGTGATAATAAGATTTTCCCATTGTGCAAAGCATTTATCAAAAGAAGACGGAGAAAAGTAGCATATTTCACGGCAAACTGAAGATTCCTTCAACAGTGGGTACCTGAAATCTCATTCACCCCAAAACGGTATTCTTTCAATGTCTTCAATAATTTTTCAATTCTCATTGAAGCTAATCATCAGGCAATAAAACTACCAAGATAATGGCTACTGATAGTTAGCATGCTCTAAGGTACTGGAAAAATTACTACTGGACGCTACTGCTCGAAGTAAAAGTTAGAGGTAATATTTAGATTAGATTTCTGAGCTCAAAAGGATTACTTCGAATGGGAGGGAAGACCAGCTGGCAAGACTAGGCTCGTCTACGTATTGGGCCTCTGCTTTATTGCAGTGCCTCCATATTGACAGTAGGACCGTATGCGAAGTGTAAGCGTCAGTCATTTTGGAATACCACTGGCTTAAGGCACTGTAAATGTTTTATTCCGGTGTCATCGAATGAGCAGACTCAACTTTCTGCTGATGGTTAGGAACTACAGCTGAAGGCAGGTGGTGGGAATTATCGCGGGGCCCTTCAAAGTGAGCAAACATTTATATGTGATGGGAATAAGCGATTCTCCTTGATGTAGGTGGTATTTGATAGCCGAAAGAACTCCGTAGACAGGATGTGGTTGCAATGCCAAATGGTAGAACCCACTCTTAGGAGATGGATACGAAAAAAAGTTCTGACAAGAGATACCTACACATGCTTAGGCAGTTGGATTACTCTTCCAGTAAGTTATTATTATGATAAGAAATCGGGTATGGATTACAAAAAAAAAGTAATAGGAACTGTGCAAAAATGAATGAAACCCGAGTAAAAATCATAAACCAATAAAATAATTAAGAAATTCGGTAAAGTTGAGGAAACGTTGAATGTAAGAAAATTCCCTCAGAGGAATTCGTCTGTTACCCCACCTAGCAGATCAGGGCTGACAGTCGTTCGGTAGCATTGCGCGCGTTCCTGTGAAATTGAAAGAAATTATGTTGAGAGGTCACTATGCTGATCAGAAAAGATCCCCTCAAAAGAACGTTTTCATGAGAAGTCCGTTCTTTATTCCATTATTGACGAAGGTTAAAATTAGTATTGATTCCAGAAAAATTGAATCAAGCAGTAGTAGTTCACAAGATTCGAGTTGATGAAACTTGGATGGTTATGATTGTGATATTTCACCGATAACTCTTCAGATTGCTTTGTGGCCAAACGTTACAAATATTTGTGTTTGAACATGTAACGTTACTAGAGTAGTCGACTTCTGATTGGAGAATACTTCACGGTTTGTTGATTATGTTACATCCACCTACATTTCTGCAGGAAATGGGCTGATGAAACTCCTAATTCGATTTCTACTTTCCGCTAAAAGAGTAAGGAAAGTATAGTGATGGTGTAAAAAAATGAAAGTTGAGTTTTCTTCAGATCTTTACGTTTTGCGGCCTAAAGAATCCGAAAACCACATTTCGGCAGGCGGTTCGTTTCTGAGTGTATGCAGAACCATGCGGTGCAGATGTGCCCGCGTACTCATTTTTTCGACAAAAAACAGGTTGCTGGTGCATTGTGTGAGTTGGGAAGTGTAGAGAGAGGGGCACTACCGGGTTCTCTCTGGAAAAGGACTGAGGCTTTACATCGTCGCCTTTGGTCCCTACCAGTCTGCAGTGATCCTGGATGTCCAGGTAGTATCTGACAGCCAGGATGTTGCGCTAACTTGGCAAACCAAGAAGCGCAAATACGACAGGAAAGATCTTCGTAGGGCGGTGTCGGAAGCTTGTGGAGTGGGGACAGGTAACATCAGGGTTACACCATTGACCGTGTCCTGCCGTAGTGTGTGGTGCAAGAAAAGTGCTGAGGAGATGCGTCGGCTCGGTGTCCCAGCACGCGTATTCCGCACTATCACCTCCCAGGTGTTGCTTGTGTCGTATCTAAACTGGTGGTATCGAGGAACATCCTCTTATCCTTCTCTCCTTCCCAGTCCCAATCCTTCTTTCCCTAGAGCCGGCGTAGGGTAGTCTGAGCACCCTTCCCATTCCTGTACTTATTATTTATAAGTTTTTCTCCTTTTTGGGTGCCATCGTCCCATTTACAATAGGCTTGGGAAAAAAAGGTATCTGTAGTTCAATTTGCGGGAGAACGGCTGAACCGATTGAGCTGGTTTTTTTTCGTGATTCTTTTTAGACGCGAAAATACGGTTATGGGCAGTTTTGGTACATGTGAATGGGGGACGAAAATGTACCGTAAATGCTGTTGGCATTTTTCTGAAAACGGCGCCAACGATTTTGCTTAAATTTTCAAATTGTCTTCTGCTGGCTAGTACAAAACATTTCTCCTCCATAAATATCTTCATGAAAATACGGTGAACAGAGATATTGGCCTAAAAGGCAAAAGTACGTTTTTGGACGCTGTTTGGCAAAACTGCTTTCACGATTTTCACCAAACTCACAGAATCTTCTTAAATAGGCTTTATGTTGTTCTGAATAAATGTTCCTCCGACAGTCCATTGAACACAGATAAAAATGGGCCGAAAGTGATGTTTTTTGAACAATTTTGTAATTTCCAGAGTAACTTCATCACTGAATTTGATCAATGTTATGGGGAGTCGTCTAGTAACCTATACTCACATTTTGTTTTGCTCAACTATTTCTGTATCTGACTGTTGAAAGGAGATATAAGCCATAATAGCTCAGAAAAAGAGATTTGTCGAATGTTAATTCATCGATTTTTAAATTTTCCCAAAAACAGCTCTTAAGATTTCGATCAACTAACAAGTACTTACGTTTTGTTCTGCATAAATGTTCCTGTAGAACCGCATTGAACGATGATATGGCGCCCGTATATGCAACAGGTCGTCGAATTTACGGGAGTTACGGAAAGTGTGTTGGCACGCACCTGGTATTTACTTTACGATTAGTGCAGAAAATAGGAACGCCGATTAAACAACACTGCAAGTTTATGTGCAAGGTGTGAAGTGACAATTGCAAATAACACAATTGCAAAAGCCTTTAAATCGAAATTTTTGCTGGGCGTCAAATAAGTTTTCAACCCCTTGTTACTACCTTCCCCTCCCTCTCTACTACCACCCGCTCTTCAATGTTCTCTTGTTTGTGATTATCATCTGCTATTCATTGTATTGGATATGATTTTGTTTCACTGAAGATCTGAATTTACGACCCAACTGTAGAAACTTTTACGCGGTATGGGCATATTCACCAGCTTTGTTAGATTTTTACGGTCTGTTAGTATAGAATTTCATGTCTGTTGAACTAACGGCCTTAACTGGAGTTTTAATTTGTTGCAGGTGAGTCATAAATCTTTCCACTACTGTGAGTACCTATTTAAACAACGCAAACCTTTTTTTTTTACTTTCCTTGGCTCTACAAAAAGAAAGGAAAGTTATGTAATCGGCTGCAAAAATTTGTATGAGTTTTCTTCAGATCTTCACGTTTCAGACCGTACTAAGTCCGATAAACACTATTTGGAATTCTCGCTAAGGATCGTGACACGTCAACATCCGTGAACGTCTTTCAAGAAAATGGACAGACTACTGGACGAGCCAGTTCCTCATTGGACATGGTGACTTCAATGCGCAGACCATTTCTTTTCCCTCAGAGATTCTCCATCATGTACGTCTTGCACCTCCAGTGCGGAGGAAACAAGGAACCACGTGCTGCTCCACTGTAGTCTCTACTACAATGAGCGACAGTTGTTGGGAGGGCAAACGAACATAGCAGTATTGACTGCTACAATGCAAGCCTATACCCATTGTGACGAGTTCACTAATAAGGTGATGGCTAAGAAATGTGGCCATAGCTGATCTGTACTTTTGAAACATGCCACCCAAGTAAAAGTTGGATCAGGTAACCAGATTAAGAACTCCTCCCAGACAGTACGGGATTCCTCAGGTCGTCTCGTCCAGGCGTTCACACAAGGGCAACAGCTCTGTAGCGGGAGACTGGCTAACGACCTAATACCTGCCGTACTATGAACCGTACGCGCAAGTCTGAGTTCGGTTGATGCTGCGGGGGCCGACTTCTTGTCCATTAGCGAAACCACAACTTCCATGATTAATATAATCCTCGTCGAGGGCTTAGGAACAGTCATCAAATAAGGAAACAAACCGGTCTGTGAACGTTTTTTAGAGAAAACGACCGTACCAAATCAGCTCAAGCTTGATATCTAGCCCGCAGGTTACCATGAGAGGCCAAAATAAGGGTATGAGAAAAATCCACCGAACGTTTACTATAGTTATTAGAGTGACGGCTCTAACGATTTTGATTACTTTTTCAATATCAATAGCTCGTAATAAGACAATTATACCAAAAAATTCCCATTCATGGGAAAATATCAAGAGCAGCACAATAAATTACCAAAAATGTCGACGAAAAACTTTTAGCGCCATTTTTTCTTAAAAACCCTGCTGAAATGTCACTAGAATTAGAAATTAGTGTGGTAGTCCGTTCCAATACCAAACTTAAATATAAAACTTGTACATACTTTAAATGACTAACCATAAATGACAGAGAGGGACTAGATGTGAACGGTCAGGTGTCTGAATGAGGACACACAGATTTGTGATGAGGTGGGAATGTAAAGCTTCTTATGAGCTGGCGTAGCAAGCAGCGCTATGACTAAGGATTCAGCGTCTCCCCCTCCTCCCCTCGTTTCGAAAACAAATTAAACTATGTTATTGCTACCATGAAATTCGCAATAGCCATATTACAACGAACGTACGATTTACAAAGTATACGTTTCCGAAAAGTACAAAAGAACGGAGTACAAAATAGTGAAGGTTTTGCTTCGACTATGGCTTGTTATTTTGTTATTCGAATCTTGCTCCTATGGAGCTGATACTGATTAATTTGATATAAAATTAGGCAAATGAAAGGTATGTACAAAATGATCGTCCAGAAGCTTGGCACTGATAATTGCACTGATTGAGATTGACTTCCAACGTACTGAATTGTATTTTTTAAAGAAATAAAGAGTTAGATTTTGTTTGTTTGATTGAACATGAAATGTGGGTTTCGACTGTGCACTATCTATCAACAATGGTTTTTCCCACCGGATTACAGGGTGTTTAAAATCGTTTTACGAGTATGTGCTGCAATTGGGGTTTTATTTTCGTAAATCAAATTTTCTTGACCGGGGCTTATTAAATAAACTCCTTGGAGGTTTTGTATTTCCTGTTCAGTCCGCTTAACGATGATAATACTATCCGTTTCTAAAAAAAAACTGCCATATACTGATTAATTTTACTATCCGTTTTTAACTACACACACTTCAACATATTTAAAATTTTGTAGTTTTCAACCCCACGAAGGTTTTTTCAGAATCAAATACTGTTATTCCTGGATTACAATTTTTACTAAGCCCTATTACTTCAAGTGGAGATTTGAACGTATACTTAATTTCTGGGATAATTTTATAATATTCCTCCTCATTTCGCCTCGTGGAGTTTGGTGGCAAACATTGGAATTCAAACTTATTAGGGTTTTCAATTGGAATATCTAGAAAGTGTACAACAATTGGAATCTTTGCGTGTCGAACAAATTTTCGTCATCAAAATTAAGAATCCTCAAGCCATAATGATTTGATAGGCTTTTCAATTCAACATACAATCGCTCTCCACTCAGTGTACTGTAATATAGCTTTCCTAGTTCACAATCCTCAATATCCTGAAGGATACTGGTTATAATGTTCAACAATGTTTGAATCATTCAGTTTGCTATCAGTTATAGTGCATGTGGTACCTTTCTATTATTCTTTCTTGGTCCAAAGTAGCTTAGGGTATTCCTGAATTTGATGTATTTCTCAAATTTCAGTTGTACAGACGAATGTGATTTTTTTTTTTTTTTTGACCCGAGGGCGTGTGGGACAAGTCCCTTTGTCACTGCGGCCGCATATGGGCCTATTGCGACGGCCCTTTCTTAGTAGAAGGCGTCGTACATACCCGCCCCCCTTAGGAAGCTGAGTATGTCCTTCACCGCAGATTCCGCCATGATTTGGGGTTCAGTGGTCCCCTGACCGAAGTATTCAAAGCGTTTTGCTGCCAAGGCAGGGCACTCACACAGGATATGCTCTGCTGTCTCGTCCTCCTCACCGCAGAGTCTGCATTCCACCACCTCTAAGATGCCCATCTTGTTGTGGTGATATCTGAGTGGGCAGTGTCCGGTGAGGAAGCTTATCAGTACTCTCAGATCTGGTCTAGAGAGTGTCAGCATCGCCTTCGCCCTTTGACAGGAAGGCGTGACAAGCCTTTTCGCCTGTCTTAGTTGTGGCAGGCGATGCCAATGGGCGCCATTTTCCTGTATCTCCCATCGAGCAACCAGACGGTTCAGGCGATTTTTCGTCATACCTACGTGTGGTTCAGGCCCGATGGGTAGGGATTCTGTACCCCTTTTCGCAAGGCGGTCAGCCTTTTCATTGTCCTCATGCCCCCTGTGAGCCGGCACCCAAATGAGGGAGAGCCTGTTACGGGCGCCGAGCTGCTTGAGCGCATGGAGGCATTCCCATGCCAGCTTAGACCCAAAACTATAGGCTGTGATGGCCTTTAAGAAGGCCTGGCTGTCTGAGAAAATGTAGATCCGCTTGCCCTTGAGTCCCCCTGAGTGCCCATTGTTCGCGGCTGCTTATTCAGTCAGCATGCTGTCCTTATTCACAGCTGGCCGCAGACATGCCCCTGGGAACAATGCCGTGGCCGTTCCACTATCCACAACCCGTGGTCGCGCCTGGTAGCATGGGCATGCTCCTGGGAAGATAACCCAGAACCAGGTGACGAATGTGATACACAAGACTAAGAACCAGTTCTGAAACGATTAGTTCAAATAGCTCAAAATGTGTAATATTACGGAGCAAAGTTTCTCTGTGCTGCAGAGTTTTGTCTGTTTCGAAATCAATCAATGCCAAAGTTACGAAATATTTGGGTATTTAATAACGAAGGCGCCACAATTATCTGAGTTCCATTGTTGAGGAATGTGTTTAAGTTGTGCTTTCTTTGCGTGCTGAGGTTTGTAATATGCTGTTAGCTTTATGCTCTTCGATTAAATTACTTTCAGTTTGATATAGCATATCGGTACCTTCTAATTTAAGGGAATTTAAATAATGTGTTCTTTTTTCTTTCGAAAACCATCCCGGTTTGAATATAGGAAATACTAAAAGCGTTTCTCAAAAGTATCATTTTTGCTGAATAAGTTTTCACTCTTTCATAGCCTCCGGTCACTGGGGACACGTACAAGAATGTACTAAATAGAAATAACAGGTGATTCCTTGTTTTGTCACAGTACTTTCCGGTCATTAACAGATAGAAATGTATTATTGTCATTCAGCCCGTTACTAGGTTTAATTGTTACCGAGGCTTCCCATGTCAATTTTCATTTGAAATTTCCTACCAACACCGTTCCCATCCCATTTGCACATTTGGTTTTACATATTTGCAGGATCCCCTGATATTTGCTGTGTCAACCTTTTTCTGGGTTTTATGATGTCGATTCTCAATTTCAACAGAACCCAGTTCTTTATTGACCGCTTTTAGGTCCTCCTTGATATACCTAGCTTTAGTTTTTTCCTCAGCGTGTTCTTTATAAAACCTTAATTGGGGAGTTTCAGTATTTCCTTGGGACTTCCATTTAATTGTTCAACTCATTTTTCTCTGCCCAATTTACCTCTTTCGTGAACTACTTCATAAATGACATTAATTTTTTCTCGGTGTTGGTTCAAGTAATTATTTCAAATGGTTTCATTGATACGATTATATCAGTTGTCAGTAAAGTACGATGTCTGAACGATTCACCACTTATGCTAAATTGTTAACCGGAATAATAATAATAAAATAACAACAGAATGGCGACGAGAATTAAACTGGCAAATCGTTGACGTGTTCGTTTTTGGTTCATTATTCATTCTGAATAATTCACCTGTTTTCGGTCAGGGAAAAGTTTTCTACACTCCCCTCCTACCTCCGCCCCTCAAATTTGGTACCTTACGTTTGAAGACATCGGAATTCAAAATCTGCGATGTCCGTCCGCCGACGTCCGATGGCGGTTTTATCCCTTTACCGTTGTCTATAAAATTCGTTCTTTCGCACCAAAATCATCATTTGGTATCTAGTTGGGCCCGCCTGCTCGGCAATTCGATGGTTATATGGGCAAAAAATGGTTAAAAAATTAACAAAAACGGAATTTCAGCAGTTTTATCGCAAATACGCTTTGTTCAGTATCGTTTCCTAGGTATTTTAGATGCTGGGTCGAATGAAACAATCTTAGTGAAATCACAGTAATTATAGTGAGCCAAAGTCTACTAATTGAAAGAACTCGTGGGGATATAACTACAGCGAATGTAATTGTTCCAACCATTCGTTTGTACTCTAACCCCCCCACCGGCTCTATACAACTACCCGCCTGCTCGACTCACAACGTCGTGCCAATTGCCTGAAATGGCTTCGTCGTAGTATTTAGGTAGTGTTCCGTATCGTTTACTGGTATTTTCGATGCTGAATCGTGAGGAATACTGCAGACATACATCAACTTGAGTATTATTTGTTGCAGACATAGTAACCGATTTTGCAAAATTTTCAACCAGCTGGCTGCATACCAGAATTTACATGCTCCCTCGAGTTACGTCCAAATTCGAAACCCGTTTTCATTAAAGAGCGCTTATTTCCATACGCCCTTATCGACTAAGTCGATAATGAACTAGACAACTTAGAAAAAGACAGTATCATTTCAAAAGTGGATGCGAGCGATTAGCATTCGCCCCTCGTTATAATTCCAAAGCTGGAAGATGGACCTTTACGCCTATGTGTAGATCATGAAGTAGGGGTAAATAAAAAAATTGAAAGAGGGCGTTACCCAATCAGAAAAATAGACGACCTCCGCAATAATCTAAGAAATTCAGCTTATTTTTGCCACCTTGATATTTATAAAGCGTACTTACACGTGAAGGTTTCTGAAGAAAGTTGAGCAATTCAAACAATTTTAACACATCGCGGACTTACAGCTTAACTAGTCAAAATGCGCCTTTTTCCGATCACATTTTAAATATCTGGGATATCGAATCAGCCATGATTAAATCTCGAAATACCCAATTAAAGTCAAAGCGGTCGCTAATATGAATGAACCTGAGAATTCTGAACAACTTAGCCGTTTTTTCGGGACGGTGACGTATTACGCCAGATTTATCTACGAACGCGTAGATAAGCCAGCTACTTCAGGAAAAAACTAAATGGGTTTGGTCTCGTGAACACCGAAAAGTGTATCAACGGCTAAAGTCTGAAATTGTTAGTAATCAGGTGCTTATGCTGTATGGCCCGCCTCTTCCTGCAACGTTAGTCAGTGGTACAGGCAAAGCTGGGTTTCTGTCACACATTATTGATGCTGAGCGACCAAACATATTCATTTCATGATCCCTTACAAATGTAGAAATAAATTCTCCCAGCTCGATCGTGAAGACCTTTCAATAGTCTACTGTGTCACAAGGCCTACACATGTACCTCACAGGGCGACCTTTCACAATGCTCACAGACAATCAACCACTTACTCGGATATTTCACCCTAAAACAAAATTACCAGCATTCACATCTGCAAGACTAGTAATAATGTCATACATAAAAATCATAAAAACCATCTGCACGCCACTTGTCTTTCCACAGCATGTACTGCAAGCACGCCCAATGCAAGTGACCTCATCCTTAGCTTAGAAATCCAAACGCTCGAGGATCAGGTTATCAATCAAATAACAACTGCTGCCGTCACCGAAGATCGCTGAAGAAACTGCAAAAGATAAATTTTTGTCTTCTCTCCTGCAAGACTTACTTTCTGGGAAAATTCGAGAAGGAAGTTGTCTTCAAAAATGGACGTGTGTCCATTCCTAACTGGTTAAGGGAAAAGGTATTCCATGAACCACATCGTACACATGTTGGCATTGTAAATATGAAGCAACTAGCTCGTCGACCATGCTACTGGAAGGCCATCGATAAGGACATTGAACGGATGGTTAGAAACTGCAGGGAATGTGCTCTAAATAAAAAACCCTGCAAATTATTACACAACGGTTTATTATTCGAATAATCAGCTTGACCTAGCATTAATGCTCCGAGACCCATCCTGTTCGATTCAGCATCGAAAAATATCATAATGAAACCCAAAAAAAAGGTCGAAAAGAACTGAATCGTAATATTAAAATAAACAAAAAAAAACAAAAGTATCTAGAAAAAACTGAATTTTAATATGAAAACATGCACGCTAAATACAAAATATCAAAATTTAACCATAAATCTATGAAAAAAACAAAATGAGAATGAAACGAAAGAATCTAAAAAAATTGAATCGTATTAAAACCAAAACGTAGGGGAAATTGGAACGGGGGCGCTCGAAGCGAAAGGCGAAAGGGGAGGTGGCGTCGTCGTTGGGAAGCGAAAGGGGCCGCCCGCGCGTGGCAAAGACGGCGGGGCGCCACCGGTTGTTTTTTATTCAGACGGGAGGGAGGGAGGGACGCTGTAGCTCCCGCGTTGTACTGCGTTTCGTTAATTTTTTTAACCGTTTTTTGCCCATTACAACCACGGGCTTCGTCCGATCGGATTGCCGAGATGGCGGGCACAACTAGATACCAAATCGGATTTTTGGGCGAAAGAACGAATTTTTTTGACCACGTTAAAGGCACAAAACGGCCCGGACGGCGGATGGGGGACGGGGGACGGCGGACGGACATTGCAAATTTGGAATCTCCATGTCTTGAAACGTAAAGTATCAAATTTTGCGGGGGGGTTGTAAAAAATTTTTCGTGACCGAAAACATAGGGTTATTATTCAGAATGAATAATAAACCATAAAAATTGACCTGTATGACTGCAAACAATTCAATTCGCAACTAAGTTCGAGAGATCTTGTTCATGTATGGAGCCACACCTCTCCAAAACGGAAGGATACCAACAGAACTTTACTTGAATAGAAACATCCATTGTCAACTGGATGTGTTCAAACCCGTTCAACACAAGCAGTACAAATGAGTGACATTTGATTTACCCCCTACTCGAGAATATATCCCTGGCGGAGACTGAGTTCTGGCACGATGGTACTCAAACAACAGAAACATGCGGAAAATTCGCGAAATTAGTCGGAAGTTCGGCAATTTGCACTACCAGGTTGGCCTCGAGAATGCGATTATCAGCGATAGTTATTTTTGGAACACCGTGAGTTGGGTGCTCAAGAGGGGGAGCTTGAGGTGGGGTTTAAAGAATAAATGGCGTAATGTGAGTCAAGAACGTAAGAGAGGACTAATTCAGTATAAGGTAGTGCAAAATAGTTTGAGATTTAAGTGTGACTGAATACGGAGTTCAGGTGACTCAAGGGTTATTTGGATAAGTGGTGAACTGGGTTATGGTGACGAGAGCGAAGAACGAGTGTGTAACGTGAGAGCTGAGTGACGAATGTGCGTTTTGATTTATTATTCATTCTAAATAATACACCTATGTTTTCAGTCTGCAAATTTTTTTTACAAATTTAACTTCCATTTGGTATCTAGTTGAGCTCGCCTGCTCTGCAATCCAGTCGAAGGAAACTGATGGTTGTTTTGGGCAAAAAGTCATTTAAATCTAACAAAACTAACAAATGTTGGCAGTTAGATCAAAGTTACTTTTTTTTGGTAGGGTTTGCTAGATATTATTCCGAGCTGGTTCAAATAGAAATAGTCTGAGAGGTGAAGGATTGTTTCTAGACTGACAACAGTGATATTACAGTAAATACCCTGAGCCAAAGTCTACTAATTGAAACAAATCCCGGGACACCTGCCAATCTACTCGTCATTTCGTGCCAATTGCGTAGACAGTCTTGGAAGTAGCTGACTAACACCTACGAGCGATCCCCTATATAGGCGCGGCCTTGACAATGAGGAGGGGGAAAACCGGATTTCAGAATTTTCATGGCAGTTGGTAGCGTGTGGCTGGGAGCTGACTCTGAGAAGCAGCCGAGAAATCTCTCATGCGTCTTAGTTCCGGTGGATGGCTGGAATGGCAGCTGCGGCGCATGGTGGGGAGGGGGGGGGGCTCCCTGAATGAATGTAGACCAGCCACAGCGTGTGCTACATCCGAGCCAGCTGCTTGCAAAGCAAGTAGGCGATTACAGCGCCAGGACGGAATAGTGGTAGAGAGAGATGGAACACTGAGTACCTCAGATCAAACCTTAGCGTGAATGTTCGCATCTGGGACGCAATGTGGGAGGTCGCGCACAGACTTCTGTACAGACTTATTAGCCTTCAGACCTACGAAAAGCCAGTCTGTAGGTCAGAGTACTTGGTTATGATGAGATCTATGATTTGGTGCATGGCATGCATGTTGATCTACATTACCTTTAGTGGTAAGTGGAAAGTATTATTTACTGTCAATCTACATCCCTTGTCTGCATCTGCTTGGATGCGTTCCATTCTCCCTGTATCATTTCACCATACCGTTTGACGTGGTCAAATGTCATCTGGCGCTCATTGACCCTGAAAGAATACGTAAAAGAAGCAACTATCCTATTTTAATTAAATTTTCAGAAGTTATGATATAAGTTTATCACACAACAGTTGGTTTATTATTCATTCTGAATAATAACCCTATGTTTTCGGTCACGAAAAATTTTTTACAACCCCCCCTCAAAATTTGATACTTTACGTTTCATGACATGGAGATTCCAAATTTGCAATGTTTTCTTCTGTGATCGTTTTCTTTTCCCTTTCTCTATTCCCATCTAATTAACATCCTGATGACTGCGAACAGTTTTTACCATGTGACATACATCTACTACCCATTCTTATAACTTTTGAATGAAGTGTACTGAAGGTTTATATTACAAATAGTTCTGATTTCCTCGGCATTTCGCTAACCGGTAAAATTAAAATCCGGGGTGTATTTTTGTTCTGAAAAAAGTCAAGAAGTGTATTTATTTCGGGGCATCTTTTTATTCCAAATAAAATGTCGCTAATACCGTCAGTAGCTTTGACAAGGAAAGGACATCCCACTCATGACAACTCAGAAAAATTGTCAAAAGTAATTTCCTTTTCAAACTGTGTCCGGAGGACAATAACGCAAGCTCGAAGCTAAATTTCAAGTAAACAGTTTGACATGTTTGGCATGTTATCGTTCGTGAGGCATTTAATCTATTTTTACCCAGGGTGCGATAGAAACTTCCCGGAAGTTGTACGTAACTTGGAGACAAACAGCCTGGAGGTGCGATTGAAATTAATGTCTAGGTGCTTCAAAAACCGTAACAAACCCCCTTTCTTGGAAGTGTCCAGTACTGAATTTATGTTCTAAATCATTAACTTTACCTAGTAACGCAGCGTTATAAATAATACGAAGAAAATCTACTGATGGTGGGGTTTTAGTTTTAATGCTAACCACGATTAACAAGCTTAAACATTTGCAATTTGAACAATCCATTATGAGAGAGCTCAAGAAGCCGTTAATGTCAATTGTCGCACAAATGGAATTTGTTCTTAGGAGATTCGCAAAAGCCTTGGGAGAACCTTCGTCGGGACGCGCCGAGATTTCCAGGTCAAGGACTCCCTGTTCCTATCAGACGTCAAGGTTTTGGTACCTGGATGCACCCGAATGCAGTCTACAGTTCCTTTGTGCAACTCAACTCCAACTGCACCACCCGTCGGCTTCCTCGCTCTCTGCCCCTCTTGCTCACTCTTTCTCGCGTTCATACGAAGCGGTGGACTAACTCGCAAACCTCGCATCACCGGTTCTGTAGGTCCAGACAGCTAAACGTACATTTCGAAATGTAAATACGTGGAGCGAAGTATCACAAACTCTCTTTACCAGTTGAGTTATTTGAGGGATGCCGTATATCATCAACGCACCGTGATGCATAAATATTGATATCGTAAATGGTCGATTTGAATTAGTGTTAACGTACTCCATACCTGAGATCAAAACTAAACGATAGTTTAATTTTGGTTCATTATAATATGTTGTAATACCCCTATGTTTTGGATCAGGACATTTTTTTACAACCCCTCTTCAAAATTTGATACTTTGCGTTTCAAGACATTGGGATCTTTTAAAATTACTGTCTGCTTTCCTCACTTTGAGGACCCTTTCGACTAGACAAAATGAAAATTTGATGAAATTTTGGTCAAAAATTGACATACGGAGTTGAAAAGTGAAATTTATGTGACGAATAGGTGAAATGTAGTACTTTAAAAATTACAATGTCTGCTTTCTTCATTTTGAGGACTCTTTCGAACAAACAAAATCCATATTTGATTAATTTAATGGCTCAAAAATTGACTTATTAGTTGTTACTTGCAAACGACGAGAATGAGTTCCAAATCCATCAGCTTTACTATAAAATGTTATCTGCCACATAACAAAGCAAAGCTTCAGCAGCAGCATCGTCGCAAAAGTGGAGTCACTGAAATAGTATTAAATAAAACAAAACCACCACACCGAATAGTTGACCAGTTTATATGTTGCAGCAGCAATATTTTTTTACGTTCTGCTACCCAAAGGGTAAGGAAAGTATTGTGATCGTATCAAAAAAAGTTCGGTTTTCTTCTAATCTTCACGTTCTCAGGCCTTCTGAATTCGTAAAACCTCATTTCCGCACGTCGTCCGTGTGTGTCTGTCATTCGTTAGGAGAGCGGCTGAACCGATTTAGCGGGTTCTTTTTTTGTTTTGTTTGTTATTTCGCATGAGGTTATGCGCGATTTCGGTCGATGGGAAAGGGGAGCGGAGGAAGAAAATTTACCGAATACTAGGGTTTTTAGCATTTTTAGCAAAACGACTCCAACGATTTTCACCAAACTCTCAAAATGTTTGTTAATAGTTAATACGTTCTTCGAAGATCTCCTCAGGAGACTCATGCAAACTGACTGCGAGCCATACGGCTATGTGGATGACTTGACTTCGCTGATCTTTGCAGAGTCAGTCCGCCAAATCGAAGAAAAAACCCACCTCGTGCTCCGCACCGTCACCCAATGGTGCGAGCATGTCAAGATGCAGGTGGCTGAGGAAAAAACCCAGCTAATCCTCTTAAAAGGAAAAGTGAATAATCCACCCGCAATACCCTTTGGCGGCCACAGGCTCCTTCTTGAAAAGCACGTCAAGTATTTAGGAGTGAATATAGGTGAGAGGTGAGGTTTCAACCAACACCTCCTCCAGTCCGTTAAAGGCACTACCATTGCACGGTTTGCCTCACTGCATGCAATTACAAAGACCACTTGGGGTGTGTGTTACCATGACACTATCCTCATGTATAAGGCCATCTATCTAGGCGTGATTGGCTACTGCCTCGTTGTCTGGGAACAGTCAATCAAAAGAAATTACTAGCCCAATCCCAGAGAGCTGCGCTTCTGTGGATCACCAAGGCCTACAAGACTGTTTCAACAGAAGCACTCCAGGTGATCACTGGTCAGTTACCAGTTGTTGACCTGGCCGTTGAGTGCATGGCTGACTAGGGGTTTTCGCATTTTTCTCGAAAACGGCTCTAACGATTTTGATTAACCTTCAAATTGTCTTCTCCTAACCAATACCTAACTTTTCTTCCCTATACTTATCTCATGAACATACGCTGAACGGAGATATAAGCCTATGAAGCAAAAATAGGTTTTTTACGCTTTTTGGCAAAACGACTTCAGCGATTTTCACCAAACTCACAGGGTGTTTTCAAATAGTTAATATCTACATATTTTACTCAATGAATGTTCCTCTGAAAGTCCATTGAGCAGAGATAGAAATTAAAATGTGCCGCAAATAACGTTTTTTCGAACGTTTCCGTCAATTCCAGGGTAACTGCTGCACCAGATGTGATCCATCTTACAGAGTGTCTTTCAGTCACCCATACCCACATTTCGTTCTGTATAATTATTTCTGTATAAATATGTTGAACGGAGATATAAGCCAAGTTGACTCAGATAAGGAGATTTGTCGTTTATTAATTTATCGGTATTCCAATTTTCTCAAAAACGGCTCTAACAATTTCGATCAAACTTACGGAGTAGTCTCAGGTAACTATTCCCTACATGTTGTTCTTCATAATGATTTCTGTAGAAATGCGTTGAACGAAGATATAGAGCCCGCACATGTAGCTGGTGTTCGAACTTAAAGGGGTGGCGGAAAGTTGTGTGTTGCTACGCACCAGTTATTTTATGAACGTGTTTTGTTAAAATCAGGAATAACATGTATTAGTTCATATTAAATGCGTACTAATGGGTTTTACTCCCCATCCACTAAAGGCATACAGAGAGACGATGCGATTGAGTAATCTTTTTTTTATGAGCAGTCGCGACAGGATACACTTCAAATATATGATTAGTAATTTTAGCCCACAAGTACGCTGTACGAACACAACATTTTGAAGGTGGCAGATACTATTTATTAGTTTAGTGATTGGCTATAGATGCGATTCACGTCATTTGCAGCTGTCAACTATTCAGTGTTTTTTTTAAAATACTGGATATTTCAGCGTCTCTGCTTTGAAAATGCCACCTTTTTGAGGCGGCAGATAACATTTTATAGTAAAGCTGATGGATATGGAACTCACCCACGTCGTTTGCAAGTATCAACAATTTTTGTGCCATCAAATTCATCAAATCGGGATTTTGTCTGCGGAGGAAAGGAAAATGAGGAAAGCAGATATGGCAATTTTATTGTACTACATCTCACCTATTCGTCACATAAATTTCAAATTTCAACTCCATAAGTCATTTTTACTTTTCGCTACCCCAAAGGGAAAGGAAAGTATAGTAATTGTGTCAAATAATTGGGTTTTCTTCACATCTTTACATTTTGAGGCCTCCTGAGTCTAAAAAACCTTATTTCGGCGCGTGGTCCCTGTGTGTCTGTAGTTCGATTTGCAGGAGAACGGTTGATTCGATTGAGCTGTTTCTTTTTTGTTTTGTTCCTTATTTTTTTTAGACACTTAAACAAGGTTATTGGCGATTTCGATCGATTGGAAGGGGGGCGGGGACGAAAATGTGCCAAAAACTCGGGGTTTTCGCCTTTTTCTCGAAAACCGCTTGAACGATTTTGATTAAACTTTCATATTTTCTTCTACTGATTAATACCTAACTTTTCTTCTTCATACATATCTCCATGAAAATACGGTGAACGAAGATATAAGCCCATGAAGCAAAAATAGGTTTTTTACGCTTTTTGGCAAAACGGTTTTCACCAAACTCACAGGATGTTTTCAAATAGTTAATACCTACATATTGTTGTCAATACATGTTCCTGTGGCCGTCCAAAGAACAGAGATAAAAATCAAAATGTGTCGAAAGTAACATTGTTGGGTACAAATTGATAAAGCTAATTGACGTAAGGGGACTGTATTTAGAGTGGTGATCGCGGAAATATTTACAAAGTACTTCTAATCGGAATTGATAGAACACTGCCGAACTTAGTCTGCTTACGAGGTTATGAATGAGACCACAACTACACGAGGTTTGGGCGTTGGGAGATTTTTACAGGGGGGTGGATATGAGAGGAATGGAGAAGCGCACGGGCTATTGGGTAAAACCGTAGTGGACGTAAAAGGAAAGGAGAAGGGGTTTTATAACAAGACGGACAGGCGATGAGCTGTCTCTTGCAGAGAGATACCAGAAATCGAGGAATGAAGAAATAAAGAAGAAAAAACCCCAGTTCAGGGAAATACGAGGTCAAAGGACTCGTTCGTTTTTTCGAGCATTGCCGTAAATTCCAGGGTAACTGTTCCACCAGATGTGATAAACCTTCTAACATTCTAAACCCACATTTTTTTCTCCGCAAGTATTTCTGAATCCATCTGTTGAACGGAGATATAAGCCAAGTTAACTCTGAAAAAGAGATTTGTCGAAAATTAATTTATCGATATTCCACTTTTCTCAAAAACGGCTCTAACGATTTCGATCAAACTTACGGAGTACTCTCAACCAATTAGTCTCTACATTTTGTTCTGTAGAAATGCGTTGAATGAAGATATAGCACCCGCATATGCAGCTGGTTTTACCAAAATTTCGTCAAATTTGGATTTCGTCTGCAAGTCCAAGTCCACGAAACTATTGTGGCAGAGTCAGTGTTTTTCAACTCAGTTACTTGATGCGGATCCACCATACAAATCTCCGATGTCAACTAATAAGTCAAAATTTGGTTCAAAATTCGACGGCTTTTGATTGACTAGACAACTTAATAACCTAGCATAGGAGATGGCAGAGTTGTGAAATCGGAAAATACAAGCCAATTCCTCAACTGTGGTAAATATTGTAACTATCAACTAATAAGTCAAATTTTGAATAATTTTGCCTTTTTCAATGAGCCGGCATTCTCTCAGTCCATACTTCAGAAAGAGCAGAGAGTCAAACATTGAGGGAACTATCAGAAAAAGAAGTAAACAACTTTCAACTAATGGGTCGACGTTTTAGTCCTCATTTGTGTACCGTGTTTTCGTACATTCTTCTCGTATTCAGTTTTTACCAAATCACGATGTTGTACGTATAACTTTAAATTATCTGGTGCGCCGCATCGCATACCTTGCCCTAGCTCTACATAAATGCGCTGGTGTTCATGGCCTTTGCTATTGTTCTATTCAATTTAATTTTCACCCAGTGCACTTGAACTTGGTAAAACATCACTTCACGGGGGCAAAAAGGACCTAATACCCTGATCACTACTGAGCAATTGGTACACAGGAATTCATGAAGCTGCAAACGAATTTTTTGTTACTTTCCTTTGCTGTACAAAGTAGAAAGGAAAGTTATGTAATTGGCTGAAAACAAATTTTAAGTTCTCTTCAGATCTTTACGTTTCAGACCCTCCTGAGTACTATTGGGGAAAATGGTCTGTGTGTGAATGCAAGCAATTGTATATGGTGCACGTTGGACGTTGCTAAGGCTTTTGACTCGTTAAGCCATCAGGCCTTGGCCGATTGCCTCAGTGGTGTGGGGGCTCCTGATCGACTCGTTGATTATGTGAGTTCCGTGTACTGCGGGGGTGTGACGGCCTTGCAGATTGGAGCAGAGATATCTGAGGACGTGGCGATAGGGCGTGGCGTTTTGCAGGGGGACCCTCTGCCTCCTATACTATTCAATTGATACTGCACTGGGTAAGCTGTCTCAAGAATTAGGGTTTGATTTCGCCCCAGGTGTGTAGGTGGGCGCACTAGCCTTTGTGGATGGTGTCGTCCTTCTCGCAGGTACCAAGGGGGGCTTGCATATCGCCCTTGACAAGTTTGTGCGGCAGCTACACATGTTTGGATTGGGGATGAATTCAGAGACGCGTGGCTTGGTTTCATTGATGCTGTCCTATCGAGGTTACAGCGTGAAGGTAGTGGATGTAGGTATTGGCGAATCCCGTGTCCTGGCTAGAGGCATCCTCGAGATGTGGCAGTATCTTGTGATCGAATTTCTCGGTGCAACCTCCTCAGCCAGAAGCTGTGTGGATCGTAGTGGTTATCTTCGGAAAGTTGCCAAGGCTCCACTGAAACCACAGCAGCAGCTGCGACACCTTCGGACGTACTTGCTCTCGAAGCTGGCCTATGGGTTGGTTTTTGGGAGGTTGATAAGCCCTTATAGAATGGTGCGCTCTGCTGTTTGTGTTTGGCTAGGCCTTCCACATAACGTCCTATGTGCGTACATTCACACTCTGGCTTGATGTGGGGGACTGGAGAACTCGGTGTCCCATCTTTCCCTACCACTATTCCATTCTTGCGCCGTAAGCACCAGCTTGCTTTGCATGCATCTGGCTGGGATGTCAAACACGCTGTGGCTGCTCTTGGATTCATCCAGGATCAGCCGCGGTGGTGTGACATGGCTACTCCATCTGCCCCCAAGCCCAGTAAGCCTTCAGAGTTTGCGGCAGCTCTGCATTGTTCAGTTGACGAACGGGAACTCATGCAGTGTCCTGACTCCCCCTAATCTTCTGCGTTGGTGGAGTGGGTTTCAGAGGGTATTCATGGGAGGAATTACCGGCACTTTCACGCCATGTGTGTGGCATCACTGCCTACAGCGTTGAGGTGTATAGGAGATCAGGACTGTAATACTGTGAATGCTCGCTCAGAGGGGCCACGTCAAGCGTCTGCAAGCAGGTTGCATTGTCATCTGAGGACCGGGAAGTAGAGAGGGAGCGGCACTACCGGGGCTGTCTCTGGAGAAGGACGGAGGCCTGATATTGGCGCCGTTGGTCCCAGCTTGTCTGCACTGATCCTGGATGTCCAAGCGGTATCTGGCAGCCAGGATCTTGCGCTAACTTTGCTAGCCAAGAAACACAAATAAAACAGGATGGATCTTCGTGTGGCGTTGAAAGCTCAAGGAGTGGAGGCAGGTAACATCAGCGTTGACCTGTCCTGACGTGGTGTGTGGTGCAAGAAAAGTGCTGAGGAGATGCGTCGGCTGAGTGTGTCAGCTGACGTTTTCCGCGGTATTACCTCCAGTGTGTCGCTCTGGTCGTACCTTAACTGGTGGTCGTTCTATCGTGGAACATCCTCTAATCCTTCTTTCCTTCCCCGTTTTAACCCTTCTATCCTCAGAGCTGGCGTAGGGTAGTCTGGGCGTCCTCCCCACTTCGTTATTTATTTAGTTTTTCCTTTTTGGGTGCCACTCTCCCATTTACGGTGAGCTTTGGAAAAAAAGAAGAAAAGTGTGAATGTGTGTGTCTGTGAACGAATTTTAGAGAAAACTACCCAACCAAACCAGCTCAACATTGATATTTAGCTTGCAGGTTACCGTGGGACGCCAAAATAAAGTTATGAGTGAAATCCACTGAACCACACTCCAGTTCTAAACGTTTTTAACCAATAACTTTGAAAAAGTGATTAATATCCTCTTCAAACACATTATGTCAGCCTCATTAATTCTATGTGCACCATTTGCTCCATAATGGTCCGGGAATGAGTACAAGCAGCTCAATAAATTCCAGGTCCTGCACGTAAGGCGGCATTACTCCAAAAGTTGGTATTGCACAAAATGCGGATTGGGGATGACGTAAGGGAACATGCTATGAACTTTTTTTATACAGTTGACAAGTTATCGGACATGGAAATTAATGTTGACGATGATCTACTTTGAATAAGGTTACTCCATAGTTTACCTGATTGTTACGAAAATTTTAGGTGTGCAATAGAATCTCGAGATACATTGCCAACACCTGATACGCTTAGGAAGAAAATTATTGATGATTCTGAAGCTCGAGGGGAAAAGTGTAAGAGTCACGATGCAGATTGTTCGAAAAAAAATTTTTATCGAAAAGAGCAGATTATGGAAAGAATAGCGCGAATCATGATTTTAAATTCACAAGTTTGGTCATAAAGCTTGTGAATTTCCATGTAAAGGCGAGCTAGGAAGAACCAGTGAAGACCGTTTAGGTACCACAATGATGTGTCTAGCAATGAAAAGTATGAACATCCTAAGATTCTGTCTGGACGGTGGGTGTAGCAGTCATATGTGTAATGACGGGCGAAAGTTTATTGAAATTAATTCCGTCAGTGATATGAAATTAAACTTAGCTAACACTTCCACTACTGATGTTTTAGGCAAAGTATTGTAATGTTGAAGCAAAGAATGGGAACAAAACAACGTCTATTGAATTGAAAGACAATCAGTATGTGCCGGATTTAAGACCTGACTTGTTGAGTGTTGCGAAGATAACGGATCACGGATGTAAGGTCGTATTCACTCGTGATAGGGCAGTAGTTTACAATCGAAGCAACGAGCAAAGACAATAGATGTAAGTACAAGAAATGGTAGGAAACTTAGTACATTAGAGGCTTGGCACAATGGATTTAGACACTTGAACTGCAGTCTGAGACTGAAAAATAAGGTTAAAACCAAGAGTGTTCGAGGAGTTCACCTGAATCAAAACGAAACGTCACCAATGTGCGAGACGTGCAAAACCTCAAAACGGGTCAAATGTCACAAACATCTTAAAGGTGAGCAAGGAAGAACGATTTTGTGACGTGGGTAAAATGTCATAAACATGATTCCCGGCAAAGTCTACCAGAAAGGTGAAACCCCTGGAGTTCGTTCATTCTGATGTGTGGGGACCTGTTAGGATGAGTTCTAATAGAGGTTCGCGGTTCTATGTATCCTTCATAGCAGAGGCGACTAGATGGTGCGTGATCGTGCTATTCAAGGCAAAGAGCGAGGTGCTGAATGCTTTAAATACATAAGCAATGCGCAGAGAACCAGAATGGCGTTAAAATTAAATTTCTTCGGCCTGACAATGCAGGAGAGTACAATTCAAGGGAATTTAAAGAGTGCTTGCAATGCTGTAGAACGAGAACACCTCAGCAGAATGGTATATCCGAGTGGATGAATCGAACACTGTTGAATATGGTTCGTTGTATGTAGGCGGAATCGAAACTACCACACGGATTTTGGGCAGAAGCGCTTATGACCGCTGTACATGGGCGAAATAGGTGTAATTCTTATACAGCCTGGGACGTGGAAGATCAGAAAAAATCATCAAACAATCCTGAAATCCGTTGATGAAAATAATGAGAAAATCGTAAAATCAACAAGGCAACCACAACAAACAGAGGAACAAGGTAAAATTGAAGTGCTCGTAAATACAACTAATAATAATGGCAACGAGCACAGAGTCGAGCCTGAAACAGTTGATCTGCATGAAATATATGGGTCGGGTACTGATAGTCCAGTAAGAGAAGAGGGTACGAAAATGTACAACATGGTTCCAACAATCAACAACGAGACTGATGATACGAATTTTCAAAACTATGGACACGGACAAAAGGACGATAATTTGAGTGGAAGTAAGAATTTACTTCGTTACTGCGGAATAAAGCATGGTCACTCCAAGAAAAGGCGCAAAATCAGAAAGCGGTTGGATGTAGATTAATCTTTCGAAATAAACAAACGTCAAGTGGTGAGTTAGAAAGACTAAAGTTCGTTTGTTGGCGAGAGGTTTCACACGAGCGCCAGATGTCGATTAAAATGACACATATTCTACGGTTGTGTAATGCTCCTACGTGGCCGAAGCTGAGGGGTCGGAGGATTAAATACCAAAAGGTGCGAAAAGATAGGTGGAGATTGAGAAGGAAGAGGAGGTGCTGGGAGACTAGGAAAAAGAATGACTGTGGACACTAGAAAAATTGTATCCGGATTAGTGAAGGGCAACCTGCTTCCTCGGGGGAAGGAAATGGAGAGAGAGCTCGGGATTTCGGTGGAAGGCTCGGCGACCGTCCTCTGCTGAGCAAGCACTCTCGATTCGGCTAACTCAGTATTTGGGCTACTCGCCACCTCGGATTCGGTTCTCAAGCTGGTACCTTATCACTCCTCGTGCCGGTGATATAGTTTACGGCAAGGAGGAGAAACGATAGCGAAGCCTTCTCTCTAGGGGGAGAATGTTGATGCTCAGCTCTTCGTCTCGATAGCGCCGTTCCTTGGGCGGTACATGGCTCCCCAGGTTAAATTGAGCATGTCCTCATGCGACCAGGTAGGCAGGAGCGGTGGTTGGGCCTGGTTTGCTTGGCCCAGGCAGGCAAGTCGACAGTAGAATCAGAAGAATGGTATCGGCGATGGACTCCCCGAGAAGGTGAGGTACCAGCAAGATTACCTAGAGGTTGGTTCGAGTTTACCCTGTAGCTGTCGCTGCTGTCGAATTGTCCTCAGGAAACGGGGATCAAAATGGGCAAAATTTTGCAACAAGTACATTACGCCAAAATCGAGAGGAAAGCAGGTGTGGAAATTTGGTACATCGTCATAAAATTTTCAAAATAACTGTTCGAATCTTAGGAATATTAGTAAAAACAGAAGAAAATGGAATTATGATGACACACTGAAGAATTTACAGTACATACACAAAAATCCAATCCTTAGGTACAGTAGGATACAAGGTGTACTTCAAGGTTTTAATGACTATTTTGTTGCTGCACATCACAACTCGTCTTATACACTACCCTTGTACCCAAGCGAAAGAAAGGAATAGGTTTCCCAGGAAGGCACAGAGTGAGAACACAACACAAAAGGGGTGGATTAGTTGGCATGCACGCGAACAGTAATCAACGAATCCCGTGCTCTCCCTCCCCCCTCGCGATGACTAAGTCGCCACCTGGTGACGAGGAGTACTCTGGTACTGCTCTAATCCGATTTGCAACTTCTAGCTTACTTTCCGCTTATTGAGTAAGTGTTATCGACTGGTAACTTAGTGCTAGGGTTCTGTATAACTCTAATCTTACTGGTTGTACGACCATGTGATGGGTTCTGGAACTGTCGTCTCATTTTGGTTGGCATGGAAAGACAATCAGCTTGGTTGGAACAATTAACTCCTCCAGACACTTACTGCTCCTGTTCGTGGTTAGTGAATTGGTCAAGATAAGATACCACACCAAGGGCAGTCATGGTACAGCCTGAAATCAAAGATTCATAAGTGATCTGGCAAGGAAGGGAGGATACACAACCTGCTGGAAAATATGAGTGCCGTAATGTTCAACATTTACACATAAAATCACATCATGGGTGTGCGCAAATAAAAGAAAGTGGTGGCCATTTAAAAACAAAGGAAAGAACTTCACTTAATGAGACACACTGTGCGATCACATAGACAGAGACGGTGAGTTCCTCACATGATTCCTTGTACAAAAAATTGTTAACATGGAAAATTCAATTCAATAATCAAGTGGTGCACGAATTATTTCTCATACCTAATATAACATGAATAAAAATTATTGTAAAAAAAACCGGTTATATACAAAATTATGGTATAACCTGGCGGTGGGTCAAGTCGGCAACGTCACTGAAGAGCTTGTCTGCCCCTCCTGTGATCTCTGAGAGGTTCACATGCACCACGATATGCCAGGCCGATCGTGTGGTAGCTATTGTTTGTAACCTTTCCATAACCACACCGGACGTGTTTCTCACTGTAGCAGAACATGTTAAGAGCAATGCCACTAAGGCTGCAGCAAGGCACGCGACAATCATGTGTACCTGTGCAAGAGCAAAGCTTTAATTAGTAACATGGAAGGAATATAGTGAGAGAAAAAAAAAGTAATAAGATGGAGCAAGTTACGGCCTGTGCTCCGTAAGGTATTAGTGCTCTATATACAGTTAGTGTAGAAACTCGTAGTTCTATACACGTGGTTACCCTATTCTTAGAAAGGATGTATATATGCAAAATATTTATTAAAAAAAATAAAACCACTCGTGCAGATTCTAGAGGAAATAAACTGTACCCTATAATGGGTGAGAGGGCTAACTATAATCGATTCTCGGAAGCTTTCTTAAGTTGTAGTTAGGCTTCCTATGGTCTGGCTCAGATGCTTGGCTGCTGACGGTTGGTGGAGTGAAGAAGTCTGGCTCTTCAGAAATTCCGTCTTCGCATGGGACCTCCAAACGCACGTTTTTGTCTATTGGAACAGAGTTTACACAGGAGGGATTCTCCTTGGACGAGGTCGGCTTGGGTACAAAAGGTTTGAGTCTGGATGAGTGAACTGTCGTGTCTTTACCTCTGAGCTTCAGCACTACGTTTTGAGGTGAAATGACGTGAGTTATGACGAAGGGACCTGCCCAGAATTTGGTGAACTTCTTGGTTTTTCCTTTCTTTACTACGGGAGTGTGAGGGTAAACCAAATCACCGGTTTGATATTGTGGATCTTGTTTATTCTTGTTAAACTTTTCCCTCATTTTTCGCTTGCTAGTTGCTTGCAACTTGTATACTGCACTCCAGAGATCCAGTAGGGTTGCACGGAGGTCTTCAACATGCATTGCGAATGGTTCAACAGAGCGGGAGAGAGTTAATTCTTCATGCGCTCGCAATGGCATATCCTTCCCAAACACTATGGTGAACGGTGGGAACTTAGTGGTCTCATTGCATTGGGAGTTTATCACCAGCTCCGCTATTGGAAGTTTCAAGTCCCAATCAGTTTGAGCAGGGCTGACGAAATAAGACATAATCTTAGCCATTGTCCTATGTACTCGCTCGCATCTCCAGATTAGTTCGGATCTCAGATCTCAGATTAGTTTTGATGTGAAATTCTTTCCTTGATCAGACAACATCCGCTTACTGGATCCGAACCTCGCAATATGACGGACCAGATTCTGGGCAACTTCCTCAGACGTTTGGGATTTCATTGGGTAGAATTGCACAAAACGTGAGAACTGGTCTAAAATTGTAAGGTTGTACTTGTGACCGTCTCCCGTCTGAGGAAGGGGACCGACTATATCCACGGATATAGCTTCAAACGTCTCTTTTGGTTCTCTGAATTCGCCTAAAGGTGGGTTTGAGCGGCCATGATCTTTTGTCATAGCACATTGGGCGCAAGAACGCACGAAATTGGCTGCATCATTATTCATACCTGGCCAGTAGTACTTTGACTTTATTGATTGGAGGGTCTTGCGTTGCCCACAATGACCACCTTGAGGTGAGGAGCGGGAAAGGTCAAGAATTCTGGTTCTTAGACATTTGGGAGTCACCACTTTGAGCTCTGCTCCATTGCTCTTCGCAAGTAGCCTTTCATCAGTGTATACGAACCCAGGCTGTTGTGCCGCTTGAACACAAAACTCGTCGGTAGCCTGTTCTTTTCTGAGTTCATCCACGTCAATGGTCAGCACGATTGTGAATGCACGGGATAAGCCATCAGCGTTGGTATTGGTTTTTCCAGATTTGTATTTTGGCGTATAAGCATACTCCTCGAGCAGCAAGGACCAACGCATGACACGTGAGTTCGCATCCTTCATCTGGTGGAGATACCGTAGGGGTGCATGGTCGGTGACTATGGTAAATTTCACTTTGATTTGACTATGGTAAATTGATGAAAGTAACGAACTACATACACAATTGCTAGGAGTTCCAGCTGTGTTGCAGTGTAATTTTTCTCTGCCTTATTTAAGGCTCGACTCGCAAATGCCACTGGGTGCTCATGGCCTTCGTGAATCTGGCTGAGAACACCTCCAATACCAAAGATAGACGCATCCGTTGTCAAAATGAACTCTTTGGAAAAATCGGGGAAGGCGAGAATAGGTGGAGTAATCAGCTTTTGCTTTAAAGTGGTAAACGCAGTTCTTGCTCTGGCCCCCAGACGAATAGTACATCCTTTTTTGTAAGAGAAATTAGTGGGTTGGCAATGGCTGCAAAGGAGTTAACGTATCTGCGATAAAATGAGCAGAGACCAATGAAAGCCTTCACCTGACGGACTGTCTTGGGGACAGGGAAATCTATGACTGCGATAATTTTCCTATCATCAGGTTGAATACCTGCAGTGCTAACAATGTGACCCAAGTAGTGCAATTTTCGCTGTAGGAAATGACATTTGAGCAATTGGAGTTTAAGGTTTGCTTCTCTGAAAAGTTGAAGCAAAGAGCATAGCTCTTCTAACTGCTCCTCCCAAGAAGCGTGAAAAGGATAATGTCGTCCAAAAAAGCAAGAGCTCGTTGGGAGCCCAGGGCCTTGACGAGATTGAAAGCCATTTTTTGGAAAGTGGCGGGTGCATTCGACAAGCCAAATGGCATTCGTTGGAATGCCCAAATACCGCCATGAGTAGCGAAGCTGGTTTTTTCAATATCTTCCTCTTTAATCTTCACCTGATGGTCTCCACTGCGTAGATCCAGTGTGGTGAAGTACTGGGAACCCGAAATTCGGTCCAAATAGTCTTGTACATGGGGAAGAGGAAAAAATTCTGGTTCTGTGATTTTGTTTATTTTTCGAAAATCTACAACCATTCTCCAGGATAATTGAGTTTGGCCATCTACCAAGGTGCGCTTTGGCACGAGCAAACATGGTGACTGCCATACTCCGGAGCTTGGTCTCATAATTCCGTCAGCTAGGTGTTCCTGCACAATGGAATCCATAATTTCTCTCTGCACAATAGGAGTCCTATACTGACGAGTACGAATTGGCTTATGGTTGCCAGTCGAAATAGAATGCTCCGCTAGGTTCGTCACTCCTAGTTTTTCGAAGCCAGGGAAGCTAAAAACATCACAGTAGGGCAGTAAACGTTGGGTGAGACTAGACTTGTGTTCAAATCCGTCTGCCTGGGTTTCGAGAAATCCTAAGAATGCCTCTTTCTCACTGTGAAAAGAATTTCCCTTATGCTCAGTATCACAAATGGTTGAAACCAACAAATTACATTGAGGTTGAGCTATATCCTCAAGGTACCAATCTTACTGTGCCGTTTCAACTTCACGGATTTATCACTACAGTTGTATAACATAACTGCTGTGTGAGTAGCAGTCCCATGTAAGAAGCGAGCGGATGCGACCTCTGCAACTGGAACAGGGCAGAAGGAACTTCCTACCCTATAGAGAGACGGGGTTGCTCCTTTTAACTCGAATAACTGGGATTGCCGCCACAGTGTGTCGAGGAATCTCTATTTCGTTTGTCGCTACCAAATAGGCTTCATGTTTATTCTCCCAGTCCCATTGGATACTGTCAACCTGCGGGGAGAATGTAATTCTTCCTTTTCCTACATCAAGCAGTGCACCCTGACGTTTTTGAACGTCCAACCCTATAATGGCTAACAGGTTGTCTGGTAATTTGGCAACTGTTGCGAGGGCTATGAGAGTGGGTGCACCAGGAAGAGAAATTAAACATTCAGCGTCACCATAAATGTTCAGGGGTATCCCTGAAATTCCCTGTACTCGGCGAGTAGTGGGTTGTAGCTTTGCATGCGTAACAGCAGATATGTCTACCAGTGTGATGTGAGAGCCTGTATCCAGTAAACATGGTCCCTGCTTGGAATCCACATGTCCTTGCAGAACAAAAGGGGATACAAATGCTACTGTAAAAATGGGAGTACAGGACTCTACACTGGCAGATGGCGACAATGGTAACAGCGCAATATCCTGGGGCTGTCCTAGGTCATGAGCCGGAACATCGAGAGTGATAAGGGGGGTAGCGCTAATTGGATCTGCTCACTCGGCTAAGGATTTAATTCGTTCACCATATTGGGTGATACTTTCCTTAGGCTTTAGAGTAGCACGCTCTAGTTCCTGCACATAGGATATTTCCGTCCTTATTCCCTCAAATCTGCGGCGGAGGGCAGCTTCCAGGTCATCAAGGGTCTGTAATGTGGCCTGGTTATGCTGTAGAAAGAGTGCTGGTTCATTTTGTGCACGTGAAATTTCAGCCTGAACCCAAATCCGTTCTGGGAGACAGATACCACTCAATTCTTTCAGAGTTTTGAGGTTCCTAATCTGGGCAACCCATACTTCAGCTGAACCTGTGGCTGGTGTGCCACTATACCATCCCACTCCGCTTAGAACTGCCTTGGTAATGTTTGAGAGTTCTTTAGCGTAATGAGGGTTGGATGGGGAGAGTGGGCGTGTGGGTTGTGTAGGATGAGGTGGGTTGGAACGTGCTAGGTAATCTACTAGAGGTGGTGGTGGGAGGTTGGAGCAATCGTAATGTGGGCTACCAAAAGCCTCCCTAGCTACTCGTAGGTGCTCATTTCCTGTCCTGGAAGCTTGGAGGAGTGTAGGTGCAGGTGTAGCAGTTACTTTGTGGCGTTGTGGAAGGGATGTGTCCTCAGCAGGAGGAGCAGGAGGTACTAAGAAAGAGTTGGGAGGGTGATGCGTGGGCAAAGATCGCATAGCACAAGCTAAGTCACTCACTGACTGCTTCAAAAGTGCTTTCTCAGATTGGTTGGTTGTTTCCCATCGATCTAGGCGATCGCTAAGCTGTTGGGTATCGGAAGACATTCTATGAATGCACCCAACAAGCTCACTGTGCTGCCTCTGCATCTGCATCATAACTCCCAGGAACTCGTTAAATTTGGAATTTAACTGTACCAAGTCACTGCTCACTCTGTTCACTGAGGACGCGACTCTTTCTGTCGTGTTGTCCACAGTTGCCGTAAGTGCAGTGGCTTGTGGCTCGGACAGGTACACCCCCTTGTAGAGCATAGCTCTCTGATCACTCTGGAGTCGTTTAAGATACTGGTTCGACTCCAAAAACTGATCAGCTATGTCTTGGGTTTTGGTTTATTATTCATTCTGAATAATAACCCTATGTTTTCGGTCACGAAAAATTTTTTACAACCCCCCCTCAAAATTTGATACTTTACGTTTCAAGGCATGGAGATTTCAAATTTGCAATGTCCGTCCGCCGTCCCCCGTCCCCCATCCGCCGTCCGGGCCGTTTTGTGCCTTTAACGTGGTCTAAAAAATTCGTTCTTTCGCCCAAAAATCCGATTTGGTATCTAGTTGTGCCCGCCATCTCGGCAATCCGATCGGACGAAGCCCGTGGTTGTAATGGGCAAAAAACGGTTAAAAAAATTAACGAAACGCAGTACAACGCGGGAGCTACAAGCGTTTCGTCGTTTGAATTCCTCCCGCCCCGCCCGTCTCTTTAAAAAACCAACCGCTCTCGAGGCGGCTCGCTTCTCTCTCGCTTCCCTCCCAACGACGCCGCCTCTCCCCGGGTTCGCTTCGAGCGCCCCCGTTCCAATTTCCCCGACGTTTTGGTTTTAATACGATTCTTTTTAGATTCTTTCGTTTCATTCTCATTTTGGGTTTTTTCATAGATTTTTGGTTAAATTTTGATATTAGTATTTAGCGTGCATGTTTTCATATTAAATTTCAGTTTTTTCTAGATACTTTTTTTTTTTTTTTTTTTTATTTTAATATTACGATTCAGTTCTTTTCGACCTTTTTATGGGTTTCATTATGATATTTTTCGATGCTGAATCGAACAGGATGGGTCTCGGAGCATTAATGCTAGGTCAAGCTGATTATTCGAATAATAAACCGTTGTGTAATAATTTGCAGGGTTTTGGTTTATTATTCATTCTGAATAATAACCCTATGTTTTCGGTCACGAAAAATTTTTTACAACCCCCCCTCAAAATTTGATACTTTACGTTTCAAGACATGGAGATTCCAAATTTGCAATGTCCGTCCGCCGTCGCCCGTCCCCGTCCCCGTCCCCGTCCCCGTCCCCGTCCCCGTCCCCGTCCGCCGTCCGGGCCGTTTTGTGCCTTTAACGTGGTCTAAAAAATTCGTTCTTTCGCCCAAAAATCCGATTTGGTATCTAGTTGTGCCCGCCATCTCGGCAATCCGATCGGACGAAGCCCGTGGTTGTAATGGGCAAAAAACGGTTAAAAAAATTAACGAAACGCAGTACAACGCGGGAGCTACAAGCGTTTCGTCGTTTGAATTCCCTCCGCCCCGCCCGTCTCATTAAAAAACCAACCTCGTCTCGAGGCGAGCGAGTGCGGCCTCCCGCTCGCTTCCCTCCCAACGACCGGTCTCTCCCCATTCGCCTTACTCTTCCAATTTCCCCGACGTTTTCGTTTTAATACGATTCAATTTTTAGATTCTTTCGTTTCATTCTCATTATGTTTTTCATAGATTTTTGGTTAAATTTTGATATTAGTATTTAGCGTGCATGTTTTCATATTAAAATTCAGTTTTTTCTAGATACTTTCGTGTTTTTTTTGTTTATTTTAATATTACGATTCAGTTCTTTTCGGCCTTTTTTTGGGTTTCATTATGATATTTTTCGATGCTGAATCGAACAGGATGGGTCTCGGAGCATTAATGCTAGGTCAAGCTGATTATCCGAATAATAAACCGTTGTGTAATAATTTGCAGCGTTTTTATCGTGAATTTAGTCTCTGAGCCTGACACACACTGGAATCTAGTGAGAGGGGGGTGGCTGACAAATCGTAGTAATTATGTCGGTCATCGAAACTGGTCTCGGCTACTCGGGCTGGTGGCAAGGGTGATGATGGCTGTGAGCAACTATGCTCTGTGCCACTGCTGCTATGCAGTTTTCCCTTGACTGCTTGCACCTCAGTTTGCAGCTGCGCCATAGCCTCCAGTAGATGGTCACGAATGTCCTGATTCGAGTCGGACCCCTCTAAACATGCGACCCGTTTATACAAATGCCACAACCTAGCATCTAGCCATCGCGTATCCTCGTGCGTCCATTTGCCCTCTATGCTCCGCACATAGTCGCTCAACGCTGTGGCCTTTTGGGAGCGCCCGAATCCGCTCCTTCAAAGGAGCCACGCCATCCCGCATAGCAGCCGTCAATCGCCGCCTCACTGAGTTACAACTCCGTCCGTAGTTAGTCCACGAACCTCCAAAAGCCTGGATGGGTCCATCGTAGTTAAGTATGCTAACTGGTATTCACGAACAACTAAGGGATGACACCAAAAGTTAGCACCAGTGTACTTACGAAGGACCTCAACGAAATTCAGATTGGAGGATTTCGTTAAATGGCAACTACAAGACGATGACGGAGTTGAGCGAGATTGTACCTACGCAGGCTGTCTAAAATCTCGGAGCGGCACTTAGGCAAAAAAAACTCTACTAGGAACACGTGGGGAACGGGAAAAAAGGCACTTGGATCGCGATTCCAACTCAAATCACTCGCACAAGTTAAATTAAACAAAAGCCGCTGCTAACGGAAAGATATTACGACTAATACTTACCGTTTTGGAGAGCGTGGTCTTGTTCGTGAATCGCTGCCACCAAAGTAATGCTCCGACGTGGCCGAAACTGAGGGGTCGGAGGATTAACGAAAATAAGAAGGAAATACCAAAAGGTGCGAAAAGATAGGTGGTGATTGAGAAGGAAGAGGAATGCTCAGCTCTTCGTCTCGATAGCGCCGTTCCTGGGGCGGTACAGTTGTACGTTTAAGCTCACTCAGAACCGTCAGGGCTTTGGCTGTTAAGCATGGTTGTGGAACAGATCAACGTCGAGACAGCGAATTTGTATGGGGAATTGAAAGAGAGCATCTACATGGAGCCACCGAAATATTTTGAAAAGATTCTTATGGACATTGTCGAAAATGAGGACGATAGTGAACTCGTAGAAACTGTGTGGAAACTGTTGCAAGACTTTAAAGGGAGGAGAAAACATTGCTAAGTTGATAAGTCACTGTATGATCTAAAGCAATCGAGTAGACAATAGTACTTGAAACTAGATGAGCGATTTAAAAAAATCGTCATGGTACTTTCTGAGTCAGATCCTTGCGTGTACCTTTCGGGCAAAGGTGGAGAGGCAGTCATTTTGGCATTTTACGTTGACGACGTTATTTTAGATCCAAAAGATTTGTTACGGGGGGGATTTATACCGTAGACGATATCGCACAACGAGAGTCGGGAAGTTAGTACGATATCAAGCTGAATGCAATTGGAACAGAGATTTATTCTCAATTACATTCGGAGTTTTACCACCACAGACAGGGGAACTGAGTGGGAGCGAACGCGTGCGCGGGCAACACGGCGACGAGGGAACCGGCTCGGATTCAACTGACTCCTGCGAAGTCTCGAGCGAATCGGGGCATTTGAGGTGCCCAGTCAGCATAAATGCCCCAGACGAGCCTCCACTGAATCGAAGGGTTTGGTTCGTCCCGTAACACCACTCCGCCCTTGATGAAGTGCCTGTCCTCAGGTACTTATGAACACTGCAGTTCAGGGCGTTGCTGTCCACCCAACAAAGGGGAACCTAATCTTGAGCATAGCGAGAGAGAGATGATTTTGATTAAAGTTCCAAAAGGTGTCCCTGTTTGTGGTGGGAGTATTGAACAAATGCAAATAAACAGTCACCTCACAATGTCTCTGACGTAAACATCTTGGGATGTGTGGATCGGGTGTGTGAGTCGAATATGTGGATCGTACGTCTTCGTCCCACGCAGCTGCGACATCCGTGGTTCAGAGAATCGGTCCGTCTCTTGGCAAAAGACGACTCTCTGGGTGAGGGGAGTCGTAGTTTCCCTCCTCCTCAGAGGACACCTGCCCTCAGGTGTTCCAGAAGGGGTAGCGCAGAGCGCAGATGCTGGGTCTACCGTGCAGTGGTTGGTTGCACTTTTGGGAACAAGTGCGGTGTCCTGGCTCATGGGGTGTAGTAGGGTGTGATGCCTGTGTTTACAGCATTCACACGTGTACGTGGAGTGGCAGCTCTTCAGCGTGTGTGAGGCTGCCAGACAATTTGTACACAGATTGTGCTCTTCCACGTAGATTCTTCGAGCCTCCTGGCTGGAGTTGAGGAAACGTGGGCACTTCTTTACCCCATGATGCTTGCCGCAGATAGGGCAGGGATGTGGCTCTGGCGATGTGGGCTCGTGTTGACCAGTCCATTTTGGAGGTTCGTGGTTTCCCCGGACTCGTTGTTTGCGAGGTCGTTTGGGGACAGACACGCGGGAAGATGTCGCTGTTGATGCATCCGTAGGTTCATCCTTCTTCGCTGCTAGATAAGCATTGACCTTATCTATGTATATGTGTCCGAGATGCTGGTAGACCAGAAGCTCCTTCACATCTGTGCCGCCTTCCTCCATGCAGCCGTCGTCGATTGAAGACAAAGCTGTGTTCAACTGTTCGTCAAGAACGGACAACGTTCGAACATAATGACGGGCGAGAGAGTAGGTCACAGCAGAAGGGCAAAAAAATTGAAGGTGGGGGATCAAAAATTCCCATCGCGTTAGAAGAACCTTCAAGTTTTTGCGAGGGGCCGGCATCTCAAACTAATGCAGGGGAAGTTCGACTACTAGTTGGGCGCCAATGTTACGGGGGGGATTTATATTGAAGCGATATCGCACTAAGAGAGTCGGGAAGTTAGTACGATATCAAGCTGAATGCAATTGGAACAGAGTTTTATTCTCAATTACATTCGGAGTTTTACCACCACAGACAGGGGAACTGAGTGGGAGCGAACGCGTGCGCGGGCAACACGGCGACGAGGGAACCGGCTCGGATTCAACTGACTCCTGCGAAGTCTCGAGCGAATCGGGGCATTTGAGGTGCCCAGTCAGCATAAATGCCCCGGACGAGCCTCCGCTGAATCGAAGGGTTTGGTTCGTCCCGTAACAGATTCAACAAAACTGAGAATTTTGAACCAGAACATGATGGAAGAATTCAGAATGAAAAATTAAGGAAAAAAACATTATTGTTTAGGTTTGGTATTTGACTATGATTTTGAAATACGAAAATTGAAAAACGGTCGGGCATATTAATGACATTTTGAAAAGATTTAACATGAACTCCAATATCAATTTCTTTGGACGTGAATGTTAAATTCGAACTATTGGAAGCGACGCAGAGTGAAATGGATAAATGCCCTTTCCGAAATTTGATAGGATCTGTCATGTATTTGGCCATTGGTACTCGACCTGACGTAGCTCCTGCAGTAATCTATCTCAGCCAGTTTAACAGTTGTTATTCTGAAGTCCATTGGACAGCAGCCAAACGTATACTGCGATATTTGAAAGGGACAATGAATTAACAGCTCGTTTACTCTAGGACGAACGTAGAACTGAGCGGGTTTTCGGATGTTGATTGGGGTTGGAATCGGAAAGTCAGTCCAAAACTCACATGTGTGAAGTTGGTTGTTAATGCGTTGTCAATTAAAATCTCCATTCTTTCTTGACCCTCGAACTTGGCATTATTTCTCGTATTTTTACAACAATAATAATCACTTTCCCAGAGTTATCGGGCTAAAACGTTTAGAAATGGTATAATGGTATAAGTGTGTTACTGGGGTAGCCCCTGTATAACTTATGAGCGAAATTAAAGGCTCATCATATGTCTACTTCGTTGGACTACGATCTGAATTAGTTTGAAGATTCTTTTAACATTTGAGCGGAGTCTATAAGGAAAAAACAGCGCTAAAATCGATAATCGTTTGATAATTTATTGTGCTGCTCTCGTCATTTTGGATCGCCTGACTCCGATTTAAGGCGCTCAGCGATTGTAGTCTAGTGGCAAGACAAAGGGGACGTATAGGTTCATAATCCGATGAAATTTCGGCTATTGGATTGTGAGCTCCGAACCTTCATCTTAACTGGGCTGAAGTTAGCTACATATTTACAATCGAAACTTCAACCATTTGCCCTGAAGTCAGGGATGGTCGCAGCGATTGACACGAAAGATATTTAGAATCAGGAGAGTAATATCTACCTGGGTCTTTGTTTACTTTTTCAAAATTTGGCCCAGTTCGAAATTGGCCACCTAAGACTTTGACAGCTTGCCCAGAAGTCATGAATGGTCCTAAACATGAGTATGAACCTTTTTTAGAATCAGTAGAAGAATGTTTAGATGGAAGTTTTTCAGATATTCGATGTTTGGCCTAGTTCAAAATTGGTCACCAATTATAACCTTTGACCGTTGGCCCTGAAGTCATGCAATTCAAACAGAAATTCAGAAAATTAAGTCAGTTCTCTGAGTATGAGTCTTCATCAGCCCAGTTAATTAATAACAATATTGTCAATACATCAGTGCCTTACAGTTCGTATTTGCTGCTCGTGCTCGACAGATTTGCTGAGCTGCTGCCGGCATGTGATCTCGTCTCCAGAAATAACAATCACGCTCCCCCTTTGAATTATGGGCTTATCTAATTAAGTGGATTTGATTAGTTCATAACTTAGGTTTATTGTCGGAGCAAACAGCGTTGAGCGGATGAGGAAGTTGTTTAGATGGCTATGTTTTGTCATAATTATGAACGTTTCACATCCCCGTTCATGAGCCTCCGAAGGCTGTACCAATACCACAGATACTATTGGGTTTCGCTTAACATTATGTTACATAGGAGAAGATAAGAAACATATTTTCGAGTCTTTAGAGTTCAAAGCATATTCTAAAATAAATATCTATATGCCGTTGCTCCATTGCTCAATACTGAGATAGATTCATTGCTTTGGATGGGCCAGGCAATTGCATTTGCGTGAACGAGAGTACGTTCGCTTAGCTTATTTGCTTATACAAATGCGGTTATCGGAATGACTGCATGACCTGAACTTTTTATTTGCTAAGTACACCCAATTATTGTGAGCTTCTTCAATGAAAGGTGTATCTTCGAAAACAATTTATAGTAAACGATTGCTCGTGATCGGTTATTTTTTAATAAATTATTTTTAACAACTCGACTTAAGGTTCTATCTGTCTGTTCCTACATATTAACCATGTGAAGAACCACAAAACTCCTAGTTGTTCACATTTTAGTAAAATGCATAGATATTGTTATGTGGGTAACGTTGAAACCAATGTGGTTAACATTAAAAACTCATTTACAAAAGTTCGTACTACACGAAGTATACGTTTGTACTCCCGGCTGGCTTTTTGCCTTCTTACCTTCCAACATCAAGTCCAAGCTCTTGCAATCATCTCCTACGCTCACATTGATTGATCACCGTGTGCCCTCTTCGCGGGAGGCTCCACCATTTCAGGAGAACTCTGGCGTTGATGAAGATTAGTTTGAGTTACATCTGGAAATGCCGCGTTGTGGTACTATGTAGTCGAACAATTTCATTATTAATCATTTTTACCACTTTAACAACTAGTAAAATCGGGTTTTTATTCAGTTTATATGAGCATGGTGGAACTTAATTCAGCCTTCTCTACAGAAACTGGTAGTGCTTAAAGTTCAGAAGTAATTGGGCTGCTCCTATTTTATGTCACCATCTTCATTGAGTAACCGTTGCATAGGTAATGCATGAGAATGTCAGCCGGGGTTTTATTGGAAGGATCTATTTACTCAATTGGAGTTATCGGGTAAAAGGTGAGAGAAATGGTAGTAGGTGAAAACGAACGATCGGTGGTTCGAACTACGGAATTGTTTGGGTTGTCCCTAATTATCTTATGTACGTAACTAAATTCTAATCATGTAGGTAGTTCATTGGACACCACCTTGATTTTTCTGAGGAAATGAATATGTGTGGGATTTATATGGAAAAAATAACTGAGCTAAAATTTTCGAGGTTCAATAATTTATTGTGCTTTTCTTGTCGTTTTCGCTAGGATGAGAATGTTACAGGGCGGTTTTGCTGCTCTTGGGAATTCCCCATATATGAGTTGTCGGGCGTCTATTGCGTTAAACACATCGTCCGTATGATTATGCTAACCAGTGCTGTTTATATAGTGTCGTCGCCGTGATAGCCGATTGTCTTGCAAAGAGAACGGCATGTTGCACTAGTAAACAATTAAATTCTGCAAGGACATCTTCTCCAATCTTTTGCCTGGTATATAAACCACGTCAATAGGCCTTTAGTTTTGGCGTCTTATGATTTTTAGCCTTTTGTTGCCGGATTGACGCCAAACATAATGAAGTGGCGGATACAAAGAGTGAGAAAGACCGACAGAGAGGGGAGGGCGACCTGTGAGAGTGAAACTCACCTCCTACTTCCCAAGAATACAATTCCTACTCTATACAAATAATCCTCTACACCATGAGCTAAAACTAAACGATAGATATGGTTAAACTACACAAAATGGTTTCACCATTCCAAAAACATTTGTCTCATCACTATATGCGCACGCCACACACGTGTTAGGACACAAAAAAACATTCATACCGAACTAAGTTAAATTCATTTGCACCTTACACACGCGTTTCATAAGCAAACTAGATGTCCAAAAAATAACCCTGCAGGAAACTCCGTTGAAAGAAAACTGAATCAGGAAAACTGATTGGAGCTTTGGGAACTGGCCAACCCCTGGCTCCTAGTAGACGTGGCCGAAGGGGATACATAATAGCTGCAAGATCTGGTGGTGATGCACTATTTGTAGAAGCTATAATCAGTTCCAAAACATGCTTCCTATTAGTGAATACTGAGGCAACAGTTTCAGTTTTGAGACCTGATGTTACAGTTCAGTGCAAGTTAAAAATTGATAGGACAGGTTGTAAAGAATTGGAAACGGCGTCTGACGGTGTATTGAAAGTAATCGGGGAATGTAGGACTCAGGTGACACTAGCAGGAGTGTCACTAAAACACACATTTCTCATTGCCAAAGTAAGGGACAAGGCAATCCTTGGCCTCGATCTTCTACACAAAGTGAACGCGTGTATCAATTTATGTGACGTTACCTTAAAATCACCCGTCCATTCAGTTCCTTTGGCACGCCGGTGGCTATGTGTAAACCGCAGCTTGCAATGTTGCATTGCTCCACAACTACCTGACTGGGTGCTACCAGTTCTGCAAAACACCGACTTAGTTCCGGACGCTTCAGAATGGCAACAGCTGGCAAACGTGTTGGTCAAGTTTGAACCCACCACGTCATGCAATGGAAAGCTAACTGGCCGGACTGATGTAGTACAACATGCCATAGACACAGGTGAATGTCGACCCATCAAGCAAGCACCACGCCGCATACCATTCTCACAAGAACATCATGTTGATGACCTCCTTCAAGAGATGATCGATCAAAATGTCATTGAACCATCCAAAAGTCCTTGGGCTGCTCCCGTTGCCCTTGTCCCTAAAAAAGACGGTTCCACCCGTTTTTGTGTGGACTATCGAAAACTGAACCATGTCACAAAGAAGGATTCCTACGCACTGCCCTGTGTCCAGGATTTATTGGACGCTTTAGGCGGATCAGCATGGTTTTGCGTTCTTGACCTTAAAAGTGGGTATTGGCAAATTGCATTGGACCCCAAGGACAAGGAAAATACTGCTTTCTCGATTTATCGCAAGGGGCTCTGGCAATTCAAAGTCATGCCATTTGGACTGTGCAATGCACCAGCGACGTTTCAAAGACTGATGGAAAAAATCATATCACCCCATTTGGCACTTGTGTACTTGGACGACCTTATAATTCACGGCCCCGACTTCAAAACTGTCCACACAAAGTTGGAACGAGTATTAGAATGTCTTCAGAACGCTCAACTACAGGTAAACTTGAAGAAATGCACGTTTTTCAAAAGAGAAACCAAGTATCTCGGAAATATTATTTCGGTTAACGGAATCTAAACAGACCCAACGAAGACACAAGCTGTTCAATAGTGGCCTATTCCCAAGAGCAATAAAGAAGTACATAGCTTTCTTGGATTTTGCTCCTACTATCGTCGTTATGTTAAAAACTTCGCTGAAATCGCCAAACCCCATTTCCAACTAACTGAGGCTCGCGCGGATTTTGAATGGAACACTCAACAAGAGCAGAGCTTTGTAAACTTAAAAAAAGCCCTTACGACAGCCCCCATCCTCGCCTTCCCTGACCGAAGTAAGGACTTCATTCTGGATTGTGATGCCAGTGGTTCTGCTGTAGGCGCAGTTTTATCACAAAATCATGAAGGGGAAGAGAGACCAGTGGCATATTTCAGTCACACTTTGTCACGACCCGAGAGGAATTATTGTGCAACTCGCCGAGAACTTTTGGCAGTAATAAAATCCATTAGCCATTTCCATCAATACCTTTATGGTAAACGTTTTCTTCTCCGCTCAGACCACTCTGCGTTAATGTGGCTTACAACATTTAAAACTCCAGAGGGACAACTTGCGAGATGGCTCGAAACTCTTCAATCCTATGATTTCACCATCACACATAGACGAGGACAAGAACATCAAAACGCCGATGGACTGTCGCGAAGACCTTGTGGGGTTGACTGTACGTATTGCAGTAGAAAAGAAGAGAAGAATTTACTCGTGAACACCCTGAGGGTCTTGCCAGAGAAGAATCCACTAGAAGACGACCAAATTATCCAACAGATTATACGTTGGAAACAAAGTGGGGAACGGCCTAACTCAGCGGATTTGTCAGCCAGGGAACCTCGCTTGCGTCATCTAGTTGGACGTTGGAAACATCTAGAAATTAGAAATGGCGAGCTTTACCACAGGTGGTTGGAGAGAAAAGGACCAGAAAAAATTCAATGGGTTGTACCTCAGGCAATGGTGAAGGAAATTTTAAAAAATAACCACGATTCGCCATCTGCAGGTCATTTTGGATTCTGGAAGATGCTTGCAAAAGTACGCCAACGATATTTCTGGCCTGGCATGTCTACAGATATCAGGGCATGGTGCAAAACGTGTCCTGAGTGTAAGAGGTTCAAAGGACCTGGTCCAAAAAAACCTGCCCCTCTTCAACAGTTCTCAGTAGGAGCGCCCTTTGAGCATCCACTGTTGCTTCAGCTCTTGTGGAGCAGGTGTTTAGTCGTGTAGGAATACCTTTGGAAATCCACACTGACCAAGGACGGAATTTCGAGTCCAAATTGGTGCAAGAAGTGTCGGATCTTCTAGGGGTACATCGGACCAGAACAACTGCACTCCATCCACAATCAGCAGGACTCGTGGAACGCATGAACAGATCTCTCACAAAATATTTGGCAATATTTGTGAATAAATGTCAAGATGACTGGGATACAAAGGTACCGTTGTTCTTACTGGCATACAGATCAGCTCCCCATCATACGACTGCTTTTTCACCAGCTCAGCTCGTATATGGAAAAGATTTGCGATTACCAGAAGACTTGGTCCGCCCAGCTGCGATGGAAACTGTCTCAAGAACAGAATACGCCTTCGATCTACGCAAAAAACTTGAAGAGGTTCGTGACTTCGCTAAAGAAGAGGCTGCCCTAAAAATGCGCTCGCAGAAAGAGGTTCACGATCGACGGGCACAGACACCGACTTTCAAAGAAGGCGATTGGGTATGGGTGTTCGATCCCAAACGGAAGAAAGGTGTTTGTCCAAAGCTTCAGCCACTGTGGACAGGACCCTGGGTCATTGACAAACGACTCAACGAAGTATTGTTTGATGTAAAGTTGGGAAACACGAAACGACGTTTACATGCGAATCGCATAGCCAAGGCGGATGTCAGGCCTAATAGTCATGGAGGGGGTAATGTGGGGTAACTAACCCCACAAGTGTTTACCGTTGTTATGTTATGTTGTTATGGTTTGAAAAGCGTAAATTATTAGATTATCATTGTTAATAAAAACTCCCATCGATCAACATTGTTACAATATTTAATATTTTCAACGTGATCCCTTGTCTTTATTCGTTTCAAGAACCTTTTCTTGTATTTTCCTTTGAACTAGCTTAGCGTCCACTTCAATTCAAGTAGATTTACATCTTCATTTTATGATGCACCAAAAACGACGTTCTGACACGCCTTGTGTCCCCAGTACGCAAAGCGGAATAACGGTATATTATAAAGGTAAAGTTAACGTACCTGTTAGGTGAGTCCGTCTCCTCTGGCTTGTGAGTTACTGTGGGCAAGCGCTTTCGATGTAAAGACATCATCGTCTGGCCGTTTAGTCAGTACTGGAGTCAGTCAGTTGGTCGTGGTCTTTATATACAAAGAGAAAGGTGAAGGGAGTGATGGAGCGTTGGGGAAGGGGCGGGGAGAGGTCTTGTTGGTCAGTCTTGTTAGTAGTACCTTAGCCGGACTGGCTGTGTTAGGTATTAAAGAAATTGGGTTGTGTCCGCCAGTAGGCAAATACTAAAGTTAACGTACCTGTTAGGTGAGTCCGTCTCCTCTGGCTTGTGAGTTACTGTGGGCAAGCGCTTTCGATGTAAAGACATCATCGTCTGGCCGTTTAGTCAGTACTGGAGTCAGTCAGTTGGTCGTGGTCTTTATATACAAAGAGAAAGGTGAAGGGAGTGATGGAGCGTTGGGGAAGGGGCCGGGAGAGGTCTTGTTGGTCAGTCTTGTTAGTAGTACCTTAGCCGGACTGGCTGTGTTAGGTATTAAAGAAATTGGGTTGTGTCCGCCAGTAGGCAAATACTAAAGTTAACGTACCTGTTAGGTGAGTCCGTCTCCTCTGGCTTGTGAGTTACTGTGGGCAAGCGCTTTCGATGTAAAGACATCATCGTCTGGCCGTTTAGTCAGTACTGGAGTCAGTCAGTTGGTCGTGGTCTTTATATACAAAGAGAAAGGTGAAGGGAGTGATGGAGCGTTGGGGAAGGGGCGGGGAGAGGTCTTGTTGGTCAGTCTTGTTAGTAGTACCTTAGCCGGACTGGCTGTGTTAGGTATTAAAGAAATTGGGTTGTGTCCGCCAGTAGGCAAATACTAAAGTTAACGTACCTGTTAGGTGAGTCCGTCTCCTCTGGCTTGTGAGTTACCAACGCTCCATCACTCCCTTCACCTGACTGACTCCAGTACTGACTAAACGGCCAGACGATGATGTCTTTACATCGAAAGCGCTTGCCCACAGTAACTCACAAGCCAGAGGAGACGGACTCACCTAACAGGTACGTTAACTTTAGTATTTGCCTACTGGCGGACACAACCCAATTTCTTTAATACCTATTATAAAGGTGCTCTCAGGTCTCCTGCATTTCCGCACATTGAAACAACACCTTAGCCAGGGCTTTTGCCTATCTGCCATCTTAAGCCAACCTAGCAATCCAATCTGTACACTGGTGTGACATGCACATTGAACAGCAACCTGTCAATAAAGGGCACTTCCGCATTCTGAGCTTTCTGTAGCCTGACCATGTCAACTCTTAAGTCGCAGTATGCAACGGTAGCATAATCAAGTAACGGGAGAATGAGCGTCTCCGACCGAATGCTTCCTCACCTGCATTGATAAATCTCTACTCTGTATCACAGCATTTTGTACCCTCTGCAAGCAGCCATCCCTTCACTTCAATTTCAATCTTTGGATCGCAAAGGGCTGCAGTAGCAAACTTCAAGGTCGGGAAGATGAGACACGGCGCAAGCTCCTCGCTGTATCCCCAAATGCTGAACATCACAGGATCGGTGAAATTGCACAATCTATCAGTGCAGGTCACATATTTGGTTCCCTCTGTAATGACCATTGGATATGAGTGAATGCGGACGAAAAATCCACTAACAAATGGGTTACCTTCCTAAGAGAACCTTAACAGCCTTGCAGGTTGGAACGGAGATATCTGGTGACGTGGCAATAGGGCATGGCGTTTTGTAGGGGACCCTCTGTCTCCTATACTATTCAATTAATACTGCGCCTTTGCGGATGACGTCTTCCTCCTCGCGGGTACCAAGGGGGGCTTGCGGATCGCCCTTGACAAGTTTGTGGGGCAAGCTGGATTGGGGGTGAATCCAGAGAAGTGCAGCTCGGTTTCATTGATGCCGTCCTATTGAGGTATGAAGGTCGTGGATGCGGGTTTTGTCAGTGGCGAATCCCATGTCCCAGCTAAAGGCGACCTCGAGGTGTGGCAGTATCTTGGGATCGAGTTTCTCGGTACACCCCCTACAGTGTGTACCTTGGTGATTATCTTCAGGAAGTGGCCAAGGTTCCACTGAAGCCACAGCAGATGCTGCGCCTCCTTCGGACATACTTGCTTCTGAAGTTGACCTACGGGTTGGTTTTCAGGATTAGCTGTGGTTGCCCCGAAGCCCAGTAAGCCCTCAGAGTTTGTGGCTCTCTGCATGGTTCAGTTGACGGCGGGAACTCCTGCAGTGTCCTGACTCCTCATGCTCTTCTACATGGGTGAAGTTGGCTACAGAGGGAATTCATGGGAAGGATTACTGGAACTTTCACAGCGTTCCTGTGGCGTCACGGCCTACAGCAATGAGGTGTACAAGAGGCCAGGATTGTAATGTTGCGAGTGCTCGCTGCCATGCCTATGGTAAACTATTTGAGTTGCTGAATCATGTGGTGCAGATGTGTTCAGGTACCCATGAGGGCCGACGTGTCCAGCGTCATGACATGATGTTGGTTGCTGGTGCATTATCATCTGAGGGCTGGGAAGTGGAGAAAGAGCGGAACTTCTGGGTTGTCTCAGTGGAAGGACTAAGGCTGGACATCGTCAGTAAGTCGCCTCTACTATCGTCGTTCTTGGTCCTGACCAGTCTGCAGTGATCCTGAATGTCCAAGTGCTATCTAACTGCTGGAATCTTGCGCTAACTTGGCAAGCCAAGAAGCGCAAATATGACAGGATGGATCTTCGTTTGATGGTGTCGGAATCTCTGGCGTGGTGTGTAGTACAACATAAGTGCTGAGGACATGCGTTGGCGTAGTGTGTCAGCCGGCGTTCTTCGTGGTATCACCACCTTCGTGTTGCCTTGTTCGTACCTTAACTGGCGGTCGTTCTATCGTGGAACATCCTCTTTCTTTCTTTCCTTCCTCGTCCCAATCCTTCTATCTCTAGAGCTGTCATAGGGTAATCTGGGTGCCCTCCCCATTTTCTCACGCATTATTTATTTAGTTATTATATTTTTGGTGCCACCGTCCCGAACAAGCTGGTGGACCCGATCGACCTGGTTCTTTTTTGTATTCGCTAATTGCTATTTTTTATTACAGTTGATTTCCATCAATGAGAAAAGGGAGAGGGGGGCCAAAAGTCACCAAACACTTGGGGTTTTCGCATTTTTCTCGTAAACAGCTCCAACAATATCAAATTACCTTCTACTTGTCTGTATCTATCTTTTGTTCTTCACAAATATCTCCATAAAAATTCGGTGAACGGAAGTATAGACCTATGCTTAAATAATACGGAAGTGTAGTACGTGTGTCATAGGCTTTTTGGTAAAACGGCTTCAACGATTTTCACCAAACTCATAGTATATTTTCAAATAGTTCATACCTATATATTTCTCCTAATAAATGTTCTGAGAATCCACTGAACAGAGATAAGGATCAGAATGTGTGGGCAATAATGTTTTTGAACAGTTTTGTAATTTCCCGAGTAACAGTCTCACTGGGTTTGATCAGTTTTATGAAGTGTCTTTTAGCAACTTATATTCGCATCTTCTCCCTCTGATTATTCTTGTATCTATCTGTTGAACGGAGGTATAATTAAGCCATGACAGCTCGGAAAAGAGATTTGTGGAATATTAATTTACTGTTTTTCCTCAAAAAAGGCTGTAACGATTGCGATCAACCTTACGGAGTGCCTTCAACATTTGGTTTTCGTAGAAATGATTGCAGGAAGATACGGCGTCCGTATATAGGGCAGGTCATCGAATTAAGGGGGGTTGCGGAAGTGTTGCCGTTCATCAGATATTTTCCAGTATGGAAACTGTTTGGTTTCTAATTCTCTTTTCTAGCCAGTCTCCGTCCATGTACTGATGCATTTTCTGCAGCTACTCACCTGCCTTTATTGCCTCCTTCAGTTGATTCCGTGTTACTGGAACCCCTTGCAAACTCGTTTGAACTAAATCCCCCCCAATAACCCGCCTCCCACCCCTAAAAGTGAAGTTTCCTTTTAAGCTCGTAAACTTGAAGAAACTGTAGAAAAGATAGATAAATATAACGTAAATATGATAAATAATGATATAAAATAATCATGTAAATATTATGTATATAGTTACAAATATATAAAACATCTAAATAAAATAGTAATTAATTACATAAAATGACTGACTATGACTCTCAAAGGGGGATTACATTAAAGCGTTATGCTTATACTTTTGGCGAGACAGATAAAGATGGTTATTGGAGCGATTGAATATTGCCTGAAGAGAGAATCACGTTGGGCTCTGTAAAGTAAGTTAAAAAAGCCTTGGCGGTGAGATGCATTTGTTGCATTGGATGTTATTTATATACATATATTGTCGTCCTGTACATACTTCTTGCTACAGATTACTTTTCGAGATATCCAACGTCGAACTACTTCGCTCATCTTTGAGCAGGCTGTCATAAGGCCCTCCACATCCTCGCTTCTCTGTATTGAAAACGACAGAAGAAAACGTTAATGTGCCTCACCTTGCCGTCATTCATCTATTTCGTTTACTCCGCACCGGTTCGCCCCGGCGAGTTTTGCACTCGTTACTTGAAGTGAGAAAGGAATAATACCCCCTCCCGAGGGTCAGAAACCGGTTGACGGATAAAAACGTCAGCCTTTTCCTAATATTTGACAGAGGTAGTTGGAAGTCACCGTTCCCGTTCTCGGATTTATTGCACGTTCATTCAAATTTTCTTGGGCTCAATCGGGAAATACAAAGAGCTATAACGTTCTTGTCCCTCCCTAAAGCCTCATCTTCCCAGGCTCCAGTCCACCCCAAGTCGTCGTTTCCCAAGGTAGCCAGACCCGTCAATTGGAGAATGTCACGTTCGCAACCCCAACCTGCCCAATTGCACCCAATATGAGAGCCATCGACCCTCTTCATCGCTATTTAAAACTCCGATGATGTGTGGGCCCGCTGGGCAATCAATCAAAACACAACCGGCTATCATCGTTTAAATCGGAGATCTGCTTCAACCGAGAGAAAACCATGAAGCCGCCAAATCCCATGACGGATCTCGTTCGTATAAGCTACCTACTACAAATTGTTCTCAACTTCCGAGTTTATCGTCCTTGCAGGTACGCTTTCCGTTTTGAAACACACAAGACAACGCACGAGTTAAGATAACAGCACAAATTCAAAATCGTATGCGCCAAAAATTCATTCTATCTGTTTTCTTCCGTAGAAACCGTTTAGCAACTTAACTCTCTGATAGGATTCTTCCGATCCACAAAGGGAATCATCAATCGATTGTTGTTGTTGTATTATAGTTTATTTTGGAAAGGTTACCTTATTTAAAGAAGTGTATTATTTTATAATTAATTTGGGAAAACTAAAAGTAATACGGCAATGCCATAAAAGTAATAGTTTATGTAAGCAGAAGGCACTGATTATGTAGCTTTTGTTGTTCTTTTTTCCAAGATGTCCGAATAAAAGAGTCAGCCTTCCAGTCTTCGCATGTATATTGTGTTCTCCACGAAAGCATGGTGTCAGGTGAGAAAACATTTTCTTGACCGTCTCTTCGACGATACTGTAGAGACTCAGCCCGCGAGTGTTGCGTTAATCTTATCCCTGGATGTCATCACCGTTTATACAGGAGGAGAAGACACGTGTTGCAGACACCGGCGAAACAAGCTCAATAAAAGAAAGCTACGATACTCCAAAGGATTCAGAGTTAATCCACTAAAAGAAAAGAAGAAACGCTTTGCCAGTGACGGATGTAAAGCTCTCGTACAAAATTAGGGTCTCAACCTTGATTTCCCAGCTATTTTGTTCGCTCTACTTTAATTGTGGTAGGCAGAGGAAGCAACAATAAAAAGTTTAGATAGCCAGCAATAATGTGACGTATACTGTGGAAGCGTTTGGTGACGAACTCGAACATTAAAAGACAAATCAATAAATGAAATAGCACTTTCAGTAATGTAGAAGAAATAATAGAAAATAAAAGTCTTTTCCACTTGATGCACTGGGATAGGACGTGCACTGGCGGTAATCTTCAGAGATCGGTATAGTTCCGCGTGCAGTAGAAGAGAAAAAGGGTCAGAGCAGGTAGCGCAGATATCCTGTCGGTGTTCCGGTCGGAATGATACTGAAGAGCTGCAGGCTTATCCCGAGATGAATTGGACGGTTACAAACAAAAAAGAGTAGAAGATAAGATCACACGCAATAATAGTTCGCCGATAACCCCGGCAGCGATGCAAAGGTGACAAGCACCGATTCATTTGGCGTAAACAACGGACACACAAGACATTCCCGTCAAACCGTTGCAAAACACGATGAGTATCCGTCCGAATATTTCGCCCCTAGAGATAGATGGTGTGACTAGCGCTAATCTTCCCCTAAAATGGAGAAATTGGATAATACAATTTCTTCTTTATATCATCGCCGCTGGTCTTGAAGGTGAATCCGACAAACGTAAAGTCGCACTTCATTTGTCGCTGATTGGAGAACAAGGCATGGCCGTTTTCAACACATTCGGCCTTGACGACGAAAAATCGCCACTAGCCGATGTCGTTAAGAAATTTGATACACACTTTCACCCCAAGACTAATTTAACTGTTGAAAGGCATAACTTCTTTTCTCGTCGGCAGAAATCTGAGGAACCTATCGACTTCGAATTCGTCACGGCGCTGAAAAATTTAGCCTTGACTTGTGCTCTGAACAAATTAACGATTCTCTCGTCACTGATATTTTGTTATTAAATCTTCGGAAAGATAATGCCCACATGAAGGAACGCCTTCTCCAGGAGGAAGATCTCGTTTTGGAAAAGCCATAAAAATATGTCGGAGTCTCGAAATGTCTAAAATACAAGCACAAGATATTGAAAGAACTACGGGAGATTTGAATATAATCAAAGTAGCCTCCAGCAAGCCAAATCAACATACGTACAGATCGAACACGTCTAGCAACTGAAGTCGCCACAGAGCGAAGTCCCCATCCCAACACAAACGCGATCAACATCGTCAACGCAGTACCTCGCGAACGCGCCCGTATGAACAGTCACGCTCGTCCGCCCGCGACGGAATCCCAGTGATGAAGTTTGTGGTCGCTGTGGCCAAATTATCGTTATAAATGTCCAGTTGAAGGTCTACAATGTGCGAAATGCAAATTTTATAACCATTACGCGAAAATGTGCCAGTCTCGTAGAGCAGTCCGTTTACTCAATGTTGACGAAATCAATGATCACAACAGTCAAACTACAGAGGAAGGCGAATATTTCGTCTGCGTCGTCAATAATGATAAGGAAAATCAGACGTCATCATCGTCGTCAAGACCAGTGAGTCAATCCTGGAATTTGTATGTTAAAATAGGAAACCAGAAAATCAAATGTCAATTAAGACACAGGTGCAGGAGTGAACTGTATGAGTTTATCTGTATGTAGGCCTCTAAATCTAAGTACTAATGGAATCTGATCCCGTCAAATGCAAAAATAGCTTCTTACTGTGGTACGAGATTACCGAATTGTGGTCGTGCCAATTGGAAGTGCTTGATAAATAACAAATCGTGTCTCATTCCGCTTAATATCATTGATATGAATTGTCCAACAATTCTAGGTCTAGACACCTGTCAACAATTGAACCTAATTAAAAGAGTCCAAATATAAATGTCGACACCCACTCACCAAATCCTACATGATTGTTTTGAAGGTCCCGGATGTTTGAAAAACCCATGCAGTCTTTTATAGATCCTAACGTCAAGCCAGTCATAGATCCTCCAAGGAAACTTCCTTTCAAACTCTATGGTCGGATAAAGACAGAATTAGATCGAATGGAAAAAGATGAAGTCATAGCTAAAGTTCATGAGTCAACAGATTGGGTCAGCTCTATGATCTGCACTGAAAGAAAGTCAGGTCAGTTACGCCTTTGTTTGGATCGTAGGAACCTAAACAAAGCTCTAAAAAGGTCCCACTATCAATTACCAACAGTTGAATACACTAGATCCCGATTACATCAAGCTAAGTTTTTTACAATTATGGATGCCCATTCGGGATTTTGGATGATAAAAATGGATACGCAAAGCCAAAACTATTTGGTTTTCAACACTCCATGGGGAAGAAGAAAATTTTTGAGACTTCCATTCGGAATTTCACCTGCGTCAGAAATTTTTCATGGGCAGATGTCAGAAATGTTTGGACATTTACCTGGCGTAGAAATTTTCATAGAAGACATTCTCACTCATGCTGAAACTCAAGAATAGCATGATGAAAGATTAAAGCGGTTCTAGAAACAGCTCGTCATGAAGGGGTTAAGTTTAATCGGTCAAAATGCAAGTTTAACCAACGGGGAGTAAAATATTTAGGTCACATTTTTCGAATCAAGGGATGAAGCCAGACAAATAAAATCTCTCTAATAAAACAGATCTTCAACGCTATTTAGGAATGATTAATTATCTGTCCAGTTTCATACCCAATGTCGCAGAGGAAACGGCGATATTACGCTCATAGCTAAAAAATGATGTGCAATGGGTGTGGGAAAATAATCATGAAATTGCATATAATATACTTAAATCCCTCATAACATCAGTACCAGTTATATCACACTTTGACGTAAACAAGCCAATAACATTATCAGTTGACAGCTCTCAATCTGCCGTTGGTGCATGTCTTCTCCTAAACAATAAGCCCGTTGTAACTATAAACGCGGTAAACATCTATGGTCAACGGATCACAGTGGAAACTGATCATTCTCCTCTAATAACTCTAATAAATAAACCATTAGGAAATGTCCCACCACGACTTCAAAGGATGTTCTTACATCTTCAACCTTACGATTTGAATCTAATTTACGAGCCAGGAAAACGTTTATACATAGCAGATACTCTGTCAAGAGCCGCACTACCAGAAACCGAAACTATAATTGATGATGCAGTCAACATTCATGTCAATTTACTTGCTAATGCCTTACTCATTCGTTTATCGACACTGGAACGAATTAAGAAAGCCACAAAAGATGACGAAACATCTCAAGTTCTACTAAACTATATAAATTCAGGCTGCCCTGCTAATAAATAAAAAAGTTAGTGATCAGGCCAAAGCATACTGAAGTTATCAAGCCGACCTATACGCAAATCACGAAATAATTTTTTAAAACACCAGCGTAGTCATTCCGGCTGGTCTCAGAGAATCAATGCTTCGTCAAATTCACGCCAGTCAAATGAGTCTGGAAAAAGCCAAGGGTCCACTCATTCCCGGTGTCCTTCCTGTTTTGGCCGAATATTAACTCTGAATTGAAAAATGTTATTGAATCTTGTCAATCATGCCTTAGGTTTCGCCGTCGAAATGCTAATGAACCTCTCTTACCTCATCAAATTCCACCTTTACCATGGTATAAAATAAGCGCAGATTTTGTCGACTTCGACAGCAAAAAATATTTAGTAATGATGGACTATTATCCGAAATACATAGAATTAGTAAAATTATCTTCATTCACGGCCAATGAGGTCATTACTCATTGCAAATCAATATTTAGCCGTCATGGCATTCCCAACGAACTAGTTACCGATTCCGGCCCTCCAAGGGAATCCAATTCTTTCGCCGAATTCACGAGAGAATGGGAGTTCCGACATAGCAAGTCAAGCCCATACCATAGTCAAAGTAATGGTCACGCAGAATCGGCAGTTAAAATATGTAAAAATATATTGAGGAAATGTAGCGACGCTGGAACTGATTATTATCTAGCGTTACTTCACTACCACAACACACCTAGAGAAAACATGGACCCACCATCAATTTTACTGATATCGAGAAGACTTAAATGTGTTCTTCCTATATGCCCGAAACTATTAGCTACAAAACTAGCCAATCATAGGGAACAACACCGATTGCTACAAACCCGTCAGGCCGCTTACAAGAGGCAATACGATAGGAACGCCAAAGCCCTATCGAAATTGACGTGTGGTCAAAATATTTACTTTAATAAAACTCCTACTAGCTTGTGGTCTCCTGGAAAAATATTGCTAGTCCTTGATTTTCGCACCTACCTTCTCCGGAACAAAGAGGGAACCATATATAAAAGAAATTGAAAATTCATTTTAGAAAACCCCAAGTCAAATCATAAGTCTAACACATCTGAACCCCACACTCACATCCCTCAGTCAATCCGTTTCTCTATTCTAGGAAAAACAGCTGGTATCGTTCCTAGTTACAAGAGGATTGTCAAAGCGTATGAGGACGTACCTGCAACTAGTAGCTATTATACTACTCAAAGCGGTAGACAAGTAGTTAAGCCTAAGCGCTTTTCTTTCTCTGAATTTGTAAAAAACATAAATTAAAAAAAAAAGTTGTATTATAGTTTATTTTGGAAAGGTTATTTCATTTAAGGAAGTGTATATTTTATAATTAATTTAAAAAAACTAAAAGTAGTATGGCAACGCCATAAAAGTAATGGTTTATGTAAGCAGAAGGCACTGATTATGTAGCTCTTGCTTTTGTTGTTCTTTTTTCCAAGATATCCGAATGAAAGAGTCAGTCATTCGTCTTCCAGTCTTCGCATGTATATTGTGTTCTCCACGAAAACAGTTGTCATGATTGTGGAGGGGTTGGTAGGTTTTGTAATTTTAGCCAGTCTCACAGAAGAAAACTGTTACTTCGTCTTACCTTATGACTGTGAGGGAATCCCGTATCATACGTTGAAGCGTATTCAAAGGCTAGTGTCCCACCTGACCTAACTCTTTAATTGGGGGCACAGGAGTCAGGACAGCAGTCATACAAAACCCTGCAAATTATTACACAATGGTTTATTATTCTCATGAACAGCTTGACCTAGTATTACTGCTCTGAGACCCATTCCATTCGATTCAGAATCGAAAAATACTAGTAAACCATACCTTCCTCCGCCCCATCGGGCAAAAAGAGTCGGGGAAATTGGGACGGGGACTTCCAGTGAACCCTTGGCAATTGGCAGGACGTTGCGAGTCGAACGAGCGTTGCGGGGCGAGCGGTCGGGTGGTTTTGATGCGACAGGAGGAAGGGGGGGTGTACTAACGACGAAACGTTGACTTCCGCTGTAGTTCCTGCGAGTTCTCTCAATTAGTTGGCTCTAATAATTACTGTAATTTCCCTATACGCAGTTGTACACGTCTGATACTCATTCCATTCGACCCAGGATGTAAAAATACCTTGAAAATGATACGAAACACGGCTCATTTGCGATTATACTGCGTTTTGTTGAATTTGCTAACCATTTTTTGTCCATAACAACCATGGGCTTCGATCGATCGGATTGCCGAGATAGCTGGCACAACTAGACACCAAATGAGATTTTTGGGCTCTTTGATTGAATGTTAGTTTGCTACCCCAGACAACGAGGCAGTAGCCAATCACGCCTATATAGATGGCCTTATAGATGAGGATAGTGTCATGGTAACACTCACCCCAAGTGGCCTTTGTAATTGCACGCAGTGAGGCAAACCGTGGAATGGTAGTGCCTTTAAGGGACTGGAGGTGTAGGTTGAGGCTCCAACTCTCACCGATATTCACTCCTAAATACTTGACGTGCTTGTCAAGAAGGAGCCTGTGGCCGCCAAAGCGTATTGTGGGTGAATTATGCACTTTTCCTTTCAAGAGGATTGATTAGCTGGGGATTTTCCTAAGCCACCTGCATCTTGACAGTCTTTGGCGGACTGACTCTACAGAGATCAGCACATTCAAGTCATCCACATAGGTGTATGACTCGCAGTCAGTTTCCATGAGTCTCCTGAGGAGATCTTCGAAGAAGGCATTCCAGGGTGCTGGTCCACGGACCGAGCCCTGTGGGCACCCCTTCTCAATCTTTCTCTGAACAGAGACATGTCTACATTTGATCGTAGCTGTTCTGTCTGTCAGGTAACTTCTGACTAGCGAGTACAGGTTGCGGGGGATACCCCTTCCTTTGAGCGCTGGCCACCAAAGGTTGTCAAACGCTCCTCTGGTGTCAATCAGAACTGCTACGATGTACTTAGCTGGTGCATTGACATGCTCGCACTCACCCACCTGAATAGCCAGCACTTGGCAGCTGTGCTCATCGGAGCGGGTGGCTTTGAGCTGGTTGTAATATCATTTTACAGGCAATTTGGCGCACCATTTGCAACAGCCTTCAACCAACTAGAGCGGGCTCAAGCAGGCCTGTCAGAACGACCCTGCATAGTCTGTGCTGATGCAAACGCCAGATCACCATTGTGGTGATCCCCAACCCTAGATGGTGCGGGCGAGGCGTAAATAGAGTTGCTCACCAGGTACAACTTGGTTGTTGCCAACGACCCCATGACTGAGGCGACATATAATGGTCCGGGAGGAATGTCGTGTATAGACCTCACAGCCGTGCCTCACACCCTGCTACTCAAATTGCAGGGTTGGTGAGTCGTACCACGTGCAATGCATAGCGATCACATGGTTATTGACTTTGCCATCGCAGATGACAACATACTCTGCAAAGACGCGCGTGAAAAGCGATTCCACACCAAAAATGCTGATTGACCACAATTCTGTAGGGTATTGGAAGGTGAACTGTGTGCTGCATACGCCTAATTGTGCAAGCATCCACACCTGGAAAGGTGGACTGCAAAGTAGTCATATTTACCACAGCCGTGCACTCTGCTCGGCTCTCTGTACTTGGGCAACAGAAGGCGATCAAAGTCCCATGGTGGACTGAGGAACTAGATTCCCTCCAGCAAACTGTAAATAGAGCCATAAGGATGTACCAACAAACTCGTGACCCTAATGCCAGAGCCACACTCTGAACTGCCTTCATCCAAAAGATGAAGGCCTTCCTTCATCCAAAAGGTGAAGGCCTTCCACTGCGCCATCAATCGAGCCAAAAGTCAAAGCTGCATTTTTTGTGGAAGCGGAGAGCTCTGGGAACCCCTGGGGCAGACATTACAAGTCCTCCATAGGAAAAGCAAACATAGAGCACGTCTTAGCTGTGATGAAAAATGAGTCAGGCTTGGCCTGCAGCATCGAAAGTTCACTGAAAACCAGCGTTCCCAGACAACCAAGTAACTCGAGATACTGCAGCCCAGAGGGCAGCAAGGGAGGTGATCATGGACACCCCGAACTAGTTCGACATCCCATATTGGACAACAGTCGACCGCTCAGCCTTCTTTCCATATTAGGCAAAACACTAGAAATCTTGATGTTATCGTCACTCGAAGGAGTCTTTGGCCACAACCTCACCGGCAGGCAACACGGGTGTACCAAAGGAAGTTCCACGCACGATGTCATTGTCGAAATTTGGCGCGTTTCCCTGCTGGTACCAGCTAAGTACGTAGTAGCAGTTCGGATTGACATCAGAGGAGCGTTTGAGAACCTTTGGTGGCCAGCGCTCCTTAATGAGCTTGAAGGTATCCCCGCAACCTGTAGTCGCTCATCAGAAGTTACCAGACAGACAAAACTGCTACCATCGAATGCAGACATGTCTCTGTTCAGAGAAAGATTGAGAAGGAGTGCTCATGGGGCTCAGTCCTTGGACCAGCACTCTGGAATGCCATCTTCAAAGGTCTTCTCAGGAGACTCATGGAGACTGACTGCGTGCCATACGCCTATGTGGATGACTTGTCTGCGCTAATCTTTGCACATGCAGTCCGCAAAATCAAAGAAGGAACCCATCATGTGCTCTGCACTGCCACCCAATGGTGCCAGTCTGTCATGATGCAGGTGGCTTGGGAAAACCCCCAGCTAATCCTCTTGAAAGGGAAAGTGAATAATCCACCCACAATACGCTTTGGCAGCCACAGGTTCCTTCTTGAAAAGCCCGTCAAGTATTTAGGAGTGAATATCGGTGAGAGGTGGAGCTTCAACCAACACCTCCAGTCCCTTAAAGGCACTACCATTGCACGGTTTGCCTCACTGCATGCAATTACAAAGGCCACTTGGGGTGTGTGTTACCATGACACTATCCTCATGTATAAGGCCATCTATCCAGGCGTGATTGGCTACTGCCTCGTTGTCTGGGGTAGCAAACTGACAGTCAATCAAAAGAGAGTACTAGCCTAATCCCAGAGAGCTGCGCTCCTGTAGATCACCAAGGCCTACAAGACTGTTTCAACAGAAGCACTCCAGGTGATCACTGGTCAGTCAGCAGTAGAGTTGGCCGTTGAGTGCATGATTGACAAGTGGAGAGTGAAAGGGAGCTTCCGCCATTGACGAATAGGCGCTAGAGCAATGGCAAGCGAGATGGGAATCCTCGTTAAAGGGACGTGATACGTACGAGTTCTTCCCCAACATCCGTGAACGTCTTTCAAGAAAATGGGTTGAGCCAGACCACTGGATTAGCCAGTTCCTTACGGGACATTGTGACTTCAATGTGTGGCTCCACTTCTTTTCTCTGGAAGACTCTCCCTCATGCACGTCTTGTGCCTCCAGTGCGTAGGAAACAAGAAACCACGTGCTGCTCCACTGTAGGTTGTACAACAGTGAGCGACGGTTGTTGGGAGGGCAAACGAACTTAGCAGCATTGACTGCTACAAAGCAAGCCTACAACCATTTTGCGGAGTTCGCGAAGAATGTGACGGCTAAGAAACGGTGTCATAGTTGATCTGTCCTTTTGAAGCTTGGAACACCTAAGTAAATGGTTAGATCAGACGGGAAACCAGATTAAGAACTCCTTCCAGAGGGTACGGGATTCTTCAGGTCGTCACCTTCAGGCGTTCACTCACGGGCAACAGCTTTGTGTGTTGCAAGGAGACTGGCTAACGACCAAATACCTGTCGTACCTCCGCAGGTCCGAGTTTAGTGGATGCTGTAGGGGCTGGCCTCCTGCACATTAACAATACTGGAAATTCCATGGCTGATATAACCCTCCTCGGGGGTTTAGGAACAGTCATTGGAGAAACCTAGTAAGAAGGGTAATAGATGTCGTGGGCAACTTGTTATCTGCCTGTCGGTGTTTCTGCCTTTCAGTCACGATAGCCAGCGATCGCAACGATGAACTTGGTCTCGGTGATTGGAATTGCTCACCTTCTCCTTCCTCAGTTCGCTACACGCCGCATTGCAAGTGATAAATACGCTTTTTTCGCTTCGACTTGCGCTTTTACAACACACACTCGCATTCTGCTCCCAATTATTTGCCCAACCACATTGCATTTTCGCTGCTCTGGCTTGGGGTAACAGAAGACTGCCGACCACCGATGGTCGTTGCAAGGTAGTAGCCCCCCCCCTCCCCCCTCGAGAATGAGACGCTAGTAAACCCATTTGCGCATTCAAGTCCGAGCCGTTTGGAGCCGGCCAATAATTTGGGGCTAATGATTGCAACAGTCATGATATGAGAAAACAGACCTGTGTATGTGTGTCTGTGCAATGTTTTTAGGGAAAAGGACCGTACCAAATCAGCTCAAACTTGATATCTAGCCCGCAGGTAACCATGGGACGCCAAAATGAGGAAGGGTATGAGCAAAATCCACCGAATGTTAACTATAGTTATCATAGTGGCCAAAATACCAAATTTTTTTTTGTAAAAATGTAAACTCAAAAGATTTTGATCAAATTTTTTATATTGATACCTCGTAAAAAGTCAGTTATACTATAAAATTTCCATCTGTGAGAAAATTACGAGAGCAGCACAATAAATTACCAAAAGTTTTGACGAAAATCGATTTTAGCGAGATTGTTTTCTCATAAACTCCGCTGAAATGTCACTAGAATGTAAAAAAAAGTTGATGTATTAGTCAAATCCAATACCTAAAGGGTGAGCGTTTAAAAACGTTCATAATATATAAAAGGGTCCAGAAATTCCGGAACTTCAACTATCGCCGTTTCGCTTATTACCAGTTTTAAAAGTTTTTACCCAATAACTCTGCAAAAGTTATTACTATCTTCTTTAAAAAAAATCGTGTTTACAGCCTCATTAGTTCTCTCTGTACCAAGTGCGCAATAACGGTACGGGAATAAGTACGAGCAGCATGATAAATCCAGAACTTTAAGCGCTGCCGTGTGTTAGACCAAGTTCAAATGAACTGAGTAATAAATAAATTGAGTAAGTAGAAAAAGCCATGTACATAAGTGAATTGACGTAGAGCTAAGGAAAGTTGTGCATGGCAACTCACCAGGTATTTTCTCCGGCTATTTTTCAGCCGATTACATAGCTTCGTGATTATTTCAGTATCTATCTGTAGAACGGAGGTATATGCCATGATAACTCGGAAAACGGGATTCGTCGAATATCAATTTATTGGTTTTCCAATTTTCTGAAAAACGGCTCTAATGATTCCAATCAAATTCACGGAGTACTTTCGACGAACTAGTACGCACATTTTGTTCTCGATAAATGTTCCTGTAGAAACGCGTCGAACGAAGATACGTTAAATTTACGGGGGTTGCGGAAAGTTGTGTTGCTACACACCAGATATTTTTATCCGAGGGCACGCGGCACCGATTCCCTTGGTCACTGCGGTCACACGTGGGTCTATTGTAATATGTCCCTTTCTTAATAAAAGAAGTCGTAAGTTGTAAGTTAGTACATCGTGACATCCATATCCCTGCATAAGTACAATCACTTCTGATCTGTGTTGCACACAGTGGCAAAGGAAATCACATTCTGGTATTATAACCGTCGTTATGTCTTAGGAATTTTGAGACACATCAAGTTGGAGTTGAGCGTGAGCGTTTGACATGTATACGACGAATTGGTTTACCTCAACATCGTTCATGCCTGCAAATGTTTCTTGATGATAGCAATACCATTCACTCGAGGGATCTTTTTATTTTACACATTAGGGTGGGGTCGCACGGTAATCTCGAGTTGGAGTTCATAGCGGAAGCACGCATCTGCATACTCCATTTGTTTCCTGGTGTCCAAGTATTCTTGAGACAACCCGCCTGGTATACGTATTGATCGACTGTTGCTGCCCCTCGTCGGTTGTCAGAGCCCTCTAATCCCATTCATTCGAGCGGGAGATCGCGATGAATGAAGCGTCAGACAAGAGGCCACTTGGCAACTTCCATTCTCAGTCGCCGAGCCGTTTGGGTCTAGGGGTCCTCTTTTGAGCGAGACCCACACCTCATCACCTCCTGCGTCCATTAGTGGGTTGCACTTTTTGGAGCCTGTCAAAGGGATTTCGTGGTCGACTGTTACATATGTCTTTTTCTATTGCGATTGATGCTTTTCTTATCATGCACATTGCTCTATTATCCACAATCCTCTGCGAACTGTTCGTTATTTTGAACTTTTTAAGCGTTCCAAAATAGACGCAAACAACCATTTATGCGTTGATAGTTAATCGCATTGTCATCCAGGAATGTAGGTGTGTGTGTGTGCGCTCAGCAGAGCCCAAATAGTTAAAGATGAAAAGAAAAACAAAAAATGATTTTTGTCGAGTTTTTGATAATTTGTTAGAATTAGGTAGAAGTCGAATCCTCAATGCTGTCCCTGTACCGCGGATGTGTCACTTGAAATGTTGCGGCTTACGGCTTTTGCCAGCAGAGGATTTCCCTTAGTCATACACCGACCATGTGAGGCATCTCTTACTGATAATACCCAGATGAACCTGGCCACATATCAGGGGATTTTGAAGAAAAAAAAATCAAAATGTAGAAAGTTGGAAGTGTGAAAAATTCTAGCCAAACATAATGATGGAATGAGTGGAAACCTAAATAGTTAGCAACTGTTAGGATACTAACGATATCATTTCTTATCTGATGTAGAAAAACAGTTGATGCTTTTATTTCAAAAACAACAACCTCCACATAATTACAGACTCAGGTTAAGCTGTTCCACTGTAAGGAACCTGACAGCATCATCTAATAAAGGAGGCTTCCTAATTACTTTCAGTGCTACAATATGGCATTTGAAGTACACCATGTTCCGTCGAACAAAGTGAGAGAGGAAAAGAAGTCAAAGCCTTAGCCGCGTACTTCGACTCTCTCTCTCTCTCTCTCTCCGAGCCTTGCGACCGCATACGTCACTCACGCTCCCCCGCAGTTGTCGCCTAAGAGTTTGGCCGTCGATTCATTTCTACGACGTCTTTCGCTTCCATCACCTTTTCTCCATAAGCGTTAAATTGAGTGATTGTAAGATCGCATCGTCGGGTCAAAAAAAAAAAAAAAATGGAAGTGGTTCGTATGCCCTCATTAATCTGATATAATTGTGGTACCAGGAGCAATCCTTTCTGTGATAATAGGTATCAATGTAGTGGACGTTCGATCGAGTACAACTACTATAAAAATTTATTTTGTTTCACGAGAAATGCCTCTAAAAATCTACTGTTGAAGTTGACGGCCAGTGTGATTCTTCCGAAGACAGAGGTGATTCGTTCATTTCAAAGGTCATATTGGAACAACCAATGCGTGATGGTGTTCGTAACGACGGCGGAAGCGCCACTGGTTGGGCGGCCGACCTCAACCACAATTCTGTATAATATGATTCATATATTAAGATATATATAAGTAAATTATTAATAAATAGTTTCCTCTACACCTTCATTTTCAGCACCAGTTAGATTTATTTATACTACCATGATGCAATTCTGTCGAACTTCGAATATATTGTAGGAAACACGTGGGATGTTGTGACCACAAAAACAAAGTCGAGGTCAGTCTTGATGTTTCTTATGATTGCCTTTTTGGAGTTCATTACATTTTTTCTTCCTGGGTTTTTCGCGTGATTACAACAATCTTAATTTTAATGAGTTTAGAGTGTATTTGGTTCATGGATAATTAATCCACCGAAACGCAAACGTTCCTAAGCAAAGTGGGAACGAACGAGACAATCGACTACTTTCTTCCACAATGCCAATGTCGAACCTGTTAAAGCTCGGGATAATGCTGAGGTAGTATTCAACTACAAACAATGTCTCATTTAATTATTGTTACTTCCTCGTTTACGGGTACAAATGCGGTTCTATTGAGTTTAAGGTTACAATTAGAAGAAATTGTGTAATGCCCGACAACTAATTCACAGCGACTCAGAGAACGTGAAAAAGTTTATGTTGAAAGGACAATTTAACCAACATTTTAGAGATGTGATTTATGGGTATGTAACCGATGGGTGATTTATGAGAGGAGTTTCAATGAAAAATGAATATTGTTCTTTATCCCCGCGCTCGAAAATTTGGGAGTTTGCGTTGTCAACTCAACAAACTTCAACGTTTCGTCGTAACTACTCAAACAGCAGGAAAAACACGCTGGAAGTCCCAGCTCACGGATGACAGACGAAAGAAGCCGATCGACACGTCCACACTGAGGCCACTCCATTCGGTTTTATTTCATCGAACAGCCAAGAAAAACTGGCAAACTTTAGTAGTTTGGGCTTGATGTTAGCAAATTGGTGTGTCTCGAGTCGTAGAAAATACGTGGATTCCAAAGAACAATTTTGAACCTTTTCTCGAGTAATTCTACGAAAAATTGAAGGAATAGGACTTGTGGATTTCAATGAGCCTTCCTCGACGTGTAACGTCAAGATTAAGACTTCGCAACCTTTCTCCTGAATTTTCCACGAGCGGAGAAAGCCACTAATCTTCATCACTTTAGCGGAAACCTTTGTCCAGTAAGAACGGTCAGATGCTGTTGTGGTCGTCATTACATTTGTCTAGTTTCTAATATTTCCCTTGGTTATGACTTTTCTTCATACACTTATCTTCGCTCATTACTTTGCGCTACCCAAAGGGCAAGGAAAATATTGTAGTCGTGTCAAAAAAATCTGACTGAGTCTAAAAAACCCAATTTCGGCGCATGGTATGTGTTCACCCTGCAGTAGGGGGTCCAGAATTCCCTGCGTGTCGTATGAGCCAGACTTAAAAGAACACAGCTTACCCCCTCAGGAAGAGGGACAGAATTCTCCTGCCATATCCTCCGCGGCTTTGAGCTGTTTGTAACATCAGTTCAGAGGCAATTTGGCGCAACAGTTGCCAACAGCCTTCAACCACTTGTGCGGGCTCTAGCAGGCCTATTAGGACGACCCTGCATAGTTTACTGATGTAAACGCCTGGATAGGGCATGTGAGGCTTATACAGTGTTGCTTACCATGTACAACATGGTTGTTGCCAACGACCCCATGGCTGGAGTGACCTATGATGGGCCAAGAGCAAGGTTGTGCATTGACCCACAGCCGTGTCTCATACCCTGCTACTCTAATTGCAGGGTTGGTGAGTCAAACTAGGTGTAACGCCGAGCAATCACATGGTTATTGACTTAGCCATCGCAGAGCGCAAAGCGATACCGCAAAAGAAATGCTCGACTGGCCACAATTCTGTAGGGTACTGGAAGGTAAACTGCGTGCTGCAGACACCAAAAAGGTGGACAGCAAAGTGGACATATATACCACAGCGCTTCACTCTGCTGGCCTCTCTGGACTTGGGCAACAGAAACACAGGGTGATCAAAGTCCCATGGTGGACTGACTAACTTAATCCTGTCAAGCAAAGTGTAAATAGAGCCAGAAGGATGTACCAACACACTCCTGACCCTGATGCCAGAGCCACACTCCGAACTCCCCTCGTCTAAGAGAAGAAGGCCTTCCACCGTGGCACCAAACAAGCCACATGGCTAGGCTCGTGAAATTTTGTGGAGGCGGAGAGCTCTGAGAACCTCTGGGGCAGACATTACAAGTCCTCCATAGGAACAGCAAACAGGTCTTACCTGCGACGCAATATGAGACTGGCTAACGACCAAATTGCTGCCGTACCTCCACAAGTCTGGGTTTAGTGGATGCTGCAGGAGCCGGCCTCTAGCACATTAGCGAAACCGCAACTTCCATGACTGACATAACCCCCGTCGAGGGTTTGGGAACAGGCATCAAATGAGAAAACAGACCTGTGTGTGTCTGTAGCTCGATTTGCGGGAGAACGACTTACCGATTGAGCTGGTTCTTTTTTTGTTTTGTTCGTTATTTCTTGCAGACACCAAAATAAGGTTATGGGCGATTATTTATTATCTTTCACTAGTCAGTACAAAACTTTTTTTCTTCCCTATACCTACGAGTATCTCCATGAAAATATGGTGAACGAAGATAGGCCTACGAACCCAAAATATGTTTTTTTACGCTATTTGGCCAAACGGCTTCAACGATTTTCACCAAACTCAGAGGATGTTTTTGAATAGTTAATACTTACATATTGTTCCCAATAAACGTCGTCTGAGCAGAGATAAAAATGAAAATTTGTCGTAAATAACGTTTTTTCGAACATTTCCGTAAACTCTGGGGTAACTGCTTCACCAGATGTGTTCAATCTTATGGATTGTCTTCTAGCCACCTATACCCACACTTCGCACTGTAACAGTATTTCTGTATGTATCTGTTGGACGGATATATAAGCCATGTTTACTAAGAAAAGGAGATTGTAGAATATTAATTTACCGGTATTCCAATTTTCTCGAAAATGGCTCAAACGATTTTGATGAATCTTACGAAGAACTCTCAACTAACGAGTCCCCACATTTTTACTTTCCGCTACCCGAAGGGAAGGAAAGTATAGTAATCGGCCCAAAAAAAAAAATTTGGGTTTTCTTCAGATCTTTACGTTTTGAGGCCTACTGAGTCTAAAAAACCTAATTTCGTGTGTGTGTGTGTGTGTGTGTGCTGATGCAAACGCCAGATCACCATTGTGGGGATCCCCAACCCTGGATGGGGCGGGCGAGGCGTATATAGAGCTGCTCACCAGGTACAACTTGGTTGTTGCCAACGACCCCATGACTGAGGCGACCTATGATGGCCCGGGAGGAAGGTCGTGTATAGACGTCACAGCCGTGTCCCACACCCTGCTACTCAAATTGAAGGGTTGGCGAGTCGTACCAGGTGCAACGCAGAGCGATCACATGGTTATTGACTTTGCCATTACGGATGATAACATCCTCTGCAAAGACACGCGTGAAAAGCGATTCCGCACAAAAAATGCTGACTGGCCGCAATTCTTTAGGGTACTGGAAGGTGAACTGCGTGCCGCAGACACCGACCTAATAGTGCAAGCATCCACACCTGAAGAGGTGGACAGCAAAGTGGACACATTTACCACAGCACTGCACTCTGCTGGGCTCTCTGTACTTGGCCAACAGAAGCACAGGGCGATCAAAGTCCCATGGTGGACTGAGGAACTTAATCCCCTCAAGCAAAGTGCAAATAGAGCCAGAAGGATGTACCAAAACACTCGTGACCCTGATGCCAGAGCAACACTCCGAACTGCCTTCATCCAAGAGAAGAAGGCCTTCCACCGCGCCATCAAACGAGCCAAACGGCAAGGCTGGCGAAATTTTGTGGAAGCGGAGAGCTCTGAGAACCCCTGGGGCAGACACTACAAGTCCTCCATAGGAAAAGCAAATGTAGAGCAGGTCTTAGCTGCGATGGAAAATGAGTCAGGCTGGGCCTGCAGTATCGAACGTTCACTGGAAACCCTCCTTGAGAAGGCGTTCCCAGATGACCAACTAGCTCGAGACACTGAAGCCCAGAGGGCAGCAAGGGAGCTGATCATGGACCCTCCGAACGAGCCCGACATCCCATTGTGGACAACAGGCGACCTCGGCAGGGCTCTTGCGACCTTAAAGCCCAACAAATCTCCTGGGCCAGATAAAATAGAAAGCAATATGCTAAGGAAGGCTGAGCGGACAATCTCCAGCGGTCTCCTTAATTTATTTAATGACTGTCTGCAGGTCGGCCATTTCACCACTCAGTGGAAGTCTGCGCGCGTTGTCACTCTTCAAAAGGGAGGCGACCGCAATCAGTCGGACCCGCGATCATGGAGACCACTCAGCCTTCTTTCCATATTAGGCAAAACACTAGAAATCTTGATGTTGCAGTCCCTCGAAGGAGTCTTTGGCCGCAACCTCACAGGCAGGCAATGCGGGTGTACCAAAGGAAGGTCCACGCAGGATGTCATTGTCGAGATTCGGCGTGTTTCCCTGCTGGCACCGGCTAAGTACGTCGTAGCAGTTCTGATTGACATCAGAGGAGCGTTTGACAACCTTTGGTGGCCAGCGCTCCTTAATGAACTCAAAGGTAGGGGAATCCCCCGCAACCTGTACTCGCTCGTCAGAAGTTACCTGACAGAGAGAACTGCTACGATCGAAAGTAGGCATGTCTCCGTCCGGAGAAAGATTGAGAAGGGGTGCCCACAGGGCTCGGTCCTAGGACCAGCACTCTGGAATGCCTTCTTCGAAGGTCTTCTCAGGAAACTCATGGAGACTGACTGCGAGCCGTACGCCTATGTGGATGACTTGACTGTGCTGATCTTTGCAGAGTCAGTCCGCCAAATTGAAGAAAATACCCACCACGTGCTCCGCACTTTCAAACAATGGTGCGAGCACGTCAAGATGCAGGTGGCTGAGGAAAATACCCAGCTAATCCTCTTGAAGGGGAAAGTTAATAATCCACCCACAATACGCTTTGGCGGCCACAGGCTCCTTCTTGAAAAGCACGTCAAGTATTTAGGAGTGAATATAGGTGAGAGGTGGGGTTTCAACCAACACCTCCAGTCCCTTAAAGGCACTACCATTGCAAGGTTTGCCTCACTGCGTGCCATTACTAAGGCCACTTGGGGTGTGTGTTACCACGACACCATCCTCATGTATAAGGCCATCTATTTAGGTGTGATTGGCTACTGCCCTGTTGTCTGGGGTAGCAAACTAACAGTCAATCAAAAGAGAGTATTGGCCCAATCCCAGAGAGCCGCGCTCCTGTGGATCACCAAGGCCTACAAGACTGTATCAACGGAAGCACTCCAGGTGATCACTGGTCAGTTACCAGTTGATTTGGCTGTTGGGTGCATGATTGACAAGTGGAGAGTGAAACGGAGCTTCCCCGCTTTGGGCTGAACTCCGTGCGGATCTCACCACAGAACAGAAACTTGCCGCCATCGATGAATGGGCTCTAGAGAAATGGCAAGCGAGATGGGAATCCTCGTCAAAGGGACGTGATACGTATGAGTTCTTCCCCAACATCCGTGAACGTCTTTCTAGAAAATGGGTTGAGCCAGACCACTGGACGAGCCAGTTCCTCACGGGACATGGTGACTTCAATGCGCGGCTCCACTTCTTTTCTCTGAAAGACTCTCCATTATGCACGTCTTGTGCCTCCAGTGCGGAGGAAACAAGAAACCATGTGCTGCTCCACTGTAGTTTCTACAACAGTGAGCGACGGTTGTTGAGAGGGCAAACGAACTTAGCAGCTTTGACTGCTACAAAGGAAGCCTATAACCATTTTGCAAAGTTCGCAAAGAAGGTAATGGCTAAGAAACGTGGTTATAGTTGATCAGTCCTTTGAAACTTGCCACCCAAGTAAACAGTAAGATCAGGTAGGGAACCAGATTAAGAACTACTCCCAGATGGTACGGGATTCCTCAGGTGGTCACCTCCGCGCGGTAACACACGGGCAACAGCTCTCTACGGTGAGACTGGCTAACGACCACATACCTGCCGTACCTCCACAGGTCTGAGTTCGGTGGATGCTGCAGGGGCCGGCCTCTTGCATATTAGCGAAACCGCAACTTCTATGACTGATATAACCCTCGTCGAGGGTTTAGGTACAGTCATGAAATAAAGAAACAGATCTGTGTGTGTGTGTGTATGTGTGTGTCTAACTAACTTCACCCTGCAGTCGGGGGTCCAGAATTCCGCTGACGTATTCCCTGCGTGTCGTATGAGCCGACTAAAAGGGACAGCCGGGTGGGCCCAGCTTGAAAGACAACCTCACCTCTATGAGGTCCCCGCAGGATTACATCCAACGAGGCTTAACTGTGGCTGGGCGTCACAGTGTACTCTGTCGCCACACTGTGCTCACCCTGCAGTAGGGGGTCCAGAATTCCACTGCCGTACTCCCTGCGTGTTCGTATAAGCCGGACTAAAAGGGACACAACTTACACTTCATTCACATACATGACACACTGGGAACCCCCTACCTTTAGCTGGGATCGCAGAACACACCCCCCACAGGAAGGGGTACAGAATTCTCCTGCCGTATCCTCTGCGTGGTCGTTAAAACCGGCCTTAAAGGGGCTTAAAGCTCACGACACTGACATACACAACATATTCCAGATACTAAATACACTGCAACGGCTTGCGTGGCAGAACACACTCACTTGAAACACTCATAATGAGCGAAAGACAGTCCTGGAAGTAGCTCACAAACACCTTTGAGCGATCCCCTATATAGGTGCGGCCTTCGGAATGAGGAGGGGGAAAAACCAGGTTTGAGCGTTCCTGGGGCGGCTGATAGCGTGTGTCCCGCTCACCACATCACTAGTGGCCGAGGGCTGACTCTGAGCAGCAGCCGAAAAATCCCTCATGCGTCTTAGTCCCGGTGGGTGGCCGGACTGGCAGCTGCGGCGCATGTGGGGGCCTCCCTTTGACCCTCAACGGACCAGCGAAAGGGGCTAGAATCAATATGCCTGAGGGGGAGCTTCCAGGACACTGCCTCGAGCACCTCTCGCTCATACCACGAACACACACAACAAATGAACTCACAAGGATACACTACACCAGTCCGCTTCTTTAATCACCCCCCCCCCCCCAAATAAGTAAAAAACATGACAAAGTCAACTAAAACTTCAGCAGGTAATAAAAACGCCACCTGCGCCTTCTTCCTCGGCTCGCCAAGCTCGACCCCTCCCTCTTCAGACGATGAGCAACCTACTCGTCGTCCAAACAAACACGGGCGGAAAGCACCGGGCAAACCGCCTTCATCTCCCCCTTCTCCCCCTAGTAGCCCGGGCAACCCGGCTACTACAAGCACACGACACAGCGTGGACCCTAAACTGTCGGACATGGAGCAAATTTGCGCATACGTCCAAATCATCCACGGCCAGCTGGCACGGATGAGGGCCAACGCGACAGGACCTATGCGGGACCTCGTAACTAGTTGCCTCTTCGAAATTTCGAAGCTGGCTATAAAGCTAATGCCCCCAACGACATCGCCCCTGCCACTCCCCTGCGGGAAACTGTGGCGGCTGTCGTGAGGAAGAGCTGCGAGGGCAATTGCCCAGCAGCCAGTGCCACCAGCCCCCAAACTCGAGGAGCAACAACGAGCCAGGGTAGTACCCCAGGCCCTCATATGCGGCAGTAGCCGCTACTGCGCCTTCCTCCCCTCATGGAGCTGAGGCGGAATGGCAGCCTGCCAGGGCCAGGAAGCGCAGAGGGAAGCAGAAACAGGCCCCAACTACAGGAAGTGCAGGCCGAGGGCAGCGCCCGCCTATGCCTCCGCCCAAAAACAAGGGCAAAATAAAAAAATAAAAACCAAAATAAAAGCCTCCACCGCTTGCCAAACTCCCCTAAAAACCCACGACAAAACGTGGTAGTGGTTAGGCGGACATGTGAGGAAGGAGAGGCTGGTCCCTCCAACCCTGACGCAATGGAAGCGCTTATGCGGGTGTCCCTGCTACGGACCTCCAAGCTCTGAGTGTCCGAGTGCTAGACATCCGCACCGCAGTAGGAGGTGGCGCCGTCATTGTGACGGAAACGCCAGAAATGGCCAAGGCGCTCACGAGCCACATTTCCACAAAAAGGAGTTGAAGCTCCAAGCGTCAGCCCCTGGGTCGTTTCCCACGCCTGCTGCTGTGCGACGTGCGGACCGACCTTCAAAGAGGACTTGGCCCAACAAGTTGTTGAGCATAACCCTGCGTTAGGCTTGCAGCCGCAGGATGTCAGGCCTCTCTTCACCAAAAAGCGTGGCAGACAGAAGGATTGGGTGATTGAGGTATCACCCAGCCTGTACAAAAACTAGAGCGGGCAAGGCACCTCCAAATAGCCTGGCAGCGGTGCGCCATACGAAAGTACCAAGCCCCCACTCAGTGCTACAAATGCCAGCGCTATGGCCACCTGGCAGTGGCCTGTACAAGACCTGTTGTGTGCGCCTGGGGCGCCTTGCCACATCTGAGTAAGGAATGCAAGCGTGATGCTCCCCTCAAGTGTGCCAATTGCGTCGAACGCAAAATCCAACAGGTCGCACACTCTACACGAGACGCACGCTGTACCATTCGTCAGCGAGCGATTGCCCTCCAGGAGTCACGAGTGGATTATGAATAGGTCAAAAACAGTTCGAATCCTTCAGCACAACACAAATAAGAGTTGCCCAGTTATGGCTGAGTTGCTGCAAAATGCACTCAAGAAACGCTGCAGTGTCCTCGCCATACAGGAACCATACATAGGATCCAAAACTCTTGGTCTCGGATCGCAGGCACGAGTGGTGGCTGGAGCAAGAACGGGAGCCAAGGCAGCAGTAGCCTGCATCGACCCGTCCATTGACATGCTCGCACTCACTCACCTGAACAGCCAGCACTTGGCCGCTGTGCTCATCCGAGCCGGTGGCTTTGAGCTGGTTGTAATATCATTTACAGGCAATTTGGCGCACCAGTTGCCAACAGCCTTGAACCACTCGAGCGGGCTCTAGCAGGCCTATCAGGACGACCCTGCGTAGTCTGTGCTGATGCAAACGCCAGATCACCATTGTGGGGATCCCCAACCCTGGATGGGGCGGGCGAGGCGTATATAGAGCTGCTCACCAGGTACAACTTGGTTGTTGCCAACGACCCCATGACTGAGGCGACCTATGATGGCCCGGGAGGAAGGTCGTGTATAGACGTCACAGCCGTGTCCCACACCCTGCTACTCAAATTGAAGGGTTGGCGAGTCGTACCAGGTGCAACGCAGAGCGATCACATGGTTATTGACTTTGCCATTGCGGATGATAACATCCTCTGCAAAGACACGCGTGAAAAGCGATTCCGCACAAAAAATGCTGACTGGCCGCAATTCCTTAGGGTACTGGAAGGTGAACTGCGTGCCGCAGACACCGACCTAATAGTGCAAGCATCCACACCTGAAGAGGTGGACAGCAAAGTGGACACATTTACCACAGCACTGCACTCTGCTGGGCTCTCTGTACTTGGCCAACAGAAGCACAGGGCGATCAAAGTCCCATGGTGGACTGAGGAACTTAATCCCCTCAAGCAAAGTGCAAATAGAGCCAGAAGGATGTACCAAAACACTCGTGACCCTGATGCCAGAGCAACACTCCGAACTGCCTTCATCCAAGAGAAGAAGGCCTTCCACCGCGCCATCAAACGAGCCAAACGGCAAGGCTGGCGAAATTTTGTGGAAGCGGAGAGCTCTGAGAACCCCTGGGGCAGACACTACAAGTCCTCCATAGGAAAAGCAAATGTAGAGCAGGTCTTAGCTGCGATGCAAAATGAGTCAGGCTGGGCCTGCAGTATCGAACGTTCACTGGAAACCCTCCTTGAGAAGGCGTTCCCAGATGACCAACTAGCTCGAGACACTGAAGCCCAGAGGGCAGCAAGGGAGCTGATCATGGACCCTCCGAACGAGCCCGACATCCCATTGTGGACAACAGGCGACCTCGGCAGGGCTCTTGCGACCTTAAAGCCCAACAAATCTCCTGGGCCAGATAAAATAGAAAGCAATATGCTAAGGAAGGCTGAGCGGACAATTTCCAGCGGTCTCCTTAATTTATTTAATGACTGTCTGCAGGTCGGACAGTTCCCCACTCAGTGGAAGTCTGCGCGCGTTGTCACTCTTCAAAAGGGAGGCGACCGCAATCAGTCGGACCCGCGATCATGGAGACCACTCAGCCTTCTTTCCATATTAGGCAAAACACTAGAAATCTTGATGTTGCAGTCCCTCGAAGGAGTCTTTGGCCGCAACCTCACAGGCAGGCAATACGGGTGTACCAAAGGAAGGTCCACGCAGGATGTCATTGTCGAGATTCGGCGTGTTTCTGCTGGCACCGGCTAAGTACGTCGTAGCAGTTCTGATTGACATCAGAGGAGCGTTTGACAACCTTTGGTGGCCAGCGCTCCTTAATGAACTCAAAGGTAGGGAATCCCCGCAACCTGTACTCGCTCGTCAGAAGTTACCTGACAGACAGAACTGCTACGATCGAAAGTAGGCATGTCTCCGTCCGGAGAAAGATTGAGAAGGGGTGCCCACAGGGCTCGGTCCTAGGACCAGCACTCTGGAATGCCTTCTTCGAAGGTCTTCTCAGGAAACTCATGGAGACTGACTGCGAGCCGTACGCCTATGTGGATGACTTGACTGTGCTGATCTTTGCAGAGTCAGTCCGCCAAATTGAAGAAAAAACCCACCACGTGCTCCGCACTGTCAACCAATGGTGCGAGCACGTCAAGATGCAGGTGGCTGAGGAAAAACCCAGCTAATCCTCTTGAAGGGGAAAGTGAATAATCCACCCACAATACGCTTTGGCGGCCACAGGCTCCTTCTTGAAAAGCACGTCAAGTATTTAGGAGTGAATATAGGTGAGAGGTGGGGTTTCAACCAACACCTCCAGTCCCTTAAAGGCACTACCATTGCAAGGTTTGCCTCACTGCGTGCCATTACTAAGGCCACTTGGGGTGTGTGTTACCACGACACCATCCTCATGTATAAGGCCATCTATTTAGGTGTGATTGGCTACTGCCCCGTTGTCTGGGGTAGCAAACTAACAGTCAATCAAAAGAGAGCTGCGCTCCTGTGGATCACCAAGGCCTACAAGACTGTATCAACGGAAGCACTCCAGGTGATCACTGGTCAGTTTCCAGTTGATTTGGCTGTTGAGTGCATGATTGACAAGTGGAGAGTGAAACGGGAGCTTCCCCCGCTTTGGGCTGAACTCCGTGCGGATCTCACCACAGTACAGAAACTTGCCACCATCGATGAATGGGCTCTAGAGAAATGGCAAGCGAGATGGGAATCCTCGTCAAAGGGACGTTATACGTATGAGTTCTTCCCCAACATCCGTGAACGTCTTTCTTGAAAATGGGTTGAGCCAGACCACTGGACGAGCCAGTTCCTCACGGGACATGGTGACTTCAATGCGCGGCTCCACTTCTTTTCTCTAAAAGACTCTCCATTATGCACGTCTTGTGCCTCCAGTGCGGAGGAAACAAGAAACCATGTGCTGCTCCACTGTAGTTTCTACAACAGTGAGCGACGGTTGTTGGGAGGGCAAACGAACTTAGCAGCTTTGACTGCTACAAAGGAAGCCTATAACCATTTTGCAAAGTTCGCAAAGAAGGTAATGGCTAAGAAACGTGGTTATAGTTGATCAGTCCTTTTGAAACTTGCCACCCAAGTAAACAGTAAGATCAGGTAGGGAACCAGATTAAGAACTACTCCCAGATGGTACGGGATTCCTCAGGTGGTCACCTCCGCGCGGTAACACACGGGCAACAGCTCTCTACGGTGAGACTGGCTAACGACCAAATACCTGCCGTACCTCCACAGGTCTGAGTTCGGTGGATGCTGCAGGTGCCGGCCTCTTGCATATTAGCGAAACCGCAACTTCTATGACTGATATAACCCTCGTCGAGGGTTTAGGTACAGTCATCAAATAAAGAAACAGACCTGTGTCTGTAGTTCGATTTGCGGGAGAACGGCTGATCCGATTGCGCTGGTTCTTTTTTTGTTTTGTTTGTTATTTTTGTAGACACCAAAATAAGGTTATGGACGATTTCGGCCGTGGGAAGGGGTGTGGGGGGACGAAAATGTTCCAAAAAACAGTGTTTTTCGCATTTTTCTCAAAAACGGCTCTAACGATTATGATTAAACTCTCAAATTATCTTCTACTGATCAATACCTAACTTTTCTTCTCCATACATATCTCCATGAAAATACGCTGAACGGAGATATAGGCCTATGAAGCAAAAATAGATTTTTTACGCTTTTTGGTTAAATGGCTGTTGGGTGCACGAGAGGGGGAGCTGAGGATCGAAATGAAAACTGAAACTCGGTGAGCGTGAGGAGGACTGTAATGAACGTGCGTGCGGAATTGAGTTGAATTAAATTGAACTGAGATAGTGTACAAACGGGCGACACAATGGCAGTGCTCGGAACGCGGAACTGGCGTGGGCAACCGATAGAGAGGGAGTGAGAATATACCGGGGCAATAGTTGGAAGTGGACTGAATTTGGAAGGGCTCTGTCGTCGATAAGAAAATGAAATTCGGTGAAAGAAATAAAGGAAGGGGGAAACCCTACCGAAGGGGGCTGTTGGAACCAACCGACCGGAGTTGAGGGCTTCCCGCAGGTAAGGGGCAGGTATTAATATAGTTGGAGACAATGACGCGAGGAAGTTTGAGGTCAAATACTTCCAACCACCTCGACGCTTTGCGTCGAACAATGGCTTATAACGATTATTTCGCTAATGGTTAAAACGATTATCACCAAACTTTCAAGATGTTTTCAAACAGTTAATACCTACATATTGTTCTGAATAAATGTTCTTCTGACAGTCCATTGAACAGAGATAAAAATCAAAATGTATCAAAAATAACATTTTTTCGAACATTTCCGTAAATTCCAGGGTAACTTCTTCACCAGATGTGATAAATCCTGATAAATCCTAATGGAGTGTCATTTTGTCAAAAACGACTGAGAGTGACGTTTTTCTGACGAGATCTGAATACAAATACGATTCGATAAATTGTTCCCACTACACAAACCGGCGAAATATTCGGTCAAGGAAATTTCCCCACATTTCTTTCAATAGCTTACAACATCCGACCGATTATCGTCAAGATCCTGCCCCGACTACAGTTAGCGCAGTCTATAACAGAATGCTATCGTACGAATCTGAGCTGCTAACAAATCCCCCTCATAGTAGCAAGTCCGAAGCTCTGACGACCCGGCTGATCGACGCCTTCAGTAATTCAGAAGAAAAGATGCTACCACTACTTTTGATGGAAACTGTGCTCAGTGATAAATGCCCTAAACATATGCTGCTAGAGATAAGCGACTACCTACGAGCTTCAACATATACAGTCAGACGTCAGAGCAGCGTTAGCGATAAGTGGTGAATTCTGCACATTGGTTAGCTTCTCTCACGTTTTCTGGTCCCCTCGATCCAGATGCTCTTAATTCAGGTAAGGTGAATACGGTAGTGCTCTTTTGTATCTCGTTGGTCAAGATTGTTCCATGATTTCGCACAATGCTTTCCAATCTCTGGTCATTTGTCATCCCGCCTGCGCTCGATTATTTCCGAGAGAAGTGAGTTGGGGAATTCAACATTTTCGCAAAAACGGTTCCATGTTTCCTAAATCCCGAATCCAATGAGACCAACCCATCTATAGCTGAGATCGCACACACATAAAGTTTAATGCTGCGGTAAGGTCTACGCACTCAGAAGGAAAGTTATAGGAGACAATGCGTGCGTGGGACCAATTCGTTTCGCTTATTATTTAAACTTCTCAATTCGTATTGCTATTTTATTCACTAATCATATTCCCTTCACATATTCATATTATTTTCATTTCTGTCGTTACTGACCTACCAATCATCGTATGCCGAGAGAATGAAAATACTTCTCTTCAAGGAGGGCTTCGCGTTGACCATTGAATATTTGCTCACTAGGCGACTGCTGTTTGGATTTGGGTCTTTCCCTTGGCTAATTCCCTGATTCGAATAATCTTCAATTTTCATGCGGCAATGTTTCTAAAATTTACGATTATTTTCGTTACGCGGTCGTTAGTTCCTTCCTGCTACCAAAAGGGTAAGGAAAATATTGTATCGTGAAAAAATGAAGTCAGAAGAAAACAAATTTTTTTTTTTTTTCATCTGATTACATAAAATTTCTTTTTACTTCGTAGAACTAAGGAAAGTACAAAAGTTGAATTCTCCCCAGATCTTTAAGTTTTGAGCCTACTGAATCCAAAAAAGCGAATTTCGATGTATAGCTCAGTAGTTTAATTCGCGGGAGAACTGCTGGACGGTTGAGTTGGTTCCTTAGTTTTGTTCGTGATGTTGGAAGATGATTTCTAACTATTTCGAATATACTTTCAAATTTTCTGTTACTATTCACTACTTGACTTATATTTTCCGTAGATATTTCTGTGAAATTTTTGTTTTCGGAAATATAGGCTATGAAACAAGAATAGGTTATTTACAATTTTGGGCAAAACGGCTTCAACTATTTTCAATAAACTCATAGGATGTCTTCAACTGGTCATCACATATATATTGTTTTCCTAAATAAAGGTTCCTCTAGCAGTCTATTGAACTAAGTTAACTACTAAAATGTGTAAAAAATCGTGATTTCTTTAATGTTTTCGAAACTTTCAGAGTAACCGCACAATCGAATTTTATGAACCCGATGGAGTGTTTTCCAGCTGTCTACATTTTGTACTCCTACTACGAGTATTTCTGCATCTATCCGTTGAACATGAGCCATGATAGCGCAATGTTATTTGTCAATCATTAAAAGTTCGTTTTTCCGATTTTCTCGAAAGCAGCTCCAACGATTTCGATCTAACTTACACTAGCTGACATAGCTAGCGTTGATATATTGTTCTCCATAAACGTTATAAATGTTTCCGTAGAAATGCGTTAAAAGAAGATAATCGCCGGTAGCTGTAACAGATCGTGGAATTCACGGGGGCTGCGAAAAGTTGTGTTGCTACGCACCAGATGCTTAAAGTAATCAAGCCTGTTGGGGTACTTTTGAATTATCAATACCCTGGGTATTACGCAAGTTTTGCTCAAACCTTTGATGTTTCTAGTTGTCTATAGAGCAATAACATCACGTATCGGTCGAACCGTTGCTGCATTGGAGGTCTCAAGCTCCTTAAGTCATTTTCTCGTTCATTTATCATAGTGTCAGCATTCATTTGGATACAGTAAACACCGAGAAGTGGATGAGATGTAAACGATGAAATAAGGTTCTCATACTGCGCGGCACAATACACATTAAAAGCCCAACAACTGAGTGAGAGCGTCTCACGAAACCGCTGTTCAAGTATGAGTACTTGACATAATGAGTCCACTCACAGTTTCACTTGCAATACTGAAACGGTCACAGCATTCCTTACGCGTCAAAACTGCTTTAGCCACGTGGGATATTGAAGTTTCAGCCAACCTGATGTAGGGTAATTCAAATTTCATACATTTGTGTAGGCTATATGCTAGTGAATGAGTACACTAGTGACAGATTAATTTTGCTATTGAATAACGAATGACATATCAAGAAAACATCCTTAGTTTGACACTTCCTCTTTTCCAAAGTGTGTGGGAGCCCGAAATAGCTACATTGCAAGCCTAGATATTACTTGATTAAACGTATGGCAAAATGCTCAATTTGTCATCGAGCTAGCAATAACCCTAGGTGTTTGGCCATTGAATTGAATTTTTCTCCCGTTTGTTTACACGACGCTGAGTAAGTCCAATGGTTGGTATTGGCTGAAGCGTTCTTCGCTTTGTACGTACGTGAGCCCCAACGAGGCATCGCCAACATCCCCTACTGACGCGCTCGCCAACCAATTCGGTCGCCGCATCTACATTGACTCGTTTGTTCGCCCGCTTCTTTCCTCTGCGTTTGAAGTTTCAGGATATTTTACTATCCCAAGTTTTAATCTCGTCAACCCGTAATTTCCTGAGTCGTCGAAGAGAAGACTTCAGACACTTTCATCAATCCGGTACTTCGTTCTAATTTACTATCTTCTATCTCTGGGACATTCGGACATCTATATTTTTACTACTCCTAATTTTAATTGATTTATTTTATAGCAACTAATATATTATTATCCGGACGTCCGTATGCGTTTGATTTTAATGTAAATAGATCGCTTCAATTTCAATTGATGATTATTTTCTGAATGAATAATCCTTCAATTCCAAATCTTCGTAACACTTCAAGTTTAAACTTGTATGTCTATTTTTTGAGGTTTCTACGTTTGTATTTCTTTTCACTAGGTAAACGTCTGGAATGGCAGCCCGGTCGATGTTTAAGGACCGCAACCTGCATATACTCGCTTTTTTCCCGAATCCATGTCGTCTGCGAATCAGATGCTGGCTGACCCCCATAAACATATAGCGTAATATCGCTCAGTAAATGGTACATAGATTACCTCCAGCAGTAGTGAAAATAGACTTGTCTTAACCTTTGTTCGGCTCTTTGCAGGACTTCATTGATGGTTAACGATAACGGCTAGTTTATAGCAGGATGTGAACTTGGTGTGTAGTATGTGCCTTTTGTAGGTGAACTGAATGATAGTGAATGACATCGGATTTCTTTTAGCCCGCCAACAGTGGCACCGTGCGACAATAGCATTTTATAGGGACTGTAACTCACAGTAAGTCATGAAAGTCCCCCACTGATAACTCTGAGACCAAGATGAGTGTTCGGAATGACATGGTCAAGGCAATCCGCCAGAAGCGCTTGGGGACGCTCAAACAAAAGGATTGGTCACGTTGTTTTCCCAGGCTTAGGTACTATTGTTTTTATTATCGCTTATTTCCAGATTGAGCAAGAGTATCCATGTCTAATCATGGTATTGTAGATTTGGGTCAGAGTGAGCGTCATTGCTAACAGTAGTAAGACTAACAATGTCTAGGGGCTTATATCCACCCTTAAATCTACGAAGTGGGAAGAATGATTATGTAATCGGCAGGAATTTGATGTCGTTTCTCCAACATATTTACTTGCCAAATGCCTCTGAGACAAAAAATTTTTAGAAAATGGTGGTGTTGACGAATATCGTAGACCAGCACGCCAGCATGGGACGTCAAAGTAAGACGATGTATAGAATTGGACCAAAACTAACTATAATTATCTTATTCATTGCTGAGAAGTTCCTAGTTGAAGATGTAAGTGTAGAAAATTGATTGAAAAAATGTTGCTTGCGCTATGCTCATCGAGCCAAGGAATCGAACATGCGGGGATTACAGCCAAAGTCACAGTCATAAAAATCGATCAAACGCTCCTGAGAGAAGAATTTTATTGACAGAAACCCCCTACCCCTCCGCGCACAAACTAATATCCCACAAAGAACTAATGAAAAATGAGTCACTTTCCTGCCTACTAACGGACTGTTAAGTTCAGTAAAATTTCGAAGTCCGAAGGAGGGCGATAAAAATTGAGGCAAGTCGACTCAGTCGACTCTTCCTCCCGACCTACTCTCGTTCAGTCGCCGCGAAGGCCCTTCCAACCTTCTCAATAGAAAGGGGAACTACGAGCAAAGCAATGGCGCCCAAGGTTTTGCCCCCCCCCCCCCCATACGTGTAGACGAATATTGCCTGCCATTCCTTCTTTTAGTCCGAGGAGACGAAGACCCCCTCTCCCTCATCAGTACTGCTTCCTGGCTCCACGCTCCGTAAAGGGGGTAGACCTAGTCATGGCCGCTACCAGTTCCGTAACTACGCCAAGGTCTTCTAGGCACCGCCTTCTTCCTCCTTGTATGAGACCCTCCCAGTGTCCTACATTTTAAACCAACGCCTCCAACTTCTTTTTCATCTGATCCCCAAACATTACAATTTTACTTTTCTATCTGGCATCGGTTTTTCATTGTTGATGCTTCGCCAGTCGTATTGCGCCTGAAGGGTATTCAAAAGGCATGTAAAAACGATCAAAAACTGAAACACCTGATGTAAGCCACCAATACTCTTACCCATAACCCATTCCAGCACCATTGCGGTGTCTATTTTCTCAAAAATTTTATATTTATGTAGCTGCTGTAATAGTCATACTTAACTGGCAAATCTCAAGCTTACTCTACAATTATAATTTCCTCTAAAATTGATTGTGCGTAGTGGTATTATAAGCTTACAGATCAAATCACTTCGCCTATTAAAAATAATAAAACCGAGTTAGGACGATAGTCTTATTTCCACTAAATTTGAGTGGCTACGTTGTATCGATTTCGACTCTTAGGTCATCGTGAGTGACAAGAACGCAGCCCAATACAATGGCCCTAAGTCTGTTTTATTATTGAAATGGGTTTCCTGAACTTCGTTGCGCGTTAGTTCTACGTGTTATTAACACAAGCCAGCTTGGTACGGCTAACTGTTATTACAATAATTATTATTATTTGTCAGTAACTAGCTGATCCGTTTGCTTTTAATAAAACCTTCATTTGATGATCTCAGTGTTGGTAGAAAAACAGCATGATAAGATTGAAGCTGTGTGTTGTCGAGAGAACGGTTAGAGAGCAAATGCGAATTCGTCAGCAGCATGCGTAAATGAAGGACCTTCATGCTTAGATTGTCACTATTGGATTAATTATCTGGTACGAATCTTCTACAATTCAGGAAGATAACACTATTCTCACGTCATTAGACGACGACGTTCAACGTCATACGCAAAGAAACGTATTCGCTGAGTGAACGCCTCGGCGGTACCTCTACAAGTCTGGTAAAGTTTACTGCTTTCAGTAAAACCATTGTCGCGCGAATTCTATATCTATATTAACACTTTCTGTAGGTCCTAACAGATTAATTATTATTCTTATGGTAAGAAGATATGAGATATCAATGGCCTCTCCGTATAGTTATTCGAACTTCAAAACTCAAGTGGCGTTTGGATCACCTGCTTTTCTTTTAAACCTTACTCATTTAATTTTTGGTAGCATTGTTGGAGTGAAAACCGTGAGCAATGCGTCCTAATGAATTTTACAATTCTACATGTTTGCAGTACGTGCAGAAGTTGCGCAAAGGAAAGACTGAGTTTTTTATCTACTTGTGATAAACTCGTAAACATTATAAGTCCGTTTTCCAGCTGTTGTCAGTCGCTATGGATGCTACATCGTTAGTTCTCAATTCTATTTTATTCATTCCATTGCATGACAGAATTTAGTTCAATAAAGCCTTAATTATCGAGGTCGGCTTTATTACACTACTGGCCTAAGGATTACAGACCCTGGTTCTGGGTTATCTTCCCAGGAGCATGCCCACGCTACCAGGCGTGACCACGGGTCGAAAATTACTTTGACAATTTTGCAGGGCCCTTCCCACGGTGACTGGAGTTTGGGACATTTTCCTACTGTACGCCGCGGCCAAAAACACCATACTTGGTCCCCGACTTTAAATCTCGGTTGCGTAGCCCAGGTATCGTATCTTCTCTTCGCTCCTTCAGCTGCTGCCAGCAGCTTATCTCGTGCTAACTCGTACGTTGCTACAAGGTGCTCCTGCAACGACTTCGCATATTCAGCCTTCGTTTGTACACCAGGGTCTGAACCCATTAGCAGGTGGACTGGTAAGGTCAGTGGTCGCCCCAAGTTCAATTCTGCTGGTGAGAAACCTGTAGACGTATGCTCCGTGGCTCTATAAGCCAGCAGTACACAAGGTAGCCACTTGTCCCAATCCCTCTGGTTTTCGTTAACCACTTTTGCGAGCAAGTTCCATAGCGTGCGGTTGAATCTTTCAACAAGACCATTGCTTTGGGGGTGAAGTGGGGTGCTACGTGTCTTCTGTATCTGCAGTAGCTGTAAAACTTCCTTGAAAACGGCAGCTTCGAACGTGGTTCCCTGGTCCGAGTGTATTTCCCTTGGAATGCCGAAACGAGAAATGACGGTTTCTACCAATCCCCGAGCTACTGTTTCAGCTTTTATGTCACGGACAGGAAATGCCTCTGGCCACTTTGTAAAGTGGTCAATCACAACCACAATGTATTTATTCCCTTGATCTGTTACAGGCAAGGGGCCTATGGTATCGATAGCAACCCTCTCATAAGGAACGCCAGATATGTAGCTTTGCAGTGGTGCCTTCGCTTTCTGTGAGGATCCTGCCCTTCGGCCACAAATCTGGCAGGCTAGGCAATGGAGCTTGACATCGCCTTGGAGGCCAGGCCAGTAGTATTTGGATCGAACTATACTAAGCGTTCTTCGGCGTCCGAAATGGCCCAAGCTATGTGCTCTATCTAGAACCTCATTTCTACAAGATCTGGGGACCAGAAGCTGTTTCAACGTTTTCCGACCAGACTCATCTTCCCAAATGCGCACCAGTATTCTGTGTTCAATGGCTAAGGAATCAAACATTGCCCACAATGTCTTCACAGCGTTATTATTGGCAGCGATCACTTCCCATGCAGGACGTTGTTTGGACACCACCCAAGCTTTGACCAGCCGAATATCTGCATCTGTTTCTTGCGCATTGACCGAATCGATTAGACTCGTTTCCAGCTGAACTCGTTGCAAAGATTGCACCTTTTCCTGTTTCTGCTCTTGTTTAGAGCAATATCCACAGTCATCATCAATGCAGGGTCTTCGTGAAAGAGCATCGGCATTTTGATGGTTTCTGCCTGATCGGTAAACGACACGGTAATTGTATGAGGCTATGAGTTGAAGCCAGCGTGCTAACTGGCCATCAAGCTCCTTAAAATTGCAAAGCCATTGCAAAGCAGAGTGGTCAGTCCGCACGACGAATTCTTCTCCATTATCTAAACCGAACGAATGGAAGTGTTTCAGTGCTTTGACAATGCTGAGGAGCTCTTTCCTTGTAACACAATAATTGCGCTCCGGTTTCGATAAGCATTTGCTAAAATATGCGAGCACAACTTCTTTATCATCTTGCACTTGCGATAAGACTGCTCCCACTGCGTCAGTGTCAAGAATGAATAGAGCCCCAGGAATGGGATGGCCCAATAATGGAGGCTCTGCTATTGCAGCTTTGATGTCCTGAAATGATGCAACACATGCTGGCGTCCACTCAAATGTGTGGGCCTTATCTTGTAGCGCGTAAAGTGGTGCCATTCTTCGAGCAAAGTGAGGAATAAAACTGCGATAATAGGAACACGTTCCCACGAATGTGCGCACTTCCTTGCTGTTCCTAGGCGGAGGCGAATCCTTCACTTTAGCTGTTTTCGCTGGATCAGCCTCAATTCCTTGACCTGATATAATGAAGCCCAAGTACGTTACTTTCGTCTGGAACAAGTTGCACTTCCTAGGGTTAAGTTTCACTCTCTTATCTCGCAAAATTTCAAAAACCCTCATCAGCCATGCAATGTGGTCATCGAAGTTGGCATTATCCACAAGGATGTCGTCGAGGTACACTTTGACTCTACCTAATCTAATTTCATTCTTCAGAATACCGTGCATAGCTCTCTGAAATGTTGCAGGGGCGTTACATAACCCAAACGGCATGGTCTTGAATTGCCACAAGCCACGTGGCGTACAGAATGCTGTCTTCTCCTTATCTCTTTCAGACATTGGTATTTGCCAATACCCTGACTGAAGGTCAAGAGTAGAAAACCAATTGCTTCCAGCTAAACCACCTGTGAGTTCATCAATTTTTGGTAGAGGATAAGAGTCTTTCCTGGTCACCTCATTCAACTGACGAAAATCTATGCAGAATCGTGTGGAGCCATCCTTTTTGGGAACCAAAACTATTGGACTTGCCCAAGGACTATGTGATGCTTCGATTATACCAGTCTCCTCCATATCGCTGATGATGCTGTCAACCTCCGCTAGTCGATGAGGTGCAATTCTGCGAGGTGGTTGGCGAATGGGTGCACTATTTCCTACATCCACTGAGTGTGAGAATCCTGAACTACACCCCAAATCCTTCCCACACGTAGCAAAAACGTCCGCAAATTCCTTGAGTAAAGCCAGCGCAGCGAAACTCTGTGAAACGGTGAGACCGGAAGTGAATGACTTGGCCAACGCTTGGATATGAGCTGGTAGCGTTCCTTTGCTATGTGAGTTAAGCGGCGAAGGTGCATCAAACGGGCTCATTTCCTGGAAGTTATCGTCATCGTCAACTAGTGCAAAACTGTATGCTGACTGAACGGTATTATCATGGCTGTGTCCTTGCAAAATAATAGCTTTCCGAGCTGGGCCAATCAAACAATTGTGCTGCCCTAGGAAGTCAAGGCCTAGGATACAATCCTCGTGAATTTTAGCGACGAGCACAACATGATGATGAGGGCTGCCATTGCCGAAATCCAGCAATAGTGAGGCTTGTCCGTGCACAGGGATGAGCTCTCCAGAAACTGAACGCAAACACTGAGAAGATGTGAGAGGTTCAACTGTGATGTCCATCCTTTGCAGAAGTTTCACGTTCACAATTGTCTTAGTGGCTCCTGTGTCTACAACAAAGTCACAAGGTACACCTCCAGCCGTTCCTTTTAAAACTAAAGACGTATCAAAAGCTGCCCGGTAAATAAAAGTTTCTTTATAATTATGCTCAAGAGACCTGTTTGTTGAAGTCAGCGTGGGTCTCGTCACTCTGACCTCCTGGTGTTTTCCAGGATCGGCGTTTGCGCAGCCAGCGGTAAAGGCGGTTGCTGGGGAAAGTCAGATTCCGGGGACGTCCGTGTGTGCAGTGACGTTGTGGAACGGTGCAACTGAGCATTAGCATTGACTGGGGGATAAGGGCAACGCAAAGCAACATGCCCAGGAGAAGAACACCTCCAGCAAATCATTTGTTGATGTTGTCGTTGCCTACTCTTGGCTCGAGGAGGAGTTTTAATCGAATGTGACCTAAGTAATGGAATTTCTGGCTCCATTACTTCCCTATCACGACTGTATCCAATTTGGTCCACAGGTGTCACTTGACGGATAGAGATCGAGGGTTGAGACGTTTGAGCAACTGTTTCAAATCGCAACGAGACATTCAAGGCATCGTTAAGTGTTTTGGGCCAGACACCTAAAACATTCTGTCTCACTGTGTGGTCACGTATACCTTGGATAAAGTGGTATACAATCATGTCTTCTCCAGGACCAGCTCTGAAACCTGTAGACCAAGACTTTCTTACAAGATTTCGTATGGCCTGGTGATACGTCAATATATCTTCCTGGGGAAGTTGTTTTCTAGTCAACAACATGGTCATAAAACGCTGAGACTGTTTTTCATGGTCAAACATTTTCCCTAATTCTTTCACTAATCCTGAATAGGTGCGTGGTGCTTCGACTAATGGTAGAATTTCCAACGCTGGGCCAGTTAAAGCATGTTAATAGCTTTGGTGTCATCATCCCATCCATTTTTCAGTGCGATGGTCTCAAATTGCAGTTTATATGCTTCCCAATCGATGCTACCATCGTAGGGTTTTGGTTTGAACAGCTCAGACCGCTGTAAGCTTTCTGATACGCTATGATGAGGCTGCCGCAGTTTCGTGGTTGATGAACACTCACAGGGCACGTGCTGTGATGAAAGCAAACGACGAAACTCTGCAAGGAAATGCGCCCAATCTGCCTGCATTGCTTGACGGAGATCACCCAGTGAAGCGCTCCACTCAATACGCACTTGTTCCAGTAAATCGGCACGTTCTCGTTCCCAGCACTGTTGGAACTGCAGTAAAGGCGTTGGAATATCAGAAGATTCACCGAAATCGTCGTTTCTATCAGGTTCGTCAACTTCCGTAGACACCTCAAAATGTGAAGGGTTGTTGTACTCTTCATCGTTGGAAGCCCCTTCGCGTCGAGAAGTGGAACGGGTATTTACCATCCCACCGCTGCCACCAATGTTAAGGAATATAGAAAGCTTAAAGGTAGAAAATGTACCGCTCAGTTTGGTATCAAGAATGAGAATGGCCTTTTTAATTATTTACACATAAACACATGCAACCAATGCCAATCAACAATGCAGTAACGATGGAGTGCAACAATATGAAGTTCTCAACAATATCTCTGTGAATGCCCTGTCTTGACAGCAAAACGCTTTGAATACTTCGGTCAGGGGACCACTGAACTCCAAACTGTAGCGGACTCTGTGGTGGAAGACATACTAGGCTTCCTAAGAGGGGGCGGGTATGTACACGTCTTCTACTAAGAAAGGGCCAGCGTAACAATAGGCTCATATGCGGCCGCAGTGACAAAGGGACTTGTCCCACACGCCCTCGGGTCAAAAAAAAAAAAAAAAAAAAAAGGATTACAGACCCTTCGTTGGTTCATTGAGCAGTGACTCGGTTAAAGGCTGTTAAAACCTTCAACAAGACAAATAAAAGTTCTCTGGCTAGGGCTGAGTTGCTGAAAGATGCACTGCAGCGTTCTGACCATCCTTACATGGGTTCCAAGCCCTTGCAGGCACGAGTAGTGGCAGAAGCAAGAGCTGGTTGTTATATCGTTTTCAGCGTCTTCTTGCTGAGCTACCAGTGATACCTGGCGGGGTCTGTGAAGATGTGAACTCCAGATCATCACTTTGTGGGTCCCCTAACATGGATGAAGTGGGAGAGACATGGGTGTGATTGTTACCAACGATCCTCAAGACTAAGGCGACCTTTGAAGGACTGAGAGGAAGGTCGTGTGTAGTGTCCTCTCTGTAGTGTCAGTAGAGTGCGGCTCTACTGCACGAAATAATAGGTTGGTGGGTTGTATCAGAGGCGTCTCAGAGCAATGACCTGGTTATTGCAGTTGCCATGGAAGACGAAAATATCCATTGCAGTGACTTGAGTGAAAAAAGATTCTGCACCTAAAATGGTAACCAGTGCTCAACACTCTGCAGTACTGAAAGGCGAATTGAGTGCTGCAAACACCAGCCTATCACTGCAAGCTGACTCACCAGAAAAGGTTTACAGCGATGTGTACAATCACGTATTCTGGTGGACTGACGAAGTTAATCTCTTCAAGCAGAGTGCAAATAAAGCTTGGAAGATATACTATCAGAATCGTGACCCTAATCTGTCAGGCCCCTCAATCAAGGTGCCCAGCCTCTGCTCCATATTAGGGATTATTTTCCAAATGGGTCAGAAATCTTGATGCCAATGTCTATCGAAGAAAAATAAGTCCATGCAAGGTGTCAGTGTTGACATCTGCGCTGATCTGTTGACGTAGCAGTTCTCATTGACATCAAAAAAGCATTCGACAACTTACAGGAACTCCAGAGAGCTGAGTTCCTGTGAGTTACCTACGCCTACAAGACAGTATCCTATGTACTACTCGAACTGACCATGGGCCACTTACCTGTTAACTTGGCCTTTTAACGTATGGTAGAGAAGTTCGAGTTAAAGTGTAGCTTCGAACGTTATGGGTTGTTACGAACTATCAACTGAACTAACGCTATACGAATATACCTTGGACGGTGGACAGTTAAGATGGGAATAATCGACTTAGCGCGCGACCCTCACAGTTTTCCCACCAAAGTTAACGTACCTGTTAGGTGAGTCCGTCTCCTCTGGCTGGTGAGATAGTGTGGGCGAGCGCTTTCGAAGTTAAGACACCGTCTGGCCTTTAAGTCGCCTGGAATTTGTGATTTTCGTCGTTTCGAAGTAGTTAGGTACTGTTTCGTATCGTTTACTTGTATTTTTCGATGCTCAATTGAATGGAAAGGGTCTCAGACGTGTGAGACTAGGTCAAACTGTTCAAGAGAATAATAACCCGTTGTGTAATAATTTGCAGGGATTTCTCTCTCGAATGAATCTTCCTTTCATCATCAACTTATCAAGCATAAACGTTATGAAGGTATTTTAGTGATGATCATTGTTTCGCTGCTTCTTGTAACGTGCTGTTTGTTAAAAAAGTATCAAGATTTGATTTCCTTTCCAGGGTTCTTTATTTCTTAACTACTCAGCATCGGTAACAATATTTTAGGCCACGAAAAATATACGGTTAACTAGATAGTTTGTAGAGTTCCAACAAGAATTTTAATTAACTCAGGATTAACCGGTTTTCAGGACTGGAGAGGGTCGCTGAAGAGCTGATGGGACGCAGGTCATGGGCCAGCTATCAGGACACGATGGTCGGCAAGGAATGTAGGACGACTGAGCCAATATGCCCTTCCAACCACACGGTCAGTGAAAACAAAAAAGTAAGGTTTGCACGGCTTTTGTCCTCAATTATTTCAATTAATACTTATTACTCCTGTTCAATATCGTGTCTTGCAAAACGTTCGTGTATTTCGTTATGCTATCCAAGTAAGGCTTCGTTAATGAAGATAAATATCAGGTGGTCTGCATATGCACAATCCTTAGCTCCGCATAAATTCAATGGTTTGCAAGGTTTTTGCTACTAATTCAATCTATTTTTCACTCAGTGCAGAACGCGGTAGAACTTAGTTTATTATTTACAGTTTACAGTGCATTACAGTTTATTTACAGAAGTACAATATATTGTGACACTCGTGCTCATTCCCAGACTGTAATTGAGAAATTCGTACACAAGGAATTAATGAGGTTGTACACAAGATTTTTTTTGAGAATGATAATAATCTGTTTGGTGATGTAACCTTTTAAAACTGGGTGTTAAGTGAATCGGCAGTGAATTCCGGAATTTCTGAAGTAGCCCCTATATATTTGATGAGCGTTATTAAAGAAGCCTCATCATATACTTACTTGGTTGAACTAGTACCTGACTGCGCCAGATACATACAAACCATTTTTCCGAAGTGTTTTCAGACTCAGTATTGTCTGAAACGAAAAGATATGAAGAAAAATCCAAATTTTTTCAGCCGATTACCCAACTTTCCTTTCTACTTCGCAGAGTCAAGGAAAGTAAAAATGTTGGCAAGACCTATCTTATACTTGGCATTAATTAGCATCAGTCAACGAGATTCTGTGGAGTTACGCATTCTGTCATTCAGCCAATCTCTCAGTAAAGTTAGCTGTCCATGTGTTACCAAGCCGAAGTATGCCCTGTGAGACCTACACCATTTGGGAGGAGTTCTTCATCTGGTTTCCCACCTGCTCAAACTATTTATTTGAGTCGCAAGTTTCAAGGGGAAATCAACTGTGACTCCGTTTTTTTTATCAGAACTTTCTTTGCAGCCTGGGCGAAACAGTTGTAAGCCGTCAGTTACTGTCAGTCAAAGCTGGAAGGCTACTCTTTCAAAAATCGTCGTTCACTGTTGTAGGAACTGAAGTGGATGAGCACCTGGTCTCTTTTACTCCGCAGTGGAGGCGCAAGACGTGTAGAATGCAAAATCTTGAAGAGAAAAGCAGTGGAGCCGCACATTGAAGTCGCCCTGTCCCGTAAGGTACTGATTCGTTCAATGGTCTGGCTCAACTTTCTGCCCACAACTTTCACGGCGGTCGGGAACAAACAGACGCGCCACGTCCCTTTGACTAGAATTCACATCTAGCTTGCCGAAACTGGGAGCTCGAAGGATTAATAAATGGAAATGGAGAGAGACCTGGGGTTTTGGTGGAAGGCTCGGCAGTCGTCCTCTACTGAGCCAGCTCTCTCGTTTCGACTTATCGTATTTGGGCAACTCCCCTCCTTGAACTAAGTTCTCGAGTCGGTACAATATCTAACTATGGCCTACCTCGTGCCTGTGAGTTAACGGCAAGTAGGAAAAACGATAGAGAAGCCTTCTCTCTAGGGGGAGAATGTTGTTGCTCTGGAACAGCCCTTCCACTGCGCCTTCCATAACGCTGTTCCTTGGGGTGGTTCATGGCTCCCAAGGGTAAATGGAGCATGTCTTCATGTGACCAGGTAGGCAGGAGCTGTGGTTAGACATGGTGAAGCATGGTAAGGTAAGTAGAGAGTACCAGGTAGGTAAGTAAAGAGTAGGATCAGAAACATGGTTTGGCGATGGAATCCCTGAGAAGGTGAGGTACCAGCAAACTTCCCTAGAGGTTGTTCGTGCTTGCCCCGGAGATGCTGCTGCTGTCACAATCGTTCTCAGGAAATAGGGGATCAAATTGGGAGGTGTACTTCAAGATTTTACTGGCTAGTGTTCGTGCTGCACATCACAACTCGTCTTATACAACCTTTGTACCCAAAGCGAAGGAAGTATAGGTTTCCCAGGAAAGCACAGGGTGAGTAAACAATGCACCCGAACAGTAATCCCCGAATCCTGGGCTCTACCTCCCCTCGCGATGACTAAGTCGCCACCTGGCGACCAGGAGTACCTGGTACGGCTTAAATCCTACTCGATGACTATTATACTATCCGCTTATTAAGTAAGTGTTGTCCATCAGTAACTTAGCGTTAGGCTTCGTTTATAACTCTAGTCCCACTGATAGGATGATCATGTGATGGTTTCTGGAATTGTTGTCTCCTGTTGACTGGCATGTAAATGAAATCAACCCGATTAAAACAATTAACCACCTCCCGTCTCTAACTGCTCCTGTTCTTGCTGGAGTGTTTTCTAGGTAATGTACCACACCAAGAACAAACATGGTACAGCCTGAAAATATGTGATCTGGCAAGGAAAGGAGGAGACACAACCTGTTGGAAAATATGATTGCCTTAATGTTCAACATGGTGCATTACAATAACTTACTCTGAACAAGTGCAGCCACGGTCCGCTGGCCACGGTGTAGCATCGCAGGAGCTACCCCACCAGCTGCAACGCCATCCTAGCCACCTAGACGATTATGTCCAGCCTTGCTTGAGATTTTTCGTGCGCCTTTCCCGAATTTGAGATGGAGGTGGATCATCCTAATCTATTTTTGCTGCCCAGAGTGCTGTGATCAAAATGTTTGCCACAATCGTAACTGGCATCAACAGCCCTAGGGGTTCAATATTCTGGCCACATTCGACAATAACAGCCTTTTGGAACAAACCACTTCTCTGAGTTCTAACAAAACCTTAAATAATCGACATCGGGTTCCCAACAAGCACTCAAAATTTGTGTAGATGCGCCTAAACCCAAGTTACAAATAGAGACATAGGTCTAGGGGAGTTTGATTCCGAACCGCTGGAGCCACTTAGCTGCTGTAATAGAGCCCGCGCTGAATAGCCCATTCAAGTCATTGTACACTGAAACTGCCTCTTCTTCAGTGGCAATAAATGGGACGGGGAGGAGTGGGACGCACATTGCCCTGGGCTCCACTCCAACGGTCTTTCAAGCAGACATGTATGCTACCACTGCGGGGGCAATCATAATGCACGAGAAAGGATATAGCAATAGAACTATCTATATGTTGACTGATAGTCAAGCGCTCAAGGCGCTGATGAACTACTGCATAACATCAAAACTGGTGTGATAGTGCAGGATGCTGCTTAACTCCTTTGCAAACGCGAATAGAGTTAACATGTATTGGATTCCTGGGCATAAGAAGATCTTTGGAAAAGAGAAGGCAGACCATCTGGCCAGACTGTATCTATTTGGCCACCTCCCAATTTGGGATTTCTCTATCCTTAGTCAAGAGAACTGTGGGAGAATATGCCAGAAGAATGCATCAGACAGTCTGGAATGCTGCAGGAGTATGACACCCCAAACGCTTCATCTCAGAGAAAACATCTGAGATAAGACAGAACCATCTGAGGATGGAGAAGAATGACCTAAGGGATCATCACTAGGCACTGCAAAATGAACTAACACATGCATGTTATGGGCATAGTCGTCACCCCTCAGCGTACGTGGTGTGGCACGGATGTAGAGACTCCCAACGATGTCCTGACCCAGTGCCGAGAGCAGGGATGCAGCGCAGTTGGACTACCGAATGGACCCGATTTTGCTGAGTAGTGTTAGCCCTAATGATGCCGCTATTAACAGGTCAGTATTTCTTGGAATATTGAAGGTTTCGTCTGTCAAGTTCAATCCTGCCAGGCGCGGGATATTGTCTAACGAGACGACCGTGGCAACTCGTTTGTAATCTCCCTAAGTACACAGACATCGAGAGTGTAAACGCAACTCGAGCGATTCAACGAAGAGAACATAAAGACACATTATTCTGACTGAAAGCAGTATTATTGCTCAAACACTCATCCACAGCTTTCGATGGTCTAAGGACTAACTTGGTCGACGGTAACAAAACTTCGCGATGGCTTTGGCTCCCACTATCAAGTAGAGCTCAGACAATGTTACAACTATCGGCCAAGTCTCTAACCACCACTTGAGCTGCAGAAAAAGAAACCAAGGTCGCCGAACGTTAGGGCAGCTCATCTACTGCAGCTTCAACGACTGCATTCGCAGGAAGTGACGAACCGCCTATCGAAGGTGATGAGGAATAGAGAGAGACAGGTGATGAGGTTGAAAATGCAGCGTTTGCCTGAATAATAGTGGCTGGGACTCACAAACACGGGTGAAGTGTTTTTAGAAGCAATCACTCCAAAGACCTGACGTTTTGACCAGCTGAAAGCGTTCAGAAGGAGACATAATCTTAAAAGCGGCGCACCTGTACAAGGCATGTATACTCATCTTTTTTTGGGGCGAAAAAAATTGTTTGTACGTAGGCTCAACAAGTTGGCGAGCAACGATTTACACCTCACTTTGAATGAACTGTTCCAATTCGAAAAAGCACGGCATGTCCTTTTGACGAAAGGTGTGTTCGAATACCCCGCTAGAAATTATTAGAAAGATGTAATTGAGATCCTTTTCAATATTCTGACTAAAAGGTTAAACATTTTTCGAAGGAGTAGTTCCCAAGCGAACGAGGGTCTTCAAAACGCTTGACTAACGTAGCGGGAATTCCCACGCAAATTGATTTGATGCAACCTTCCAGATTAGTCTCTAAGTAATTGACCTTTTTGTGTGCCCGAGTGTGACATAGAATTCTTTCGTTTTTTTGGGAAGTACGAGGGGAGGTGACCTCCTAGTGGCCCCATGAGTTTGTTCCTAATATTGAGAACCAATCTGGAACCGTTTAGCACATTGCATCAGGTTGTGTCACCCACGCTTCTCTGCGATGGCCGCGCTTCTTTCTTGTCCTCTTCGCCCTCATGAATCTTGGCAGCGTAACGCCATTCCCATCCTTCCCTGCTGCTTGGGTTGAGGAGTGATCTTTCCTCCATGTTTTCATTCATCATCCATGGGAGATTCTGACACTGGATCAGCAAGCTGAATCTTATTCTGGCTGAGCACTGCATTGGCTAATTGGGCGATCTACCTCCAGTTTTTATCAAAATTCAACATGGAGGCCTCTGGCATGAGCTAGCTGACCTTTTGCACAAAAAGACAGTTTGGGCTTGCATCCTAGCCAATTCAGTGCAGGTATACTTTAAATGCTCTACGTCCTGTTAAGAACAGAGTGAGGCAGAAATCAACCTCACTGTCCTTGAACCAAGTGGTGGAATCACCTGCCAGGTCCACAGCTGGTGGAGGTCCAGGTTTCTCTTCTGGTAGCTGTACTATTGATGGGTACAGCTCTTTCCCCTCAGCATCTACATGCCAAATTGGAATAATACTGCTTCCGTAGAAACTGTATGATACGAGCACCTCCTCTGCACCTTAGCAACTGCTTCCTGTGGTAGGTATGACTCAGAGTATTAGCCCACAGCTCCATTCCTTACCGGATGATGGAGAGTACAGTACGCATAAGCACCCTGTTCCTGCCCGTGGCCCTCTGGTGTTGGCAGGTTTATCTGCTGCTTCCTGGAAGTAAAAACCGAACAAAAACTTACCATCGACCATTACACCCAACTATCGCATTGCTTCCCTTGTTTATATCTTCCATGGTCTACCTACGAATGAAGAGGAGAGTCCTATTTTTTGCGCCAGCAGGTCTGTTTCCTTATTTGAGGACTATTCCTAAACCCTTGACGAGGGTTATATCATTAGTAGAAGTTGTAGTTTTGCTAACGTGCAAGAGGCCAGCCCCTGCAGCATCCACTAAACTCAGACCTGCGGAGGTACGGCAGGAATTTGGTCATTAGCCAGTCTCCAGGTAGATAGCTATTGCCTGTATGTGAGTGCCCAGAGGTGACCACCTGAGGAATCTCATACCGTCTTCTTCTTCTTAATTCGCCGTCTCCGATCGAAGGTTGGCGATCCAAATGGCTAACTCCTCCCTATCTGTAGCTGCTCTAAATATGTCTATGGACGAGCAATTATACCACCTTCGCAAGTCTTTCAGCCACGAATTCTTCCTCCTTCCAACCGAGCGCCCTCCAGGAAATCTACCCTCAATAATCAATCTGAGGAGGCTGTATCGATCACTGCGCATCACATGAACCGATACTCATCACATCGAGATGAACTCAGCTTCTTTGGTAACGGCAAGAAAGTCGACCTGAGCCAGTCTGATGGGATTTCACCAGAATGGTAGATGTCATTAAAGAGCAATGTCAACAAATCTATACCTTCACCACCCTGATCAGCAAGCAGCTTGAGGACTTCAACATGAATCTTGTCCGGCCCAAGAGCCTTCCTATTCTTTTGGGTCTTCAAGGCGTGAGTTACCTCGCTTCTGGTAATGTCTTAACCATTTTCATTAAGGGCAACATCTGGAGAGGGAGCCACTGCAGGTCTGCCACCTTGGAAAAGCCTCCCCACGTATTCCTTCAACGCAGCTGGCTTCTCTTCGACTCCCAATATGTACTGGTTGTCCTCCCCTCTTAAGAGAACAACCTGCCGCCTTTTTTTCTTGTTCGTCATCTCCTTAACTTTTCTGTGCACGTTGAAAGAGTCAAACCTAAGCTGCAGGTCCTCTATCTCTGCGCACTTTGCGCTTAGCCATTGTTCCCTAGCCTCTCTACACCTCTTTCTCACCGTCCTGTCAAGCTCTTCGTATCGATCTGAGTTTGTGGCTTTCACGCGGCGTCTCTCCTCCATCAAAAATATCTGGTGCGTTGCAACACACAACTTTCCTTAGCTCTACGTCAATCCACTCGTGTACATGGCCTTTGAACTTGGTCAAACAACACGTCACAACTGCAGGAAACGGTAGCGCCTACAGTTCTGGAATTTACTGTGCTGCTCGTACTCATTCCATGATCTTTATTGAGCAATTAGCACACAGATAATTAATGAGGCTGTAAACACGATTTTTGAAGAAGGATAGTAATTACTTTTGCAGAGCTATTGGGTAATAACTGTTGGAATTGGTAGTAAGCGAAACGACAGTAGTTGAAATTCAGGAATTTCTGGAGTGACCCCCATGTATCTCATAAGCGTTTTTAAACACTTACCCTTTAGGTATTGAGTTGCACTACAATACCAATTTTTTTTAACATTCTACAAGAATTCCAGCGGAGTTTATAAGGAAAAACGCTGCAAATTATTACACAACGGTTTATTATTCGGATAATCAGCTTGACCTAGCATTAATGCTCCGAGACCCATCCTGTTCGATTCAGCATCGAAAAATATCATAATGAAACCCAAAAAAAGGCCGAAAAGAACTGAATCGTAATATTAAAATAAACAAAAAAAAAATGAAACGAACGAACTATTAATAAATAAACCAAAAATAAGCGAATAATGAAAAGTTCAATCGAAGATAACAGATATTTTGCTACCGTTGAGACGGAGAGAAAGAGTCATTCGTGGAGGTGAAGACGAGAACAAGGCAATCGGACGATAAAGAGACAAATCGTAGTGCCAAAGGTTATATACGAAACACGAGCGCTTCCTAGGGAAGACAAAAAAAAAAAGACTAAACCGCGGCGCTAATTGGGCGAACGCTGTGAGTGGAGGGGATAGGGGTGGCGGGGGGCGGTGTTGCCGGGCCAGTGACGATCGCCCTTGATGGGCGGGAGCGAGGACTTCAAAGACGTAACGCGTTATACTGCGTTTCGTTAATTTTTAACCGTTTTTGCCCATTACAACCACGGGCTTCGTCCGATCGGATTGCGGAGATGGCGGGCACAACTAGATACCAAATCGGATTTTTGGGCGAAAGAACGAATTTTTAGACCACGTTAAAGGCACAAAACGGCCCGGACGGCGGACGGCGGACGGGGACGGGGACGGGGACGGGGGACGGCGGACGGACATTGCAAATTTGGAATCTCCATGTCATGAAACGTAAAGTATCAAATTTTGAGGGGGGGTTGTAAAAAATTTTTCGTGACCGAAAACATAGGGTTATTATTCAGAATGAATAATAAACCAAAACTGCGCGAAAAACGCTTTTGGTCAAAAATTTTGATAATTTATTGTGCTGCTCTCGTCATTTCCCCACGAATGAGAATTTTATAGTATCATTGCCTTATTGAGAGCTATCTATATAAAAACTTTAATCAAAATCGTTACAGCCGTTTTTGAGAAAACAATTTTGTGTTTTGATCACTATGATGACTATAGTTAGCTTTCGGTGGATTTTGCTCATACCCTTATTTTGGCGTCCCATGGTAACCTGCGGGCTAGATATCAAGTTTGAGGGGATTTGGTGCGGTCGTTTTCTCTAAAAACCACTCTAAAATCGATTACGTCGAAAGTGCAGGCAATTTATTGTGCTGCTCTCGTCATTTTCCCATAAATGGGGATTTTATGGTATAGTTGCCATATTGAGAGCTATCAATATAAAAATTTAATCAAAATCGTTAGAGCCGTTTTTGAGAAAAAAAAATTTGGTGTTTTGATCACCATGATAACTATAGTTAAATTTCGGTGGATTTTGTTCAAACCCTTATTTTGGCGTCCCATGGTGACCTGCGGGCGAGATATGAAGTTTGAGCTGATTTGATACGGTGGTTTTCTCTAAAAATCGTTCACAGACACACTTCAGTGACACACGCACACACACACAGACCATTTTTCCAAATAGTGTTTTTCGGACTCAGGGGAGCCTGAAACGTAAAGATCTGAAGAGAAATTTTTTTTCAGCCGATTACATAACTTTCCTTTCTACTTCGTAGAGCAAGGAAAGTAAAAAGGATCTCGTCAGTCATCCATTCCCGTCTCCTGGTGCATGTCACATATCCAATATCAACCTCCTGTACCTTGATCACAGCATCCCTCACCTTTTCCCACGTTCTCTCCACCTGAAATACTCCATCCACCATCTCTCGCTTGATCTCACCCATCACACCCTCTAGCGTAGAGCTTATTTGGTCCTTACAGGCTGGATCATTATTCAAAGCCTCAACGTTTACTTTCCTAAGCTTCGGAGGTTTCTTGATGGGGATGAACCGCTTAAACTGGACTCTGATAACAACGGGATTGTGATCGCTACACACATCCGCTACATACACACATTTCTTGTGCATCAGACCCAGCATTATAAAATCAATCTGGTTTCTAACCAAACGATCAGGGCGGACTGCAGGGCGCCTAGGATGCTGCTTATAAAACGTGTTGGCAATGAAGAGGTCGTTCTCAATACAAAACTGAACCAACCGCGTGCCCCGTTCATTTCTTTCTCCTAATCCGTAGGCGCCCACCACATCAGAATCCACACCCAGACCCACTTTGGCATTCAAGTCGCCCATTACGAGCGTGATTTCCCCTTTCTTTGTGAGGCGCAAGGCCTCAGTAACTTGTGCGTAGAAGTTCTCAACCACTGCGTCATCTTTGTCACAAGTCGGAGCATAGACCTGGATGACATTCATAATCCGGTAGGACGTCTGTAGTCGCAGCATAATGACACGGTCGCTGATGGGAGCAAAATCTATCATCGATTTGGCCACTGACCGCGTTACCATGATGGCCACGCCATACTGGTGATCTCTATCAGTCCCACCTGAGAAGTATATTGAACCGTTGTTGGTACGTTGACAACCCAAACCCGGCCATCTCACCTCACTTAGCCCAAGTATGCCAATCCGTAAACGGTCCATTTCAGCCACAACATTTGCGAGCTTTCCAGCGCAAAACAAACTGCGCACATTCCAAGTAGCGATGCGTAGACATCTGTCATATACCTTTAACTTGTTGGGATCTTCAGCAATTCCAGCGGCTGGCGACGGGGAGATTCTTCGCACCCTCTCCTCACTTAAGAGGTGCCCCGGACTGAGGGCCATTTGTAGGTTTTCACTAGCCATTGGATGTGTTGGAAAGAAAATTGATGGTAAGAATTCCGTTTCTTTTCCATCCGCAGTTTGAAGGTCGTACCACTGTTACAGCTCCGCCCTTCAATGTCCAGCACCCTGCCACGTGGAAAGAACCGTCTGGGAGGAGTTCTTAATCTGGTTTTTCACCCAATCTAACTATTTACTTGCGTGACAAGTTTCAAAAGGACAGATAAACTGTGACCATGGTTCTTAGCCATGACCTTCTTCGCGAACTGTCCACAATGGTTATAGGCTTGCTTTGTAGCACTCAATGCTGCTAAGTTCGTTTGCCCTACCAACAACTGTCGCTCACTGTTGCAGAAACTACAGTGAAGAAGCATGTGGTTTCTTATTTCCTCTGCACTGGAGGCGTGCATGATGGAGAATCTTTGAGAGGAAAGAAGTGGAGCCACGCATTGAGGTCACCATGTCCCGTGAGGAATTGGCTTGTACAGTGGTCTTTACTTGAAAGACGTTCATGGGTGTTGGGGAAGAACTCATGCATGTACAGGAGGGATTGAAGAGGATTCCCATCTCGCTAGCCATTTCTCTGACGCCCATTGGTCAATGGTGGCAAGTTTTCGTTCTGTGGTAAAATCCGCAACAGAGTGGAGTAAGCTCCTGTTTCACTATCCCAAGTCAACCATGAACTCACTGGCAAAGTCAACCGGTAACTGACCAGTGATCTCCTAGAGTACTTCTGTTGATACAGTTTTATAGGCCTTGGTGATCTCTCACAGGAGAGCAGCTCTCTGGGATTGGGCCAATACTCTCTTTTGATAAACCCTAGACTACCGGGCAGCAGCCAATCACCCCTAGATAGATAGCCTTTACATAAGAATAGTGTCAGGGTAACGCACACCCCAAGTGGCCTCAGTAATTGCATGCAGCGAGGCAAACCTTACAATGGTAGTGCCTTTAAGGGACTGGTGGTGTTGGTTGAAGCCCCCACCTCTCACCATTATTCACTCATATATACTTGAGGAACTCTTCAACGAGGAGCCTGTCGTCGCCTAAGCGTATTGAGGGTTGGTTATTCACTTTTCCTTTCAAGAGGATTAGCTGGGTTTTTACCCCAGCCACCTACATATTAACATTGACATGCTCGCACAATTGGAGCAAGTGGAGTACGTGGTGGGATTTTTCTTCGATTTGGTGGCCCGGATCAGCAAAGACCAGCCCAGTCAAGTCATCCACGTAGGCGTATGGCTCTCAGTCAGTCTCCATGAGCCTCCAGAGAAGACCTTCAAAGAAGGCGTTTCAGACTGCTGGTCCAAGAACCGAGCCCTGAGGGTACAATCATTCTTAATCTTTCTCTGGACAGAGACATGCCTGCAGTCGATCGTTGCAGTTCGGTCCGTCAGGTAACTTCTGACAAGCAAGTACGGATTACGGGGGATTCCCCTACCTTTAAGATCATTAAGGAGCGCTGGCCACCGAAGGTTGTCAAACGCTCCCCTGATGTTGATCAGAACTGCTACGGCTTACTTAGCACGGGCTAGCAGGGAAACTTGTCGAAGTTCGACAATGCCATCCTGCGTGGACCTTCCTTTGGTACACCCATAGTGCTGGCCTGTGAGGTTGCAGTCAACGACTCCTTCGAAGGACTGCAAGATTTCTAATGTTTTGTCTAATATGGAAAGGAGGCTGAGTGGTCTGACTGATGGTAGTCACCTCTTTTTTGAAGAGTGATGACACGCGCAGACTTCCACTGAGTGGGGAGCTGTCTGACCTGCAGACAGTCATCAAATAAAATAAGGAGGCCACTGGAGATTGTCTGCTCAGCCTTCCTTAACATATTGCTTTCTATTTTATCTGGGCCAGGAGATTTGTTAGACTTTGAGATCACAAGGGCCCTGCCAAGGTCGCCTGTTGCCTACAATGGGATGTTGGGTTCGTTCAGAAGGTCGATGATCAGCTCCCTTGCTGCCCACTGGGTTTAATATCTCGAGTTACTTGGTTGTAAGAGAATGCCTTCTCAAGGAGGGTTTCCAGTAAACTTTCCCTGCTGCACGCTCAGCGTGACTCCTTTTACATCGCAGCTAAGACCTGTTCTAAGTTTGCTTTTAATACAGTGGACTTGTAATGTCTGCCCCACCAGTTCCCAGAGCTCTCAACTTCCACAAAATCTCGCCAGCCTTGCCATTTGGCTCATTTGATGGAGCAGTAGAAAGGCTTCTTCCCTAGGATGAAGAGGGCTCGGAGTGTGGCACTGGCATCAGGGTCAGGAGTGTATTCGTACATCCTTCTGGTTCTTTTTACACTTTGCTTGAGGGGGTTAAGTTCGTCAGTCAACCATGGAACTTTGATCGCCCTGGCTGCTGTTGCCTAAGCACAGAGAGTCCAGCAGACTGCTGTGTTGAGGTAAGTACAACATGGGGTCATTGACAATAACCAAGCATTCTATATACGCCTCGCCCTGTCCAGGGTCGGGGATCCTTACAATGGTGATCTGGCGTTTGCTGTTGCACAGACTATACAGGGTCGTCCTGATAATCCTGCTAGACCTATTACACCGCAGGGGGTTTTTTTTTTAGTGCACTTTGCAGCAACTCAGCCACAACTGGGAAACTCTTATTTGTGTTGTGTTGAAGGACATGAACTGTTTTTAGCTTATTCATGATCCACTCGTGACTCCTGGACGAGTGATACTACGTGCATCTAGTGTGATTGGGAGACCCGTTGTAATTTGCGTTTGACACATTTTATACACCTGAGGGGATTCTTAACGCTTGCACTGCTTGCTAAAAATGTGGCATGGCGCTCCAGGCGCACACCACAGGTATCATGCAGGTTACTGCCAGGTGGTCATAATGCAGACATTTTTAGCCCTGAGTGAGTACTTGGTACTTGCGGATGGGGCACCATTGCCAGGCTATTTGGAGATGCCTTGCCCCCTCTAGTTCCTGGTGTAGGCCGGGTGAGACACCTCGATCACCCACTCTTTCTGTCTACCCTGTTTTTTGTTTGTTTTTTTTTTTTTTTGTGAAAAGGGGCCTGACGTCATGTGGCTGCAAGCCTGGCCCAGGGTTGTTCTCAACAACTTGTTGGGGCAGGTCCTATTTTTGTAGGTCAGTCTGCACGTGGCACAATATCAGGCGTGGGATACAGGGGGGGGGGGGGCTGATGAGTGTCAATTCAACTCCTACTTAGGGGAAGTAGGGCTCTTAAATGCCTTGGCCATTTCCGGAGTTTCCTTCACAATGACGGCGACACCTCCCACTGCGGTGCAGATGTCAAGCACTCGGACTGTTAGTGCTGGGAGGTCCTTAGTAAGGACACCCCGCATAAGCGCTTCCATTGCATTCGGGATGGTGGGACCAGCCTCTCCTTTCTCTCTCTCTCTTACCACTACCGTGTTTTGTCGTGGGTTTTTAGGGGGGAGTTTGGTAAGGGGTGGAGCCTTTTTATTTTTATTTTTGCTTTTGTTTTTGGGCGGTGGCGTTGGCGCTGGGGTCTTTTTCTTTTTTCCCCTGGGCTTCCTGGCTATGGCAGGGTGCCATTCAGCCTCTGCTCTATGATAGAGGGAAGAGGGCTTGGTAATGGCTACTGCTGTGTATGAAGGGTGTACACGAAGCAGTTTCCTGGAAGCTCCCCCTCATATTGATTCTATCCCCTTTCGCGGGTTTGTTGAGGGTCAAAGGGAGGCCCCCACATGCACCGCAGCTGCTACCCACCAGGACTAAGATGCATTTTTCGGCTGCTGCGCAGTCAGCCCTCACGCACTGGTGATGTGGTGAAGGGGACAGACGCTAGTAGCTGCCAATTCTCATGGGCTTCTCATGGGCATTCCAGCATTGCAGATCTCCCAAGGAACTGAAACTCCACGATCCTCTCAGAATTAACAGCAGTGCCGTCCTCTCTGTGCAGAACAGGGCATTCATTCAGATCTCACTTTCTCTGAAAGTGCAACAACATCGAGTTTCCTGACATTCCACCCTTTCGACTTGCTTCATCTTCTTAGAAATCAGTTGGCGGGGGGGGGGGGCTAGGCTAGCGTCCCAAAAGTCAGGACCCTCTCTCCCATTGGTTTTATGACGTAAGGCTGACAATTAAAAAAATGTAAGACCGTTACCCTTCACCCGTGCATAGCCTCAGCCTGCCCTATGATCTGTAAGGCGGACCAGACCAGACCGAGTCCCCCAAATAGCAGAAGTGCCCAGCTTATCCTTGAGCCAGTGGGATAATTGGTTATTATACTTCTCCCTAAAGAGCAGCAGATCAACCCTCTTCTCCCCCTTAATTATTAGATATGACCAGCTGCTGTGCTCAGGTGAAGGATGATTTGGAGGATGTGATCCATCATTAGCTACAATGACTTGTCTCCGCACAGCTTGCACTCCCTCTACTTGTTTCCTTGTTCCCCACAGCACAGAGGGGCATGGTCAGCTCTCTTGTCCATAGCCCAGGCATTGGAAGCATGTCAGCACATTCACCCTAGGGTGGACCCTACAGCGGACCTATCCAATTCTTACTGTGTCCTTCCTGAAGAGGAAAACAGTGGCCTCGCCTTCCATCTTAGCAATCGCCCTTAGTAGCTCCTTTATAACAGCCTTTGTCGCGTTTGGCGTTTCAAATGCCCCGAATCACACGAAACTTTGCTGTCGTCTGTCGTAATCGAGCGGTTCTCTCGATGGTAACTGAGCCAAAACGCCACGCTTGCTTCCAAGAGTGCCGAACCAAACTTTTCAATTTAGCTAAGGCTTATCTGGGACATTTGTGCTGTCTAGGCACATCAAATGCCCCGATGTATGTAACAGCTTAGTAGTAATGGATCCCTATATTGAGCCATCTGTGATGGGGGCTGTCATTCTCACCCATCTTTCATCTATCCCTCTGACTGATTTCCCTTTCCCAGAATCCTGTCAGGGTCTATTTGAGTTTTATATTGGCTGATCGCTCGATTTGTTTCGTTGAAACTATGAGACTGGCATAAGTTGTCATTCGCAGAATTACCATCGGTTTTTGCATTTTTTCGTTATGACAGTGAAGCTTTATATTCTCAACACAGGTATGAATACCAGAAAAGGAGGTAATAGCAATAACCTAATAGTATTCACTATAAATTCTCTCTTCGTGAATGCGGTGAGAACGAAAATCCCTTGACCATATCTCCATCATACCTAGTCTTGAGAGTGACTCAGAGAAATCGCATAACATAGCCTGGCATGTCTATTTCGTGGCCTGACATTTTACATTTTATGTAATAAACGGACTTGTATGATGAGTAGGGTCTGGGTTTTTTTCTTTTCTTTTTTTTCTGAGTTCTATTTGTTGGCATTTGGCATTTGTTCAATGTAATTATTGTGATTATTGATTACTTTCGTCACGGATAAAAGTCCCTCAATCTAAATGTATAGTATATGAAGTCTGTAATCTGAAAGAGCAGAATGATAGAACTATAGCTCCTCTGAGAGGGCGACTCTTGTGCAATATGTTTATTCAAGAGATCGGTTTCTTTTTGAAGATTTTGTTCAATTGGTCTCTCCGGCGATTATGATACTATGACATTCAAAATCATGTGTTTGAAAACAGGTGTTTTTTTAGAACATTCGTATTTTCGGTCTGGGCAAATTCATTCGGTCTTTTTTTCAGCTCTTTATTTTTCTCGAGTTTTCGTTCGGTGTTTGCTTTTGAATAACGTTTACTGTTTGCTTTTCTACGACTGATTCTTCTTGTTTTTACTGTTTTGAATCTTAGCTCCCATCCTCCCAGCAGCAATCCACTGCCGCCAGAAATGCTTGTTAATCTCCAATAATGTGATATCTCGGTATGTACCTCGCTGGCGATTAAACAAGATTGCTTCGACTTTGATTTGTATTTTGAATCATTGGTTCGTCCGCTTGGATACGTTTATCCCTGGACTAGCTTGGAACGACCCTGGAGTTCAACAAAAGCCCATGTCAAGACGCTCAAGAAGCCCATGTGACGCTCTTCGTCACACAAACCCACCTTCCACGAAAAGAAGATCTCCTCTCCAATTCTTTTGCCACATCTAGATAAGGTGTTATTTTGAAGAGTTAGGTAGGATAGCTTTACAATCACTTTCGTTGTTTGTTTTCACTTTAATCAATTTTTGTTTTCTCTGTTACGCTTGAAGTTCAGAACTCGCATTTTGTCTCATTTCACTCTGATCCTGGTAAACAAAATACCAATGCTCAGTCAGGTTTTCTGTATACTCGAACCGTTTAGAGGCCGAGGAAGAGAAATCCTGATCCCGGAGGCAACACCGTGATGTGGGGGTGCTTCATTGTTTGGATCGCAGTCCGCTTAAATTGTATAGTTTACCTGCAGATCAACGTGACACGCCAAAATAAGGGTATGAACAAATTAGGTCCAAAACTAACTATAGATGTCATTTTGATCAAAACGTTTTGTAATTGACATTGTTTCTGCTTGCTTAAAACCATTTGGTTGGCATGCCATGGCTGATATTGGCTTTTATACAACCAGCTGCAGTGGAGTGGCAAGGACCACCATGTGACCAAACACTATGGTTGATTTGCATACCTTGGTTGTTATATGGAAATCTTGTGCCATCACAGCGCATACTGTGAGGGGAAGGGGGATCAGATACTTTGATTGTACTCGTGTGCAGGCCAGTGAAATGGTTCACTTCAGCCACTGAAAACGTGGTTTCTTCCAAAGTCTGCATTCCTCTTGACTTTATTAATAGCAACTTTCAGTTACGTGAATGACCAATACAATAATATTTTCTCGAAGTCTCATTCGTCATTCACACTATTCTAATCATGAACCTACAACGCTAGCTCTTCCCTATGCACTTTTCGTTCAAAGGCGATAACCATCCAGTTAGTGGTATGTTTGTGAGGAACTAGATGAATCCGATACCAATCTTATCGCTTCTGAGAAATCCTGGCCAGGTATCATTGTTCCGGCGAGTGTAAGCAGAACAAATACGCATGAACGAAACCTGCTGCTTGTGTAATGTTTCAGATGCTTCTGCAATACGAGATAAGCGTGTGTGTTTTTTCAGGAAATGTGGTGTTTTCTAGTTCATCACATTGAGAAACAAAAGGAAAGTTTTTCGTATTGTTCAATTGGGAAATAGCCGACCTAACAGTTGAAGGTAAATGTTGAGTGATGGTGCACGTATAAAAAACAATGATAGGGTGCTCCATGTGTAGCCCTAATTGTCTTTTCTTACCTCCACGTACCAACACAATTGTCCCGTAACTAGGCCATATTTTCAAGAGGTTCCAGATTCCGCTCGACTACTTTTCTCACGGCCTCACTTCTTTCGTCTTCTTAACTCAACCAGATGTCTCCTTTCATTTATAAACCAGGGCTTTCTCGTGTGTGTTTGTGCTTAATAATTGTAGAGTAGTTTCCAGTAGTATAGGAGGCGTAGAGGTCGGACAGTATGTTGCGCCTCTTGGTAACGCATCTGGCGGAGAGATCGGTCTGCCTTGAACCACAAGTAGGCAACAATCTAACAGCTACTGAAATCGGTTTAGTCAGAATCGGTAAGTCAAGGGTGCCGGTGCACCTCCACCACTTTACGGCATGTTCTATGCTATGAGTACATAAATGATCTGATGAAATAATGAAATTTGTAGTTAGAAACACCTGAACATCATGAATTTTTGACGAATCCGTAATTTACTCGTGTCTGTGGACGAGATCCCAAGTTGAAATTATTGCAGCACAACAAGGTCTGTTTCCTTTTCAAAATTCCCCCTCCTCCCCTCTTTTCCTAATCACCCATAAGAGCGTTATGTCAGCCGAAAGTCATGGAGGTTGGGGTATCGTTAGCGTGCGAGACCCTTGACACTTGGAGCTAGGAGGCACTGATCAATGCTCGATAATTCAGCAAGGATAATTTTATCCAGCACTTTTCCCACAGAGATATACCTTTAAAATCGTGCATTCTATTAATGGAGTCAACGAGGAGTGGCCGTGAAATGCTTACAAGGGAAGCTTCCTCGGAGATCTGAACCTGGTGGCGGCGAACTTATATTGCTTCGTACGTCAGTTGTTGGACAGTCGATATTGGTCAAGGTCGCGTGAACCGCATTGAGAGGCGTCTTCCCTTTCACCTCTCTTCAACCTCTGCCTTGTATCAGCTGCCATTTTATGTACAGGAAACCAGCTAATTTTAATACCGAAGTTTGTGGCTGTGTTCAAGAACAATCCTACAAGCACATTTCACTATCCTTGGTCTAGGGTGTAGAAAAAAAAGCTATCCAATCAGATGATATGAATAAAATAAATTGGAATTTCTTTAGATTTTGCTGATGAATCGGCTTGACATTTATTACTCAATTATTGGCGAGAGCAGCAGCAACTCAATAAATCAAAAAGCCTGAAGACCTACCAGTTTCCATCATTCCCCATAGAAATTTCAATATATTCTGGAAAGAAGCCCGATGAGCGGCACATTGTGGCGGCTTCTTTGTTGTTGAGTGTTTGGAAATTTGTGTGAAGCGGCGGACCTGATATTTTTAGCTATTGTAAGGGACAACGTGAGACTAACTTAAAATTTTGAGTCACTATTTCTTTTTGTGCGTGTTCGTGATTTTGCAAGTTGGTCAAATTAGGTTCCCTCACTCTGCCGTGAAATCGTAACAATTTTCACCATTCATTAGCCCAATTAATCCGAACACCAAAGTGACCTATTTATTCAGAGTAAGGTTGGATTAATACCTCTTTGAGTGATTCGTTGGTGGACAGGCAACGGGAAAATATTTAGGCAGAATCTGGTGTCAGTGTTTTAGCTTTTATGGCCATTAGGTATAATTGTAAAGCTCCCTAGTTCTTCGTTGTTGGGAAATCGGTCATGCAGTTTTCTAGTCGCTTATGAGAATTTGCCGAGGGTTTTTTATTCTCTGGAAAAAAAGAAAGGTTCAAATTTATGAAAATATCTGGTGCGTTGCAACACACAACTTTCCTTTCCTTAGCTCTACGTCAATTCACTTTGGACATGGCTAATTCTATTTAATCAATTCATTTATCACTCAGTTAATTTGAACTTGGTCAAACAACGCTTTACGGCGGCAGCAAGCGGTAGCGCTTACAGTTCCAGAATTTATTGTGCTGCTCGTACTCATTGCACGACTATTATTGAGCAATTGGTACACAGATAATTAATGAGGCTGTAAACACGATTTTTTGAAAAAAGAATAGTAATCACTTTTGCAGAGTTATTGGAAAATAACTGTAAGAACTGATAGTAAGCGCAACGGCAGTAGTTGAAATTCAGGAATTTCTGGAGTGAGCCCCATGTATCTCATGAGCGTTTTCAAACACCCACCCTTTAGGTATTGGATTGGACTACAATACCAATTTTTTTTAGCATTCTACTAACATTCCAGCGGAGTTTATAAGGAAAAAACTGACCTAAAAACGCTTTTGGTCGAAAGTTTTGATAATTTATTGTGCTGCTCTCGTCATTTACCCACAAATGGGAATTTTATGGTATAATTATCTTATTAAGACCTATCTATAAAAACTTTAATCAAAATCGTTACAGCCGTTTTTGAGAAAAAAATTTGGTGTTTTGATCACTATGATGACTATAATTAACTTTCGGTGGATTTTGCCCATACCCTCATTATTGCGTCCCATGGTAACCTGTAGGCTAGACATCAAGTTTCAGCTGATTTGGTACGGTGGTTTTCTCTAAAAACTGCGCTAAAATCGATTTCGTCTAAAGTTTTGGTAATTTATTGTGCTGCTCTCGTCATTTTCCCACAGATGGGAATTTAAAGGTATAATTGCCTTATTGAGAGCTATCAATATAAACAATTTAATCAAAATCGTTAGAGCCGTTTTTGAGAAAAAAAATATTTGGTGTTTTTATCACTATGATAACTATAGTTAAATTTCGGTAGATTTTGTTCATACCCTTATTTTGGCGTCCCTTAGTGACTTCCGGGCTAAATATCAAGTTTGAGCTGATTTGGTACGGTGGTTTTCTCTAAAAATCGTTCACAGACACACTTTAGTGACACACACAGACCATTTTCCCAAATAGTGTTTTTCGGACTCAGGGGGGTCTGAAACGTAAAGATCTGAAGAGAACTCAAAAATTTTTTTTCAGCCGATTACATAACTTTCCTTTCTACTTCGTAGAGCAAGGAAAGTAATAATATTAGTAAAAGCAATGGTCGAGAAGAGAAGTTGGGAAATAGGGAGGTTTCGTTGACTTAGAAAGTTTAAGGAAATTGTTGGGAACGGGTGATCGAGAGAAATAGTGAAACGTGTGCCAATTTGTCTATCCAATGTACAGGCGAGAAAGCTACGCTACTCGTGCAGTCAGCCCCTTGTTACATCGGAGGAGTCATATATTGGTGTCTCAACGGATTTCTTCCCTTGCCTATACGAAGTTGTGCTGCCTGAAAAAAAGCCATACAAAACTCTTTTGGTGATTACCGACGTCGCTTCCATTTTTCCCGATGCGGGAGGGTGTGGTTGCGTTGCACCGTTTTTTGGATGGTACACCAGAGCCACAAGTACCAGTTGCTGAGTGTTTGATCAGGTTGGCAGGGTATATGCTCCAAAGAAATTATTTTACATATAATGTCACGTTTTATTAGCACTCTAGGAGCATGGCTATGGGAACGAAAATTTCACCTGGCTATGCAAATTTATAAATGGAACACTTGGATTTCCTCCTTAGGCGATAGCAGCGTGGCCAGAGACCAGACTTGTCGAAGAGGTACATCGCTGGTATATTTTTTGGGTGCGCGAAAGGGCGAGACATGAAATACAGTACCTGCAAAGAGAGAGTAGATGAATGGCTCGAGCCAGAGGGAGGAAGGACTCCATTGTTTCTCTGGTTAGTTGGACGTTCACTTGCCGGTAGAGATAGAATTCAGAGTAAAGTAACTGAGAGACTAGGCGACCCATACGAGGATACATAAGATAAGTAAACTGGTGTGGGCTGGGACGAGACCTTAGATAGTGTTTAACTGATTGAGTTCCATAGTGCACTGCACTGAGTGGTGGTGGCAAGTAATGGGTCAGAAGTGAGATGAAGGAAGGGGTAGAGGAAAAAGCCAACGGGGAAACCGCAAACTGGAATATACGTTATCGTTGAAAGAAAGAGAATGATTGACGGGGTTAGTTTGGAGTTTCCCATGCTTCAGAAGTAAGGCCTCAGGTCACTGAGCTCAGCCCTCTATTGGCCCAATACCAATTCTGCTTGAGATGAATCGAACAATATTCATGAGGTTTATGTGCACCTTGAATATTCAATATGCTGAGAGACGCACATACTCGTACATGGTTAATGGATGATCGGAAGAAGACTTTTCTGGGCCTGGATTCAGGAGAGGATACTGTTTTGCGCATCGACACGAAACAGACGGCCAGCTGTACCTTTACTATAGTAGTTGCTGTCCACCCCATACCAAGAGAACAGTACCTTGTTCCCTGTCAATGCAGGCTCAAAGGCTTACGTGCATACAGGGCGACCTTGGCCTGTAATTGTGGAAAGTTAGGGCCGCCCCTTTGCCGATTGTATTCTCTTGTGAGCTCTTGGAGAGAAGAAGAATCCGAAAAGCACACGCTCCTCACCCTGGGCCCTTCTCCCTTCCGGAGGTTATATAATCAACAGACGGACCAGAACAACTTACAAATGACATGAAAGCTTATTAATAACCGAATGATGAACTTGAGGTTCAAGAGGGGATACTGTTGATATTAAATAAATTGGGTTGTGTCCGCCAGTAGGCAAATTACTAAAGTTAACGTACCTGTTAGGTGAGTCCGTCTCCTCTGGCTGGTGCCACCAGCCAGAGGAGACGGACTCACCTAACAGGTACGTTAACTTTAGATACTGTTGATGTTAGAACGAATTCGTGTTTTATACGTTGAACCGACTTTTTCTCGATATTTTATGATAGAAGGCCAAAATTATTATCAAAACAACAGCAGTGTTCTTTGTACCCAGCTTCATTTTTCTGTTCATTTGATTTTCGGAGAAGTTCCTAACTCGTAGCATTGTTTGTTGTATAGGCTGATTACCATTAAGAAATTTCGTAACTTTCTCTTCTGAGTAAAATTGGTTCTCTGTGTTGAGTTTATCAACTAGACTCAGATTTAAGATAACATTTTTTCGTTGACCCTTGAGGCGTCGTAACTGTACCAATCGTCCGGATGATTCCTTCAGCGCGTGACACATTCATTTCCGTGTCACCGTCGTTGTGTGTACCACAAGTCATAAGTCATCATCTTGTTGAACATTTCTCCTTCCTTCGATTGGGGGGGGGGGGGGCTATTCCGTAGAGAGAATGATCCTTATACTTTGTGTAGTCCATACACACTCACACACTCAAATAAGCAATGTGGGATGAGTGACAGTTGATTGACCACTATTGGAAACTAGTAGATCAGCTAGATGATCACTCAGATAAAATCCTGAAGTGTGGACACTTTGATCGTTGGTTTTGGACACTCCAGATCATTCTCGTTTTAAGAATCTATAATTTTCCGTTTCGAACATCGAAAGAACTGTATGAAACGATGCATTAAAACGGTGTAAGGATACCGTTAAGCTCTACAGATATGCGAATGTTTCATAACTGCAGATATTACAACAGATAATCTTTGGCAATTGGCAAGTGTGAAATGAGATACGAGATGCCACTTCTTGTCAATTGGCCACTGCAATAGTTTGGAAATCTGAGGCTGTGTTAATAGCGTTCGTGTAACATGCGTTAGTATCATTGTTGTTGAAGGAGAACGGGGAGCGGAGTGCGAGCAGTAGCCCGGAGCAGATGGCAGCTACTCCGTCGCCTGGCAGCTCACCGTGGTACGTCAAGGCCCCCGACTCACCACTCGACCAGCCTTTGGACCTTAGTGCGAAACCGTCGTCTCAGCAGATAGCCGATCTACCACCTTCGCCAGTCAATTGTGGCGTCATTTCTGCCAACTCTTCACTTCAGCATCCCATAAAAGTACCCAGCCCCAACAAACACGTTTTCAAGTAAGTAATGTCACCTCGTTTTATCGTCAACTTGTTATGGCATGGAATTAGCCCGTTCGTGCATGCTAAATACAGCTCGACGTTTTGTCTCATTTGCTCATTTTAATTGAAAATAACAATTGGGTTAAACAGAAACAAATAATATTGTCAAGAATTTTCAAGGATAGAGCTCATATGCCGTGTGTGGTAATATTTGTTATTTTGATGTGCTCTGTTCTCGTACTGGGTTTATATCACGTATGCTTGTGTTGTATTTCTTGTTGCTTTTGTTACGACGCAACCGTTGCTACATATTTTATTCATCACCTCCCTTGCTTTCATTCAGCAATATCCTTCTCAACAATTGTTAAATAGGATCCATACATACTTTTTCAGAGATAGCCCTACAGCTCACTACGTATATTTTTGGCATTTTCAAAGCCCGAAGAAATGCATTTCAAGTCAGAAGAGCTTCGAAAACGATAAAAGTAGTCTGTTACACTACACGGAAAGTACTTGAATGAAGATAATGGGAACTAACTTTCCTAAAACATTTAATTAAAATTAATGGAACTTTGACAATTCTTTTTTTCGATTACTATTTACCATCATTCTATAAAGGTCCGTACACGATCATTTAGAATGACAGTATACTGACAAGATGAAACGTAATTTACGTCTGAAATTCTTCATCCACATCAGTTCGTCGCCTTGGTTCAACGTTCATAGACCATAACCCTTCCAGGCTGAATATTTATACGGGAAGCCACAGTAAGGTTTTGAGCAAAATCTATCCATACCAACATCATCACCGGTATCATACAGACTGTCGTAACTTTAGGTCTTAACCATAGGTCTTAACCAAGGTTGTAGTTTAACCAATATGGGAACGCCCGACGCACCCAGGTTAATTTTAGCTCTTCTTCAGAGTAGAAGAAGTAGCACCCTGGTTGCAGCACCCCGGTTAATTTAGCTCTTCTTCAGATTAGACTGCAGCACCCCAACAAGGATATTGCCACGTTTCACCTGGCTATTTGTGAATTGAGCAGTAAAGCTTGACATCAAAAGGTTGCATCATCCGTAGGCATCCTCATATTACGCTGCATTGAGCAGTAAATCAGTTGGTATTTACAATGATACCGAGTAGTCAAGTGGAACCACATGAAACACAAGAAGTCTACCGTGTTCCAAATTGCAGTTCGTCGTTGTTGAAGATGTCGCTCATTTGAACCCATTGTTCGGCATTGCCTGTTGAGGAGGCTACGAAATCAACCGGGAAACGACATGCAGCCCTTGCCCTCGGTGGCTGCACAGGTGGAGCTATTGTCTTTACATATTCAACTGAAGAAAATATCTGGTGCGTTGCAACACACAACTTTCCTTAGCTCTACGTCAATTCACTTTGTACATGGTTAATTCTATTTAATCAATTCATTTATCACTCAGATAATTTGAACTTGGTCAAACAACGCTTTACGGCAGCAGGAAGCGGAGCGCTTACAGTTCCAGATTTTATTGTGCTGTTCGTACTCATTGCAACACCAGTATTGAGCAATTGGTACACAGATAATTAATGAGGCGGTAAACACAAATTTTTTTGAGAAGGATACTAATTACTTTTGCAGAGTTATAGGGTAAAAAGTTTAGAACTGGTAGTAAGCGAAACGGCATAAGTTGAAATTCAGGAATTTCTGGAGTGAGCCCCATGTATCTCATGAGCGTTTTTAAACACTCAATCTTTAGGTATTGGATTGGACTACAATACTAATTTATTTTAACATTCTACAACAATTCCAGCGGAGTTTATAAGAAAAAAACTGCGCTAAAAACGCTTTTCGTCGAAAATTTTGATTATTTATTGTGCTGCTCTCGTCATTTTCCCACGAATGGGAATTTTATGGTATAATCGTATTATTAAGACCTATCTATATAAAAAATTTAATCAAAATCGTTAAAGCCGTTTTTGAGAAAAAAAATTCGGTGTTTTGATCACTATGATAACTATAGTTAGCTTTCGGTAGATTTTGTCCATACCCTTATTTTGGCGTCCCAGGGTAACCTGTAGGCTAGACATCATGTTTCAGCTGATTTGGTACGGTTGTTTTCTCTAAAAACCGCGCTAAAACCGATTTCGTATAAAGTTTTGGTAATTTATTGTGCTGCTCTCGTCATTTTCCCATAGATGGGAATTTTATGGTATAGTTGCCATATTTGGAGCTATCAGTATAAAAAATTTAATCAAAATCGTTTGAGTCGTTTTTGAGGAAAAAAAATTTGGCGTTTTGATCTATAGTTAAATTTCGGTAGATTTTGTTCATACCCATATTTTGGCGTTCCATAGTGATTTCCGGGCTAGATATCAAGTTTGAGCTGATTTGCTACGGTAGCTAAAAATCGTTCACAGACACACTTTAGTGACACACAGACCATTTTCCCAAATAGTGTTTTTCGGACTCAGGGGGGTCTGAAACGTGAAGATCTGAAGAGAACTTAGAATTTTTTTTAGCCGATTACATCACTTTCCTTTCTACTTCGTAGAGCAAGGAAAGTAAAAAGGTACAAGCTAATCCAGAGGTTCAAGATGATATACTGATATGTTTAAATACAAATGGTACTCCTTTTCTTGTATCTTCTCAAGCGTCTCTTCTGCTAGGGGGAACAATGAATGGGATCCAGTGCGAATTATTGATTGATATAGGAGCATCGAAGACAGTTGTGAACCATGACATTCCGCAGCTGGTTGGAGGCTGTGTATCTCCAGTTCACTAGATATGGTTTCTTTCAGTTTCTGGTGAGCGCATCCCAGTGGCAAGGGAAGCCCATTTGCAGTTTGGTATAACGGATGGGACAGCTAGTTCCCATGAACCACTTGTTTCCAAGGTACATGGATGATTCATTTTCGGACGTGGCTATGATCATTGAAGGCTGTTCCAGTTGTCAGGGGAGCTGTGTTGTAATGGAGGAAACTGACCAGGGGAATGCCAGCTGATGGGTCCTGAAGCGTTGGTACCAGAAGAAGCAATGTGTTGTGTAACAATGACACCCCTCTGTAGGAGCTGGAGGAGTGAGCTATCGAAAGCCACACAGTCGCATGCCCTTCCAAAACGCATGGCCTCATTTGCTTGCTAGAAGGAAGAAGCTGGTTCTCCACGTTAGATCTGAAGAGTGGCTATTGGCAGGTTTATCAGACTCACGCCAACAGAAAACAGCTTTTCTACTCCTTGGGGCCTTTGAGATTTTCGAGGCATGCCTTTCGGTGAAGGGTTGTTTAACATTTCAACGTGCGATCACTACGGTTCTAGAAACATTCATGCGACGAAGAAGAGTAAAAGTATACCTAGGTGATGTCCTCTTTTGAATGAATGTTACCGTGGGACCGTTTAACAATAAAAAGTAGCCGAACCATGGATCTTCGGACATGGTATTGCTACAGATCATGCGAAGGTGGATAGTGTCATGCACCGGCCAATTCCTGAAAACAGTAAGCAGTTAAGGTCGTTTCTTAGTTTCGTTTCGCTCCCTAATTTTGTACTCCAGATATGGCTATTGATTGCCTCTGCAAGACCAACGAAGACCATTTCAATGTAATCAGAAGGACCTAGTTGATTTCGAAGACATTCGGTATGCTTTTTCAACACGACTTGTCCTAGTCTATGTCGATTCAGAAACACTATTTGCACTCTACACAAATGCTTCAGATTTTGCCATTTCACTGGTCCATGACAGGAAGAAAATACCAATTGCGTACTACTGTAGGTGTTTTGGAAAGGCTGCAAGAAATTATTGCACCCTAAGAAAGGAACTTTTGAGCCAGGTACTAGCCCTCAAACAGTTCATCGTTTGGCTTGTGTTGTAGGTGTTCGGTGAGACATCAAAAACGCTCTGGGCAGCATTTGAGACTTCCCGATAACGATGGGTTGCTTGTACGTTAGTTGGGAGATGACACTAGTCAGCACGACATTGAACAAAACTATTGTTCCTTGCTGTTTTTCACGTGAAGTTGCTCACCAAGCACATGTATTGGGCAATTGTGGACGATGCCAACATCTCTGGAGTGTCTTAGACGAAACTTGCTACCTGTCAGGCGTGTGGGCTGTGTTGCAAGTCACAGTTGGCTTTAATAGGAGTCAGTCAGTACACAAACATGCTAAAGCACTCACGGGTAGGGAAATATTTCAGTCAGGTTCCCTTTGAGCTATTGTTAATTGATGCTGTTGGACGACTTTCTTTCCTAGAATGAATGAGGGAACCAGTACACCATTGTTGCTGTTGAAGCATGCTTGACCCCAGATCTGGAGGCTGAAACAGTGGCACAAGACCTACTGGACAATGTGTTACCTCGATTTGGAGCTGAGGGCTTTCTGAATCTGTCACCTATCTTGAAACTGAGGTTCCTGGGTGTTGGAATTGTACCGGCGTTTCATGTCTGGTCTGACTGTATATACGTTTCATCAATTTACGCACTCGCTAACCTCCTCCTACAGCAAGCACCATTTCTCAGCTCTCTAATGGTTCTCAAAATCTTGTTTACAAGCCAACTGGGTCTTCTTCCATTCCAAATTACTTCAAGAGCAATGATGCTGTCTGTCACAATTTTTGCCAATAGTTGGTTCGTTAGAGGTGATTGCTCACTCAGCCATTAAAGGGCTTCGAGGATTGTAAGTACGTGTTATTGGAGCGGTTTCTATCCGGCTTAACTGTGTGGGTTTGTCTACCTATAAGATGCAGCTGTAACTTAGTCCAACTTGGGCAGGTCTAGCCATCACCAACTTCCTCGTGGTGGCACTGTAGATTGGTTCAGGAGAATCATAATTAGCAATAGACTGTAGTTTCTCCAGTACGGGTGCCAGACTGGTTGGTGCTGTGTCTAACGAGGAGGTTCCTTGAAAATGGGTAGGGTGACTTCCCCCTTGCCATTCTTCTTCCCCTTCATCTCCTTCCTCTCGTCAATCAACTCTTTCTTCTGAGATGAACCCAGCCATAGGCGATTCAGTGGCAGGGCTTTTAGGAACGCCAAGAGGGTATGAAGAGTTGCTGGTCATTGCTTCTGAGAGAGAGAGGGAGAGAGAGAGAGAGAGAGAGAGAGAGAGAGAGATTTTATTTCACCACCGGGGGGAATTAGGGCCATGGGGCCCTCTCTTCCATTCCTCCAGGCTACAGGTCTCACAATCATCCTCAAAATTTGCATTTACAATCATAACAATCTTTATATACATTTATATACTACTCTTGCACTAAATTTACGATTACATACCTCTCGCTAGCATGCTGTACGTACTGAATAAAGAACAACAACACAAAGTAAAAAAAAAAAAAAAAACCGTTCATACCAAATAAATTACATTCACCCAAACATTTAATTTCCCTTTCGTACACCTTTCACCCAGCAAACTGCCACAATATCATCCCTGCGCCTCCTCCTTGGATTAGCTGTGGCCACCTGCTCACTCATTCCACCAATACATACACACACACTCAAAGCGAAGGGAGAGTACTGGGATATTGCTCCCCTTCTAAGAGTGAATTTCTTAGCCTGAAACACTTATTACAGCACAACTCCAAGTAATAATAGTAGTTGACATAAACCAACACCAAATAATTTACTAAAAAGTTAACAATGAATTCAAGTCAAGAGGAAGTAAGGAGTAAAACGAGAGCGTGGGACACCACTACGACAACTTATTCATATTCGTTCAACAATTTTTCTTTGAAATTCTTTTTGAACACCACAACATTTTTCGTGAAGTCAAACTCGTCAACATTGTCATTATATAGCTTTGACCCCTGCACGAGGAAGGATCGTGCCAGCATCGCCGTTCTGTGCCTAGGAATGACCAGCAGTTTATTCCTATTCCTGGTGTCTCTCGAAGTCATGAATTCGAAGTTGTCATAAAGGTAGGCAGGCTGGCGGGTCTTCAGTACCTTAAGCATCAAGGTGGCCACCTTCAGCCGCTTTCCCTCTCACATCTTCAGCCAACCAAGGCGGTGATAGTGTGCCGTGACGTGCTCGTCCAGTCTCAACCTTAGCTTCTGGAGTCGATCAAGCTCCTCACACTTGAGGTCGCAAAGCGGAGCCGCCGCGTAGTACAAGTGAGGCAGGACGAGGCTCTGAACGAGCTGAAGTCGAACGCGAGTGGGAAAATCGCTAGCAGTTCTGCGCAGCTGGTAGATAGCACCAAAAATAGCCCGACACATCGCAGTCGTTTGGAGTTCCCACCCCAGTGTGTCCTGTACCACCACGACTACTAGCATCTTAGTTGCGTGCACACACTCCAGCATTATTCCCTCAAAGGTGGTTTTAGGCGCAGCAACCAGATTAACTTTACCCAGAATCCTTGGGTAACCGATAATCATCGCCTTAGTTTTCCTCAAGTTCAAATCTATCCCGTAAGAGGAAGACCAATCCATAACGCGGTCAAGATCGGCTCAAGGCCTGCACCGCCTCCCCAATGTTCTCAACTCTGCAAGACCGGAACAGCTGGAGATCATCTGCATACGATATATGCCGAGTACCCACCGAGAGGACTTTCGGTAACGAAGTGATATAGAGCACAAAGCAGAGAGCGGAAAGCACCGATCCCTGTGGTGTCGAGCCCCTCCTAGGCCGACAACTCACCATCGTTCCCTCCTTTGACTGCCAAAAGCCGTCCCGACAAGTAGGAGCTGAACCATAATAACGCATAGAGAGAGAGGGAGAGGGATAGAGGGAGAGAGAGAGAGAGAGAGAGAGAGAGAGAGAGAGAGAGAGAGAGAGAGAGAGAGAGAGAGAAGGAAATGTATTCTTCATAAAGACAAAACCGCATTTGGTACGTGAAATGAACGTAACAGAATAATGTTGCTCGTCGTAGTTTACACCAGTGGTGACGTAGTTTCCGTTAGTGTGATGTAGTAATTTCACAAAGTATATATGGATAGCAAGCCTACATTCCAATTAATAAAAAAATTGTTTAACGCTCTACAAGTCTACAAATAAAAACTCTTGATAAGTGATTCATAGTTATGCTGAAACCCGTATTGAACGGGCGTCAAAACGTTCTGTTTTTAGAAACGATTGAACATTTAATTTAATCCATTTTTCAATAATCTTGGGAAAAACATTAAGCATCGAGATTGGATCAGAGTTATCAACTCCTTTAAATAATGGTACAACCTTCTCATCTTTAAATACCCTAGCGAACGTTGAAGTACTAAAGCAGAGGTTTAAGCATGGGGTCTTTGAGATAACAAAGGTACATTTTTTACCAATTTAACGGATATTCTACCAAGACCTGGGGTCCAGTTTTTTCCCATTTTGTCAGTTTCATTCATCAATTTGAAACTGTCATGGGGTTTCATGATTCGGTTCATCTACCACCCCCCACTTTCTGGGCCAAGTTTGCAACTGCAGAATTTAAAGAGTTAGAAGCTATTCCAATAGCTACTTCAAGGGGAATAGTGCGGGTTTTATATAGATTGAGAACTATAGTACATGTAGCTTCAGCTTGTTTACGATTGAGAACTATAGTACATGTAGCTTCAGCTTGTTTACGATTGATAGTGTCATTCACTACGAACGCTACACATTTTTGTTGCAAGAGCGATTTTTGTACGAATTTTATTCGCCAGTATGTCTGCCACCTTATCAACGTCCTCCGCCACTACGCCCGTCGAATGCAATCCTCTAAAGTAAACATCTAATTTTTCTTCGTCGATTTCTTTTTTCGTCCATTGTTTAGGATGTATTTGTCCGTTTGGGAAGCCCACATTTTTATTCGGTAAAGATTGACTATAGCATGGTGGTCAGTGATAAGCCATTCAACACGAAGGAACCAATTCGTGAAGTTCGATCGACTCCATTGGCGAGTATGATCGATGCAAGAAGACGAGGTACCAGAATCTCTAGTTGGCCAGTAATAAGTTGGTTGAAACCTAGCGCTTCAAGCGAAACAAACAGTTCATCAACTATGCTGTCAGTTTCATTCAAAGTATCGATGCTAATATCACAAACTACAATACAGTGACCACCCAGGACCTCACAAAGTGTGTCGCGCAGATCTGCAATGAACTTAGCCTCAGCCCCTCCTGTACGATTTAATACAATAATTACATACAATTCATTCTTAACAGAAAAGGTAATTTTTAAAACAATGGTGGAATACACTTGGCGTTCACGAACAACATAAGAAAAACTATCCTTCCCACGAAAAACTACACCATCATTTCTGTTCTTGGAGTGAGAAGAGCTGAATGCCGTATACCCAGGGAAAGTTGACAGAAGACCCTTGCTTTCTATCCAGGTTTCAGACAAGATGATTAAGTAAGTGAAGGTTAAGATTTTGGGGTTGGAACCAAGCGCAAAGCTCATCAAAGTTTTTTAAATAGCTCCTAATGTTCAAATGAAATAATAAAAGCTTCTCTTGTAAGTTAACCATTCTTTGATACGCAGATAAGTTAATGTAAGTCCCACAATCAGGGTTCAATTCTATGTAACTAGAGCCTGTGTTCTGGCAGCCTCCTTGTAGGCTTATACAACTGCTTGGCATGTGTAATCCAGAGAAATTAATACTGCTCAGTCTCTTTGGTATTGTCGTGATTGGTTAAAAAGGTCGTGGATGATGGTTTTTTTTATTGGTGAATTCCGAGACCCGGCCAGAGGAAGATTACCCGGCGTGCAGCAAGATTACCTTTGGAAAGCTGCCAACAATTTGTGAATGCTCGCTGTCGTCCATGTGGTAACCAATTTGAGTAACTGAATCTTGTGTTGCGGGTGTTCCTGCATAAGTGTGCAGGCCACGTTCAGTGTCATGAGGAAATTGAGGGAAACTAGTAGGAAGTGATTCTAGATGTTCAAGCTGTCTGTGATAGTCTGTGAATCTTGTGGTCACATGGCAAGCCAAGAAGCGCTAATATGACCAGATAGATCCCTGCGTGTCACTATTGGAAGCTTGTAGAGTGGAGTCAGGTGATATCAGGGTTGCAGCATTGACTGTGTCTTGGCTCAATGTTGTTTCAAGGCTTTAGAAAAATTCAGTTCGTGTCTTAACTGGATACGTAAGATATTAAATGCATGGTGCCGGATATTTTTAAGTGTTGAACCAAATTTGCTAAGAAGGTATAAACATCAAATTCAATTTTCTAATTGGCGACGAAAAAGCACCAATAAACTAAACCCAGGACACCTTTGAAACATAAAAAATAAATACTATACTGTTATGAACTCGGACAAGGAAGAAAGAATATACGAATTTAATAAACAGAGAAAAGTCTTACGGAACAATCCAACTCGAAACTGACTCTCTCCATAGTTACCACATAACAACAACGCAATGTCGTATGATTAATGTAGTAACCACACAACAATACCATGGTATTATATCATAGGTTGAATATGTATCGCCATTATTCTAAGCCATTGGATTGTAATATAGTACTGGTTCAAGAAAAAATAGTACTTTGTGTACGATGTTAACCTAGTAACTTGCCAAAAGTTTACAATCATGAGCCTTTAAGGATCAAGAAAAGCCTTTGGAATTGGTCGACACCACTTACTGTAGACCAATTTTCACTTGCTCCCTCCTAGGAGTAAGTTGTGGGTGTGTCTGCATCTATGAGGAATCTGCAAACAATAGAAGATGAAAAATTCATATTCAAAAATACGAAATTACTTAACTAAATTAGAGGAGAGTATTGAAAGAGTTACTCAAGTAGTAGAAGTTACTCTCCTAGTTTATTAATTTACTATGAGAAAAATAGAGTACATTTTCAGCTTTACTAGCGTCATTGAAGATAGCATTTAGTACTGTACGGTTTGGTTAACAGTAATATTCGGTAGTAGTTGACTCCTTTGTTTTTACTGAACAATATTTTAGTACCACATTCAAATTCGTTGCATTGTACAGTGACGAACTAAACTCACGTATTCAACGAACGGTCGTCCTTGGCTTATGCCTTTAGAAACCTCAAACTCCCCGATGTTCTTAATACGTTCGGCTCCATTAATTCGAATGCAGCTCCTCTCTCATGGTGGTAGCTAGCTGACGCCCACTATCGTTAGCTCCCACCCATTTCCTGATTTGTGGTGTTGAATCTTCTCCGTACTGCAAATGTTAATAAAATACATTTGCTAATTATATTTTATTGTGAATTGTTACGTCCTATTTCCTGCAAGTCGTTCAGTAGCGTAAGGTCGTCTATGAGTGCTTAATGTGGAGACCCTGAAATGTTCCTGAAAGAAATATTCTCCTAAATAATAGTTATAAAATAATGAAAAACACCCAGAAATTCCGGAATTCAAAGTAGTGACACCACCTTCTCTGGAGACGTTTTCAAAGGAGACGTCGCCTTACATTACTCTCCCTCGTCAGGAGGCGCGAATGCGCGCCTCACTTCAGCTTTTGACAATCTTTTTGAACGAAGGGCCACCACCATTCCAATCATGAACCATGCATTTCAAAAACGCTGCAAATTATTATACAATGGTTTATTATTCTCTTGCAATAATACGAGAAAGCCATACGAAAATGACCTGGCTACAACGGAACGACGTAGATTGGCATATTCTGGTCGCCTGTAGGCAATTAGCACGACGTGACGAGTCCTACGTTGGAGTGGGGCACGAGAGGCAGCGAAAGAAATGAGCGCAGGCCGGACTGAAACGACTACTTTAGCTGTATTATCCTGCGAGTTCTTTCATTTAGTAAACTTTGACTCACTATATTTACTGTGATTTCACTGTATTCCATCTAGACAAAGTCGTATACCTCTAAGACTACCAAGCACGACGCAGTTACAATAAGACTGCCAAAATATAGTGTCTTTAAAATTTGTTAACTCATTTTTGGTCATAAGGACTTTCGTCTGATCGGATTCCGAGCAGGCGGGCGCAATTAGATACCAGATGGGATTTTTGTTAGATAGCATGGACTTTTTAGACCACGTAAACGGTAAAACATGGCCCATACGGCGAAAGGACATCCCAAATTTAAAAACGAAATGCCTTGAAACGTTAAGCCAAATTTTTATGGGGGGTTGTAAAAACATTTTCTGGCCGAAAACATCGGTGTATTATTCAGAATGAGTTATGAACCAAAAGCACTTCATATTTTTACGCAATCTCCGAACCCAACTTCTCTGTAGATGTTCCTAAAGGTAACGTTGCCTAACAGAATGTACGCAATACATTACTAAATGGTCCCCTTTCTAATGCTATCTGGCTGGTGAGTTACTTACCCCATTGCTTTAATACTTTCTAAAGTCATTTTCGTGGAGCGCTCCTCATTACCTCATGATGCCGTGGAAGTAGGCGTTTGAACAAAATCAGAAAATCGTTTGTTGCCATTGCTGTAATATTAGATCTTTCGGGCGTTGAGAAGGAGGTTCCCATGTATCGTAATTATTTCTACTTTCCTCGACTCCACGAAGTGTAAAGGAAAGCTATGTAATCACCTGAAAATATCTGGTGCGTCGCAACACACAACTTTCCTTAGCTCTACAACAATTCACTTTGGACATGGCTAATTCTATTTAATCAATTCATTTATCACTCAGTTAATTTGAACTTGGTCAAACAACGCTTTACGGCGGCAGCAAGCGGTAGCGCTTACAGTTCCAGATTTTATTGTGCTGCTCGTACTCATTTCAGGACGATTATTGAGCAATTGGTACACAGAAAATTAATGGGGCTGTAAACAAGAATTTTTTGAAGAAGGATAGAAATTACTCTTGCAGAGTTATTGGGTAAAAACTTTTAGAACTGGTAGTAAGCGAAACGGCAGTTGTTGAAATTCTTGAATTTCTGGAGTGACCCCCATGTATCTCATGAGCGTTTTTAAACACTCACCCTTTAGGTATTAGATTGGACTACAATACCAATTTTTTGAACATTCTACAAAAAAGCGGAGTTTATAAGGAGAAAACTGCGCGAAAAACGCTTTTCGTCGAAAATTTTGATAATTTATTGTGCTGCTCTCGTCATTTTCCCACGAATGGGAATTTTATGGTGTGATTGCTACATCGGGAGCTATCAATATAAAAAATTTAATCAAAATCGTTACAGCCGTTTTTGAGAAAAAAATTTTGTGTTTTGATCACTATGATGACTATAGTTAGCTTTCTGTGGATTTTGCTCATACCCTTATTTTGGCGTCCCATAGTAACCTGCGGGCTAGATATCAAGTTTGAGGGGATTTGGTGCGGTCGTTTTCTCTAAAAACCACTCTAAAATCGATTACGTCGAAAGTTTAGGCAATTTATTGTGCTGCTCTCGTCATTTTCCCATAAATGGGAATTTTATGGTATAGTTGCCATATTGAGAGCTATCAATATAAAAAATTTAATCAAAATCGTTAGAGCCGTTTTTGAGAAAAAAAATTTGGTGTTTTGATCACTATGATAACTATAGTTAAATTTCGGTGGATTTTGTTCATACCCTTATTTTGGCGTCCCATGATGACCTGCAGGCGAGATATGAAGTTTGAGCTGATTTGGTTCGGTGGTTTTCTCTAAAAATCGTTCACAGACACACTCCAGTGACACACGCACACACACACACAGACCATTTTTACTTTCCGCTACCCGAAGGGAAGGAAAGTATAGTAATCGGCCCAAAAAAAAAAGTTGGGTTTTCTTCAGATCTTTACGTTTCAGACCCTACTGAGTCTAAAAAACCTAATTTCGGAGAGAGGTCCGTGTGTATGTCTGTGTGTATGTCTGTGTGTATGTCTGTGTGTGTGTGTGTGTCTGTAGTTCGATTTGCGGGCGAACGGCTGATCCGATTGAGTTGGTCCTTTTTTGTTTTGTTCGTTATTTTTTGTAGACACCAAAATAAGGTTATGGACGATTTCGGCTGATGGGAAGGGGGTGGGGACGAAAATGTACCAAAAACTAGGGTTTTTCGCATTTTTTCTCGAAAACGGCTCTAACGATTTTGATTAAACTTTCAAATTATCTTCTCCTAATCAATACCTAACTTTTCTTCTCCATACATATCTCCATGAAAATACGGTGAACGGAGGTATGGGCCCTGAAGCAAAAATAGGTTTTTACGCTTTTGGCAAAACGGCTTCAGCGATTTCCACCAAACTCACAGGATGTTTTCAAATAGTTGATACCTACATATTCTTCTCAATAAATGTTCCTGTGACGGTCCATTGAACAGAGATAAAAATCAAAATGTGTCGAAAATAACGTTTTTTCTAACATTTCCGTAAATTCCAGGGTAACTTCTTTACCAGATGTGATAAATTCTAATGGAGTGTCTTTTAGTCACCCATACCAACATTTCGTTCTCTATAATTATTTCTGTATATATATGTTGAACGGAGATATAAGCCAAGTTAACACAAAAAAGGAGATTTGTCGAATATTATTTTATCGGTATTCCAATTTTCTCAAAAACGGCTCTAACGATTTCGATCAAACATTCGGAGTACTCTCAACTAACTAGTCCCTACATTTTGTTCTCCATAAATGTTCCTGTAAAAATGCGTTGAACGAAGATATAGCGCCCGCCTATGTAGGTGGTGTTCGAACTTAAAGGGGTGGCGGAAAGTTGTGTGTTGCTACGCACCAGATATTTCCAAATAGTGTTTTTCGGACTCAGGGGGGCCTGAAACGTAAAGATCTGAAGAGAAAATTTTTTTCAGCCGATTACATAACTTTCCTTTCTACTTCGTAGAGCAAGGAAAGTAAAAAGCGTTCTCCTCAGATCTTCACGTTTCTGTCCCTACTAATTCCGAAAAACAGTATTTTGGAAAACACTCTGCTTGAATGTTTGTCTATGAACCCGATTGACAGAAAACGACTGAACCAAATCAGCTCAAACCTGATATGGAGCCTGCAGGTCATCATGAAACGCCAAAATAAAGGTGTGAGCAAAATCTGCCCAAAATTAACTACAGTTACCATAGTGATCAAAACGGCAAATATTTAAAAACGGCTCTAACGATTTTGATTAATTTTTATATAGACAGCTCTCAATGAGGCAGCTATACCATAAAATTCCCATACAAGGAAAAATTACGCGAGCAGCACGATAAATTACCAAACTTTTCGATTTTTGGGTCTTCTTCAGATCTTTACGTTTTGAGGCCTGCTGAATCTAAAAATCCTAATTTCGACGCACGACCCGTGTGTGTATCGATCAAAGGGTTGCAGACATGTCTTGGTCAGACCAGACAGCCCTAGACCTAACCTCCTCGTGGTGGCCAATGGTAACACCCTAGAGGGGAACGTGACTCCTTTCAATGGGCCTTCGTGCAGGGGTCCTGTTTTCCGTCTAGGGTGGCTAACTGGTGCTCTGGAAAATTGGTTGGGGGGGGGGGGATCCTTGCTAACAGGTTCACGCCATCATCATTGCCCTTCCCATGCTATGAGTCAAAGAAGTACCCAGCCTCACTAATAGCCACCACTGCCCATCAGCACCCAGGGTTTTCAGGAGACACACAGGATCGTAGGCCTACTTCCCCATCACCATCATATTCCTCTTCTGCCTCCTACCCTTCCTACATCTCCGTCAGGCGTTCAGAAAGACCAAAGGCCTAAGAGCCTACATGTGGCAGAAGCATGCTGTCGAGAGAAATGAAGAGATAAACGTCAAAAGAACTATATACAGGTATGCTTCTGAGGAGGCGCGTCTCATCGCGCTTGCTGAGGCGCAGGCTACGAGGGAAGGGGTACAGTATGTCAATAAACATCTGGCAGAGTGATTCCTCTCCTGTATGGGAGCAACCATTACAACCCAGTGCCGGAAGCCAGAGTATAGGCAGCTTGGGAGTATCAAGCCTCCGCAAATAGATCAGGATCTCCAGTTGGGGATGTGGGTCAGCAGCACCTAGATAGTTGGCCAGACTTTGCAGCCTCAGATTCCTCGTCTCTTTTGAGAGATGAGTTTCTGAGGCTTGCTGACCAGGCGAGTACAGTGAAAGTCATCAGAATCCCTCACCTGCAGAGTCTGACTAGAAGGGCTGTTTTGGGTCGAGGTGTTTCGGTGGACAGGGTCGCCAGCCAGTATGGTGGAGCACAAATTATCGAATCTGCCCCCTCCATGTGGTTGCAGGGCAGCAGTAGTTAAGGCTATGTCACAGCTGGGTCAATCGACGTCAGACCCCCCCCAACCACACAAAATGACGTCAGTTATCTTGTGACATCATACCCCCTTCCAACTGTGTAACTTCTGAGTCGATCCCACCTCCCCACCCCCCTCTACTGTCACTCCCTATTGATCCCCCTCCATAATGTGACGTCATGCCCCCCTCTACCATTTCTGAGTGGATCTCCTTGTGTGACGAAGCACATAAGTGCGATGCCAGTAACTCCACTAGACCTGATGGTATTTCACCCCGTAGATGGAATAAGGTCCCGAAAGCTGTTAAGCTGCTGGTTCTCAACTTACTTCTCTTCAAAGGAAAACCTCCTGATGGATTGTCGCGTACCCAAACAGTTTTTACCACCAAGAATAGTGGTGACCTGCCAGGGGGCTACACACCAATTTCAGAGTCATCTGTGGTCTTTGAGCTCTTCCAAAACTGGACACACTTCTCGACTCTTACTGGCTGATGTCATTGGTGACGTCAGAGACGGCCTAGTGCTGATATGAGGAAGCACTGTACACACCGCTTATGGGTCGTGGCCTCGAATGAGACGTGGATGAGCTAGCATCTGCAGAACGAAGCCTGCACGGAGTTGTACAGAGGTTGGATTGGTGATACAGAGGGGGGGAAGGGGTGAGGTTCGGGGGCTGATTCTTTCCTTGGAGGAGGAAATTAGTGCGGTGGAGACTGAGGAGGATGTGCACATAGCGCAGGGGATGGGTTTGAGAGAACCTGGAGTGCAAGAGGATGATGATGCTGGTTTCAATTTATTCGAAAAATCCCCCCCCCCCAACCACCACTCATCGTCCCAACGCTGCATCCTCTCCACTGCATTATTGAGATTATTTGCTGCACTAAACCACTGTGCTAATAGGATATCGGGAGCCACTCCACCTTCCCCTGAATCCCCACACATCTCAATAGTTCGGCGCTGAAGCACATTGTTGGATATTGGACATCTCCCAGTCAGCCTCCTGGATTCTGACCAATGGTGAAAGACCCATTGCTGGCATCGCCACCCTTCCATTCACGATGAACGTCATCAGCCTATGGTCCGAAAATTTCTCATCCTCGTTGGTCCACTTACACACATGCTGCACCATAGGGGCTGTGCATAAAGTCAGGTCAATCCAGCTTCTCCTATTCCTGGTAGTGTAGGTCGGTCTACCATCGTCTTCGTTATCATGTACAAAGCGTGCGATGAGAGGAATTTCTCTACAGCCTCTCGCCATCGAGATGTTGTTGAGTCGAATCACATGACAGAACGACTATTAGAATCAATTCCAGCAATTTTGTTTCCTGCTTTGTTGATTGTAGGGACCGTGATAGCTTTAGTAAGTCCGTCTCTATAGGCACTGACCATCAGAAAAGTGAAACGCATAGGTGTTGTAATGTCCACCACCACCATATTTTCATCGCTGAACTCCACCAGAAGTACCTCATCCAGCTGGGAATCCACAACTAAAACTGCGGTTCTCTTCCGACCCTCACTTGCAGCAAAACTCTCCAACTCCTGTCGAGGCCAGAGATCGAGGACCCCCTACAACTTAGCTCTTGTAATGCCATAAGTTAAAACCCGCGGCGGACATTTGCCTTCTTAAAACAAGAATTCGCCGCCAAGCTGCAGTCTGTAGTTCGATTCGCGGGAGAACGGCTGAGCTGGTTCTTTTTTTGTTTCGTTCATTATTTTTTGTTAACGCCAAAATAAGGTTATGGGTGATTTGAGTCGATGGGAAAGGGGGATAGAAACCGAATGAGCACAAAAAACGAGGGTTTTTCGCATTTCTCTCGAAAACGGCTCTAGATAGACACCAAAATGTGTCAAAAATAATGTTTTTTTCGAACATTTCCGTAAATTTCTGGGTAACTGCTTCACCAGATTTGATAAATCTTTCAGTATCTTCTAGCTGCCCATATCCACATTTCGTTGTGCGTAATTATTTCTGTATATATATGTTGAACTGAGGTATAAACCGAGTTATATTAGAAAAGGAGATAAGTCGAATATTAATGTCCAATTTTCTCAGAAACGGCTCAACGATTTCGATCAAACAGTCTAGTACTCCCAACTAAATAGTATCTACATTTTGTCCTCCATAAATGTTTCTGTAGAAGTTCGTTGAACGAAGATGTACCGCTCATATATGTAGCAGGTCGTCGAATGTACGGGGGTGGCGGAAAGTTGGGAGTTGCTACCCATCAGATATTTTCCTTCTAAAATCCGCCGAAATGTTACCGGAATCTTAAAAAAAATTTGTGTGATAATCCAAGTAAATACCCATATTATAAGCGTTTAAAAACGCTCATAAGAGATATTTCTGTTTCCTTATTTGATGACTGTACCTAAACCCTCGACGAGGGTTATATCAGTCATAGAAGTTGCGGTTTCGCTAATATGCAAGAGGCGGACCCCTGCAGCATCCACCGAACTCAGACCTGTGGAGGTACGGCAGGTATTTGGTCGTTAGCCAGTCTCCCAGTAGAGAGCTGTTGCCTGTGTGTGACCGCGCGGAGGAGACCACCTGAAGAATCCGAAACCATCTGGGCGGAGTTCTTAATCTGGTTTCCTACCTGATCTTACTATTTACTTGGGTGGCAAGTTTCAAAAGGACAGATCAACTATGACCACGTTTCTTAGCCATCACCTTCTTCGCGAACTTTGCAAAATGGTTATAGGCTTGCTTTGAAGCAGTCAATGCTGCTAAGTTCGTTGGCCCTCCCAACAACCGTCGCTCACTGTTGTAGAAACTACAGTGGAGCAGCACATGGTTCCTTGTTTCCTCCTCACTGGAGGCACAAGATGTGCATAATGGAGAGTCTTTCAGAGAAAAGAAGTGAAGCCGCGCATTGAAGTCACCATGTCCCGTGAGGAACTGGCTCGTCCAGTGGTCTGGCTCAACCCATTTTCTTGAAAGACGTTCACAGATGTTGGGGAAGAACTCATGCGTATCACGTCCCTTTGACGAGGATTCCCATCTCGCTTGTCATTTCTCTAGAGCCCATTCACGATGATGGCAAGTTTCTGTTCTGTGGTGAGGTCAGCACGGAGTTCAGCCCAAAGTGGGGGAAGCTCCCGTATCACTCTCCACTTGTCAACCATGCACTCAACGGCCACATCAACAACTGGTAACTTTCCAGTGAACACCTGGATTGCTTCTGCTGATACAGTCTTGTAGGCCTTGGTGATCCACAGGAGCGTTGCTCTCTGGGATTGAGCCAATACTCTCTTTTGATAGACTGTTAGTTTGCTACCGCAGGCAACGGGGCAGTAGCCAATCACACCTAGATATATGGCCTTATACATGAGGATAGTGTCGTGGTAACACACACCCCAAGTGGCCTTAGTAATGGCACGCAGTGAGGCAAACCTTGCAATGGTAGTGCCTTTAAGGGACTGGAGGTGTTGGTTGAAACCCCACCTCTCACCTATATTCACTCCTAAATACTTGACGTGCTTTTCAAGAAGGAGCCTGTCGCCGCCAAAGCGTATTGTGGGTGGATTATTCACTTTCCCCTTCAAGAGGATTAGCTGGGTTTTTTCCTCAGCCACCTGCATCTTGACATGCTCGCACCATTGGTTGACGGTGCGGAGCACGTGGTGGGTTTTTTCTTCAATTTGGCGGACTGACTCTGCAAAGATCAGCACAGTCAAGTCATCCACATAGGCATACGGCTCGCAGTCAGTCTCCATGAGTCTCCTGAGAAGACCTTCGAAGAAGGCATTCCAGACTGCTGGTCCTAGGACCAAGCCCTGTGGGCACCCCTTCTCAATCTTTCTCCGGACGGAGACATGCCTGCTTTCGATCGTAGCAGTTCTGTCTGTCAGGTAACTTCTGACTAGCGAGTACAGGTTGCAGGGGATTCCCCTACCTTTGAGCTCATTAAGGAGCGCTGGCTGCCAAAGGATGTCAAACGCTCATCTGATGTCAATCTGAACTGCTACGACGTACTTAGGCGGTGCCAGCAGGGAAACAAGCCGAATCTAGACTTTCTTTTGGTACACCCGTATTGCCTTCCTGTGAGGTTGCAGCCAAAGACTCCTTCGAGGGACTGCAACATCAAGATTTCCAGTGTTTTGCCTAATATGGAAAGAAGGCTGAGTGGTCTGACTGATTGCGGTCGCCTCCCTTTTGAAGAGTGACAACACGCGCAGTCTTCCACTGAGTGGGGAACTGTCCGACCTGCAGACAGTCATTATATAAATTAAGGAGGCCGCTGGAGATTGTCCACTCAGCCTTCCTTAGCATATTGTTTTCTATTTTATCTGGCCCAGGAGATTTGTTGGGCGTTAAGGTCGCAAGGGCCCTGCCGAGGTCGCCTGTTGTCCACAATGGGATGTCGACCTCGTTCAGAGGGTCCATGATCAGCTCCCTTGTTGCCCTCTGGGCTTCAATGTCTCGAGCTACTTGGTCGTCTGGGAACGCCTTCTCAAGGAGGGTTTCCAGTGAACTTTCGATGCTGCAGGCCCAGCCTGACTCATTTTGCATCGCAGCTAAGACCTGCTCTATGTTTGCTTTACCTATGGAGGACTTGTAATGTCTGCCCAAGGGGTTCTCAGAGCTCTCCGCTTCCACAAAGTTTCGCCAGCCTTGCTGTATGGCTCGTTTGATGGCGCGGTAGAACGCCTTCTTCTCTTGGATGAAGGCAGTTCGAAGTGTTGCTCTGGTATCAGGGTCACGAGTGTTTTGGTACATCCTTCTGACTCTATTTACACTTTGCTTGAGGGGATTAAGTTCCTCAGTCCACCATGGGACTTTGATCGCCCTATGCTTCTGTTGCCCAAGTACAGAGAGCCCAGCAGAGTGCAGTGCTGTGGTAAATATGTCCACTTTGCTGTCCACGTCTTCGGGTGTGGATGCTTGCTCTATTAGGTCGGTGTCTGCGGCACGCAGTTCACCTTCCAGTACCCTACAGAATTGTGGCCAGTTAGCATTTTTTGTGCGGAATCGCTTTTCACGCGTGTCTTTGCTGAGGATGTTGTCATCCTTGATGGCAAAGTCAATAACCATGTGATCGCTCTGCGTTGCACCTGGTACGACTCGCCAACCCTGCAATTTGAGTAACAGGGTGTGAGACACGGCTGTGACGTCTATACACGACCTTCCTCGTGGACCATCATAGGTCGCCTCAGTCATGAGTTCGTTGGCAACAACCAAGTTGTACCTGGTGAGCAGCTCTATATACGCCTCACCAGCCCCATCAAGGGTTGAGGATCCTCACAATGGTGATCTGGCGTTAGCATCAGCACAGACTATGCAGGGTCGTCCTGATAGGTCTGCTAGAGCCCGCTCAAGTGGTTCAAGGCTGTTGGCAACTGGTGCGCCAAATTGCCTGTAAAATGATATTACAACCAGCTCAAAGCCACCGGATGAGCACAGCGGCCAAGTGCTGGGTTCAGGTGAGTGAGTGCGAGCATGTCAATGGACGGGTCAATGCAGTCACTGCTGCCTTGGCTCCCGTTCTTGCTCCAGCCACCACTCGTGCCTGCAATCCCAGACCAAGAGTTTTGGATCCTATGTATGGTTCCTGTATGGTGAGAACACTGCAGCGTTTCGTGAGTGCATTTTGCAGCAACTCTAATTTGTGTTGTGCTGAAGGATTCGAACTGTTTTTGACCTATTCATAATCCACTCGTGACTCCTGGAGGGCAATCGCTCGCAGACGAATGGTACAGCGTGCGTCTCGTGTAGAGTGTGCGACCTGTTGGATTTTGCGTTCGACGCAATTGGCACACTTGAGGGGAGCATCACACTTGCATTCCTTACTCAGATGTGGCAAGGCGCACCAGGCGCACACAACAGGTCTTGTACCGGCCACTGCCAGGTGGCCATAGCGCTGGCATTTGTAGCACTGAGTGGAGGCTTGGTACTTTCGGATGGCGCACCGCTGCTAGGCTATTTGCCCTCTAGTTTTTTGTATAGGCTGGGTGATACCTCAATCACCCAATCCTTTTGTCTGCCACGCTTTTTGGTGAAGAGGGGCCTGACGTCCTGCGGCTGCAAGCCTAACACAGGGTTGTGTTCAACAATTTTTTGTGGACCTCAAAACGTAAAGATCTGAAGAAAACCCAAATTTTTTTTTGACCCGATTACTATACTTCCCTGTCAGTAAAAAACTGGCAGTTGCGGATAAGTGAATAAGCCTTTGAATCCATCGAACGGTTTGTAAGACCCAGACGTTTCACAATTGAATGAGAGTGAACGGACGCACCCGTTAAGGATACTGCTAGTGGCGGGGGCTACATAATTTATGCTGAAAACAAAACCTACGAGTTTCAAAAAAAGCCGCGGCGTTACCGCTGCAATATTCATCGAGTGCAATTCGATGGCCGCCGTTCATTTCGATTTTGTGAATAAGTAAACGAACCTCCAAAGGTTTCCATAACTTGTTTTCGGGGAACACAGAAACGAGCTGTTCAAAGAGAGAAACGATATGGTCAGACATCAATACTTTGTTGGCTCAAATGCGATGAATCGTATTACTATGTGGAAAAGATGTTTCCTGAAAGAGTACACAGTTTGTTGGATAAAATAGTCCAAGGTAAATTGTACGGGACGTTCCAATTGGTTAAATGTCCTCATTCGAATTTTAACCATCTTGTTTACATTACTGGAAATCGATAATTGGCGTTGCTCATTCCATTACCTCCCTTTAATTCAACGATTTCGTCAGGCATGTACTTATTGTCCTTCTCCGTGCGAACTTCTTTAGGATTTCCTGCTCTGACTGCTACCACGAAAGCTTATAACCGTTTCGCACAGTTTGCAAAAAAGATTATTGCTAAATACCGTGGTTTCTCTTTCAAATTAAATGTTTCCACCGTGTATCGCAACAATAAGGGCTTGAACAAAGTCGACTAACTATAGTTATCATGGTGATCAAAACAGCACTTTTTTTCTCAAAAACGGCTCCAACCATTTCGGTTAAATTTTTCTTGGGTTCTCAAGATGATCAGGGTGGTAGTTCAATAAACTACCTGTACAATGAGCGCTTGAAAACGTTCATAAAATAATTAGGAGCAACCCCTGAATTTCCGGAATTCCGTCGATCTCCGTTTCACTTCACTACCATTTCTCGCAGTGTGTACCCAATAATTCTGAAACAGAAAAAACAATACTAAAGTTAACGTACCTGTTAGGTGAGTCCGTCTCCTCTGGCTTGTGAGTTACTGTGGGCAAGAGCTTTCGATGTAAAGACATCATCGTCTGGCCGTCAAGTCAGTACTCCCCTCAGTACGAGTACTGACTTAACGGCCAGACGAAGATGTCTTTACATCGAAAGCGCTTGCCCACAGTAACTCACAAGCCAGAGGAGACGGACTCACCTAACAGGTACGTTAACTTTAGTAATTTGCCTACTGGCGGATATAACCCAATTTCTTTAGAAAAAACAATCTTTGTAGGAAGAGTTCGTTAGACGATTAGTCTCATTAATCTTCTTTGTACTAATTGCTTAATAATGATTGTGACATGAGTAGTTGAACCTTCCCCATTTTTTCGTTCGAAGCACCTGCTCGGTGAACACGGATTTCCCACTCCAACATTTCTCGCTGGACTGTGGGGCATGATAGCAACCACCGTGTCGGGACCAATCTTCTCGACACAGTTTGTGAGACGAAGCCACCCATCCCTCCAGCAGCAGCACTAGTCCCCGTCGTCACATTCTGTGTTGCAGTAGACGCATCTCGCTCCTTGTACCTTCCCTATGTTAGCATCTGGGGGAGGTAATAGCTCACCTCACCTTATCGATGCACTAGTCATGGACGTATCTACTTGATGAGCCGCCTCATTCATGTTCTGCGGCTCTCCAAGCACCATACCTCCTGCCATGCTCGCAAGGTCCTGAGGCATTCCTGGCTGTTAACTCTGCAGTGTCCCATAGCTTCGCCTCTTCTCTGGCGCTCAACTGCCAGGTGAGGACGGAATGACCCCCGCAACGACAAAAACTGCCTTGAAAAACATGCTTTTTGAAATGATGCTGCGACCCAGAGATCAGGCTTGCTCTGACAATGGAAGCTCCGGTATAATGACGTTACCTTTGCCTGAGCGAGGCGTTATCGTTGGGTGGAGGAGGGTGGAAGGAAGGGAGGAAGGGGAAGAATTACGACAGGCTGTTGCGAGCAGAGATGCCCGATGGTGCGTTCCTCGTCTGTCACGTTGATGATATTATTACCGTAGACAGACGCAGTGTATTGGCTGCCTGATAGAAGTATACTATTCAGCTGATGGATGCTTGAGCACCAAGAGGGAAGTATGCTACGTCGGTTCACTGTGGTGAAGCCAAGCAATGAAGAGATTTTCCATTATTGGGTTCGCATGTTGTGAAATCAACGTAAAATCTCTTTTGCAAGATCAACTATTTTAATTGTCGACTTAACAACTATTATATTGTGTTGTATACTCTTGGAGCACGATGTACTTCAAGCCTTGAGTTGTTATATGACTAAAACGTACGACCGAGTTCTTTCCTTGACAATTCTTGTGCATGATCAAATTACTCTGAAATTAAACTGTTTAATTTGATTCGTTTTTACAATTTTTCTTTCTTGCTTATTATGCATGCACGACGAGGGTGTGCAAGAACAGATGTAGTGAGTGTTGTAGTAGTATTGTATTTGAAAACAGGGCGAAGCCAAGGCTGAGCGCAGTAGCTGGGCGGAGGACGTATACTGAAGAAGAATTGCAAGCTGCTCTTAGGGACATACAGAGTGGAAAGTTGGGGACCAGACGGGCAGCCGTGATATACGGCATCCCGAGGTCAACCCTTCGGAACAAGGTGTACAAATTGTCCCAGGAAAGGAGGGACATAGGTGCTTTAGTGATTACGAGGGATGATGACGATGATGATGATGACAGGGACCTGTCGGAGGAGGAACGAGAAGTGGAGAAAGCACTGATGCGGCCGTTGCTGAGTATGGAAGACGTCGTTCGACTCCCAGAAGGACCAGCCTGGCCTTATCTTCAACAGCTTCTGTCACCCGTCACACTCCCAGAAATTGTCCGCAACATGATGGCAGAAGAGAGGCTACTTCGTGGTTCCACACTTCCCAGTTGCTCAACGGACAGCACCCCAGATTCTGGTGTCATACTTAGGGTCCCTTCCTTCAGACCCAAAGAAGGCAGCACAGGAATTGGAGGTGGAGGTGGAGGAGATACGTCCCCTCTCAGCTGTGGCCCTCGAAGTGAGTCCAGCTCCCCGCCTTTAAAAAACCACGCAATTAGCATAAGAGACGTAATAAGTAACACGATCGGCTCAAAACTCTCACCGGCTCATGAAGTCAACCTCGTCACGCCACCATCTCCAGCCCAACCCCTGGACTTCAGAAGAGACACAATGGTCATACGCAATCACAACAATAACCACTTAGAAGACAAGAAAGTGTCCTCCGCAAATAAGAGCACTGCATCAACGAATACAACCAGCAGTTCTAGTAGTGGAATCAGCGCTCAGCAGCAGGGGCCAAACTCGAGTGGCAAAGGTACGAGACCTAAAAGAGGGAAGTACAGAAATTATGACAGGGACAGTTTAGTAGAAGCTGTGCGAGCAGTACAAAGAGGTGAAATGAGTGTTCATCGAGCAGGTTCCTACTATGGAGTCCCACATTCGACGTTAGAGTACAAAGTAAAAGAAAGACATTTAATGAGGCCCCGAAAACGGGAGCCTAAGCCTCAAGTGTCTGTGGAAAGTGAGAGTAAAAGGAAAGACATTCCTGCCGATGTGACGCGTCCATCTACACGACTGCAAAGGTTTACCCCTCCACTTGCTCCTGGTCCCATTTCTAATGGCCTGAAGGTACCTCCTGGCTTTGACCCTTCAGCGCTTGGCTCCTATCCGCCTTCACTACCATTTCCCTTCTGGCCATCTGCTCCCTTCTCAGGCCTTCCAGGCCTCGACTATGCGTCTTCTCGTGAGCTCCTCGCTACTCAAATGATGCAAAGACTCCATGATGACGCCAAACCCTCCAATTCCCCAACTGTTTCGTCTATAACGAAAAGCACCAGAGAGTTGGCTGAAAGCCTCTACGATGGCACAGGCGAGAATGGTACATTTCTAGATGGCATCATCAGATCGAGCCTTGAGACTGGTCTGCCTGGCGCCGGAAAGGAGGCTGGCAAGGTTCTCTTGGAACAGTTGTGCCGGGGGACCTCACTGTCGGAAAAGGCTACTGAGACATCTACTACTGCCTCCGCCTCCAAGTCCCCAACTCCACCTCGTCCTCCATCCACTCCTACCGATCGACCTCCAAGTGCCTCCTGTGATGCATCCTCCAAAGGCCTTTGCTGAGACAAACTCTTGTTTCCCTCTAACGTCGCCCCATTTGTCCAAACCTCCTTCTTATCATCTAACCAAACTTCAAACTACTTATCGCATTCTTTTCATTGAGCGAAAAAATGATTAAAAAGAAAACACGTTGATCCTTGGTGCTTCTATCTATAAAAATGTGCAAGAAATTGTTGTAGCAAAAGCTTTTAAAGTTCTAGTCTTAAAAATTCTGTACAAATCTTATTGTTAGTAATATAATTACTAAGAGGGAGGAAAAATATTTGTTGTGTTTGTTTTTCTCTAACGTTGTACGTTCTCTACAACTGACGTTTCAAACAACTTTCGATCCGATGCGTTTGAAGACAAGGAAATTTGTCATGTGATTTTGTTTAAGGGTAACATTTTTATACGTTCTGAAAATGAATTTTGTTTCATTTGTAGAGCTCTTCGTTGTTTTCAGTTGTTTAATGGTGATTGTGAACTCCATTGTTAGTGTAACAGTTAAAGGTTGTTTATCTTCAACCGATATGTTTCTTATAAGGGAAGAATATGAAAGAAATTGAAAGGGGATTGCTTATCATTTTGTCAAATGACAGAAAGTGACCCCTGGATCTCGGATCTTTGGTAATATAGTTATTTAATATCTACTTGATCGCAGATCGTTTTGTGCTCGTTTGAAAATATGATGTAACGTGGTTGGATTGTATTGGACTGACCGAACATTTTCAGTAGATTTCCCTTGAAATAAAAAGTACTGTGTTTAAACTTTTGGGTACTCATCGGGAAAATGGTGAAGTACAAATCCAAAATTCAAAGTCCAAATGAAGGTTGGGCTACATCATTTCCATGGGAAATACCTGCATGTATTAGTGATTTGAGTAGATTTCAGTAATACCAATGATTCATAGTGTTTAAGGGTTGTAATTCTGAGCTTAAAATGACCAAATAATAATTTTGGTCCGATGGGTGTCAGGAGTAAACTCAATGCAACTTCAAAACTCGGCTTCGAGGAGAAAGCACGTACGAGCATGCCCCATCACCCCTCCAAAACTCAATTAACCTAGTCAAATTATTATCTTGCTATACTCGTACGTTGGGTCTGAGGTTCGAACTCTTTGCCAATTTGAAAGCTGAAACTCTAGTTCGTTTAATGTAAAAACCTACTGCTAAATCCCGTGTAACTTCTCAACACTTGCCGAACTACATTCAGTAACTATGTTTGAGATACAAATTCCAGATTGTTACTTTCGTCGTGAGCATGTTTTGTTAGTCAGTTAATAAACGCTGTGTTGGTTGCATAAACGCAGCAACAAAACTACTTTAGCCACTAGACATTCAAAAAGTCATTCACTCCTTCTATGATTTATTAGGAGCTACAGTGTGTCTATAACTGTCATTACCTTGTCAGTAACTCTATGTGACGTAGTTGCCTACTTACGGACGCAAAGTCCGGCGTACATGTCGAATGCAAAGCATTTTAAAGAGAAACGTTGTTGCTAATTTACTTCCCAAGTATATACGTTGCTCCTGTGAAGAGCTATATGTTGATTTACCGTGTCCGGAAGTGTTTTGCATTAACCGTATTGTAATCCAACATGTAGAAGTAATGTTAAAAACTCACGAAAGGACTCATTTAAATAGCCGGAATGAATATTTGAGTGTTATCAGTCCTATGAAAATTCTGCAAGAATATTTACCGACGTGGTTTTCAAAATTCCAAAAAGCAAAGCTACTAGGGGTGTGTGTGTTAGCGTGACACTATCTTCATGTACACAAAGGAGTGATTGACTACTACCCTGTTGTCTTGGGTAGCAAACTCACAGTCAATCAAGAGAAATCGCAGAAAGCTGCACTTCTGTGGATCATCAAGGCCTACAAGATATCTTCTACTGGCGACATGGCGACTTAAATGCGTGGCTCTACTTTTTTTCCTCAAAGACCCACACGTTTCGTGCGTCCAGTGCGGAGTAAACAAGAAACCTCGCGCTATTCCACCGTAGTTCCTACAACAGCGAGCGATAGTTGTCGGAAGAGCAGTCAACGTTGGAAGGTTTGGCTGCTAATAAGCTAGCTTATAGCCGTTTAGCCAAAGCACCAGTTAGCCACCCTAGAGAGAAACCAACATGCATTCCTCGAGGGTGTCAACCACCATAAAGAGGTTGGTGATGCTAGAACCGCCTGGTTTGACCAATAACGACTGCAATGAATATGTATTGAACCAAACAAGCTCTTTAAGAGTTTCTCAGAATCTACGGGACGAAGCTAATCACAACTTCGAACGAATCCGTATTGATTTCACACTTCCCTTTCTGAATTATTATATTAGTCCTAGTTGACTCAAAATGCAACCACAGTAGTTACTGTTAAATTACTGTTCGATGTTTTGTATGCACACGGATTTTATGCCGTACCTCCACGGTCTGAATCTCGGTGCTCTTGCATGCTAGCGAAACCTCAACCTCCATGACGTTAATCAACGAATGATACACCTTTTATGGATGTACAGGAACAGTGATTTTGATAGGGAAACAGATCTGTTGCTGATCCTCGCGTAAGTTAAGTAAGTTCGTTAAGCGTTATCCAATCTCGATAAAATTACCAGTAACACTCAGAACGTAAGAATGCTCGGAAAACCAACCAACCCTCACCGAAACTGCAACCCATTCTCGTGCCCTTCCATTTGGTGGTATAAGCATCTCTTAGTCCCATTCTGGGCCAAATGATGCATCTACTGGGCCTGTATGGTACTCAGCTCCATTGCGAGTATGTTCAGGTAATAATTTAATAAAATGAGGACTAATTGCAGGATTCCGTAACTGTCCCCAGTCCTCACCTCAAGCTCGTTCGTTGCTTAAGTAAACCCGTAACAAGAGCCATTGGAACATAAATAGTTTGTAGTGTTGCAAACTTGGGACTCGTACCCATAAAGTATCTCTGTGTCGTTCACCTCGACTTCTGCATCATAGAGCTACTGCCATTTGAGACTAACTGCTTGTGTGTAATAACAGCATTAATGGTAATTTTAGTAAACATGAGCTGTTGAAATTCATGTAAGGGTGGTCTATGTAAATACTTGATATTGTACTAAGGATTACTTTTCTCAATGCAAACCCACTCAAATTTGACCCCTCTCGGGTCACTCTACCTACCAAAGTAAATAGTTAGGTCGGGTGGGAAATCTATCTCTCGAAATTTCTCAAGTGGCGCGCTTCGGCTCTTTCCAGCCGAAAAAGTTAGTATCGCAGATTGTTGTTTAACACTTCTTCATCCTCCTACTCATCAAATCATAGCCCACATAGGCATCATAGGGAAACGGGAATTCCTCCCTACTTCAATAATCTTTGTTTATTTAGGTTTGTTCTTAGGTGCGTGCCATTTCTTTCACACAAAGCGTATCACATATCGTGTGAATGTATAAGAATCTGTGAACGGGTTGGAAAAAAAACGGCTGAAATAAATCAGCTCAAATCACTGTGGTTATTATAGTGATCTAAACACCACTCTCCCTGGTCAAACAGCTATAACTACTAACACTGAATGTCTTGAGTGCTCAGTTGCAAAAACTCAAGGCAACACTTCCTACTATAGTGGCCAGTTTGTGTAACGAAACGTGTTTTATAATAATCTTTGCTTTGAAGAGGAATTGACCAAATTTCACTATTTATATCAACTACTGAAAACCATTATTATCTCTGGCTTCTACCATTAAATCATTAATTAATGGGAAAGGTTGCAGGCAATACTAATTTATTTAATTCCGTGAAACCAATACAGAGATTACTTAACTTTCCGCTAGCCTAAGAGGAAGGGAAGTATTGTAATTCAGTCAAAAAAGTTGAGTTTTCTCCAGATCATTACTTTTTGAGGCCGAACAAAGAATTTCCGCGCGTGGTACGTGCGTCTGTGAGTCGCTAAACTGATTGAGTTGATTCTTTTTTGTATGGTTCGTTATTTTTTGTATACACCAAAATAAGATTATGTGCGATTTCCATCGATGGGAAATTGGCGGGGGGGGGGGGTACCAAAATGTACTTTTGTTCTCCACAAATATCTCCGTGAACATTCGGTGAACCGAGATATGTCCAATAAAGCAAAAATGTTTTTTACGGTTTTTTGTAAAACGACTTCAACGATTTTTACCATACTCCCGGGAGTTTTTCATATCGTGTATACCTGCATATGGTGCTGAATAAAGTTAAGGTGAGTCATTTGAAGTTCGGTACATTTGAACTTTACACATAGCGTAAATATAACATAGTGTCCAGGTAATATAATATAAGGGTAATCTTGTAATGCCTTTGGCCTCTTAGTTAGGGTGAACGATTGAATGAAAGATGATCCACCTATCCTTGTCCATCTTACAGAGCCACTTGCCGGTCCACCCTCGGTCTAATGTACAGAACCAACTCGCCCTGCTATATGTGTCTAACACGGTTTTTACTTTCTGCTACCCAAAAGGAAAGGAAAATATTGTAATTGTGTCAAAAAACGAGCGGTGCGTAGCAACACACAACTTCCCACAATCCCTTTCTTTAAGTTCAAACCCAACCTACATATGCGGGCGCTATATCTTCGTTCAACGGATTTCTACAAAAACATTTATTGAGAACAAAATGTAGGGACCAGTTAGCTGAGAGTACTCCGTAAGTTTGCTCGAAATCGTTAGACCCATTTTTGAGAAAGTTGGAACACCGATAAATGAATAAAAGACACTCCATACGAATTTATAACATCTGGTTTAGAAGTTACCCTAGAATTTACGGAAATGTTCGAAAAAACGTTATTTTCGACACGTTTTGATTTTTATCTCTGTTCAATGGACTGTCAGAGGAACCTTTATTCAGAACAATATGCAGGTATTAACTGATCGAAAACATATTGAAAGTTTGGTGATAATGGTTGAAGCCGTTTTGCCAAAAAGCGTAAAAAACCTATTTTTGCTTCATAAGCCTATATCTCCGTTCACTGTATTTTCATGGAGATATGTATAGAGAATAAAAGTTAGGTATTGATTAGTAGAAGATAATTTGAAAGTTTAATCAAAAGCGTTTGAGCCGTTTTCGAGAAAAATGCGAAAAACACTAGTTTTTGGTACATTTTTGTCCCCCCCCCCCTTACCATAACCTTATGTTGGCATCTACAAAACCCTGCAAATCATTACACAATGGTTTATTATTCTCATGAACAGCTTGACCTAGTATTACTGCTCCGAGACACATCCCATTCGATTTAGCATCGAAAAATACTAGTAAACCATACGAAACATGACCTGGCTACAATGGAACTACGGAAATTAAATATTCCCCCGGCGTCAGGCGCCCGTAAACGTGTCGGGCATGAGTCAGGGAAATTGGGACGGGGGCTTGCGAGCGAGCGGCGTTGCGAGTCGAGCGGGCGGGTGATTTTGAGTTTGATATGACGGGAGGGTGGTAGGGAGTACTTACGACGAAACGTTGACTTTCGCTGTAGTTCCCGCGTTACACTGCGTTTCGTTAGTTTTGTTAACAATTGTTTGCCTATAACAACCACGGGCTTTCTTCTGATCGGATTGCTGAGATGGCGGGCACAACTAAATACCAAATGGGATTTTTGTGCGAAAGAACGAGTTTTTTAGACCACGTTAAAGGCACAAAACGGCCCGGACGGGGGACGGCGGACGGACATTGCAAATTTGGAATCTCCAAGCCTTGAAACGTAAAGTATCAAATTTTGAGGGGGGGTTGTAAAAAATTTTTCGTGACCGGAAACATAGGGTTATGAATAATAAAATAGGGTCAGAATGAATAATAAACCAAAAGTAGCGAACAAAACAAAAAAGAACCAGCTCAATCGGATCAGCCGTTCTCCCGCAAATCGAACTACGGACAACACACATACACATACACACACACGGACCACGCGCCGAAATTATGGTTTTTAGACTCAGTAGGCCTCAAAACGTAAACATCTGAAGAAAACCCTTTTTGTTTTTGTTTTTTTTTACACAATTACTATATTTTCCTTTCCCTTAGGGGTAGCGGAAAGTAAAAAAGTTGGGTGTTCTTCAGATCTTTACGATTTCAGACCTACTGAATCTAAAAAACCTAATTTTGGCGTGGGGTCCGTGTGTGTGTGTGTGTGTGTATCTGTCTATAGTTTAATTTGCGGGGGAGAACGGCCCCCGCTTTTGCTATTTTGTTCGCTACTTTTTGTAGATGCCAAAATAAGGTTATGGGCAATTACGGTCGATTGGAAAGGTGACAGTAGAGTACCAAAAACGAGGGGATTTCGCATTTCTCTCCAAAAGGGCTATAACAATTTAGATTAAACTTTCAAATTGTCTTCCACTAGTCAATATAAAACTTTTCTTCTCTCTCTCGCTCTATATATATATATAGATCTTCATGGAAATATGGTGAGCGGAGATATAGGCCTATTAAACAAAAATGGGGTTTTCATCAAACTCACGGGATGTTTTTGAATAGTTAATACCTATATATTATTCTATTATTCTCAATAAATGTTCCTCAGAAAGTTCATTGAGCAGAGATAGAAATGAAAGGGTGTCAAAAATAATGTTTTTTTAACATTTTTGTAATTTCCGGAGTAACTGCGTCACTGTATTTTATCAATTTTATGGTGTCTTCAAGCAACCTGCACCCACATTTTGTTCTTCGCAATTATTTCTGTATCTATTTTTTGAACGGTGATATTGGCCAAGTTAACTCAGAAAAGGAGACTTGTCGAATATTAATTTATCGGTATTCCAATTTTCTCAAAAACGACTCCAACGATTTCGTTGAAAGTTACGAAATACTCTCAACTGACTAGTAACTACTTATTGTACTCCACAAATGTTCCTGTAGAAACGCGTTGAACGAAGATCCACCAGCATATTTCCCGCAAGAGTATACCAATCTTTCATTGTGGCAGAATCGAGTAGTTCGTAGTCGCTGTTAGTCTGTCTTGAAGAGTGGCCCGGGAGCTTTTTGAGGATTCCATTAGACCCTGGTTGACCATGTCCTTAAGTATCCTTCGAGCGGATTATTGGTGTTGTGGACTCAAAAAAGCGGCCACCCAGTGTTTCTTGACATTCATCTCAACAAAAAGCAAATATGTACTTTTCTGCTTGGTTTGAATCTTCTAACCACCATGTCTTTTGGCCAAGGAAAGGTTGATTGTCATGGCTTTATCTAGTTTTTCAATTGTGTTTTTGGACCCTAATTTGGGTATGCCCAATGGCATCTTGTAAGGCCTTAGAAAGGTACATTGTCAATTTACATAAAATTTCAATCCTGTCTCCTGAATCGGCCTCACTCCGTTCCGATCGATATACTCTTTAGACTCATCAAGAAGAGCCTCCTCCCCTCCCCTCACCCAAGTACTCAATTTCTGTTGCTAGTTTAGTCAAGCTTTCACCAATCCCTACCATCTACGTGCATAGTTGTGCAACACAAACCTACTGGATAATGCGTTTTTCAAGTAACAATAGATGGTACGACATGAACAATGTGGAATGACAACGCTCGGCTTCTCAGCACACTTGCTAGTAAAGCCCTTCATACGGCATAAAATTGACGACCCTTATGTATGATGTTCCTGCCTACAGCATTTTCTATCCCGCCAGTTTTCAAAAAGACGTGATCTTCGTTTTGATTTTTTTGTGGTGTAAGGAGTCTTGTAGATTGAAGCTGCGCACTTTGAATAACAGGGACTGCTCGTGAGAGTAACAGAGTTGCTCGTGGATCATCCCAAGGACAAACTCCAAGTCAGTGATCCGTTCGACTGATGGATGAAAGAGGACAACTCAGTTCCTCTAATGAGCTTGGGACACACTGACGTAACATACCAACGGCCAATGGTCGATTCTTTTCACTGATGGTTCGTACTCGCGGAGTTGATGGTCTGCGTGGCGTAGTTCTCCTTTGGAATCATTGGCTTATTCCCGGTTGGGCCCCCGAATCGCCCCACGTAATTCGCGAAATCGATCCTCAACAAAATGAACGTGACAACACTCCTAAGGAATTGTGACTCCTAAGGTCACCACCTAGGGATATCCAAAGAAATGTATGTTATACCACTAATGGCAGTTATTTTTGCAATTCTTTGCGTGAAAGAAGATAGCAATCGCTGCATTAGTATCATTAAAGCAGTTGGACAGAACAATCGCCGTGTACAATTATATAGGTCACTTATTAACTTGTTCAGTAAAGTATTATTAGTGTAGATTTTGCTTACATGACTTTATACTAATGTTTTACGTAAGTTAGGTTCTTAGGGTTCTGACTCTATGTTACCATCACAAACAATCGATTGGAAATGTAACCTTTACTTGAAACATTATTTATTAATGCCAGGCCCCACAATTATTTCCCAAAATATTCCAGTTCCTTCAGATCATTGGTTACAAGCAGGCGCATTCTTACACTTGTAGGCCTCTTTTTGCAGTTTCCCTCTTTTCCCCTAATATTTAAACTTCATCAAACCCAATCAACAACCACTACTACTACAACCAAAACAATCAATTTTTCATTCATTATTGTTATTTAAATAATTTTGGTCGTACTGTTGGTAATGCTTTCGAAATATTTCATTCCATTCTAAGTTTGTGTAATTTATGCAACTTTCGGGAACCTGCATTTAGGTAACCAGGATAGGCTCGTTTGCTAAGGACTGTCAAGCTTACTGTCTGTGAGCGAAAACTTAATTGGCCATTGAGAGTACGATTTGTCTATTGAGGAATACCTCAAAGTGTTCACCAGCAGCCGAGGAGCAATGACAACCGCCAAGTCATTCTCGCGTGCGATGTGAGAGAGAGAAAGAGAGAGAGATATGAGATAATGGTGTCGATAAATAAATTGCAGAAGTCTTCTTCTCTTAGCCGATCTTAATCTGTGAAACATCAGATGGACATCCAGGAAAAACGGAGGAACTCCAGATTGACCGGTGAAGGCAGTTTTACAGCAACAGCGATCCCACAGTTTGAAGACAATTTATTGAAAATTAGGTGTAATGCATCACAAAACTTTCCTTAGCTGTACGGCAATTCACTTGTGTTCAATGCCTTTGCTACTAATTCAATTTATTATCCTCTCAGTTCATATGAAATAATAAAATACCACTTCACGGAGACAGAATGCAGTTCCGGAATTTATTGTGCTGCTCATAGGCATCTCCTGGCCACTATTAACCAATTGGTTGACAGGATTGTTGGTGCTTTAGACATAATTTTTTGAGGATAATAATATTTTTTCTAGCGTTATTGGGTAAACACTTTTAGAAATGGCTGTTTGGAACTGAAACGACAGGGGTTGAAATTCCGGAATTCCTGGTGTGCCCCCTACATATCTTATGAGTGTCATTAAACGCTCAACATGTGGGGACTTTACTACCGCTTCAATTCTTCTGGAGATACTAGTTACATTCAAGCGGAGTTCATTAAAAAAACTGCGCTAAAAATGATGTTCGTGGAAATGTTTAGTAATTCATTGTGCTGCTGTCGCCATCTTTCCATGGATGAGAAGTTTATTTATTATTTTAGAAGCTGTTTATACAGGAAATTTAATCAAAATAAGCTGTTTTGATAGAAAAAAATACCTCATGTTTTGACACTCTATGATAAGTTAGTTTTGGATGAATTTTTCTCCTCATTTTGGTGTCCCATGATGACCTTCTGATCATGTTTGAACTGATACAGTTCAGTTTTTTTTTTCTCAACCGCGTTCACAGACGCACCATCATTTTCGCAAGTAGTGTTTTTTGGACTCAGTAGGGTACGAAACCTTAAGATCTGAAGAGAACTCATGCTACTTGGAAATACCTGAGTCCAACTTGAATAAGGTCAGTCCTACTTCGAGTCCCTTGAAATGTCTTATGATGGTTGGCTTGCGGTAAAGAAAAGTGTACACAATGCACGTGCATGAATGTAGTTGAAGCATGACCTATTCACTTTGCCCACGAATTTTAAAAAACAGCGAGATTTATTCCGCTGTATATGGGAGGAAGTAAAATGAATTCTTCGCTGTTCTCGCCTTTTAGTGAGGGGGGCCATTAGGATTTTACTAAGTCCTTAACGGAAAGGTATATAAGCTGATAACAAATATGTGTTTCTACTAGGGAGGTGTTATTTGTGGGATGGGAGTGTAACAGCCCAATGGTGGCATGCGTGGTATTAAGAATATGAGAAAAATTGCACACTTTGCGCCTAGATTTGGTAAAAACTTTGCAGATAGGATAGTATATTCTCGTTGAGAACTTCTCATTGCCACATCGCAAACTGAATAAATTTTGGTTAGTAATATGAGATCGTGTACAGGTATTGAAGTAGGCCAGACCACGCGCTGTAATGTATTTTTATTACCTACCTCCCATTAGCACAAATAATATGACCATCACTAATTTTCACATGAGGCCATAGTATTCGTTGGGCGAAGCGAGAGGAGAGAACCATTACAAAATCAACAATAAGTCGGAAAATAGTTTTCTAACGCAATACAGAATAGTTTTCAACTCAAACATACGCCGATGGGAAATTGAGAATTTCCTAGCACTTGATTGACAGAAAACAGCTGAACCAAATCAGTTGAAACATATCTTGTCCGCAGATAACCATGGGACGCCAAAGTAAGGGTGTGAGTAAAGTCCGCTCAAAACTAACTCTATTAATTGTGATCAAACCCCGCCGTTTCACTTATTACCTTTTCAAACGGGTTTTACCCAATAATTCTGAAACAGTGATTATTTCCTTTTTCAAAAATGGTATTTAACACAGTCTGTTTGATGACAAAGTGAGGAGGATGCATACTGTTGAACCGTTTCTGGTTATTTATCCTGGTATCCACCACTACCCACGACCATTTTTTAAATCAAATATTGTGAAGAAGCGTTCAAAGTATAAGGATAAAGCCTATGGCTTGAAAATTTGCATGTTAGTTAAGTCATGAACACAAGAAATTCCTTATAAAAATTCTTTTGCCTTGTTGGTATGTGCTCTTCTACTGCACATACGTAACTTTTTATCTGCCATAGTCATTTTGCATTCGTTAGAAAGCTCGCTATTGAATTATGACTGAACTGTGCATGGGATTATTTTGGGATTATTATATATTATTATTACTATTGGGATTTATGGAGCAACCTTTGAACGGAAATAAGTAGTACTATGTTAGATTTTATCACATAGTATGAGTAGAGTTCAGCATTCCATCACTTTTGGAATGATTCACTAATCGTATTACTTGGTATATGGGAAGCTAAGATGTGTGCTTTTCACGTTCTAAGACTGAATGTCCAACATAGAAGTTGGATGCTCATTGATTGTCATATTTTAGTGTGATTTTTACTCCTGAACTCCATCTTTCAACTAAGCTTGGGCTTGCTGGCGATACTTCCTTTCTCCCTGTTTATAAGCTGCACTGGTGGATAAAAGAGTGGTAGGCTGTAAAAATAATAGCAGTTCTCGGGAGAATTGTGCCCAACCTCCGATGAATCTAGGGGTTGTAGTTGCGAGCTGCTATCCTCCTTAAATTATATGGAATGGGATTCGTAACCGCATTTCGAAAGTTCCCCTGTCCATACTTTATTGATTCAGTTTGAGAATTAAAAAACCCTGCAAATTATTACACAAGGGTTTATTATTCTCATGAACAGCTTGGCCTAGTATTACTGCTCCGAGACACATCCCATTCGATTTAGCATCGAAAAATACTAGTAAACCATACGAAACATGACCTGACTACAATGGAACTACGGTAACTAAATTTCCCCCAGGCGCCCGTAAGCGCCTGTAGGCAATTGGCACGGCGTTGCGAGTCGAGCGGGCGGGTGGTTTTGATGAGACGGGAGAGAGGGAGTACTAACTACGAAACGTTTACTCCCGCTGTAGTTCCCGCAAGTTCTTTCAATTAGTTGACTTTGGCTCACTATAATTACCGTAATTTCACTATAAGCACTTCGTACGTTGTACACGTCTGATACTCATTCCATTCGACCCAGGATGTAAAAAGACCTTGAAAACGATACGAAACACGGCGTATTATACTGTGTTTTGTTAGTTTCAATAACCATTTTTTGTCCATAACAACCATGGGCTTCGTCCGATCGGATTGCCGAGATGGCGGGCCCAACTAGATACCAAATGGTATTTTTGTGCGCAAGAATGGATTTTTTAGACCACGTTAAAGGCACAAAACGGCCCGGATGGCGGACGGACATTGCAGATTTGGAATCCCCATGTCTTGAAACGTAAAGTATCAAATTTTGAGGGGGGGTTGTTTACATTTTTCCTGACCGAAACCATAGGGTTATTATTCAGAATGAATAATAAACCAAAATGAGCAAAACAAACAGACAAACTCAAGAGTATGGCGAATAACAAATGGTGTGTATCACTTCTTCTTGTGTGTCCTACTATTAGTGTTAGTAATCACAATATTTCCTCCCAGCCTATGATGGAGTAACGTTATTTGCATTCTATAAGGTGGGGGTAATCACCTCCAGTATTTCAAAATAACTAATACACGTCGAATCTATAAAAATTGTTGGTCTTTATATATGTTTCAAAACTGGAGCCATCCTTCAGAGCTAGATATTATAGTTACATTTTTGTGAACGGCAGTGAATGGCATTTATTACGATGTTTCGCTTAAACTTTAATGCGTTTCATACAGTAACCAAAATTACTTCTGTGAGAGACAAATCTTCTGCACGAGGTGTATTCAGATTGTTTCCTACATGAATCTGGTAATCACGCTTACGAGCCCTTAGCGTTTTTTAAGACTATCGATCGATGCATGGTACTTCATACAAATTCTAGATAAAGACAACGACAAAAACAAAACACTCTTTCTCTCATGTTAACAGAACCACTGTTTCTGTTACTCCTTTCTGTCTGTCTGTCTCTCTCTCCCTCTCTCTTTTTTTCTCTAAGTTATGTGCTCTTCACCATTCTGCTGACAATATTATAACCACCGCTTACATGAAAACGAACGACACAAAACCTTCTGCTAATGGTTTAATTGTTTTATATTAGGAATGTGGTTGTATGGTCCCTTTAATACGAGAATTGCAACTGCATGGGGATTTCTTCCTCTGTTTTTCAATTATATCGTTATCATTCCCTGTGTTCAATTGAATAGTTATTTAACTTTCTCCGCCTCGTTAGTTATATTGTTCTGTTCAGATATCGACCTTACGGTTTGTAATGTAATTTTAGTTGATATTTTGAGTTCGAGGTAGCGCGATTTTAAAAAGAAATCGAGTGGAATATCTCTTCAACAGTTACCGGAAATTTTCAATTGACATTTTATATATGTTACTATGTTTTTTGTATGTATTTTTAGTTACAAGCGCCAAAAAAATCAAAATTGTTTGTTCTAACTTTCGAACGTTCATATAACCAGCATCTGAAACAGTTTGCAGACCTGTTGTGCCAAAGCTTGTAGCGCAAAACGTAAGTTTTCTTTCGCTACTCTATTTGATGGCCGAAAAACTATATTGAAAACGCATTGTTGAGCTGTCACATAGGATTCTCAGATATAACTATTAATAAACTGGACATTTAATGGTTTGGAATTTGTCCTTTTCAGCTCCTTCTCTTAGCGTGTTGTTACCCATATGAGAGATGTACTTCAGAATACTAAGTTAGTTGCTACACTTGTTTCACTTTTCATTGCAGCGTTGCACTGTATTGTTTAAATTTTTCGAAATGCTACATTTGTTGTACACATTTGAAGTTGGAAAATAATGAATCAATCAATTTATTTGTGAGAACATAACTATTCGAATTAGAGCGACTAATAAAATGTAGAATTTTCACTAAAGTTTTTGTCGGACTGATTATCGGGGGTTTCAACTTCAAATGATGTCTTCTCGTCGTGGTTCCTGTCGTTCGATGAAAAATAATTAAATTCAGCGGATTTGAACGAACGAGTTGGAATGATACCTTTGCGACGTCACGCAGTAATTGCAGTTTTGAAGCGTTTCTCGCTGTGCAATTTGGATGGTAGGAAGAAGGACGTTATTCAGTTCAACCTTCATCTTCTCTCATTCGTATGCTTTCTTACATCAACAAATACCAGTGACTCTAATAAATAGACACAAGTGTATTGTGTGCCCGTTTTTAAAAAGATACAGAAAAAATTTCATGTTTCTGGTTAGGCTCTGGCTGTTTGAAAAAATTATTCCTGGACTTTGGACTCTAATTACTGGACTCTTAATTCTGTGCCCATAAGAATACTGGGTAGTCAAACGCCGGGTTAGAGCAAAAACGAGAAAAAGGGAACTATGTGTACCGGCCGAGGTAAAATGTAGACCTTTTTTTTCCTTTTCCCCAACCTGAATTGCGCCACACAATTTTAATTTTTGGAGCAAGGAGTTGTCACTGAAACTTGAAGAGCTCAAGTCAAGACTTAGCACAGTTGATTAGCTTATTCGTATTCTATCTACCTTCTCAATGAGTTTGTTAACTATAGAGTCGAAGGGGAATAACGTTCTTGACCGAATAGGTGATGCATAACAAGCGAACCGATCGTCGTCTCATTCGATCAAAAATTGCGTTATTTACTCTTCATCATTCTAAGGAGACTGAGCAAATGGTTCGAGATGGGTGTTGAGCAGGCGATGATGTTTGCGTCTTCGTTACACCGTCATCAACCACAATCTGAAGTTCCTCCCTGACGAAGAGTACATAAAATAATTAATAAGGGATAGACGTGAATAATTTGTGTTAGGTTGTTAGTACTCGGTGTATCATGGAATCACCTATTCAGAGCTTGTCCATCAAACTAGCGTTACAAAATAGAAGCTCCTAAGAAAATTATGGAAACCCGTTTCAAATAACAAAACCGAGCTATGAATAGGTTTTGTGTATCTACTAATTTGAGTTACATACCTTACTGTCGAAATCAAGATAACATAGAAATACAAATGAGTAAAATAGACGTTTTAATACCCCCATCTAGTCGTATGAACGTAGCTGTTATCAATTCCCTGTGCCGGCATTAGTTCATTGCCTATCAGTACCAACTGTATCACAATAAAAGTAATTTACAACCTACTCTGCTACTCTGCAACCAAATCGTTGACTTCCTCATTAGTATTATGAACTACCAGGCTGAGATTCAAGCATCCACCCATCCTCCACCATTAGCAATCATATCGCTGTCGTTGACGTTTAATAAAATTTTAAGAAACGTAAATTCGTTTAATGGTGCAAAAAATAATAAGTTTTGTGTTTTCAAGAAAACAACAGCAGGTTTAGTCACGTAACAGCAGACAGCCAAGCCGAGGCTTAGCATGAATATTATGACACCTTTTTGAAGTGGATGTGAGGTGTAATGGCGACGTGGCAAATGAAGCAGAGAGAGGCGACGGTTTGAAAAAATTTGGGGTGGCTCGTTTGTGCACAGATGCAAAACATGTAAATCGCAGTAAAACATAATCAGATACTAACTTAATCAGTCGCAGTTAAGTTGAGGAACTCCTGTTATGAATAAAACCCGGAGAAATAAAATGTCATTCACTCTAAATTGAGATAGGCAATTACTACGTTTAATTAAGTGTTCCTTGCGTGTTAAACTCAACCACGTGATATAAAGTGTCGGAATTCTATTGTACCTCCTTCACCCCCGAACCCGTCCCCTCAGGGAATAACTGAAGTTAGTCGACTAAACTTCTTAGTAAGAACCCCATAACTGGTATGTTACTGATTAGTAACTGCCGATGTAGGAAAAACCTTCGAAAAATTACTATAGATTTGTTATAAATGATGTTAGGGTAGATTATCTCGTTAGGTTGTTGATCGCTGTCGCTCCAATCCAATCCGAATGCAATGTTGCTGAATTTTCAATCGTTAATGTGTTAGTACTTTCTGTAATTCATCAGACATGTTGTATACGTTCTTCATCCAAAACCTTCTTAGTGCGTGCTTTGTGTACTCTTAGAAGAAAACGATGCTGAGGACTCCATTCCTTCCACTTCTTGGGACTCCAGAAAAATAAGTGAAATGGTTATGTTGTCCTCTTACCATGGGTAACGTATGAAACCGTTCTCTCTAGAATATAATATCCCTAGCTGTAATTTTAATTTCCATGGGAAACAAATCTGGAATCTGGAGTGGCAAGACAGTATTAGGATCTTTGAATCATTTTGTTTTCCAATTTGACAAAACTACATGGTTAGATTATAACGTCCATTCACAAGTCAAAATCACATCATAGTTCTTACTAAGGTCATCACAACTCCTGGTTCTCAGTTCTTGGTTGGCGTTTCACCAGTAAACCAAACCAAATGGGAAAAGCGTTTTTTACCGTTATCCTAGTTTTGATCCAGGAATCCCTCAAATTTTTTTTACTTTTCTCCTCTTTGTTCTGAAGCACGTCTCCTGTAAATTTTTTATTTCTGTTAAAATTTTAGAAAGAAGTGTTAGTGATAACTCTCTCATTAACACATTTTAATGTAGTGAAATTCTGTTGTGTATTAAATGGTCGATGTACGTTAAAACGGTGTTGTGGTCCTATGGCCACACTAACTTTTTATTACCAGTTCGTGTTGTAATTATATTTTTCCGTTAAAAAATAAGATGGTTAATTCTAAATTAAAAGAAAAACAAATTTTTGTGTTCATTCGCATACCAGTTGACTTTTAAATGTAATTTTAAGATTAACTTTTTTGTTGCTAATGATTTTTTATACATCTTGTCGATTTAAGTTTTCACGTAAATAGACCCGATAATTAACTACCTGTGTAACGTTGTTTCTGGTCTTTGTATAAACCTGATAATATGGAATTGAATTCTATCTTATTTTGTTTGTATTTTTAGGAAGGACTTTTTGTATATAATTGTTGTGTTGATGTCTTTTCAGACTAAAATGTTAATAGCCCGAAATGAGAACGTTGAAAACTATGTGTTAGCGCGTTATCATCGGCATTTCCTGATTCCATTCCATCTGCAATAACTTTATTTTGATGGATTTTACGATTCCGATACCTGTACGATTGAATGTCGAACGTGTTTGAACAAACGGAGTGCATTATGAATATGTTGATATTAGTGAGAGTCGTATTTACAGTTTTAAATAGATATCTGGGGTGACTGTACGATGCTATGATATAATTCACCAGTATCCAAATAACTAGAGAGGGACTACATTTATGTTATGTCTAAAAGTAGTGTTACAATCGCTTTTGGTGGTCTACCCGTATCGTTGGAAATTCACATGTTCCCGATAGAGGACGACTCGGGAATACATCTTTTATAGTTTTTTATACTCCAAAACTCAGCTCCTTCAGTGCAACTGGTTTCATTTCCAGATAATCTAGTGATTAAGAGGAAAAAAACTAGTAATTTTCAGCAGTGGCGCTTACTCTAAAACCGTTCTGATCCTCTCTAAAAGAATCTTGTGTTGTTCTAAACCGAAATTATAATGCTGATTTGAAGAAAAGAAATCACTTCTTTCTACTTCATTGTAGCACTAGTAGGAAAATCAGTTTTTAAAAATAGTCGAACTTTTCAGGAATTATTGACGATTTGGTTTCATTCTGTTTAAGCAATCCAACAAAGGAGGAATCAATATTTATTGTGAGGGACAAGATGTTATTATTATGTGCTGTACCGTTCAGTGTGCCATGTACGACGGAATTGTTGATAGCTTTAAAACGTAATAACCTGCAAACCCAATTTCTAGTTCTCTACAGCCCCATGATCGGAAGTGATGTTGCCGTCCATTCTTGGGGAATCCTATTAAAGAGTCATCCGTGACGCTATAGTGACATTTAGTAGGTTTGGTCTGTCTCCAGTTCCGTTGCAAGGTACCACGCATAGTTATACGGTCTTGAGGGAAGTGAGGTCAGCTATGAACGGTAATTTATATTCAACCGTCTGAGAATAGAGAATAATATTCTCAAGAAGATGCACCTAATAGAACGAGTTTTAAGGTAAGAAGTTCCACAAGTCAAACGAACACGCCCCCATCAGTTCTTGAATACCCCCTACCTAGTTGTCCTCTAACCCAACAAATAACTCACTACTTGCTTGCGTCTTTTCTGAAAAAACCATACGTTATGGGGTCATATGAAACAGTTTTCATCCTTTCATCCCGGATTTCGAAAACCACTCACAAGGCGAATCCTTGTCAATTTAAACTCGCTAATTAAACTACTTAGTTTTGTAATGCCTCTCATTGATCGTAGTGTTACGTTTGTTTCTTCATTTTTCACATTTTCATGATCTTAGAAGTGATTGATATTATTAGATATCTCCTCATTGTTAAATAGAGGCAAGATAAATCAGTGTTCATTCAAATAGTGGCATTTATTGTTGACCAATTTTTTTAAAATAAGGAAAAATCCATTCGTAATATAGTTTCCATACTTTTATTCGAAATGAGTTAGAACAAACATCAAGTAAGGAAAATACGAAAAATTGTTTAAGATATGAACAGTATAATATACATATCCATGAAAAGTGTGATACATAGCTTATAATGGTAATATATCATCTAGATCTTATAAAACAGAACGCTTCGTGGTTAATTTTCTAAATTAAATTTTATGATAGTAATATCCTGTTTTTCTTTTTGTACCATCTTAATTAATTTTGTTCGTCTTTTCGATTTTTGAAGCATCATTTGTTTTCACTACAAAACGTTCGACAAGTGTGTTGCCTTTATGTGTTGAGCCTGGCCATATTTTGAACTGGAATAATATTTTTCTATTTTTAAGAGATTGTAAATAACGATCAAATTTTAAGAAGTAAAACTGAAGAAAAAACGTATGAACGTAAGAAAAGCACACTACTGATTTGTGCGGTGTTCTTTACAAGGCTTTATTGAGATAAATATAAAATGTTTTGTATGGATAATATTTTACATGAACATACAATGGTATGGTTCCGCTTTATCCCCTTCACATTCATCACTCCTGGCGCTGATTCTTTTCACACTTGCAGGCCAATCATTGAAAGCAAGTAGAGGTAAGTTATCATTTCTCGCATCTAAATAAGTTATTACCTGAACCCTTTAAACCATAAGAAAATAGGGATGGAAATGTAATACTTTGGGTTGTAAAAAGGGCCAAGCAACTGGGACCAGGATGCCGTATAGCAATTACTAGCGAGCTGGGATTGCTAAGCGAATATGACGTTACCGGAGAGCGCAAGAATAGGTTAGTGCTGGAAAGTGTCTGCAATGAATTCATGAAACTTGGGTGCCCAAGTTTCGTGAACCCGACTTATAACCGGAAAGTATAGGAGATTGGAATGTTTGCCACTACAAGTGTCACACAACCTGGTCATTTTACAATGTGATAAGTATCGGAAAGCAAGTAATACATAACGCCTTCTTTTAAGAAGTTGAGGCGAATCAAAACTGGAATTTGTTTTTAAACTGTGAGTGCAGTGAAATTATTGTTTTATTCTTTTTGTTTAATTTGATGCAACTGAGAAAACCCCCACTGCAGCCTCAAATGGGCCTAATTTTTGGGCGTACATGAGCCACCTCATGTTCTCCTAGTACCACCCCAACTCCTATGATGCAGGTGTCCCCACCATTCCCAGACAAAATGCAAGAAAACCTTAAGGTCCCCAGCCACAGCTAACAACCAATTGCAAAGCCACAGCTCTTGTTCACTCCCAGGAGAGTTTGATGAACAACCTTGACTGTCATTGGTCTGGCACATCCCGTCAATAGGCAGCCCTACACTTTCACCCTACACGTTCCAACCGCTTTGTTCAAGCGGCTATTGATGGCCTCTTTTTTTTGGCTTTAACAATCATTGTTTCTTGTCCTCTCGCTTGCACTCATGGGTGTTATATGGTCGAGTGAGACGTATTAAAAAATAATTCACAATTAACTTAGGTAGGTACGAAGTCATGAACATGTGGTCGTCTGAGGCGGCGAACGTCTGGCGGTAAAAAGCTTTCATTAACGAGAAAGTTCGGGTGTGCTAGATTCCTCTCGATGAATTTGGTGGTGAGTTTAGTGAGAATAGCGACGGGTGTATCGACGTCGAAATCTCGATAAATGGTTTCGTTCCAGACGAAGGGTGGAGCTCTGGTTATGCGCATTATGTTGTTGGGAGACTCTTCTAAATTGCGATGTGGAGCACGTTCCCCATATGGGGAGAGCGTACATCCAGATCGGGCGGATCAGCGTCTTGTATATTAAAATTTGGTTCAAGACTGACACACTTGTGCAGTGAAGCAGTGGGGTGAGAGCTTTTGTCTGAGACCTCAGCCTTTTAAAGAGCTCAGTAATGTGCTCGCATAAGGTTAGGCCCCTGTCTAATATCACTCCCAAGTATTTATGTGATGGCGCATTTGGGACATCATGGACGAGATATTTTAATTGTGAGTTCGTGAATTTTCTTCGGTAGGTGTAGGTCACTGCCACAGATTTAGAGGCGTTCACCTTTATTCTCCACTTTGTACACCATTGACCCAAGGTTTCTAGGTGAATTTGCAGTCGTCTGCTTCCCTCTTCATTGTGTGCATTGCTCACTGCATAAAGCAGATCGTCGGCATATAATGCAGAAACGTCAGGGGACTTAGGGAGGGGTATTTCTGAGCAAAACATGGAATATAAATACGGCCCCCACACACTTCCCTGTGGGACGCCCGCCTGGATCACTCGAGACGATGATTGCTCGTTCAGAACGCCTACCACGATCGATCTTTCCGTCAGACAGCTCGCAAGAAGATCAAATTAGTTGTTAGGATGATGACTTCTCATTGCTCGAAAGCTTGTTCCACATCAAAATAGGCGACGCAACAGAATTCCTTTTTGTGGAAGTTCTTTAGGAACGCCGTGAGCCGTTGGAGCTGCAGTGAACAGGAATGAGATGCTCTAAACCCGAATTGTTGGTTAGGGATGAGTTGTACGGTGTACTGTAGGAAGGAAGGTAATACCAGCCACTCAAACACCTTAGACAAAAGCGACAAGAGACTACTAATTCGTCTGTATGAAGCTTCAATATGTTCAGGCTTACCCGGCTTTGGAATCATACACACGGTCACGTGTCTGCACTTCTTGGGGAAATAACCCAGCTGTGCTGAAGCCGTGTAAATTCTAGCTAGGTATGCAAACAGTTTTTTCGAGGCCCATGCAATAACAGAGGCTGTACAATTAAAACGAGGCCTGAAGCTTTTCTCGTGGGTGATTGTTTAATAACCCTCTTGACATCTTTGGGGAAAAAAACCCCCATTCCCTTCTATACCTGTATAACATGACGCCCTACACAGTGTAAGGTGTTGTTCTTTACAAAGGGATTGGTGGTTCTCATAAACAATTCATTTGATTTCCGGTAATGGGGATATAAATAATAACCATGATTTTTATTTTACTCCCTGCTAAAACATGGTCAGCTGAAATGTGATATTCAGCCACCATGGACCGCCAAGATAAGGTTATGAGCAAGCTCGGCCCAAAACTAAATGTAATTATCATTGTGATAAAAGCACCAATTATTTCAACAACGGCTCTAACAATTTTGATTAAATTTAATGTATAGGAGTATCCTATTAAACATAACAGTACTATAAAATCCTCATCCTTGGGAAAATGGCCAGAGCAGCACACTAAACTATCAACAATTTCGAAGATAAACGATTTTAGTGCAGTTTTTCCGTTATGAATTCCGCTCAAAAGATATTGGAATTCTAAAAAGAATCAGGATGGTCGTCCAATACATTATCTATACCATAAAAGCTTAATAACGTACATTGCATTCACACGTACATTGAATTCGAATCACCGCCGTTTAACTTCTCGAAAAAAACATGGCCCAAACTAAACCTTTACCTTGGTGTTTAGGCAGCTCAGAAGGAAGCTTGTTTCACAAAAGCGATAACGCTGAGGTCTTTTTCTTTTTTTTCTCTTTGTTTCATTATTTATTTCGTTAAGGAGCAACAGTGGCTCATCAAGCTCTTCACATCAAAAAAGGTCCCGGAATCAACCCGTAGCGAATTGTAGGCGATTGCGTCTCTACCAATGCCCCCCGCTCCTGGGGGAGGGGCGGCTCTTCCGGCAATCGGTCTCTCGTTTTCTACTAGTGCTCGATCTGCTAACGACCTGAACCTGAACCGCAATAGCATTTATTCCTTTTCGACGAATTGGGCCACAGGATCATCAGAATTCCGCCCTGTTCGAAAACTGTCTCCAGTTTTCATACACTGCAGCCGCCAACGTATAGATCGGAGTTAGGTTCTCCATCATCTACTACCGCTCCATCTTCGAACGCGGTCCTCCTCGAACCACCACGGGTACTGTGCTCGCGCGTTCTACGGATGAACACGGTCAGACGGTTTTATTTTCATCGTGCAGAATTTAACTTTATTTTATAGCCTCTCATTTAGCAATTAATTTTTTTTATTGTTCCTTTTCAAAGTATTTAGGTTATTTCTTTTTTTTCTCCCTCCTTGTTATTATCGCACATAAATCAATTTTTCTAGACTGGGTTAATTGGTGAATCCTTTTTAATCATCCCGACTCAGTCGAACACTTGGTTCGAAGTAAATCTTAAGTCTTCTTCTAACGATTAAACTTATGCATTTCATTAATCTTGTATAGTAGGTTATAGGCCAGAACGAATATTTCTTTGATTTCAAATATCGATACTATTGGAGATGAACGGTTTAATGTGAATAGAACGTTTAGGTAGAAGAAACATCGTTACTTGAAGGATTCAAGTAGAGGCACTTCTAATCGAGTCTGGCGTCTGAAAGTATGTGATTATAGAAAACAATAAATCAATCGTATGTGGTGCTGATGGAGCAGCTGATAGATCTTCAGCAGCAGCAGCAGCCAAAGCGTGGTCAGTGGAAGATAGGAAAGCCAGGTAATTGCATCCATTGGCCCGTAGGAATTGAAATTGATTAAAGGTAGCCAGACCCCAAATGAAGCGTGAACGAAACTCTACGAAGTATACGTAAACGTCGATAAATTAGGTGGCGTGAACATTGTGTTAAATGATGGTCTTTTATCAGTTATGTTGTTGTATAGTGTACCCCACGGTATTAAAAACTTTTGATATGCAATCGAGTCACGAGACTACCTACCAAATCATGTCGCTCTTAGAACTGACATTTTGGAAGATTCAGACGCCCGAATAAACCAAGTTTGAAAACACAAACCCTGATGCGATGGTAGTGAAAAACAGGAAGTACACAAATGTGCTAACTAGAAAGCCTGCTCAGGAAGCTAATTTTAGATGTTTAGGGCATAATGCTTCATAGTGTCCTAAGAAGTACAGAAAATGCTATGTTATAGGATGGTTATCGAGCGTCTCTCAATAATTAATCCTTTCCTTTCAATCCAATATACTCCTTCCGATAAATAGTATAGCCCAGAGGTATACAGAGAAGAGCGAAGTGGTGCCGTTGGAGTCCGGAAGAGAAACAGAATGAGTCCTCGTTGCGCGCCCCGGTCCCCATTCTCCTAACCTTCCGATCGCGGCAATGCGGTCCCCCCCTCTCCCTGATCATTAGCAGCTATCTTCCTCTTCAGATTTAATCGGAGCTGCTTCAAGTGGCTCTGCCCGATAAAAGAAGCTCCGGTGTTCCGAGTCACAGCTCAATCTGATCGTGCCCGTAACATCACTCCCCCTTGCAAGAAGATCATGTCCTCATGATCAGGCGGTAATGGGGGGGGGGTGGTTAGGCGTTTTCCTAGGGTAGGTCCTCACCTTCTCTTCTTGAGCGGATAGCGAGGAGGCGCGACAGCTGTGGCGCAAGCAGGTGGAAAGGTACGCTTGTGGTTGCTGGGCACGGAGCGATCAGGTTTTGGGTGACTGGAGTGTGGTGGAGCATGAGGCGCTGGGCTTGAGTGGCGGCGGAGGGCCTGGTTAGGCGTTCGGCGAAGGGCCTGCTTAGGCATACGGCGAAGGGCCTGGTTAGGCGGCAGCGATCCGACATCTGTGCAAGAGGCCCCAGAGTGATGGTCCTAGGTAGCTGAAGTGAAGGTGGGCGTCCGTGGAAAAGTGTAGTCCATGAAGCACCGAGCCTGGGTTGTGGGCCAGTTGGCAGGAGGCTGGTGACCATGGGAAGCGTGGGCCACGGCGCGTTGTGCTGGAGAGGAGGGGGAGGAGGTGCGAAGGAGGTCGTAGTGGTATCGGTCAAAGGCGCGAGCGGAAGCGGACAAGCAGTAACGGACGGTACCAACGGACGCGCCCCAAGGTACCCCCCTTCTAATTTGTGCAAAAATGTGATGTTTTACAGTATTGAGTAGTTGATGACTAGAGTAGATACAGAGAGAAAGTGACAGAAGAGTAGTACCGACAAGATATCGCGGGGACAAGTAGAGTACAGCGAAGACTAAACTTAAGTCTAAGAACAAGTGTAAAGTGGAAAGTGCAGATAGACGAAGGCCTACCGAAGGCGACGACCCGAAACTGGTCTCGATGGCATGCAAACAACAAATTCGTTACCTGGCCTGTTCTACAAGTACTCCTGTTGCCTTCATACTCTAATTTCCTTGTGGTACTACCTCTTAGCTCCAAACCCAAGCTGAATGGCTTTCCTGGAGCCAATTGTCCACAGTTATCTCCCTGTAAACGCACTTAGCATTAGACATCAACCCAAAACTGTACAAAGCATTCGTTAAACAAAAATCCACAAATTAGATACATACAGAATAAACCCCCTTATGTCTAACATGCAGCATGCAGTCACAAAAGACACATAACTACTGCCTTCCCTCCCCCCAATAAAACTTTCGCCCTCGAAAGTTAATTTGCCCAGCAGGAGAAGGAAGAAGAGGCGGTCGTTGTACAGCTGGATGTGTCGCTTTCTGAAACAGAACATGTACACATCCAAAAAAAAAGTGACGGGCGTAGGACCGCAAAACGAGACATAACTGCGGGCATGTTGGCGCTTGAAAATCGTATTTTAGTAATATATATATAAGGTTGAAGTAATAAATAAAAAAAAGGTACCCGTCCCTTGTGTGCAGGGGTTTAGCGACGGGTAGAGCATCACGGGAGAAGCGTCATTGCCTGTAGTATCGCTGCCGTAGGAAACACAGGAATGAAAGAAGGTGTACATTTTAGCTTGGCTTACCTGTTGGGCGGTGGCGAGTTATATGTGCTTCATAAAACCATCACACCGTTACCTGTCCTGGTGCAGCAAGTATAATATTGTAACAATAATTTTTGCGCAGCCTGTAACATAGTCAGTATTAGTGACCAAGAACAATAGACAGGTAAAAAAAACAAAAACAGGGTAAGCTTATGTACATGCTCCCGTTCGTTGATGCGGAGGCCAGGGTTCGACCTGGTCTGTTGCTTAGCGCGTGTTTACCCCTTTGCGCTTACTCCCTCTTACTTTGTTTTGATGGAAGGATGGAGGGACCGTCAGATACGCGAGTTTGGCCATCAGTGACTACCAGTAGAGAAAAGGAGTGGGCGCGATCATCGCCAGTGCGTCGTGCTGCCCAGCTTTCAGGGTCCCACCCCTGCCAAGATGGGGGCACGCCGGCTTAGAAGGAGAGTGGAATATACTTTCATCAGTGGTGAACACAGATGGGAATGGATGCGGAACAACTTAGTAGTAAGTGCCAGTGAATGGCGGTAGGGAGTCGTCCCTTTGGATAAGTGTGCGAGACGGGGAGGGCCATTGTCCCGGCAGCCTGCACGGAGGAGCGGAAGACACTAATGCTTAGCGCCACGTTCTCAGCTGAGATTCAGAGGGTCATCACCCTATTGTGTTATGGATCATCGCCCAGGCGCCGTGTTGCCCAACGTTCAGGGTTCCACCCCTGCCAAGCTGTGGGCTCATCGGCTGGGATGGAGAGTGGAACGGATGCGAAACGACTTAGTAGTAAGTGCCAGTGAATGGAGGTAGAGAGTCGTCCCTTTGGATAAGCGTGCGAGATGGGGAGGGCCATTGTCCCGGCCTGCACGGAGGAGCGGAAGACACTAATGCTTAGCGCCACGTTCTCAGCTGAGATTCAGAGGGCCATCGCCCTATTGTTTCAAGGATAGAGCGTTGGTAAAATTTCTTCGAATGTAATTCGCGAATAAAACTCTCTGTCCCAACCTTATTCGGGTAACCCCGTACGTTCTCCCTTACCGCGTGGTGCGACTCCGCGCCCGAATGCCAGTTGCACCACCCTATGAGGAAGTAATGGAGCGTAAGGGAAGTGGGTGGTGCGACTGGAGTGACCTGATGTCCCCGCCTTGTGGGCTGGTCAGGGGCGGGGGGAGGGATTATACGGCGCTGGAACAGGCAATTGGGGTAGTCACTGAGGGCAGATTGAGTGGGGTGGAGTGACGCTCCGATTCCCCATGGAAGGTGCGTAATCATCATTCGGTCTTTTTTTTTTTTTTTAACTAATTTGCTGGCGTAAATATTTAGAGAAGCAAGCTTTCATTTACAGTCGCACCAGGCCAATGCTCTCCACCCGGCATTTGACGTGGTGCCCAGCTCATGTGACCATTGATGGGATGGCAACACTCAGTGGGCGCTGGTACCATGGGATGGTCTTACATACTAGAATAGCTACTCCTAGAAGGACTGCGACAGCAATTGTTGAGCCTGCTGTCCAGTGAAAAACGCGCCAGTGATGGGTTCTCATCTGGTCATTGTTATATGCCACATCCAGCTGTGCAGTGGCTTGTTGCACTGGCAAAGTGGACTCAGGGGATGGCAACTTGTCTAATAGTTCCTGAAGTTTTCCATCCCTGAGGAGCAACTGCCCATGTGGAGGGAGGAGCAACGAGGACTCATTTTTCAGCAAGGGTAGGAGGGGGTCAGATAGGCCCTGAAACTGTTTGAAGGCTTCCAGCTCTATGGTGTTGTGCTGGGTGCTAACCAGGTCAGGTCCTTCTATAGAACAGGTTGGCAATTCCGGGAGTTCTCCGCACTGCTGGATAGACAACGTATAGGGAATTTGGGGGGGGGGGGGAGTTAACCGTCAGGTTCACGGTACCCCGTACAGGATATATCCAACGGTTGCCCACGAACTTATACACAGGACGTTGGTAGTGTGAGATATATCTGGGGCAGTGCGTTAGGTTACCATTCAGCAGTGACAGTTCGCAGCTGGGGCTTGTGGCAGGTGAGAACGGACGTGACGTTTGGCAAATAGCTGGGATGCCGGTGGTTCAGGTCTGTAGGTCCTGTTCATTCAGGAGACAGTACAGATTGGCATCTGCAGACCATGCTATATAGTCATGCATCGTTCCCCGGGTCACCCATGATTTGATTGACTCAACAAATAGTGGGAGGGGGTGAAGCTTGTACAGCTGGAATGACATGTGTGCACTGAGCAGTGGCACTGTGATGGCGCACAGTAGGTCGTCAGCTGTTGTGCCTATTGTGACTTTAGCTACGCTGTAGTACCAATTGAGCTCTTCCGTTGATGGGTCGAATGGGAGGCTTAGGTTACTGTGGAGCTGAACGGAAACCTGTTGTAGTAAGTTCCTGAGCTCAGTGGGCTTCAAGAGCTCTGGGGTTAGGTTTCCGTTGCTGGCTGCAGCAATCACAGCTTGCAACGCAGCCAAATTGGAGGTGGCTGAGTTGAACTCCATGAACGTCTCTGTAACCTGGGTGTTCCAAGCCATAAGTGCAACGGTGTTTGCCCAAGTGCGGTCGAGGTTACCAATGTTTTCCTGTAAGACCGTTTGCATTGTATTGAGATGCTGAATGAGTCCCCTCAGCACGTATGTGTGGTTAGCTATCCTATCCTCCTCATCCTTTATGATGGAGAGCTGTGCTTTCCCAGCGTGCACAAACGTATCGTGTTGGTCCTTCAACTTACGCTTTAGATGGTTGACCTCATCGTCCGTAGCCACCCCAAAGAGGTAGTGTACGCTTGTCCTAGGGGGGGGGGGAAGAGTGATCTCTTGCTGATAGTGTGCTGGTGCAGGGAGTCTGCAAGAAATTCTAGTTTTTCTGAATAGGCCTTTGCCTGTGATACTAGCCAATGCATTTCCCACTGAATGTTTGGACGCCCTTTCATCATAGTGGGGTCCAAGTTCGCCCTAAGCTGCGCTACATCCGCCTGAAGGAGCTTACCCGTGCAGTATAACTCCGTCAATTTGTAGTGGAGGGCAATGTGCCATGTGGAGCTGCTGATCCCTATTGTCTGCAGCTTTTCCAATAGTACTCCCGATCGGAGCTGGGACTGTGCCATTGTGGCCGCTAAGGCTATCGTAACGAGAAGGGGAAAGTTGGCCATCCTGCTGAAAAGATCTGTAATTAGTAACATTTTGGATGGGAACCCCCCCTAGTGTCGTAGAGGTATTTTCACCTGTTGCTTTGTCAAGCTAGTTTGATTCGCCATGTGAGGATTAAGGGTATTTGGAGCTACGGAGGTTGTAGCGTGATATACCCGGCCGCCTGTCCCCCCTCTCGCGTGCGCTTTCGGTGGTCGCGTTGGAGGGGAGCTCTGTGGGGGCAGCCTGTACAACATCAGAAGGCTCTCGGAGCAGCTGTGCCAAGGGAGTGGAGTGGGGTCGTCGTCAGGAGTTGGTCCTTCGGTTTCTTGCCACTCAGAGTCAACGTCAACAGTCGGGTTCTGTTGCGGTAGGGGCATGTCAGCTGGTCTGGGGAGTACACGCTTCAGTCGTGATGTGTGTACTGTCGTGTGACGGTTCTTTAGCCTCAAGGCAACATTTTGCATGTTGTATACTTTGGTGATCTTGTCCTGACTAAAGCTTGGTGAATTTCTTGCACTTGCCTTGTTTTAAGGCGGGCGTGTGCAAGTAGACCCGATCAACTGGCTTGAACCGGGGGTCTGATTTTGTTGCGTTAGTCCGTCTTCTCACCTTGTCTGTAGTCTGGCCCTGCATCCTGGCTACAGCGTCCCACATATGGCAGAGTGTCTCCCTTAGGTCCACGATATGCACAGCTAAGGGCTCTGTGTTGGGGGTGAGGGAGAATTCATCTCTGGCAGGCATCGGCATAGGCCTGCCGAAGACGACTGTGCAGGGAGGGAATGATATGGAGCCGTTTGGTTGGGAGTTGAGGACGAGCTCTGCTATTGGGAGCTCGTCATCCCAGTCATTTTGTGAATCTTTAATAAAATGCCTCAAAATTCTAGCAAGGGACTTGTGCACGATTTCGCATCGCCCATTGCTAGCAGGATGATAGGCCGTAGTGTTAATCTTCTTGATGTGGAAGAATTCACAAAGATGACGGATGAGATACGACGTAAAGTTTCTACCCTGATCCGAGAGTAGGCGGGCACAAGAGCCAAAACGTGCTATGTGGCAGACAAGTTTTTGTGCCGTTTCCTCTGCAGACTGTGTTTTCAATGGGTAGAACTGTACGAATCTGGAGAATTAGTCCAAGATGGTTAGCACATACTTATTACTATCTTTAGTCAAGGGGAGTGGACCCACAATGTCTATGGACAAGGCTTCAAACACCTCTTTTGGTTCCCTAAATTCCCCAAGTGGAGGCTTCTGTCTCCCATAATCGTTAAATAGGGCACATTTGGGGCAAGATCTGACATACTGGGCAACATCGCATTTCATGTTGGGCCAGTAGTACTTTGCTTGGACTAGCTTCAGTGTGTTATGCTGTCCTCTGTGGTCTGCTTGTGGCGAGGAGTGGGCAAGATCCATGACCTCAGATCTCAAAGCTTTTGGCAAAACTAGACGCAGTTCACCCGCATAGGATTTGCGTACTAGTAGCTCCTGATCTGTTAGCATGTAGCGAGGATGGTTGAGCATTTTCAAGCAAAAGGGGTCTTTCGCTTGCTCTCCGCGCAGCTGGTGTACGTCCATGACATGTATGGAGGTGGTTGTGAATGCTCGCGATAGGCCATCCACATTGGAGTTGGCCTTGCCTGATTTGTACTTGGCAGTATACGTGTACTCTTCGAGGACTAGGGACCAACGAAGGAGACGAGAATTGGTGTCCTTCATTTGGTGTAAGTAGCGCAGGGGAGCATGGTCTGTGTGGATCGTAAATTTGACTCCCCACAGGTACTCTCGGAAGTACTTCACTCCAAAAACCACAGCGAGGAGTTCGAGCTCTGTGGCTGAGTAATTTGACTCTGCCTTGTTCAGTGTTCGACTTGCATAGGCCACTGGGTGCTCAACTACTTCATGGATCTGACTGAGGACTGCACCGAGCCCCTTTGTGGAAGCGTCGGTAGTCAGGATGAACTCCTTACTCATGTCAGGGAACTTTAGAATTGGCGGGCTTAGGAGTTTCTGTTTGAGGTCTTCATAAGCCATTTGCCGTTCCGTTGTCCATTCAAAGGGTGTGTCCTTTTTTATGAGCTCCGTGAGTGGTTTGGCTATCTTCGAAAAGGATGGCACAAACCGGCAGTAATAAGAGCAGAGCCCCAAGAATGCCCTTAGCGTGGTGAGAGTCGTTGGGACAGGGAAATCTCTCACCGCATCCAACTTCCTATTGTCAGGCTCTACTCCCTGGGCGCTGACTATGTGGCCCAGGTAGTGAATTTTTTCTTGCAGGAGCTGGCATTTAGGCTAGTGGAGCTTTAAGTTGGCCTCTCTAAGGATGGCTAGGAGGTTGCAAAGATCTGCAACCTGTTTCTGCCATGAGGCGTGGAATAGGATGATGTCATCCAGGAAGGCTAATGCGTGCACTGATCCCAGCGCTTCGAGAAGCTGCATTGCCATCCTTTGAAAAGTGGCTGGTGCATTAGATAGTCCGAATGGCATCTTTTGGAAGCACCAGGCTCCTGACTCTGTGACAAACCCAGTCTTCTCGATATCCTCCTCTTGCACCCGGATCTCTGGTGGTATCCACTATGCAGATCTAGGGTGGTAAAGTACTTTGAACGGCACATTCCAGCCCTAACCAGCCCTAATCGAGGCAGTTCTGTACATGAGGGAGCGGATAGAATTCAGGGGTGGTAATGGCGTTGACTCGCCTGTAATCCACCACTAGTCGCCAAGAGACATGAGTTTCTCCGTCGACGAGAGTCTTTTTGGGCACCAGTAGGCATGGTGATTGCCATAGCCCTGTGCCAGGATGGATGACTCCTTCCTTCAAGTAGTCCTCGATGATGTTTTCCATAATAGACTTTTGCTTGAAGAGTGTAGTGTACTGCCGCGCACGAATAGGTTTATTATCCCCTGTCGGGATAGTGTGCTCAACCATGTTCGTATCACCGAGTTTTTCAAAACCTGGGAAACTGAAGACATCATGATAACCTACTAGGTCCTTGACAACAGCTTCTCTGTCAGGGAAGTTTTCCAGTTTACCAAGAAGGAGGCTTTTAAACACTTGCTGTAGTTCCCCTTGGGGGTCTTCTACAGTGGGCGAGGGAGTAGGTACCTCGCAGTTGTGGGAGCGAGCAGTGGGTACCGCGGCAGCACATAGGGTTGGGAGTTCTACGTCAGACAATTGTAGATCTCCTGAGTTAGCGTGGCGGTGCAAGTGTATCGTTGTTGCACCCGCATTGAAAGCCAGCACTGTGGTGGTGGGGCCATTGCCGTGCACCGATCTGGCATAGTGCAAGTTGGGGATATCCCTAGCCTGGAAAAATTTGATGTGGTTCTCGTCAGCTAGGGGCCCTTTTCTGCAAGCTGGCATGAGGACCATTGAATTAGGCGGGATCGCCAAGTGAGTGCTGGTTACCAAATAGGCCCTGGCACGTCTATGCTCTCGCTGCTTCGGGGCACTGTTGCCGGAAGAACTGGAGCGGAAGTAAATTTTGCGATCGGGAACGTCTAGCCATGCATTGTTTGCGTCTTGTACGTCCAGGCCAATCAGGGCAGTTAGTCCGTCGGGGAGATCCGTAACTACTGCTGTCGTCTCGAATACCCTGTTTCCCGGCAATCTGATAGTACAGGTTGTTTCCCCATACAGGTGCAGATCAGCGCCGGTAACACGGCGTATTGAGTGGAGAGTGGGGACAAGGCGAGAGTCATTGACTACTCTCTTGTCAACAAGGGTGAGGGAACTACCCGTGTCAATGAGGCAGTTGCCCTGTAGTTCATTCACTGTCCCCCAAACTGTGAAAGCAGGTTTCGAGTCCGTCGGGTAAATTGTAGTCCGTTGTGTGTCATGCCGAGGAGTGCGAGGTTTGGTATCCATGGGAGTGAGCAAAGGTTGGGGGGAGGTTACTAAGTTCTTCCCCCCTGTGACCCGTTTGGGGCTGACGTGCTCGACGAACGGGGTGGCGAGTCCGGCGGCTGCTGCCCATATTTCGGACCGCCCACCCAGTAGTCACATTCTGAGGGCCAGTGTCCCTTCTTCTTGCAGTTGCTGCAGTACGTTTGGCCAGGTTTTCCCCTCTGCTGTGTGTCCCCATTCTGCGAGGAATGCTGCCGGGTTGAGTTCCTGTTTGGCGGTGTGCGCCTAGACGAGGAGCTAGCACCCGTCTTGGACTGTCTGGGTGCATGCTTTTTACTGTCAGTCTGCAGCGCTGGGGCAGCTAGTGACCGGCTCCCAGAATTCTGCCCAGTCACTGCCTCAAACACGCTGAGAGCTGCCTGCGCTGTTTGGATGGCCTGGGAGAGCGTCTTAGGGTTTGCTGTAGCCGTACCCAAGGCTACCTGTTGCGGCAACCCTTTCATGAAGGCCTGAAGTGCAACGACATTTGCGTTGGGATCCTTAGACGGATCCTTATGCTCAACCAGCGTCTTCACCCATTCGCCATACTGGGTGATAGTTCTCTCACACCCATCCTCGCTTGCTGCAAATCCTGGGCGTAGCTGAGTTCAGTTTTGAACCCTTCAAACCGAAGAGTTAGGGCCGTTTGCATCTGGTCTAGTGTTTTAAAGGAGTGCTGGTGGCAGTGCAAAAAGATGGCCGCATTGTCCCGTGTCCGAGTGATGGCGGCTTGCACCCACATTGCTTCTGGGAATGCAGAGTTGCTTGTCTCCTTCCACTGTTTAATAGAGCGTATGTGCGCTATCCATGCTTCCGCAGCACCAGGTTTCTGTGAACCTGTGTACCAGGAAAGGCCTGACAATGCCTGCGTTATGACAGTGAAAGGGTCACCTTGCGCAGGGTTGGGGGCTGGGCATTGGTGCTGCTGGGTATGGGAGCAGTGCCCGCAGACAGGACTAGGTGGGGCTGGTGGCCACTCTGGGAGCTCGAGGGCCTTACGTGGAGTGACTTGGGGTTGTGCTGGGGGAGCTGTGGCTGGAAGGGCGAAGGGGTTTTGCGCTGGTGCGGGAGGGGAAAGCCTAGCGCCAGGGTGTGTTACCTCTAGGCGATTGATTTTTTCATGCAGTTCCCTAAAGGCTGCCTGACTTCCCTCTCTCCCCTGCTTTGCAGCTTCCTCATTGCTCTCAACCCTCTCTTCTGTCCGCTTTGCAGCTTCCCCGTTGCTCACAACCATCCCCTCTATCCGCTCCAGCACAGAGGTTAGTTTTTGCAGATCGCTCGTGACTCTGGAGTTATGTTCTCTTAGGGCCTTGACCTTGCTTAGCAGGGCCTCATTCTCCAGGTGACTGTACTGGAGGGTGGTTGCAGAATCCTCCAGTGCCGTTATCACTGGGGTCATGGCCTCGTTGAAGGAAGAGGTGATTGCTTCCTTCTGCGCCTCTGTGAGGAACACACCCCTTAACAGCATCAGGCGCATGTCGGCCTGCATGCGTTTCATGTAGGTCCCATGCTGGACGAAATGATTACTCAACTCGTCTGCTCTTAGGGCCACTGTTTTGGATTCCCACTCGTGTCCATCGGCACCTGTGGCAACGGGGGTGTACTTTGTAGCTGGTAGTACGTCCGTCTGTCCGTTGGTGGTACTTCGGGGAGCGGGGAGTTTGTTGGCTGTGGGGACCCACCTTCTGACTCCCCAAGCTCACGGCTTTCCACTAAGCCTTTTACCCCCTGAAGCAGGACAAGGCGCTGCTCCTCTAGTTCCGTGTCGGCAATTTGCAGCATCCCTAATCGGCGGTACAGATGCCACGCGCGGGTTTGTGCGCCTTGCCGCTCGGCCTCTGAACACGCGTCCAAAAGACCCGTAAGATCAGCGCTGAGCGCCCGCAGTTTATCTGCGCAGATCCTAAGCTCGGTCTGTGGGATCAGTTGCGCGACCTCTTCTGCCGCCAGCTGAACCTGGGAGTTGAGAGCTTTCCTCAAACGAGCTCTCATCTCCGCAACTGTTCCCGTGTACGCTATTCCCCGTACACGGTGCTCGAACACCAACTCGTCCTTACGGAGGTGGTTAACGCTCATCTTTGACCTGAAAGCATCGTTGCAGGACATCACGATCAACGGGTTACACCAAAATTGAGGACCGACGTATCGAGACAGAATTTGTCGCTCCTCAAGTGAACGAACTGGTGACACGTTAATCGTGGCGACGACGGGAGGCGATTTCGTTCGGAAAGTAAAGGAAGAGTCGGCACCGGAACAGATACGTAAACTTTAATAGTCGGCACCTTCTTCCTCAGAACGAAAACGGAAAGATAAGGAATTAAAAGAACGGGCGGACAGGCGACGGTCGGAAAAGGATGTGGTAGGAAGGAAAGGCGAAGGGGGGAGACACGTTCTCGGAGGGAAGTCGCTTCGAATCCAAAAATTAAAAAAAAAGGGGGGGCCGAAATGATTCCGAAGTTACGGAGAAGTAATTAATTCAGCCGAGCAATGGTTCCGAAATTGCGGCTTGAGAGCTTGCCGGCGCACGTGGAAGCAAGAGGTAGTGAATTCGGTTTCCTAAAATTTGCGTAAAATACGTAATTCACTATAGTTCCTCCCCAATTTAGCAAACAACCCGAACTCCTAAACAAATTTTTCAAAGACTCGCGAACAAAGATGCGTTTCAGGGAGCTGGTTAAATCTGCCGTTCAAGCTACGAATTTCACAAAATTTGCACAAAAATGTTAAATGAAAAGGAATTTGTACGTGCATATTCCGGTGTTGGGCGCCAATGCTATAGGATAGTATCGGGCGTCTCTCAATAATTAATCCTTTCCTTTCAATCCAATATATTCCTTCCGATAAATACTATAGCCCACAGGTTCAGATATAGAGAAGAGCGAAGTGGTGCCGTTGGAGTCCGGAAGAGAAACAGAATGAGTCCTCGTTGCGCGCCGCGGTCCCGATTCTCCTAACTTTCCGATCGCGGCAATGCGGTCCCCTCCTCTCCATGTTCATCAGCAGCTATCTTCCTATTCAGATTTAATCGGAGCTGCTTCAAGTGGCTCTGCCCGATAAAAGAAGCTCCGGTGTTCCGAGTCACAGCCTATCACCCAGCCTATACAAAAAACTAGAGGGGGCAAGGCACCTCCAAATAGCCTGGCAGCGGTGCGCCATACGAAAGTACCAAGCCCCCACTCAGTGCTACAAATGCCAGCGCTATGGCCACCTGGCAGTGGCCTGTACAAGACCTGTTGTCTGCGCCTGGTGCGCCTTGCCACATCTGAGTAAGGAATGCAAGCGTGATGCTCCCCTCAAGTGTGCCAATTGCGTCGAACGCAAAATCCAACAGGTTGCACACTCTACACGAGACGCACGCTGTACCATTCGTCAGCGAGCGATAGCCCTCCAGGAGTCACGAGTGGATTATGAATAGGTCAAAAACAGTTCGAATCCTTCAGCAGAACACCAATAAGAGTTGCCCAGTTATGGCTGAGTTGCTGCAAAATGCACTCAAGAAACGCTGCAGTGTTCTCGCCATACAGGAACCATACATAGGATCCAAAACTCTTGGTCTGGGATCGCAGGCACGAGTGGTGGCTGGAGCAAGAACGGGAGCCAAGGCAGCAGTGGCCTGCATCGACCCGTCCATTGACATGCTCGCACTCACTCACCTGAACAGCCAGCACTTGGCCGCTGTGCTCATCCGAGCCGGTGGCTTTGAGCTGGTTGTAATATCAATTTACAGGCAATTTGGCGCACCAGTTGCCAACAGCCTTGAACCACTCGAGCGGGCTCTAGCAGGCCTATCAGGACGACCCTGCATAGTCTGTGCCGATGCAAATGCCAGATCACCTTTGTGGGGATCCCCAACCCTGGATGGGGCGGGCGAGGCGTATATAGAGCTGCTCACCAGGTACAACTTGATTGTTGCCAACGACCCCATGACTGAGGCGACCTATGATGGTCCGGGAGGAAGGTCGTGTATAGACGTCACAGCCGTGTCTCACACCCTGCTACTCAAATTGCAGGGTTGGCGAGTTGTACCAGGTGCAACGCAGAGCGACCACATGGTTATTGACTTTGCCATCACGGATGACAACATCCTCTGCAAAGACACGCGTGAAAAGCGATTCCGCACAAAAAATGCTGAATGGCCACAATTCTGTAGGGTACTGGAAGGTGAACTGCGTGCCGCGGACACCGACCTAATAGCGCAAGCATACACACCTGAAGAGGTGGACAGCAAAGTGGACATATTTACCACAGCACTGCACTCTGCTGGGCTCTCTGTACTTGGCCAACAGAAGCACAGGGCGATCAAAGTTCCATGGTGGACTGAGGAACTAAATCCCCTCAAGCAAAGTGCAAATAGAGCCAGAAGGATGTTCCAAAACACTCGTGACCCTGATGCCAGAGCAACACTCCGAACTGCCTTCATCCAAGAGAAGAAGGCCTTCCACCGCGCCATCAAACGAGCCAAACGGCAAGGCTGGCGAAATTTTGTGGAAGCGGAGAGCTCTGAGAACCCCTGGGGCAGACACTACAAGTCCTCCATAGGAAAAGCAAATGTAGAGCAGGTCTTAGCTGCGATGCAAAATGAGTCAGGGTGGGCCTGCAGTATCGAACGTTCACTGGAAACCCTCCTTGAGAAGGCCTTCCCAAATGACCAAGTAGCTCGAGACACTGAAGCCCAGAGGGCAGCAAGGGAGCTGATCATGGACCCTCCGAACAAGCCCGACATCCCATTGTGGACAACAGGCGACCTCGGCAGGGCTCTTGCGACCTTAAAGCCCAACAAATCTCCTGGGCCAGATAAAATAGAAAGCAATATGCTAAGGAAGGCTGAGCGGACAATCTCCAGCGGTCTCCTTAATTTATTTAATGACTGTCTGCAGGTCGGACAGTTCCCCACTCAGTGGAAGTCTGCGCGCGTTGTCACTCTTCAAAAGGGAGGCGACCGCAATCAGTCGGACCCGCGATCATGGAGACCGCTCAGCCTTCTTTCTATATTAGGCAAAACACTAGAAATCTTGATGTTGCAGTCCCTCGTCCCTCGAAGGAGTCTTTGGCCGTAACCTCACAGGCAGGCAATACGGGTGTACCAAAGGAAGGTCCACGCAGGATGTCATTGTCGAGATCCGGCGTGTTTCCCTGTTGGCACCGGCTAAGTACGTCGTAGCAGTTCTGATTGACATCAGAGGGGCGTTTGACAACCTTTGGTGGCCAGCGCTCCTTAATGAACTCAAAGGTAGGGGAATCCCCCGCAACCTGTACTCGCTCGTCATAAGTTACCTGACAGACAGAACTGCTACGATCGAAAGTAGGCATGTCTCCGTCCAGAGAAAGATTAAGAAGGGGTGCCCACAGGGCTCGGTCCTAGGACCAGCACTCTGGAATGCCTTCTTCGAAGGTCTTCTCAGGAAACTCAGGGAGACTGACTGCGAGCCGTACGCCTATGTGGATGACTTGACTGTGCTGATCTTTGCAGAGTCAGTCCGCCAAATTGAAGAAAAAACCCACCACGTGCTCCGCACTGTCAACCAATGGTGCGAGCATGTCAAGATGCAGGTGGCTGAGGAAAAAACCCAGCTAATCTTCTTGAAGGGGAAAGTGAATAATCCACCCACAATACGCTTTGGCGGCCACAGGCTCCTTCTTGAAAAGCACGTCAAGTATTTAGGAGTGAATATAGGTGAGAGGTGGGGTTTCCACCAACACCTCCAGTCCCTTAAAGGCACTACCATTGCAAGGTTTGCCTCACTGCGTGCCATTACTAAGGCCACTTGGGGTGTGTGTTACCACGACACTATCCTCATGTATAAGGCCATATATCTAGGTGTGATTGGCTACTGCCCCCTTCTCTGGGGGAGCAAACTAACAGTCAATCAAAGGGAGTATTGGCCCAATCCCAGAGAGCCGCGCTCCTGTGGATCACCAAGGCCTACAAGACTGTATCAACAGAAGCACTCCAGGTGATCACTGGTCAGTTACCAGTTGATTTGGCTGTTGAGTGCATGATTGACAAGTGGAGAGTGAAACGGGAGCTTCCCCCGCTTTGGGCTGAACTCCGTGCGGAGCTCACCACAGAACAGAAACTTGCCGCTATCGATGAATGGGCTCTAGAGAAATGGCAAGCGAGATGGGTATCCTCGTCAAAGGGACGTGATACGTATGAGTTCTTCCCCAACATCCGTGAACGTCTTTCTAGAAAATGGGTTGCACCAGACCACTGGACGAGCCAGTTCCTCACGGGACATGGTGACTTCAATGCGCGGCTCCACTTCTTTTCTCTGAAAGACTCTCCATTATGCACGGCTTGTGCCTCCAGTGCGGAGGAAACAAGAAACCATGTGCTGCTCCACTGTAGTTTCTACAACAGTGAGCGACGGTTGTTGAGAGGGCAAACGAACTTAGCAGCTTTGACTGCTACAAAGGAAGCCTATAACCATTTTGCAAAGTTTGCAAAGAAGGTAATGGCTAAGAAACGTGGTTATAGTTGATCAGTCCTTTTGAAACTTGCCACCCAAGTAAACAGTAAGATCAGGTAGGGAACCAGATTAAGAACTACTCCCAGATGGTACGGGATTCCTCAGGTGGTCACCTCCGCGCGGTAACACACGGGCAACAGCTCTCTACGGTGAGACTGGCTAACGACCAAATACCTGCCGTACCTCCACAGGTCTGAGTTCGGTGGATGCTGCAGGGGCCGGCCTATTGCATATTAGCGAAACCGCAACTTCTTTGACTGATATAACCCTCGTCGAGGGTTTAGGTACAGTCATCAAATAAAGAAACAGATCTGGCTGTGTGTGTGTGTATGTGTGTCTGTAGTTCGATTTGCGGGAGAACGGCTGATCCGATTGAGCTGATTCTTTTTTTGTTTTGTTCGTTATTTTTTGTAGACATCAAAATAAGGTTATGGACGATTTCGGCCGATGGGAAGGGGGGGGGGACGAAAATGTACCAAAAACTAGGGCTTTTCGCATTTTTTTCAAAAACGGCTCTAACGATTTTGATTACACTTTCAAATTATCTTGTCCTAATCAATACCTAATTTTCTTCTCCATACATATCTCCATGAAAATACGGTGAACGGAGATATGGGCCCCTGAAGCAAAAATAGGTTTTTTACGCTTTTTGGCAAAACGGCTTCAGCGATTTTCACCAAACTCACAGGATGTTTTTCAATAGTTAATACCTACATATTCTTTTCAATAAATGCTCCTGTGACGGTCCATTGAACAGAGATATAAATAAAAATGTGTCGAAAATAACGTTTTTTCGAACATTTCCGTAAATTCCGGGTGAAAGAGAAGGCGACTCACCAATTACAACGAAAGGTAAGTACCTGGTTCCTGAAGTAAGTCGAGACGTAATCTTCAAAATCTTTAAAGGCGAAGAGAAGATTGGATTCGCAATCAAGGCCATTTAAAAAACAATGACGACTGCACGTAGTTGTATAGTCATCGGGGAAGCCCGACGCCGAGTGTCGCAGACTCCTTAATTTCGAGCAGACGTTGTGGGCAGAAGGAGCCAGCAGCAGAATATTCTAGATTTGTTTTGTTGCGCTTTGATTGTCGGCGAGTTAATGTTGACGCACGATCGAACAAAGTAGAATCGGCGAACTGTGCTATTGCCTTAGTTCAAATTTTATTAAAACTTCCAAAACTGTATTAACTGTACCTTTTCAAATTTGAAAAAATGCCAGAAATAAAACATAATAATAACAATAAAAATGCATGACGCGCATTTGGTGGAAACAGCCATGATATATGTTCAGATTGGGATCCAGCCCAGCGTGGCATTACTCCTTCAGTAAGAGGCACAGAGTCTCCCCATCATGAACATTTCTTGTCTAGGTTCTAGATGAAAGAGCTCATGAACCCGATCATAGATCATTCCTACGCATTACCCAGCCTAGATGGCATAACGTATTAAGCACTTGCGTGAGTACCATTAACTCATAAGTCAAAACTGTTGAAGTTCTACACTACTGTACCGGGACGAATCGAACCCGTCGGTTATGCGGAGAATCGCCCGGGGCATTTGGGCCTACTAGCCCCGATTCCCTCAGTAAGGGCAGTCAGAGTTTCCCTCCTCCTCAGAGGACACTTGCCCTAAAGTGTTAAAGAATAGGTAGTTCCATGCGAAGATGTGGTGACTACCGTGATCAGTTGCACTCTTGGAAACAACTGTGGCGTTCTGGCACATGGGATGGAGAGGCGTGTGATGCCTGTATTGACAATATTCACACGTGTACATTGAGTGACTACTTTTGGAAGTGTGCCAGGCAATTCGTGCATAGATTGTGCATTTCCAGACTGGATTTGAGGAAATGTGGGATGTTTTTAACTCCTATCGACGCCGAAGTTTCGAGTAAATTGGGGCGTTTAAGGAGCACCAAATCCCCGGACGATCCTCCGCTAAACCGATGAGTTCAATTAGCCCCGGTACAGTACGATAAAATCAAAAATAGAAAGCGTATACGCTTGCAATGTTAAAGCTCTGGTACTTCCAATTTGTGGTGAAGACTAGGAAGCCATCACAAATCTTCAATGAAAAGCTCTCGCAGATGCGCAACTCTTCAGAAAAAATGTAAAAGCAGAGCTTATCTTACGATCATTATCCTGACATCAAGATTCTGCAGAAGAAACCCGTCTTCATGGATTTTAAAAGAGAACTCCAGAGGGCATCAAGTACACCGAGACCCACTTACTGTATCATGTTATACAACATCATGTTATCATCGATACCAGTTGCTAAACTCCTCAAAACTCAATACACACCGCATATAGAACATTAAAGCAAGACTACATTCAACGCATCGATGGCCAAACATTCTAGGATTTGCCTTGACAGATCACTTCAGGATAGTATAACGATGCTTATTCTCGGTGTAAGGCAATAACTACGCCATTCCTTTGCAATGTTGCTGTAATTCCGTAAGTCTGTTTAGCCCCTCAAGCCTCGTCGTCAGGTCATAATCGGAATAGAATTAGAATTGCGACTGAATAGACCGTGGTCGCGTACGTACTATAAAAACGAGGTATTGTATACGTGGATACATCTCCGATACCTCGGCAGCTCTAATCATAGATTGCCGACATTAGTTTGATGCATAAAAAACAAAGCAACGCCCTAAGTACCACCGTACGATGTGGCAGCTTGTACCTGCGTAGGATTATCTTACTCAAACAAACATAAACATTTTTAAAAAATTATTACACGACGGCTTATTGATTTCTTACACAGCCACCAGAACGAATGCGTGGTACAGTAAGTGAGGAAGGACGATACGGACAGGTGCCTGTAGGTAATTGGCTTGGAGTGGTTGCAATGACAACTAAAGAAGAGCAATCGATGAAACAATTACTTTCGCTGCCACATGTTCTTTCAATTAGTAGACTTTGGCTGACTATAATTACTGTGATTTCACTGTATTCGGTCTAGACACAGTCGAACACCTCTGAGACTGCATTCGAAACAGCATCAAAAAAATACCTAGAAAACTATACCAAACACTGCGCAATTGCAATAAAACTGCCGAAGTGACGTTGTTAATTTTGTTAACCTTTTTTGCCCATAACAGCCATGGATCGGATTTCCAAGCAAGCAGGCACAACTAGATTTCAAATCCACGGGCATTTTTTTTAAACAACGGGCACTCTTCCATTGCACCGAAGCCTATTGAAGTTTATTCCAATGTAAAACGTGACGTCACCGACCGTTAGTGGATGTTCCATTGCACTAGCCTTTGTTAGTATTACCAGATAGTTAGCTAACATGAGTTAACTAATTCGCCGTCGGGTCTGACCGTTGTTACTTCATGTTATTTGGCTCTCGTTTTCCAGTCGTGATTGAATATTGAATTGCTCTGTTCGGTTAACATTTTTGTTCAATCAATCTTGTGGTGCAACATATCAATAGAAATTTATTAGTTATAAGCTGCAAAAATCGAAGGGTTTGTGCAAGACGCGGCTGAAACGAAGAATTACGGGCGTGTTCTTTGCAAATAGAATGTAAGCTGACTGAGAAACGAGAAAAATTATTGCGGCATTAACGGTAACTTTACAAAATGTACTGGAAAACTATAACGTAAGTCTTTTTTTTGTCAATCAACTCAATGTTTACCAGACATTGTATATGAATAAACGTCACACAATCAGCCATTTATTGCGTTGCTGACTATTTTCCGGGGTACGAAAATTGAGTGGATTTGAAGCTTGCGGGATGAAACCAACGAACGTATTTGGTGAGAAGTCTGTTGTTTAGGGCACTTGGTACAAACCAAATGAACGAAAGTACATTAGTTTCCTGGATAAAAACCACAGCTATTCAATAATCTTGAACTAATCGTGATTGAGTATCACATTCACAGGCAAAACGTACAGACGGAGCGGACGGAAGGCGGAGCACGTTTTACGGACATTTTTGTTTTTACCAAGTCATTAGAAGCTTGTAAGCATTGCACGGTTAGATAAATTAAACCTTAAAAATCTGATGCAAAATTGAATAACAGTATCTGTTCGGTAATTGAATATAATGTTTCCTGTTTGTTTACATGACCCTGGGTAAGTCGAATCGTCGGTGATGTCTTAGGCGTTCTTCGCTTTGCACGTACGCCCCGACGAGGCATCGCCAACATTCCCGCTACCGACCAGCTCGCCACCACATTATTCGCCGCGTCGTTTGTTACCCCGCTTCTATCCTTAGCGTTTGCAGTTTCAGGATATTTCGCTATCCCACGTTTTTAATCTCTTCAACCGCGACGTTCCTCAATCGTCGAAGACAAGGCTTCAGCTACTTTCCATCAATCCGGTACTTCCGACTTACTTTCTTCTTTCTCTGGGACATTAGGGCAAAATTTTATTTTTGCTTCTCCTGATTTTCATTTATTTATTTTATATAAAAATTTGGGGTTATCGTTGGGCGCACGATAGGGCAAGAGTTGAAGATCGGAAATAAAAGAAACTCGGCGAGCGTGAGGAGGGCTGTATTAAATGCAACGAGGTGGGTAGAGTTTCTGTACAAAAGGGCGACATAAGGGGGCGACTCGTAAATGCGAGAACTGGCGAGGGAAACTGCATCTGAGGAGATAGCGAACTGTATGGGTTGAGAATAGATATAGGAAAGTGTCTAAGTGGGCACAGGGAGACGGGTGTCTTTCGTGAGAGTTCGTAGCTGGATAAAGTTTTAGAGGAGCTGTCTCTTGTGGAGAGGAATCTAAAATCAAGGAGAATGAAAACAAAGATAGAAAAACGCCACTTCAGGGAAATCCGCTACCGTTAGAAATAACCACAGAGGTGGAATTTCCACAGGTACGAGGGGGTAAGAGGAGACAATGACGTTGTCATTAAGGGACAGAGAGTTCCGTTAAGATTGATGTGAGGAACTCCGAGGTCAAAAGGCTCAGACTGATTTCACTTGCGTCGAAAATACTCCCCACGTTGAGGCAGCAGGATAACCCTTGATGGGGAGTTGCCCTGGTCGTAGGTGGTAATTCAGATGGCGCATACCAGGACTGAGCCAGATGATGTGGCAGAGCTGGACTATGGGGTGAGCCAGAGCACAGGGTGAGTCGAGCAGGACAATGGAAAACATGAGCCTATGTACTACGGGGAGTGGTGCAAGGAGAATCAAAGGATGGTGAGACAGCACTAGAATGAAGTGAGAAGGATCAAGGTGTGATTGAATGGGAGTATTTGTCAAAGCTGAGTGGCAAGGGTAAGCATATGCACAGTGGGAGAATATGCACACTGGGGTGGTGCATTTGCATGAAAGGGCATGAATTAGGACGTGGGATTAGGAAGGGAGACCTAGAGCTGCCTTGGGTGAAAAAAAAATAAGGCATGGGTTTGATCATCAGTGGTAAGTCAAGAGGAACAGGGAAATTGCCAGGGTGTAGCATTAGAAAAGTGAGTGGTGGTTGGGCAAAATGGTGGTGCAAGAGTTAGGGTTTTGAAAAATAGGATGTGCCAGAGATCATGGGGGTTGGGGTAGAGTACTGGAGAGGAGGTTAAATGGTAAACGAGGGGAACGGGTAATAATAAAAAACTAGAAGAGACAAATCGGGGTGTAAGGTTTGAGTTTTGAGTTTGGGACAATGAGGATAGAGGTCTGGTCCAAAGATCTGTGATGTGGGCCTTGCAGGAAAGATTTGAGTTTGGGCTGTGTGGAACTCTCAATGTACTCAATGGAAAATACTTGTGGGTTGAGTGAATCGAATGGGGATATCCGAGGAGCTAAGGTGTGATAGACTTTAAGGGCGTTAGGGGATAGGGTGCCAATGATGAGGGCTGACAACACTTAATAATTGGTATACAGGCACGAGAAGCTCAGGGCTGCCTCTGAAGATGAGGATATATTCTACAATGGGGAACCAGTTCATAACGTAAAGATATAAAGAAAACTGAACTTTTTTTTGACACGATCACAATACTTTCCTTACCCTTTGGGTAGCGGAAAGTAAACAAAAATATTGCTGCTGCAACATATAAACTGCACATTTTGTTCTCTGTGATTATTTCTGTACCTATCTGTTGAACAGTTTCTCGAATAATAATTTATCGGTTTTCCAATTTTTAAAAAAATGGCTATAACGATTAAAATCAAACTTACGAAGTACTCTCAATTAAGTAGTACCTACATAAATGTTCCCGTAAAACCGGGTTGAACAAAGATACAGCGCCCGTATATGTAGCAGGTCGTCGAATAAACGGGGGCTGCGGAAAGTTGTCTGTTACTACGCACCAGTTATTTTATGAACGTGTTTTGTTAAAATCAGGAATAAAATGTATTAATGCATATTAAATGCGTACTAATGGGTTTTACTTCCCATCACTAAACGCATACAGGAAGACCGAGGCGATTATGTAATATTCTTTTTATGAACCATCGAGACAGAATACACATATAGGATTAGTAATGTTAGCCCAGAAGTTGAGTCTGCTGTATGAACACAACACTTTGAAGGCAGCAGATACTATGGCCGTTACTGAGTAGCCATAGTTAGTTTACTGAGTGGCTGTAGATGCGATTCACGTGAATTTCAGCTGTCAATTATTGGGTGTTTTTTACTATCCACTAACCCAAAGGGAAAGGAAAGTATAGTGAACGTGTCAAAAAAAATTGGGTTTTCTTCAGATCTTTACGTTTTGAGGCCTACTGAGCATAAAAAACCTAATTTCGGCGAGTGGTTCCAACGCATCCAACAAGGCTTAACTGTGGCTGGGTGTCACAGTGTACTTGTCGCCATCGCCCTGCAGTCGGGGGTCCAAAACACCGCTGCCGTATTCCCTGCGTGTCGTATGAGCCGACTAAAGGGGACAGCTGGGTGGGCCCAGCTGGAATGACAACGGCTGTATAGTGGTCAAGGTATGGTGCTGGTAGACGTTGTTTAAGTATGACTTCCAGGTATGACGCTCGTAGACGTTTTACAGCGACTTTAGGGATACGGCGACCCGACGAAAATGCTGAATGCTCGGCAATTACGATTTTCACTGCAATGTGAGGGAATGGCTATTGTTTGGACCAGGATAGACGTGAATGAAACTCGGAGACGGATATTTACTGAGCACAAACTTGTAATTGGTGAGCTGGAATATCACAAGATTTGAAGACTTGGATTGTACAAAGAAGAGGTGACTTACACGGGAGATGAGTTGAGTATGGAATCGCGAACAAATAGGGCTCTGAAGACGTGAAAACTGGTTGTACTCGGAAGGAGGGAGAAAGCCGAATTAGAAGTCGATAAGAGGAGATAGAGGTATCCGTTGGGAGAATGGAGACGGCCGTATCGCGAAAGGTGTTAGGAAACAAGTGTTGGGAGAAAACGCGAAAACTGAGACGACTCACTTCGACGACACTTCGTAGCAGAATGATGTTTTGGGAGAAGGTATCTGTTGTGGAAGGGCATCTGAGAAGAGGAGAGGGGAAGACCACCGTTGGAAATATCCGCCGATTTGGGATTTCCAAGGGCGAGGGGCAGGTATCGAAATAGTTGGAGACGATTAGGCGGTCGGAGATAATGACGTGGGGAAGTCCGAGGTCAATGAACTGACAATTTCGACGCTTTGCGTCGAACATACTCCCCGCGCTGGGTGACAGCAGGATAACCCTCGAAGTGGGTTACAGTGGTTGTGGTAATGAACGTAGGTGAGGAGGCTTGCTCACTTGAGGGGTGAGTCAGAGGAAGTGGTAAGTGTTGTCGGTTCAAAATATGGGTGGTGAGTAGAGCATGGCAACGGAGAACTGGAGCTTAGATGCGAGGATGAGGATGAATGCGTGATCACACGAGGAAGCACAGGATGTGGTGCAAGGAGAATGAAAGGATATTGAGAAAGCACTAGCATGAAGTGAACAGCATCAAGGTAGGGTGAAATGGAAGTATTTATCAAAAACTGAGGTTCAGGGAAGCACATACACAGATGGGGAATATAGAGGGGGATTTTCACAAGGTGGAGGTGCAAACAGCCAACATGCTGGGCGGTGCAATTAGGAGAATGCACACTGAGGTGGGGTGCATGTAGGAGAATGCACACTGAGGAGAATACACATTGGGGTGGTGCAAGTAGGAGAATGCACACTGATGTGGAGTGCATGTAGGAGAATGCACACTGAGATGGGGTGCATGTAGGAGAATGCACTCTGAGATGGGGTGCATGTAGGAGAATGCACACTGAGATGGGGTGCATGTAGGAGAATGCACTCTGAGATGGGGTGCATGTAGGAGAATACACACTGAGGTGGTGCAATTAGGAGGTTACACATTGGGGTGGTGTAAGTAGGAGAAATTTCACTCATTTGGTGCACATAGGAGAACGCACATTGGGGTGGTGCAAGTAGGAGAATGCACATTGGGGTGGTGCAAGTAAGAGAACGCACATTGGGGTGGTGCAAGTAGGAGAACGCACATTGGGGTGGTGCAAGTAGGAGAATGCACATTGGGGTGGTGCAATTAGTGAGGAAGGCACGCTGGGGTGCTGCAAGAGGGAGGAAGGCATGTTGAAAGGGGCGGTAGGGGCAATTACAGTGAGGTGGTGAAAGTTGAAGGAGCTTACTGAGGTCGTGCAAAAAGGGGCTAGCATACAGGGGCAGTGAGAAGGGAAAAGCGTATGGGAGTGGTGCAAAAAGGGCATGTGCAGTGGGTAAAGGTATGATTTAAGGCATGGGATTAAGAGGTGAGACCTAGTGCTGTCCTGAGTGAATGCTCAATGATACGAGGGATGATTACGAGTACAAGTGGGAGGTCGAGAGGATAAGGAATGTTGGTAGGACAGAACATTGAAGGAGACTGGATGTGGGGCATAAGACATTGAGGCTTGTGCTATTAAGGATGCGAGCTGAGTGAAATTGCAATGTAGAGAAACAGTTAGGAAGAAGGGACGGAAAAGGGTGTGGGCAAACTATGTGAATGTGGTAAGGTGGTCCGAGGGACCTTGGTAATCACACTCGAATTTAGGAGGATCAGGAGGAAGGTAGAAGAGATAGAGGAAAGCTGTGCTGGTGTAGCATTGAAGAAACCGAATGTTAGGGCAAGATGATGTGGGTTGTGGTAGGGTACAACAGTTAGGGTTTAGCATAGTAAGATGTGAAGACTAGGATTTAGAAAAGTAGGATGTGACGACTAAAAAGGGCGTTGGGACATGGGATACTTGAGATGAGGGCTGAGTTGAGTCGTAGGAGCAGAAAAATAGGCGGAAGGATGAGACAAAAGGATGTATGGGTAAACTGCGTGAATTTAGAGGGGTGGGCAAAGGGGTCCTGGTGACAGCTCTTAAATTTTGGTGTGTGGGCACGAGATTCTGAGAGCAAACGTCTATGTTGAGGGCCTTGAAACACCAATACAGTGCTTCTGTTCTGTGTGGAGGTGTGAATGCACTTGTAGGAAAACGGTTGTGGGTCGTGATTCGAGATGAGAATATGAGAGGAGGCTGAGGCGTGATAGATATGAAGGGCGTTGGGGGATAGGGGTGCTAATGATGAGGGCTAAGGTGGAGTTGCAGGAGCACAGGAACAGGTAGGAGGAAGAGACATAGGAGGGTATAGGCAAATTGATTGAGTTCAGAACGTTGGGCTTGGTGGACAACACTTGGAATGTGGATTGTAGGCACAAAGGGCTGAGGGCTGCCTCTGAACAGGAAGAGCTGAAGGCTCCTTCCTATATTCTACGTTGGGGAACCAGTTCACACGCTTCAGAGCCTTACCTTGTGTAACATTCGTCGGCAGCGATTTGAAGATGGCGGGGTGGAAGAAAGCGGTTGACGGGCGCAGTGTGCATCTTGAGTGAGGTGGGGCTTCGTTTCGATGGTGACTATTGGAAGTTCGCATGGATTAGGTCGTTGTGAACAGCGTATTGGTAATTGAGTGGGGAGGCAATACGGTGCTGTGACGAGAGACTCGGAGGCTTTCTTATCCGGTGAAGGTGAAGACATTGTACCGGAGGCGGAGGCGACGGCGTCGGTTGCGGGTTCTTGAATGGCGGCGAAGAAGGAGCGGGTATCCCAATGGCTGGTGGAAGCGGAGATGTCTTCAGGTTGGAGCGTTTGGCGTAGGTGAAGGGGTGATGAGGTGACGTCTCGGCGTCTTCTTTAACGGATGGTAACGATGAAATCGTCACGGTGTCGATAGTCTTTGGAAGGTTGGCGACGAGGAAGAAGTAGAAGAAGGAGTAGGGTGAAGACTGCCGATGGAGGCGAACCCATCATCGGAAGCAGATGAAAATCAATCATGGCCTCTGTATCGTCTAATAGGGAGCGGATTGTGTTGTGCCATTTGGTGCTGAGTACTTTATCTTTGATTCCTGATATGTAATTCTCTACCTCAGGGAATTGCCTGGATGCTCTGATGAAGGAGAACCACAGATTGAGGAGGTCATATGAAGCGGAAGCTGCAGATGTATCCAGACTAGCTACAGAGAGTTGTAGATTAACCAGTTTTTCGGAGTAAGAGATTAGCGTTGCGTCATTCAAGATACGGTCTGAGGGGAGATAGAAGTTGTTACCCCATGTAGGTGAGAAGTCCATCTTAATACAGTTTCGAACAGGAGAATATACACTTTTCGCGCTGGACCCGGAATGCTACAGCCGCGAAAATGTTATTTGTCTATCCGGCCCGGAGGACCAAATGTTTGGACCAGGATAGACGTGAATGAAACTCGGAGACGGATATTTACTGAGCACAAACTTGTAATTGGTGAGCTGGAATATCACAAGATTTGAAGACTTGGATTGTACAAAGAAGAGGTGACTTACACGGGAGATGAGTTCAGTATGGAATCGCGAACAAATAGGGCTCTGAAGACGTGAAAACTGGTTGTACTCGGAAGGAGGAGAAAGCCGAATTAGAAGTCGATAAGAGGAGATAGAGGTATCCGTTGGGAGAATTGGAGACGGCCGTATCGCGAAAGGTGTTAGGAAACAAGTGTTGGGAGAAAACGCGAAAACTGGAGACGACTCACTTCGACGACACTTCGTAGCAGAATGATGTTTTGGGAGAAGGTATCTGTTGTGGAAGGGCATCTGAGAAGAGGAGAGGGGAAGACCACCGTTGGAAATATCCGCCGATTTGGGATTTCCAAGGGCGAGGGGCAGGTATCGAAATAGTTGGAGACGATTAGGCGGTCGGAGATAATGACGTGGGGAAGTCCGAGGTCAATGAACTGACAATTTCGACGCTTTGCGTCGAACAGCTATGAATAAAGAATATAAGCCATTTTCACGAGGCACGTGGTAAGACGAAGATGTTGGAATGGTTCATAAAATAAAATGGCGTATCGAGCTGGTGATGGCTGGTGTGCTGACGTCACTCATATTAAAACGGAATAAAATAAAAATCTTCTTAATGTAACTCAGTAGATGAAATAAGTGGAGTAGCTGTCTGAACATATAGCACTAACGGATACAAACGTACAAAATTAAATTTTGACTGGGAACGACTCAATTTGGCACAGTAGTCCGAGAGATCTAGTTCAGGTTTGTAGCCACGTCTATGCGAAGACCCCAAGCGAACTAAATTTGAATAGAAACATTGATTGTCCACTAGACGTATTCAAACCCACTGAACACAGTAGAAGAAACGCGTGACGTTAGAGTTACCCTCAACTCATTAATGTTGGCCTGGCGATAGAGTTCCAGCAAGAGCAGCAATAGCATTGCAGGAAAGCCTGCAAGCCTGAGCTGAGATACTCTTCCGATCCGGGAGTAGATTATGATCCGAATTTGCCAAGGACGAAGCTTCTAAATATCGTGAGAAATCCTTCGAAATGAAGCGTCTCGACGCGTACCCAAGAGACGCTAAACGAGGTAACAATTGCGAAGGGGTGGCGGAGGGGGCTCGACGACGCATCACGAGAAGGGAGTTGCGGTAGGTTGCGGTCGCGGTATTTTCGGCTGTCCTTGGGCCAGGTCAGGGTACCAGACGGTCCAGGCCGATGAACCCTCCAACCAGACGAGCCACCCCCCCCCCGCGACCCGTCGCCTGTAGCCTCCTTAACATCCCGCCAAACGAGACCGAATCTTCATCTCCTTCTTTTTGTTTCTTTCGTGTTTTCTCCTTTTCTACTTTACCTCGTTTTTGTCCCCCTGCAACTACTAGTGCTTCAACTTCTTTCGGATTCCTTCCAGTTTTCTTCTTCCCGATTCCATAGTCCCGCTCCAATCCGTTCCACCCGCGTCGTAACGTTAACGTTTTCGTTATCGGCGCATGTTCTTGATCCTGTTGGGTTTCATCTTACCTCATCGACTGGATTAAATGAACTCGAATAAGGACGATTATGGGACCGACCGATGTCCATCGCGCTTTTGCATGCTAGACCAAACCATTAGTCTAGGCCCGTTAGCCCCGGAAACCTTAGGATGCCCGTTTAACCAATGTCGTACTACTGAGTAGTTGGTGAGACATAAACGCTACTAGCGAGTCGAAAGATGCTTCTCATTTAACTCGGCGCTGTGGGCTCTCCCAAGGAACTTACCAAACCGACTTGAGGCCCCGCTAATATTCTAAAGCACCTCATATGTTTCAGTGTCGTAATATGTTACGACGGCCAGGATAGGTATTCTTTTTAGTTTCCTGGGCTCTACAAACTAGAACAGAAAGTTATTGTAATCGGCTGAAAAAAAATTTTGAGTTCTCTTCAGATCTTGAAGTAAAGACTCTACTGAGTCCGAAAAACACTATTTGGGAAACACTATCTGCGCTGCATTTTCCAAAGAGTTGAGAACGCGACCAATGTGGGGGCACGGTACCCAAATTTCTCGAACCTGCCCCCAGCAAGTGATCGAAAGGCAGCTAAGAGAATGAGGTGGGAGGAGTACCCGTGGGTCTAAAAGTTGTAGTGGAGGTATCTAGGTAGAGATGTGGCTGAGGTGCTGGAGGGTGCATGCTACGGGAAAGTTCAGCCAACTCTGGGAGCCTCCCAATGCCTCCACATCCCTGAGGAGTGTGTCACATTCCCTGCTACCTCTAGGAAATTCTTAGCCACTCGAGGACCAGGCACATAACCAGGGCTCCTGATCAACTCACCGATTATGTGATCTCTCCGTACTATGATCGCCTTGTAGGTTGCATCAAGTTTCTCGGTGCAACCTCCTCAGCTGGAAGCCACATTGACTTTGGTGGTTATCTTCAGAAAATTTCCAAGGCTCCACTGAAGCCACAGCAGAAGGTGCACCACCTTCGCATGTACTCGATCCCAAAGATGACCTATGGGGCTGATTTTTGGGAGGTTGACTGTCCAAAGGCTGATAGGCCTTGATAGAATGGTGGGCTCTGCTGTTCGTGCTTAGCTAGGCCTTTGGCTGGGTTCGTGAGCTTTGGAGGGTATTCATGGGAAGGATTGCCGGCACTTTCATGCCGTTCGTGTGGCAGGACTACCTACTGCATTGTCAAGTGTTGACCTTGTTGAGTGTAACAGTTCTAGTTCACCCTGCAGTCGGGGGTCCAGAATTCCGCTGACGTATTCCCTGCGTGTCGTATGAGCCGACTAAAAGGGACAGCCGGGTGGGCCCAGCTTGAAAGACAACCTCACCTCTACGAGGTCCCCGCAGGATTACATCCAACGAGGCTTAACTGTGGCTGGGCGTCACAGTGTACTCTGTCGCCACACTGTGCTCACCCTGCAGTAGGGGGTCCAGAATTCCACTGCCGTACTCCCTGCGTGTTCGTATAAGCCGGACTAAAAGGGACACAACTTACACTTCATTCACATACACGACACACTGGGAACCCCCTACCTTTAGCTGGGATCGCAGAACACACCCCCCGCAGGAAGGGGGACAGAATTCTTCTGCCGTATCCTCTGCGTGGTCGTTAAATCCGGCCCTTAAGGGGCTTAAAGCTCACGACACTGACATTCACAACATATTCCAGATACAAAATACACTGCAACGGCTTGCGTGGCAGAACACATTGACTTAAAACACTCATAATGAGCGAAAGACAGTCCTGGAGGTAGCTCACTAACACCTTTGAGCGATCCCCTATATAGGTGCGGCCTTCGGAATGAGGAGGGGGAAAAACCAGGTTTGAGCGTTCCTGGGGCGGCTGATAGCGTGTGTCCCGCTCACCACATCACCAGTGGCCGAGGGCTGACTCTGAGCAGCAGCCGAAAAATCCCTCATGCGTCTTAGTCCCGGTGGGTGGCCGGACTGGCAGCTGCGGCGCATGTGGGGGCCTCCCTTTGACCCTCAACGGACCAGCGAAAGGGGCTAGAATCAATATGCCTGAGGGGGAGCTTCCAGGACACTGCCTCGAGCACCTCTCGCTCATACCACTAACACACACACCAAATGAACTCACAAGGATACACTACACCAGTCTGCTTCTTTAATCCCCCCCCCCAAATTAGTAAAAAAAAACATGACCAAGTCAGCTAAATCTTCAGCAGGTAATAAAAACGCCACCTGCGCCTCTTCCTCGGGCTCGCCAAGCTCGACCCCTCCCTCTTCGGACGAGCCTACTCGTCGTCCAAACAAACAAGGGCGGAAAGAACCGGGCAAACCGCGTTCATCTCCCCCTTCTCCCACTAGTAGCCCGGGCAACCCGGCTACTACAAGCACACGACACAGCGTGGACCCTAAACTGTCGGACATGGAGCAAATTTGCGCATACGTCCAAATCATCCACGGCCAGCTGGCACGGATGAGGGCCAACGCGACAGGACCTATGCGGGACCTCGTAACTAGTTGCCTCTTCGAAATTTCGAAGCTGGCTATAAAAGCTAATGCCCCCGCAACGACATCGCCCCCTGCCACTCCCCCCCTGCGGGAAACTGTGGCGGCTGTCGTGAGGGTAGAGCTGCGTAGGGCAATTGCCCAGCAGCCAGTGCCACCAGCCCCCCAAACTCGAGGAGCGACAACGAGCCAGGGTAGTACCCCAGGCCCCTCATATGCGGCAGTAGCCGCTACTGCGCCTTCCTCCCCCCCTCATGGAGCTGATGCGGAATGGCAGACTGCCAGGGCCAGGAAGCGCAGGGGGAAGGATAAAAAGGCCCCAACTAAACAGGCCGAGGGCAGCGCCCCGCCTACGCCTCTGCCCAAAAACAAGGGCAAAAGTAAAAATAAAAGTAAAAATAAAAAGCCTCCACCGCTTGCCAAACTCCCCCCTAAAAACCCACGACAAAACGTGGTAGTGGTTAGGCGGACATGTGAGGAAGGAGAGGCTGGTCCCTCCAACCCTGACGCAATGGAAGCGCTTATGCGGGGTGTCCCTGCTACGGACCTCCAAGCTCTAAGTGTCCGAGTGCTAGACATCCGCACCGCAGTAGGAGGTGGCGCCGTCATTGTGACGGAAACGCCAGAAATGGCCAAGGCGCTCACGAGCCACATTTCCACAAAAAAGGAGTTGAAGCTCCAAGCGTCAGCCCCCCTGGGTCGTTTCCCACGCCTGCTATTGTGCGACGTGCGGACTGACCTTCTAAAAGAGGACTTGGCCCAACAAGTTGTTGAGCACAACCCTGCGTTAGGCTTGCAGCCGCAGGACGTCAGGCCTCCCTTCACCAAAAAGCGTGGAAGACGGAAGGATTGGGTGATTGAGGTAACACCCAGCCTATACAAAAAACTAGAGGGGGCAAGGCACCTCCAAATAGCCTGGCAGCGGTGCGCCATACGAAAGTACCAAGCCCCCACTCAGTGCTACAAATGCCAGCGCTATGGCCACCTGGCAGTGGCCTGTACAAGACCTGTTGTGTGCGCCTGGTGCGCCTTGCCACATCTGAGTAAGGAATGCAAGCGTGATGCTCCCCTCAAGTGTGCCAATTGCGTCGAACGCAAAATCCAACAGGTCGCACACTCTACACGAGACGCACGCTGTACCATTCGTCAGCGAGCGATTGCCCTCCAGGAGTCACGAGTGGATTATGAATAGGTCAAAGCAGTTCGAATCCTTCAGCACAACACCAATAAGAGTTGCCCAGTTATGGCTGAGTTGCTGCAAAATGCACTCAAGAAACGCTGCAGTGTTCTCGCCATACAGGAACCATACATAGGATCCAAAACTCTTGGTCTGGGATCGCAGGCACGAGTGGTGGCTGGAGCAAGAACGGGAGCCAAGGCAGCAGTGGCCTGCATCGACCTGTCCATTGACATGCTCGCACTCACTCACCTGAACAGCCAGCACTTGGCCGCTGTGCTCATCCGAGCCGGTGGCTTTGAGCTGGTTGTAATATCATTCTACAGGCAATTTGGCGCACCAGTTGCCAACAGCCTTGAACCACTCGAGCGGGCTCTAGCAGGCCTATCAGGACGACCCTGCATAGTCTGTGCCGATGCAAATGCCAGATCACCATTGTGGGGATCCCCAACCCTGGATGGGGCGGGCGAGGCGTATATAGAGCTGCTCACCAGGTACAACTTGATTGTTGTCAACGACCCCATGACTGAGGCGACCTATGATGGTCCGGGAGGAAGGTCGTGTATAGATGTCACAGCCGTGTCTCACACCCTGCTACTCAAATTGCAGGGTTGGCGAGTCGTACCAGGTGCAACGCAGAGCGACCACATGGTTATTGACTTTGCCATTACGGATGACAACATCCTCTGCAAAGACACGCGTGAAAAGCGATTCCGCACAAAAATGCTGATTGGCCACAATTCTGTAGGGTACTGGAAGGTGAACTGCGCCGCGGACACCGACCTAATAGCGCAAGCATACACACCTGAAGAGGTGGACAGCAAAGTGGACATATTTACCACAGCACTGCACTCTGCTGGGCTCTCTGTACTTGGCCAACAGAAGCACAGGGCGATCAAAGTCCCATGGTGGACTGAGGAACTAAATCCCCTCAAGCAAAGTGCAAATAGAGCTAGAAGGATGTACCAAAACACTCGTGACCCTGATGCCAGAGCAACACTCCGAACTGCCTTCATCCAAGAGAAGAAGGCCTTCCACCACGGCATCAAACGAGCCAATTGGCAAGGCTGGCGAAATTTCGTGGAAGCGGAGAGCTCTGAGAACCCCTGGGGGAGACACTACAAGTCCTCCATAGGAAAAGCTAACGTAGAGCAGGTCTTAGCCGCGATGCAAAATGAGTCAGGCTGGGCCTGCAGCATCGAAAGCTCACTGGAAACCCTCCTTGAGAAGGCGTTCCCGGATGACCAAGTAGCTCGAGACACTGAAGCCCAGAGGGCAGCAAGGGAGCTGATCATGGACCCTCCGAACGAGCCTGACATCCCATTGTGGACAGCAGGCGACCTCGGCAGGGCCCTTGCGACCTTAAAGCCCAACAAATCTCCTGGGCCAGATAAAATAGAAAGCAATATGCTAAGGAAGGCTGAGCGGACAATCTCCAGCGGCCTCCTTAATTTATTTAATGACTGTCTGCAGGTCGGACAGTTCCCCACTCAGTGGAAGACTGCGCGCGTTGTCACTCTTCAAAAGGGAGGCGACCGCAATCAGTCAGACCCGCGATCATGGAGACCACTCAGCCTTCTTTCCATATTAGGCAAAACACTAGAAATCTTGATGTTGCAGTCCCTCGAAGGAGTCTTTGGCCGCAACCTCACAGGCAGGCAATACGGGTGTACCAAAGGAAGGTCCACGCAGGATGTCATTGTCGAGATCCGGCGTGGTTCGCTGGCACCGGCTAAGTACGTCGTAGCAGTTCTGATTGACATCAGAGGGGCGTTTGACAACCTTTGGTGGCCAGCGCTCCTTAATGAACTCAAAGGTAGGGGAATCCCCCGCAACCTGTACTCGCTCGTCAGAAGTTACCTGACAGACAGAACAGCAACGATCGAAAGTAGGCATGTCTCCGTCCGGAGAAAGATTGAGAAGGGGTGCCCACAGGGCTCGGTCCTAGGACCAGCACTCTGGAATGCCTTCTTCGAAGGTCTTCTCAGGAAACTCATGGAGACTGACTGCGAGCCGTACGCCTATGTGGATGACTTGACTGTGCTGATCTTTGCAGAGTCAGTCCGCCAAATTGAAGAAAAAACCCACCACGTGCTTCGCACTGTCAACCAATGGTGCGAGCATGTCAAGATGCAGGTGGCTGAGGAAAAAACCCAGCTAATCCTCTTGAAGGGGAAAGTGAATAATCCACCCAGAATACGCTTTGGCGGCCACAGGCTTCTTCTTGAAATGCACGTCAAGTATTTAGGAGTGAATATAGGTGAGAGGTGGGGTTTCAACCAACACCTCCAGTCCCTTAAAGGCACTACCATTGCAAGGTTTGCCTCACTGCGTGCCATTACTAAGGCCACTTGGGGTGTGTGTTACCACGACACTATCCTCATGTATAAGGCCATATATCTAGGTGTGATTGGCTACTGCCCCGTTGTCTGGGGTAGCAAACTAACAGTCAATCAAAAGAGAGTATTGGCTCAATCCCAGAGAGCTGCGCTCCTGTGGATCACCAAGGCGTACAAGACTGTATCAACGGAAGCACTCCAGGTGATCACTGGTCAGTTACCAGTTGATTTGGCTGTTGAGTGCATGATTGACAAGTGGAGAGGGAAGCGGGAGCTTCATCCGCTTTGGGCTGAACTCCGTGCGGATCTCACCACAGAACAGAAACTTGCCGCCATCGATGAATGGGCTCTAGAGAAATGGCAAGCGAGATGGGAATCCTCGTCAAAGGGACGTGATACGTATGAGTTCTTCCCCAACATCCGCGAACGTCTTTCTAGAAAATGGGTTGAGCCAGACCACTGGACGAGCCAGTTCCTCACGGGACATGGTGACTTCAATGCGCGGCTCCACTTCTTTTCTCCGAAAGACTCTCCATTATGCACGTCTTGTGCCTCCAGTGCGGAGGAAACAAGAAACCATGTGCTGCTCCACTGTAGTTTCTACAACAGTGAGCGACGGTTGTTGGGTGGGCAAACGAACTTAGCAGCATTAACTGCTACGAAGGAAGCCTACAACCATTTTGCAAAGTTCGCAAAGAAGGTGATGGCTAAGAAAAGTGGTTATAGTTGATCTGTCCTTTTGAAACTTGCCACCCAAGTAAAAGTAAGATCAGGTAGGGAACCAGATAAAGAACTACTCCCAGATGGTACGGGATTCCTCAGGTGGTCACCTCCGCGCGGTAACACACGGGCAACAGCTCTCTACGGTGAGACTGGCTAACGACCACATACCTGCCGTACCTCCACAGGTCTGAGTTCGGTGGATGCTGCAGGGGCCGGCCTCTTGCATATTAGCGAAACCGCAACTTCTATGACTGATATAACCCTCGTCGAGGGTTTAGGTACAGTCATGAAATAAAGAAACAGATCTGTGTGTGTGTGTAGTTCGATTTGCGGGAGAAAGGCTGATCCGATTGAGCTGGTTCTTTTTTTGTTATGTTCGTTATTTTTTGTAGACACCAAAATAAGGTTATGGACGATTTCGGCCGATGGGAAGGGGGGGACGAAAATGTACCAAAAACAAGGGTTTTTCGCATTTTTCTCGAAAATGGGTCTTACGATTTTGATTAAACCTTCAAATTATCTTGCCTTAATCAATACCTAATTTTCTTCTCCATACATATCTCCATGAAAATACGGTGAACGGAGATATAGGCCTATGAAGCAAAAATAGATTTTTTACGCTTTTTGGCAAAACGGCTTCAGCGATTTTCACCAAACTCACAGGATGTTTTCAAACATTTAATACCTACATATTCTATTCAATAAGTGTTCCTGTGCCGGTCCATTGAACAGAGATAAAAATCAAGATGTGTCGAAAATAACGTTTTTTCGAACATTTCCGTAAATTCCAGCGTAACTTCTTCACAAAATGTGATAAAGCTTAATGTAGTGTCTTTTAGTCACCCATACCCACATTTCATTCTCCATAATTATTTCTGTATATATATGTTGAACGGAGAGGGTTTAGGTACAGTAACCAAATAAAGAAAAAGATCTGTGTCACCCTGCAGTCGGGGGTCCAGAATTCTCCTGCCGTATCCCCTGCGTGGTCGTTAAATCCGGCCTTAAAGGGGCTTAAAGCTCACGCCACTGACATTCACAACATATTCCAGATACAAAATACACTGCAACGGCTTGCGTGGCAGAACACATTGACTTAAAACACTCATAATGAGCGAAAGACAGTCCTGGAGGTAGCTCACTAACACCTTTGAGCGATCCCCTATATAGGTGCGGCCTTCGGAATGAGGAGGGGGAAAAACCAGGTTTGAGCGTTCCTGGGGCGGCTGATAGCGTGTGTCCCGCTCACCACATCACTAGTGGCCAAGGGCTGACTCTGAGTAGCAGCCGAAAAATCCCTCATGCGTCTTAGTCCCGGTGGGTGGCCGGACTGGCAGCTGCGGCGCATGTGGGGGCCTCCCTTTGACCCTCAACGGACCAGCGAAAGGGGCTAGAATCAATATGCCTGAGGGGGAGCTTCCAGGACACTGCCTCGAGCACCTCTTGCTCATACCACTAACACACACACCAAATGAACTCACAAGGATACACTACACCAGTCTGCTTCTTTTTTCTCCCCCCCCCCCCTCAATTAGTAAAAAACATGACAAAGTCAACTGAATCTTCAGCAGGTAATAAAAACGCCACCCGCGACTCTTCCTCGGGCTCGCCAAGCTCGACCCCTCCCTCCTCGGACGATGAGCAACCTACTCGTCGTCCAAACAAACAAGGGCGGAAAGAACCGGGCAAACCGCGTTCATCTCACCCTTCTTCCCCTAGTAGCCCGGGCAACCCGGCTACTACAAGCACTCGACATACCGTTGACCCTAATCTGTGAGACATGGAGCAGATTTGTGCATATGTCCAAATCATCCACGGCCAGCTGGCACGGATGAGGGTCAATGCAACAGGGCCTATGCGGGACCTCGTCACTAGCTGCCTCTTCGAAATTTCGAAGCTGGCAATCAAAGCTAATGCCCCCCCAACGACATCGCCCCCTGCCACTCCCCCCCTGCGGGAAGCTGTGGCGGCTGTTGTCAGGGAAGAGCTGCGTAGGGCAATTGCCCAGCAGCCAGTGCCACCAGCCCCCCAAACTCAAGGAGCATTAACGAGCCAGGGTAGTACCCCAGGCCCCTCATATGCGGCAGTAGCCGCTACTGCGCCTTCCTCCCCCCCTCATGGAGCTGAGGCGGAATGGCAGTCGGCCAGGGCCAGGATACGCAGGGGGAAGAATAAAAAGGCCCCAACTAAGCAGGCCGAGGGCAGCGCCCCGCCTACGCCTCTGCCCAAAAACAAGGGAAAAAGCAAAAATAAAAACCAAAATAAAAAGCCTCCACCGCCTACCAAACTCCCCCCTAAAAACCCACGCCAAACGTGGTAGTGGTCAGGCGCACATGTGAAGAAGGAGAGGCTGGTCCCTCCAACCCTGATGCGTGGAAGCACTGATGCGAGGCGTCCCTGCTACGGACCTCCAAGCTCTAAGCGTCCGAGTGCTAGACATCCGCACCGCAGTAGGAGGTGGCGCTGTCATTGTGACGGAAACGCCAGAAATGGCCAAGGCGCTCACGAGCCACATTTCCACGAAAAAGGAGTTGAAGCACCAAGCATCAGCCCCCCTAGGTCGCTTCCCACGCATGCTATTGTGCGACGTGCGGACTGACCTTCAAAAAGAGGACTTGGTCCAACAAGTTGTTGAACACAACCCTGCGTTAGGCTTGCAGCCGCAGGATGTCAGGCCTCTCTTCACCAAAAAGCGTGGCAGACAAAAGGATTGGGTGATTGAGGTATCACCCAGCCTATACAAAAAACTAGAGGGGGCAAGGCACCTCCAAATAGCCTGGCAGCGGTGCGCCATACGAAAGTACCAAGCCCCCACTCAGTGCTACAAATGCCAGCGCTATGGCCACCTGGCAGTGGCCTGTACAAGACCTGTTGTGTGCGCCTGGTGCGCCTTGCCACATCTGAGTAAGGAATGCAAGCGTGATGCTCCCCTCAAGTGTGCCAATTGCGTCGAACGCGAAATCCAACAGGTCGCACACTCTACACGAGATGCACGCTGTACCATTTGTCAGCGAGCGATAGCCCTCCAGGAGTCACGAGTGGATTATGAATAGGTCAAAAACAGTTCGAATCCTTCAGCACAACACAAATAAGAGTTGCCCAGTTATGGCTGAGTTGCTGCAAAATGCACTCAAGAAACGCTGCAGTGTTCTGGCCATACAGGAACCGTATGTAATGCTCCGACGTGGCCGAAACTGAGGGGTCGGAGGATTAACGAGAATAAAAAAGGAAATAAATACCAAAAGGTGCGAAAGATAGGTGGTGATTGAGAAGGAAGAGAAGGTGTTGGGAGACTAGGAAAAAGAATTACAGTGGAGACTAGAAATTTGTATTAGGGTTAGCGAAGGGCAACCTGCTTCCTCGGGGGACGGAAATGGAGAGAGAGCTCGGGATTTTGGTGGAAGGCTCGGCGATCGTCCTCTGCTGAGCAAGCACTCTCGATTCGGCTAACTCCGTATTTGGGCTACTCGCCACCTCGAATTCGGTTCTCACGCTGGTACCTTATCTAACTATCACTCCTCGTGCCGGTGATATGGTTCACGGCAAGGAGGAGAAACGATAGCGAAGCCTTCTCTCTAGGGGGAGAATGCTGATGCTCAGCTCTTCATCTCGATAGCGCCGTTCCTTGGGCGGTACATGGCTCCCCAGGTTAAATTGAGCATGTCCTCATGCGACCAGGTAGGCAGGAGCGGTGGTTGGGCCTGGTATGCTTGGCCCAGGCAGGCAAGTCGGCAGTAGAATCAGAAGAATGGTATCGGTGATGGACTCCCCGAGAAGGTGAGGTACCAGCAAGATTACCTAGAGGTTGGTTCGAGTTTACCCTGTAGCTGTCGCTGCTGTCGCAATCGTCCTCAGGAAATGGGGGATCAAAATGGGCAAAATTTTGCAACAAGTACATTACGCCAAAATCGAGAGGAAAGCAGGTGCGGAAACTTGGTACATCGTCATAAAATTTTCAATATAACTGTTCGAATCTTAGGAATATTAGTAGAAACAGAAGAAAATAGAATTATGATGACACACAGAAGTATTTACAGAACATACACGGAAATCGGATCCTTAGGTACAGTACTAAGTCGGATACAAGGTGTACTTCAAGGTTTTAATGACTATTTTGTTGCTGCACATCGCAACTCGTCTTATACACTACCTTTGTACCCAAGCGAAAGAAAGGAATAGGTTTCAGGAAGGCACAGAGTGAGAACACAACACAAAGGGATGGATTAGTTGGCATGCACGCGAACAGTAATCAACGAATCCCGTGCTCTCCCTCCCCCCTCGAGATGACTAAGTCGCCACCCGGTGACGAGGAGTACCCTGGTACTGCACAAATCCGATTTTGTGACTTCTAGCTTACTTTCCGCTTATTAATCAAGTGTTGTCGGATGGTAACTAAGCGCTAGGGTTCTGTATTACTCCTAATCTTACTGGTTGTACGATCATGTGATGGGTTCTGGAACTGTCGTCTCATGTTGATTGGCATGGAAATACAATCAGCTCGGTTGGAACAATTAACTCCTCCAGACACTTACTGCTCCTGTTCGTGGTTAGTGAATTGGTCAAGATAAGATACCACACCAAGGGCAGTCATGGTACAGCCTGAAATCAAAGATCCATAAGTGATCTGGCAAGGAAAGGAGGACACACAACCTGCTGGAAAATATGAGTGCCGTAATGTTCAACATTTACACATAAAATCACATCATGGGTGTGCGCAAATAAAAGAAAGTGGTGTGGCCATTTAAAAACAAAGGAAAGAACATCACTTAATGAGACACACTGTGCGATCACATAGACAGAGACGATGAGTTCCTCACATGATTCCCTGTACAAAAAATTGTTAACATGGAAAATTCAATTCAATAATCAAGTGGTGCACGAATTATTTCTCATTCCCAATATAACATGAATAAAAATTATTGTAAAAAAAACCGGTTATATATATATAAAATTATTGTATAACCCGGACATACAAAGCAATATAATGCGTATAAAAATCATTGCAACAACCCAGTTGTATGTACAAAATTATAATATAACCAAGTACTAAAGTGGGGTTGAGTTTTGAGGCTGTGAGGAAGAGACTGGCCTATTTATCAACACCATGGGGGCCTGTTGGTTGCCTAAAAGTACTTTGTACAGCACCAATACGCCCACTACTGCAGCAATCGCCAGGATGGTGGTCCCTGTGGTCCATTTGTAGATTTTCCAATGGTGATTCTGCTGTAGCTCCTCCTGTGTAGACTCTGTTCCAATAGACAAAAACGTGTGTTTGGAGGTGCTTCAGGACCCTGCATCAGATGGTTCTGACATTGAGCTGACGGATGATGAGGAAGGGCACTCTCCCATCAGCCAACCCCTCTTCCCATGCGAAGGCGGAATTTCTGAAGAGCCAGACTTCCTCACTCCACCAACCGTCAGCAGCCAAGCATCTGAGCCAGACCATAGGAAGCCTAACTACAACTTAAGACAGCTTCCGAGAATCGATTATAGTTAACCCTCTCATCCATTATAGGGTACGGTTTATTTCCTATAGAATCTGCACGAGTGGTTTTATTTTTTTTATGAATATTTTGCATATATACATCCTTTCTAAGAATAGGGTAGCCACCTGTATAGAACTACGAGTTTCTACACCAACTGTATATAGAGCACCTTAAGGAGCACCGCCGTAACTTGCTCCATCTTTCTTCATTCCATTATTTTTTTTTTCTCTCACTATATTGCTACCATGTTACTAATTAAAGCTTTGCTCTTGCACAGGTACACATGACCGCCGTTCCTTGGGCGGTACACGTACATAGGATCCAAAACTCTTGGTCTGGGATCGCAGGCACGAGTGGTGGCTGGAGCAAGAACGGGAGCCAAGGCAGCAGTAGCCTGCATCGACCCGTCCATTGACATGCTCGCACTCACCCACCTGAACAGCCAGCACTTGGCCGCTGTGCTCATCCGAGCCGGTAGCTTTGAGCTGGTTGTAATATCATTTTACAGGCAATTTGGCGCACCAGTTTCCAACAGCCTTGAACCACTCGAGCGGGCTCTAGCAGGCCTATCAGGACGACCCTGCGTAGTCTGTGCTGATGCAAACGCCAGATCACCATTGTGGGGATCCCCAACCTTGGATGGGGCGGGCGAGGCGTATATAGAGCTGCTCAGCAGGTACAACTTGGTTGTTGCCAACGACCCCATGACTGAGGCGACCTATGATGGTCCGGGAGGAAGGTCGTGTATAGACGCCACAGCCGCGTGTCTCACACCCTGCTACCAAATTGCAGGGTTGGCGAGTCGTACCAGGTGCAACGCAGAGCGATCATATGGTTATTGACTTTTGCCATTACGGCTGACAACATCCTCTGCAAAGACACGCGTGAAAAGCGATTCCGCACAAAAAAATGCTGACTGGCCGCAATTCTTTAGGGTACTGAAGGTGAACTGCGTGCCGCAGACACCGACCTAATAGTGCAAGCATCCACACCTGAAGAGGTGGACAGCAAAGTGGACACATTTACCATAGCACTGCACTCTGCTGGGCTCTCTGTACTGGCCAACAGAAGCACAGGGCGATCGAAGTCCCATGGTGGACTGAGGAACCAAATCCCTCAAGCAAAGTGCAAATAGAGCCAGAAGGATGTACCAAAACACTCGTGACCCTGATGCCAGAGCAACACTCTGAACTGCCTTCATCCAAGAGAAGAAGGCCTTCCACCACGGCATCAAACGAGCCAATTGGCAAGGCTGGCGAAATTTTGTGGAAGCGGAGAGCTCTGAGAACCCCTGGGGCAGACACTACAAGTCCTCCATAGGTAAAGCAAATGTAGAGCAGGTCTTAGCTGCGATGCAGAATGAGTCAGGCTGGGCCTGCAGCATCGAACGTTCACTGGAAACCCTCCTCGAGAAGGCGTTCCCAGATGACCAAGTAGCTCGAGACACTGAAGCCCAGAGGGCAGCAAGGGAGCTGATCATGGACCCTCCGAACGAGCCCGACATCCCATTGTGGAACACAGGCGACCTCGGCAGGGCCCTTGCGACCTTAAAGGCCAACAAATCTCCTGGGCCAGATAAAATAGAAAGCAATATGCTAAGGAAGGCTGAGCGGACAATCTCCAGCGGCCTCCTTAATTTATTTAATGACTCTCTGCAGGTCGGACAGTTCCCCACTCAGTGGAAGACTGCGCGCGTTGTCACTCTTCAAAAGGGAGGCGACCGCAACCAGTCTGACCCGCGATCATGGAGACCACTCAGCCTTCTTTCCATATTAGGCAAAACACTAGAAATCTTGATGTTGCAGTCCCTCGAAGGAGTCTTTGGCCGCAACCTCACAGGCAGGCAATACGGGTGTACCAAAGGAAGGTCCACGCAGGATGTCATTGTCGAGATTCGGCGTGTTTCTGCTGGCACCGCCAAGTACGTCGTAGCAGTTCTGATTGACATCAGAGGAGCGTTTGACAACCTTTGCGGCCAGCGCTCCTTAATGAGCTCAAAGGTAGGGGAATCCCCGCAACCTGTACTCACTCGTCAGAAGTTACCTGACAGACAGAACTGCTACGATCGAAAGCAGGCATGTCTCCGTCCGGAGAAAGATTGAGAAGGGGTGCCCACAGGGCTCGGTCCTAAGACCAGCACTCTGGAATGCCTTCTTCGAAGGTCTTCTCAGGAAACTCATGGAGACTGACTGCGAGCCGTACGCCTATGTGGATGACTTGACTGTGCTGATCTTTGCAGAGTCAGTCCGCCAAATTGAAGAAAAAAAACCACCACGTGCTCCGCACTGTCAACCAATGGTGCAAGCGCGTCAAGATGCAGGTGGCTGAGGAAAAAACCCAGCTAATCCTCTTGAAGGGGAAAGTGAATAATCCACTCACAATACGCTTTGGCGGCCACAGGCTCCTTCTTAAAAACACGTCAAGTATTTAGGAGTGAATATAGGTGAGAGGTGGAGTTTCAACCAACACCTCCAGTCCCTTAAAGGCACTACCATTGCAAGGTTTGCCTCACTGCGTGCCATTACTAAGGCCACTTGGGGTGTGTGTTACCACGACACTATCCTCATGTATAAGGCCATCTATCTAGGTGTGATTGGCTACTGCCCCGTTGTCTGGGGTAGCAAACTAACAGTCAATCAAAAGAGAGTATTGGCCCAATCCCAGAGAGCCGCGCTCCTGAGGATCACCAAGGCCTACAAGACTGTATCAACGGAAGCACTCCAGGTGATCACTGGTCAGTTACCAGTTGATTTGGCTGTTGAGTGCATGATTGACAAGTGGAGAGTGAAACGGGAGCTTCCCCCGCTTTGGGCTGAACTCCGTGCGGATCTCACCACAGAACAGAAACTTGCCGCCATCGATGAATGGGCTCTAGAGAAATGGCAAGCGAGATGGGGGACGTGATACGTATGAGTTCTTCCCCAACATCCGTGAACGTCTTTCTAGAAAATGGGTTGAGCCAGACCACTGGACGAGCCAGTTCCTCACGGGACATGGTGACTTCAATGCGCGGCTCCACTTCTTTTCTCCGAAAGACTCTCCATTATGCACGTCTTGTGCCTCCAGTGCGGAGGAAACAAGAAACCATGTGCTGCTCCACTGTAGTTTCTACAACAGTGAGCGACGGTTGTTGGGAGTGCAAACGAACTTAGCAGGCTTGACTCATTTTGCATCGCAGCTAAGACCTGCTCTACATTTGCTTTTCCTATGGAGGACTTGTAGTGTCTGCCCCAGGGGTTCTCAGAGCTCTCCGCTTCCACAAAATTTCGCCAGCCTTGCCAATTGGCTCGTTTGATGCCGTGGTGGAAGGCCTTCTTCTCTTGGATGAAGGCAGTTCGGAGTGTTGCTCTGGCATCAGGGTCACGAGTGTTTTGGTACATCCTTCTGGCTCTATTTGCACTTTGCTTGAGGGGATTTAGTTCCTCAGTCCACCATGGGACTTTGATCGCCCTGTGCTTCTGTTGGCCAAGTACAGAGAGCCCAGCAGAGTGCAGTGCTATGGTAAATGTGTCCACTTTGCTGTCCACCTCTTCAGGTGTGGATGCTTGCACTATTAGGTCGGTGTCTGCGGCACGCAGTTCACCTTCCAGTACCCTAAAGAATTGCGGCCAGTCAGCATTTTTTGTGCGGAATCGCTTTTCACGCGTGTCTTTGCAGAGGATGTTGTCAGCCGTAATGGCAAAGTCAATAACCATATGATCGCTCTGCGTTGCACCTGGTACGACTCGCCAACCCTGCAATTTGAGTAGCAGGGTGTGAGACACGGCTGTGACGTCTATACACGACCTTCCTCCCGGACCATCATAGGTCGCCTCAGTCATGGGGTCGTTGGCAACAACCAAGTTGTACCTGCTGAGCAGCTCTATATACGCCTCGCCCGCCCCATCCAAGGTTGGGGATCCCCACAATGGTGATCTGGCGTTTGCATCAGCACAGACTACGCAGGGTCGTCCTGATAGGCCTGCTAGAGCCCGCTCGAGTGGTTCAAGGCTGTTGGAAACTGGTGCGCCAAATTGCCTGTAAAATGATATTACAACCAGCTCAAAGCTACCGGCTCGGATGAGCACAGCGGCCAAGTGCTGGCTGTTCAGGTGGGTGAGTGCGAGCATGTCAATGGACGGGTCGATGCAGGCTACTGCTGCCTTGGCTCCCGTTCTTGCTCCAGCCACCACTCGTGCCTGCGATCCCAGACCAAGAGTTTTGGATCCTATGTACGGTTCCTGTATGGCCAGAACACTGCAGCGTTTCTTGAGTGCATTTTGCAGCAACTCAGCCATAACTGGGCAACTCTTATTTAGTTGGGGGTCCAGAATTCCACTGCCGTACTCCCTGCGTGTTCGTATAAGCCGGACTAAAAGGGACACAACTTACACTTCATTCACATACATGACACACTGGGAACCCCCTACCTTTAGCTGGGATCGCAGAACACACCCCCCGCAGGAAGGGGGACAGAATTCTCCTGCCGTATCCTCTGCGTGGCCGTTAAATCCGGCCTTAAAGGGGCTTAAAGCTCACGACACTGACATACACAACATATTCCAGATACAAAATACACTGCAACGGCTTGCGTAGCAGAACACATTAACATAAAACACTCATAATGAGCGAAAGACAGTCCTGAAGTAGCTCACTAACACCTTTGAGCGATCCCCATATAGGTGCGGCCTTCGGAATGAGGAGGGAAAAACCAGGTTTGAGCGTTCCTGGGGCGGCTGATAGCGTGTGTCCCGCTCACCACATCACCGGTGGCCGAGGGCTGACTCTGAGCAGCAGCCGAAAAATCCCTCATGCGTCTTAGTCCCGGTGGGTGGCCGGACTGGCAGCTGCGGCGCATGTGGGGCCTCCCTTTGACCCTCAACGGACCAGCGAAAGGGGCTAGAATCAATATGCCTGAGGGGGAGCTTCCAGGACACTGCCTCGAGCACCTCTCGCTCATACCACTAACACACACAACAAATGAACTCACAAGGATACACTACACCGGTCCGCTTCTTTAATCACCCCCAAATAAGTAAAAACATGACAAAGTCAACTAAATCTTCAGCAGGTAATAAAACGCCACCTGCGCCTTCTTCCTCGGCTCGCCAAGCTCGACCCCTCCTCCTCGGACGATGAGCAACCTACTCGTCGTCCAACCAAACAAGGGCGGAAAGAACCGGGCAAACCGCGTCCATCTCCCCCTTCTCCCCCTAGTAGCCCGGGCAACCTGGCTACTACAAGCACTCGGCATTCTGTTGACCCTAATCTGTCGGACATGGAGCAAATTTGGCGCTTATGTCCAAACCATCCCGGGCCAGCTGGCCCGGATGAGGGCCAACGCGACAGGACCCATGCGGGACCTCGTAACTAGCTGCCTCTTCGAAATTTCGAAGCTGGCAATCAAAGCTAATGCCCCCCCAACGACATCGCCCCCTGCCACCCGCCTTGCGTGGAAACTGTGGCGGCTGTTGTGAGGGAAGAGCTGCGTAGGGCAATTGCCCAGCAGCCAGTGCCACCAGCCCCCCAAACTCGAGGAGCAACGACGAGCCAGGGTAGTACCCCAGGCCCCTCATATGCGGCAAAGCCGCTACTGCGCCTTCCTCCCCTCATGGAGCTGAGGCGGAATGGCAGACTGCCAGGGCCAGGAAGCGCAGAGGAAGCAGCAACAGGCCCCAACTAAGCAGGAAGTGCAGGCCGAGGGCAGCGCCCGCCTATGCCTCCGCCCAAAAACAAGGGCAAAAATAAAAAGAAAAACCAAAATAAAAAGCCTCCACCGCTTGCCAAACTCCCCCCTAAAAACCCACGACAAAACGTGGTAGTGGTTAGGCGGACATGTGAGGAAGGAGAGGCTGGTCCCTCCAACCCTGACGCAATGGAAGCGCTTATGCGGGGTGTCCCTGCTACGGACCTCCAAGCTTTAAGCGTCCGAGTGCTAGACATCCGCACCGCAGTAGGAGGTGGCGCCGTCATTGTGACGGAAACGCCAGAAATGGCCAAGGCGCTCACGAGCCACATTTCCACGAAAAAGGAGTTGAAGCTCCAAGCGTCAGCCCCCCTGGATCGTTTCCCACGCCTGCTGCTGTGCGACGTGCGGACCGACCTTCAAAAAGAGGACTTGGCCCAGCAAGTTGTTGAGCACAACCCTGCGTTAGGCTTGCAGCCGCAGGATGTCAGGCCTCTCTTCACTAAAAAGCGTGGAAGACAGAAGGATTGGGTGATTGAGGTATCACCCAGCCTATACAAAAAACTAGAGGGGGCAAGGCACCTCCAAATAGCCTGGCAGCGGTGCGCCATACGAAAGTACCAAGCCCCCACTCAGTGCTACAAATGCCAGCGCTATGGCCACCTGGCAGTGGCCTGTACAAGACCTGTTGTGTGCGCCTGGTGCGCCTTGCCACATCTGAGTAAGGAATGCAAGCGCGATGCTCCCTCAAGTGTGCCAATTGCGTCGAACGCAAAATCCAACAGGTCGCACACTCTACACGAGACGCACGCTGTACGATTCGTCAGCGAGCGATAGCCCTCCAGGAGTCACGAGTGGATTATGAATAGGTCAAAAACAGTTCGAATCCTTCAGCACAACACAAATAAGAGTTGCCCAGTTATGGCTGAGTTGCTGCAAAATGCACTCAAGAAACGCTGCAGTGTTCTCGCCATTCAGGAACCGTACATAGGATCCAAAACTCTTGGTCTGGGATCGCAGGCACGAGTGGTGGCTGGAGCAAGAACGAGGGCAAAGGCAGCAGTAGCCTGCATTGACCCGTCCATTGACATGCTCGCACTCACTCACCTGAACAGCCAGCACTTGGCCGCTGTGCTCATCCGAGCCGGTGGCTTTGAGCTGGTTGTAATATCATTTTACAGGCAATTTGGCGCACCAGTTGCCACCAGCCTTGAACCACTCGAGCGGGCTCTAGCAGGCCTATCAGGACGACCCTGCATAGTCTGTGCTGATGCAAACGCCAGGTCACCATTGTGGGGATCCCCAACCCTGGATGGGGCGGGCGAGGCGTATATAGAGCTGCTCACCAGGTACAACTTGATTGTTGCCAACGACCCCATGACTGAGGCGACCTATGATGGTCCGGGAGGAAGGTCGTGTATAGATGTCACAGCCGTGTCTCACACCCTGCTACTCAAATTGCAGGGTTGGCGAGTCGTACCAGGTGCAACGCAGAGCGATCACATGGTTATTGACTTTGCCATCACGGATGACAACATCCTCTGCAAAGACACGCGTGAAAAGCGATTCCGCACCAAAAACGCCGACTGGCCACAATTCTGTAGGGTACTGGAAGGTGAACTGCGTGCCGCGGACACCGACCTAATAGCGCAAGCATCCACACCTGAAGAGGTGGACAGCAAAGTGGACATATTTACCACAGCACTGCACTCTGCTGGGCTCTCTGTACTTGGCCAACAGAAACACAGGGCGATCAAAGTCCCATGGTGGACTGAGGAACTTAATCCCCTCAAGCAAAGTGCAAATAGAGCCAGAAGGATGTACCAAAACACTCGTGACCCTGATGCCAGAGCAACACTCCGAACTGCCTTCATCCAAGAGAAGAAGGCCTTCCACCGCGCCATCAAACGAGCCAAACGGCAAGGCTGGCGAAATTTTGTGGAAGCGGAGAGCTCTGAGAAGCCCGGGGCAGACACTACAAGTCCTCCATAGGAAAAGCAAACGTAGAGCAAGTCTTAGCTGCGATGCAAAATGAGTCAGGCTGGGCCTGCAGCATCGAAAGCTCACTGGAAACCCTCCTTGAGAAGGCGTTCCCAGATGACCAAGTAGCTCGAGACACTGAAGCCCAGAGGACAGCAAGGGAGCTGATCATGGACCCTCCGAACGAGCCCGACATCCCATTGTGGACAACAGGCGACCTCGGCAGGGCTCTTGCGACCTTAAAGCCCAACAAATCTCCTGGGCCAGATAAAATAGAAAGCAATATGCTAAGGAAGGCTGAGCGGACAATCTCCAGCGGTCTCCTTAATTTATTTAATGACTGTCTGCAGGTCGGACAGTTCCCCACTCAGTGGAAGTCTGCGCGTTGTCACTCTTCAAAAGGGAGGCGACCGCAATCAGTCGGACCCGCGATCATGGAGACCACTCAGCCTTCTTTCCATATTAGGCAAAACACTAGAAATCTTGATGTTGCAGTCTCTCGAAGGAGTCTTTGGCCGCAACCTCACAGGCAGGCAATACGGGTGTACCAAAGGAAGGTCCACGCAGGATGTCATTGTCGAGATTCGGCGTGTTTCCTGCTGGCACCGGCTAAGTACGTCGTAGCAGTTCTGATTGACATCAGAGGAGCGTTTGACAACCTTTGCGGCCAGCGCTCCTTAATGAACTCAAAGGTAGGGAATCCCCGCAACCTGTACTCGCTCGTCAGAAGTTTCCTGACAGACAGAACTGCTACGATCGAAAGTAGGCATGTCTCCGTCCGGAGAAAGATTGAGAAGGGGTGCCCACAGGGCTCGGTCCTAGGACCAGCACTCTGGAATGCCTTCTTCGAAGGTCTTCTCAGGAAACTCATGGAGACTGACTGCGAGCCGTACGCCTATGTGGATGACTTGACTGTGCTGATCTTTGCAGAGTCAGTCCGCCAAATTGAAGAAAAACTCCACCACGTGCTCCGCACTGTCAACCAATGGTGCGAGCACGTCAAGATGCAGGTGGCTGAGGAAAAACCCAGCTAATCCTCTTGAAGGGGAAAGTGAATAATCCACCCACAATACGCTTTGGCGGCCACAGGCTCCTTCTTGAAAAGCACGTCAAGTATTTAGGAGTGAATATAGGTGAGAGGTGGGGTTTCAACCAACACCTCCAGTCCCTTAAAGGCACTACCATTGCAAGGTTTGCCTCACTGCGTGCCATTACTAAGGCCACTTGGGGTGTGTGTTACCACGACACCATCCTCATGTATAAGGCCATCTATTTAGGTGTGATTGGCTACTGCCCTGTTGTCTGGGGTAGCAAACTAACAGTCAATCAAAAGAGAGTATTGGCCCAATCCCAGAGAGCCGCGCTCCTGTGGATCACCAAGGCCTACAAGACTGCATCAACGGAAGCACTCCAGGTGATCACTGGTCAGTTACCAGTTGATTTGGCTGTTGAGTGCATGATTGACAAGGGGAGCGTGAAACGGGAGCTTCCCCGCTTTGGGCTGAACTCCGTGCGGATCTCACCACAGAACAGAAACTTGCCGCCATCGATGAATGGGCTCTAGAGAAATGGCAAGCGAGATGGGAATCCTCGTCAAAGGGACGTGATACGTATGAGTTCTTCCCCAACATCCGTGAACGTCTTTCTAGAAAATGGGTTGAGCCAGACCACTGGACGAGCCAGTTCCTCACGGGACATGGTGACTTCAATGCGCGGCTCCACTTCTTTTCTCTGAAAGACTCTCCATTATGCACGTCTTGTGCCTCCAGTGCGGAGGAAACAAGAAACCATGTGCTGCTCCACTGTAGTTTCTACAACAGTGAGCGACGGTTGTTGAGAGGGCAAACGAACTTAGCAGCTTTGACTGTTACAAAGGAAGCCTATAACCATTTTGCAAAGTTCGCAAAGAAGGTAATGGCTAAGAAACGTGGTTATAGTTGATCAGTCCTTTGAAACTTGCCACCCAAGTAAACAGTAAGATCAGGTAGGGAACCAGATTAAGAACTACTCCCAGATGGTGCGGGATTCCTCAGGTGGTCACCTCCGCGCGGTAACACACGGGCAACAGCTCTCTACGGTGAGACTGGCTAACGACCACATACCTGCCGTACCTCCACAGGTCTGAGTTCGGTGGATGCTGCAGGGGCCGGCCTCTTGCATATTAGCGAAACCGCAACTTCTATGACTGATATAACCCTCGTCGAGGGTTTAGGTACAGTCATGAAATAAAGAAACAGATCTGCGACCTGTTGGATTTTGCGTTCGACGCAATTGGCACACTTGAGGGGAGCATCACGCTTGCATTCCTTACTCAGATGTGGCAAGGCGCACCAGGCGCACACAACAGGTCTTGTACAGGCCACTGCCAGGTGGCCATAGCGCTGGCATTTGTAGCACTGAGTGGGGGCTTGGTACTTTCGTATGGCGCACCGCTGCCAGGCTATTTGGAGGTGCCTTGCCCCCTCTAGTTTTTTGTATAGGCTGGGTGATACCTCGATCACCCAATCCTTTTGTCTGCCACGCTTTTTGGTGAAGAGAGGCCTGACATCCTGCGGCTGCAAGCCTAACGCAGGGTTGTGTTCAACAACTTGTTGGACCAAGTCCTCTTTTTGAAGGTCAGTCCGCACGTCGCACAATAGCATGCGTGGGAAGCGACCTAGGGGGGCTGATGCTTGGTGCTTCAACTCCTTTTTCGTGGAAATGTGGCTCGTGAGCGCCTTGGCCATTTCTGGCGTTTCCGTCACAATGACGGCGCCACCTCCTACTGCGGTGCGGATGTCTAGCACTCGGACGCTTAGAGCTTGGAGGTCCGTAGCAGGGACACCCCGCATCAGCGCTTCCATTGCATCAGGGTTGGAGGGACCAGCCTCTCCTTCTTCACATGTGCGCCTGACCACTACCACGTTTTGTCGTGGGTTTTTCGGGGGGAGTTTGGTAGGCGGTGGAGGCTTTTTATTTTTATTTTTATTTTTACTTTTGCCCCTGTTTTTGGGCAGAGGCGTAGGCGGGGCGCTGCCCTCGGCCTGAACGTTCTGCTTAGTTGGGGCCTGTTTTTGCTTCCCTCTGCGCTTCCTGGCCATGGCAGGCTGCCATTCCGCATCAGCTCCATGAGGGGGGGAGGAAGGCGCAGTAGCGGCTACTGCCGCATATAAGGGGCCTGGGGTACTACCTTGGCTCATTGAAGCTCCTTTAGTTTGGGGGCCTGGTGGCACTGGCTGCTGGGCAATTGCCCTACGCAGCTCTTCCCTAACGACAGCCGCCACAGTTTCCCGCAGGGGGGGAGTGGCTGGGGGCGATGTCGTTGGGGGGGCATTAGCTTTTATAGCCAGCTTCGAAATTTCGAAGAGGCAACTAGTGACGAGGTCCCGCATAGGTCCTGTCGCGTTGACCCTCATCCGTGCCAGCTGGCCGTGGATGATTTGGACATATGCGCAAATTTGCTCCATGTCCGACAGATTAGGGTCAACGGGATGACGAGTGCTTGTAGTAGCCGGGTTGCCCGGGCTACTAGGGGGAGAAGGGGGAGATGAACGCGGTTTGCCCGGTTCTTTCCGCCCTTGTTTGTTTGGACGACGAGTAGGTTGCTCATCGAGTAGGTTGCTCATCGTCCGAAGAGGGAGGGGTCGAGCTTGGCGAGCCCGAGGAAGAGGCGCAGGTGGCGTTTTTATTACCTGCTGAAGATTTAGCTGACTTGGTCATGTTTTTTTTTACTAATTTGGGGGGGGGAGGGATTAAAGAAGCAGACTGGTGTAGTGTATCCTTGTGAGTTCATTTGGTGTGTGTGTTAGTGGTATGAGCGAGAGGTGCCCGAGGCAGTGTCCTGGAAGCTCCCCCTCAGGCATATTGATTCTAGCCCCTTTCGCTGGTCCGTTGAGGGTCAAAGGGAGGCCTCCACATGCGCCGCAGCTGCCAGTCCGGCCACCCACCGGGACTAAGATGCATGAGGGATTTTTCGGCTGCTGCTCAGAGTCAGCCCTCGGCCACTGGTGATGTGGTGAGCGGGACACACGCTTCAGCCGCCCCAGGAACGCTCAAACCTGGTTTTTCCCCCTCCTCATTCCGAAGGCCGCACCTATATAGGGGATCGCTCAAAGGTGTTAGTGAGCTACTTCCAGGACTGTCTTTCGCTCATTATGAGTGTTTTATGTTAATGTGTTCTGCAGTGTATTTAGTATCTGGAATATGTTGTGTATGTCAGTGTCGTGAGCTTTAAGCCCCTTTAAGGCCGGATTTAACGGCCACGCAGAGGATACGGCAGGAGAATTCTGTCCCCCTTCCTGCGGGGGGTGTGTTCTGCGATCCCAGCTAAAGGTAGGGGGTTCCCAGTGTGTCATGTATGTGAATGAAGAGAACTCAAAAAATTTTTTTTTTTAGCCGATTACATAAATTTCCTTTCTACTTTGTAGAGCCAAGGAAAGTAAAAAAGGACGTACATTCTCAACGCCAACACGCGAGTTATCTTCTGGCGGGCGGCTGTGAGAAGTTTTATGAGTCTCAACAAAATGATTCGCTTTGCTGTGAATGCTATGATTACAATACGGCTGCACCAAATGCTAGCCACGTATGAATATCCAACCGTTATCATGGGCTAGAAAATCTATGTCTACTGTCAATAGTTTGGTTCCATTTACGCCCATTTTAGGTCGGTTTACCTTCGTAGCAAAGCTCTGACCATAAAGTGAGTGAATTTATCATTTAATCACTTTACTTCAAATACAAAACAAAAGGTAGCTCCGGGAACGAGGAGAACGATATTATTACGATAATTGTGTGAAGGAGAAGCCGCCGGTTTTGTGCATTAACACTAGAAAGGAGAGTTTCAACTGTTGTCGGACGCCAGTGAAACGCATCAGAGCCATCACACAAGCACAGAACATGAAGATAGGGAGCATTCTAAATATCGCTGGCCGCTATCATTAAGATGTAATTGGTTGTCAATTTCATCGGTCCGCGTGAATATGGTGGTTGGTGGTAAAGGTAGGACGCGGGTAGAGGGCGAGAAAGGAGAAATAACGGGGAAGGAGAGAGGGCGGGCGGATAATAAAGCTTGAGATGGTAAAATTACACGGTTCACAATCCAGCCGTCCACTTCAAGGGAGGTTTGACTTGGGCAAAGGCAGGAACGCCAGAGGGCGATTCAGGGCGTTTTAGCGGGACATTTCAATTAAGCCTGTTCTTGTGAGCTATCAACAGTATTTCTCTCTTAATGGCAGTCAATGATTTCGAGAGATCCCTAGAGGTAATGCATATGATCTCCCTTCACCGCCACTTGCTCCGCTCTTCTGTCCATCTGCGGCAGAGGACTCGTGGAGCACAAAGGGAACTTACTACTGATGCTACGTATTAACTAGTTATTTGATATCTGTCGTCATATTCAACTGTTTATATTGTTGAAAGGGTGGCGCCCAGCTATACGAGTAGGCGTGTGAACGACGAGCTGAGCTGGACAACGACGTTGCCGCTAATCCGCTCCGTTTGGTTTTGGTCTCCCTCGATACCGAATCCTGCGGCTAACGTTTCACTTGACCTTCTATCAGCCACCAGCCAGTAATTTGCTATCCTCATCTCCGTCCTCTGCTAACTCAGTTATCAACTGACTAATTGAATACCATACACCACAGGGTGAATTCCTCAGAGAATGAAATTATTTTACCGTCTTTGTTATTTTTTCCTTGGCATGAGGGCTTTTCATAAGAAAAAAGCAAGTCAATAATATCATAAATTCAAACGAAATTTTGACAATGTAGAATCTCGAATGACTTGAAAGTTTCGCGGTTTCACAAATGTGTACCTGAACTCAGGAACTCAACAAACTAGAGAACGTAGCAAATGGCAGAGAACGTTTAGTTCCAGAATTTATTGCTTGGCCCGTACTTATGTCACAACATTTATTGAATGACCAGCGTATAGGTAATTTATGCATGGGATTATCAACCTGATTTTTCTGGGGAGGTTTGTATCCATTGTTCTAGAGCTAAAGTGTAAACACTGTGAAATAGGTAAGTCAGTGAAACAGATAGAGCATACCTGCCTCTTCCCTTATATTAAAGAGCTATGAGGACAAGGATAAGCTTGGGCTTTTTATTGATGCCTAAAAGCGTTTGACAAGGCATGTCACGCTAGGTCACTAACAGACACTTCAAATTAACATAGTCTTTCTTAAGGACGATATTCGTTCGTACAAGCAAAGCGCAGGGTGGAGACAGAAAGAACGGACGATTGTGGACAAGTGATTCCGGAACGGTGATAACCGAAGGCTGAGATAAAAAAAAAGCTAACACAAATCCATCGCAGAGCAATCAAAACCGAACGAAAAAAAAACCATGCGGCCTTATATATGTGTGACAGTGCGAAAGTGCTGCTCAGACCGCATTTCACTGGCGATTGTTTATTTTAGTTGTGCAAAATGCCTCAGGAGTTTTAAACTACTTATTTTCTTTTGTTGAGAAATGTTACATCCTATGTCCCACACGTATAACGGTACATTCCGAAAGTGGCTGCATATCAGGAGGTAGTTCCAAGCAGGTGGCATGCATATTGTTGGGGCAACGAGCCATCGGTTATCATGTTAAGTTTGGGTTGGTTTCGATGGTGAATGAAGTAGTAGATCTAACTTGGAATGTAGGTCAAATGCTTCAAACCTAGCTTTCACCAAACCTGTCAGTAAATAGTGCGTTTGACGAGTATCTGAAATTGTGCAACAGCTGTTGCATCTGTCTGTTTTTTAGTTCTTCGGATGTTCAACAGAAGATTAAAAAACTACAAAACAAAAAATCCCCTGGGCTTAACAAAAAAATCAAAAGCCAATGCTAAACATTCCTGGTGAAACTGCCTCGTGGATTGAAATCTGCCGAAAACATCGTGATTCATAAAACCGGGAAGAGAAGAGCTGACGTTAGCCAATACCGAGCTTACTCTATTTCCTACAAAGTACTTGAACGGCTCTTCTATTCCCATATCCTCCAGCAATAGAACATCTCCTACCAAGCGCCCAATATGGATTCAGGAAAGTTACTCTTGCCACTGACAGTTTCATCGTGTTCTTGGCCGTATATCAAAGAGCTATACAAATATAAAGAGCTTTTTAATGATGCCGAAAAAGCGTTCTCTTGGACAAGGCATGGCACGCTAGGCCACTAACAGACAATACAAATTAATATGGTCTTTCTTAACGGATCGGGCGGAGCACTTCTGCTTGGATGATGCCACAACAAGGTAACACCCTCTTTTCTTGTCCATTCCTCAGGGATGCGATTGGGCCACTACTGTACAATAGTGCAAAAAGTTGATTTTTCTTCAGCTCTTTACTTTTTGACGTTTTGAGGCCTACTTAACCAAAAAAACCTAATTTACAGTAGACGAAAGAAAGGGGCAAAGATCATTTAAAACGAGCGGTGCGTAGCAACACACAACTTTACGCCACCCCCGTAAGTTCGAACACCAGCTACATATGCAGGTGCTATATCTCCGTTCAACGCATTTCTACCGAAACATTTATAGGAAACTAAATGTACGGAATAGTTAGCTGAGAGTACTCCGTAAGTTTGATCAAAATGTTCAGAGCCGTTTTTGAGAAAATTGGAATACCGATAAATTAATATTCGACAAATCTACTTTTCTGAGTTAACTTGGCTTATATCTCCGTTCAACATATATATATATATATACAGAATTAATTAAAGACACTCTGAACGATTGATCGAGTTTGGTGAAGCAGTTACTCCAGAATTTACGGAAATGTTCGAAAAAACATTATTTTCGACACATTTTCATTTTTATTTCTGCTCAATGGACTTTCAGAGGAACATTTATTCAGAACAATACGTAGGTATTTACAATTCTAAAACAGCCTGAGAGTTTGGTGAAAATCGTTGAAGTCGTTTTGCCAAATTTCTGGTGCGTAGCAACACACAACTTTCCGCCACCCCCGTAATTTCGAACACCACCTACATTTGCGGGCGCTATATCGTCGACCAACTCATTTTACAGGAACATTTATGGAGAACAAAATGTAGGGACTATCTAGCTGAGACTACTCCGTAAGTTTGATTGAAATCGTTAGAGCCATTTTTGAGAAAATTGGAATTCCGATAAATTAATATTCGACAAATCTACTTTTCTAAGTTAACTTGGCTTATATCTCCGTTCAACATATATATACAGAAATAATTACGGAAAACGAAATGTAGGTATGGGTGACTGACAGACACTCCATTAAGATTTATCACGTCTGATGGAGAAGTTACCCTGGAATTTACGGAAATGTTCAAAAAACGTTATTTTCGGTACATTTTGATTTTTATCTCTGTTCAATGGACTGTCAGAGGAACATTTATTGAGAACAAGTATTGAAAAACATCTTGAAAGTTTGGTGATAATCGTTGAAGCCGTTTCGCCAAAAAGCGTAAAAACACTATTTTTGCTCCGTTCACCGTATTTTCATGGAGATATGTATGAAGAAGAAAAGTTAGGTATTGGTTAGGAAAAAATAATTGGAAAGTTTAATCGAAATCGTTAGAGCCGTTTTCGAGAAAAATGCGAAAAACCCTAGTTTTTGGTACATTTTCGTCCCCCCCCCTTCCCATCGGCCGAAATCGTCCATAACCTTATTTTGGCGTCTACAAAAAATAAACGAACAAAAAAAAAAAGAACCAGCTCAATCGGATCAGCCGTTCTCCCGAAAATCGAATTACAAACACACACACACACACGGACCACGCGCCGAAATTAGGTTTTTTAGACTCAGTAGGCCTCAAAACGTAAAGATCTGAAGACAATCCAAATTTTTTTTGACCCGAATACCATACCTTCCTTCCCTTCAGGTAGCGGAAAGTAAAAAAACTTTCTTTGCTTCATAGTCCTATATCTCCATTCACAGAATTTTCATAGAGATATGTATAGAGAAGAAAAGTTAGGTATTGATTAGTAGAAGATAGTTTGAAAGCAGTAGGGTTATGTCCGCCAGTAGGCAAATTATTAAAGTTTACGTATCTGTTAGGTGAGTCCGTCTCCTCTGGCTGGTGAGTTGCTGTGGGCAAGCGCTGACTGACTGACTTAATGGCCAGACGATGATGTCTTTACATCGAAAGCGCTTGCCCACAGCAACTCACCAGCCAGAGGAGACGGACTCACCTAACAGATACGTAAACTTTAATAGTTTGAAAGTTTAATCAAAATCGTGAGAGCCGTTTTCGAGAAAAATGCGAAAAACCCTAGTTTTTGGTACATTTTCGTCCCCCACCCCCCTTCCCATTGGCTGAAATCGCCCATAACCTTATTTGATGACTGTACCTAAACCCTCGACGAGGGTTATATCAGTCATAGAAGTTGCGGTTTCGCTAATATGCAAGAGGCCAGCCCCTGCAGCATCCACCGAACTCAGACCTGTGGAGGTACGGCAGGTATTTGGTCGTTATTCAGTCTCCCGGTACAGAGCTGTTGCCCGTGTGTGACCGTGCGGAGGTAACCACCTGAGGAATCCCGTACCATCTGGGTGGAGTTCTTAATCTGGTTTCCTACCTGATCTAACTATTTACTTGGGTGGCAAGTTTCAAAAGGACAGATCAACTATGACCACGTTTCTTTGCCATCACCTTTTTCGCGAACTTTGCAAAATGGTTAGAGGCTTGCTTTGAAGCAGTCAATGCTGCTAAGTTCGTTTGCCCTTCCAACAACCGTCGCTCACTGTTGCAGAAACTACAGTGGAGCAGCACATGGTTTCTTGTTTCCTCCGCACTGGAGGCACAAGACGTGCATAATGAAGAGTCTTTCAGAGAAAAGAAGTGGAGCCGCGCATTGAAGTCACCATGTCCCGTGAGGAACTGGCTCAACCCATTTTGTTGAAAGACGTTCACGGATGTTGGGGAAGAACTCGTACGTATCACGTCCCTTTGACGAGGATTCCCATCTCACTTGCCATTTTTCTAGAGCCCATTCATCGATGGCGGCAAGTTTCTGTTCTGTGGTGAGATCAGCACGGAGTTCAGCCCAAAGTGGGGGAAGCTCCCATTTCACTCTCCACTTGTCAACCATGCACTCAATGGCCAGGTCAACAACTGGTAACTGACCAGTGAACACCTGGAGTGCTTCTGCTGATACAGTCTTGTAGGCCTTGGTGATCCACAGGAGCGCAGCTCTCTGGGATTGGGCCAATACTCTCTTTTGATTGACTGTTAGTTTGCTACCCCAGGCATCGGGGCAGTAGCCAATCACACCTAGACAGATGGCCTTATACATGAGGATAGTGTCGTGGTAACACACACCCCAAGTGGCCTTAGTAATGGCACGCAGTGAGGCAAACCTTGCAATGGTAGTGCCTTTAAGGGAATGGAGGTGTTGGTTGAAACCCCACCTCTCACCTCTATTCACTAAATACTTGACGTGCTTTTCAAGAAGGAGAAGGTTGCGGGGGATTCCCCTACCTTTGAGCTTATTAAGGAGCGCTGGCCACCAAAGGTTGTCAAACGCTCCTCTGATGTCAATCAGAACTGCTACGACGTACTTAGAGTAGTGTAAAAACCCTGCAAATTATAACACAATGGTTTATTATTCTCATTAACAGCTTGACCTAGTATTACTGCTCCCCCATCCCATTCGATTCAGCATCGAATACTAGTAAACCATACGAAACATGACCTGACTACAATGGAACTACGGAAATATTCCCCCGGCGCCAGGCGCCCGTAAACGTCTGATCCAATGGTGGGGTGGGAAGAGGGCTTTCAGGAACCCTTGCTCCGCAATTGGCAGGACTTGCGAGTCCGAAGGGCGCTGCGAGTCTAGCAGGCCCTGAAAACGATACGAAACATGGCTTATTTGCGATTATACTGCGTTTCGTTAATTTTTTTAACCATTTTTTGCCCATAACAACCATGGGCTTCGTCTGATCGGATTGCCGAGATGGCGGCACAACTAGATACCAAATGGGATTTTTGTGAGAAAGAACCAATTTTTTAGACCACGTTAAAGGAACAAAACGGCCCGGACGGGCGACGGTGGACATGGGCCGGCGGACGGACATTGCAGATTTGGAATCCCCATGTCTTGAAACGTAGGTAAGTATCAAATTTTGAGGGGGGGTTGTAAAAAATTTTTCGTGACCAAAAACATAGGGTTATTATTCAGAATGAATAATAAACCAAAAGGGGCGAATGGCGTATCAGTAACTGACCTTCTCAACTGATAAGAGATCATGGGTGATGTCTGCCCCTCTCCCCCTCCCCCCATTGACTTCAGTGCCTCCCTGAGAATCAGCTGTTCCAGTACCTTCTGGAGAGCAGTGTTGCCAACAAAACAGGTGATTATCACCAAAGAGAAGGGATTTGAAGCTATTACTCAACCATGTTTAGGTGATGTCAGAGGTCTCTAAGGCCTCCCAGAGAGCAGTGTTACCAATATCAGCAGTGTCATCTATAGCCAGTTTGACTTTTGTTATCTAAATCAGCTGATTGTCACATTGCTTTGACGTCGATTTATTGAGGCTTCCCGAAAAGACAGTTGAATTGTCATTTGAAAATGTTTCACCCTCCCCCCTTCCCACACCATATTTAACCACCACTACAACTTCCTCGTCAATTTGATGTTTGTTATCCTGGAAGAGGTTACAATGCCGGCCCAAAAACAAAATATAAACCACTAACAAACTCCTTGAAAGATCTTGTCACTGTTTTTTCCTCTGACAGAGGACTGATTCAAAATTGAACTGCTCATGCGAGGGGATAAAACGGGAAGACCTAGACATTTCTTGAAAGACGTTCAGAAGAACTCATATGTGGAACATCTCTCTGACAAGAATTCCCATCTCGCTTACCATTTTTCTAACGCCCATTCGTTGATGGCGACAAGTTTCGGCTCTGTGGTGAGATTCACACAGTTGAGTTCAGCCCAAAGCGGGGGAAGCTCCCGTTTCACTCTCCACTTGTGAAACATGCACTCAACGGCCAAGTCAACTGGTAACTGACCAGTGATCACCTGGAGTGCTTCTGTTGATACAGTCTTGTAGGCCTTGGTGATCCACAGAAGCGCAGCTATCTGGGATTGGGCCAATACTCCCTTTTGATTGACTGTTAGTTTGCTACCGCCAGACAACGGGGCAATCACGCCTAGATAGATGGTCTTATACATCAGGATAGTGTCAATAATTTGTGAGACAACATCACAGCCAACCACACCCATAAAAATAGAAAAATCAATGTTCAACTGTTCCACTCTTCTTCGTCGATCTAAAGTTGTTGAAACTAAAATGCTATCCTTGTCCAGTCATAAGTCACGATAAATTCGAAAAGAAGGTGTGAACCAAACAACAGCACAACAGTACTTAGGCCTTTCTAATAAGAACTCCGGTATCTACTCGTAGAAAAGCTAGCGTTGTTGGACTTTGGTTCTTTCAATCACTTTTCAGCTTTTCATGCAGACAATAGTCGGGACTGGATTAATTCAGAAGAAGGTACCAATTTATTGGTGAGTAAATTAGAAATTCGTTGGGATCCTTCGGAGCTGGAAATACGAGACTGCAACACCAAGCTAATCAAATTAATGACCGTCTAGAGGAATTGGGCTCCATATAATGGTTTTATGTATTTATTTTTTAACATGCCGTGCAATAAATTTGGTTTACACGTTGTAGTACAACAGTGCACACAACTCCAACTCGTCAACTCGTCCTTCCCATGCCAGAAACAAATGGCGGTTGACGAAACCGTGAATGAGGTACTGACAAAATTAACCCAACACACAGCGTTCCAACACACAACTTTCCTTAGCTCTACGTCAATTCACTTTGTACATGGTTAATTCTATTTAATCAATTCATTTATCACTCAGTTAATTTGAACTTGGTCAAACAACGCTTTACGGCAGCAGGAAGCGGTAGCGTTTACAGTTCCAGATTTTATTGTGCTGTTCGTACTCATTGCAACACCATTATTGAGCAATTGGTACACAGATAATTAATGAGGCTGTAAACACAAATTTTTTTGAGAAGGATAGTAATTACTTTTGCAGAGTTATTGGGTAAAAAGTTTAGAACTGGTAGAAAGCGAAACGGCGGTAGTTGAAATTCAGGAATTTCTGGAGTGAGCCCCATGTATCTCATGAGCGTTTTTAAATACTTACCCTATAGGTATTCGATTGGACTACAGTACCAATTTTCTTTAACATTCTATTAACATTCCAGCGGAGTTTAAAAGGAAAAAACCACAGCAAACACGCTTCTCCTCGAAATATTTGATAATTTATTGTGCTGCTCTCGTCAATTTCCCGGCCACAAATGTGAATTATATGGTATAATTATCTTATTAAGAGCTATCTATATAAAAAATTTAATCAAAATCGTTAGAGCGGTTTTTGAGAAAAAAATTTGGTGTTTTGATCACTATGATAACTATAGTTAACTTTCGGTGGATTTTGTCCATACCCTTATTTTTGCGTCCCATGGTAACCTGAAGGCTAGACATCAAGTTTCAACTGATTTGGTACGGTTGTTTTCTCTAGAAACCGCGCTAACATCAATTTCGTCGAAAATTTTGATAATTTATTGTGCTGCTCTCGTGATTTTCCCACTAATGAGAATTTTATGGTATAATTATCATGTTAAGAGCTACCAATATTAAAAATGTAATCAAAATTGTTAGAGCGGTTTTTGAGAAAAAAAAATTTGTTGTTTTGATAGTTATCATCTATAGTTAACTTTCGGTGGATTTTGTTCATACCCTTATTTTGGCGTCCCATGGTAACCTGCGAGCGAGATATCAAGTTTGAGCCGATTTGGTACGGTGGTTTTCTCTAAAAATCGTTTACAGACACACATACACACACACACAGGTCTGTTTCTTTATTTGATGACTGTACCTAAACCCACGACGAGGGTTATATCAGTCATAGAAGTTGCGGTTTCGCTAATATGCAAGAGGCCGGCCCCTGCAGCATCCACCGAACTCAGACCTGTGGAGGTACGGCAGGTATTTGGTCGTTAGCCAGTCTCACCGTAGAGAGCTGTTGCCCGTGTGTTACCGCGCGGAGGTGACCACCTGAGGAATCCCGTACCATCTGGGAGTAGTTCTTAATCTGGTTCCCTACCTGATCTTACTGTATACTTGGGTGGCAACTTTCAAAAGGACAGATCAACTATAACCACGTTTCTTAGCCATTACCTTCTTTGCGAACTTTGCAAAATGGTTATAGGCTTCCTTTGTAGCAGTTAATGCTGCTAAGTTCGTTTGCCCTCCCAACAACTGTCGCTCACTGTTGTAGAAACTACAGTGGAGCAGCACATGGTTTCTTGTTTCCTCCGCACTGGAGGCACAAGACGTGCATAATGGAGAGTCCTTCAGAGAAAAGAAGTGGAGCCGCGCATTGAAGTCACCATGTCCCATGAGGAACTGGCTCGTCTGCCTAATATGGAAAGAAGGCTGAGTGGTCTCCATGATCACGGGTCCGACTGATTGCGGTCGCCTCCCTTTTGAAGAGTGACAACGCGCGCAGACTTCCACTGAGTGGGGAACTGTCCGACCTGCAGACAGTCATTAAATAAATTAAGGAGGCCGCTGGAGATTGTCCGCTCAGCCTTCCTTAGCATATTGCTTTCTATTTTATCTGGCCCAGGAGATTTGTTGGGCTTTAAGGTCGCAAGGGCCCTGCCGAGGTCGCCTGTTGTCCACAGTGGGATGTCAGGTTCGTTCGGAGGGTCCATGATCAGCTCCCTTGCTGCCCTCTGAGCTTCAGTGTCTCGTGCTACTTGGTCATCAGGGAACGCCTTCTCAAGGAGGGTTTCCAGTGAACTTTCGATGCTGCAGGCCCAGCCTGACTCATTTTGCATCGCGGCTAAGACCTGCTCTACATTTGCTTTTCCTATGGAGGACTTGTAGTGTCTGCCCTAGGGGTTCTCAGAGCTCTCCGCTTCCACAAAATTTCGCCAGCCTTGCCGTTTGGCTCGTTTGATGGCGCGGTGGAAGGCCTTCTTCTCTTGGATGAAGGCAGTTCGGAGTGTTGCTCTGGCATCAGGGTCACGAGTGTTTTGGTACATCCTTCTGGCTCTATTTACACTATGCTTGAGGAGATTAAGTTCCTCAGTCCACCATGGGACTTTGATCGCCCAGTGCTTCTGTTGGCCAAGTACAGAGAGCCCAGCAGAGTGCAGTGCTGTGGTAAATATGTCCACTTTGCTGTCCACGTCTTCATGTGTGGATGCTTGCACTATTAGGTCGGTGTCTGCGGCACGCAGTTCACCTTCAGTTCACCAGAATTGTGGCCAGTCAGCATTTTTTGTGCGGAATCGCTTTTCACGCGTGCCTTTGCAGAGGATGTTGTCATCTGTGACGACATAGTCAATAACCATGTGATCGCTCTGCGTTGCACCTGGTACGACTCGCCAACCCTGCAATTTGAGTAGCAGGGTGTGAGACACAGCTGTGACGTCTATACACGACCTTCCTCCCGGACCATCATAGGTCGCCTCAGTCATGGGGTCGTTGGCAACAACCAAGTTGTACCTGGTGAGCAGCTCTATATACGCCTCGCCCGCCCCATCCAGGGTTGGAGATCCCCACAATGGTGATCTGGCATTTGCATCAGCACAGACTATGCAGGGTCGTCCTGATAGGCCTGCTAGAGCCCGCTCAAGTTGTTGAATGCTGTTGGCAACTGGTGCGCCGAATTGCCTGTAGAATGATATTACAACCAGCTCAAAGCCACCGGCTCGGATGAGCACAGCGGCCAAGTGCTGGCTGTTCAGGTGAGCGAGTGCGAGCATGTCAATGGACGGGTCAATGCAGGCCACTGCTGCCTTGGCTCCCGTTCTTGCTCCAGCCACCACTCGTGCCTGCGATCCCAGACCAAGAGTTTTGGATCCTATGTATGGTTCCTGTATGGCGAGAACACTGCAGCGTTTCTTGAGTGCATTTTGCAGCAACTCAGCCATAACTGGGCAACTCTTATTTGTGTTGTGGTGAAGGATTCGAACTGTTTTTGACCTATTCATAATCCACTCGTGACTCCTGGAGGGCAATCGCTCGCTGACGAATGGTACAGCGTGCGTCTCGTGTAGAGTGTGCGACCTGTTGGATTTTGCGTTCGACGCAATTGGCACACTTGAGGGGAGCATCACGCTTGCATTCCTTACTCAGGTGTGGCAAGGCGCACCAGGCGCACACAACAGGTCTTGTGCAGGCCACTGCCAGGCGGCCATAGCGCTGGCATTTGTAGCACTGAGTGGGGGCTTGGAACTTGCGAATGGAGCACCGCTGCCAGGCTATTTGGAGGTGCCTTGCCCCCTCTAGTTTTTTGTACAGGCTGGGTGATACCTCGATCACCCAATCCTTTTGTCTGCCACACTTTTTCGTGAAAAGGGGCCTGACGTCCTGCGGCTGCAAGCCTAACGCAGGGTTGTGTTCAAGAACTTGTTGCGCCAAGTCCTCTTTTTGAAGGTCAGTCCAGGCTGGGTTTTTTCCTCAGCCACCTGCATCTTGACGTGCTCGCACCATTGGTTGACAGTGCGGAGCACGTGGTGGGTTTTTTCTTCAATTTGGCGGACTGACTCTGCAAAGATCAGCACAGTCAAGTCATCCACATAGGCGTACGGCTCACAGTCAGTCTCCATGAGTTTCCTGAGAAGACCTTCGAAGAAGGCATTCCAGAGTGCTGGTCCAAGGACCGAGCCCTGTGGGCACCCCTTCTCAATCTTTCTCCGGACAGAGACATGCCTGCTTTCGATCGTAGCAGTTCTGTCTGTCAGGTAACTTCTGACGAGCGAGTACAGGTTGCGGGGGATTCCCCTACCTTTGAGCTCATTAAGGAGCGCTGGCCACCAAAGGTTGTCAAACGCTCCTCTGATGTCAATCAGAACTGCTACGACGTACTTAACCGGTGCCAGCAGAAACACGCCGAATCTCGACAATGACATCCTGCGTGGACCTTCCTTTGGTACACCCGTATTGCCTGCCTGTGAGGTTGCGGCCAAAGACTCCTTCGAGGGACTGCAACATCAAGATTTCTAGTGTTTTGCCTAATATGGAAAGAAGGCTGAGTGGTCTCCATGATCGCGGGTCTGACTGATTGCGGTCGCCTCCCTTTTGAAGAGTGACAACGCGCGCAGTCTTCCACTGAGTGGGGAACTGTCCGACCTGCAGACAGTCATTAAATAAATTAAGGAGGCCGCTGAAGATAGTCCGCTCAGCCTTCCTTAGCATATTGCTTTCTATTTTATCTGGCCCAGGAGATTTGTTGGGCTTTAAGGTCGCAAGGGCCCTGCCGAGGTCGCCTGTTGTCCACAATGGGATGTCGGGCTCGTTCGGAGGGTCCATGATCAGCTCCCTTGCTACCCTCTGGGCTTCAGTGTCTCGAGCTACTTGGTCATCTGGGAACGCCTTCTCAAGGAGGGTTTCCAGTGAGCTTTCGATGCTGCAGGCCCAGCCTGACTCATTTTGCATCGCGGCTAAGACCTGCTCTACGTTAGCTTTTCCTATGGAGGACTTGTAGTGTCTGGCTATGTATGGTTCCTGTATGGCGAGAACACTGCAGCGTTTCTTGAGTGCATTTTGCAGCAACTCAGCCATAATTGGGCAACTCTTATTGGTGTTGTGCTGAAGGATTCGAACTGTTTTTGACCTATTCATAATCCACTCGTGACTCCTGGAGGGCAATCGCTCGCTGACGAATGGTACAGCGTGCGTCTCGTGTAGAGTGTGCAACCTGTTGGATTTTGCGTTCGACGCAATTGGCACACTTGAGGAGCATCACGCTTGCATTCCTTACTCCAGATGTGGCAAGGCGCACCAGGCGCACACAACCGGTCTTGTACAGGCCACTGCCAGGTGGCCATAGCGCTGGCATTTGTAGCACTGAGTGGGGCTTGGTACTTTCGTATGGCGCACCGCTGCCAGGCTATTTGGAGGTGCCTTGCCCCTCTAGTTTTGTACAGGCTGGGTGATACCTCAATCACCCAATCCTTTTGTCTGCCACGCTTTTTGGTGAAGAGAGGGCTGACATCCTGCGGCTGCAAGGCTAACGCAGGGTTGTGTTCAAGAACTTGTTGCGCCAAGTCCTCTTTTTGAAGGTCAGTCCTCACGTCGCACAATAGCATGCGTGGGAAGCGACCTAGGGGGGCTGACGCTTGGAGCTTCAACTCCTTTTTCGCGGAAATGTGGCTCGTGAGCGCCTTGGCCATTTCTGGCGTTTCCGTCACAATGACGGCGCCACCTCCTACAGCGGTGCGGATGTCTAGCACTCGGACGCTTAGGGCTTGGAGGTCCGTAGCAGGGACACCCCGCATCAGTGCTTCCATTGTATCAGGGTTGGAGGGACCAGCCTCTCCTTCCTTACATGTATGTCTAACCACTACCACGTTTTGTCGTGGGTTTTTAGGGGGGAGTTTGGGCGGCGTCGTTGGGAGGGAAGCGAGCCGCCTCGAGAGCGAGAGCGGTTGGTTTTTTATAGAGACGGGCGGGGCGGGAGGACTTCAAACGACGAAACGCTTGTAGCTCCCGCGTTGTACTGCGTTTCGTTAATTTTTCTAACCGTTTTTTGCCCATTACAACCACGGGCTTCGTCCGATCGGATTGCCGAGATGGCGGCACAACTAGATACCAAATCGGATTTTTGGACGAATGAACGAATTTTTTAGACCACGTTAAAGGCACAAAACGGCCCGGACGGCGGACGGGGGACAGCGGACGTCAGACGGGGAAGGGGGACGGCGGACGGCGGACGGGGGACGGCGGACGGACATTGCAAATTTGGAATCTCCATGTCTTGAAACGTAAAGTATCAAATTTTGAGGGGGGGTTGTAAAAAATTTTTCGTGACCGAAAACATAGGGTTATTATTCAGAATGAATAATAAACCAAAATCACGATAGAAAGCGAACTAGAACGGTGTGTGAAGACCGCCTTCGAAATATTGAGTGTTGAGCTAAAAGCGTAGAGATGCGCATATTTGCCTTCGATGGAAAATCGGTATAAAGACGATTTGATAAAGCTGATGAAAAAAATATGGTGGGGCTGACGGTGCCCGTAGATAATATCATCAAACCAGTAGTCGACGAGCATTTGTGTCGTGAACATGGCTTCTGTATTACTCGACTTAACCCTACAGTGCGACCTTATTATCAAGGAGTTGTCAATATGCGCTTACGATCGACCAACAGCATCCGTGCTTCAACATTATGTGTTCATGCCACCAGAACACCTTAGCGGATGTGTTGAAACAATTCAATCGGTCTACTGTAGGAAACATATCCACGGACCTGGGAAGATGGAAACACGCCCCACGATCACATTCCTACAATTTTACGAGACGCTATTGCAAATAAAAAATTTATTTACGTGAAAGGTTTGGATAAATCTGCCATTTTGAAGGCATATTTACCTCCCGATACCGTAATCCATGACTTGGGGTTATTTAATTGCCCCAAATTAGCGTCGCTATTCGATCCAACTGCAACAATCAAACCCTGCTCAACTCACGAAAAAGCTGGACATCATTTTGACACTTCGTGTTCTTTAGTGAAAATTCAAGTACTTTCAGAGTGGATCGTATCTCATCAGCGTGATGTAAACCTGTTTGATTCTACACCGCGGCTAATGACTTTCAAAGGCACGAAAATGACTATCGACCATTCAACGTTGGCAAAACATGGATACATTAGGGATTACTTTTCGAAAGATTCGATATGCTGTGTGTTTTGTAATAGATCCATGAATAGTTATAACTAAAACTTGCATGACTGTCTGGGCTGGAACCCCCATTTGTAATAATTGAATTAATGAAAACTATTGTCGTACTCACTGCTAAAGATGAAATTCTCTTGAAATTGGTAACTCCTTCTCTCTGTTCCTTGGAACACACACGTTCTATAGGTAAATTGCCTGAACTGCTGACCTGTGATATGGGCAATGACGAGTAATTATACATATATCTTGAGTGGAATAAAATCCCCACGCAGTTTTTATTGTTTAAAATGAACTTCAATTTTGTATAAGGTGGTAAGTATTCAGGAGTCTATTTTTCCGAAGCGCAGCTATGGTTGTTTTGTTGGTTTTGGTGCCTATGATAAACGAGAAAAAAACAGTAGATAATGATAACATATCCGATAAGTTAAAATCAATAACAGATTTTAGCAGTGTTCTATTAGACTTACCGGTTCTCTTAATATTAGGAGGCCGTTGGGAGTTTTCAGCGGAAGAAATCGAGTGCAAAGGAACGAAAAAAGAGAGCGAGAGTTCAGGCGTTCTGCTTAGGTCAGCATATCATATTCCCCCTCTAAATGAGCGGCGGCCTGTGGTGACGGCGAAAGAAATTATTTTCCCCTCAATTATTCTCAACGCTCTCGCTCCTATGGCTACTTGTGCTCCTGGTACCTTTCGCTCACAAATCGAGTTAACATGACTTATTTTTACCTCTGGAGGACCACCCCAAAATTTTTTTTTCGTGAGCATGCACGAATTATATTTTATGCCACTTGGCCAACCCAAGATATCCCTTCTAACTTCTCCGAGTCAATGATCCCTTGAACCACACGTTGAAATCCTGGAACACCATTGGTCACTCCAAAAGGGATTCTTCGAAATTGGTACAGTTTATTATAAACATCAAAAGCGGTGTAAGCACGAGCCCGCTCTCTGTTGTTCTGTTTATTGTCTGGGAATAATCTATGCATAATCGCTTCTTCCGATTACCTCCAGAGGCAATGACTAGTTCGGCCCTCCATGGAGAAGTGCTCTCTTCTATAATACTATTTGTAAGGAGTTGGCTGATTTCTTCTTCAATGAAATTCCTGTTTTGTTTCGAAAAACGACGCGATTTTATAGCTATGGGCTTGGTGGAGTCCAGTAGATTTGTAAATAACTCTGCTTCTGGAACTGTGGCCATGGCAACACTACAAATATCAAGAGGTGGTCGGAACCCCTTGAAATTAATAGTGACAGCTTTGTACTCTTGAAGAAGATCTAGGCCTATAATGACGTCTGCGCATGAGCGAGAAAGCACAGAAAGTTCAAATTGTTTGAAAACTTGACCATTTTGCGTAATACTAGCACGACAACCATATTGAATTGGACAAGATAGGGACTTGGAGGCCATTGAAATTGGACTTTCACGCTCTCTTTGCAAAGGAAGATCATGAATGTTGATGAACTGCCACTGTCAATAAGTGCATTGGCTTTAGTTTCATTGATACGAACGTCAACAACTGATTTCAAAAAGCACATGGGAGCAGTACAAACAATAGTAGTATTATTCTCTTCAATGGTGGGTGTTACCTGTTTCTTTGAACGGCATACTGATGGATAGCGTCCTATCTTATAGCAGTGCGAACATGTGTTTTCCTTTGCAGGACACGAAGTACGAGGGTGTTTTACCTTACCGCAGAAGTAGCATTTCTTCCTATCATTCGAGGCTGCCGAAGGTAAATAAATAAATTTACGTCAGATACCGAGGGTAAAAATACTTTAGGTAGAGGGCTATTTGAAACGGAGTTCACAATAGGATAGGCGCTAGTATACGGGGTAGAATGATGCTGAGCCGTGGCTTATTTGCAAATGCCAAATTGTTTACTTACAAAATGTTTTGTTCCTGCTACCCAGAGGGTGAGGAAAGTATTGTAATCGTGTTCCTTGTAATAGTTTCCATAAAGTTGAGAACCGATGCGAGGGTGCACAACGGAGATTTCCCAAATCTGCCCCCCGCAAGTGAAGTGGCATCCATGGACGAGAATTAATTATTCCCGTTATTGATATCCAATACAGCTTCTCAAGGAGGTTTAAATGGATGAACAGATTTATTTTTCACAAATTTATTCAATTTTGTGAAATTTACACAGATGCGCACTGCACCATTTGGATAAGGTACTAGTACCAATGGACTCACAAAGTCTCAAGCTTTCTCCGGGGATGGCCTAATGATAACCTGAGTGAACAGGTCATCCAGTTCCCGTTTAACTTCCTCTCTCCTCGAGAAAGGGATTTTTCTGAAGCAGGTAATAGCAAACTGGACAACCTCTTCTTTCAGCTCGATGTGAATTTTTTTCATGGGTTTGACGATTTTTGTGAACATCCAGATACTCCCCAAGCAACATTTCTTCGATTTCCTCAGTTTCCAGGTGAGTAGGGGTTTTTAGAATTGAGGTGACCCTATTTACGACACCTTCCGAAGGAAGAGTATGCATTACTCCAAGAGCTGGCAAGGTTAACCTATAAATAAGTATATCTCCTACACCCTGACAAATATACACATTGGAGTTAGCTGTGCAGCTTATGTATTCGATAATGCACAGACGCGACTCGTATGTGAGAGCCGTTGGCGGCTGATAGTGTAGTTGGGTTTTAGTTAGCCTATTTAAATTGATTTGGAGGTATTTCAACATGATGATTCCAGCAACACTTACTTTTGCGCCTATGTCAGGTATGGCACTGAAACATGCTTTGATATATTATGAGAGGTTGATACCGCAATTGGTTGGAATCTGATTGGTTAGCAACCCCACTTACTTTCATATGGTTGTAATATATGTAATATTAATACCAATGAATTGGTTCAAACGACTTTGAAACAATTGATACTTTGGCAAGAAAACTGGAGGAGTATTCAGATGAATCATTCAACGAAGAAAACAACTGGGTCGAATATGAAAACCAGTTCATTTTGAAATGCCGGATAAAGGGCCTGGGAAGGAACATCGAAGAGGTGCAAGAGGCAATACGGGACCTCTTATTAGCTTTTGTCGGACCAACCCGGTTAAAGAAAGTAACGAATTTTCTCCTACCTAAAGATGTATACGTCTCACGATGGGATACAGTGATAGCAAGTTTTAGGTCGATTTATAAACCCAAGAAGACAGTTTTTGCTGCTCGTTTGGAGTTGTGTTCGCCATGAGAATGAATGCTTTTCAAGTTTTCTTATACGATTGAAAGAACTAACAACGTTTTGTCAATATGGCGAATATTTTGAAGGCCTGATTTACTTGTTAATCCTGCAGTTAATAGAGTAGATGCCTTTAAAAAATATCTGGTGCGTAGCAACACACTACTTTCCGCCACCCCTTTAAGTTCGAACACCACCTAGATAGGCGGGCGCTATATCTTCGTTCAACGCATTTTTACAGGAACATTTATCGAGAACAAAATGTAGGGACTAGTTAGCTGAGAGTACTCCGAAAGTTTGATCGAAATCGTTAGAGCCGTTTTTGAAAAAATTGGAATACCGATAAATTAATATTCGACAAATCTCCTTTTCTGAGTTAACTTGGCTTATATCTCCGTTCAACATATACATACAGAAATAATTATAGAGAACGAAATGTTGGTATGGGTGACTAAAAGACACTCCATTAGGATTTATCACACCTGGTAAAGAAGTTACCCTGGAATTCACGGAAATGTTAGAAAAAACGTTATTTTCGACACATTTTGATTTTTATCTCTGTTCAATGGACCGTCACAGGAACATTTATTGAAAAGAATATGTAGGTATTCACTATTAGATAACACCCTGTGAGTTTGGTGGAAATCGCTGAAGCCTTTTTTGCCAAAAAGCGTAAAAAACCTATTTTGGCTTCAGGGGCCCATATATCCGTTCACCGTATTTTCATGGAGATATGTATAGAGAAGAAAAGTTAGGTATTGATTAGGAGAAGATAATTTGAAAGTTTAATCAAAATCGTTAGAGCCGTTTTCGAGAAAAATGCGAAAAACCCTAGTTTTTGGTACATTTTCGTCCCCCCCCCCTTCCCACCGGCCGAAATCGTCCATGACCTTATTTTGGTGTCTACAAAAAATAACAAACAAAACAAAAAAAGAACCAACTCAATCGGATCAGCCGTTCGCCCGCAAATCGAACTACAGACAGACACACACACACACACACACACACACACATACACACGGACCACGCGCCGAAATTAGGTTTTTTAGACTCAGTAGGGTCTGAAACGTAAAGATCTGAAGAAAACCCAAATTTTTTTTTCGGGCCGATTACTATACTTTCCTTCCCTTCGGGTAGCGGAAAGTAAAAAGAGGGCCAGCGAACTAAGACCCCTTTTAAAAGGTGCGCCAACTACCTCTTGTAACAAATGTGGTTGGACACATGAAAAGGATAGTTACTGTCCTACTAGGAATGCCGAATGTTTTATTTGTAAGGACGTGGGCCATTTTTCAAGAAAATGCTACAAAAAGAGAGTGAGATAGGTTGAAGAACAAGAAAGAGACAACGAGGAAGAAACTGAGGGTTCGGAGAATGACGATAGTGGGGATCGATTGAGGTCACGATCAATGGATTTCCTGTTAATATGGATTTTGATTCAGGAGCCAGAGCATCAATTATTGGACGTTCTTTGTGGGAGAAAATGAGTTCTCCTAAGTTACAGAAATGTCATTCACAATAATAATATAAAAAACATACGTGTGGCAGTAGTTGACCAGGATGAAACTACACTCTTTGGATTGCCTTGGATGATAGCGTTCAACATGCCTCTTCCAAAAGGTGTGAAAATAAATAAGATTGCTAAAGAGATTGATAAGAAAGAGTTGGACAAAGGAACTGACAAGAAAAGAGAAGAGTTGATTAAAATTGACCCAGGATTTTGAGGAGGTATTTAGAAAATAACTTGGGACAATAAAAGGACATCAAGGAAGGATTCACCTCAAGACAGATGCTGTAACAAAAGGTTGCTATGCATGTAGAGTACCTTTTCCTATAAAAAACGGATTGAGCAAGAATTGAATAGATTGGTAAAAGAAGGAATTTTGGAAGAAGTGAACCCATCAGAGCAGAGACTCCAATTGAATGGTCAACACCAACTGTCAATGTTGAGAAACCAAATGGAGATGTGCGCATCTGTGGAGATTATTGAGTGACCCTAAACCCTAATATAGGTTTAGAAACGGTTCTCTTACCAACATTTAAAGAACTGACAAGCAAATTAACTGGTGGAGTGGAATTTTCAATAATTGATTTGCGAGATGCATATTTACAACTCGAAGTTGTAGAAAAACACAGAATATACCTTGTGATTGCTACTCACAAAGGCTATTTTAGGTATAAAAGGCTATCTTTTGGTTTGTCATCTAGTCCTGGTACTTTTCAGCGGTTTATGGAAGGGCCGTTGCGTAACTTATCCAATGTAGGTGTTCCACTGGACGATACTATTGTGACTGGAAAGAACCGAAATCATCAAGAAAAGACTCTAAGAGAAGTTTTTTAAAGGTTGAGAGAGGCAGGGTTACGAGTCAAGATGGAAAAGTGTAATTTTTTCAACAATTCAGTCAAATATTTGGGACATAGAATCGACAAACAAGAAATTCCTCCTCTAGAAGAAAAAATAAAAGCTATTCAGAATGCTCCCTCACCTTCCAATATGAAGCAATTGAGATCTTTCTTAGACTCAATTAATTACTACTAAAAGTTCATTCCCAAATTACATTCGTTATGTTCGAGTTTACATGCGCCGAGCAAAATGGAGGATGAAGAGAAAGTTTTTAGTATTGTGAAGAATATTTTATCCAGGTCAGGTACGGTTGTCCCTTATGATGAAACACTACCACTTGTGTTGGTTTGTGATGCTTCTGAAGATGGGTTCTGAGATTTATTCAGGAAAGGTGAAGAAAACGTGTGTCAGATGACCTATTGTGCCAGTCCTAATGTCTTACAGGTCTATGCCTAGCTTTCTGTGGAAAACCATGTAGTTCCTGAAGGAGTCCTCGTTGGTATCCATCCTGGGAGAAGTGGTGCCAAAGACCAAAAACCGCTCCCTCTCAAGTCTCCGGCACTGGGCCAGAACATGGTAGGGAGTTTCTTCATCCGTGCCACACCACCTGCATAGAGGGGTTTCGGCTATACCCATAACATACATGTGTTTGTTCATTCTGCAGTGCCCTGTTATGATCCCAACAACCTGCCTTAAATCCTTCCTCTTCATCCTCAGAAGGGTGTCTCTTGTCTCACTTGTTTGCTCTGAGACAAATCGTTTGGAGTGTCTTACTCCTGCAGCGTTCCAGATTGTCTGATGGAGTCTTCTGGCATGTTCTCTCACAGTCCTTTTAACTAGTGACAGAGAAATCTCGCAATGGGGCAGTGGCCCAATAGTTACTGTGGACGAACCACGTCTGGCCAGATGGTCCGCCCTCTCATTTCCAATGATCCCACTATGTCCTGGAATCCAATACACATTAACTCTACTCGCTCTTGCTAGGGAGTTAAGCCACATGCTGCACTCTCGTACCAGTTTTGACGTTGTGCAGTAGTTCAATTGCGCTTTACACGACGCTTGACTATCGGTCAATATATTGATAGTTCTATTGCTATAGCCTCTCTCATGCATTTGGATTGCCCCGGCAATGATAGCATAAATCTCTGCTTGAAAAACTGATGGAGTGGAGCCTAGGGCAATATAAGTCCCACTCCCTCCAGAGCCACTTACCCACACCCCGGATCCTGTCCCCTCTGGGGTCTTTGATCCATCTGTGTAGATGTTGACGCCACTGGGAGGCCGAAACTGGCGGCTATCGCTGTTCCATGGACCTCCCAATGGCTGAACATTATATTTCCTCTCGAGCTCATACATGGGCACAATTGCGTCTGTGATCATGCTGAGCTCCCCGAAGGTCTCCAAGTCCCTAAATATAGCCAGGTGTCCATTAGTCGCCTGAGGCACCTTAGCTATTCCGAGCTTAGTGAGTCTGTAAGCCACCTTCATCGCCTCTGCTTTGACATAAATGTCCAGAGGAAGAAGATCGAACAGTTTCTCCATGGTGACAGTGGGTGTAGTCTTCATCACCCCGCTATGAGTAGGCAACCCAGCCTTTGTACTTTGGCTAGACTGCTGCCATTCACTCCAATGGCAGCTCTATGCCACCACACGATTGACCCATATGAGATTATTGGTCTCACTATGGCTTCGTAAAACCAGCAGGCCATTCTGGGCTTTACACCCCATGTCCTCCCGCACATTCTCTGACACGTCCAAAGGGCCGTTGTCGCCTTCTTGGTCACGTATCTGATGTGGTTGTTCCAGACTAATTTCCGATCCAGAATCACACCCAGATATTTGACTTGCTCGCTGAGCTGAATTTCATTGCCCATCACTAACTGCGGCCTCAGTCCTGACAGTGGCCTGAGCCTGGCACGATGACCGTCTTGGCTGGGTTGATGGATAACCCCATCTCCCCACACCATAGGCACACCATCCGCAAGGCCGCCCCCATCAGGTCCGACAACACGCTTTGCACCCTGCCCCGAATGAGCACAACCACATCATCAGCGTATCCTTGGGCGTAAAACCCCGCCGCATTTAGTCTCCCCAGTAGGGAGTCAATCACTAGGTTCCAGAGGAGCGGAGATAGGACCCCTCCCTGAGGGCATCCCCTCACAGTCCTCACCCTGATTGTGCAGTTTCCTAGCGTAGTCTGGATCTCTCTGCTTTCCAATACAGCGATGATCCACTTTATTGCATTGCTGTGTACATTGAATTTCATCAGCGCCCTTTCAATGCTACATATGGAGGTATTGTCAAAGGCCCCTTCTATGTCCAGAAAGGCCCCTAAGGCAATCTCCCTATTACCCATTGACTCTTCTAGTTTCCTAACTAGTGCATGCAGCGCAGAGTCACATGATCTCGCTGCGCGGTAGGCATGTTGGCCATCTACCAGGGGGGTCAGTCTCAAACAACCGTCCCTCAAGTACTTGTCAAGGATTGGCATATTGGTCGGAAGGCCTTGGCTTCCTCGTATGAGTCCCTGCCAGGTTTCGGTATATAGGTTACTCGAACCTTCGTCCAGTCCTGAGGTATGTAACCATGCGCTACGCTGCCCCTAAATAACCTTAAGAGACTGGGTAGGATGCGCTCTATTCCTTTCTGTGAGAGAATCGGGTAAATACCATCCAGTCCATGCGACTTGAATGGTTTAAACGAGTTTACTTTACCCAGCGTACGGCGTCTCGGTTTATAATTGCCCTGGCGAGTTCCCAGTCCGGCGTCCCTGTCCGCCTCATAGCAATCCCCGGGTCTGCCAATAACCCAGGGTCAGTTCTACAACCAGGAAAGTGTGTGTTCAGCAGAGCGGTTAGTGTATGGTGACAGTCCAAGGTGTCACCATCCGGCCCCCTGATGGAGCCTACCACCTGATGCATGTTCCCTTTGGAGAGCACCTTGCTGAGCCTTGCTCCCATTCGAGTATCGTGAATTTCCTGGCAAAACCTTCTCCACGCCTCTCGTTTTGCCTTTCGTAATTCGTTGTTATACTCAGTTAGGGATCGCTTGTATGGTTCCCACTCTCCTGTTCTTTTGGCTCTGTTAAAGAGTCTTGTGGTTCTGGTTCTTAGTGCTCCCGGTTGATTGCTCCACCAGAGTACACATCTATTGCTGTCCGCCTTTGTGGTTTGCCTGCAGTTGTTTTCCAATGAAGACCTAATTGCCTGTGTCAGTGCTGTATTCAGTAACTCGATCTCCAGCGGACGTGTGGCATTGTCACGGCAACTTCTCAGGGCATCCCTGAGGCTGTCCCCATACTTCTGCCAGTCCGTGTTTCTCGGGTTCCTGAACCTAATGGCTTCTGCCCTTGCCATTTCTAGATTGAATCTAATATACCTGTGATCAGATCCCGAGAATTCTGAGGAGACATGCCAGTTGGAAACATTAATCCCCCCAGAGAGTTTTAGAGCTAGGGTTAGGTCGATTACCTCCTCCCTGTTAGCAATAACGAACGTGGGTTTATTACTCTGATTCAGTATATCCACATTATTAGTAACGAGATATTCAAAGAGACACTCACCTCAACGGTTAATGTCCTTACTTCCCCAAATGGTGTGATGCGCATTGGAGTCCCCTGCCACAATCCCTTGGATATCATTGCCCTGGACTGCATCAACTATCTTCCCCAATCCTGTGGTTGGGACGTTGTCTTCATAGGGGAGATAGACCGAGGCTACCACTACATCCCTATTTTCATGAGTTAACCTAACCGCTGCAGAATCCCCGGAAAACAGCGACCACAGCGGAAGGAACTTAACACTAGCCTTAATGAGTATGCAAGACCCGCATTGGAGACTCTGCTCTTAACTATCCAAGGTTCTTGAATTAATGCAATGTCAATATTTTGACTCACCATATACTGCTGCAGCGCCCTTGATGCACCCCTGCAGTGGTGCAGATTGACCTGAAGCAGCCTAAGTATGCCTCAGGTTCTCTTCCTTCGGGGTGTCCTCGCCTGCATCCGCCGTCCTCTTCGTTTGGGGCAAGCAGGGGGACTGCCCCGACCCCCCAGGCACACCATTGGCCCCAGAACCTGCGGCCGCTGACTGGTGGGCCAATGCGGCCATCCTACCAGCCGCAGCACCTCCAGGCACCGAGACCCCCGACCCACCCGGGGCAGAGAGGCCCCCCACCGCCCCCGCAGCATCTGCCGGCGGCTCCTCGACATCCATCCCGGCGTCTGGGTTGGTCTCCTTGTTGAGGGTTCTGACATCCACGCTGTTAAAACCATGGTAGAGACAGAACCCTGCCCTCTCCACCAGCAAGTATTGAGACTCGGGGATGGAGGCCACTAAATATAGCCCCCTTTCCCCTTGTTTGCTGCCTAGAACTTTCCAGCGCTCAACCTTGAGGCCAGTGTTCTGAGTACCAATCATCTCCAAGCAGTCTTGGATGTCGTTCATCGGGTTAGGGATGAACGCACCAATCCTCTTGAAGCCCTCCAGATGGCCAGGGTCACAAGTCCTCAGCCGACCCCCCCCCCCCCCAAGAGCCTTCTTCCTTCTCCAGTGCAGCCATTGAGTCAATGACTGACTGGATGTCGTCGGATTTCTCCGCTGCTGAGGCGTCCTCAACATTTATAAATTTTTTATTATTAAAATTGGTTTCCATTTTTGGTCCCACGAGTACGGGGGAGCTAAAAGGTCACCACAGGCAGAGCCCCCTATGCCTGTGGAAGGCTACAATACAATGGGGTGTCGCCTGGTGCCCCAAGTGGGTCGTTAGCGATACACATGTTTAAACACCCTGTACCATTCAGCCTTGGCACGAGCTCCCTACACCTTGGCTTGGGTGTTCCAATCCCTGTTAGCCTACTCAGTCGTAGGTGAGCGTTTTCTGGGGGACACTGCGTGGAAGTCAGGATTGGTTCGTCCCCCTAACACGAACTTGATATCACGTTTTTAAACGTTGATAAGATTGAAGATATAATGTCACTCGAAAAACTTAAGAAAGAAAACAATTCAGACAAAGATTTCAAACTTCGTCAAAGTGGGCAGAAGGTGAGGTCCTAAATTCCACAGCATCAAATGTTCTCATAAATAAGCTAAGAGGTTGGTTTGCTAGGTACGGTATCCCAAATGAAATTGTCACTGACAATGGACCCCAATTCGTTTCTGTGGAAATGGAAGAATCTTTTAATAAAAATTGGAATACCGATAAATTAATATTCGACAAAGCTCCTTTTCTGAGTTAACTTGGCTTATATCTCCGTTCAACATATATATACAGAAATAAATATGGAAAACGAAATGTTGGTATGGGTGACTAAAAGACACTCCATTAGGATTTATCACATCTGGTGAAAAAGTTACCCTGGAATTTACGGAAATGTTCGAAAAAACGTTATTTTCGACACATTTTGATTTTTATCTCTGTTCAATGGACTGTCAGAGGAACATTTATTAGGAACAATATGTAGATATTAACTATTTGAAAACATCTTGAAAGTTTGGTGATAATTGTTGAAGCCATTTTGCCAAAAAGCGTAAAAAACCTATTTTTGCTTCATAGATCTATATCTCCGTTCACCGTATTTTCATGGAGATATGTATGGAGAAGAAAAGTCAGGTATTGATTAGGAGAAGATAGTTTGAAAGTTTAATCAAAATCGTTAGAGCCGTTTTCGAGAAAAATGAGAAAAACCCTAGTTTTTGGTATATTTTCGTCCCCCACCACCCCTTCCCATCAGTCGAAATCGTCCATAACCTTATTTTGGTGTCTACAAAAAATAACGAACAAAACAAAAAAAGAGCCAGCTCAATCGGATCAGCCGTTCTCCCGCAAATCGAACTACAGACACACACATACACACACACACGGACCACGCGCCGAAATTAGGTTTTTTAGACTCAGTAGGGTCTGAAACGTAAAGATCTGAAGAAAACCCAAATTTTTTTCTTGGGCCGATTACTATACTTTCCTTCCCTTCGGGTAGCGGAAAGTAAAAATGCAGTTCGACATGTTAAGGTTACGCCTAACCACCCAACAAGTAACGATTTGGTTGAACGTTTGATTCGAACTCTAAGACAGTGTTACAAAGCAACTAGCAAGATATCGGCGACTCAACATTGGCTCTACAAAACGTGTTATTTTGTTATAGAAATGGTTCTCAGAAAACTACTGGCAAAACCCCTGCAGAATTATTCCTAGGCAAGCGACTCTTTACAATCTTTGACAATATTAAACCTGACTTGCGGAAACAGATGGGAAGACGAATATGGAAACAACAAGTACATCAACACAATAGAAGAAAACTAAGACATTTTGAAGGGGAAGAACTATGGGTAAAAACCCTGCAAATTATTACACAACGGTTTATTATTCTCATGAACAGCTTGACCTAGTATTACTGCTCCGAGACCCATTCCATTCGATTCAGCATCGAAAAATACTAGTAAACCATACGAAATGTGACCTGACTACAATGGAACTACGGAAACTAAATATTCTCCCGGCGCCAGGCGCCCGTAAACGTCTGTGCAAAAGGCATTCATGATAAGAGGCATTTATGATCCGATGTAGGGGTGTGCAGAGGAAGTGGCCCTAACCTTCCTCTGCCCCGTCGGGCAAAAAGTGTCGGGGAAATTGGAACGGGGACTACAGCGAACCCTCAGCAATGGGCACGATGTTGCGAGTCGAACGGGCGGGTGGTTTTGAAGAGGCGGGAGGGAGGGAGGGAGTACTAATGACGAAACGTTGACTTCCGCCGTAGTTCCCGCGAGTTCTCTCAATTAGTAGACTCTACTAATTACTGTAATCTCCCTACACGCAGTTGTACACGTCTGATAATCATTCCATTCGACCCAGGATGTAAAAATACCTTGAAAACGATACGAAACACGGTGTATTTGCGATAAGACTGCGTTTTGTTAACGAGACGAGGGACGGGGGACGGCGGATGGACATTGCAGATTTGGAATCCCCATGTCTTGAAACGTAAAGTATCAAATTTTGAGGAGGGGGGGGGGTTGTAAAAAATTGCCTGAGACCGAAAACATAGGTGTAGCGTATAGAGTCGCTAGATTGCCAGAATGTTCGGATGAGCACCCAATTTGGTGGATTTGTGATAGACAGCATGAACACCTGTGTACGTTCAGGATATGCACCCTTTGGAAATAAATAACCATTTCTTGGGGATGAGTTGAAGCATAATTGTACAACATCAAAAAAAAAAGAAGTTATTTCGGTAGAGAGTCTGGTCCAGGCACAACACAACGCAAATCGCTGGGTAAAAATAAATGTTTAGATAAAGAACGTTCGAACTAGTCCTTTGAATGTCGCAGTGACAACAGTGCCACGGAAGGAACCGGGATCGGGAATGAAAAATACTGGGGAGTGCATGGAAAACACGAGGTCGCGGAACGATTGCAAAAACGGGAATAATAATAGGAAGGTAGCAACAACAACCACAACGACAATAGTGAAAATGAAGAGGACGGCAATTGATAACGGGGTAAACAGTTTGGTATCGCTGCTCCTAGTTGTTTTTTAGAGATAAGTGCGGCTGTGAGTGAGTTCCATTTGTTAAAATATACGGCGGATCCCCCCATTTTACAAATGGAACTCGCGGTGAAGATGATGGATCATGGATGGTGAACTGGCAGGGTGATTAGGTTGACTGATGAACGTTTGAAGAGGCCAGATTTTGTTTTTAAGGTCACAACTCTGACTGTGTTGTCCTCTCCTGGGTGCACGTCGACCACATGGCCCATAGGCCATTGCGCTGGTGTGGGGTTAGAAGCCTTGATGACTACATCGCCAATCCGCAACTTAGGAGATGTCTTGTTCCATTTTTTGAGTTCTTGAAGGGAAGATAAATACTCATCTCTCCAACGTCCCCAGAAATGCTGAACGCGTTCCCGGATGAGTTGCCAACGGTCTAACCGATTTTCGGGTATATTAGAGAAATCTGGTTCTGGTATGGTGTTGATAGGTTGGCCTATTGTAAAATGGCCTGGGGTAAGGGCTTCAAGGTCATCAGAGCATTCAGATAGTGGTTGGAGTGGTCTTGAGTTCAGCACTCCCTCTACCTTGGCAAACAGAGTGTGAAGCTCACTCTCAGTGTATGGCCTAGGGCCAAGGGTCATTACCAGGAGGATCTTCCCCGATTTCACAGCCGATTCCCAACTCCCTTCAAAGTGAGGGGAACCAGGGGGGTTAAACAGCCATTCCACCGATAGATGTGAGGTATGGTTTGCAATGGCATCTTGAACACCGTCATTGGTAATCCAATCTTTAACCTCCTGTAGGTAACCAGAAGCACAGACAAAATTAGTCCAGCAGTTTTGAGTGGATTCTTGAAGGGATACCTCGTCGTGCCACAAACCTATCGAACACATCCAAGAAGGCTTCCACAGATACAGAAGTGCAGAGTTCTAGATGAACCGCTCTAGATGCCATGCAGATGAAAACACAGATAAGATTCGTGAGTGCGACAGTTACGACGGGGAGTTTCACGACACACAAATGGTCGTGCGAAATCGACACCACAGTTGAGAAAAGGGCGTACTCCACTGACACATGATTGGGGTAAATGACCCATAAAAGGTTGCAGAAAGGACTTGCTGTATCTGATGCAGATGGTACATCTAAGTTTGTGCAGCCTCACCAGGCTCCTGGCTCTCGGGATCCAATATCTCCGTCTTATAAAGGAGCATAGCTGTTGGGCCTGGGTGGTTGTTGATGCGGTGAAGATGGTCAATTACAAGGTTGGTGAAGTTTGACCTTGCTGGCAAGAGAATGGGAATGGCGTTGGTCCATGGGAAGCGTAGAAGCACTGATCCTGCGACTGACACGTATAACCCCACTAGGGTCGTGAAAGATGGCCAATCTTCGCAACTCCAGTGGGAGTTCGTTGTTAGATTTTGCTTCTGGGAAACATTGGGCCTGCAACAGGGAGATAAAGTTATTGTGAGCCTCGCTGAACTCTGCTGATGATAAAGATCCCCTATGGCACTGTTCTCTTCCAGTCCTGGGTCCACGTGTTTTGGCAACGAATCTACGTACATAGGCGAGTACTCGTATAAGGCGAAGGAATGATGAGTGGCGATCAGCGTAGCTTACCAAATAGTTCAGCGTCTGGACACTAGCAAGGGCAACTGGTTTCGACGCCTTCATCTCGGGAACATTAACATTCAGGATGTCTGGAGAGATAGGCCATTGCTCTATTGGCTGGCAGCACCAAGCTGGCCCGTTCCACCAGAGATAGTGTGCAGCAAGTGTTGATGGAAGAGCGCCTCAAGAACCAACGTCTGCAGGGTTGTCAGCTCCCTTCATATGATACCAGTGTTCTTGAGAAATTACACTTAAAATTTGCTGTGTGCGGTTTGCGATAAAGGTCTGAAGCTTATATGGAGGAGTGTGAAGCCTGGCGAGCACAGTTTTAGAATCGGAGAAGCAGAATGTTTCAGTGATGTTGCTGCTGAGTATTGTCGGTTGGAGTGATATCAAAAGCTGTGAGAGCAACAGCGCACCACAAAGCTCCAACCTGGGAATAGTCAAAGACTTCAAAGGGGCCAACCTTGTTTTGGCTTTGATCAGGGACATTGAAATGTAGATACCTAGAGTTGCCTGTAAATATGCCACTGCACAGTAACCACACTCGGACGCATAGCAAAAGCAAATAAGGCGGTAGCTGGAATCAGTCTTGACGAGACCACGATGGATTGAGATAGCAGTGAGATGGCTGAAGTCCTGAACAAACTGAATCCATTTGACTCTCAAATCATCCGGGACCTCATCATCCCAGCCAATTCCAGACCTCCACGTTCCCTGTAGGATACATTTTGCGAGGAAGACTACCGGTAAGAGATAACCTAAAGGGTCAAACAGACGAGCAACAGCCGACAGAATACCCCTTTTGGTAGGCAAGAGGTCCGGCGTCTTCACTGTGTACCTGAACTCATCCGCCCCAGGATCCCAAATCATCCCAAGGATTTTAGTGACTGGAGTGGCAGCATCGGCTTCACACAGCATCACATTCTGTTGATGAGATGGATGGTCCCTTAAGATAACTGGACAGTTAGTATTCCATTTACTTAACCCAATAGAGTTACAGCCCACAGCCAGATCATCCACATAAATACATTTGGTAATTGTCAGAAGGACTTTTATGATGACGTAAGAGACATTTAGAAGAGATACCTTAACACTGATTATGTGATAAGAGATGATATGAGATATAGTTTTTTTACGAGTTAACCGTGGCGTGTTCTCTTTATAAAACCCTTCATAATTAGTAAAGTACTACAAATTACATGGTGCCGAAACCCCGGTATAATAGTGTTCCGTCTAGAGAAAGTTAAAACGTTCGAGCGAGTCGCAGTGGTTGTTAAGAATGGCCGAGGAAAGCGACTCCGACGATCCAGGCGTGAGCCTGCGACCACCGAAGCCTCTAAAACTTGACCATTCTCAAAATATTCCGGAAGTTTGGAAAAAATGGTTACAAGGATTTAGATGGTATGCGGAAGCTACGAACTTGATGAAGAAAAAACCGGAAAAACAAGTGGCAACTTTCATGACTGCTTTGGGATCAGAATCGTTCATGATATGGGAGTCATTTAAGCTTTCTGAGACCGAGAAGAAGAACCTGGACACAGTCCAGCAGAAATTCACGGAATATTTCACACCTAAGGTAAACACAACTTACGAAAGACTAATATTCAATCGTCTTGTCCAAAAACAACATCAGTCGTTCGATGAATTCCTCACATTGTCAATAAATCAAGCAAACAAATGCGGATTTGACACATTACGAGATGAATTTCTCCGGGACAAAATTGTAATTGGCATATATGATGTTGAGGTCAGAAAAGAACTGTTATCTGTAGACGATTTAAAATTTGATAGAGCAGTGGCGATCTGTAAAGCTTCCGAGTTGGCAAATAAACATTTATCGGAAATGCAGACACATGAGTCATTAGAAGTTCAATTCGTCAAGAAGAAAAATAAAACGAAAAAAAGTGGAAAACATTCAGATGAGACGTTCTTTTGTAGGCGTTGTAATTCTAAACACGGATTTAAACAATGCCCTGCTTACGGAACAACATGCTCAAGATGTAACATAAAAAACCACTTTCCATCCTGTTGCCGTTCGAAAAAAGTAAATGAGCTTCGGTATTCGACGAATATGAAAGATAATCTACCGAAAAATGATGACAAAGACCAATACGATCTATTCGTGGGTAGCCTACAAAAGTCTCTAAATGACGATCTTGACTGGAAAGAGGATTTAATATTTCCTAACAACCAAGTTGTCACATTCAAACTGGATTGTGGAGCACAATGTGATACAATCACCGAAGATGTATTGGAAAAATTGAACATCAGATCATACTCAAAATCAAACATCAGATCGCTGATTTCATTCACCAAAAATACTCTGCCGGTGAAAGGTGAAATAAAAATTGACATAAAAACAAAAAAAGGTATAAAGAAAAAACTTACCTTCGTTATTGTACCAAGCGGATTTCTTTGTTTATTGGGTAAAAGGTCTTGCGAGTTATTGGGTTTAATACAGCGAGTTGACTCGATCACAAAAACGGACGAGTTATTTTCAGGAATGGGATGTCTCAAACAATTTGTGTATGACATTGATCTGATAGATAACCCAAATTTGAAAATCTTACCGCCCCGCAAGGTACCGTTCTCAATAAGAGACAAAGTCAAATCAGAACTTGACCGAATGGTTCAAGATAAAATTATTGAACCTATAACAGAACCTACCCCTGCAGCATCTCCCATGGTTGTAGTTTGGAAACAAGGTAAACCTAGAATTTGTATGGTCCTAACTAATGTTAACAAAAACTTGAAAAGACGTCATTATCCACTACAAAACTTGGAAGAAGTCGCTGCTAAATTGCATGGAGCCAAAAAGTTTACGAAATTAGATTGTTTAAAGGGCTTCTGGCAAATCCGAGTGTCGCCTCGCACCTCAAAATACTTGGTTTTTTCGACTCCATGGGGTAGATATAGCTGTTTACGTCTTCCCTTTGGATTGGCAGCTGCACCCGAAATATTTCAGCAGATAATGTCTCACCTACTTCAAGACATTGACGGAGTTGAGGTTGCAATGGATGACATGTTGTTATACAGCGACACATCGGAAAATTTGAACAAAATAACTGAGAAAGTGTTGAACAAACTTAGAGAGGCCGGGCTAAAATTGAATCCCGACAAATGTGAATTTAATGTATGCCGAATAAAATTTTTAGGGCATATTTTTACTGAAAAAGGCATGGAAGTGGATAACGAGAAGATTGAAGCTATAAATCGATTGAAAACTCCCACCAACGTAACTGAGCTGCAAAGACTATTGGGTATGGTTACATATTTAGCTAAATTCATAAAAAACCTTTCAGAAGTAACAGCACCGTTGAGAACATTACTTCTGAAAGAGACCGAATGGCATTGGTACCAAGAGCAAGAAACAGCGTTCAATAAGCTCAAAATGATGTTAAAAACTACGCCAGTACTACGGTACTATAACCCCAATGAAGGAGTCACATTATCGGTTGATTCTAGCAAACATTCGGTTGGCGCAGTGCTTCTCCAAGATCATCAACCGGTTGCATTCCACTCCAAAGCCCTAACAAAGTCAGAACTGAATTACAGTCAGTTGGAAAAGAGGCGTTGGCCATTCTGGTAGCATGTCGTAAATTTCATGCATTCATTTGGGGAAATCCCAAGTTGGAAATTGAAAGTGACCATAAGCCCTTGGAAGCTATCTTTAAAAAAGCATTACATGATGCACCTGCGCGGTTACAAATAATACTTTTTGAAATAATGCCATATAATCCGACAGTGAAGTACAAAAAAGGTACTGAACTCTTCATCGCCGATACACTTAGTAGGGACTGTTCAGACGAACCGTCACCCAATGAGTCTCCTGATCAAAGGGTACAAATTCACGTCAACATACCTATGACGAAGTCGCGCTTTGAAGAGCTCAAACATCTCACGGCTGAAGACCCAGTGATGATACCATTGAAAAAATTGATTTTGGAGGGTTGGCCTATTAAACAAACAGACTTACCCGAGGAACTTAGAAAATATTACAGCTTCAGGGAAGAGTTGGGTGTCTACGAAGGTGTTGTGATAAAGGGCTCACAACTTATGATTCCTGACAAATGGATACCGTTCATTTTGAAAGAAATACATCGTGGCCATAAATGTGCTGAAAGCTGTTTGAAGTTAGCAAAGGAAAACTTATTTTGGCCAAGTATGTCTAACGACATTAAAAAATTCGTTCATTCATGCCCGACGTGCCAAGCCTTACAGAAGAACAAACCAATGGAGAAATTGAAAGAAGGAGAAGTCCCGACCAGACCATGGCAGTGGGTTGCTTCCGATCTTTTTCACTTGAATGGGAAGGAATACATCGTAGTTGCGTATAGCTATTCAGGTTTTTTTGAACTATACCCTCTCACTACAACTACAAGTGCAGCAGTGATTCAAAATCTGAAGAAATGCTTTGCCACCCATGGTATTCCGGACGAAATACGCTCAGATGGTGGTCCTCAATACACCAGCCAGGACTTCAAAGAGTTCTCCGAAAAATGGGGCATCAACCATCGTATGTCCTCACTTTCCACGTTCGAACGGTCTGGCAGAACGTTATGTACAAGAAGCTAAGATGCTTTTAAAAAAATGTTATACGGAAGGCTCAGATATATACTTGGCTCTGTTGAACCATCGTAATACGCCGAGAGGAAATATTGGATCTCCGGTTCAAAGATTGATGGGGAGACGAACCAAAACTTTGCTACCATGTACAGGTGATGTCTTCCGTCCAAAAGTCATCAATCCGTCAGAAGTTAAAGCCGCTCTGAAGATATTCCAACATCAGCAGAGAAGTGCAGCAGACAAAGGAAAAGCTCCTGCACAAATGTTTGTAGGAGGAGATAAGATCTTGTGGAGGCGTCAACCTAGGGACTGGGTTCCGGCAGAAGTTATAAAACCAGTACCTGGAGGAAACTCTTACATCATCAAGACGACAGAAGGAGCCAGATACAAAAGAAACTCCTGGTATCTTCGCCCTAGACGGGATAGGGAAGAGTTTCTTCAAGCAAATCCACCAGAACCTCCACAAGTTCCGATGGGACTCTCCCCAACTAAACCAACTCAGCCTGATGGACAAATCGGATCTCCAAAGATACTGCTAGAAGTTGTTCCAGAGGCAGAACCAAAAGCCTCTCCTACTTCAGCTAATGGAAGTTACGTCACTCGTAGTGGAAGAGCAACAAAACAACCTGAAAGGCTAAATCTTTAAGAAGTGTTTTTATTTTCAAAGAAAGGGGGATGTCAGAAGGACTTTTATGATGACGTAAGAGACATTTAGAAGAGATACCTTAACACTGATTATGTGATAAGAGATGATATGAGATATAGTTTTTTTTACGAGTTAACCGTGGCGTGTTCTCTTTATAAAACCCTTCATAATTAGTAAAGTACTACAAATTACAGTAATGGCTTCAGCCCCAGCCGGGAAACGGGATCTCTCATCAAGCACCAACTGCTGAAGCACCCGTTGTGCCTGATATGGCGAACTCCATATGTGACGGTCTTTAGCTCATATAAGGCGACTTGGTCAGTCGGTTGAAATCGCCACATAATTTGTTGCTAACCTCGATTACTGGGCTAAACCAATATCTGACGGAACATTTTAACGATGTCACAGGTGAAGACATATCGGACACGGCGAAAATTGAGAATGATGGTGGAGATATCGGCTTGCAACTTGGGGCCTGCATGTAAATGTTCATTAAGTGAACCGGTAGCTGTTCGGAAGCTGGCGTCAAAAACTACCCGAAGCTTAGCGTTACCCTCTCCATATCATGCTTGTATATGGCATGATGTGGTATAATATAAGTTGGAGAGGTACTTGCCAATGCCATGTGGTTTAGTGCCAAATGTTCAGCCATGAATGAGTGGTAGTCATGACGCAGCTGTTCGTCTCTGGTTAACTTAGCCTTAAGAGCGTAAAAACGGTTAAGTGCTGTTTTTTATTAGGGACAATACATAGGGCAGACTCAATAAATGGAAGGGATACAACATATCTTCCCTCATGTGTGCGATAATGTGACTCCACTAAGTGATTTTCACAAGCTTCCTCACCGGCGGACATAGTGGTGGTGCTGATGGGCAGAGGTTCTTCAAGTTCCCAGAACTGTTCCACTTGGAAGGAAGGGTTGGACAGAGATAAGAGAGATGCACCTTGTGAGGTGGGATTGGGAGGACAGGTAAAACGTCCAATAACAGTAAGTCCGAAGACTGTTTCCATAAGATGTGGTCCATTCTCATGGATGACGAGTGGGGTTCCTGTTACTACGTCTGGGTATAGGTCTGCTCCGATGAGAAATGAGATCGGGTAAGGGGTAGAAAAGTCTGGATCATTTAAGCTGTAGTATTTTAAATCGGTCCACATAGCCGAGTCTAATGAGGTTTGAGGTAGCGGTGGTGTGATTGTTGGTACAACCAGGGCTTCTGTGTCTAGTTGCCTTGATATTGGCGGTATAAAAGTGATGTGCATCTTGCTGACAATGTTGGTAATAGGAACAGTGTTGACACCACTAATGGCACCATGGAAAGTTCTAGTGGCCTTCCCTAATTTTCGAGCACACCTTTCCGTGATAAAGGAAAACTGTGATTGTGCATCCAAGATGCCTCGGAATACATGGGGCTTACCCTTTGAGTCAATTAATGCTGCCTGTATCGCTCCGAGCAGAATTCCGCCTATGGATGTGGATGTGCTGGCACAAGATACCCCACCATCTGTGGAACCAGAAGAAGCCTGCGTGAAATCTTGGGTGATTTGGGCCAACATGAAGATCACTATGATGTCGTAATCTGCAATATCTGCACGCCCACTTCGACTGACAGTCCTTCGTTTTGTGGAATGGGCGCAAACTGCTTCAATGCCTCAAGTCGCTGAGATGGGGTAGACGATTTGAAGGTAAGACACTGCAATGTTATGAGGCTGCTTGCAAATGTGGCAGACCACACCCAATGAAGAGGTAGGGGTTATGGATTTGGTAGGGGCTGAGCCACTGCTAGCAAGAAGAGCCTGATTGGTATGAGGTTTGGCTGTAAATCTGTTAGGCTTGGTTGGCCCTCTAGGCCTACTGGTCATTGGCTCTGGGTAGTGGTTATTATCTTGCATAATTCGAAGGACCTGGCACCTGTTTTGTACAAACTCCTTTAGAGCTGTGATAGAGGGATAGTCTGTGCCTACAATGGACAATTCAAACGCCTTACGTGTTCCTGAGTCGAAGAGCCAGCTCGCACAAGATATAATCTGCAAAGGATGGGATATTAAGATTCCTGAGGGATACCGTGCTTCCCAATACATGTGAGAGGTAGGGTTGAAGGGTGTTTCGGCCAAAGTTAGGTCCAGGAGGTGCTGCCCCCTGTTGAGCGTGAAGGTAAAGAGCCCTTCGCGGCACTTGGACGAATTACTATTTCTCGAGCTCCCGTGTGAACCGCTTACCGCTCCGCTTCCTTATATTTTTGATTCCCGCTCTCTCAGAGTGAAGTAAATTCAAATCAGTGAAGTCCTTCCGTTTTTAATAAGTTTATTTTGTTTTTTGGACATTGAGTGTTTCCCGCTTACCATTTTCTATCGGGTGGCAAATTATTATCGTACGCACGACCCTCATCCGCATGAACCAGCAGCAGGACTCCCGGCCGGGATCGTCGTCTTCTCCTCTTCCTTTGGTGAGTGCATTTTAAGTAATAATTTGCCACAGACTTCTTAATAATTTCAAATCCGATTCCCTCTCCGCCGCTTTCCGTGTCCCGTCAGGTTCATTTAAAATTAATTGTTTTTACCTCAATACCGCGCTCAGAGTTAACTCCCTCTCAATAGAGACGGAAACTTTGACGCGCGAACATGGTCCTCCGGGCCGGATTGAACAGAAATAATTTAATTAAAATCAAAGCTCAAGGCAGGCTATTCCATTTCTAAGGAGATCGTTCGGTGATCATCAGGATCGCGCACGATCTAGTGCCGTAGCGATAACTTGTTGTGTAGGAACAATAGTCGAACGATTTCAGTATTGCCCGTTTGACCTCGAGATCATAATCAGCATTCCGTATCGCTACGTTTTCGTGCAAGACGACCTTTGCTACGTTGTTCATCTTTGCTTCATCATGTCAACTGCTAAGGTGGACGATATCAAGGCCGAGGCTCTCGCAAAATTAGCTGCCTATAAGGCGAGGCGAGAGCATGTGTTCGCTCGAATTACGGCGACGGTCGACGCGTCAAAGAAACTGGCCCTCTTCAATCAGTAATTTCCTTGCTCGATGTGCCGAATTAGGAGATATAAAAAATAAATTTGAGGAGTATCAGGATGCCATAATTGTTTTAAATACGACGGTTGACGTGAAGGATCGTCTTTCAGTGGACACAGTGACGATGGCCTTCGACAAAATGTATTATGAGGTCCGTGCCGCAGAAAGCACTCTAGCTACTAGAATGGGTAGACCGTCTGAACATTCCGACGCTACCCCTTAAATTGCCCCGCATTCTCGTTCCGAAATGGGACGGGAATTTAGATACATTTTCCAATTTTAGTGCCCTTTTTGATCAAGTGGTTCATAAAGGTCCCTACACGGGAGCCACGAAACTCGCGTATTTACGATCTTTGCTCTCTGGACCGCCTCTAAGACTGATTGAGCAATTTCAGTTCAGCGAGGCAGATTACGGGCAAGCGTACCGCCAACTCCATTTAAGGTATGGGTCGCATCGGGTTCTGGCGGCACATTATCTCAATAAAATATTTGATTTTCGCCCCGTTGAAAGGGGAAAATCGCGCGGAATTTCAAGCGTTTTTGGACGTTTTGACGCTAACTATAACGCGTACCTGAATTTAGACCTTCCCAACCCTCAGGATTTCATAATGTGTCAATTCGCCCTAAGGCTATTGAATTCCACCACTCGTATGGAATTCGAGCGTTCCCTCAGGGACAGTGAATGCGTGCCAACGTATGACCAACTCATCTCCTTCTGTTCGAGACCAGTGTAAGCTACAAGAACTGACCAGCTTGGAATTAACACCACGAAGGAAGGTTGGGTCCACATCCTCCAACTCCAGCAGAGACAGCCAACTGCTAAATACATCTAAACATCGTTTTGCATCCTCTGCTCACACATTCTTTGTTTCAGCAGCCACCCACGACAAACCCGCAAAAGATGAGTCGCAGTTATCGCCTTGCGTGTGTTGTAGTAACCTTGGGCACACAATATATAAATGCCCGACATACAAGGCGATGAAAGTAGAAGAACGAGTGGCCTTTGTGCAGGAACACCAACGCTGTTGGAAGTGCTTAGGGAATCATTTTCGCTACTCGTGCAAGTCCAAGGGCATTGTACCATTCCCACTTGCAAGAGCTCCGCTCATCATACTACCCTGCATCGGGAACATTCTACCACAAATTGTGCACCCCCCACAGGTAGGTGAAGACTCAGCTCTCACACCTACAGCTCTAGATAGCTCTCCTCTAGTAGCTCCATGGGTTCCCCGTATAACCCCGCTGGTACGACATTACTGACATCTCGAGTAACGCCAGATCATGATATTTTGTTAGGAACGGCTAGGGGTTACTTACGTGATACCTCAGGAACTTAGTTCCTATACGATTGGTGATTGACTCAGGCTCCAAGGTAAACCTCATCACAGCAGATTGTGTTCAGCGCTTGGGATTGACTGTGTCACCTAGGACTACACTCTTAACCGGAGCAATGAACCAAAAAATTGGCGTTTCTCCCGGGGTAGTACGCTGCCTTTTGGCTCCGAGCAATAGTGGAGGGGGTGGCTGGGATGCGGTGGCTACTGTGGTGCCGCGCGTGTGTGCCAACTTACCTACATTACCTGTTTCACCACTAACGGTACAACGGTTTGCGAATCTTCCCCTTGCTGACAGAGAATTCCATGTTCCGGGTAAAATCGATTTTCTCCTAGGAGCCTCTCTATACCCTCATATATTGGATTCTTCCGAGGATGTGATCCTTGGTCAACCTGCAGCAATGAAAACTGCGTTCGGATGGGTGATAATTGGGGAAATCTCAGAGGAAGCGCACCTCACTCAGGGCACACTCACTATGCTCACGTTAGACCTGAACCTGCAGGATATTTTGCAATCGTTCTGGAGAAGTGAGGAAACCAGCAGTGACACCCCTGCCAACCCCAAGCACTACCTCGCCGAAGAACATTTTACTGCCACCCAGTCCCGATCCCAAGATGGTTCGTACATGGTGAGACTACCGTTTGACACCACCAAAGCCTTACCCTTCTTTGGGGACAGTCGTAAACAGGCAGAGAGGCGATGGTTCAATGTAGAACATAGACTCCGTAAGAACAAAGCTTTGCGTCAAGCGTACCATGAGTTCATGTCCACCTACTTGAGCTTAGGACATATGGAACCCCGAGTAGGGCCAGGAATTTATGTTATTCCTCATTTTGCTGTATGCACAGACTCCCTCACTTCCCCAGTGCGAGTGGTTTTCGACGCATCTTGTCGGGATACATCGGGATTCTCCCTCAATGAGCGCCTGTTGGTAGGGCCACCGTTGCAAAAGGATATTACTGAGGTCATCACTTATTTCCGTCTTAAGCCAATTGCCATTACCGCCGACATAAAGATGATGTATCGCCGAATATGGTTGCACCCGCAGGATCGTGAATATCAGACCATCGTATGGCGAAAGGCGGAAGATGAGCCCTTGCAATACTATACATTGAAAACGGTAACATATGGAGTGACAACTGCTCCTTTTCTTGCTCAAAGAGTCCTCCGCCAACTAGTACTAGAGGAAGGGCATCGTTTTCCGTTGGCTTCTCAAGTACTCATGGAGTCAACCTTCATGGATGATGTTTGTTACTCTGTTGACAATCCCTCCTCCGCTTGTACACTCAAATCGGAACTGGTCAACTTGATGAAAAGTGCCGGGTTTGAATTGCGAAAATGGGCCTCAAATGATCCTTCCGTCCTGGCGGATATACCTATGGACCATAGATCCAACATGTTCGCTCCGCACCGTGACGAGGCTCGTTCGTTACACATTTTAGGCATCCAGTGGGATCCAAGCACGGATACGTTTGGTTATAAAATCACCCTTAAAGAGGTCGCTATCACCAAAAGAGCGATACTCGCTCAAGTAGCTCCATATTTGATCCCTTGGGTTGGGTTGCACCCGTAGTTTTTGGGCAAAATCGTTTCTTCAGGAGCTGTGGGTTAATCAATTTGACTGGGATACCCTTTAGATGCCTCCTCCTCACTAGGCGTACGGTGGGCGGAATATTCATCTCAACTAGCGAGACTGGCAGACATTCAGTTACCTCGTCAATGTGCAACCTCAGGTAAAGTGCAACTTGTGGGGATGTGTGATGCCAGCGTCCTAGGGTATGCGGCCGTTCTGTACTTGAGGTGTGAGTCTCATCCCTCCGTCTGCGTTAACCTTCTTAAAGCCAAGTCGAAAGTTGCTCCATTAAAAGTGCAAACAATCCCCCGCTTAGAGTTGTGCGGTGCGGTCCTACTAGCCAAATTAGTCAAGTCCGTTGAATTTGTCGTCAAAAAATTGAACATTGAAGACATATACTTGTTTACCGATTCTCAGGTAACTTTGGCCTGGATTAGTACTCCATCGTACAAACTAAAAACGTTTGTTGCCACACAGAGTAGCGCTCATTCAGGAGCTAACCTCTTCCATCCACTGGAGGCACATTGCTTCATCTGACAACCCTGCCGATGTAGCCTCTCGAGGTCTTTTCCCCTAAATCAATGCTAGATTGTGAATTGTGGTGGCAAGGTCCCAAATGGCTCTTAGTCCACCATGTGCTTGGCCGTCCTCTCCTTTGCCATTGGCCCCACCCTAGGGCATTTAGAGTTTAAAGAAAATACTCGTCTAACTCTAACAACTATGGTTACGAGGAGGACAATCCCATCCTCTCTTTAATTACTAAGTCCTCCTGCCTGCAACGATTGCAACGAACGGTAGCGTGGATACAAAGATTTTCCCGCAATGCTCGATGCCTGCCAGAGCTAAGACTACATGTGCCTATTAGGGTATCCGAAATGAAAACCGCTCTCAAGGGTCTGGTGTGGGCCACCCAAAACCAGAGTTACCGAAGCGACTTGCACGCGATTCGGAAGGGTAACTTGGTCTCGAGCTCTTTACGCTCACTCACACCGTTCATTGATGAGGACGGGTTGTTGAGGGTTGGTGGCCGTTTGTCCCGTGCCCAGTTACCATTCGACGCCAAACATCCCATTCTCTTACCCAAAGGTGCTCCGCTGTCGGCGTTAATTTGTGACCATTATCATGTCTCCCTTGCGCACAGTGGGCCCACTGCAACTCAAGCCGCTATTTGCCACCGTTATTGGATTATATCCCTTAGAGGTCTGGTACGATCGCGCATTCGGAGCTGTTTACTCTGCCACAAAGCCTCAGCTCGGCCGGTTTATCCAGTTATGGCCGATCTCCCTGAGATCAGGGTTGTGCCCTCCCGTCCGTTCCTAAACACTGGGGTTGATATGGCGGGCCCCTTGTACATCAAGTCCTCTGCACTCCGGTCTGCCAAGTTGGTGAAAGCCTACATATGCATTTTTGTATGCTTAAGTGTTAAGGCCGTTCATATCGAACTGACGGGCGATCTGACCACAGCTTCGTACCAAGGAGCCTTGAGTCGGTTTTTAGCCAGACGAGGGCTTTGCAATCGCATTTATTGTGATAGGGCACCAATTTCGTGGGAGCTGCTAACGAACAGCGTCGCATCTGGGTGTTTATGCGAGACTCCGCACACCAAATTTCTGAATTTCCTCTGTGAAAAGGAAATAGAATACTTGTTCAATCCTCCTGATGCGCCTTGGATGGGTGGTCTTTGGGAGGCCGCAGTTCGGTCTGCCAAGGGCTTTGTTCAAAATCACCCAACATAAGTCCTTTACTTATGAAGAAATGTCGACCTTCCTTGCACGGGTTGAAGCAGCCCTGAATAGCCGACCGCTGTGCAGGCCCTCTGAGCCTGGTACTCCTTGTTTAAGTCCTGGTCACTTTCTGGTTGGAGGTCCATTGGCAGGTCACATAGAAGAAGACCTGACCTTGCAGAAAGAACCACTGTTACAGGGTGGCAATTGGTACAAAGAGCCTCACAAGAATTCTGGAAGAGATGGTCCCAAAATTATCTCAATACCCTCATCCAAAGAAAAAATGGACGTCACCTCGAAAACCAGTGAGCATTGGAGAACCAGTGTTTATATATAGCGAGAACACCATGCCTTTGCAGTGGCCTCTCGGTATCGTCCAAAGACTGAATGTTGGCAAGGATGGAGTAGCAAGGTCAGCAGAAATAAAGACCCTCCGTGGAATTATTGTGCGTCCTGTGGCCAAGTTGGTACCACTACCACAATAACCGCAAAAAAAAAAAGTGTATATATGTATAAAGTTTATAGTTTAAAGTTCAGTTATTCGTTTATTTAGCAAAATCAGTTATTTTGGGTGGGCGGTGTTTCGGCCAAAGTTAGGTCCAGGAGGTGCTGCCCCCTGTTGAGCGTGAAGGTAAAGAGCCCTTCGCGGCACTTGGACGAATTACTATTTCTCGAGCTCCCGTGTGAACCGCTTACCGCTCCGCTTCCTTATATTTTTGATTCCCGCTCTCTCAGAGTGAAGTAAATTCAAATCAGTGAAGTCCTTCCGTTTTTAATAAGTTTATTTTGTTTTTTTGGACATTGAGTGTTTCCCGCTTACCATTTTCTATCGGGTGGCAAATTATTATCGTACGCACGACCCTCATCCGCATGAACCAGCAGCAGGACTCCCGGCCGGGATCGTCGTCTTCTCCTCTTCCTTTGGTGAGTGCATTTTAAGTAATAATTTGCCACAGACTTCTTAATAATTTCAAATCCGATTCCCTCTCCGCCGCTTTCCGTGTCCCGTCAGGTTCATTTAAAATTAATTGTTTTTACCTCAATACCTCAATACCGCGCTCAGAGTTAACTCCCTCTCAATAGAGACGGAAACTTTGACGCGCGAACAAAGGGATTCAGCTGAAGCAGTATCTCCACTACGCTTATATGTTAGCAGATGCTCAAGGTAGGAGTTGGCTAATTTGCGTTTGTTATCATAAACCTGTAGGATTGCTTGCCAGGCTTGCTGAAAATTGGTGTCAATTACTGGGATGAATTTGACAGTGTCTAGAGCTGGGCCTTCCAAGTATGACAGCAGGAGGAAGTGAAATCGCTCTGTATCACTAAGCGCCTCCTCCTCCATTACCAGCGACGCACCGAACGAGTATTTATACAGAAGGTCGTTGAAGTTACGGGGATTGCTACGCACTTTTCTGTTGTTCTACAGAAATTAGGTTTTTTGGATTCAGTGGGCCTCAAAACGTAAAGATCTGAAGAAAACTTTTTTTTGTCACGATTACAATACTTTCCTTTCCCTTTGGATAGCTGAAAGTGAGAATGCGCTAAAATCGATTTTCATCGAAATGTTTGTTAATTTATTGTGCTGCTCTCGTCGTTTTCCCACGAATAGGAATTCTATGGTATTGTTGTCTCATTAGGAGCTGTCCATGTAACAAATTTAATGTTACATGTTGCTAAGCCACTGCTGACTCTCCTCTCAAACTGCCAACGTATAAAGTTTTCAAGTCAGCCACGAGGAAGCCACGGTTGTTAAGTCCATTGTCTTCGCACCTCACATTCAGATTAAACCATATAATCTTCCATCCCATGGAATGGCACAACTTCTACCATCATGCCAAATGACAGCTTCGTACTATATACAGCATAGAAAGTAGCTTTAAGGGCTCCTCGGCTGTCACCACTGATTTCGTTTCAACTTGGTCCTGAAGGGGGATGCATGCCATATTACGGCTTCGTACTATAGTTAGCATGGGAACTAGCTATAGGGGCCCCTCAGCTGCTCACCACCGATTTCTTTTACATACAGCCTTATACCAAAAAACGTGGTAGTAGTTAGGCCTACGTGTGAGGAAGGAGAGGATGGTCCCTCCATCCCTGATGCAATGGAAGCGCTGATGAGAGGTCCCCAAGGACCTTCAAGCACTAAGCACCCGAGTGCTTGACACCCGCACCACAGTGGGAGGTGGCGCTGTCATCGTGACGGAAACTCCGGAAATGGTTCTCCTAGGTTCCTTGCCACACCTGCTATAGTTCGACGTGCGGACCTACCTCCAAAGAGCACCTGGCCCAACAAGTTGTTGAGCACAACCCTGTGTTAGGATTGCAGCCGCAGAAGGTCAGGCCCCTCCTCACAAAAAAGCGTGGCAGACAGAAGGATTGAGTGATCGACGTGTCACCCGACCAACACAAAAAACTAGCGGGGGAAAGGCACCTCCAAATAGTCTGGCAGCGGTGCGCCATCCTAAAGTACTTAACCCCCACACAGTGTTACAAATGCCAGCGTTATGGCCACCTGGCAGTAGCCTGCACAAGAACTGTGGTGTGTGTCCGGTGCCTACATCTGAGCATGGAGTGTAAGTGTGAGGCTCCCCTCAAGTGTGCCAATTGCGTCGAATGTAAATTACAACAGGTCTCGCACTCTGTATCATTTGTCAGCGAGCAATTGCCCTCCAGGAGTCACGGGTGGATTATGAATATGTTAAAAACCCATTGTGGGGATCCCTGACCCTTCATAGGGCAGGCAAGGCGTATATAGATTTGCTCACCAAGTACAACTTGGTTGTTGCCAATGACCCTATGACTGAGACGACCTATGATGGGCCAGAGGAAGGTTGTGCATAGATGTCACAACCATGTCTCACACCCTGCTGTTGGGTTGGTGAGTCCTATCAGGAGCAATGCAGAGTGATCACAGACTGAACTGCCTTCATCCACTGTGCCATCAACCGAGCCAAATGGCAAGGCTGCCGAAATTTGGAGGGAGCAGAGAGCTCTGAGAACCCCTGGGGTAGACATTACAAGTCATCAATAAGAAAAGCAAACGAGGAGCAGGTCTTAGCTCAGGCCAGGCTGGGTCTGCAGCATCGAAAGTTCACTGGAAACCCTCCTTTAAAAGGCGTTCCCTGACGACCAAGTAGCTCGAGATACTGAAGCCCGTAGGTCCGCAAGGGAGCTGATCATGAACCCTCCGAACAAGCACAACATCCCATAGTGTACAACCGACGACCTCGGCAGGGCCCTTGCGACCTTATATCCCAACAAATCTCCTGGGCCAGAGTGAATAGAAAGCAATATGCTGAGGAAGGATGAGCAGGCAACCTCCAGCGGCCTCCTTAATTGATTTAATGACTATCTACAGTTCCTCTTCCTCTCCACAGTCACTCTTAAAAAGAGACGCGACCGCAATCAGTCAGACCCGCGATCATGGAGACCACTCAGCCTTCTTTCCATATTAGGCAAAACATTAGAAATCTTGATGATGCAGTCCCTCGAAGGAGTCTTTGGCCGCAACCTCACAGACAGGCAATATGGATGTACCAAGCAATGTTCCACCCAGGATGTCAATGTCAAAATTCAGCATGTTTGTTGCATTGTTCTGACACTGGCTAAGTACGTCGTGGCAGTGCTGATTGACATCAGTGGCGCGTTTGACAACCTTTGGTGGCCAGCGCTCCTTATAGAGCTTAAAGGTAGGAGAATCCCTTGCAACCTGTACTCGCTCATCAGACGTTACCGGACAGACAGAACTGCTACGATCGAATGCAAGCATGTCTCCGTGCAGAGAAAGATTGAGAAGGGGTGCCCACAGGGCTCGGTCCTTGGACCAGCACTCTGGAATGCCTTCTTCAAAGGTCTTCTCCGGAGGCTCTCGGAAACTGACTGCGAGTCATACGCCTATGTGGATGACTGGACTGTGCTGATCTTTGCAAAGTCAGTCCGCCAAATCGAAGACAAAACCGTGATGTGCTCCACACTGAGAGCATGTCAAGATGCAGGTGGCTGAGGAAAAAACCCAGCTAATCCTCTTGCAAGGAAAGTGAAAATCAACCTTCAATACGCTTAGGCAGCCACAGGCACCTTCTTGAAAAGCACGTCAAGTATTTAGGTGTGAATATAGGTGAGAGGTGGGGCTTCAATCAACACCTCCTGTCCCTTAAAGGCACTACCATTTCAAGGTTTGCCTCACTGCATGCAATTACTGAGGCCACTTGGGGTGTGTGATACCGTGACACTATCCTTATGTATAAGGCCATATATCTAGGCGTGATTGGCTACTGCCCCGCTGTCTGAGATAGCAAACTAACAGTCAATCAAATAGAGTATTGGCCCAATCCCAGAGAGCTGCGCTCCTCTGAATGACCAAGGCCTATAAGACTGTATCAACAGAAGCCCCCCAGGTGATCACTGGTCAGTTACCAGTTGACTTGGTTGTTGAGTGTATGGTTGACAAGTGGAGAGTGAAACGGGAGCCTCCCCCGCTTTGGGCTGAACTCCATGCGGATGTCACCACAGAACGAAAACTTGCCGCTAATGGCGAATGGGCGTTAGAGAAATGGCCAATGAGATGGGGATCCTCGTCAAAGGGTCGTGACACGTATGAGTTCTTCCCTAACCTCCGTGAACGTCATTCTAGAAAATGGGTGGGACTTCAATGGGTGGCTCCACTTCTTCTCCCTCAAAGACTTTCCGTCATGCACATCTTGCGCCTCCAGTGTGGAGGAAACAAGAAACCACGTGGTGCTTCACTGCAGTTTCTACAACAGTGAGCGAAGGTTGTTGGGAGGGCAAACGAACTTAGCAGCATTAACTGCTACAAAGCAAGCCTATAACAATTTTGCCGAGATTGCTAAGAAGGTGATGGCTAAGAAATGTGGTACTTGTTGATCTGTCCTTTTGAAACTTGCCACTGAAGTAAATAGTTAGATCAGGTAGGAAACCAGATAAAGACCTCCTCCCAGACGGTACGGGATTCCTCAGGTGGTCATCTCTCCAAGGTAACACACAGGCAACAGCTCTCTACCGGAAGACTGGCTAACGACCTAATACCTGCCGTATCTCCGCTGGTCTGAGTTCGGTGGAAGTTACACTTGCAACCTCTACACACCCCCTCAAGTGGGCTTCAGGTGTAGACCCAGTGCCAGTGAACTCCTCGTCAGCTTCTCAGGCGGGGTTGCTTTGGTCAGTATGTCAGCAGGCATTCTATCAGTTGACATGTAATCGACGTCCACGAACTTGCTTCGCGGATGAATGCTCGACGAATCTCAATGATTTTTGCTCGATTGTGATGGAGAGGATCCATGACAAGTTTTAGTGCTCCTTGGTTGTCATTCTTGAGTGTCAAGGTTCCCTGTAACGAATGTCCAAGACTTTCTAGCTACCTCCGCAAATACAGAACTTCTTTTGTGCCCTCGGTGAGGCTCAAGTACTCAGCTTCTGTACTGGAAGTCGGTACAGTTCTTTGTTTCCTGGTTTCCCATGTAATGGCTGTACATATAGGTTCAATATGAAAGTCATTCCGGTATAAGTACGCGATCGACTGAGCAGCTCCCCCAGTCAGCATCCACCATAACAACCAATGGCTGATGTCAGCGGTACCTTTCAAATATCGTAAAACTCGTTTCGCTGCTTTCCAGTTTGCTTCTGTGTATTTGTTATTGAATTCGCTCAAAACATTAACAGCAAATGTGATAAACGGGCGAGTACCAATCGCTAAATACAACAATGAACTATTAATGATTGGTGCGGAATACGACTCATTTCATTTGACGTAGGAATTTCTCTACGCATTGAAGCAGCGAACCAATTGGCAGTTACGATGGTGCCGAGTCGTCAAATTGAAGTGGAACCACGTGAAACACAAGAAGTCTACAGAGCAGAGTCCCGAGTTCGCCGTTGTTGGAGGTGTGACTCACCTGAACATATTTTTCGGCATTGCCCGTGGAGGAGACGGAACCAGCCGGGAAACGACATGCAGCCAAACTGAAGAGGACCGGCCTGGCTGCTTTTGAAAAGTCTTCTATTTCCTTAGTGCCTGAGCGTGTAGGGTCTTCGTCTTTCAATACCCATCTGAAGAAAACTGCAGAGGAAGTGGATCAGGCTAACCCAGAGGTTCAGAGTGCTTTGTTGGTACGTTCAAATACGAATGATGTACCATGTTTCTTCTCAATCCTCTCTGCTGCTAGGCGGAAAAATTAATGGGATCCAGTGCGCGTTAGTGATAGATACAGGGGCCTCGAGGACAATTGTAAATCATGAAATTCTACAGCGAGTTGGAGCTTGTGTATCTCCTGTTGGACAGATTTGGCTTCGGTCAGTTTCTGGTGAGCGCATCCCAGTGTTAGGAGAAGCCATTTTACAGTTTGATGTAGGGGACGGCAAAGCCAGGTCCCATACAGCACTTGTTGCCAAGGTGCATGAGCGATGCATTTTGGGACTTGACTTTTTGGTGACCCATCGGTGTCCCCACAGCTGGTCAGGCTGTGATCATTTAAGGAACAAACGTTTTGTCCCAGCTGACGGGGGAGCCCCTAGAGGCGCTCCAGGTTGTAATGGAGGAAACTGAGATACTCAGTAACGGACCAGGGGAATGTCAGCTGATGGGTTTTGAAGAATTGGGACCTGAGGAACCTGTATGTCGTGTGGTAGCAGGCCTTGAGGATGCAATGCCAATGCACTGCCTTTAAGAGAACTGGAAATGCGGACAGTCGAAGGTTTGACAGATCACCAAGCAGCCATGGTTAAGCAGCTGTTGCTTGAGTTTGCAGACATTTTTGCCAGAGATGCTTCTGACTTGGGAAGGATAGAAGGAACTACCCATACCATCAACGTGGGAGATTGTCACCCTATCCGTCAGGCACCCCGGCAAAGTACCACTTGGTCGCATGCAAGAGGTAGACAAACTTATCGTCGAAATGGAAGCTAATGGAATCATTCAGCCCTCTCAAAGCCCATGGGCGAGCCCAATGGTGCTCGTCAAGAAAAAAGATGGTAGCACACGATTTTGTATTGACTACCGTAAATTGAATGATGTAACGAAGGATTCCCATCCACTTCCTCGGGTAGGTGACCTCATTTGCGCGTTAGCCGGAAGCAGCTGGTTCTCCACTTTGGATCTGCAAAGTGGCTATTGGCAGGTCCCGTTATCAAACTCCGATCAACAGAAGACAGCTTTTTGTACACCCTGGGGCCATTGGGAGTTTCGAGTCATGCCGTTTGGTCTGTGCAATGCTCCTGCAACATTTCAACGTGCGATGACCAAGGTTCTGCAAACATTCATGCGACAAGGAAGGGTGAAAATGTACCTAGATGATGTGCTCATTGATACTTCCTCTTTCGAAGGGATGTTACTGTGGCTGAGGCAAGTTTTTCAAGCCTTACGAGCAGCCAATATTAAGCTGAATGCCAAGAAGTGCCAATTGTTTCGACAAAAAGTAGCCTATCTTGGCTACGTCATCTCCGGAAATGGTGTTGCTACAGATCCTGCAAAGGTGGAGCGTGTTGTTCACTGGCCAGTTCCAGAGAGCAGCAAGCAGTTGAGGTCTTGGTTTCGTTTCCTACTGTCGTACGTTCATACCTAACTTTGCATCCCGGGCATGGAGATTGTTTGCCTTGCAAGACCAACGAAGACATTTTCAATGGAGTCAGGAGGAACAGGCTGCATTCGAAGACATCAGGCACGCTTTGACGTCACCCCCTGTCCTAGCCCATGTTGATCCAGATGCACCATTTGTCCTCGATACCGACGCTTCAGATTTTGCGATTGGTGCTGTTCTTTCACAAGTCCATGGTGGGAAGGAAAGACCAATTGGGTACTACAGTAGGTGTTTGGGAAAGGCTGAGAAAAACTATTGCACCACTAGAAAGGAGCTGTTGAGTTTGGTGCAGGCTCTCAAACGGTTTAGGTCGTTTGGCTTAGAGAGTGGAGAGCCTTTCATCGTACGAACAGACCATGCATCGTTGCAATGGCTGCGCAACTTTAAGGAGATAGATGGACAGCTAGCCAGGTGGATATAAGCGTTGGCCCCTTTCAATTTTCAAGTGAAACATCGGTCTGGGAAAGCACATCCAAATGCAGATGCGTTATCTAGAAGGCCATGTAGCGAAGACAACTGTAAGCACTGCCAGCACCAAGAACAGAAATATACGCCGTTGGCATTTGTTCTGATCAGTTGTGGTCCCAGGAGCAGGAAGCAGATCCTGCACTGAAACCTGTGTACCACTGGGTACAGGAAGGAAAGCGGCCCTCTTGGGAAGAGGTGGCGAGGTTCAGAGAGACAACAAAAGCGCTTTGGGCAGCGTTTGAGACTCTCAAATTACAGGATGGGTTGCTTGTACGTCAATGGGAAAATGATACTGGTCGGGATGTCATCAAGCAAACCATTGTTCCTAGCTGTTTTCAACAGAAAGTTGCTCAGCAAGCACATACCTTAGGCCACTTTGGACGACGGAAGACTCTAGCTTGTCTGAGACGAAATTACTACTGGCCAGGGATGACCCCAGATGTTAAGGTGGTATGTGCAGCCTGTCAGGAATGTGGGCAGCGTGGAAAACCCCAGAAATATGCCAAAACACCCATGGGTCAGTACACCAGTGGGGTTCCCTTTGAACGACTATTCATTGATGCTGTGGGACCACTCCCCAAAACTGAACGAGGGAACCAGTACATCATAGTTGTTGTCGATACATTTACTAAGTGGCCAGAAGCATTCCCGACCCCAGATCTGAAAGCTGAAACAGTGGCACAAGGCCTGCTAGACAACGTGCTCGCTCGGTTTGGAGTACCACATGAGCTTCACTCTGATCAAGGCACTTCCTTTGAATCCCAAGTATTTCAGGAAATGTGTAAGCTCCTCCAAATTTGCAAAACAAGGACCACCCCACTGAGACCCCAAAGCAATGGTCAAGTTGATCGTTTCAATAGGACGCTAATTGAGATGCTAGCCAAATTAGGGTCTAACAAGCCGGAAGACCGGGACCGACACCTTTCCTGCGTTCTCCTTGCTTACCACGCTACCGAGCATGCAGTAACAGGTTTCTCACCAGCTAGCCTTGCCCTGGGACGTGAATTAACACTTCCAGTGGATTTAAGGATCAGTGGACGCGCTACAGATATTCCAACTACCACATATGTTCAAAAGCTGAAGGTTGGTCTCCAGGAAGCTCACGAGCTGGCTCGTACGAGGATTGGTGAGGGACTCATCAGGGCAAAGTTGCGGTACGACGTTCATGCGAAGCAGCCAAAGTTTGAAGTGGGGAATGACGTCTGGTGTATGATGAATTGGAATACAATCTTCCGCTGAACTCTTCTCTTTCTCCTCAATCTGAGGTAATTCAAATAATGGGTGTTCGATCCTGATCTCCGTCTTGCAAGCGCTCCCGTGGCGACAAATGTGATAAGGTTTTTCCGCTCCTTTCTCTTCCTTCTCCTCTCAAGACCCCCGCCCTTCCACAATTTTCCGGCAGTTCGGCCGATGCGACGCGAGCGAGAGTGCCTCCTCCTTTTTGAACCTTTTTTCTACTTTTGTTCGGCGCCAACTTTTCTCCTCCAGGGAGTGCATTTTCGCGTCCTGGAACTCTACATTGGAAACGACGTCTTCTACTCTTGAATTATGAGACCCCGTCGACGGGAAACCGAGTCTTCAGCTCCTAGAAGGTCAGTTCCTTTTTATTTCCCACCGATATCATATTTGTCATTGGTTGCGCCCCTCGCGACGAATTTTAGTTATGGGCTTGCCCACCCTCATAATTACAGTCCACAATATTTCTTTCGTTCTCATTCACCAATGGGTCTAATAGGTTTAATTTCAATTCGGTATCAATTTGGCTATTTTCATTCATAAATTTCAAATTTCTAGTTAGGACAACATTCCTTTCATCATTTACTCAGATACGGTATGCTTATGATTCAGCTGAATAACCCAGAAAAACGCACCGTTTTGATCTCGGCTCTAACTTCCCCTTTTTAGATTTATCATGCATGAATGTTTTTGATTCGAAAATGCGTCACAATTGGAGTTCTTCCTAGCCAATGTCCAAAAGGAGTTTTACCTTTCAATTTGGATGATGGGCATCGGTTTCGTACGTAGACTGCAGTTTCCACTGAATCTTCTGATTCTAATAATGTTTCGTCTTCTTCTATCGTCTCAGCCTTTTCTCTTTTCGGAGAAGGGCATTTATCGGAATAATGTCCGAACCCAGTCTTCTCTTTTTCTCGTTCTTCTTTTTGCTGTTTCGACTAATGAAATGGTGCTGATCAATCTTGTTGAATTTCTTCCAATTCTTTTTTGAAAGTAAGTATTTCTTCTTTAGTTCTTGAAAATTTTGAACGATCATCAGCAGCCTCCAGTACCATGATTCTTAATTCCTCTGTGGATGGCAAGTTATCTCTCGTTTCAATGGCAATTTTGAAGGTATCGTAGTCTTCAGGCAAGTTATACAGCAGCATAGAACAATAGTACCCATGTCAATCAAATCACTTACTGTATTAAAAAAAACTCTGCAAATTATTACACAACGGTTTATTATTCTCATGAACAGCTTGGCCTAGGATTACTACCCTGAGACACATTCCATTCGATTCAGCATTGAAAAATACTAGTAAACCATACGAACACATGACCATGACCATGACCTGACCACAATGAAACTACAGGAACTAAATATTCCCCCGGCGCCAGGCGCCCGTAAACGTCTGTAGGCATTTATGATCCGATGTAGGGGTGTGCCCCATCGGCCCTAACCTTCCTCCGCCCCGTCAGGCAAAAAGAGTCGGGGAAATTGGGACGGGGACTACTACCAGCGAACCCTCGGGACTACTCCAGCGAGTCAAGAGGGTGGGTGGTTTTCATGAGACGGGAGGGAGGGAGTACTAACGACGAAACGTTTACTTCCGCTGTAGTTCTCGCGAGTTCTTTCAATTAGTAGACTCTAATAATTTCTGTAATTTCCCTACACGCAGTTGTACACGTCTGATAATCATTCCATTCGACCCAGGATGTAAAAATACCTTGAAAACGATACGAAACACGGCGTATTTGCGATTATACTGCGTTTTGTTAATTTTTGACATTTTATGTCTTTACTTTGCTACATAAACTCGAAAATGTAACACCGGAGGCGTTACGGAGAAGTGTCACGAAATTTTTTAACCCGAGTTGCATGCAAATGCCCTGTGGCCTAATGGAGAAGGCATCGGTCTCCTAAGCCAGGGATTGTGGGTTCGAGTCCCACCAGGGTTACGATTATTTATTTGACATTTTATGTCTTTACTTTGCTACATATACTCGAAAACATAACTCCGGATATGTAACGGAGAAGCATCACTAAATTTGTGTTGGGTTAAGTGCATGGTAACGACTGTTACAAAATCTAACGCTTGGTAACATCACACGTTTTAATAACCTCAGTGACTAAGTGATGTTAATTGCAATTGACGCAGCCATTATATCGAAACCATCAACGAGCACAATCAAACGTAGTTATCATTGCATTAAAAAAAAAAAGAGATAACATGTTCCTAGTGGTTGCGTACTTGTACGAAAGCTGTACCGACCGTTTGTGTAAAGGTTTCTTTCGCGCCCGCCAGCCTCAACGTTCCCAATCACTCATAAGGAATCGCATCTGAGGAAATCGAGGTTTAGTTTAAAGAAAAAGACATAAAATGTCCCTCGTGGTTGCGTACTTGTACGAAAGCTGTACCCACCGTTTGTGTTCATGATTTCCCCACGGAATACATAGCGCTGGCTATGGATTCCCTAGAGTTGTAACAGTTTGATGTTGCTCTTTATAGTATTTTAACAATTTTTTGTCCATAACAACCATGGGCTTCGTCCGATCGGATTGCCGAGATGGCGGGCACAACTAGATACCAAATGGGATTTTTGTGCGAAAGAACGCATTTTTTAGACCACGTTAAAGGCACAAAACGGCCCGGACGGCGGACGGACATTGCAGATTTTTAATCCCCATGTCTTGAAACGTAAAGTATCCAATTTTGAGGAGGAGGAGGGGGGGGGTTGTAAAAACGTTTTCGTGACCGAAAACGTAGGGTTATTATTCAGAATGAATAATAAACCAACAGCAACATGGCCACGAACGTCCCCTCCTGTTTTCATGTTACTCAAAACCAGGCTTCGATGTTTGACACCCTTTTATAACTTTCAGTTCAGGCGCGCTAATGGACAGATTAATTTTTGATTAAGGTCGGCTGACTCAGCAATCCAATCGGACGAAACCCATGGCTGTTTTGGGCAAAACATGGTTTAAAAAATTAACGAAACGCAATTTTGACGGTTTTATTGCAATGACATCGTGTTTGGTTTTTTCTTTGTATTTTTCGATGCTGGGTCGAATGTATTGAGTCTCAGAGGTGTACAACTGCGCCTAGACTGAAAAGTCTACTAAATGAAAGAACTCGAGGGGCAATACAGCGAAAGTAACTGTTTCATTACTTGCACTTCCTCCCGTCTCAGTTCCTACCACTCGTCAGCTCGATTCGTCATGTTGCGCTCACCGTCATTGCCTACAGGTGGCTGGGATTAGTAATTTTCGTCGTTCTGTTGTAGCCAGCTCATGTTTCGTATCGTTTTCTGGTATTTTCTGATGCTGAATTGAATAGGATGGGTCTTGAGGTTGTGAAACTACGTCATCTGGGCAAGAGAATAATACACCGTTGAGCAATGTTTGTGCAATAATTTTCAATGTTTTAATTAATCGTTGCTCTAAGAAGGAACTATTGACTAAATGGCTGAGATAAGTATTTTCAGTCTGTTTTGTGTCAGACAAGGAATGATCCAGCTCTGTCCAAACAAACAGTAGCTGGAAAATTAAACTACGACTACAGTGTAGTTCCTACTGCTAATAATTGCATCACTATTACTAATTGTTACTTTCCTTGGCTCCACAAAGTAGAAAGGAAAGTTATTTTACCTCGGTTCATAAGGATATAGCTCATTCATTGACGAAGAAATGGGGAACCCAATAACGTACGCGAAGTAGTGGGTCCGTTGAGTTGCAGCCACCCTCGCGATGGAGTATTGAGTAGGGCTCGGAAAATCGGAGGTGGATAGGGGGAAGAAACAATCAGAAAGTAGCAGGTGGGACTTTGTAAAGAGGGAGTTGAGGCGTGACAGAATATTGGGCAGACTTGCATCCCTAAAAAGTGCGGAGGAGGGAGAGCTGACTGTCTAGACCATATCGACCAGTCTCTCCGTCTCGTCCTGTTCTCGGCTCCTCTGCTTCACCAACGGCTCTTACCACTTCGGCACTGGAGGTGGTTGGTTGTCTCGCATTGAGCCTCATTCTCGTGCCCTTATTACCTTCCTTCCCTTTAAATATCTTCTGCAAGAGTGGGATTGCGAAGTCTTCAGGGTCGACAGTTCTTTTGACAAAGAGGGCTGGAGATGGTGAGGCACCTTCTCAGTGTCCCAGATTTGAGAAATAGGTCAAAGGCACACTCGTTTCAATCCTTAGCGCGACCTGTTGCTAAGCCACTGCTCACTCTCCTCTCATACTGCCAGCGTATGAAGTTTTCAAGCCAGCCACGAGGAAGCAACGGTTGTTAAATCCATCGTCTTCGCACCTCACTTTCATAATAAATCATATGGGAACCATATGATCTTCCACCCCATTGAATAGCACAACTTTTCCTATATTCTACCATGCGTCAAGTAGTACATTGACCATTGATGAGGAAAGTGTAGGGTTTAGTGAATTATACAAATTCTTCGGGATTAGAGAAAAATGTTGGCGAATGGTATAATTGGATTATTAATCGTACATTTTACTTAATGGCCACTTCTCCAAAAATTAAACCTGATTGTTCAGTTAAACGGATGAACGATGGTGGTAAAGATGAAGACGTTATGATGAATGAAGCGTACAGAATTCCTTGGGAGCACAAATTGTCTATGTTTCACTTCGTTCGTGAACCTTATGTACTTCCTCGTCGAGGAAAAGAGCGTCTTGAACGAGAGAAAAGAGCTGTAGATCGGCTTTACAATATTAAAAACGTTACAGGTAGGAAAAGGGCAATGCGGAAGATGGTAAGACGGGGAAAAAGGTTTGGTCAATAGGAGGAGGTGAAGAGCCAATAAAGCTAGTCTGAAGAGTAGGAGTGTTGAAGTTCTGAGCAATTCTCGAGGAAAATTAGGCGTATGAGTCATGTTTTGATGACGAGCTGTAGAAAGGTGAACCAAGGTTCAGTTGCCCAAAACACAATCCACTTGTCAACAAAGGTTACATAATTGCCCAAACATCCCGACCATCAAAGTTTATATGAAATTTTCAAGTCAAACGGAGAAAAAGGAGCAGGTTCGGGATCAATGATGGAGCGATGATGGTAGGTCGTAGGAGAGTCTGTTGCGCGTGGAGCAGAGTTGCCCATGATGATGATAAGATCTCCATATTCCAGTTTTGGATACTGCTTCATCCACTTGTTCTGCTGCTGCAAGTGATTGAGGCATTCAGTCTTAAAACCACTTCCAGAAATGCTGCACCAGCTGCCAACGAGACAGCTCTGTTTTCTGGGAGTTACAGAAGAGGCATTTTGGGACACGCAGAAGAAGCACCAATGAGCAGATGCTAGGGCTGCAGCTTCCTATTCCTGGCCCACACTATTGACTATCAGCGACGAAAGGAACTCTTTGTGAGTTGAAAAAATCCAGCACAGAAACAAGGCAACCAAAAGTTCAAGCCAGGGAATGGTAAGTACTTTAATGGGTCCTAGTTAAGCCCATTAAAGCGACACCTGCCCACGCAGCCTTTAGAAGCGACACGTGCCCACTAATGTTGGTAACTGAACGCAAATAAATCATGGCGCTATATGCTTGCTCTGCTGCATCACAGAATCCAATCATCTGCAGATTCACAAAAATCGCCTGATATTGAGTGCTGACAGACGCGGAAATTTATATTAGGTAACAGTTAGAGTTAGATATCCTGCAGCAAACAACGTCACGAATTTCAGCTCTTTACTACATCGCAGAGAGCCTCAATTGTGAAGTGTATCAAATCAAAACAATCACGTAAACCCCTTATGGATGAAATCCCTACCGATAAAAAGGCTACCAGCGTTTTACAGTGCATTAATAGTGATGTTTGTGGAAAAATCAATCCAGTCGCATTGGGAGTTAAACGTTATTGCGTCTCATTTTTGGATAGTTACTCTCACTTTGGAGTCGTATATCTAATAAAAGAAAAGAGTGAGGTTGAAGCATGCTTTCAGAAATACATAAATCATGTTGAGAATCTGCTCGGTAAGCGGCCTGCTAACCTGAAAGTGGATGTTGGTGTTGAGTATCGATCGGCCACTTTCAAATGTTTTTGTGTGCAGAAAGGAATCGAAATCATGTACAATATACCTCGCAACCCAGAAAACAACGGGCGTAGCGGACGTTTTGGAAAAACCATAATGGAAATGGCTAGGCGCTTAATTTATGATTCTGGACTAAACAAGGAAATGTGGGGAGAGGTTGCGCTAACTACAGTGTACCTACTGAACCGATTACCTTCCCGTGCGACTCCCCGGGGTAAGACACCGGCGGAGCTTTGATGTGGGTATAGACCTAATCTGTCTAAGATACGTATTTTTAGATGCGTTGCTTACGCTCATCTCCTGGTAGAGGATCGTCAAGGAAAATTGGCTGCTAGATGAACAAGAATGATATTTGTTGGATCCTGTCATAATGGGTACCGCCTTTTTGATCCAAGTAGGCGCAAAATTGTGACAGCAAGGTCGGCAATCTTCGACGAGAGTACACCCCTGACCTCGGTAGAAGTTCGTCACGAAGAACTTGACTAAAAATGAAGATACGCCAAGTCAGACGCCAGAAATGACACCTCAGAAACCTAGGAGTCCCAGTCCTTCGAGCGCTCAGAATTCACCACCTACCGCTCCCACTTCGCCACCAACCCCTGAAGAAGATATCAAGATTATGGATGTATCCACTCACATTGCTTTTCTCAGTGGATGTGAAGTTCCCATGGACTACAATGAGAGCGTTCATTCCGACTCATGGAAAGAAGCCATCAAAACGGAACTGCGGAAGTTACTTCAAAACAACTTGCTTGGGAACTTACAACTTTGCCAGCTGGCGAAACGCTCATTGACTCGAAGTGGGTCTTCCGTCAAAAGGATGTGGAAGGACAAGAAATGAGAGAAGTTAGACTTGTAGCCAGAGGTTTAATACAAAAGACTTCCCTTGAAGAGGAAGTCTACGCTCCCGTCACTAGAATGAAAACTCTCAAGGTACTTTTTGCCATCACAGTTGAGCAGGACTTGCTTGTAAGTTGCATTGATTTTGATTCAGCATTTCTAAATGGCATATTGACTACACCTGTCTACATGAAAATTCCTCAGGGGCTTGAAGTGGAAAACTTTAGTCTTGTTTGTAAGCTTAGAAAAAGCATTTATGGGTTCTTCTATAAGTTGAAAATTCTTCAAAATCAGAGTTCAGAATCAAGAGTGTTGGCAATAATGAAGAATTCACCTTTTTAGGCCCACATATTAAAAGAACTGAAAATGGCTTGGAGATATCACAAAACAAATTGATTGATAAAATTATTTCTGATTTTCGTATGAATGACGGCAAAACATCCCTTATCCCTATGGAACCTAAATTGATATTAAAAGCAAACAAAAGTGATTTAAGCTTCAAAGCACCATATAAAGAATTGACAGGATCACTCATGTACTTAATAATTGGATCTCGGCGTGATTGAAGCTTCGCTATTTCATATTTTGGCCAATTCCTGAACTCTTATTTTTTCATTTGAAAGTACTGCCCTAACGGCATAATTTGATTACTATGTCTTCTAAAAATCCTCCCGTCTCCCGTTTCACAAAGGTAAATTGAGCTACCTGTTGATCTAGGACTGGACGAGCGATACGCCCAAGGAAACTTCTCAACGTGTGATGAGTGGACTGTATTTGTACAAAGCAAAACCAATGATATTGTGTGGGCCCACCGAAGGTATAACTTAAGGCAATACATAAATAAATAAAATCACTTCTTTTAAAAATAAACAAGTCAACGCAATCGGAAAATAAAGATGAATGTTTGTGGTGTGTCGTGACGTCGCGGACGAAAAGACGAGCGAGGTGGTGACTTGCGGACGTGACGAGAATAGAGTATATATTCAGCACAATACCTTGATCCGCTGGTACCAGGCAATGTGCCAAAGGTACTTTACCCGTCTTCACGAGCGTGGCCTCCTGGAGGTGGAATAACACGAGGAAGAGGGAGGTGGACAAGGTAAGAAAGAGAACGATAGAAAGCGAATGGCGAGAAAAATGAAGAAAGATGAGATTCGGTAATAGGGTGACGTAATGATGGCACTACAAACCCGTGTCATGATGGATCGGGCTTGGGTGGTGACTCATGCAGCACTTGCTCGGCTGACGGAAGTGAACTTTGCCGAAAACGCGAAAGATTAAACGAAGGAGTTGAAATCAACATTGGTGAACACTACCAATCGCTTCCACTATTTTTGCGGGTACCCATCCCCGTTTATTGGGATATTTGTATTCCCTAGCGTAAACTCTTTCGTTTATTTTGAAAATTTTATTGTGAGTGTATGTGATTAGTCTACTGTTTTTTTGTATGCTTTTGGACTTGATTTTTCGTAGTTGATCGAATCTAGATGAAATTTTACGATTGAACATGAGTTCAGCTGGGGAAATATTGGTGGTACAATGTGGTGCGTTCCTATACATAAATAGAAACTTTTGTAGTCTAGTTTCTAGGTTTGAGATACTAGAGTCGTTCAACATTTTTGATAGTGAATTTTTGAATGTTTTGACAAAATTCTCGGCTGCACCATTACTGTCTGGAATGGTAAGTAAGATGGGTTATGCCATTTTTGGTACAAAATTCTTCGAATGATTCAGAAACGAATGTTGAATCATTATCAGTAACAAGTGTATTGCGTAGCCCAAATCTAGCTAGTACTTCACGCAATTTAACTAGAGTTTGGTGAATATCGGCCTTTGAGACTTCGAATACTTCTGGCCACTTAGAATAAGAATCTATAATTATCAAAAACATTTTGTTTATAAATACTGGCCCTGCAAAATCTAAATGTATTCTTTCGAATGGTTTCTTTGTGTCTGGCCATTTACCAACCAAAATTCTAGGGGGCTCAGATCTAAATTGGAGACATCTATTACAGTTTTTACCCATATTTGTAATATCCTGATCCAATTTAGGCCAAGAAAAATAGGATCGGGACATGGCCTTCATTTTGGAAATGCCTAAATGGGAACCATGAAGTTCTTTTAAAATGCTTGACTGGTATTTTGGAGGTATTATTACTCGGTATCCCCAAAGTATAATACCTTCTTCAACCCACAGCTCAGATTTTCTATTGAAAAATGGTTTCAATTCGGCATTCTCCACTGAGTCAGGCCAACCATCCCTAATATTATATGTTGTGGCCGAGTCGGGGAGATTCGGGTGATCTCCTTCACTTCTCGCCGTCCTCGAATTCCCGATGCATGACAAATACACAATTGAAGAAACTAGTTTTAATGACAACTGAAGAATTAGATTTAGTAAACGGAAAAGTAGCACGTCAAGATGGCGAAGCTCCCCGTCCGGACTCTTGCCGTAAACTGCCCTGGCGTTGGAGAGGGTGTATCCTTCCCCCTCCGCCCGACAGGGTGCGACGCTAGAAGATCGTACTGATAATCTTGACGTAGGTAGGGAGGCGAACTGCTACATATATATTTTGCTAAGGTTTTCATCCCTACTAGTTTCTAATTTAATTTGTTGGTAGCTGACTGGTATAAATTCTTCAACAAAATTTAAGTAGGTTTGGTCCTCATTGCCATAGTTCAAAGAATCATCCACTGGCAGTCTGGAAAGTACATCCGCCCTATTCTTTTCACCTTTTATATATTCTAGTTTATAGTCAAAATTGGATAAAAACGTAGCCCATCGTTGTAGCCTACCTGCTGCCATTTGCGGAATTCCCTGTTTTTCGCCTAGCAGACCCAAAAGGGGCTTATGGTCTGTGCGTATTGTAAACATCCGTCCCATTAAGTATTCATAAAAATTTTTTGCACCGAAGTAAATGGCTAGTGCTTCCTTGTGAAGGACTGCATACTTCGATTCTGCCTGATTTAGGACTCTGGAAGCAAAACAGATTGGTTTCTCTTCACCATTTGGAAATTTATGTAATAAAATTGCTCCTACCCCGTAATCCGACGCATCGCATTCAACCACCACAGGTAAGTATGGATTAAAATGTACTAGTGATTGTTCAGAAGAAATAGCTTCATTAGCTTTATTGAATGCATCTAAACAAGCAGCTTCAAAATTAAATTTGGTTCCTTTTTGAATTAATTTGTACATAGGTTTTAAAATAGTTGCTAATTGTGGTATAAATCGACCGTGATAGGCTAGCATCCCTACAAATGCTCTTACCTCTGTGACCGTTTTTGGAGGGGGGGGGGGCTTAGCTAATTGCTCTCACCTTCTCCTTATCTTTATGTAAGCCTTCTCTATCGATTGTGTGACCTAAGTACTTGATTTGATCTCAGATTGACCAAATTCACTTTTTTTTGTTTAATCTAAAACCAGCTTCACGTAACCTAGTCAAAACCTTTACTAACTTGGAATTATGATCAGCTAGTGTTTTTCCTGAAACTATTATGTCGTCTAAAAGATTAGTTGTGCCTTCACAACCTTGCAAAGTCTTTTCAACTTCGCATTGGAAAATATTGCAGGCCGGTTTCGTGCCGTACGGTAACCGGTGTACCCTATAAATACCCTTAGGTGTGCTCCAAGCTAAAATTTTGGATGTTTCTTCATCCACTCTAAGTTGGTTGTATGCATTAGAAAAAGCCAACTTCGTAAAAAATTTGGCTCCTTGCAATTTCGCAAAAATTTCTTCAATTCTAGGCATAGGGTGTTCAAGATTAGAATCTAAAAATTCATTTAAACTGACCTTGTAGTCTGCACATACCCTAATTTTGCCATCAGGTTTTAGAACTGGTACTAATTGCGTACCCCATTCTGAATAATCAGTTTTAGAAATTACACCTAGCTTTTCTAGCTTGTCTAATTCTGACATTACGCCTTCCTTGAATGCGTAAGGCACTGGCCTAGGCTTAAAAAATCGAGGCTTGGCATTATTTGATAAATTAAGTTTAATCTCACCAAACTTGTAGGTGCCTAGCTCATTTCGAAATAAGTCCGAAAAATCATGGAGAATTTTGGCTTTTAATTTAGCCCTTTCAGAAACAGATAAATCTAAATTATTTATATTATCGTACGTCTCACTAGACTCTACAGGAACCTTAAGCTTAGATATTAAATCTCTACCAAGCAATGGCTTGGATCCTCCTGGAACTACTAGAAAACTACATACATAAGATATGTTTTCAAATTTCACAGTCAACTGAATTTTACCCTTAGGCATAATAAACGTACCGTCATAACTACGCAATTTCGTAGTCGTTGATTTAATATCGACTTGGCTGAAATACTTTTGGTAAACATTGTTGCGGCACATGACACAAAGGGTAGCCACGAAGACGACGCGAACGCGGTAGAAGGACGGCCGTGCGGAGAGCGGCCCTCTCCCTGCCGCCGAACGAGATAACCACCATTCCGATCCGAGCTCCATGCGACGATAAAACCCGCTTTAGTTTTCGAAAACCCCTTTTTTTAATTATTAACATTTTCGGCACCCCTGCATCCCTCGTGTGCAACTCCCCATTCTCCACGAGAATTATTAACGCTGCTGGATCCCAGTATTCCAGCTCCTTCAAGACTTCCTTGGACTTCTTCCCGGTCAGATTTTTCCGATTTTATAATTTGGCCCATACGGCGTATAACCATCATTTGTACCAGTACTTTACAATTTTATTTGTGCCTAATACAAGAGCAGTTGAAACACATGTTGGACTGAGAAAGTCGGCGGTTACGCTCATTAACCCCTTTTCGCTGCGCCAACAAACATTTTCTGGTAAAATTGACAGTACGGACCCAGTATCAATTTCAAAATTTATAGATATGTTATTAACTAATAATGTAATCATATATGGGTCTACTGAAGTATGGAAATTGTCACAACTTGACAAATTAAACAAACCAATTTGATCAAGCTCTAGTTCATCTACAGAATCTTGTGTGTTCAAGTACTTATAATCCATTTGTTTACATGCTGCCGCTACATATCCTAATTGTTTACACAGCTTGCATCGGTAACTCTTGTACTTACATAGTCGAAAGTCATGAGATGGTTTGTTGCAGGCAAAACAAAGGGTATGTTTTGAGGCACCTTTCGCTGAAGTCGGTCGTAAGTTCTCGGAACTCTCGGCACCCGCCTTGGGCGTCTGGCGTTCCTTCCTTCGACTGTCCGTTGAGGGGCTCTGTTGGCCTTTTTCTGCTTGTTTACCCGTATAGCGTTTAGAGAAGCTCCTTGTTCCTGGGAAAACGGTTCTTTCTTGACGGCAATGCTGACTATTTCCCTTAGAGTTTTAACAGCGTCTTCTTCGCAGATTCTATCCAATATGGGACCCTTCCAAATGGGGAAACGGGCCAGGCCGCTTGTGGCCTACCGGCTCGTTGGTGCTAAGGGGAGGGTTAAGGTTTTCCTGACCAGCCCTGGTCCGATGGGCGTGCCTCTCGTTCAAATAGCGGCTCTAGAAGGTGAGCTCGGGTTAGAGTGCGGTGGCCTTATGGCAGGGGGGGTTGTTGGGGAGGGATATCAGGAGACCAGGTTTCAAGTTGTTTTCGCCTTGCCGCCCATGCTTGAGCAAATATGGCGAACCTGCGCCTAGCCGCTCAGCTGGACAGGAGCGTCGCTGCACTCTCAGCAGGGGGAATGAGCGCCCTCGTTCACACATCATTATAGAGCGGGCAGGCAAAAATGACGTGTGCTGCGTCTTCGCTGACGTCTCCTCCGCATGGGCAGAGGTCGAAGGTGCGCCGTTGGAAGTAGTAAAGGCGTCGGTTGAAAGCTCCGTGCCCTGAGAGTAGTTGGACCGCTGGGAAGGTCGGATGCCATCCGTTCATTCCCAGGCGGTCCCGGACTGAGGGAATGAGAGAATGGCGATGCCTCGCGGTTGGGCCCGCATCCCAACGTGCCTGCCACCGATCGAGGGCCGCTTCGTCTGCTAGGTTGAGGCAGCTCTCAGTGGAGGCCTCAAGCCGGAGAGCGGGCACCTGTGACTCAAGGGCCCCCCGGTAGTTGCTCAGGGCTCCTCGCCGGATGGCAGTCCGCAGAGTGGCGCGATCCAGGGCCAGATCGAGGGGGAGAGTCCCCGCAAGCACCTGCAGTGCTAGGTGGGATGTGGTTCAGTACGCAGGCAGAGTCACCAGGAGAAGATCCCTCTGTATCGTACGCGCCCTCTGCCGATCGCGTTCCGAGGGGGCGATCCACCAAGCAGATGCAGCGTACAGTATGATGGGGAGAAAGACCGCATGGTAGTAGCGGTAGCGAGCATGCGGGGATGGTCCCCATGTTGGTCCACAGAGTGACCTGACCTGAGCTGTTAGGACGGAGCACTTGGCCCTGAGTAGGGCAAGGTGTTGGGTGGGGCTGCCTCTGGGGGAAAAGACGATGCCCAGGTACTTGGCTGTTGTTGCGGGGGTGACGGTCATTCCAGGGGCAAGCTCTAGTTGATGGGAGGGCATATGGAGATTTGAGCGGAGAACGACAAGCTGTGTTTTCTGGGAGGCCAGCTGCAGGCGTTTGCGAGTGCACCAAGCAGTCACGAGTCGTGTGACTCGCCGTAGGTGGAGCTTGGCCAGTGCCAAGTGGTCCGCTTCCACAATGACCATGAGATCATCGACGAATGCTATGGGAACGTAGCCTCTGGTTTGCAGCAAGTGAAGGAGGGGATCCAGAAGCGCTGCCCATAGAATGGTGGAGAGCACGGCTCCCTGTGGGCAGCCAGCTGTAACGGTGAGTCGAGCCCGCTGTGCTCTGGATCCGGTGGAGGCAGATCGATCTCGGAAGAAGCTCACTATGACCTGATATAGGTTGTGTGGAAGTGCCAGGTCTTGCCGGGAGTGGAGGAGGGCTGGCCACCACACCGTGTCGAAGGCGCCCTTGACATCAAAGAACAATGCCATTACGACTGGGTGTGGGCTCGATTCGGTCGTTTCACGGAGACAGCGAATCACGTCCTCAGTGCTGCGCCCCGGAACGCCTCCAAATTGGTGAGGATGCAGGGAGGGATGGATGATGGGTGTGAGCGAGGCGAGGATCAGTCTTTCGAACCACTTGCCTTCAGTGGGCAGAAGACTGATAGGCCTAAGGGTAGTGGGCGCCCGAGAGCCCGGTTGCAGCTTCTTAGGGAAGAAGACGACCGAGGCGCTTTTAAACAGTCGTGGGAAGTAGCCGATGGTGATGCAGGCCGTGAAGCGTAGGGTGATGGAGTGCGGCGCATGTTGATATGCAGTGGTGTAAGTGGCAGTTGACCATGGTGCTTTGTGGGGAGCCAGGGTGTGTAGAGCTTCTCGCACTTGGTCGTGAGTCCAAAGGGGGTGGGGGCGCCGTCGTAGGGCAGGGATGCGGCCATTCGGTCTTCCCGGTCTTGTTGGTCGTCGAGAGCTTGGTTATCCTGCGGGAAAGCTGTGGTGAGGAGGGACATGTTGGCGTCCTGTATGGAGGCGGTAGCTGGGAGCCCTAGAGGGAGAGATGCAGGTGGGAATTTTCCAACTGCTCTCATTATTTTGTGGGGGGAAGTCCAGGGATTGTGAGTGAGCTCGCTAGTCACAAAACGGCGCCAGGAGGCTTGCTTGGCCCGTCTGATTGCACGTTTGAGCTCGCACCTGGCATCACGATAACGTGCGAGCCGCAGCTCTCGGGTGCCAGGGGCAGCGCGTGCTGCAGCCCTGCGTAGGCGGCGTACCTCAGCACAGGAGGATTAGACTTGTTCGTTCCACCAGGGGGCGCTTACCCTAGAAGGAGCGGACGCAGTGGGCACTGCCCTGGTGGTGCACGTTTTGATCAACGACGACAGGGCCGTGAGTTCCCTGTCAATCGCCTCCTCTGTGGAGAGGGCTGTGCTGGTGGGCGGGGGCGCTAAGGTTTCGACGAGGCGTGTGAAGGCTTCCCAATTTGCTGCGGCGAAGAGAGGTCGGCGTCGGCTCTTGCTGGCAGGAGTGCGGATGCCACCAGGTTTCTTGTGGACCCATTCGAGCATTATGTGATCCGCGCCATCCACGTGTCTTTGCTTCCAATTGGTGGCTGACATGGCTGTTGAGGTGGTGAATGCTGCATCGGCATAGGAAGATCCTTGAGTGCCAATGAAGGTGGGCTCATTCGGTGTGCCCAGTGGTATGAGACCACACGCCGCGAGGACTGTCGCAGCTTCCAAGCCCCGCACATTGGCATGGAGGGCGCCCCAAAGCGGATGGTGGGCGTTGAGGTCGCCTGCCACTACCACTGCAGCAGGCACCAGACCTGCTAAGGTCTCCTGCAGGCGAGTGAGGATCGGGCTTGCATCTGTGGGGTGGGGTGGGAGGTAGAGTGCGAGTCACCCTGCAGTAGGGGGTCCAGAATTCCACTGCCGTACTCCCTTCTTTAATCCCCCCCCCCCATATTAGTAAAAATAAAATGACAAAGTCAACTAAAACTTCAGCAGGTAATAAAAACGCCACCTGCGCCTCTTCCTCGGGCTCGCCAAGCTCGACCCCTCCCTCTTCGGACGATGAGCAACCTACTCGTCATCCAAACAAACAAGGGCGGAAAGAACCGGGCAAACCGCGTTCATCTCCCCCTTCTCCCCCTAGTAGCCCGGGCAACCCGGCTACTACAAGCACACGACACAGCGTGGACCCTAAACTGTCGGACATGGAGCAAATTTGCGCATACGTCCAAATCATCCACGGCCAGCTGGCACGGATGAGGGCCAACGCGACAGGACCTATGCGGGACCTCGTAACTAGTTGCCTCTTCGAAATTTCGAAGCTGGCTATAAAAGCTAATGCCCCCCCAACGACATCGCACCCTGCCGCTCCCCCCCTGCGGGAAACTGTGGCGGCTGTCGTGAGGGAAGAGCTGCGTAGGGCAATTGCCCAGCAGCCAGTGCCACCAGCCCCCCAAACTCAAGGAGATTCAACGAGCCAGGGTAGTACCCCTGGTCCATCATATGCGGCAGTAGCCGCTACAGCGCCCTCCTCCCTCCCTCATGGAGCTGAGGCTGAATGGCAGTCTGCCAGGGCCAGGAAGCGCAGAGGGAAGAATAAAAAGGCCCCAACTAAACAGGCCGAGGGCAGCGCCCCGCCTACGCCTCTGCCAAAAAACAAGGGCAAAAGTAAAAATAAAAGTAAAAATAAAAAGCCTCCACCGCTTGCCAAACTTCCCCCTAAAAACCCGCGACAAAACGTGGTAGTGGTTAGGCCCTGTTGTCTGGGGTAGCAAACTAACAGTCAATCAAAAGAGAGTATTGGCCCAATCCCAGAGAGCCGCGCTCCTGTGGATCACCAAGGCCTACAAGACTGTATCAACGGAAGCACTCCAGGTGATCACTGGTCAGTTACCAGTTGATTTGGCTGTTGAGTGCATGATTGACAAGTGGAGAGTGAAACGGGAGCTTCCCCCGCTTTGGGCTGAACTCCGTGCGGATCTCACCACAGAACAGAAACTTGCCGCCATCGATGAATGGGCTCTAGAGAAATGGCAAGCGAGATGGGAATCCTCGTCAAAGGGAGATATGAGTTCTTCCCCAACATCCGTGAACGTCTTTCTAGAAAATTGGTTGGGCCAGACCACTGGACGAGCCAGTTCCTCACGGGACATGGTGACTTCAATGCGCGGCTCCCACTTCTTTCTCTGAAAGACTCTCCATTATGCACGTCTTGTGCCTCCAGTGGAGGAAACAAGAAACCATGTGCTGCTCCACTGTAGTTTCTACAACAGTGAGCGACGGTTGTTGAGAGGGCAAACGAACTTAGCAGCTTTGACTGCTACAAAGGAAGCCTATAACCATTTTGCAAAGTTCGCAAAGAAGGTAATGGCTAAGAAACGTGGTTATAGTTGATCAGTCCTTTTGAAACTTGCCACCCAAGTAAACAGTAAGATCAGGTAGGGAACCAGATTAAGAACTACTCCCAGATGGTACGGGATTCCTCAGGTGGTCACCTCCGCGCGGTAACACACGGGCAACAGCTCTCTACGGTGAGACTGGCTAACGACCACATACCTGCCGTACCTCCACAGGTCTGAGTTCGGTGGATGCTGCAGGGGCCGGCCTCTTGCATATTAGCGAAACCGCAACTTCTATGACTGATATAACCCTCGTCGAGGGTTTAGGTACAGTCATGAAATAAAGAAACAGATCTGGTTAGGCGGACATGTGAGGAAGGAGAGGCTGGTCCCTCCAACCCTGACGCAATGGAAGCGCTTATGCGGGGTGTCCCTGCTACGGACCTCCAAGCACTAAGCGTCCGAGTGCTAGACATCCGCACCGCAGTGGGAGGTGGCGCCGTCATTGTGACAGAAACGCCAGAAATGGCCAAGGCGCTCACGAGCCACATTTCCACAAAAAAGGAGTTGAAGCTCCAAGCGTCAGCCCCCCTGGGTCGTTTCCCACGCCTGCTATTGTGCGACGTGCGGACTGACCTTCAAAAAGAGGACTTGGCCCAACAAGTTGTTGAGCACAACCCTGCGTTAGGCTTGCAGCCGCAGGACGTCAGGCCTCTCTTCACCAAAAAGCGTGGCAGACAGAAGGATTGGGTGATAGAGGTATCACCCAGCCTATACAAAAAACTAGAGGGCAAGGCACCTCCAAATAGCCTATAGCGCATCGGTGCGCCATACGAAAGTACCAAGCCCCCACTCAGTGCTACAAATGCCAGCGCTATGGCCACCTGGCAGTGGCCTGTACAAGACCTGTTGTGTGCGCCTGGTGCGCCTTGCCACATCTGAGTAAGGAATGCAAGCGTGATGCTCCCCTCAAATGTGCCAATTGCGTCGAACGCAAAATCCAACAGGTTGCACACTCCACACGAGACGCACGCTGTACCATTCGTCAGCGAGCAATTGCCCTCCAGGAGTCACGAGTGGATTATGAATAGGTCAAAAACAGTTCGAATCCTTCAGCACAACACCAATAAGAGTTGCCCAGTTATGGCTGAGTTGCTGCAAAATGCACTCAAGAAACGCTGCAGTGTTCTCGCCATACAGGAACCATACATAGGATCCAAAACTCTTGGTCTGGGATCGCAGGCACGAGTGGTGGCAGGAGCAAGAACGGGAGCCAAGGCAGCAGTGGCCTGCATCGACCCGTCCATTGACATGCTCGCACTCACTCACCTGAACAGCCAGCACTTGGCCGCTGTGCTCATCCGAGCCGGTGGCTTTGAGCTGGTTGTAATATCATTTTACAGGCAATTTGGCGCGCCAGTTGCCAACAGCCTTGAACCACTCGAGCGGGCTCTAGCAGGTCTATCAGGACGACCCTGCATAGTCTGTGCCGATGCAAATGCCAGATCACCATTGTGGGGATCCCCAACCCTGGATGGGGCGGGCGAGGCGTATATAGAGCTGCTCACCAGGTACAACTTGATTGTTGCCAACGACCCCATGACTGAGGCGACCTATGATGGTCCGGGAGGAAGGTCGTGTATAGACGTCACAGCCGTGTCTCACACCCTGCTACTCAAATTGCAGGGTTGGCGAGTCGTACCAGGTGCAACGCAGAGCGATCACATGGTTATTGACTTTGCCATCACGGATGACAACATCCTCTGCAAAGACACGCGTGAAAAGCGATTCCGCACAAAAATGCTGACTGGCCACAATTCTGTAGGGTACTGGAAGGTGAACTGCGTGCCGCGGACACCGATCTAATAGCGCAAGCATACACACCTGAAGAGGTGGACAGCAAAGTGGACATATTTACCACAGCACTCCACTCTGCTGGGCTCTCTGTACTTGGCCAACAGAAGCACAGGGCGATCAAAGTCCCATGGTGGACTGAGGAACTAAATCCCCTCAAGCAAAGTGCAAATAGAGCCAGAAGGATGTACCAAAACACTCGTGACCCTGATGCCAGAGCAACACTCCGAACTGCCTTCATCCAAGAGAAGAAGGCCTTCCACCGCGCCATCAAACGAGCCAAACGGCAAGGCTGGCGAAATTTTGTGGAAGTGGAGAGCTCTGAGAACCCCTGGGGCAGACACTACAAGTCCTCCATAGGAAAAGCAAATGTAGAGCAGGTCTTAGCTGCGATGCAAAATGAGTCAGGCTGGGCCTGCAGCATCGAACGTTCACTGGAAACCCTCCTTGAGAAGGCGTTCCCAGATGACCAAGTAGCTCGAGACACTGAAGCCCAGAGGGCAGCAAGGGAGCTGATCATGGACCCTCCGAACGAGCCCGACATCCCACTGTGGACAACAGGCGACCTCGGCAGGGCCCTTGCGACCTTAAAGCCCAACAAATCTCCTGGGCCAGATAAAATAGAAAGCAATATGCTAAGGAAGGCTGAGCGAACGATCTCCAGCGGCCTCCTTAATTTATATAATGACTGTCTGCTGGTCGGACAGTTCCCCACTCAGTGGAAGACTGCGCGCGTTGTCACTCTTCAAAAGGGAGGCGACCGCAATCAGTCAGACCCGCGATCATGGAGACCACTCAGCCTTCTTTCCATATTAGGCAAAACACTAGAAATCTTGATGTTGCAGTCCCTCGAAGGAGTCTTTGGCCGCAACCTCACAGGCAGGCAATGCGGGTGTACCAAAGGAAGGTCCACGCAGGATGTCATTGTCGAGATTCGGCGTGTTTCCCTGCTGGCACCGGCTAAGTACGTTGTAGCAGTTCTGATTGACATCAGAGGAGCGTTTGACAACCTTTGGTGGCCAGCGCTCCTTAATGAGCTCAAAGGTAGGGGAATCCCCCGCAACCTGTACTCGCTCGTCATAAGCTACCTGACAGACAGAACTGCTACGATCGAAAGTAGGCATGTCTCCGTCCGGAGAAAGATTGAGAAGGGGTGCCCACAGGGCTCGGTCCTTGGACCAGCACTCTGGAATGCCTTCTTCGAAGGTCTTCTCAGGAAACTCATGGAGACTGACTGCGAGCCGTACGCCTATGTGGATGACTTGACTGTGCTGATCTTTGCAGAGTCAGTCCGCCAAATTGAAGAAAAAACCCACCACGTGCTCCGCACCGTCAACCAATGGTGCGAGCACGTCAAGATGCAGGTGGCTGAGGAAAAAACCCAGCTAATCCTCTTGAAGGGGAAAGTGAATAATCCACCCACAATACGCTTTGGCGGCCACAGGCTCCTTCTTGAAAAGCACGTCAAGTATTTAGGAGTGAATATAGGTGAGAGGTGGGGTTTCAACCAACACCTCCAGTCCCTTAAAGGCACTACCATTGCAAGGTTTGCCTCACTGCATGCCATTACTAAGGCCACTTGGGGTGTGTGTTACCACGACACCATCCTCATGTATAAGGCCATCTATTTAGGTGTGATTGGCTACTGCCCTGTTGTCTGGGGTAGCAAACTAACAGTCAATCAAAAGAGAGTATTGGCCCAATCCCAGAGAGCTGCGCTCCTGTGGATCACCAAGGCCTACAAGACTGTATCAACGGAAGCACTCCAGGTGATCACTGGTCAGTCACCAGTTGATTTGGCTGTTGAGTGCATGATTGACAAGTGGAGAGTGAAACGGGAGCTTCCCCCGCTTTGGGCTGAACTCCGTGCGGATCTCACCACAGAACAGAAACTTGCCGCCATCGATGAATGGGCTCTAGAGAAATGGCAAGCGAGATGGGAATCCTCGTCAAAGGGACGTGATACGTATGAGTTCTTCCCCAACATCCGTGAACGTCTTTCTAGAAAATGGGTTGAGCCAGACCACTGGACGAGCCAGTTCCTCACGGGACATGGTGACTTCAATGCGCGGCTCCACTTCTTTTCTCTGAAAGACTCTCCATTATGCACGTCTTGTGCCTCCAGTGCGGAGGAAACAAGAAACCATGTGCTGCTCCACTGTAGTTTCTACAACAGTGAGCGACGGTTGTTGAGAGGGCAAACGAACTTAGCAGCTTTGACTGCTACAAAGGAAGCCTATAACCATTTTGCAAAGTTCGCAAAGAAGGTAATGGCTAAGAAACGTGGTTATAGTTGATCTGTCCTTTTGAAACTTGCCACCCAAGTAAAAAGTAAGATCAGGTAGGGAACCAGATTATGAACTACTCCCAGATGGTACGGGATTCCTCAGGTGGTCACCTCCGCGCGATAACACACGGGCAACAGCTCTCTACGGTGAGACTGGCTAACGACCACATACCTGCCGTACCTCCACAGGTCTGAGTTCGGTGGATGCTGCAGGGGCCGGCCTCTTGCATATTAGCGAAACCGCAACTTCTATGACTGATATAACCCTCGTCGAGGGTTTAGGTACAGTCATGAAATAAAGAAACAGATCTGTAGAGTGAGAGAGCGTAGAACATTTGGGTCCACTCGACTCGCACTGCGGTGAGAGGTGTGCGGAAGATACGTGAGGGAGAAAATGGGCTGGAATGGAGTTGTGTAGGGCTATGGCTGCGAGTTGCGGGCAGTTGGTGAAGTTTGGTGGCGGATATAAGTTGTAAGGGGATGGGAAGGTAATTTGTCCTGTGAGGGCCCCTAGGGGCTCCTGTAGGAATAGTAGGTGGAAGGGGGTGGTAATGGCCTCATGATGTAGAAGGGAGTGTGGGGCGTACCGTTTACCCAAGTTGATGGAGCCAAGCCTCAATGCCGTGCTAGTGTTCCATCGATCCATGGTCGTGGATTAAGATCCCTTCCTCCTGGGGTGGTGCGGTGGATGCGGGTACATGTTGGGGCGGTGAGATGGGGGTGTGTGTGACGCCATAGTTGACACGCCGCACAGAGGCCCGGAGTGCTGCCAGGTAGCTCGGAGCCTGTTGCTGTGACCTGGCGCAGTTGGCGCAACGTAATGTGGTGCGGTCTGGGCAGTTTTCAGTGGCATGGTCTAATACGCACTGTCCACCCGTGGGCTTGGCAGTGCACTTCGCCCTACTGTGTCCAAATCCCTGGCACTGGTGGCACCGTGTGAGGGAGATATGGTCTTTCACGGGGAGAACTAGCCAGCCCAGTAGAAGCTTTCCTTTGAGAAGCGTTAGGCGGAGGGTCTGAGAAACTTCAAACACCCAGAAAGTGTGAGCGAGTCCCCTGCGGCCTGTTCGGTAGATCGGCTGGAGATTGGCATTGCTGTTCGCCAGGAAGGGGTTGCTCTGGCGAAGATCTCGTACGAGGTCATCGGCTGAGAGCGCGGAGGGAACGCCTCGCAGAAGCATATGCGGTCGCTTGGATTGGACAGTAGAGGCTTGAACTCCATTCACTTCGTTGGCGAGAGTAAGGAGTTTGTTGGCATCTTCTAGGGACGCGACCTCGAGGGACACTCCCGACCCTGTGTTGCACGAGCGTTTTACGTGGATGGAGGCTGAGTCTGTAGCTGCTATGGCGTTATACCACGTGGCTGCATCAGTGTGTGGATCTGTAGGGCGAACTATGACCGTGGTTGTTGCACTCTCTCGAGGAAGGAGACCACCCCGCTTTGATAGGATCTCGCGAATCTCGTCCTTCGTTGAGCTGACAGTGGGGGTTGGCCGTGACGCGGGCGAGAGGGAAGGGGACCGGGTGCGGAAGGGTTGTGCCCCTAGGAGTTGATGACAGCGTAATAGAGGATGACGAAGAGGTGCGGGAAGATGCGCGTTTTGCGCTGGGAGAGGTGGTGGGTTTGGGAGAACCCGAAGGAAGAGAAAGTGGTGGTGATACTGATTTGTGTTGATTTGGTGTAGACATCATAGAAGGAATCATACTAGAAGGAAAAAAAAAAAAAAAAAAAAAAAAAAAGGAAGGAGATGGGAAGGATGAGCTGACACCGATGATCCGGGAGCCCGGCAAGCAGTGCACCTGTTCTGGTCTTATTGGACCCTTCCGGAGACCATTTACAAATTTTTGCTTCACGAAATCATCAAGTAGCGGTCCGAATACGCACTCCATTGAATGCTTTTTAATTCTTACGAACCAATTGTTCACAGCTTCGCCCTGGTCTTGTCGTAGATTCTCAAAAACTATTCGGTTTCTCCATACGGACGCTTTAGGAGAGTACTGATTTGATAATAATTCCGTAAGCTGATCGAACTGTTTAGCCTAGGGTAAGTCAGGGTGACATAGCTCGCGTAAAACCTCGTAGACTGCGGGGCTGATTGCTGTTAGCAGTACACATACGCGTCGTTCTCCCTGAACGTAAAACGAATGGCTGTAGCTCTATTGATCGCCTCATCCAACATTCCGAAGACCAATAAGCAAGCTACTATTAATGGGATCCTCTGGCTTTCACAGACCTCACACTGGCTTCCCATATTCCCCCAAAATGAGGTGCATGGGGTGGGTTAAAATGCCAGTTGATCGAGCGTGAAGTAGCTCCTTCCACGATTTTTAACTGGACGTTCTCGCTGGTGTACCACTGGTACATTTCTTTGAGCTTCCTTGCAGCCGCAACGAAGTTGGATTCACAGTCGGAGTATACGTCAGTAGGCAGACCTCTCAGTGCGACAAAACGATCAAACGAAAAATTTGAAACTGATTCGAGATGTACGGCTTTTGTCGTCATACAAACGAATACGCATAGATATGCCTTTAAAATGTGTGATTTATGCCGGAGTGATTCTTTTATGTAAAATGGACCGGCGAAATCTAAACCTGTCTTTAGGAAGGCACGGGCAGCTTGAAGAAGAAGAAGAAGAAGAAGAAGATTTATTCAGTAAATACATCGACAGAAAAGAAAATATACCTGATTAACTGAATGAATAATAATAGCTCAAATCTGATAGGCAAACGCAATGTAGTTGTGAGCTAAGAGTTACCAAACTTCTGTATTTAAATTTTAACTTTTAACAACGTAAAAAGAGATTCATAGCTCAATCAAAGCCAGGCTATAAATACTTATTCTGAGCGAATCGTGCAATACTATTGGTTTACAGGTTTTCTATATATATTAGTTACTTACTATAAATACTATTTAAAATTAATTCTGCGTTTTCTGTTATAGATTTATCTTGTAAATATTTTCTCTCTTATATGCAGGTGAGTTATCACTCCAGGAATCTTCAGTTGAGCAGGCAAGGAATTAAAATTAAAATAAATCTAAGTACTGCAGGACTACTAGTAGTTAGGGTTGCAATTTATTTTACGGGGTTCACTACATTTTGAAAGAGAATCTGGAAGCAGGTTTTGATGATTTATGAACATGGGAGCCTCTCAACAATGTGTGGAGTGTTTGTAAAAGGAATAGAGCCAGTCCCTTAATGAAAAGCTGCCGGATGGTAAACACTTTTCTGGTCTCCTGAAATAATAGATCACTCGAATATCTCCTCGGTTTTATCAAGCATCACCTTTAATATGGCTTTCTGGATTATTATCAGTTTCCGTAGAGTGAAAGTGGGATAGACACCACCGCACACCAGGATGCCATGGTGAAGCACTGATTACACAAGAGACAAATAGAAAACCAACCTCAGGCGGCTCCGAAGAAAGCACATACTTGGCATGACAAAATATGCTTCCCGCGAATTATGGAGTTTGGCATACAGATATATGAGACATGATGGTCCCAGACAAGAGAAGCATCCACAATAACTCCAAGGTACTTATGGCAGGTCACTCTTTCAAGATGCATGTACAACAACATGGGACACCAGGAGCACATGAGTGAATCTGCAAACCACCACCTTCAGGTATGATGCCTCCTCCAATTAGCATGTACTTGGTTTTTCCAACATTTAGTGTGAGAAAACTTCCAAGTAACCACCCATTGATTCTTGTTAAAGGAGCTTTTTTACGCCATCGTCAAAAACAATTCCCCATGTCGGACTCGTGGATATAAGCGCTACAGTATCTCTCTTGCTCACAAAAGGAAGATTTGCACCGGAGGATGTTAAAGAAGATAAAGCTATCTATATGACAGAGAAATAGAGCTGGGCCCAAAGTGCTCCCCTGAATCACACCGTGGAGTAATGGGTTCCACCTCGCACTAGCAGACCCTCTCCAACCAAGCCAAGCATACTGAATGCGGTCGGATAAATAGCTGGCAAACCACTCCAAACTAGAATCCACTCACCCCTATTTCTCCAAGCGTCCGAGGAGGAAGAGACCTGTCAATCCAGATCAAATGCTTTCTTTAGGTCCAGAAATACCAGCAAAGATTTCAACTTAGCATCCACAGAACCATAAGAAGCTTTGGAGCGAGATGGTAAAGGGCATCATCAACTCCCCCCTTGACTCCCTAAAAACCAAACTGGAGAGGGCTCAGTGATTCCATCTCGACTCAAGATACTGGATGAGGCGGATTTTGACCCACCTTTCCAAAATTACTTACTTATGATTCCCAACATAGATATTGGTCGATAATTATTGGGGATCCAGTTTAGATTTATGTAGAGAAGAACCACTTTCGCTACCTTAGAAAGATGAAAGGGAACTTCACTTGGCATAAAGACAAGTTACATAAATGAACTATTAGTTCAGCCAATTGTAAACCAAATGTACGAAGAACTAGGGCTTCAAGGGCTTTGGGATAAAAGACTTTGC